>LR994595.1:13098535-14478532 GCA_905187575.2 Celastrina argiolus | reverse complement strand
CTATCCACTGGTAATTTATGTAATGAAAAATAATATAATATTTTTGGGAGCTTTGCTTTTTTCTTAAATTTAGATCACATTGAAAGTGACATCGTTTAGTCAATAGCTGATGATGATTATTAAATGGGATATTGGGACTGTTAGGTGCTCTGATGCGTACATGGTAGGGATGTCGATAATATTAGAAAAATATCGATTTTAACTACGAACTAAATGTATCGATGTACGTTAAAAGTCGTTAGAAAATCATCTAACACTTCCGTAACATCCGTAAGTATTTAATAATACAATAAATTAGTTGATAATTGTGTAAACAAAAATACAATTTAAGTAACATTTTGAGCATAGCTGCAAGCCCAAGCAGGGACATTTATAGCTCCGTAAGGTAAATAATATCTACGTCAAAACAATTGACATTTTATAACTTTACTTTACTATCAAATGTTCCTGATTGACCAAAACTTGAATTCTAGTTGACAGATTTACATGTCAAGCCTCTAGGAAATGCAAGAAACAACTATCGATACTCTGTTCTCGTAACATCGATATGTCGATGTTAAAACGTCGTTGTTTATTTGATATCGATGAATATTGAACACCCCTAGTTCACGCCTAGCAGAGCGCGGATAATTTACTCTGTGCAGTATAATATACTAGAAAATGGAATTGCATATATCATACAACACGGGTGTGATGATTGGTCTTGATAGTTAGTTATTGTTCAAATAAGAGCTTTTTGTGTACTGCGTTCCATATGATCTGTACGAAGTATATACATAATATATTGTCATTGCTTGAAAATTCGAGTATATTACAAATATTTTCTGGGAGAAACAATAGGTACAGGGCCCTTATTTACAATGTTATGGCTATTATCACGTACGAATATCGAAAACGATATGAGATTTAGCATAAGGTTCGCTAAATGATGAGCGAAAGTGTATGTCACTTAGCGAAGCTTATGTCAAATCCCATACATTCTGTTTTCGAACTTTGTATGTGATAATAGCGACGACATATTAACTAAGGGCACTACCCCTGGGAATGACGATCATAAACAATCTAAACAAGAACATGTCAAGATATTAGTTCCGTAACGGTAGGTTTTTTTTTTCTAATTACCTACTTCAAAAAAGTTATAATACCTATATTATTATACTTAAGCTAGGCTAAAGTAAATCACTTTAGACGGATTCTCGAAAACAGCTTATCTACTTAAAAATCATAATATAAACCAAACAAAGATGCCACTTTTGTGAGTGAAATGATTCGGTTGTAGAAATTCTGCCTGGCGAAATTCTGTTCGTATAAGTTATGACACTTATGACAGATGCGCGCATTTTATTCAGTTAGAGCCCGATACACATTAGGCGCTTTCTGACGCGCGCTTTGCCGATGTGCGTTTTTGAGTAAAGAAAAAGCGCGCGCTTGACTATATACTATACTGTACTATTCCCGACACAATCGAGAATCAAATCAGTTCAATCTCAACGGCTTTTGGTATTTTATTTGGTGGTTTGCTTTGAAACTAACCAGGATAAAGAAAATCGTTATATCGTAACTTTTTGTACTCCCGACCATATCAATCAAATGAGAATCAAAATAAAGAAACGTCAATTTATTGAGAAGTAGTAGAAGAAGCGGCACGATCGAATCTGAATCGAAATCGAATCAGTTTGGAGAGTAAGGCCCCTGGTTCTCAAAACGCGCGTCGGAAAAGCGCGAGTTGGAAAGCGCCTAATGTGTTACTACTTACTCCATTAATCCATTTCTTTATAACATTTAGGTACTTCATCGTCGTCTTAATATACACACATTTTCAAGGATTTAATTTGCACGACGTCTGAGTCTGCGACTCATAACTAAAAAAATAACATTCCTTCGGCCTAATATTTATTAAAGCGTCACACGAAATAACGCGTTCGGCGTCACCTCCATAAACTTGTCCTCGCCGACTGCCGCGTCGTTTTTTGTTGGTTTTACTTACATCACAAAGTAATTTCTCACGTACTACTAAATACCGCAACTTTACTTTTGTTTGACGTAGAAAAGTCGAGCGAAAAATCGATTCCACCGATTATACAACCAATGGAAATCGATTATCTGTCAAACTAGATCAAGATGGCGGACTTCATCGCAGATTTAATTTAAAAGTCTAATTGCTTAACTAAAATCCTTTATTGCCTCTAAATCATTCCACCAATGTCCCTTCTTAGGACTTGATATCTGCCCTCTGAGGTGTCTCTGTCCGCTGTTAGTGTTAAAATTTTTTCAAATCAGACCAGTAGTTCCTGAGATTAACGCGTTTAAGCAAACAAACAAACAAACTCTTTCGCTTTATAATATTAGTATAGATTATTGTAAATCGTAATATACTTAGCTTAAAGATAGGTGCACCTAAGCCTATGTACCAACTATAAACAACTTGACCAAATGGTAGCATGTCAATAAAATAAGTATATCTGGTGTACAATTTCTCTTCCGAGTGTTCAAAAACCGGACAAGTGCGAGTCGGACTCGCACGAATAGTTAAGGAGAATCACAGATAATAATAATGTTGAAGGTATGGAAGTACATATTATTTTAATTATCTTTTTACTTTTTAGTATTTATTTTGATTCGCAACAGAAATAGCTGTACATCATGTTATGAGCTTTTACGAGTACCTGTCTGTGTCTAGTTGTCACGATTCAACACAATCTTAAAAATCACTTAGGCCCATTCTAATAAACTAGTCACAAACTCAGTCTTAGCAACCTCGCAACCTTTACTTGAGAACCTATTTGACAGATAAAACCTAAAACAACGTTAGGTTTCGCTTTTAAAAAATTAACAGCTTGACTTATGTTAGGTACACGCATTTTAAGGCAGATAGGTATTAAATAGAGGTTCCTACTCCTCCTACATTCTTTTGATTAATTTCAAGTCCCAAGACAGATCTAGCATGTCCCTCGGGCACCCCTGAAATATCAAGGTTTTTGTGGTTCTTGTCTATCCTGGACGTCTTCTCAAGGCGCCATCGTTTTTGTAACTTAAGTAGACTTTAGCGTGCGTCAAAATAATAAATGGCGTTCGTCATCGGTATTTGTAGTGCTATTAAAACAGCTAGCATACAGTGGTGGGAATGTATGGTATGGAATTTGGTCGTTCTTCAGCTAAGACGGCTTACGACATACCTAGTCTTGTGGCAGAAAGTGATGCCATCGCTATTATCACTTAAGAAGTTAGAAAACAAAACTCATGGGAATTGACATAAGCTTCGCTAAGTGACATACAAATTCGCGTTGTCGCTTAGCGAAGCTTATGTCAAATCTCATTCGTTTTCGAATCCGTTTTATTCATTGCGTACAGCAGTGCTATTTTCTAAGGTCCGTATAAATAAAACAATCTCAAACCCAACCTCACCTTGAGAACCTATTTGACAGAAAAATAAACGTTTCGTTTCACTTTTAAAAATGAAGAATTTTACTTATGTTACATACTTTATTTTTTTCTTTCTTAAAGCTTAAAAATATAGATTATAAAAATATACATTATACTTATTTTATTGTTTCCTGTAATCTATAATATGAATATTACGGTATAAAAACAAATTAAAGTACTTACTATGTAACATCAATAAAGTTGTTCATTTTTAAAAGTGAAACGAAACGTTGTTTTATCTGTCAAATAGGTTCTCAAGGTGAGGTTGGGTTTGAGATTGTTATATTTATACGGCTTGCGTATTTCGAAAGCTGAATCCGCGGCGAGTGTCAAATTTCGAAGTTCACAGTACGGGAGATTTGACACTCGCCGCGGATTCAGCTGTCGAGATACGCAAAATATTATTAGAGAATAGCACTGCTGAACCCTAACAAGATGGTGAGGTATTTACAGTATCATTGCCAACGTTTCCACCCATCGCGTGCCAACAGCACTTCATATTTCTACAGAGACATCAGACATTAGACAGAATGACGAATATCTCGTGAAAGCAGATATGTAATTACTGTGTTTGGACAATTTTAAAGTCGTTTAGTCTTTTGTTTGTGAGCGAGCGTGAAGACGTAGCGAGCTGTAAAGTATGTCAGCTCAGTGGTTTAGCTACTAGCCGGTTGCGAGGTTCGAATCCGGCAAAGGAACTGTAACATAATGAAACAACCGTGTGCAGATAACAACTAATTTATTATTTTAAAAACAAAACAATAAGTAAAAACATTATAGCAAAAAAAAAAAAACAAAATTTACCAAATTGGTGTTCACTTAGCTTGTTGCGATACTCCAGAATTGTCAAATAGAAAGAAATACATCACCGGTGAAAATTTTAAGCCTCGTGACAGACGGACAGCGAAGTCTCAGTAGGTAATAGGGTTCCGTTTTCACACTATGGGTACGAAACCCTAAAGGGTAGATCAAAATCGGTTCACTCGTTTGGGAGCTACTACACCACGCACAGAACGACTTATGAGTTATGACCCTTCTCTTTTCGTCGGAGTTAAAAACTAAAATTGGATGGCAAAGTTTTACAGTATTTTTCAAGTGCAGTGATTTGTAGGGGCAGTACTGAGTACCAGTGCCGGTAATTCAAGTCTGCTGGAGCATGGCGAAGGTTTTCACTTTCATCTTATCGGTCATTAGATGAAAATAGCTTGCCATCATGGACCGCAGGCAGAGAAATTGCAATGTGTCCAAGCGTTCGATTGGAGAAAAATATAAACGCAAAACACTTAATATTTTATAGAGTATAGTAGGAGACTAGGAGAAGGGCTTCTGGTGAATCGATTAATTTTTAGGTGAGATATTGTATGTATCTTACCTATCTATGTATGTGAGTGATAAAAACTTATTAAAAAGTACTGGAGCGTATTCTTGAGTGATATTTTGTATACAAAAATGTAGTTGGATACTACGTAACTACATAATGCAAAAAATATTTATGTTGATTCTACACGTGGACAATTTCATTCAACTAGTTCGTAGCTATTTTGATTTACTGCTTCAGTCAGAAAATCGATAATAAAATGAATTGTTGGCGGCAAATCTACCATGGTGCCTATATCATGGTTTATTAGATAATAAACCATAATGTAGGTTATTAGTAACGTATTAAGAACATTGATTCTAGAGATGGTTCTTTAGATTAATGTTCTAAAATGTTTGAGTGACAGATTAAATTAAAATCAGAAATTTGCTACTTAAAATCATAGACCAATAATACCATGGTCCATGTTACAACCTTTATCCATTCATGATAGTAATATTATTTAAATTGTCTTTATTTACTTTACGTCGTATAAATATTATAAAGCGCCATCTAGTCTAAAATGATGCAAATAAAACAAGCTAATACCATTATAGCGCAATGTCGGTTTTTACTACTCGACGATAGATGGCAGTTTCAATTTTATTTGTACACAATATTATGTAGCTCTATAAATTACTTTTATTATATACTTTGCGATAGTAGTGAAAGTAAATAAAGCCATAGACAAATTATATACTTATATATATTGTTTGTCCATGATAAACATTATCTTGTATGACTTTAGTTCTACTATTTAATGCTAGATGGCAGTAAAAAAATATCTACTCATTAAAAATGGATTTCAGTTACAAAGTTCTACCACGCCCATGTCCCATGCTTAGTTCTTTAAGAACTTGTGTTAGGGGTACCAGACAACGAGAAGTACCTATATTTAACACTTTACCCTAAACTATCACCATGGTTAAACCATAATTTGTCTATCCTAACACCTACCTACTATTATAATTATATATCTACTTTGTGCTAATACATATATATTTTTAATAAGATTTTTATTCTTTTCGATGAATGTGTATTGAATTGAGTGTATGATATACACCCAATTCAATACACATTAATTACAATTATAAATTACTTAAATATCAGCTGTTTGTCGTGTAAATTACAGGCAATATCGCAATTTTTTCTATCCAGAAAATTTTATGCAATCGTATTTTTGAGTAACATAATATTAGTAATCCCACCAAAAACATTTTCATGTAAAAATGTTGCCAAGACGAGTCTACATAGCTTACCCTGTGAAAAAGTTATCAGATATCGTATAAAGCCAAGCTCTAAAGACTACTCGCCCTAAATCTACAAGCACCTTGATCAAAATCTATCAAAAAGTGGATAAATCTCATGTAGAACCAAAGTTCTTGATCTCGACTTGACTTTACTAGGCTTAGCTTCACTTACTCTACATTTCAGTTAAAACGTGATGCTTGGCCGTTTTATTTCACACTCGTTAAATTAATGCCTATAATATCTACGTAACGGTAGCAAAACGGCCAAGTATCACGTTTTAACTAAAATGTAGAGTAAGTGAAGCTAAGCCTAGTAAAGTAAGGGCGCAAAAGCCCAGCGCCGCGACGCCTGCCGACGCCCAGCGTCGCGACGCCTGCCGACGCCCAGCGCCGCGACACGAGCGCCGCGACGCCTACCGACGCCCAGCGCTACGACGCCCAGCGCCGCGACGCCCAGCGTCGCGACGCCTGCCGACGCCCAGCGCCGCGACGCCGAGCGCCGCGACGCCTACCGACGCCCAGCGCCGCGACGCCTGCCGACGCCCAGCGCCGCGACGCCTGCCGACGCCCAGCGCCGCGACGCCTGCCGACGCCCAGCGCCGCGACGCCTGCCGACGCCCAGCGTTGCGACGCCTGCCGACGCCCAGCGTCGCGACGCCTGCCGACGCCCGGCGCCGCGACGCCTACCGACGCCCAGCGCCGCGACGCCTGCCGACGCCCAGCGTCGCGACGCCTGCCGACGCCCAGCGCCGCGACGCCTGCCGACGCCCAGCACCGCGACGCCTGCCGACGCCCAGCGTCGCGACGCCTGCCAACGCCCAGCGCCGCGACACCGAGCGCCGCGACGCCTACCGACGCCCAGCGCCACGACGCCCAGCGCCGCGACGCCTGCCGACGCCCAGCGCCGCGACGCCTGCCGACGCCCAGGGCCGCGACGCCTGCCGACGCCCAGCGCCGCGACGCCTGCCGACGCCCCGCGCCGCGCCGCCTGCCGACGCCCAGCGCCGCGACGCCTCCCGACGCCCAGCGCCGCGACGCCGAGCGCCGCGACGCCTACCAACGCCCAGCGCCACGACGCCCAGCGCCGCGACGCCTGCCGATGCTCACCCAGCGCCGCGACGCCTGCCGACGCCCAGCGCCGCGACGACTGCCGACGCCCAGCACCGCGACGCCTGCCGACGCCCAGCCCCGCGACGCCGAGCGCCGCGACGCCTGCCGACGCCCAGCGCCGCGACGCCTGCCGACGCCCAGCGCCGCGACGCCTGCCGACGCCCAGCGTCGCGGCGCTTCGCTTGGCTCGTCTTGACGGGGGCACGACCGTGCCCCCAGATATGATATTACGCTAGAGTTAGTCCTGAACTTGCAGCATTTTAATTTCATATTCGTCAATGAATGAGATGGCATGGTATTTTAACATGCGGCTTAACTTTAACATTGCTAGGTAAAATACGGCCTAATGCTTTTACTATAACATTAGTATACATCTGTCAATAGTTAAAATAAACAGTCACAGTAATAGAATTATGTAAACGACACCATAAGGCACCTACTAGAAAGTGATACCGGTCCAATATTATGTAAGGTGTCATCAATTATTATGTGTGAAAGGTCGATCGTGGAGATGAGTTAACAAAAACTTGCGGTTCAAATCGGTCTCTATGGGGTCAATTCAATCTTCCCCATAGCATTGGGGAAGACTGGTTATCCTTCAAGGGGTACTACGGTTATCCTTCAAGGGGTACTACTGGTTATCCTTCAAGGGGTAGGCACTAGTAACTAGAGAGTAGCTATGTATAAGTAAGTAAAAAAGTAAAAATATCTTTAATAAACATATAAAGGGACATAACACAGACAAAATGTTAACAAAAAAACCGGCCTTAGGCCGTGTTTCACCAAACAATGTTAAAGTTAACGCCATGTTAAATATCATGTTTTCCCTCTCGTATTTCCTGTCAATGAATGAGATGGCATGGTATTTTAACATGGCGTTAACTTTAACATTGCTTGGTGAAACACGGCCTAAGGGCCGGTTTCTAAAACGCTATTTAAATATATGAACAACTAGCAAGCGAGCGAATTTAATTAGTGATAATAATAATTTAGGGTGTGTATCGGTCCCGTATATAGTTTACTGTAAAAGTACCAGCGCTGAAAGAATTACTTTTTAAAATTATTGTAGGTATGGGAAAATTGGAGAAACATGAAAGTCAAAAGTAAGTCTATCAGCGCTGGTACTGGCACAGTAAACTCTACATAGGAAACACATACATACCATACATAAAGTACTATCACTCATTTACTTTACACCTGGATAACCTTCCCTCTCTTTTGTCACTGATAAATGTTTCACCAATCGGTATTCAAAATGGCTAACTAGAATGCCATATTAGTTGATCATAGATTTGAATAGCTTTACAGACACCGGGCGTAACTCATATATAACAAAATTATATCTACATAGCAAAAAATAGGAAATAAACAGCAAATTAAAATTTTATAACACAACCAATTAAGGCTATGCAATGCCCTTATAACGTAGCTAGTAGCTACAACTTTAAGACCTAATCATGTGTTAATGTCTAAAAGTGATAAACCGAATCTGTCGGCGACTACTTACAGTAGCGATTAAAGTTATAAATCTAAGTCGAAAATTCGTTAATTGCATCTCGCAGACACAAAATCATTAATAAAATTCAAATCGCGAGGAATCTGTTGCGTTTTATGTTAATAAGAGATATCCAACTGATTAAATATTGAATATGTTATTTTTTCTTGAAATGCAAACACTTCTAAATATTTGGACTTTCTAGCACTTTCCAGACTATATTTAGGTACTAATTAAATTAATGAAAACATCGATTACTAATTTGAAGTCCTCGTCCTTTTCTGTCTTGTTTTATTAGTAAGGGGTAAAACTTTAATTACAAACGACTTATGGTATACTTGTATGGATGGTGATTACTGCTACGAGCAAAATGCAATCCCGCAGGAACCGTACCATTTTCTGCGGTTAAAAATTATATGTCTTAATCCAGCATGTAAACTACTATCATACTAAACTTCATCAAAATCCGATCAGAAGTTTTACGTAATAAAATAACACAGCATGGATGCATACTTACAAACTTTCGCATTTATAATAATAATAGCTCCCCTCACCGATTTCGGTGTCGGTAGCCGATTTCATTGAATCCAGGCCAGATACGCAGGAGTTATTTTATAGTGCCCAAGTGTGTGCGCAATACACAGAAGCACTCTCTCTTCCTTATACTCTCATAACCCAGTGGGACGGTAAACCGACACGACTGGCGAGAGAACAGGCGCAGGACCGACTTTTTACATGCCCATCCGACGCATGGATCATCTTTCTTGTCAGACAATCAGGTGATCAGCCTGCATTGTCCTAACCAAACTTGAAAACAACATTTTTGTTGTTCCAACGCGGGAATCGAACCCACGACCTCCGGGTCGAGAGCGAAGATCTGAAACACTAGACCTCGGAGGCGATACGATTTCGCATTTATACTATTAGTAGGTCATCATGTAGGACAATTCTGAAAGTGTTAGTTACTAACCTATTTGGAAATAAAAGATTTTTCATTTTCATTTTCAGTAGGAGTGAGTACCTTAAGGGGAGGTTAGGTACATTAAATAAACAGAGCCTGGGTCCTAATTCAAGATGCCATCGATATTGACACGAACGAAATTCGAAAACAAAATGTATGGGATTTGACATATGTGACATACGAATTCGATACGAAGTCCTAGTGATCGGCATTCGTAATCGGTCGGCAATAGTGGCAACTGTTGCCGACCGAAGAATAGGTATGTCCCATACATTTTTGTTTTCGAACATCGAAAGTCATAGTAACTTGACTAAGGGCCTTCGCCTAAAGTATAATATCATCTTATAACTAATTTGATGATAGATGCGTTATTGTTTTTAAAAAAGTATTAAGTTTGTAAAAAAATAAGAAACTAATTATATCTATAGTGGCTATTATAGCTTTCAAATTTTTATTATTAAAAAAAAATATAAATGCATAGTATTTTTGTTTTATTATAACAAATAGACTCTTATAGTATGTAATTTATGTTAAGGCTTTATATAACGCCAATGACTTTGAACTACTACTTGTATGGCGAGAAAGGGCGACCGACCGCAGTGCGTTATTATTATTTTTATTTATTTATTTATTTATTATAGAAAAACAAATTGACAGTATTTTTTTTTATGGTACAACATAAGTTTACAAAAACTTTACCGTGTACCACAGGCCACCATCGTTATAACTTATAACTAGAATATTACAATAATTTTAATAATATGCTACGCCTTAATTCTTTAATAACAACAAAACAAACAATTAATCAACAAAACAAAAAAGAAAAAAAACCCCTCCAGTTATGGATAATTAATCATTAGTACCTATTTGGTAAATATGTAATATGTATTCAGCGTTAGGCATGACAGTAGGTGATGTAAAGTAGAAATTAGAACTAAGCGTATAAAAGTCGTTTAAAGAAATTTAGAAAAAAATTGCAAAATCTAAATCGACAGTCCCCTGGGCCCTTCCTATACTGAAGTAATTTTCAAATCGCGTCACAAATATTTAAAAAGGTTAGAACGCAAAAAAAGGGTCGACTTAGCATATTACTTTAAGGTGTACAAGGTGAAAAATAAATGAGTGGTAATACTTTAGGGTGTGTATGTGCCTAGTGCGTACTTTGTAGAGTTTACCGGGAAAATACCAGCGCTGAAAACCTTACTTTTGACTTTCATGTTTCTATGAGAAATGCCCCAACATCATAAATTTGCTCACATAATAATTTAAAAGAGTAACCGTTTCAGCGCTGGTATTTTCACAGTAAACTCTACATAGTGGACGCTTATCTACACATCCCAAAGTATTATCACTAATTATTATACAAGCTGTATTAAAACAATATTAATTTATAAACCGACAATCCTCTGATAAATATAATGAAGATTATTTCAACATTACTCCGATTTACAACGTGAATTTTTTAACGTCATTAATTGTTCACCGCGTAATTAATAAAAAAATGACACTAAATTTAGCATTTTTATCGTATCTATTGATTTGGAATAGAGTATAAAAACAGTTTCAAAAGTTGTATTTTTCGTGAGATAAGCAGTTGCAAATTCTCTTTTTAAGCTTGGCATGTTCGTATGTAAATGTAGAGCAAGTAATAAGTAACTAGTTATTCCAGTATTTTATTCAAAATAAGTGCATTTTGAGGTTATGCTATTGATTTTCTGTATCCAAAAAAAGTTTCATTTCTAGTGCAGAGTATAGCTGTTATAATATAACATACTACAGCTGTTACATATATAATCATCAGATGATCGAGGGCCGGCATAAAGCCAAACATTACCGTAACATAACCAGACCGTACGTAACATAGCGTATGCGCACGCGAGCGATCTTCCACGCATTCATCCGACAACACACGGCAAAGCCGCGCGCGAGTTGACCGTTGCCTATAGCATTTGTGAAATAAAAAATAATTACTGTCATTTCGATTTTGAAAATGGAAATGTGCTGTGAATAGTGTTGTGTTGTGTTTTGGATTTACGATTTATAACCGGTAAGTTAACGGTGCGTTTATATTTACTATTTTATGTGTTTACTGTTTTTTTTATTATTCGTAGTAATTAATAGGTGTAAATAGACAGTAAAATATAGTGTCAAAAGCTTTAATAGGCGTATAGAAACTAAGTTTGTTTTATTCTTGTAATGTGTTATCGCTTATCATTTCTCGCAGGCAATAAGTAGAGCACTGCTATGCGGCAAGACTACAATGCGTTCGACATGAATTTATTAAAAACAAAAACAACAAGCATAATAAATGCTACAGTGTTATAGGTAATACATAAAGGTGACTTGAAAACAGTAAAAATTTTATTATTATAATTATATTACATCTAAGTACTTTATTGTCGTAGTATTATTTGTCATGGGAATATTGGTGTACTATTTATTAATCTTAATTCATATAGTTTGCATTAGACAGATACATTAAGATTTTATTATTTAAAAAAAATTATGGTCTGCCAAGCATTTTACACTTTTTAGTAGCTTTTGGGCCGACTTTACAAAGGCGTTTTACAACCCCGCGCATTCAATACAACAACATCTACAGGGCTCTGTTCCGGCTTCTACGGTACTGTAGCATCGGGTATGTTTGCTGATGCCAGCGTGGATGACTTTTACGCAGTAATGCGAATAAAAAGGTTGCCTCGCTGGTGTATAGGGTAAGATAATGTCTTATCCTCAGGACTCTATTCGAGCCATCTCGAACTCAGCTTGCCTCAGCTCGAACTGAGTCCTGAGGATAAGACATATCTTACCCTATAGGGATAAGTCCTGAGGATGGTGGGTGACCGATTAGATTCAGCCCTAGTGGGCAGGTTCATCAAGCTACACGTGATGAAGGTACGGTGAACCTGTCTGCTGAGGCAAACGGTCTCTTAATTTAATTTAATTTTTATTTTAAATCTGTAAGGTATACTAACTAAATAATCTTTTAGTAAATAATTGGTACTAACACTATGGATTTATGGTCTGAATATAAATGATTAGCTTCGCAACCGAAAATAATAAATAAAAGAAATTATTAATTTACGGGACAAACTAGAATTTATAAAACAAAGCGCTATATTATATAAACGACTTATCGTAAAAAAAAACTTCGAGCCGTCAAAACTGCTAAAGTAACAGAAACATAACAGTTGTTTAATCCGGAGCTCTAATTACTTTTTCATTAATCCACCAAACGGCACTTTACCGGCTTCGTAAAATTAGTCAGTTCGTATCTGTAACACTATCGGGTTTTACACTTTCGTGTCCCCTCACTAGAGCAAGTCGGTCGATATTTAATTAATCTTTAAACCTTAAGTTTGATGATAAGAAAAGTTATTCACACTTTGAAAAGTCGAGCAACGCACATGTAACTTCTCTAGTGTTTAATGAGTAGAGGCTAGAGTATTTAGTCATGTCTCATTGCTTATCGAATTGAGTATGCTATTCCATTGATTTTAATAGACGTAAATTAAGGAATGAAGAAAGTAAACAAAAACCGGTATTCGTAAAAAAACGATAAAATTCCGACAATACGTTGGCTCCTCACTTTCAATTTCTGTGACATGACTCAGACAAAATTTTATGCGAAAAGGTTATATAAAAAATTTGATCGGCGATACCACGGCGACACCGAAAACCGCCGTGAAATACGCGGACAAAAGATAGATATCATAATATAGAAGGTAATAAGTAAAAAAGTCACAATAATATGAGGATTCCGTTTCTTCCTTTTGAGGTATCTATAGTGTCCTTCAACCGAATGCTTAATAAAAAAAACATCACTATGTTTTTAATTTTAATTTTCGGCCAGCTTTTTTGTTAGTAGTAAGTACTTCTCTACAAAAACTATTATAACATCACATCACTGATACGAGATGATATTATAAAGAGAACACATTGAATAGGCTAAAAAATTACTCGACCATTTTTTACAAAAAATTAACACAATTATATGGGGAAGGATTTTGGCTATTTTTTATCGCGGCAAAATGTACCGATCCCGTATATAATTGCGCTTTTGCACACAAAAAGTCGAAGGTATCATCTATCTTCAAACCGGGCATTACGTCAATATAAATTTTATTTTATCATACACATGTTTGCGGAAACAGAATTTAAAATATATTTCAAAAATGGAACAGTCCAATTAGTTCTGCCTGTGGACTTTCATCGTCCTATCCATTATGATTTACCTCTATCATATTTAGCTATTATCAGAAAAATAGTAATGGACCGATTAGTTGGCGGTATGCCCCTGACTTGATGGTCCTTCTCTCTCTCTGCGTAAACAAAAGTAACTCTTTCAGCGTTGTTAGTGTTGTTAATTTCACAGTGAACTCTACACATCGCATCCTTAAATATTATCACACCTTTATTTTACACTTTGTATGTGTTGCAGTCATCTGGATGAATCTGCTATTTGATTGAATGACTAGCGCGTCCATTCTATTTTTACCAACAAATTCAATGAATCCAAGAGTAGGACAGCCATTTAATATTTTATTAAAAATAAAATATTAAATGGCTGTTCTTCAAGATTTCTGAATGTGTACTATTTTCGAAGAATAACGCATACAATACACATTAAAGTAAATTAATTAAAAAAGTATATCAACACATTGCTATCTGTACGAGCTGTTTAACGCCATTAAATGACCGCGCTAGTCATTCAATGAAATAAGCAGATTCAACCAGATGACTGCGACATATATTATCCCCCATACATTGTTTCCAATATATACCACAAACAAGAGTTCCGTCCGAGAAATTCTTGGGCGACTCATCAAATTGAAGGTACTCACGAAAAATTTGCTTGATACTAATCAAGTGAAAACCATGTATGGGGGAACCCTGACTAATATAAATATGTATATTCATTATCATTACTTCATCTGTGACGTCATAAGCCTCCTCAATATCGGTAATAGTTGCCTACACTTCGCCGCTTGGCAGGCGCCGCAGGCGGTTTTTCGAGCGCATTTTTAGTTCATATATTAGGCAGTAACTAAGTAAGTAATCACTATTGAATAGTAATAAGTGTGAATTGCAGAATATTACACAGTAATCGCTAATTATACACTAGTCTAACCACGCTCTGATTCCTAGTAGTAATTGTTTTTAGGTTATAACACGGACCTTGGATGAATTTGTGTGAATTTTGGACCTTGTGTATTTAGTAATAACACAGATAATTAGTCGAATCTAAGTTTAATTACAGTCCCCGGCCGAAATAACGAACGTGTAGCTTGGAATAGCGATATTCGGTCAGTCCAGGATCCTAATTCAAAATGCTATTGCTATTTTATGTTATTTATAATATTTATACATAAAATAGCAATGGCATTATATACATTTTATTTTCGAAATTCGAGATAAGGTTCGCTAAATGATAAGCGAATTCGTATGTTACTTAGAGCTTATGTCCAACCCCAAAAAATATATTTTCGAATGTTAATGATAATAGCGTTATTATCATATATTTTAGGCTTATCCTTTATTTATACATTAAACGCTTCTTACCTACTTGTATTTTTAATTTCAAGCTTCTATGTCTGCTAGAAGTGCCTAATACTTTTGATGATCGGTCAGTGAGTGTTTAATGTAAATTTTCAGGGTCAATTTTGTTTGCGACATTCATCGATTCATGTGTTCTAATTATGTCATCGAAGTTCATATATCACAGAACATAGCGATGCTAATCTAACTTAGGGCCGATTTTTCAATCGTCAGTCGTCAATAATAGTTACAAAATATTCTTCTTCTTCTTTTTGGGAATGGCTCCTTGGTGATTTGCCAGTTTCAGAGTGTGTTGTCAGATAACTTTCATCTTTGGCTATGCACAAAGTGCATGCCATTAGAGAGAAAAAAAAAAAAAAAAAACTTTCATCTATTGAATAAACATGTGACTTTGACATTTGTTCCATACAAAATCTCAAAGTCACTTATTTATTCCTTAGATAAAAGTTATCTGACGATGGAAAAATCGGCCCTTAGGTGACGCGTCAAATCCCAAACATTGTCGTTGTCGAACTTCGTCGAAATAAAATTTTATTTCCAAATAAAACTTAACAAGTTGTTCTCGGAACACAAAAGGCTACCACCGGTTTAACCCGTCGAGAAGAACAGGCGTAAGAAACTCGCAGGGGCCCATATTTTAGCAAGAAGATGGAAAATTATTCTTTTAAAAAATATATGTATTTTACAATGCAAACCTTAATCTATAAACTAAAATAATAGTTACAATACATACATTATGTATATTGAAGAAATTGCTATCTAGTAATAACAATAACCTTTGTGTGCATGTCCGATTTTTGTAATTTATATTTTCGACTCTCTTGTAACTTGTTGTGTGCACAATAAAGTATATTTGTATTTGTATTGTACATTGAATACATTAAATTACACTACTAAAAAGATACGTTGACTTCTAAAATCTTCCTTTGGCTTCGCCGTGGTCTACTAACAAGATAATTAATTAAATAATAATGAAAACTAATTACATTTGTTACATAAAGTAATTATCAACTTACTGTGTACAATTAACACCAGAATATAATTGTTATAATTGCGATTACATCGAATGAACGTAACTAATAATATATCACTGGTTTTCAACAACTTTCCCAATTAGGTAATTTCACGCCGACTTTCTGTGAGGCCGCGGTTTCAAATCTGAGTAGGTATACATCTCCCATGGCAAACCGTATAGGATTTGATTACGTCGCAGAAAACAAGTATTGGGTAGGTTCCATATTGTGACATGGTAGTACATAACGATAATTATTTTATTCTAGACTAGCTATGCCCGCGACTTCCTTCGCGTGGTTTTTGAGTGACCGTTTATGCAGCGCACGCAACGAAAGTCCCCAAATGTGAATATTTTTCCCTATTTTTGCAACATTTCTCACTGACGCTTTGCTCCTATTGGTCGCAGCGTAATGATAATTTAGCCTAAAGAGTTTCTCTATAAATTAACTACCCAACAAGAAAATAATTTTTCAAATCGGACCAGTAGTTTTTGAGATTAGCGCGTTTAAACAAATGAACAAACAAACAAACTCTTCCGATTTATAGTATTAGTATAGATGTTTCCCGTGACTTCGTAGGTGTAAAGGAAATCCTAGGGGAACCGTGCATTACACACACATACTAGAAAGTAGGCCATGTTTTCGCCTTTGATTTAATCTAATTTTGCAAATAAGTTATCTATGACCTTCAACCGGATCTACTCTATATTATATGTCTGTGGCTTATTAAATGAAAATTAGGGCGTGTTTCACCAAGCAATGTTAAAGTTAACGCCATGTTAAATATCATGTTATCCCTCTCGTATTTCCTGTCAATGAATGAGATGGCATGGTATTTTAACATGGCGTTAACTTAAACATTGCTTGGTGAAACACGGCCTCAGTAGTAGCCTCAGTAGTAGTAACAGTAGTTAGCAGCCATTGAGGAGGCCAACAAACACACAAACTATATATTTAGTTTTTATAACATTGGTGTAGATTTTTCAAGTCATCAGTACTACCAGCTTTGCCACATCTGTTTATGTTCTAGTCTCAGGAGCATCTGATTATAAAACACATAAAAATGAATGAATTTGAATATTTTATCGATATATCGAGAAAGTAGAAAGTGTTACATCACTACACAACAGATTACGCAAAAAAGCCATCGGTTGAACCATCGAATAATGAAAATTCATAGCGTATCATTATTGTCATTAATCATTATCAGCAGCTTGTTTTAATATGATGCATGATCTTGGACATGACTTATGAATAATTAGTTTATTGGCTCGAACATAAATTTATGATTGGTCAGGTGTCAGTAAAAAAAAAAAAAAGGAGAGTCGTCCCGTCCCCTTGCTATCACTTAAATTTCAAATTCAAATTCTAAATTCAAATTATAAACTTTTTATTTCCATATCGGTTATTAAATAACACTTTTAGAATAATTGTCATACATGATGCCTACTGCCGGTTCGGAAACTAGCCGAACCATAAACTAGAAGAACCGGCGTAAGAAACTCGCACGGGCCATCTTTTAGCAAAATTGTTCTTATTCTTTTTTTTTAATATATAATATACGTATAACAATATCATGACTTAAAAATAAAATTATAAAAATAAAGTGTACAATTGTGTAGCCACCTAGCACCTTATAGACTCCTCTCATAAATATACTCCTCTCATAATCGGAAAAAATAGATTCTATTTTTTCTAATAATTTAATAATATGTTACATATTATATCATATTTAAAAAAAACGCCTCCGCGTTCTAGTTGTTCATAGTCTAGCTCTCGACGTCTGAGGTCGTGGGTTCGAACCCCGTGTTGGAGCAACAAAAAATGTTTCTTCCAAGTTTGGTTAGGACTATGCATGCTGATCAACTGATTATCTCACAAGAGCGATGATCTATGCCTCGGATGGGGATGTAAAATGTAGATCCCACTACAGCGCCTGGGCCCTAATTCTCAGTCCTCGAACTTAGTTTTTACTATCGGTCTGTCCCGCTCATGCAAATGAGATTTAGCGCGCGTGCGAGCGGGATATACTAATATTCGAACTTTTTTCCACTGCCCGAGAATCGTCCTCCAGATCTCCGGTGTTCTTCTTGCAAAAGCAAAGCTATCGCAATAATTGCGCAATTTTTGCTCTTGAACTTTATCGACGATTAAAAGGTAATAGGCCATAAACGCCAAAAACAAAATGAAACAGTTTAAAGTTTAAAAAATTAGATTATTATTTTTTTTTTCTTAAAGTGGCTTTAACCATACACGGCATGTTAGCCCCATTATAACTTATACTATGCAGATATTATCAAATAATTTTGTATATAAATTAGAAAAAATATTCAGTGTTAATATTTGTTTGATGTTGAATTAATAGTTCCTATGATCGCCACTAAATTGTTTTGGCACTAGTGTCATAGAAAAATTAAGCAAATCTGCCTTCAAACACAACTGCAAGCGATTAGCATTATTTTTTGACGTTCAGCAATCGATTGGTAATTGCTAATTTTACGTAATCAAATCTTTCGGTTCTGGTGGCTGTAATAATATATTATATTATGTATAAAAATGAATTGCTGTTCGTTAGTCTCGCTAAAACTCGAGAATAGCTGAACCGATTCGCCTATTTTTATTATTGAAATATTCGTGGAATGCCAGGGAAGGTTTAAAGCTGTATTTTGAATAATAATTTTGTTTTCAATAACAAAATCCTATAAATGAACTCTTACCTCTACAATATAGTCCTACCTAGTACCTAGTAAAGAAGTTAAACAATATATTCATGCAGAAATTATGAAACTACGTAATATATTATATGTATTTTAAATTTCTTCTAGTTTCATAATTTGTGTAATAATACAAATAAGGTACATTGTCTACATCTACACTTCTACACTAATATTATAAAGATAAAAGATTTGTATTTTTGTGTATAACGACTTAACTCAAAAAGTACTGGACCGATTTTAATAATTCTTTTTTCATTCGAAAGCTACATTATCACTGAGTAACATAGGCTATATAAAAATCAATTGCTGTTCGTTAGTCTCGCTAAAACTCGAGATCAGCTGAACTGATTCGGCTATTTTTGGTCTTGAAATATTCGTGGAAGTCCCGGGAAGGTTTTGACGGTTTCCATGCTCAACGAAGTGGGCACGCTACTTCGTTGAGCATGCCAGCTAGTATTGTAATACGTTTGTAATACTGTCTAATTTATCTGTCAATTCACATTATTTAATTTAACATTTAATCATAATAATCATCCATACATGCTCTACGGTACTCCCAAAACTATATTTTTAAAACCAATATTTAACATTGACATTTATCGTTCCGATATCGATTATTATAATTATATTATTGTAAAAACCCAAGCGTTTATCCGTCCAATTTCACGGCTTTTATGTAACAATGTCCGTTGTTTACAATATGCCAATCTAAATATTATTTCGAATAAGGTCAAAATTAGTTAGTGTCCTAACTTTTTTTTATTTCGCAAGCATTACGCAACTCCCAGGGAGGGTCCCCGAGGGGTACGTGGGATTCCCGGCTCGCCACGGCCGGTTTACCCACTAAAACCACTTGAGGATTGCCATCAGCCGTTATGTTGGGTGGAGTGCCCTGGATCTGTCAAAACACAGGCCACTCCTCCCCAGTTAGTGACCTGACCTAACCTACGCCACTTTTAGAGTTTAAAGGTGGTAACTAAATATCATCAACAACATTTTAGCTCTTGTCCCTTACAAGGTTTTATATGTTGTTCAAGAAAAACATAGTGAGTCAATCAATCAATCAAGAAGGCTTCTGAATAATGAGTGCCCAAGTCTACTAGCAAGAGAGCAGACGCAGGATCGACTTTTTACATGCTTGTCCGACGCATGAATCATCTTTCTGTTAAACATGTGATCAGCCTGCATTGTCCTAAGCAAACTAGGAAACGACATTTTTTGTTGTTCCTACGTGAGAATCATATCCGGTACCTCCGATTGAGAGCCATAGAGTAGCACTTAATCCAGGAAGTAGTAAACATATACTTACGTGCTACGATGATAAGTATGTGTAGCTGTAGTAAATTTACGACAAACGGTTTGACACGGTAAGTAATATGCAATATATGACAGTCGTAAGTGGTACTGCATAATATGCTACTGATCGACACTCGAGTAATTTCCAATAATTACGGTCTAGCGTGACATGTTGACTTTCCCGTGCTTTTCTATACAATCGACCTAGGTTTTTCAATATTCTACTTTCTTTTAAATTCATTATCGGGACGATGTAATCATTTTGTATACCTACAATTGTAATAAATAAATAAATAAAATGAAAAATATAACTCGACCAAGCTAAGTTTGTACCTCGCGTCAGTGTGACGTTAACTACGCAAGGTGTAAACTTAGCTTGATCAAGTTGTACAATGTACATATCTATCATTCCATCCAAATCAATTACAACACTGGATAGCTAAAGAATAAAATAATAATACTTCACGCAAAACAAACAGCCGTGTCAATAACAGAGACATCAGTGTTCACAAACGAAGACCATTCAACGTTTTGAACAAAAGTAGAAAAGTTATGTTATAGTTTTCAAGTCAATAATAGTCCGTAAATTATTATAGTATTCCAGATTTCCTATCAAAACGTATATTTTCAAATTATATAAGCTAACTTAATAATGAAATATAACTGGCCAAAAATAAAAAAGTTCAGGAATGTCAGAGCCATTCCAATTACGAATTACAAAATTGAATATGGAAGTTAGAGATTAATAGCTAATTCGCAACCCAGTTGTTCATTGATTAATGGACCATGTAGTATGTTCTTAGTACACAATACGTACAATAACAATGCCTTGTGATCTAGTTAAAATTAAGCCCGATTTGACCAGCCACTATATTATTAGAAAAATTTAAGGATATGACTCATTAGGTACACTTAAAGGCTCAATTTTTTAAGAACATTGTAATTGTATAAAGGATTGCTGTACCTTAAGGTCGCTGCTTTCTTTGAGTTGAGTTATAAAATAACTTGTACTAATTTGAAGGGGTTTTCTACATTGTCCAAATTTGAGTGTAATATTATTTCAAACTTCTTTCGCTCTTGACTTGGCTAGGTTAGGACAATGCAGGCTGATCACCTGATTGTCTGACAATAAAGATGATCCATGCGTCGAATGGATATTGGATGTGTAATAATTATTACGTCTGTTCTCTCGTTAGTTGTAACACGTATCCACCACACTAGGTTATGAGCCTTATGAGAGTATATGAAGAGATAAGTAGTATTCATGTGTATGGTACACACTTGGGGGGCACTATGATATGCTATGTCTCGCCGGGTGAAAAATCTTTTATTTCCAAATAGGTTAGATACTAACACTTTTAGAATTGTCCTACATGATGACCTACCACTGATTCGGGGACTACAGTGGTAGGTCATCATGTAGGACAATTCTAAAAGTGTTAGTATCTAACCTATTTGGAAATAAAATATTTTTCATTTTCATCATGAAAGGCATCACCAGCCCACTAAGAATTGTGATATCAAGTTATACTGTATGTACCCGGCGTAATGGTCAGCCTATCTACTATTATCTGGTGTGTAACGGTATAAGATATCATACGGCGTGGTGCTCTGCACGCAGCGCTGATGTACAGCACGGACTTACAGAAAAATAACGAATGGACGATCGTTCAGCTTATGGCTATAATAAACCTATTTGTTAAACCACAGTGTTATGTTTTTTTTAACATAATGTAACGTCGATCAACACTACACACGTTATGTCAGCAGGATTACTCCCGACGCAATGGAGAATCGAATCAGTTCAATCTCAACGGCGTTTGGTATTTTATTTGGTGGATTACTTTGAAACTAACCAGGATAAAGAAAAACTCCCGACCATATCAATCGACTGAGAATCAAAATAAACAAACGTCAATTTATTCGGGGGTACGCGGCACGATCTAATTTGAAACAAAATCGAATCAGTTTGGACGGTACGGCAGCAGAAGAAATCCGTCTCAGCGAATATCAGCTCACTTGAATTCTGAAACTCTTGGAACACTGCGAAATTCCACGATTGCGAGTCGCAAGTCGCTTGATTTGAAATCGCTAAATATCGCTTCAAATTATTAAAAATGTAGATTCAAATTTCGAACGTGTGTTCGGTTGCGATGTTATAATTATTTAGATTAAAAAAAAAATTATGACATTATTAACGATTTCAATTCATCAAATCACCTTTGAAATGTTTTAAAACTTTTGTCTTAGTTCCTTATTAAAGAAATGTAATCTATGTTTGTCTCTGCTTGAAGTTGTTTCTCTTCACATTTATGTTTTGGATGAGATATTATGTACAGTGTTGCCATTGATACGTACCAAAAAGGACGGTTTTCCGTACTTTTTATTATACAACCGTACCCTTACCATATTAAGTAAACTACATATGGATAGACTATAGCATTTCAAAATTCAAATGGAAAAACCGTACATTTGACTTAAAATCCGTACCTTTTCAGAGAGCTAGTCGTACTTGTTTAGGCAAATATAAAATAATACTGTTTATGTAGCTCAAGCTCTGTGTGTGGTTGGTCTTTAGATGTAGCTGGAAGTAACCGCATGTTATGATTGGTCATGTCGCCGATGAGGAACGTGTCGTCACGTCTTGTTTTAGTTTAGTTATTGGTGGTAATTGGTAATGTACTAGTTCCAATACTGTTACCCCCGGTTTCTCGAATGTATGATCAACTAACATGGCATTCAAATTAACAACCTATATTCAACGGTGATTGGTGGAACATTATCAGAGAGAAAGGAAGGGGCATATATTTTATAAATACACTAGCTGAGTTTGTGATGAACCGTTTAAACCTTGCCGGGACTTCCAGGAATATTTCAAGAGCCGAATTAAAAATAGCCGAATCGGTTCAGCCGTTCTCGAGTTTGAGCGACACTAACGAACAGAAATTAATTTTTATATATGGGTGATTCGCTAAAATTATTTCAAGTAGTAGTACCATCAATTTTTAAATATTTATATTAATTTAATCCAATATTTGAAACTACTAAGGGATATTATATTATAAAGTGCATTTAATTTATTATATAAATATGGGTATAATTCTTATATATATTATATAAGAATTATATCCATCCTGAGTCCAGTACTCGGGTGGTGGTCACACACATCACAAAGTGATGATAATTTAATATCAGAACCTTAAAAATGGAATTTTGTCTACGGAAGAATAGATAAAATGACAAATCGATAAAGAACATCGGTCGTTTTATTGTAAACATATATAATTATATATATATATATATACTTTTTTTAATAGAGAAATTTTCCATCTTTTTGGTAAAAGAGGCCCCATGCGAGTTTCTTACGCCGGTTCTTCTCGCCGGGCTATTTCCCAAACCGGTGGTAGGCATCACATAGACACAATTTACTTTAAATAAAAATATTTGACTTTGACTTTGTCGATACCTAGAAAACAAAACCCATTTTGATGATGGTGTTACGTGGTATGCGATGAACGTAAGTATCTTAGTTACTAACCAAATAGGTACAGTTAAAGCGGGATATACCGACTTTCTTTTTGTGGTGAAAATCTAGTCAAAAACAAAAGTACTTATAAACTAAAACCTGTCTATCTAGATTTGATGCCTTATCGGGTTTGTCATAGAAAAGTGGTTCACTCAAGTACCACAGTATACATGTTATGGTGGATACTACCTATTGTGTGGGATCATGGCGTACTAATGAGAAGTTTATTTTATATTATACAGGGTAAATAGAGCAGAAGCAGAGTAGACCAAGAAAGATACCACGTATTCAAATTTTATACGTTTTTTTTTTCTTCGAATCTAAAAAAAATATTTATACTTTTTACCGTTTATTGTCGCAAAAAATTGTTAAAAATAATTCTAGAACGAGTAAAGGTAGTATATTCACATCCCATAGTTATAGTGACTGCTCTTTTTACACCCTGTACAACTGTTTTGTTAGAGGTAATGGAACTAAACAGCAACTAGAATTTTTTTACGTATTTCCGAACGAATCAAACGAAATCCAGAGTCCTATAATAGAGCTCAACGCGGCGAACCCTTCTTCTTTTCTCTTTCCGCGGTCGATTGCTTACCCAGCGATGAAATTCCCGTGCACGTGGAGGAGTGGTCTCAAACACGTTCCTCGGCCCCCGGGGTCGAGGCCTACACAGCCGGATGGTGTAGTCGCTGCCGGTCACAGCCGTCCGCGTACGTGCTGATTGCTAGCGTAGATGAATGTAAATGGTTAGTTTCGTTGTCGTTCGTTTAGGTTAGCATATCGGCACTATTTTTGGCTTTTCTCCGCGTTCTGTCGCGGAGGGTTCGGTCCTGAGAACTTTGGCTTTTGCGTCCGGTATTCGTGCCGGGCGCGCCACTTTTTGGTTGTTTACCCCACGTAGAGGGATCCGTTGGATCCCTGGTCGTGGTTCTCCACCCGGGGCCCTCCCAAAAAAGAATTAGTCGAGGGCTTCCGGCGGGTGTGAGATTTCATACGTCGTAGTCGTCGTAGGCGAACCCTTCTCGTTTTCTTCTATTATCTTATTCTATACAGACTGTAATATTAATCTATACTAATATTATAAAGCGGAAGAGTTTGTTTGTTAGAACGCGCTAATCTCAAAAACGACTGGTCCGATTTGAAAAAATATTTTTTTGTTGGATAGTCCATTTATAGAGAAAGGCTTTAGGCTATATTACATTATGCTGCAACCAATAGGAGCGAAGCGTCTGTAAGAAATGTTGCGAAAACGGGGAAAATTATTCACATTTTGGGACTTTCGTTGCGTGCGCTGCATAAACGGTTTAAGTCACCCACAAACCACGCGAACGAAGTCGCGGGCACAGCTAGTAGTATAATATACCTTATACTTTTATACATTAAGGAGGGCATACTTAAGCAATGACTATGATGTATGCTGCAATGCAATTCCCTAAGCGTAAAAATCGTGACAGGAAAGATTCCAACGGCTGTAATGGCCGAATTGGTATTCCCCAAGATTCGTTTTTATGCTATTTATTGATAACATTTGTCACTAACGCCTCGCTCCTATTGGTCGCAGCGTAATGTTATATAGCCTAAGGGCGTGTTTCACCAAGCGATGTTAAAGTTAACGCCATGTTAAAATACCATGCCTTCTCATGCATTGATAGGAAATACGAGAGGGATAACATGATATTTAACGAAGGATTAACTTTAACATGGCTTGGTGAAACACGCCCTTAAGCCTTCTTCTATAAATATACTTACCAACAAAATAAGGATTTTAGGACAATTAGGACCGTTAGTTCCTGAGATTAGCACGTTTAAACAAACAAACAAATTCTTCCGCTTTAAAATATTAGTATAAATTACTATGAGTCCTAATTCATACTTCAGTGGAATAACACTTACTGACAGGTACAGATTCATGAATTTTGCAACGCATTTATGCATTGATTACGAACGTGAAAGTTGTGAGGATGTTTGTTAATTTATGATGCGTGACGAATATTTGAATAAATCTTCACAAGTATCCTGGAAAAAGGGCATAGAAAAGTAATATAAAGGAAGCCCTATTTACTAGGTACTAAATGGTACTAGGTAGGTACTAGTGGTAAGTGCAGTATTTTTAGGAATTATATTTTTAAATGATAAAGAAAGTAAGTATCTTCTTTATTAGTTCTTGTAACTTAGATTTTGCACATACACACACACCTTATGCCTTT
The DNA here is from genome assembly GCA_905187575.2 of Celastrina argiolus. Taxonomy (NCBI): domain Eukaryota; kingdom Metazoa; phylum Arthropoda; class Insecta; order Lepidoptera; family Lycaenidae; genus Celastrina; species Celastrina argiolus. The sequence continues at coordinate 14,452,618 of LR994595.1, read as the reverse complement.
AAATTTTTTTTAATCATTCTTAAAAATTAGAGCTTGCTTTTAACTTTTAAGAATGATTGAAAAAATAAGTTGGTGGTGATTGTATCTGATTTAAAGTAGGTCTTGAAATTCTTGTAACTTAAATTTAGAGAGATCCAAAAAGTTGTATTTTTAGAAATTTTTGAAAAAACATTTTTTATTTTGCCTTGGATGGTATTGATGATGTATCTGAGTCTCTAGCGCCATCTATCGTACAGCGCGCGCCACTTTCTATTGCTATTGTTCTTAGTTTCAGTGAAATTACGACAGGTGGCGACACTGAGCATGGTCGAACATGCGATGAGACGTTTGACTAATACAGTCTAAAAAAAAACATGTTTCTGGTTCCCACGTAATAACAAGGTCAAGATTAAGGAATTGTCTAAGCTTTTTAGTAAACATCAAATCGATATCAAAAAATCGCGAGAGACACGTCGCCACGATAAATGATCGTTTACGATTCCAAAATATAATAATAAAAGCAAAAATAATGTTTGTTTACCGAAAAATTTGACTCGATACGAAATGTTTCATAAATGCAATATTATATAATGTTATCTAGCCGGCTACGGCTACGCGAAGATAATTTTGGCAGACATGCATTTGTATGTATCATTTGTATGTATCATTCTGGTATCATGTATGTATTTTCGTTCCGCTGAAACGCCTAAACTATTGATCCGATTTTATCGAATGAAGTGCCAATAGATTTGTAATAACCAGGCTGACATACTTAAATAATTCACCTAAATTTTATAGAGTACTAGCTGACCCGTGATCACTACGTTGAGCATAGAAACAGTTTGTGTTTAAACCTTCTCGGGACCTCTACGAATATTTCAAGAACAAAAATAGCCGAATAGTCTCGCTAAAACTCGAGATCGGCTAAATGCCGATCTCGAGTTTTAGCGAGACTAACGAACAGCAATTCATTTTTATATATAAGAAGAAGACTAGCTGACCCGTGCCCATTTCGTTGAGCATACAAACCATTTAAATCTTCCCTGGATTTCCACGAATATTTCAAGACCAAAAATAGCCGAATAGGTTTAGCCGATATCGAGTTTTAGCGAGATTATCGAACAGCAATGAATTTTTATATATAAGAGAAAAAGAAGATATAGATGTTAGCCGGGTCAGGTTTATTGAATTGAAATCCACAATTCCTATTTCGTACCTACTACCACAAAGTAGATGCCTATGTTATTTTCATACAACTTCTACTACACAACGACCGGTCATGTCCATTTTTAAACTTCACTTTTCTACACTTTTTATCCACTTCTAAGTTAAGTATTACTTGAACTAGTTTTCACCTCATTGTCAACTTTCTTGTGTCGTACGCGCCATGAAATCGCATATGGGAAAAGAAAGCATATGGAGTAATTTTGCGTTCGATCTGGTCTCAAAATCAATACTCATTGCTTCGTTTATAATTCAATTAGCCTCTTTAATAATGTCCAATTTGTTATTTTGTAGGTTGGTCGTTGTCACTGTTTCACTTTATAGGAAATTGAAACTCATTGTGATTAAAAAATGTTCAGTAAACATTTTTTAATGATTAGAGTTATCAAAATTTTAATATTCCGAAAAAGAAACATTCCAGTACGGTACCCAAAGTTTTTCTTACGAAATCGCAGGCTACATCTAGTCGTTATATAAATAGAAAAAAATTGAATGTGAAAGTTAAAATTATGATGGATATGAATATTTATTTTGCTACAAATATGTTCACACTGCGTTTAATTTGAAAACATTTGCTAAATAAAATCCATAATGTTAAAAATATAATCAAAACAGACAGAGGAGAAATTTACAAATAGATAGAATTGTTTTAAAATTTTGAGTATTTTACTGCGATTTGTTTTTACCCAATTGCAACATAAGGAGGGTTATGTGTTTCGAGAGTATGTATGTTTTTTTGCATGTGTGTATGTCGCAGTTATCTGATTGAATCCGCTATTTAATTAAATGACTAACGCATTCGTTAAATTCTATTTATACAAACAAATTGAATAAATCCGAGACTAAGACAACCATTTAATATTTTATTTAAAAATTTCTTAAAAATTTTAGCTTAAAATTTTCCGAATGTGTACTATTATAAAGTATATTAAAGTAAATTAATCAAAAAATATATCAACACATATCTAATCTATACGTGCAGTTTGACGCCATTATGTAACCGCCTAGTGATTCAATTAAAAAAGCAGATTCAATTAGACGACTGCGACATGTATTATCAAATATCAAATAAAAAAATTGAGATTTTTAAATTACCTATCATTTTTAATTTGCGTATTTCATCTTATGGAATTCCACCAATTTAACCACTGTACCATAGGAGGTAATGGCATTATAATTTATAACAATGGCGAATGATTTGCAGCGTGTGTCGACCCCAATCAAAACAAAGGATTTGGAACTGCACTGAACCAGCAAATAAAAGGTTATGGACCCAATGAGTGACGTCATTTTGGCGTTAAATCAGTGTTACGTTTTTTCAAAGTTAAAGTCAAAAGGAATTAGTTCAGAATGAATTTTACAAAAATGTTTTCTGAACGTCGTTTCTACAAGGTGTAAAATAAAGTGATAATACTTTAGTTATTGTAATTATCATACATTATGTGCTATCCTGTCGCGGACTTTATTTCGATATTTTTTTACTGAATTTTAACTGTTTACGAAGCGCATGCAACGAAAAACTATCAAAAGGAAGAAAAATCCCCGATTTAAAAACATTCTTCATTAGAGCTTCGTTCCTTTTGGTTTAGTATACTTTCGCTATTGGACAATAGATGGCTCTTTTCACTAAAACAACTCGAAATAATTTGCTAACATAGAAACCATAGACCAATTACATGTAAATTACAAATTACATGTATAATTTGGTCCATGATAGAAACGTAAGTATAACTTTCTTTTTATATATATGTCACAAATTTATTTATTGATATTAAATAATTGTTGATTAACAATATAACCCGACTTCCTACTAATAATTTAAATGCAAAAATTTGTAGTATGTTTGTTACGCTTTCACGCAAAAACTACTGAACGGGTTTTGATGAAATTTGATATGTTGGTAGTTTAAATGCTGGATTAACACAGGCAGGACAAAGTGGGAAATATCTAGTATATCGAAATGTATCCGCATTTAAAATTATGTACAAAATAACCAAAAGATTCAAAAGTTTGATGGCTAGGACTGCTGGGATTTGGAATTTATTTGTAATAAACTCAGATGACAAAATAATTATAAATAAAAAAAAGTTCTGTAACAATAGTAGCTGACCCGCACCCACTTCGTTGAGCATAAAAAAAACCTTTTGAACATTCCCCTGACTTCCACAAATATTTCAAGACCAAAAATAGTCAAATTGGTTCAGCCGTTCTCAAGTTTTAGCGAGACTAACGAACAGCGATTCATTTTTTATATAAGATTTTATTCATTTTTATATATACATATTAAGATTTTATTTAAATGCTCTGAGTGCTTGTCAAGACAATTTAAATGAGTCCAAACTAGACTGTTCTATCTTGTTTACTTTAAGAGTTCCTATGACCACCTTCCGACGCCCTCTTGAGTGCCATGCTGTTATGTAGCATAAGAGTGCTTGTATACTCATTAAAAAAAAAATCTACGTTTATTTATTTACATTATTGTATGTGTGCGATTCGTTTTCACGTGAAGTCGCCTTTAAAATAATTGTTAACATAGTCAATACAAAAGAATACTATTTGTGAATAAATATAAAATAAAAGAGTACTATCATCCCCATCCAATTATATCTTTGAGATACGATTATACTACTTTTCCTCATTTTGGAAATGTATTTTTTTATATATTTTTTTGCCAAAAACTAAAAAAAAAAAGGATTTACTTTCCATAATTTCTTATTTTTTATCGCAAAAATAACAATAAAGGAAAAAAAAATTTTTGTAAAAAAAAAAAGAAAAAAAGACACATTTCTAGAAAAGGTAGTAGGTATAATCATATCCCAAAGTTATAGTGACTGCTCTTTTTACACCCGTTATAGCTATCCAAGCTAAAGAAGTTAGCTGCAGGACTCACGTACTACGACCGTGTCCATAACACAGCCACACCCCGTTTTCCATGACTGTGCTTTATCTATTTAGTACAATTAGTAATTGCTGATTACCGTAATTCCTGAAAAGGAAGTTAGATCGCAAGTAATGAAAGTGCGTACGCGCAGCTCGTAACGTCGACCAGCCGATTCCGCGGCTGAGGCATGCTTGATGCACACACAGAGTAGACAAATACAGAGAAAATAGACTCGGTGGACCTATTCTTTCTTATGAATAATAGACAAAATTAGTGGTAAAATCTAGGAGAGATATTATTTATACCCGTCCCGAAGTTTGGGACGGCTATACATCTTCTTAGAATTAAGTTATAAAATGTAGTGACAGTGCCACCTATCGGGTCTAATGTGAATTTAAGCCATCCTATAGAATAGATACAAAAAAATATTAAAATCAACAATGACTGACTTGAAAAGGTGTCTCATTTTTTATATTATAGGAATTTAGTAGGTAGAATGACAAGGATGTGATTTTAGTTTATTAATATTTAAATATGTGAATTTAAACCATCCTCTAGAATAGACACAAAAAATAATTAAAATCAACAATGACTGACTTGAAAAGGTGTCTCATTTTTTATATTATAGGAATTTAGTAGGTAGAATGACAAGGATGTGATTTTAGTTTATTAATATTTAAATATGTGAATTTAAACCATCCTCTAGAATAGACACAAAAAATAATTAAAATCAACAATGACTGACTTGAAAAGGTGTCTCATTTTTTATATTATAGGAATTTAGTAGGTAGAATGACAAGGATGTGATTTTAGTTTATAAATATTCAAATAAACCATTTGGACGGTCGCGTTAAAAGTGTCTGTAATATTGATTATTCGACATATTACATTTTTATCGACTGTCTCTATATAATATTACAACTAGTGTGTTTTTATTTGAGTCCCTGTAATTTTTTAAATATGTATTACTAAAAAAGTTAAGAACGTATGATTTTATATACTTATTCATTACATTTTTATGTCATCTTTTCCATTTTTTTTTAATAAGTTTATAAACGTTTTTTTAACACAATTAAGGTTATTATTTTGTATTGGTATAAAATGATTTATTGGTTGTATGTCTATAGTATTGATTATTATTGTCATTAACAATTTGTACGGAACAGAAAATCGACCCAGTAGCTAGAAGGAGATTAAACAAAGAGAATATAATCACTATGGACTATGGAGGTTAAAGAAATCCGACTCCCAGCGCAAGCGCACGTCTATTACTCTACGATCTAATGCCTCAAGTGCCATAATAAGAATATTTAGTTACAATCGAACTGCACAGCACACGCGTCATCTTATAACATCTTGCTTTCACAACGATCGGCAATGTTTTCATTGTTTAGTTTACATTAGATCTTTCCGCGCGCACTGTCAATTCCGAACGGAGAAAATAGCGCAAATTCAAATTTGACATTTTTATTTTTTATTCGATTTGTGAACATGACAATGAGTGCATGAATTGCGGCCCTAAAGTGATGTGGTACATTATTGTGACATTGTTTTTAATATGGCTACTGGACAGCTTCCGGCGGAAAGAGATGCCGCGCACTATCACGCATCAATGTATACGAATGTTTGTATAATGTTTTTTGCTATAGTTAATGGTCTTTTTTTGTAACTGTAGATGTGTAAGAGTTATTTTACGAGTGTTTTATGAGAGTGATCCTTATGGCATAAGTGTCCTGTTAGAGGTAAAATAACTTTGAATGATTTGTGATTATTGTATTTTGATAGGTGCTCAATATTGATCTAACAGATATGGTCGCAAATTTTTGTATTTTAACTAGGTATGTTTTAAAGTAAATTTTAGATTGTACAAAATAAAAAGCTTTAGTTAATGTTTTTGATGATTCGAAACATAATGAACTAATAACTTAAATTAATTTTAAGCTGTAGATGGTAGAAAATTATAATATCTAATTTGTAGGTTGCTTCAAACTTGAGAATTTTCCTTTGAAGAAAACAGTTCAGCTTTTCGACGCTAGATGGCGCTTTTAATACATGAGCTAGACCAGCCAGTGAAGAAAGTAATTTTATAGACACTGTTTCACTACTTAGGTCATATTATGCACTTCATCTTTACAATGTAAAATATAAAGACGGTAGATATTATAGACTCCATTCCGAATCCACAGATATGTAAGCAAAAAATGCAATGCGACCAAATTAATGTGTCATTGATGTTAATAAGTGAAATTTAAATTGGATACAATACAGCCGACTATACCGAGCTTTGTTCCCATTTAGTTCACTTTAAGGATTATACAACTAGTGAAATTTTAAATGTCGATGCAAAACGCTGGTCAGTTTCCTTGGCTATCGAGATCAAATCTAATTTCTTCATTCAGATCGAATCTTTGACGAGACAAAAATCAAAGTGGTTTCACCGACGTACGAGGTTTTTTTATCTCGCGAGCGCGCGGCGTGACGCGCACGACATATTTGCATAACGACAATACGATCAGTGAAAGGTATATTTTTAATTAATCGGAGCCAGTACAATTTTCCAATTTTCTGTGCCCGTAAGCCCTGCCGAAACCTAACCTAACAAAGCCTTTTTTTTTTTGATGTCGCAAAGAAATGCATCACGCATCACCCTGGGATCCCCGAGGGGTATGTGGGACTCCCGGCTCGCTACGGCCGGTTTACCCTCTGAAACCACTTGGGGATTGCCATCAGCCGTTATGTTGGTTGGAGTGCCCTGGATCTATCAAAACACAGGTGTAACCTAACATAGCCTAGCGACTAGCGTAGCCTAACCGAAACCTAAACCTATTCTGAATATCCGATATCAGATTGGCATGTATTTTTCAATATAGGTCCGATATGGGGTTGGATATTCCAAAGACTGACTGTACGGTTACCGCGGGCTTCGATGTCGTACGGTTCGCGGGTAAGTAGTAATCTACACTAATATTATAAAGAGGAAAGATTTGTATTTTTGTATATAACGAATAAACTCAAAGAGTGCTGGACCGATTAATTTAATTAATTAATTTAATTTAATTAATTCTTTTTTCATTAGTAAGCTACGTTACCACTGAGTAACATAGGCTATATAAAAATCAATTGCTCTTCGTTAGTCTCGCTAAACTCGAGATCAGCTCAACTAATTCGGCTATTTATTGCACTTGAAATATTTGTGGAAGTCCCGGGAAGGTTTACACGGTTTCCATGCTCAAAGTGGGCACGGATCAGCTAGTTCCTTAATATAATACGAACTTTAAGCTATTCATCCTCATTTTATTACGATCAACTCTTGGGTCGTAACTCGTAGGTCTATTTCAACTCTACATTTGTTTAATTTCTTGCCTGTTAGTGATATGGCATGCTTCACGATTAAGCGATTTAATATCGATTTGCTGCTTATTACTCGTTTCATAACTTGGAATCTCTAATGCTCGATTCAGTGGTGGACTTCTCGGTAGTTTATTTACTCATTAGCGCTATTGGTTCGATAACTTGTTACTGAACAATAAAGTGTAAATTTTTAATTAAACACCATGCATGGCTTAGCGCCTCACGGCATTTTATACCAGTTCATATTTAGGTGATTTAGAGACAAAAATACTTTAAGTAGATGCATTCGAAATATGATATCAGACACTATTTTCTCATGAGGTCCGTTGAAAAACGTTATAGAAAAATATTATGTTTATTACTTTAGCAAATGTTTTTCATAAACCTAGTTACATTGCCGAACTATAGCTAAAAATAACACATTGTCGTCGAATTTGAAATGTATGTATAACAAGTGACTGCTACATATATTGAATCTTTTGGAATTCTGTACCAGATTAATTTAGTTTATCTCGTTAACTTTAAATCTTCAGAAGCCTTAAAGAAAATGTTTAGGGTAATGCATCACGCTTATCACCGGGAGTGTCCCCGAGGGGTATGTGGGACTCCCAGCTCGCTACGGCCAGTTTACCTACTAAAACCACTTGTGGATTTCCGTCAGCCGTTATGTTCGGTGGAGTGCTCTGGATCTATCAAAACACAGGTGTAACCTAACAAAGCCTAGCGTAGAGAGCTGTCGCACATTATCTTCATAAAATACAATCTTCCGTTGTTTTTAAACAATTTTCAGTTACAAAACAACAAATGTCTGTACCAAAAATACAAAAAAAGTTATTACATTAGATACGGATATTTTGAAGGAATCGAATAGTCTAGAAGTTAATTATTTGCATGGAAAAATGGAAACCAAGTAGGGTTTACGCTCATTGCAACAGGGAAGCATAAAGCCTTAACAATAAAAATTATCTTACATCTATTAAATAACTAAAAGCGGAAGAGCAACGTGTATTTATGTCGAAATTAATGTTAATTCGTTTAGATTTAGTTACGTGGATGTTTCAGAGCGTAAAAAATTACTTTTGATGGTGGAAAAACGTCTGAATAATGTCTAAATACATAAGTCGGGCAATAGCGGGTTCTTGGTCGAGTTGCATACATTAAAAAAAAGTAAAAATTCAGTGCAATATAAAATTCGATATTCAAAATTATCTTTCACGTAAGCAGACTTTGTAAAATGATACGGTTTTAGTGGATTTTCACTGTACTATTAACCTAAAAACCTAGTTTATTGAGTAGTTAAATATAAGGCGAATTGGATATTATAATATTAATTTGTCTAACTATAAAGTGTAATAATTACACGTTTATTTAACTACGTTTATGATAAATGAAATCATTCAATCATTTTAATTGGGAGTAGATAGTAATTAATCACAATTAGTAGCTATCTCCAATTATAAAATAATAGGTAGATAGATCACACCGAACAACTGAATGAAGCAGGAAATGTAAATACAAAATCAAACCATTTCATTTTGCAAAACGACGATTCACACAGCAGCTTTACCTACTCTATCTTATTATTGTCTTTTTAATGTTAATTGTAAATTCATTATCGTCATCACCGACATATTTCGTGTTGTATGGGACTCTATATTTTTTAATTTTCTATTTGTCTTAGGGTCGGAATATTCCTCATAGTACTTTACATTTTATGTGCAACCTTGTTTTAAATTTTAATACCGGCACATGATAAATTAACTTTTTTATTTCTTTTAAATTTGGAACTGTTACGTAATATTTGTTCACAAATCACAGCATTACAAAATTCTATTAAACAACATATTGTATGGATTTTCACTTTTGTTATTAATTGTATTTAATACCACTAGTCTTGCTGTATTATTTTACTTTATGAAGACCTCTAAGACCGATAAGAACTTTGATACTTTTATAACATTTGTATATTACATAATATTTTACTAGTTTGCAAAATAATTAGCCGTTGAAAGAAAGTGGTGAGACAAGAATCGGCTTCCTGCTCTCGGTTCCTTGATGTGAGATGTCCATCTACCGTGATAATTGGCATTTCACTGCATGCTCATGTAACCTACTTCACTTAGATCGATCTAGAAGAGAGAGGATGAAGAGGCTGACAAAAATCTATCTTAACAATGTTCCGAATGTTAACAAAAAATTAAATTCAACCATGTTTTCAATTGTTTTTCTCTTTCACCTAATTTTTGTTAACGTTTATATCACCTTGAATCGAAACGAAGTATTCTGTGTCTGTTTTTGTACAGCTAAATGAAGGAACTACTGAATTTTTAACCGACTTCCAAAAAAAGGAGGAGGTTCTCAATTCGTCTGTATGTTTTTTTTTTTTTTTTTTTTTTTTTTTTTTTTTTTTTACCTCAGAACTTTCGCCTGGGTGAACCGATTTGGATGATTTTTTTTTTATTTCAAAGGTGGTGCTTCCCGTTTGGTCCCATTGTCACCAAAGTGGTGACCCAATGATGGGATCCGTGAGGAATCGAGGGAACTCCTCAAAATTTATATGGAAACATATATCGATTTTGATTTTTTCTGAAGAAGCCCAAGCATATGTTACCAAATAGTAAGATTTTGCACCATATCCTGGACCTAAAGTAGTGAACAGAACTTCTGAGTCCTTAGAGATACACGTTTGAAGATTTCGGCTTTTTTAAAGAAATGTAAGCATACGCCACTACGTCAATTACAGTCGAACTTGGTCTCATAGTTATCAAAGTGCATGCCGGATGATGGTGTCGTGAGGAATCGACGGAACTCCTCAAAATTTATAGGAACACTCATAGTAATTTTGTATTTTTTTCGAGTAACATGCTTATGTTACTCGATATGCTTATATCCGTCTAAAAACAAACATAATTTTGAATCAACTATCAAGGTATACCTCATTGATCAGAAACAGGCATACAGGACTGCTTAGTCTTTGAAGTTATACGTTTGGAAATTACGACATCGCTTAAAGTACTGCAAGCATATACTTTAAGCGATGCCACTATATCAATTACAGTACTCAACACCACCTCTGTCTTCTCTCCGCCTCAGGTATCTATATATACTATCATAATTCATAACAATATGACGAAATAGGTAAATATTAAAAAGGGAAAAAATTGTTTTAAGCCAAATAAAGAAATGTAAATCGACTAAAAATAATAAAAGAGTTATATAGAAATCATATTCAGTTTGGATGGTACCGACTTTAATATTATTAAAATTTGTATATCATTTTATAGTCAATCAACTTGATATAATATATAATTTTTGCGCTGCTCTGGCGGTACCTAAATATACCTACTCAGTCTACCCCTAACTAAAAATCTTAAAATAAAATATTTTTAAACAAAAAAAAAACCGACTTCAAAAGGTAAACTAAAAAGAAAAAAATAAATTTACTTCGCACAAAGTAATACTTATTTTCACTTAGGTAAATAAATTTATTCTATAATTTTGAAGTCGGTGCCAAGTATATCAAATTACTAAATATATGTAGGCAATCACAGAAAAAAGAATCAGAAAAACATATACAACTATCAATGTAACTATTACTATATATTATGTACCTACCAAAGTACTGGCTTACAAACTAATATTAAATGAAAACAAATTATGAAAGAACGCTGGACTTGGCACCGACTTCAAAATTATAGAATAAATTTATTTACCTAAGTGAAAATAAGTATTACTTTGTGCGAAGTAAATTTATTTTTTTCTTTTTAGTTTACCTTTTGAAGTCGGTTTTTTTTTTGTTTAAAATTATTTTATTTTATTTTGTTTATTGTTTTGTAGATATCAATTCAATTTTCAAATATAGAGTCGTTAAGTTTTTCTTTACTAAGATACATTTATTTCAATATTAGATACTTTTTCTATAAAAGTATCTAAGTCGTGATGTGGTCAAATTCATCGCAAATTAAATTCATGTATTTTTTAATTTTGAATTAGGTACCTAATTTTTTTAAAATACTTTTACATTTCGTTTTTTTAATGTCGATTTTGTGACCGATCAATGAACGACAATTAGTAATAAAATTGGTAAATACCAAAGGTCATGATCACGGTAATTTTTCTAATAATCCCAGGTAATGTTTTTTTTTATTTTATGGATTTCTAATTTGATTAATTAACTTGACTGCTCAGTGCTCACTTTCCTCCACATATAAACTCTATGACAAATTTTTACTCCTCTGATCGCACAATTCTCAAAGTTTTTCGTTCGTGTATTAAATAATAAATACCAATAAACAACTTTTATATACGTCTAGACGCTACAAGTTTGTCGTCTCTAATGATAGCGTCACAAACTCTCTGCGACATTTTCCACCTTCAAAGGTTTCGCCGCGAAAATTCACGATGGTGACAATGAAAATGATGTAATTACATTTAATTACGAGTCTGTCGATCATTATGTAGGAATGGGAGAAAGACCGAGGCCGCTGGCCGCTCAGTCACTCAGCGCGCGCAATTCGACGTGGTCAACTGTACATAATTACGTATAATGTATTCGACCGCCGCGTGTATCCGAACGCGCGCGTTTTGACATTATATTTTTTTCGAGATGAGCAAAACGAGCAAACGAGTTTCGTGAATGAAAGTGATGTGAGAGTGTGTTACGCAACCCGTGAACTTGATGTTTGGATCTTTATGTTTATATTTTAATTACTAATAAATGCACATCTTAATTATGTAATATCGGTACATTAAACTATATATGCTACATTCTTTTAACTTGTTAATTGTTTTATGACTTGTTTATTGTTATTAAATCGGAGTATGCTTACGGTGCACAATAATATTAGTGTTACAGTTTTCTAGTTTACTTTCGGCCGTAGACTACTTTTACTATTAAAAAAAACTGGCACATTATAAACGAAATATAAATTCCAATTTCAAAATACACAGAAATGAGGAAGCGACGTTGTCAATGGCATGAAGCATCACTTAATTATCACCTTTCTTTTATTTCATAACCGCGGGTAGTAACGAACGGACTCTTGTAATTTGCTGAATTTGCATTACCTATTTATGAGATTCTAATGTATTTTTTAGCGTTGTCACTATTATTATTATTTTTTTTTAAATAAAACCATTAGATAAGACTCCTTTACACGAATTAGCATATATAATACTCGTAATATATAGAAAATAAGATGCTAACTGTAGGTTTATTATTAGTGTAAAGCTTTCGAAATGTAGAGACTTAAACATTTATGATATCTCCGAGTGAAACCTTCCGGGAACCGTACATTTTGCCATAGTAAAAAATAGCCTATGTCTTTCTCTCTGACCTGAACGGTATCTGTGCTAAATATAATGAAAATCGCAGCCTCTTCAATGTAAACAAACAAATAATTTCTCTATTATATCATTATTCAGTGCCTATTTAGTATTTACCCAATAACCTCATTTTTTCAAAAATAACTTTAACCTGACATAAAAATATAGCCTATATTACTAGGTCTATTATTATGAATCTTTTGACACTGCTTTCTTTAAAGTCACTTTAGTAATTTAGGCATTATGGCGAAAAAAACATACATTATATAACATATCAAAAAACCCTTCCTATTAACTTGGCTGTTAACAGAAAAGTTACAGTTATTACAATTTGTATTGTGATTTTTTAATTTATGACTTTCATTACAAGAACGTGACTTATTCGTTTAATTTTAAAGTTATTTGCATGTTACAAGAATGAAAGTTTGTAAAAGAAGGAAAGTAACGTTAAGTGTTAATATACGCTTAGTGAAGTTTTTGCAGTAAACTAATCAATCACTTGGGGAAAACTCTTAAAGTTTAGACATGAGGTTATATGGGGTATGGGGATGAAGCATGGGGATGGGGCACGGGCGTGGGGTATTTGGATTGATCATGGGGATAATGTTAGATTGTTGACCCCGACGAAAACAAGAGCTCAGGTGTTGTGTTATGTATGTGTCTGTCCAATACCCTCTATGCATCATAGCACTCTAACGGATGAACTGATTTTGACGTAGTTTTTTTGTTTGACAGCTGATGTCATCGAGAGTTTGACATTGGATTACTTAGGTTACTTTTTATGCAGAAAAAGTACTTTAAAGTTCCTCGGGATACGGTTTTAACTGTAGACAAAATCTAGTTGTATAATTTACAGCTTGGCAAAAAAGTCCTGGTGGCGTTGACCGGTGAAACTAAAAACTTTTTCAGTGATGTCACCTTTTATACGTTATGGATTGGCACTATAGTTACATTACTTATTTGTTTTATTCTAGTATACATTATATTAAAATATTATTCTAATACAATCAGGGTAAAAGTTTAATTAAGTACGAAAATATTTAGTTCCATCGGTCAACATAGTAATGACTTTTTGCCAAGTTGTAAGTTACACCTTCTATTGTCTATCTTTTACTCCAGCAAGCATTAAACCCATAATAATTGTTTCGTTTCGGAATTTAGTAAAAAGTTAGGCGAGATACATTATTATAGATAAAATTAGAATATCAATGTTGTATTTAAAGTATATAATTGATTAAATCATGTTCTCACAGGAAAGTCCTTACAAGCCTAGTTCGATCCCATATATATCGCAGTACAACTCTCAACAGATATCGTCACTTTTTCTTTGAGAGTATATTTAGACAAGGTTTGACATTGTATGTGTAACATAATATGACAAAATATTTTTAAACGTAAGAGGGTTAATGTATGCCTGTCCTTATATATAAGTAAATTCCATAAAAACATAACTTGTAAAAAAGCCTCGCTACTTAGTTCCTCTACCGTATAATTGTGAGATTCATGGTATGCCAAGCCGGGGTAAGTGGGTCAGTCTAACAACATCTTTCATGTTTTAAATACAAAAGTAGATTGACTTAGCAATCGTATAAAAACACAATAATCTCACATTAATTGTGATACAATATATTAAATTGTTTAGTAAGATGGGTGCATAATTACGTAATCATTCTATTGTTTTCACCGCTCTCAACTCGCAAACTCCTCGTATATTACATTATACTTTAAATATTATAGATTTAATCTTTGTATATCGTTAATTGTCAATCACGCGACTTTTTTTCACCAAACGAAATCGAGCGTGTCTCGTGCCGCGAGTGGTGGCACGCAAAACACGTCCACGTATAATTGGACTGAAATTCATTGGGGACATTAAAATACCTGGGGACTTACTCTCCAAACTGATTCGATTTTGATTCAGATTCGATCGTGCCGCGGAATATAATAAGGAAGAATAAGGAACTTTGAAATGTTCCTGCTTGGGATACGGGTGTCATTCTCACAGTAAACACGAATCTATCGACACCTCTCGAACACAATCGTCTCCAAACTGATTCGATTTTAATTCAGATTCAATCGCGCCGTGTACTCCCGAATAAATTGACGTTCTCAGTGGACTGATATGGTCGGGAGATCTAAAGATTTTCTTTATTCTGATTAGTTTCAAAGTAATCCATCAAATAAAATACAAAGCCGTTCTGATCGAAGTGATTCGATTCTCGATCGTGTCGGGAGTAAGCCTGCATCTGAGACACCAATCGTAATCTATCGAGTGATTATCTATACAATTATTAAGTTGTCAATTAAATAAGACGCATGTAAAATGGTGAATTATACCAATTAAATTAATCTATCGATAAAAAGAGACCAAATTAATATGATATTATATAATTTTTTTGCGGTGTAGTTTAAATTGGTAGCGTCATAATATTAGTACATAGATGTGCGTTTCAGCTGCAAAGGAATAATGGCATTTACGAAATTTTTCATAATATTTCTGTTTCTTTCGGCTTTTGATCATTATTATTAAGCTAGTAATAATTTTTTCATTAATGTCGATCAGTAGATTACAGTAGGAACAAAAAAGCATGCATTATACTCCGAAAATCAACACCCTCCAAACATTTGCGAAATGTACTTGTAATAAATAATAGTTAGTATATAATGCTGTAAGCAGTAAAACTCCTTTTATTGCTTCATGATTGTTGCATATGTTTTTTATGTACACAAAAGAATTTTCTATGCTCTATTCTAAACAAACACACAAACTTTTGCCTTTACAATATTACTGTGCTGGCTTACCGGTATTTATATAAAGTAAAACTTTATTTCAACGTTCTTGGTAAAATATAAACTTATAAAGATCCATACATTGTATTTTATAGCGCTTGGATTAAAAATCTTGACTTTATTTTTCAACTCATCCACGTGTGTGCAATCTGCTCTCATAACAATGATTGTGATAAGAACAGTTACATAACACATGAGCTTCAGATAAATATGACTGAAAAGATAAATAAGAATGAATTCAACTGAAAGATAACAGCTCAAACTTAAGTAAAGAAATTACAAATGGGACTTATGTACTTCACAAAATGTCCAAAGACAGGACTAAAGAGGACAACTGCAATGCTATAGCCAGGATACTGAAAGACTTTTGCAGTTGCTCAGAAAACGCAGCATGGTCCCCCGACATGACGGCCGATAGAAAGGGACCGTTTCTGAAGAGCGAGCTGACAAACATGTCAGGCATGCGCAGGCGCATCATGACGCTGGCGAAGCGAAGAAAAGACGTCATCACCGAACCACCCAAGTTCAAAGACGACTTGAACATCAATCTGCTAAATACGTCAATGTCGCAGAGCAATTTACAGAAGAATATCGGTAGCTTCCTGAACTCCAGAAGATTGTGTGAGGACGACGAGGATATCTACGAGACGCCGATACAGGTGAGCACCTCGTACGGGGAGAACTGGTCGCTCAGCAAGTCCTGGAGGAACAGCCAATACTTCTACAACCGGTCCGGAGACAGGTTGCTGAATAGGGAAGTGGTTCTAGAACGAATAGACGAGATCCCGAGGAAGAACAAAGACAGATCGCAAAAGGAACAGCTAAGGTACGAGAGGAACATAAAGCGTCACATCCGAATTCGCGTGATGCTGTCCCTGAGGATGCGGAGGTACGCGAAGAAGAGGTTGAAGAAGCGGCAGCCGGTTTTAAACTCGACTGTACCTCCGAGGAAATTTCCTCGAGGTACAGCTTCGAACTCAAGTTTTGGGACCACCTCGTTCAGCAGTACCATGAAGGACAGGGTTAGGAACGGGACGGTGCTGTTCGATATCCACGAGGCCAGGAACTCCATGCTGGAGCTCTGTCATGATTACGAGGAGGAGCTCGACACGTTGGATATCGCTCTCCGCGCCGGTAACTTTAGGTACGTTATATAGGCTATATTAATCTATACTATAACAATTTACTATTAATATTATTATATACTAATATTATAAAGCGGGAGTGTTTGTTTGTTTGTTTGTTTGTTTAAACGCGCTAATCTCAGGAACTACTGGTCCGATTAAAAAAATATTTTTTTGTTAAATAGTCCATTTATAGAGGAAGGCTTTTTTTTTGTTGGATAGTCCATTTATTGAGGAAGGATTTAGGCTATATAACATTACGCTGCGACTAATAGGAGCGAAGCGTCAGTGAGAAATGTTGCAAAAAGGGGGAAAAATATTCACATTTGAGGACTTTCGTTGCGTGCGCTGTATTTAAAACAGTTTAAGTCACTCAAAAACCGATAAAACTTTAGGGTGCGTATGGGTCCCGTATATACAGTTTACTGTTAAAGTATCAGCGTTGAAAGAGGTACTTTTTTTTAATGATTGTATGGGAAAATTTATGATGTTGAGGCATTTCTCATACAAACATGTAAGTCAAAAGTAAGTCTATCAGCGCTGGTACTTTCACAGTATACTCTACATAGGAGGCACACACACACCCTAGTATTCTTACAAATTTATTTTAAACCATGCATTTACAGCTGTAGCATATGAATTTAAATTTACTGTAGGCTCTTGGTGGAAATTCATGTTATAACAATATAATAGACAAACTACTTGCCCTTTTTCACTTTGTTAGTTGTTTTACGTTCTTTTTTTTTAACACGCAATCGGTGTTGACTAACGTCGGCTGTAGGTCTGTGCACATGAACTTGAATAAGAAAAAAAGTAATATTTCTGTTATAATTTATTATAACAACACTCCAATAACGTGTCGACAAATAATTTAAAATTAGAACTAATTCTTGGTTTTTGTACTTACTTCTGCGTTGTGTGAATGTTAGATAACTTATCGCACAAATCCATATCTCATCGGTTACGTTTATTTCCGCAAGTTATATTACACATCAGTAAAAAACATTAAGCTTCATAGTTTTATTCTTTCTGATAATAGATGGCGTTTTATCAATTTTCGCAATCAAAAGTTGTCAGTTATCAGAAGTAGGTGTATCAAAACAGTATGTGGATAGTCTTGGAAGGATGATTCTCTTTCTCCTTCAGAGGGAAGCCTTTTTAAGTTGGAATTTGGGTGAGTTCTTTAAATGGATTTGAAAGGAAGCCGGCAGAAACGGAGTTGTAGGAACCCGGAACCATAACTCAACGTGCAATCTGGGTTTTTTCCTAGTTTGGAGGCCGTTCGGGGAGCGTCCGGGCGAGGTTTAAGTTGTAGTCCGGGTAAAACCCGGATGGACGAGCACTCCCGTGCCCCCAGATTTTAAACAAGATGTAAGTTAATAAAAAAAGTATTGAAATGTCCGGGTGAAAGCTCAAAAATCCGGGGAAATTACGCTTCCGGTACTGGGTGGCAAGTTTTAGAGGCAGCACTACTCGCACTGTACATTGACAATAATATAATTACTAGCTAGCTGACCCGTGCCCACTTCGTTGAGCATAAAAACAGTTTATGATAAAATTCAACTAAAAAAACAACGCGGAACCCGCAACGCGGAACTAATTAAATGACGATTGATCAGTTATCGACTAGGGATGAAAAATTATTAAATAAATAAAATGGCTATTAAAAAATAGAGGTTGGTGATAAAAGGGTAAAAAATTAGGGTTGTATGTATTTTTTAATGCGACATACTAAAAAAAATTAAGAATTTAAAAAAAAATGTCTAAAAATTGAAGAAAAATGTTAAGGGTGTATTTTTTTTTCAGTATGTATTTTTTAATGCGACGTAATAAAAAAAATTAAGAAATGAAAAAAAAGATGTGTTGAAGTAAAATGTTAAGGGTGGACAACCCTTGTCACTAAGGGGTATGAAAAATAGATGTTGGCCGATTCTCAGACCTACTCAATATGCTCACAAAATTTCATGAGAATCGGTCGTTTCGGAGGAGTACGGGAACATTGTGACACGAGAATTTTATATATTAGGTCCTTACATATGAAATTGGCGTTTTGTCGTACTGGCCACTTTGATCTTAAATATATCCTCTTTGGTTAGGAATTCCAAATTCAAATTTAAACAGCTATTTACTCATGCATTTGTGTTTTGAAAACCGTAATTCATTTGTTTTTTTCTCTTTTGCTTTTTTTCTGCGTCACTCATTTCACAAAATGGAAAACTTATAATATCGCATAATTTACGAGTACGAGTTCCACCGTGGCACCAGTGCTGCAGAAACGGCTCGAAGGATTAATGATGTGTATGGGGGTGGTGTCGCAAAAGAAAACACGGTGCGTTTTTGTTTTCAACACTTTCGTTCTCGAAATTTCGTGATGAATTGAAGGCTATTGTGGAAGCAGATCCATCGCAAACCACATCAGAGTTAGCTACAGGCTGCGGTGTTAGTGACAAAACCGTTTTAAACTTGGAGCAAATTAGGAAGGTGAAAAAGCTTGAAAGGTGAATGAATTGAGTGAAGCAAACCGACAAACGCGCGTCGACTGCTGCGTTACATTGCTCAACTGGCACAATAATGAAGGAATTTTAAATCGGATCATTACATGTGATGAAAAGTGGATCCTGTACGATAATCGTAAACGCTCATCGCAATGGCTGAACCCTGGTGAACCAGCAAAGTCTTGCCCCGAGTAAAAATTGACTCAAAAAAAGTTACTTGTAAGCGTTTGGTGGACTAGTGCCGGTGTCGTACACTATAGCTTTCTTAAAAGTGGTCAGACGATTACGGCTGATGTCTATTGTCAGCAACTGCAAACCACGATGGAAAAGCTCGCCGTTAATCAACCGAGACTTGTCAATCGCTCTACGCCACTGCTGCTTCAAGACAACGCTAGACCACACACGGCCCAACTGACGGCTACCAAATTAGAGGAGCTTCAATTGGAATGTTTAAGACATCCACCGTACTCTCCGAACCTTGCTCCAACAGATTACCATTTTTTTTCGAAGTTTGGATATCTTCTTGCAAGGAAAAAAATTCAATTCCGATGAGGCAGTCCAAACCGCTTTCGAATATTTATTTGATTCCCGTCCGAATGGTTTTTTTAGTAAAGGGATCAATGAACTACCTATAAGATGGCTAAAGTGTATAGATAGCAATGGTACATACTTTGATTAATAAAATATGTTTTAATATGAAAAAATCGCCTTTATGTTCCTCCCATACAAAACGCCAATTTCATATGTAAGGACCTAATATAAGATTATTGGGTATTTGACAACACGTAAAAAGCCCTTTTGAATACATTGACAATAATGCAGTTGAAATACCATATGATTCTGAATGTATATCAATAAAAGTAAAAAAATAATTTACTATTTTAACCGACTTCCAAAAAAAAAACGGATCTTTGATAATCCGAATCGAAGTTCTCAATTTAGCCCGTTTTTTATGTACACCGATTACTCCGATATTTATGATCATGTAATTTTATTTTAAGACTAAAAATAGCCGAATCGGTTCAGCCGGTCTCGACAACTTAGCGAGACTAACGAACAGCAATTATTTTTTATATATTATAAGACAATTGACATTTGATTACTTTACGCAACTTTCAAAGGTTCGTGCTGGGGCTACGGGTGTCATTCTCAAAGTAAACACGAATCTATTGACACTTCTCAAACACAATCGTCTCCAAACTGATTCGATTTTAATTCAAATTCCGCGCCGTGTACTCCCGAATAAATTTGTTTATATTGATTCTCAGTCGATTGATATGGTCGGGAGTGCAAAAAGTTACGATCTAACGATTTTCTTTATCCTGCTTAGTTTTAAATTTAATCACCAAATATAATACCAAAAGCCGTTGAGATCTAACTGATTCGATTCTCGATGTGTCGGGAGTAAGCCTGCAGGCTGCACTCGCAGGGCGTGCCATTTTACATACTCTCGGTGACCACAACCGGTGAAACAAACCGGCGATTTGCGCAGTCGGGTAAAAAAGAGGTTCAACCGTAATTCAAATATGATGGGGTGCGCACAATACGTTTACGGTGGCTGCCCACACTTCCTGCGTGTCGGCTGACCTCTGTGTGTATAATTTCTAAAACGTCACAAAACGGCAGATGAATCACGATAATTTGAATTTGGAATTCTGCTGGGTTTTTGGTTCACTAAGCACCGGTGATATAAAAAGAATTAAGTAGGGGTCCAAAGGTTTATTTGTGACTTGCCGATAATAACTTGGAAAGTAAAACTTGGAAATAATATGATTTATCTTTATTGAAATAATTAGGGTCTACCTTAAGTAGGTAGATAGTAACATAGTTATGTCTATATGGTATTAATTAGTTACCTAATACCACAGGTTACTGAATAGTCACTACATAACTACTAGTGATAATTAAGATCTAATCTTAATAGGTACATAGAGTATTAAATTTCTAACATGTACGTTGTAATGACGATTTATAAAAATAGGTACAATATTATTTTTTATTTTTTACTATCAAATAACTTATTATGTTAAAAATATGTATTATGTATTTATTTGGATATCTTTTATACATGTCTCGTGTATTTTATAATTAAAATAGCATGAAATTAAAAAGTATATATCTCTCTGAATAAACTCTTGTAAGTCGAGCAATAAAACACTTTCTTTACAATATCATATTTAGAACGTTTTTAATTACATAATTATTTATACTATAATATCTATTTTAATTTTTAAATGTATGCAAATTGTTAAATTACTTTAAACACAAACACACTATAAAACCATTACAACTGAATACGCCATCTGTTGTTGAATAGTAGAAGTAAATTAAAAGAAGCTTACAAGCGCCATCTATCGTTGAGAGCATGTAATCTTGAACTCATACGATATAGTTCCAAAATGCTGTAATAGATGGCGCTGCTACGTAGTTAACGCGTTGATGTCTTTTATTACAGAAATTGCAATAATTTTATATCGAAAGCTAACAGTAATTTTTATGAATAGTTTTTAATTTCACTCTAGAAAATGTTTTATTCTTTTTACACAATAATGTATTTAAATAAATACGTATGCATCTGTGATTTATTTTAATACTAAACGGTGCAGGTTTAAGGCGAGGAGTAACCGCAACTAGCGCCACTCTTTTAAAAATAAATTTTACAATGACACAAAGATCTTATCAAAAAAAGTAATCGGTTCAAACTTTATGTAAATAGTTTAACTAATTTATTGACATTTAATTACAGCTCTAAATCCTATACTGTATTTACTCTCGTAAGTAATAACTATAACGGCCACTTTAGTTATTACTTAAGAGTGTAAATACACTATAGGATTTAGAGCTGTAATTAAATGCCAATAAATTAGTTTAACTATTTACGTAAAGTTTGAACCGATTACTTTTTTTAATAAGATCTTTGTGTTGTTGTAAAATTTATTTTAAAATAGTGGCGCTAGTTGCGGTTACTCCTCGCCATGTGTTTTTAAAAATATATTTAAAGTTTTTACATAAGTTTAAACAATTCACAAAACTTTAAATGTTTATTAAATTGTACATAACCATTGTTACACGCGATGTCGACAGTGAACCTGTAAGTACTACATTATTATATTAAAGGCTAGTTGAGTTAATTTGTGTATAATATAATAATAATCTTAACCTTTTTTCGAAGCAGTTTAGGCCATTTTCGACCCCTTATAACTTGGTTGTGCATAAAACTAGAAGCCTGCATTTGACACTTCTAGCAGACGTAAGAGCTTCAAGCTTAGAACACAATTATGTATAAATGTATTAAATATTATATTTCCGTTATATGGTAACTTTAACACAAGTTTTTTGTTTCTTCATACTTATCATTGGGCCAGATAGCCAGATTTTACACCTTGTACAGTATTTTGTATGGTTTGTATTACACCTGCAGATTTTACGATGTTTTCGGTCACCTCTAGCGTAGTTAATTCAAATTATCCGAGAAAAACCTACACTCTCTATTACTTTAATGGTTATTATTGTCTGTATGTTGTGTATCTTGTGTCATACAAGATGTATAATAAAACTACGCAGGAGTTATTTTATAGTGCCCAAGTGTGTGCGCAAAACACAGAATCACTCTCTCTTCCTTCACTCTCGGAGCCCAGGCTGGTTTCAATGAAACCGGCCACCATCACCGAAACCCACAGGTGTATGATGTAGACATGAGCGCCGAGCAAAACCTACGGCGGCGCGCCACGCTACCGTGGAAATACCTATTGTCTGCAGACGCTGCGGCGCTAAATTCATACAAATCTTAGTCCAACGACACCACGAGATCTTCGGCGTTTATGTAAACGTACTATCGAGTAGTCCCGTTCGCGTAATAGATACAATAGACAATCATTCAGCATGCTGATAGTAGGTTTTGTCAGCATTTTTAAAGGGAAAAAACGCCACATGAACCGTTCGGCGCGCCGAGTTGCATCCTCGGCGGCGGCGCGCGTGATGGTAGCCTATTTTTGTAGGATTTCATTGTTTAATTTGGAAATGAAATATTTAGATTTGTGTTTCCTATCCCACAGGAGCGGGCGCGTGTCGGCGGAGTGGTGGTGCGGCATGGGGCGCGGGCGGGGCGGCGCGCTGGCGCTGCACTACGCGGCGGCTCGCGGGTGCCTCGACTGCGTGCGGCTGCTGGCCAACACCACGCCTGATGTCTCGTGAGTACAGCTCAGTTCCTCCAAACAGCTCCCAGTTTTAGCAGGACCAGTTGACAACGACGTATTTGTATCATCGACAGATAATTGAGTTATTAAAAGATTTCAATGTTGGTTAGTTACCAACTTCATAAGCAGTTTAGGCCGTATTTCACCAAGCAATGTTAAAATTAACGCCATGTTAAAATACCATGCCATCTCATTCATTGAATGAGAGGGATAACATGATATTTAACATGGCATTGACTTTAACATTGCTTGGTGAAACACGCCCTTAGCTTAGGAGGATTCAATCATTTATGTACACATACACACAGAACATTTATAATTTAGCTTTCGCCTGTGGCTTCACCCGCGTTGGCGGGGTCACCTCCTTCGGGGAAGGAGGCGATGTGTGTAAGATTTCGTTTCTCTAGTTTTGGTCAGTGTGTTATGCCCATCACCTAAGCCTTTCACAATTTTTTTTGCTAAAAATTTAGATTTAAAAATATTTGTTCTGTACCTTTAAAATATGACAGGGAGTTAGTTTTAGATTTACTGACCTACATTTTAACTAATGTTATACCGATCTGAGCATATTTAATGGTTGAAACACCGATGCTGACCGCTACCATCTTTTCTAGGGTTGCCACAATGTATGTGCCGTGTTGTATTTTCTTAAAAAAAATATTACTTTTCGGAAAATAATAGTTACCATATTTTTTGTTCAGATTAATAATAAGATATTGACGCTTTAAAGAATTTACAGAAATGCAAGCGGACGATAGAAAAATTTGTCATGAAGCCACTATGTAGCATGCATGCGTTTTCTTCTGAAATTCTTTGTTTATAGTTATAATTCCATCCAGTCTATAAACACGCAGTAATTAACTCGATTTACTATACAGGGTATAAAAATAACAGCTAATACAACTTTTTATTAATTTAATAAACTAAAAAATACATATTTTTTTCGCAAGAATAAAAAATAAATAAATAAATACACATCCACGACCCAGGAACAGAAAACATTTTGTTCCTTCGCGGGATTCGAACCCGCGACCTCTCGGTCGAGAAACTTTGCAAAGGTCGTCGAAATTTTTAGGACATTTATCCAAAATTATTACTACTATAAAAAGAAACTATGTTTAAAAAACCGACTGCAATTACTAATAAATTAAACAAAAAACCTTTTTAAGAAAGCTTTTAGCCCTTTTATTTGATACCCATATTGTAGAAATGCATTAAAATCACTATTCCGCCATCTTTGATGTTCCGCCATATAAGATTTAGAATGACGTCACATTACTTTTTGAGTCACTCTTAACAAGCCCTTTCATTTGATACCCATATTGTAGAAAACAACTGTTCCGCCATCTTGGATGGTCCGCCATATTCAATTTAGGATGACGTCACATAACTAATCGTGTATTGTCATCCAATCTAAACGTGCATACAAAATTTCAGCTTAATCGGTTGAGAGTATCTGCTTCAAAATCGGGTCGCAAGATTCCACCCGAACATCCTCACATATCTACATACATTGCAAGTTAAATAAAAGCTTTTAAAAATCATAAAATAATACTTTTATAATGTAGTCACATTATTCTGCATTGAATAAAAAAATCACGCAAATCGGATCATTAACCTCAGAGTAATCGGTGTATAATGTACATACATAAAAATACAGGCCGAATTGAGAACAAACTCCTTTTTTAGGAAGTCAGTCAGTTATACAGTATAGTTGGCAGCCCTACCGGTCATAAGAACCTTCTGCTTTTTTAGAAAGTCAGTCAGTTATACAGTATAGTTGGCAGCCCTACCGGTCATAAGAACCTTCTGCTTTTTTAGAAAGTCAGTCAGTTATACAGTATAGTTGGCAGCCCTACCGGTCATAAGAACCTTCTGCTTTTTTAGAAAGTCAGTCAGTTATACAGTATAGTTGGCAGCCCTACCGGTCATAAGAACCTTCTGCTTTTTTAGGAAGTCAGTTAGTTATACAGTACAGTTGGCACCCTACCGGTCATAAGAACCTTCTGCTTTTTCAGGAAGTCGGTTAAAAATATAGTGTTGTACAGTACAGCTGTTGGTAGCCCTATCGGTTGTAGCCCAGTGAAGCGCTACGGGACAGTACTGGCTAAGAACGTTTTTGCACCGGGCAGCTAACAGTCTCGTCACGAACATAACTGAGAGCCTAGCCTACTTAGAGCTGGTACGCATTACGCGCTTATTGACGCGTACTTTGCTGATGCGCGTTTCAGGATAAAGAAAAAGCGCGCGCTTGAGTATGTTCAGAGTACAAAGTACAGAACTCCTGGTTATCAAAACGCGCGTTGACAAAGCGCGCGTTTGAAAGCGCCTAATATGTACCCGCTCTTTTTTTTAAAACGGTCATTGGGGCACCTTACATTCCCACCACTGCAACTCCTGTGAGCTAGAATCAACAGCGGTAACCAAATACGACAAACCCTTTGATTTGATATCAGGGGTGCCCGAGGGACAAGCTAAATCTGTCTTGGGACCTGCAACGAATTAATCAGAAGAAAAGAAGGAGGAGTGGGAAGTATTCCAGTTTCCCTCCCCAAGCAAGTGGGAGACAGTACAAAATTGTAATGACCCGTGTACCCGCTCTTACTGTCATCATCACTTGGCGAACGGCTACCGTGATACCTCCGTGGCTAAGTACTCAAGCCTGAGCTCGAGTGTTTGAATCCCGTCAGCAAAAAAGGTTTTTGTTACTCGGTCATAATTGTGTATGTGTATGACAGGTGACTTGAAAATGGCGAGGGAACTGGCGCAGGACCGACTTTTTACATGCCCATCCGCATGGATCATCTTTCTCGTCAGACAATTAGGTGGTTAGCCTGCATTATCGTACTTGAAATCAAAATGTTTGTTCGAACGCGGGAATCGAACTTACAACCTTTGGAGTCGGAAGCCAAGCTCAAATTAGTTTTCTGGGCCTACAGCCAAGTTGCTATCGATATCATCACTTACGAAGATCGAAAACAAAAATGTATGCTATTTGACATATGCTGCGCTAACAGACATACCAATTCGTGTCACTTAGCGAAGCGAATGTCATGTATGTGAGTGATAATAGCGATGGAAACTTAACTATAGACCTGTGACACAAGTTCTTAGAGACCGTGTCAAAAGGACCGCATACGCCTCTGTGGTCTAGTGGTTCTGAGCTTCGCTCTCGACCCGGAGGTCGTGGGTTCGATTCCCGCGTTGGAACACCAAAAAATGTTGTTTTCAAGTTTGGTTAGGACAATGCAGGCTGATCACCCGTTTGTCTGACAAGAAAGATGATCCATGCGTCGGATGGGCATGTAAAAAGTCGGTCCTGCGCCTGTTCTCTCGCCAGTCGTGACGGTTTACGGTCCCACTGGGTTACGAGAGTAAAGGGAAGAGAGAGTGTCTTTGTGTATTGCGCACACACTTGGGCACTATAAAATAACTCCTGCGTAGCTGGCCTGGTTTCAATGAAATCGGCTACCGACACCGAAATCGGTGAGGGGAGCTATTATTATTATTTGCAAAAAAATCCAAGACAGGCAAAGTCGCAGATAGTAGCTGTATGTGTATCGCTTACATTACATAACTAACATTACTCTCAAATAAAGTAATCCGGTGAAAGCCGAGTTAATTGCGCCTAACGGATTCTAATCGCCTGCTCGCCGGCACAGGTAAAAATATGCAAATTTACCTAAAGACTCTGATACATATTAGATACGTGATTTACGTTTTACGCGTGTGTGCAAGCGTCTTAATAGTTAAGACAGTTGTACACCTACGTCCGGTTTGTCGAACGCTATTCAAATGAATGATCAACTAACATGGCATTCAAATCAACAACCCGTATTGAACGCTGATTGGTGGAACATTATCAGATATATATTTTATAATGAGTGGTTTTCGAAATGTCACTTTTAGGTACAGAGACTACCGTAAGATGGCGCTTGCATAGTGTAATATGTCAAAAAAATCTGTGATGACAAACCCCGTGTTCCAGATGCAGCTGTCAGCTGTTAAAAACTGTTCAAAACGCACAGAATGATCACGCCATTTTGCATATTTTTACCCATCTTGTTTTTGACGTTTACTTAGATTTCAGAGATTTCACTGATCTCGATATTATTTTTAAATTATGGATCTAGCAAATTTATTCTAGATTCTTTTTTAATGTAGTTATTATTGTTAATTTAAAATATAAATAGAATTTATGGGATATAAAGGAAATGTAAAATTTTGACATCTGTCAGTCGTTCCACTAGCTTGAATGATCTGAGCGTTCAGAGTAAAAAGAGCGCCTAAAGGAACACGCCCTGTTGGGTGGTTAATAGGTTGCCAGATTATAGCTATTATCCATTTTCAGGTAGTGAAATTATTCATAAAGTGGTTCTTGGTCGCTGTAGGTATGCTGTTTCATACACAAAAATAATCCTTTTTAATTAATTTCTTAGTGATCTCCTACACTTCCGAGGAAACCTACATACATTAAAGCTCGCTGGCTTAAATATGTTTGATTTTTCAAACTAATAATTAATCACACTTCTCCCGTTTCCGTAAGGATTTCGGGAAGTTCTTGTTTAGTACTTCCCTATACTTACATTCTAAGAAAAATACATGCCAAATTTTAGCCTGCTGCCGAGTATTTTCGACTCTTAAGTGGTTGGTATAAATATATTGAGATTATGTAGCCTGAACTGCAGTTGGATTAAACATTGGCTCTGACTGCTGCTGGAGCTGGTTAGCTTGCTGACAAGCTTCATTCCATGGGAATATAGAAGGAACAGGTTTTCTTTTAAGTATTTTTAGGCGATGAGCTGCAAACTTAAAAGTTTGGTTTTTTTAGGTATGAACTCCTAAGGTACCTACTGTAGTATGTTTCCATTAAGTTATGATACCCAAGATAGGTAACAAACGTAAAGATATACTTATATTTAGGTTAAGAAATTAAAAAAATGTAACTAATTTAAGTCTAATGTCAATAAACTTTATTATTATTTCTTATTGCACGCTAAGATAAATATTTTATTTCTTGGGGCTCTTGCCAAATGTGATGACGAAGAGATGAAATCTGCTTGCGTAAAGTGAGTTGAACATATGAAGGAATTTTTTCTTATAGTTAATTCTGTTTTTATATGTTTGATAGCCTCCATCCATCTTGATCTCTGAGTTTCATCTTGGGGAAAGCGGTGGTTACCTATCTTAATATATATATTTCTTGTGTGCGTGTGTATGTGACTGAACTCCTCCTAAACGACTGGACCAATTTTGATGAAATTTTTTGTGTGTGTTCGTGGAGATTCGAGAATGGTTTAGATTTACAATTGGAACCGATAGGTGGCGCTGCAGTCAGTATGTCAAGCAATTAATTAATAAGGCAATACGAAGTTTGCCGGGACAGCTAGTATTTATACAAAATTGTACTACGCATGGACTAGCCATGTTTAGTTTAGTTCTCAGGGCACAATCAATAAATAATAAACTATTGCAAGTGAAAGAAAGAAAGTTGAAAGGTAAACAAACAAAAAACAAAGCGGAAATTGACATTTTACACAGGACTTGACATATTACTTAGGTTTAATGCCATCTATCAGCATTTTTCTTAAACTAGTAGATCTGTCAAAATAAAAACCGCTCATTACATCACACTCGTACTTGCAAGGCTGGTTAAAATTCTACAGATAAGGTTAATTCACCAAAGACACCGATTAGTTGACATACGATATGAATCAAAAGACGAAAGAGGAATTTTAAGCAGCCTTGCCAGTTCGAGCGTAACGTAATTATAAAATATCTATCATCTGTATCTGATGGTTCGCTACGACAAAATTTACTTACAGTTGTGTTTTTTATAATTATTATTTACTTTAGCCTAGCCTTCGCCCACGGAAACACTGTACCTTATATTATGTTTGCTACTTCTTTACGCGCCAATGGCTGGAGTAATTTCGATAATTTTTCTCATAGAAACATGAATGTCAAAAGTGAGTCTTTCAGCGCTGGTACTTTCACAGTGAACTCTATATACGGGATCCATACACACCCTAAAGTATTATCGCTCATTTATTTTACATCTTGTGTATATTATATTCCCTCTGCTTCTTCGTCTTCTACGACACCCACAAGAAAGAAAGAGGAAGATGGGAAAGAAAGAATGACAGGGAGGTGCTATTCTTTCTCCGACACAAAGTGATCACCGTCTAGGAATTCGCTCCTTACCGCCACGCTGAGCTATCAGCTTAACTTTCATATGTTAAACCGCGGACAATTAGAGGAGTTGTAATACGTGAAGCGCTGTGGGTAAGTAGGTGAATTCATAAAGATCAAATGAGCCCGCTGTTTGAGCGTAGCGGAGCGTAAGCGACAGCGGACAACGATTTTACTCAATGAACATTTTATAATATGAATTACTGATTATTCAGTCTGTATTTATGATACAGTACGATTTAGGTATGCACAGGAATTAAAATAAAATATGTAGTATCTAGTGTATATTTTGTTAAAAATTAAAATACATGCTGTAAGAATTTGCAATTCATATAAAACAAGAGATAAAAACTACTCAGTTTTATTTTGTGCAATTCAAATTGTTATTAATTAGCATCTTTAATTAAATAATTATATTATACATGCAAATTGGCCTGTAATTGCTGATATTTAACATTACGTTACTACCTTGTTCATATGGCTCGTTTCCGTCCCGCTGCGCCTGTTAGTGTGGTGTATGGTTTAATCAGAGCTCATTTAGTGGCACCTAGAAATGCACTTAGTCGAGTGAAATGTTACTCTGCGTGTGCTCGTATTGAGTGCAGCGTGTGTGAGCAAAACGGACATACGGAAATACAATTTTGTATGTTTATCTGTGGTTACTTGTGTTTTTGTTTGGTAAGAATGGGTGAATTCTGTGAGCACGTGTGTTTAAAATAAAAAATTAATCGTTCCAAATATAAATTTGACGTTTGGATTCTGCGCACCGGCTGTTAAAAATAAAAAAAAACAAATCGTTTCAAATTTAAATCTGACTTATCGGTTTGACGTTGACATAATTTTGCGCATCTGTCATCGCGATTCGAATTCCGAATGGGGTCAAGTGCGAGCGACAATGACTTTCCGAACAATGGATGATTGTGAGGTGCACCTTCCGTTGTTTTTGTTCTTATTTTATAAATAAAAGTCTTTCGGTATTAGCCCTAAATTAAATCGAGTTTTGTTGACAATTATTTTTAAACGGATATAGAAGTATGTCATAGGTTTTGCATTCTTGATTTATCGCCTAATAATGTAAATAAATGCCTTTATTAAGATTACAGACACTAAAGTATCGTGAAATCTTTCCAGTTTGTAAGCCCTAGTGTCTAGCCTTCAGTACACTTTAAAAAAAAATTGGCTTCTGTTTCATCTTTCTTCTCTCCTTCTTCTATCCCCTCTCAATTGGAAGTTGTATGCTGTAATGGAAAAGTAAATTCTCTCCTAATAGCGATATTGGTCTTTTTAGTCTTTTATCTTGGTATTGTGTATTTATGGTGTTCTTGTGACATCTTAAGAGTTTCTTTTTTACCCCTGTTGTACTTATAGCTAGTTTAAAGTAACGTTACTTATACAGGTTGTAATATTAATGAGTGATAATACTTTAGGGTGTATGGGTCCCGTATGTAGATTTTACTGTGAGTAACAGCACTGAAACAGTTAAAATTGTTTTTAAATAGGATCTTTAGTGTAGACAAAAATAGCCGAATCGGTTCAGCCGTTCACGAGTTTATGCGAGACTAACGAACAGAAATTCATTTTTATATATAAGACTAGGTGAGCCGTGCCCACTTCGTTGAGCATACAGACCGTTTAAACCTTCCCTGGACTTACACGAATAATACAAGACTAAAAATAGCCGAATCGGGTCAGCCATTCTCGAGTTTTAGCGTGACTAACGAACAGCAATTAATTTTTATATACTTAGATGTCAATATTTCCTTGCCTCTAATAAAATGTATTATTTTTTTAAATAATTATTTTTAGGAAATAAATATTTACTGAGTCGTCTAGCGGTAACTTAAAGGGGAACTTTCATATGTTGAACCATGTTACATAGCGTTATACATGTATATAATATACATATGTAATGTATGCAAAATGTATATTTATTTGCGATTTCATTTCTATTAAGCATTAAATTATGCATAAACGAGTAATAGGAGTTTTCGGTTTAAATAGCAAATAAACCGCGATATTATCTTTATCGAACACATTTATACAATAATAATTACAATGTAATTAATTTCACATTTCCGTATAACAAATTGTGGTTTGGGTGTAATAAAATCGCTTACACACCTCAAACAAGTCCTTAATGTCTTTCAGGAATCCTCGTTTTTCATACATCGTCTGATATGAGACATCTCCATACAATGACTTGTATTTTTTACTTTACATTGTTTTGGACACAATTAAGTATTTATTCATTTATAGTTATAAATATAGACAAAGACGATTATTGTTGTTGGTCTATACATATTATTAAGCCTCATAAAACTAGAGTTCCGGTTTGAAATTGTCGTGTTACAACTCGGTAAAAGTTTTATGCAAATCGTTCAAGTAATGCCACATTTACAGTGATTATGTCCACAATGTAGATGAGTTTAATTGTTATGTAAGGTAATTTGGTTTATTTAAGATTCTAACTTAAGTATAAACAAAGTATAGTAACAATATCAGCAATGTTACTACTCCATGACATTCTAAATATTTCCTCTTGTACTAGGATTCCTTAATATTAACACAATGTGACCGTATCGGCTGCTGACGTGGTTGTCATATATACATGTGTGTGTGCGTGTGATTAATCGACGCTGTCATATTTAGTCGAGTGGCAACTTGTACAATTGTACATAACTTTGCCACCCCTTTATACCTCTTAGGGGTTGAATTTTGCGAAATTTTGTCACAAAGTTTAAGACTCCTAGCACTTGTTTCCGAACTTTCCTGACAAGACAACTAGTGGGTGGGTTTTGCTTTTATATTTTTGACACCAATGATGGCTGCAATTACTAGATTTGCAGGCTGGATGATCTGTATGGCCATGTAGAACACCGGAGTATTATGACAGATCATCGATAATCAAATGAGAAACACTACATTTATATGTTTAAGAAGCGATTATCCCACTTCTGATATGCCGAATTTAGTATTTTCTTGTTAGTTAAACATATCTCATACACTCTGAAAGCTATACAATCGAGTGAATTTTTATTACTAATGGATATAATGTAATTTCTCATTCGTATATCGTTAATTTCTCGTATTATTGATCGGTTTAACGGTTGCGATACTGTTAGCCGCGCCGGAGCAGAACTCGCCGGTAACTGATCATTTATCTCAAGAATGTTCTGTTGCAATTTAATTACTGGCAATCATCATCAGCTGTAAGTGGAGGGTTGCATTACTTCGCTTCTCATGTGTCAGGGCGCCTGCGGAGGTAATATTGTCTTTTTAGTTTTTAGATAAACCTTATCTATTCAATAGCGGTTTAGATTTGAGTAAATTGCTTTACTGGATAAAATAATGAAATATGAGGCTAATGAGGCTTTCATAACTCGTAATTAACACCACTATTGATACATGTCGCAAACACAGAAAGGAATTAAAAATATTTACAGAAAATGAACATTTTTCTTAGAAAAATAGATACAGCTCGATTTGACTCACTAGGTAACTAATGTTTGTGAAAATGCTTGAACTGAAAAATATTTAACAAATGTATCTCAAATTGCCTTAATTATTAGCATATATAACTAGCTATATCCGTGAATTTGTGACCACTAAACCACTAAATATCTTTTATAATTTCTTCAGAATGTATAGTTTTTACTCTATAATCATTATAAGTTTTGACGTCCCTTCCTAATCAAGTTTTTGCTAATGTTTTTATAAATATCGAACCCTTCGCATTGTTCGTTAAGAGTCTAAATAACAAACACTAGCTTACAAATCTAGTTTCTTAGGTTTTAACTAAAACCTAGGCATCCAACACCTCAAGAATGTCCAGCAGCGCGTGTAAACGCCTCGCCTCACTTCCCTCCAGCTATTTCACGAAACAAAAACGTGTCAATTGTATACATTCAGAGTCGAATTACCGTTTCACTTAGATTAGCTCAATTGGGCACGCGTTAGATGTCAGACTGAAATGTACTCTGAAAGAGATGATAATTTAAATATCATGCAGTAATTTCTAATGCACTTATCGCCTTTTTTTTCTTATGTTTTGGCAACTTGACACAAATGTTGCGTATTTTGTGCCAAAGACAAAATGTTAGGAGACGGCAGGAACGGAATAAAATGGAATTTGTTAAAGTTAATTATATTAGTTTAAAAATAAAACAAAAATCTACTTTATATAAGTACATAGAAAACAAACAAAAAATGAAATAATAAACAACTTAAAATATAGGAGTAAATTAAAACACATATCGCCTGACTAATAATAATATTTACACACTGGTTTCTTCTTCTTCTTTCTTTTGAAAGAAATGTTCAACGAAACAATGTTTTGGCCGCATATGTCAAGTGTCAATTTTAAAATACTAGGAGGAAACAATTTATATGTTAAACAGTGTGTAAATATTTTATCAGTAAGGGGGTAGTGTCGTTAAATAACAAAATATTACTAAGACACTAAAATATACAACCAATTCTTAGTTGTGTAGTATTCTTTATTAAAATTTTCTTTAGAATTTACTTGTTCTTCATAAATTTCTACTTCCGTATTTTCATGATTCGCGACCATAAGCGCTTAAAAATATTTTGAATAATGCGTGGTCCGTTAACATTATATAACGAATCCATTTCTTGTTACTATAATATTATTATGCTTTTTGCTATAAAAAATATTAAATCATTAGTATACAAATCATCTATTTTTACCACAACAAGTAACCACAGACAAACTAAATCTATTTCTTCAGACTCTTTTCTCGAATTAATCGAGAAATGAAGTGAAACCTGGCCACAATAAAAATTATTTGTGTGAATTTAAATTTGGAATAAACAAAATGGCGACCTGTCCACGACGTGAGCGTCCTCTCCGAGCCTCTTCAACTAGATTGAAGTATTCGAAGACGATGACCGCTAGCACCATCAGGTAAATACGTTATAAAATACTAAAATAATCGCTTCAGAACTATGCTTCGGCACGAATGAGCTGGCTTTATCAATGAGCTACAACGTTATGACATTTTGCGATGTATTTCATCGCAAATTCAAAATTAATTTAAAATTATCGTAATACATCGCAAATTTTAAAAGTTACATTATACATATACTTATATTGTATGTACATTACAGAAACACTGTTCTAAAAACCACTTGCCCAATTTTCTCCCGCATTCAGAATCATTTTATTGTCTGTCCGATAAATATGCCAATAAAATAATTTAAAGCACATCGACACGCAACGTTCAAACGTAACTAGAAATCGCGTGTTCGCTATTTTGATTGTAACAAAAATCTCTAAAACAGAATAATAATTTTACTTATTGAACTGTGATTAAATCAATGTTAAGTATTAAAAAAATGCAAACAATTACAAAAGAATTCAGTTTCTTCAAACCTGTTCTAAAATTTGAATTTGACACAATATTTTTTTTGCGTAACGCGCATTGATGCAAAGGTCCAGTTTCCGTCGTTTGGCAATACCGATCGAGGTGGCCAGTAATATATGGACAAATATTGCTTTCACCGATTTAAGGTATACTGCACCTGTTCTGGGTAGGTCATCGCGTGTGTACTTTACTTTTTAGACGCATGCCTCGCATTGTATTATGTCATTAGGCTTGTAAATTATTCTCTAACTATATTATGTCATTTGTTAACGAAAAAAACAGCAAAGCAAATGTACTTTCATAAAGTCATTTCCGTGATACAAGTTCCCTAGATCAACCTATCCTGTAAGACTCAACTAATTGATGCCTTTTGATGAATTAAGCTTATCTGTGGAATTTTAACCACCCTTGCGAGTCTAAGGGCGTGTTTCTCCAAGCAATGTTAAAGTTAACGCCATGTTAAATATCATGTTATCCCTATCGTTTTTCCTGTCAATGAATAAGATGGCATGGTATTTTAACACAGCGTTAACTTTAACATTGCTTGGTAAAAGACGGCCTAAGCGTGATGTAATATAATATCTGTCCCCCTTTTTCTCTCAAATAAATGTTTCACAAAACAGCGTTCAATATGGCATGTTAGTTGATCATAGATTTAATTATCCCTTCGGAAACCGACCATAAGTACAATTTTCCTCACCAACTGTAATCTGTACTCAGACTTGTGCCGCCAAACTTTCAGCTTCTACAAAATAACGAAGATCGCCAAACTTTCAGCTTCTACAAAATAACGAAGATCGCCAGCGTTCATATTTTGAATGTCGACGAAACGATTATCTGTGCCTTGCTTAATTGAAAAAAACAGATTTGTTATTCATTTCAAATTAATTATTATGATAAATGCACAACTATAAAACCAAATTTCACTTGAATTTTTGTTGTGCAGATAATAAATAACAAACAATTTCACTTTGAGTGCTTTGTTAAATAGCTAACAATTAACATGTTACTTAAAATGAATAATAAAAGTAATTAATATATCTCTTTGCGGTAAAGTAAAGTACATAATTTAATTGTTTCGTAACAATGTGTTGATGAGTTTAGTCAGTTTAGTGAACTTTTTACCGCGACTCCGCCCGCGATGAACTGAGCTTTACACTATATTTTTAACAGACATACAAAAAGATAAGGTTTTTCGATTCGACCATATACAGAATGATTCGTGCTTCATATATTAAGCCGAATATAGTGTGAAGAGAATGACGCGTAGAGTATTTTTGTTTGGCACCTCATTTAAACTACTTAAGGCGAGGAATAACCGCAACTAGCGCCACTCTTATTAAAAAAAGTAATCGGTTCAAACTTTAAGTAAATGGTTAAACTAATTTATTGGCATTTAATATAGATCTAAATCCTATACTGTACCGTTTTAGATAGTATTATATAATATTAGTTTAACTATTATATTATATTGATTAATAAATTAGTTGTAACTATTTACTGAAAGTTTGAACCGATTACTTTTTTTAATAAGGTCTTTGTGTCATTGTAAAATTTATTTTAAAAAGAGTGGCGCTGTTTGCGGTTATTCCTCGCCTTAATATAAAAGTATACATCAGCTTTATTTTCAATCAATAAAATAATATAAGTTTAATGTTTCTTTACCTATATATCTGTAACAGTACCTACAATAAATTTCTTTACGAAATAATCTCGTATGCAAACACCATCGAATCATAGAACACTAAAAATATTGTATTAAATTGTAAATACTGTATTAAAACTCTACATAGTCCTTTACATTGTAAAATCACTTACGATGTAAAACACTTACATTACGATACAAAAACACTTAATCGCCTATCAATGCGACAATTTGGCATTCATTACAATAACAAATGTAGCCTATTGAGCATTCAGTTTTTCTCACAACCATGGGTTTTTAGCGCCCTCTGTTGTCGAGTAGAAATGGTGGGAAAATGAAAATACATTGTATGGGTTTTCTCCAACGCAAGTTATAAATAAATTACGCACTTCAATGGACATAACTTAACGGAAATTAAAAAAATGACGATGAAGGAAAATTGAATTACTTATAGACTACAAGCCCATGAACAAAATTAACCTATGAAATGACCCAACGTGAATAACGCTTAGAAGGCGTATCATAAGACTAGCTGACCCGTGCCCACTTCGTTGAGCATGGAAACCGTGTAAACCTTCCCGGGACTTCCACGAATATTTCAAGACCACAAATAGCCAGTTCAGCTGATCTCGAGTTTTAGCGTGACTAACGAACAGCAATTGATTTTTATATATAGCCTATGTTACTCAATGATAATGTAGCTTTCTAATGAAAAAAGAATTATTAAAATCGGTCCAGTACTTTTTGAGTTTTGTCGTTACATACAAAAATGCAAATCTTTCCTCTTTATAATATTAGTGTAAATAGTGTAGATAACTCTCACTAATGACAGCATAGCTAAGCGCTATGCTGTCATTGAGCGGTACTGTACATGTGAGTAGTAGAGCAGAAGTAATATTTAGCGACCCTTTGCTTTTGACCACTGCGCTGAAAAATGTACGGCGTTCATGAGTACAGTATCTGTATATGTATACAAATGGAATTACTCAATCACAATAATTACAAAAATAATCGAACACACGACCTCTGAGTCGAGAGCTAGGCTCTAAACCACTAGACCACTGAGGCGTTGAACGTTATATTTAACACATCATATCAAGGAACGTTGATATCTATATTCTCCCTCGACGGAATTCAAACGCGCGTTGACTCTCTAACTACGGTGCCACATGAGCTTATGTGACTTGACTCGTACTTGGCCGATTTTTATTTATTATTGGCCCTAAAATTATATTAAGGGTGCCCTTACTCGAACGATATACAGTAACCGACTTTTTAAAGTCAGTAACAATATGGAGGAAACCTGCCCGATTCGGCTCTACAAAAAGTAGACCGGGTAGGCAACCTAACACTTAATTTTATGTACCTATCTCGTAAAGGTGTGAATTATTGCAATTAAGATATGTCTAGTGTCAAGTTTGAGTGAAAGTGTTTCTTAAAAACAGCTGCGTCACTGTGACGTCACCAGAGAAACGTAAAATGGCCGCCGTGTAAGTGATTTAAAAATGGAAACTGGTCTGGCTTAAATTAATAATGTAAAGGCCGTATACTGAAACTACGTAGAGTAATATTATAATAATATCTAAGAACTCTTTCACACCATGTTAATCTGGTCCCGTGACCTGTGTAAAGTTCTTAAATAACTTATGTCACCAGTCAACGGAAATATTATATTTTTATAATTTTATACTATACAATAGCTTCTCACACCGTGCATTGAAACCAGGCCAGCTATGCAAGTCTATTTATAGTGCCCAGGTGTGTGCGTAATACACACTCTCTCTCTTTTACTCTTATAACCCAGTGGGACGGTTAACCGACACGACTGGCGAGAGTATAGGTGCTGGACCTACTTCTTTGTGCCCATTTCATGGATAATTTTTCTTGTCAGACAATCAGGTAATTATTTTTTTGTTGTTCCAACTCGGGAATCGATTCAAACCGAATTTTGCGTGAAACACGAAAAACATAGAATATATCAAAATATCGGCAAACCTAAAGATAAATAATACATCCTTAGGGTGCTGCCCATGACCTACTTTTTTCAGGTTGATTTAACAATCGATTTTCCGCAGATTTTTCCACCAAACAGATATGACCTATTGTGATCTACTTTTCGTAGGAGGCTTGCACTATTGAAATCAGTATGTTGTATTTCTCACCTAGTGAGTCGGCGGTCGGCGGGAGTAAGTCGGCTATAACTTACAAAAATTGTGTGTCTGTGTATGTTTAAGCTCTGTTACCTGCGTTGCAGTGATATAGCGGGGAATAATAAAAATAAAATAAAATAAAATAAAATAAAAAACGTTTTATTTCCAAACGAAACTCAACAGGCTATTTTCGCAAAGTCAACAAGAAAAACAAGCTACCACCGGTTCAACCCTAATCCACCGAAAAGAACCGGCGTAAGAAACTCGGACGGGGCAAAAAAGTCTTCTATATAAACAACCCGGTGAAAATTACCGCTCTCTAGGAAAGCACGCCATTTTGTTTGTACTGACATACTTTTGTATATAAACAAAATGTTTTGAATATAATCTTCTGTGTTAATGTTCTGAATATAATCTTCTGTGTGAAGACGCGAAATCACTATACTGGACAGCAATTATAATGTACAACTGTCAACAGAAAATATATATTTGATGGCGATTCTATTCTTAGAAAACTGAGCTTTATTCACCAAGTCTTATAAATATTGAATATGCTGACGATGATCATTAATCGCCATGTCACTTATGGGTTAAAATCTCACTAAAACTATTTTGTAATCAGCAGGTTATGTAAAATTATGTAGATAGGTAAAGGTAAAGAACTTTCGTTCCAATTTTGTGACATAAAAACCGACAGCTAAAAAATATGTAGCTTTATTAGGTTAAGTGTCTACAATTTACTTTCAATTTTCATAAGAATAAGTTATGTAATATGTCAATATGAATTGTGTTACACAATAACATTTTGTTACTTTAGCAATTAGTTAAATAATTCTAATTGTCTGTTTTGCTCCGCTAATTGTTTATTCGTGACTTTTGGCACAAATAAGGCTGCCTTATAGAAGAATATGCTGCCATAAAAAAAATATATAATAGTAACCTACTTATGTAAATATGCAGGGTTTATTTAAATTATAATATAGGCCATATTTTTATTACTACAAAGTAACAACACATATTATATTTATTTCACACTTCTCTAATAAAAGTAAAATTAACTTCACGTAACTTTTGATTTATCACTTGTCAGTTCCCTGCGGGAACCTATTCGATTCCCCACGTTTTTATCCAATAACGCGTAAGTAAAATCCAATACAAAGAAAATGCAATAAACATAAGTCATTCAACTGATTGTGTGAAAAGTTATAGAATAACTTTCGCTTTGTTTTCTCGTGGAAACAGCCTGTAAGCTCAGTGACTGTCGGGCGGACGGCGCGTGCGCATGTTTCGACTATTACGAATATTACGAAACAGAATCGATATTACAAACATTACGCAGTGTCTAGTGTTAAAGTGACGCTCATTTTGTGGAGCAAAACGTGTCGGTCATTTTGTACACCAGTCCAAAGCCGCGAGCCGCGGGCGTGAAAAAAAAAACTGTTCCAATTTTAAACGCACGTTAAAATAAGAGGAATTATCGTTTTTTACGCAAATGCACGGGTATTGATGTTGAATATTGGATGATGATGACGCTCAACTCGCACCCGCCGGTGAGTCGAGGATACAAGTTTTTCGGAAAGAAGAATAAGAAGAACAAGAAATATGTCAAAATTAAATCTGGAACTTACGGTGGGCGGGAAAAGTAAGTGGAAATTATACACAAATTCTCGATTTGCGGTTTATTGTAAAACTTTTAGATAGGTAGTAAGCTTTATACTTATTATACGTATAGTTTATTAACTACCTATAACATTTTTAAGTAGTATAATTTAAAAAAAATGTTGATAAATTTGACATAACAGTGCTTAATGCATTTTTTCAAGTTATATTTTTTAAATTTTCATACATTGTGTGGACTATTTTAGTGTCTACGAAAGCTTTTTTAATTTTTTTGTACAGTAAACAATTTTTAGGGTCAATTAAATTTAAATCTAAACTAATATAACAAACAATAATTAATACAATATATTAGTTCATATAATATAAAAAAATCTGTTGTGTTATATTAAACTACTAGCTGTTCCCGCGACTTCGTTCGCGTGGTTTTTGAGTGGTTTTTCCGTTTATCCAGGGCATGCAACGAAAGTCCCTAAATGTGAATAATTTTCCCCGTTTTTGCAACATTTCTCACTGACGCTTCGCTCCTATCAGTCGCGGCGTAATGTTATATAGCCTAAAGCGTTCCTCTATAAATGGACTAACCAACAAAAAAAAATTTCAAATCGGACCAGTGGTTCCTGAGATTAGCGTGTTTAAACAAACAAACTCTTCCGCTTTATAATATTAGTATAGATATAAATTAAACTATTTTCTCTGTAGCTTGAGAAACTTACTGCGCTAGTGTGGGTTAAATAAGTAACCCAGAGTTAGCCCTTATCCTAGAGATAAATTTGAGTTGAATATAAAACACTTTAACCTCAAGTTATTTGGCGCAAGCGGACATTATATATCCTAAACTCAAATTCACTTTCTATCGACCTGTATAATTTTTAACCTACCTTAACATCTTTTCCTAATTATATTCGTACCGTTAATCTCAGAACTAATTATTTAACGCTGCCCAAAAAATATTTACCTACTTTCATATGATAATTTTGTTTCAAATATTTTATAACCGTTTAGTGTTTACTTTGAATAAATTTTACGCACTCGTAATTCTGTGATGTAATGTTTGCCGAATAATGCCCGACGCATACGGTCAAATACTATTGGACCAAACTGTTTGAGCGTGTGTGTCGGCGTGTTCAAGATGAAACCAAATGCTTCTCGCATTTGTAATGTGTGACGTTTGAATTTTAACCATTTTTTGTAAACGGGTATTGGCCCATCCTCACATTTCCACCGCTGCAACTCCTGTGAGCCAGGATTGATAGCAACCAACCTCGAAAACCCTTTGATATGATCTCAGGGGTGCCTAGGGATAAGCCCAATCTTTCTGAAAATCAAAATAATAAGAAGAAAAAATGAAGGAGTTCTGAATTCGATCAGTTTATTAACTTAAAACTAAAATAAGTTTTTAAAGTAGTAGGAACTTTAACCATTTTACAAAAATATCATTAGTTTGTGTCAGAATTAGAAAACTTATTATTTTTAAGAAACATAATCAAATAATTTAATTTTAAAGTTTACAAAAATAAACCGATGGAATTCAGCACTTCCGCTTTTTTGGAAGACAATTTTTTCGTGATAAAAGATATATAAACTTTCCTCGAAACCGAGCTACATACTCACATTCCTGTTCACATACACATTTTAATCAACAAACAATCAGTCTTAACATTTAATACAAAACATATAAAGATGAACGATTTCTTTGTATCTTTGTTTGTGTTGAACAGGCTCAGAATCAAATGGAGCACTCTAAAGCACGTATTAATAAAGAAGTCTCAAACCCAACCTCACATGAGAACCTATTTGACAGATAAAACAACGTTTCGTTTCTTTTTTAAAAGTGAACATCTGTATTAATGTTACATAGTTTATTATTTTTTCTTTTTATACAGTAATATTCATATTATAGATTACAGGAAAACATTAAAAGAAGTATAATGTATATTTTTATACTCTTTATTTTTAGGTTTTAAAAAAGAAAAAAAATTAAGTACACAAGTAAAGTTTTTAGTTTAAAGTAAATAATATTATAATAATAGCTCCCCTCACCAATTTCGGTGTCGGTAGCCGATTTCATTGAAAGCAGGCCAGCTACGCAGGAGTTATTTTATAGTGCCCAAGTGTGTGCGCAATACACAAAGACACTCTCTCTTCCTTTTACTCTTATAACCCAGTGGGACGGTAAACCGACACGACTGGCGAGAAAACAGGCGCAGGACCGACCGCAGGACATGCCCATCCGACGCATGGATCATCTTTCTTGTCAGACTTCTTTATTAATACGGGCCTAAGCCACCATTTATCATCTACATAAAAATCTCACATTAGCCACAATAATTATGATAATATTACTCAATACCGGCCCGCAGCAGTCCGAACGTCTCTAGAGAAACGGAAAGTGAAACGTGAGACGGTTATATCACATGACCTTGCGGTTTGTGCTTGGGGCTCGCGTCTGTGAGAAGTGGCCCTTGTTGTGTAACATCGGCTTAAGTCCCAATTTCACTGGTCGTTAATCGTATCGTGTTATCTCGCTTGTACGCCATAGAAGTGAAAGAGAGGACACAATATTATGTAGAGAAACGATTAACAGTTGCAACTAGGCCTAGATCACTTCACTATCGCCTGCTAAAGTTAATCGTGGGTTATATATCATGTTATCTTCTTCATTCTTCATTGTAATGAAACTGCACAATTTTGACAAACGATTAATCAGGCGTTTGTGAAATTAGACCTGATTTTACCAACTTATCTTTAAAATATCGTGTTATTTCTATCAGACTCAATAATAATGAAAGAGAAGGCCTAATATTGATAACTTTACTGGCGTCTGTGAAATTAGCATTACTCCTAATTTTCATAACACCTGTTAATCTTTAAATTATTATGGTATCTCTCTCATCCTTTATAATAAAAGAGAAGGCATCTAATATATACTTACGATTAACACTAACATGCGTTTGTAAAATTGGCACTTAGCTTAGTCCTAATTTTACCAATCGTTTATCTAAATATCTTGTATCCTATTGCGTTAACACGAAGAACGAGGGTGATAAGGATAATTAATTAACGTTTACCATTAACAGCGGTGCTATTCTCTAAGAATGATTTGCGTATCTCGACAGCTGAATCCGCGGTGAGTGTCAAATTTTCCATACTGTAAACTTAGAAATTTGACACTTACCGCAGATTCAGCTGTCAATATACGCAAAACATTCATAGCACTGCTGTTGCTGAAATTGGCTCTAACACTACTTTACACTAGCTTGTGGACTCGTTTGCATTATTTGTGTAAGAAATTGTAACCCAAGCGATTTCGTATGTCACTTAGCGAACATGATGTCAAATCCCATTTTACTCTTATACCCTTCAGACTCGATATAAAAATGACTTATGTATAAATTTTATGTTTTGATTATGTAATTATAATTAATGCAATCCTATTTATTACAACGTAGTATGCGTCTCGTAGCATCGCCGTCAATATTTATGAAACTATATTACTTTATAACAGAGTTATAACGTTAATTAATATCTATAAAATCAATCATTATAGAAATCGTGATCAAGACAGTCCACATCTTGTTTTATGATAGAAAGTTAATCTACTGCTGCATCTAAAACAATATGAATGACTCGCGGTGCCGCCCGCAAGCGATCATTATACCAGGGCAAATCGGTGCATTTGCGAGAAAAAACTAGCCTATGTGTAAATTTAGGATATCTTCCTGCGTACGAAATTTAATCAAAATTAGACAACCATTGTTTGTTCATGGATTTTATTTAACAATTTATTGTGCAGACGATAAACAGATTACATACAAAGAAAAACCAGTACTTATCTCTTCCAGCAGCCCCATAGAGAGAAATTACATGGGAGATATCAGGGCTCCCCATAGAGAGAAATTACATGGGAGATATCAGGACTCCTCATAGAGAGAAATTACATGGGAGATAGCTGCAAATTGTGCACGCAATTTGCACCTATATGATTTATCATTTACATATTTCACACTCTTTATAAGTTATGTTTTTGATGGCATTACGTTTACGTAATGCCATCAAAAACATAACTTATAAAAAGTGCCAAGTCTCGCTACTTAGTTAAAAGTCAATTACATTTATTTATTTATTTAACATTTATTGCACACAAGAAAATTAATACATTATACAAAGAAAGACGACACAAAGGTACTGCTTATTTCTAACAA
Organism: Celastrina argiolus; assembly: GCA_905187575.2. NCBI lineage: Eukaryota > Metazoa > Arthropoda > Insecta > Lepidoptera > Lycaenidae > Celastrina > Celastrina argiolus. The sequence continues at coordinate 14,408,060 of LR994595.1, read as the reverse complement.
GAAATTTCTTCCAGCAGCCCTACGGAGGGAGATGGCATAAAATATAGTAGATAAGACGTGCACAATTAATATAATATTACATTTACTCTATCCACACAAATATACCTATATAATAAAGTACAATAATATATATTTACTAATACAGTAATTATAATTTTATATATTTACTAATACAATAATTATAATTTAATATAATACTTGATGAACTACTTAAATACTATGTATATGTCGCAGTCATCTGATTGAATCCGCTATTTAATTTAATGACTAGCGCTTTCATTGAATCCTGTTTTTACCAACAAATTTTAGAATCCGAGACTAGGGCAGCCATTTAATATTTTAGTTTTAAACTTCGAAATTTCCGAATGAGTACTAATAAAACGAACATTTAAGTAAATTAATAAAAAAATATATTGATCAACACATTGCTATCTGTTCGAGCTGTTTGACGCCATTTTATAACCGCCTAGTGATTCAATTAAATAACCCGATTCAATAAGATGACTGTGACATATATACTACTACATGTTATAATTTTATTTAATTGTGCATTTTAAATCATTCTTTAAGGACGTTTAATATGATTAAACATTATCATATTATGATAATTATTAGTATAAGGGCCGATTTTTCAATCGTCAGATAACTTTAATCTAAGGAATAAATATGTGACTTTGGCAGATTTTGTATAGAACAAATGTCAAAGTCACATGTTTATTCAACAGATAAAAGTTATCTGACGATTGAAAAATCGGCCCTAAGTAATATAATAATAAAGTATAAATATAATTATTTTTCGCAAACGATATTTGTACGTACGTATGTAGGGTTTTTTTTTGTAACGGGCATTGGCCCACCTCACATTCCCACCACTGCAACTCCTGTAAGCCAGGATCAACAGCGGTAACCAACCACGGCAAACCCTTTGATATGATCGGTTGTAGGGTAAACATAACGTATGTAGGGTTATCATCGTGACGTCACAAATCACAATCGACTGACTAATTGTGTAAAAACTAAATAAAGAAATACCCATGACTTAGGGCGTGTTTCACCAAGCAATGTTAAAGTTAAAGCCATGTTATCCCTCTCGTATTTCTTGTCAATGAATGAGATGGCATGGTATTTTAACATGGCGTTAACTTTAACAATGCTTGGTGAAACACGGCCTTAGCGTGTAACATTCCTATCACACCTAAGAAACGATCTGATGACCTTGAAGACCTGAACCGGTGGGAATCACTATACAGCTAGCTATATATAGCATATTTTATATTACATTTTTTTATTATATTATACACATCCATGACCTAGGAACACAGAAATTTTTTTTTTGTTTCTTCGGCGAGATCCGAACCCGCGACCTCTAGCTCCCCGCGCTCAACCACTGCGCTACGGAGGTCGTAGTTCAATATATTATATTATTTTGAATGGTACTTAAATAATTTTCTTCTTTAAGCATTTTGTTTATTACGGGGCTATAATGACACCAATAAAAAACATTCAAAAGTAAAATTCTAAATAATTCGTATAATTATTACTCACACAGTCGATAATTTTTTACGAAAAGCTTTTACGAAATAAAGGAAGGTCGACAGTTGCAAAACACAAAGTCACACATATTTAGTAATAGTGAAAGTATTCGTTCGTCGGAACTAGTATTAATTTATATAAGTCTAGATTTTTTCTATATCCGCGTATAAAGAAATGCATCACGTTTCTACATTTTTATTTTGGATGGCTATGATTCTTCATATTAAGGTTTCGTACCCAAAGTAATAATAATAAACTAAAAATTTTTTTGAAAAACCCCCGACTAAGGCCGTGTTTCACCAAGTAATGTTAAAGTTAACGCCATGTTAAAATACCATGCCATCTCATTCATTGACATACGAGAAGGATAACATGATATTTAACATGGCGTTAACTTTAACATTGCTTGGTGAAACACGCCCTTAGCGTGTAACATTCCTATTACACCTAACAAACGACCTGATGACCTTGAAGACCTGAACCACCATCCACCAAACATAGCTAAGAACACTCTCGACGGATATACCTTTCAAACAAAAAAACCGCATTAAAATAGCATCATCCGTTTGGGAACTACGATGCCACAGACAGACACACACAAATACACATACACGTCAAACTTATAACACCCTGTAAGGGTGTGCCCTATTTGTGGTTGTTAAATAAAAGTTAACACTTCGGACTTCATAATATATTATCACGTATACATATTACATAGGTACACATAGGTATTGGTACATAGGTGCCGGCAGGGCAACATACCCTTACGGATACTAAATTATAACTGAACAATAAAATTAGTCTTAAAGACTAAGCGGGGCACCTGACATTACAGGCTACATCACACATGCATTCAAACGCGTATGTGCATATCTGCATACGCTGCACGTTACAACCCCGTCGTTTTTGCGTCGAAGGTTTTTACATTTTGATAACTATTCATAGTCATTTTTAAAGTTCCATATCCAACGGGTAAAAACCCCCTAGGGTCCCCCTATCACTGAGACTTCGCTGTCTATCTGTGTGTCTGATCACCAGGCAGTATCTCAAGAACGGTGATAGGCTAGACAATTTTCACAGATGATGTATTTCTATGGCCGCTAAAACAACAATTAATACTAAAATAAAACAAAAAAACAATTATTTTATAAAAACTGTAAAGGTTACCATAGCATTAAATTAAGTTAATTTGTATAGACCCATGTTTAATTAAAATCTGTTGAGCCGTTTAGATAGAGCATCTAATATTTTTCAGATTCTTTTCATAATTAAATGCCTGATTAAAATAAAATAAAAAATGCTACACAATAATTTTAGACATTCAATGAATATATGGGATAGCAAATTCATTAATATGGGGTTTTTCTTATGAAAAAAAATATAGATTGTAATATTTTAAAAAACCTTTTTGCGTTGCAATTCCAATGTTAAATATCGTTCATGTCCTGTAAAGTTCGTTACGAAGGTTTAATCAATTTGTTCGTTAATCGTCCATAACCACGTATCACTTTATAACGCAATTTAGTGAACAAATGTCGTATTTTACATCAAAATTTTAGAGTAAAATCAGTCAATTAAGTGGTTTTCGGTGCTTAGAAAAGATGGTTTTATTAAGAATGTAACGGGTGGTGTAGTGAACAACTTAGTATCGTATAAACATTTTAGATTCATAAAGTTAGGTGGTTTTGGTGCTTAGAAAACATGGATTTAATAAGAGTGTAAAATCTGATTTAAAATTATTCACAACAACAAAGTGAATATATTGTCATTTACCTACATTTTATATTCAAATGGTAGTGATTAGAAAACATAAGTTTAGAATTTAGTGTTTATTTTTACTATTAGAGTACCAATGTAGATACAAAGAAAGTTTTAGTGCTTAGAAAACATTAGTTTTTCTTCTTAGATATATTTTTTCAAAGTGCATTGTGTTTAGTTTCAGTTAGACAGGCATGTGGTTAGATAGGTTAAAGAAGTTTATTAGACTAAGAAACACAGAAAGTTCTGGTTATATTCGTGTTGTAGAAAGGTGTTCACCATGGCCGGTGTATATTTTGGTGTATGTATGACATAACTTATTTATTTTTATGACTCTTGTTTCCTTTGAGGTATTTATAACTAAGTACTTTAATTCTGTTAATTTTTATAAGTACTAGAGGTCGACATATGCCAAAAGAAGAAGGTTGGGAGAGTGGGTTGTTATTTTATTAATATTATAATATTGTAGTAAAAAAAACTGTCTGCACTCCTGTTTTCACATAAAGCTTAACTGTATATTTTGTACTGCTCCATTCGAAAAATAATCATGAAACTGTACCTGAAGTGTACTATAGTAATTAATAATTACAATAGAGTTCTGAGAGACCAAAAGATCTCAACGCGCAGTTCATGTTATGAAGTCCATTACTTTTCGTCATCTTTTCGTCTGCTCTTTAGAGGCTTTTTCCTGTGAGATATCTTTCAGGGGCTTTTCGTGTGGCAGCTTACGAAGAAAATTTACTTTACGTCACGGGGGACAACTATTCTGACAATACATCTCACCACGTAATAACTCGACTCTAAACAACAGACATAGACGCTTCATACATCATAATATTATGTGTATAATTTACAAAATTAAAAAATAAGCTAAGAGAATAACTCTTACGTGAAAAATATGATTGACAGCGTGAAAACGAGTTAAGTTGAGTAATGAGTTCTAGAAAATAAATTATTATTTTGACAAAACCTAGTGAAACACATGCTATCTCTGCATCACCCTTAAGTAAAAAAAAACCCACAATAATTGCACAAATTCCTATAACCATATTCTTTCTTCCAGTGCGAACACGGCAATGGACAACGATGTCACACCAGTATACCTGGCTGCGCAGGAGGGCCACCTGGCGGTGCTGAAGTACCTGGTGGTGGAGGCCGGGGGCCGGCTGGACGCGCGGGCCCGGGACGGCATGCTGCCCGTGCACGCGGCCGCGCAGACCGGCTGCCTGGACTGTGTCAAGTGGATGGTAAGTCGTTTTGGCCCATGAGCTTAATTACTGCCTGTGCGTCGCACTTAACGCGCAGTGTGCGTTAAGCTAGACTGCTGATTTAGGAGTATCATATCAGCGAACGCTGATGCTGATGTTTGCAAAAGAGTAAAGACCTGTTTCAAGTATGCAATTAAATGATTGGTTCTTGAAAAAACGCATCCTCACTCATATTATGATGGAAAAGCAGCCTTATAGAGTATTATTATAAAGGTATTACTATTAATATTTTATTAACTCTGTGATCTAGTAGCAGAAAAATAAGTTAACTGAGGTTTGAAAATTTTGTCCACAAATTTGTAAAAAAAAAATATTTTCATAATATTGAACACCTATTGCAATTTGCAACAATACCATTGTCTTGAATTGAATAGATTTCTTCGTGACTTGAAAATTTAAGAGCTATCAGATAATGTCTAGACTTTTGTTCGGATATCCAATAACTTTTACAAAGCAATAGATATACAAATGTTGCAAAACAGAGCAGCCTTGAGATGTATTAATGGGTTTTCTATTATAATATATTTTATGTAATTCATAAGAATGTATGCAATAGGTATCATTAGCTTATAATTAAAAACCACAATTTTATAAAAAAACTAGCTGACCCGTGCCCACTTTGTTGAGCATACAAACCGTTTTAACCTTCTCTGGATTTCCACGAATATTTCAAGACTAAAAATAGCCGATTCGGTTCAGCCGTTCTCGAGTTTTAGCGAGACTAACGAACAGCTATTCATATTTATATGTAAGAGATGAAGAAAGACATAGATGACGACTGTATTCGATCAATAATACACTTAATATCATGTCAAGACAAAAAACGGTTGCGGCGAATATCAGCTCAGTTGAAAAGTGAGCTCTTATTTTAGTTACTTTGCCTGAATCACTGCCAACGTCCACACGTGTCACAATGTTTAATTTGAAATCGCTCTCACTTAAAATTTTAAAAATCTAAATTTAAACACATTTCTGTTTGAAAATTTCCAGTGGGCAGTGACACAATTAGCGATTTTTAAATTACCAAATCAACTTTGAAACGTTTCAAAACTTTGTCTCAGTTTGATATTAAACAAATGTGTCTTTTAGCATATTATACCACACGGATATATTGTACTGTTAATCGAAGACGACTGCGTAAATTACAACGCCTATGTGTTACCCGGGTTATTATTATCAAATGATATTTTCATTAAAATCGGTTATGTAGCTTAGGAGTTAGGCGTTACCGTGGAACAAACATACTTACCCGTGCCTTTGGCGAAGAAAATCCAGGTAGATTAGGAAGTGATTGTTTTTGAATTATTATTACATGACTACCTAGCGCCCCCGTGGTCTAGTAGTTCAGAGCTTCGCTCTCGACTCGGAGGTCGTGGGTTCGATTCCCGCGTTGGAACAACAAAAAATGTTGTTTTCAAGTTTGGTTAGGACAATGCAGGCCGATCACCTGATTGTCTGACAAGAAAGATGCCATGCGTTGGATGGGCATGTAAAAAGTCGGTCCTGCGCCTGTTCTCTCGCCAGTCGTGTCGGTTTACCGTCCCACTGGGTTATGAGAATAATAGGAAGACAGAGTGTCTTTGTGTATTGCGCACACACTTAGGCACTATAAAATAACTCCTGCGTAGCTGGCCTGGTTTCAATGAAATCGGCTACCGACACAGAAATCGGTGAGGGGAGCTATTATTATTATGACTACTTGCCATAAATATGAGAATCTAATGCTGCGCAAACGGACAACAAGTTATTATTACGCGATAACCTAGCATATTTATTTATTGTAGATTCAAACCCTCCGGCTTAATCAACGCGCTTAACCACTGGCACACAAAGGTCGACTTAGACTAAACCCTGGTTACATAATTTCAGTGGCTTTCCAGTTTCTAGTAATTGACATTGTAATTTTATCATTTCATCTTTTTAAATCGTGTTCTTTAAAAGTTCCAACGTCAAAATGACAGGCGTTCATCAACGGAAGCCGGGCTGTATTATGATCTTTAACAATACCAGCCTGGTTCCAAGCAATTCAATAATACGGACTTAAACTGCCTTGCTATTTTTCATATTACAATGACAAGTTATTCTAAATGGATTCACCATAGCTTAGTTGTCTGCTTAAACTTAACGTCGTTGTTTGACGTAAAAATAAGCCAGCCAAATACGAAACTACCTGAAGTTTCAATGCAGAAGCAAGTCAAGTGTCACGTGACCGCTGACTTTGCCAATAAGTGGTAGTAATACGAAAATGCCAGCCAGCCGTGTTGTATGGCGTAAACTGTCTGGAAAAAAGAGCTTGTGATAGGCCCCCAGGATGAATGCTGTACAGCGTTGAGGTAGCTTAAAATTGGTTCAGCCGAGGCCGCGTCAGGCTTCATGTAGTCCGTCTGCGCTGCTCAGTAATGATCACCCTGAAACAAATAGGAAGTTGTCTAGACAAGTCGGTCACAGGCTCGAGTCGATCAAAAGTGAAAATACTTACGTAACACACACGAGAGAAAATAATTATATTTTAATATCTTTCCGTGATCGTTGCAGGAAGTTGGCTGTCTGACAGTAATTGTGCTCCGAGTGGAAACTGTGGAAAATGTGTGTATTATGTAAAATGATTGAGATGTATACAGTATGTACGATGATATGTATGTATGAGCTGTATGTACATTGGGCTTTAATTTTTCCGAATATATTATTGCAGTATTATATACATGCTCATATTATAATGTGTCAGTATAAATTTAAAAAACATAGATAGCTAAACGTAATCGAGTGAGAATATTGTTTTTGTTGTGTAAATCGTTACTTACACAGAGTGTAAGAAGAACAGTCTATAACTATAGGATATGAGTATACTATCTATTCTCATTCTAGAAATGAAAATGTAACAAAAATTTATTCGTTTTTTATTCTTTCGACTAGAGAAACATAAATTGTGAAAAGTAAAAACCTTTGTTTAGTTTTCGACAGAAATAAAATACATTTTTTGAATGAGAAAAGTAGTATATTTAATCATATCCCAAAGTTATAGTGATTGTTCTTCTTTTCGGCTCCATCATCAGATCAGGTCCAGGTCATCACAATGTTGAGTTGTGATGCGGTATACATGTGCGTGCAAAATTTTAACTCGATCGGTAATCGGGAAGTGGGTCAAATTAAACTTGTATATTTTGCTCACACGAGGGACAGTTGAAACTAAATAAAAGTTCGTAAAAAGTACTTGAAGTAAAAACAGAAATCTCACAAAACGTATTTTTCCGCGATATTAAGTATCTTGTTTTTCACCGTGGTATCTATTCTCAACTGGGTATCAGTGTCATACTAATGAAACTAATTATATTAGTTTTTAGCACCTATTCAATGCAATAAACACAGTATAAACAGATTCTTATATTATGTAGCTAATATTATATTTTATGCCCTACTATGCAAAGAACTTATGTTCCAATTTCCCTTTGCATTAAAAACACATTAAGATTCACCAACGCATGTTAACGGCTTGTTAAAATACCATGCCTTCTTATTCATTGATAGAAATTACGAGAGGAACAACATGATGTTTAACGAAGGATTAACTTTAACATTGCTTGGTGAAACACGCCTTTAATGTGTCCAAAACAGTTTATTAGTTATCGGCTGGTAAAAAATTCCAAAAACAACACGTAACATTCAACCAATTAATAATTTTAGGCGAAAGGGTCGAATGTTTTGTAACTTTGTTATTATCTTATGTGTTGTTTCTTCCGGGTTACATAAACCATTTCCATATCTATAAATAACACGCTAACTTATATTAAGTTATTAATGGAAGATCATTATTATAAAAACCTCATTCGTGATGGTTTATTACGGAGATCGATGGCATAAGTGGTGTTATGTCAGTTCTGTATTAACTTAAGGCTGCGTCCACGCGATTAGCTGATAATTAGAGTACTATGAAGTTCTTAATATAAGTGTACTGGAAAACTCCCAAAAGTATTAATCTACATTATATTTCTAGAGGATTATCGTTTTAGTTTTAGCCGGAATTAGCCAACATATCATTATGTATAGTACGTCCGAGATAAATTTAACCTAAACGTAAACAAACCCGTCTATGACACAACCAAAGACTAGTCAGTGATGCCAATTGGCCAATATTAATACAATGATCTTTGTTAGCTATTAATCCATAGACTATAGGCTTATATTCTCCAATCAGCAGTGTCAAAATGGCGTATTTTTTCTGTGAAGGATTTTCATTTCATGTTTAAACATATAAATTATTGTTTAGTTGTTATAATGTATTGGACAATGAAGTGTAATCCTTTAATATACCTGTGAAAGTGTTGATAAGTGTGCACAATAAGTGAATGAGGGAAAATTTCGATGTTTTCGGTTTGTTTACCTTTAGGTTAAATTTATCAGGGACGAACTATAGATACATTGGAGGTCAATCAATCAAACAATCGATAATTTACTTTTAGAAATAACCTGAAAATTTTAATTTAACTGTTAGAAATAACCTGTAAATTAAACTTGATCCCGATATTTACTATTACAAGTAAAAGATAATACTTATATTGTCTTTAACCATTTCTTTACATTCCGTCGCGCGTCTTGTAGAGAAAGGGTAAGGTTATTATCGATATTACTTAAGCTTAAGAGGAAACACCACGAAATTTCTTCCATACAAAAATAGGGGTCTACGGGATTCCTGTTTCCTCCCTGGATAATGCTGCTAGAGTAACAATTATTTTCCTGAATATTCATGGATATTGTTTGTACGTCCCTATTTTTAATTTTTTTAAATAAATTAATTATTTAAAGAGATATGGACGTTCAAAAACCTAAAAAAAATGGCCAGACTCTCCGCTATGTTTAAACATCTAGGAAACAGACTTGACTACATTAAACAACAAAATCAAAAAATAGGAACCTAGCTCATTTCTTTTATTAGCTAATAAAGAAAAAATATTTAAATCGGTTAGGTTTTGGAGGAGGAACAGGAATCCACTAAACGTTGATTTCTGGTACTTTTAATAGGTAATTTCAGTCCAAGTTGCAGTTGTCTCTATCGCGCTAGTGCTGGCCAGCTAAGGCACTGCGAGGCAGCAATAGATTTTATAAATACCTATTTTGTATTTCTCTCAACCGTGTTGTTTCCTCTTAAGTAATATCGATAATAATAACATTGACCATAACATTGCTATTCAATTTATAACTTATTACTTATAGCACTTTTACCGCTATAAACTGTTATAATTATCGACACTAAACGCTTTAGAAAGGAGGAAATATTGTTTTGCCAATTGTCGCAGCTCAAGTCATTGTAAACATTGTATACCTACTATATTTCGATTTAATGTGATGTAAATGTAAACAGAAATATAAAATTTTACCAAAATAATGTGTCATTGTTTTTCTTTATTGCGCAGTGACGTTTAAATTGGAAGCGTGAGCCGCCCATACTGAACTGTTTACACATCATTCAATCGGTCTATAGAGTAGTTAAATGGTTTGAATTTACCGTTTTACATATTGTGATTTATTTCAAAGTAAAGCTTGGAATTCTCAGATTGGTCAGCATTATTGATTATTTTTTGTTTGTTAGTAAAATTGTTGATAATACCTACTTAATAATTGAACCCTTTCTCTACAAGACGACAGCACACAGCTGTGTAGTACCAACTAAGAAAAACTATTAACTATTAGCAATTTGGGCTAACTCCCACACTTCAGAAAAGTCGATCAACGATTTCAAGTAATACATCTTCTTTGAGTATTATTTGAACAAAATATAAGAGCTGAAAAATTATACCTACACACTAATTATAGTATTTTTCGCAAAAAATGTTTTTGCTATAAGAAATTTTATATAGTAAGGGCCGATTTTTCAATCGTCAGATAAATTTTACCTAAGGAATAAATATGTGACTTTGATAGAAGATTGAATTGAAGATATGAATGGATGATGGTGGTTTGTCGCAAAAAAAAATACCCAGAAAATTGAGTTAAAACTGTCATTTAATTCACTGATGTGAAGTAACGTATTAAGTACATGGATTCTAGAGACGATCTTTAGATTAAAGTACTTAATACTTTATGACGTATTCTAAAATGTTTAAGTGACAGTTCGAACTCAATTTACTCAAAATCTGAATTTTCTCACATATCACCTTCATCCATTCATGTCTTCAATTGTATGAAACAAATGTCAAACTTACATTTATTCGACAGATAAAAGATATCTAATGATTGAAAAATCAGCCCTTAAGATCTTTAAAGGAGTAGGTACTTTATCTATGCCAATTGTTAGTTCTATAATACTTGGTTTGTTCAGAGGTAGGACTTGGTTTGATTTGGTCGAAGAATAAAGAAAGAAACAGTCAATTTATGTCACGCGTAAACGTCTTTACTCATCTCTTTTATTTGAATTTCTAGATACTGGAGCGCGGCGTGGATCCGAACGCGCGCGACGGGGACGGTGCTACGCCCCTGCACTTCGCGGCCTCCAGGGGGCACCTGTCCACCGTGCGCTGGCTGCTGCGGCACGGCGCCCGCCTGCACCTGGACCGCCACGGCAAGAGCCCCATCAATGACGCCGCTGAAAACCATCACCTAGAGGTCAGTAATGTGTCTGCGACTGACGGGTAACTGTACTCCTTACCTGTGACCGCCTTAGAGATGCATGTTGTCTACACAAGAACATGCATTTTGTCTAGACACGCTTACAGACTATACAGACAAAATAACAGATGACAGATCTATAAAAAAGAATATACCAATTTCTACAGCTGGAGAATATGCTCTACTGAGTTTAAGTGCTTTAGTTCTTTAAAGGAATCATCTTTGCATTGAAAATGCATATAGTCAGGGTTTCCCCATACATTATTTTCACTTGATTAGTAACAAGCTAATTTTTCGTAAGTACTTTCATTTTGATGAGTCGCCTGAGAATTTCTTGGACGGAACTCTCGATTGTGGTAGCTAACAAATTTAGCAAGGATAAAAAAAAATGCTCAACTTTCGAGCGTAGGACCGGGATACCACGCAATTTGTAGGACAATTATGTCTGTTGAATTACATTAATATTAACTAAGTAATAATAAGAAAATCAGCTGGTTATTAATAATTTAAAATTACCTCGTTATCGATACAAGTTGTCAAGAGGGAACTCTTTGATTAAACCATTGATTTTGTAGGACAAATATTTTTTCGGATAATTTAGATCTATTTAGAGTTATAGGAACCTCACGCCACTGCTGTATATCAACATCACACTTCACACTAATATTATAAAGGCGAATATTTGTGAGTGTGCATGTTTGTTACTTCTTCACGCAAAAAATACTGAATGGATTTTGCATGGTAGTAGTTTATATACTAGATTAGCACATAGGCTACTTTGTCCAGCAGCAAAATACACGGTTCTTTTTAATTTTTGGTGTACGAAGTAGCGGGAAACATGTAATAAATATTTTCAAGTTTAGCCTGCATCAGATTGATCTCGCTGGTGATCGCTTATCACTGGCCGGTGTAGAGACAATGCGTGTGCGGAAAGTGTATCACGTTTCACGGCATATTCGGATGCGTAATTGCGCTCAATTTCTCCTCGGCGAGAATAATGAATATTCTAATGACGTAATCGGGTGATCGTTGCTATGGCTGCGTTTCTGACTGACGGAGCGGGCCGGAGAGGAGCTTAGCGGTCAAATTGACCAATCACTAGTACAATACACTACAACAATGCTAGTGCTGTTTCCGTGGAAACGGAGCGGAGATTTCGAGCATAGTGATTGGTCAATTCGGGCACCGCAAGCTCCTCTCCGCCCCGCTCCGCGTCAGTGGAAACGCAGCCTTATAAAGGAAATTTTCAATTACTGCAAGTTGTAACCAAACTCGCGAATAAAGCCCTATTTTCGCCGAGTGCAGCGCTGTTATATGTTTAAAGTATTAAATTATAAAAGTATTGAATACATTTCCGTCGTCTGGTACCTGTAACACAAGTTCTTAGGATACTTAGCACAGCGCTAGATTGACGTGGTGTGACTGTGAAACGTCCATAGATATCTATATATATAAAAGAAAGTCGTGTTTGTTACAACACTTATAACTCGAGAACGGCTGAACCAATTTTCATGGTTTTTGATTCGTTGGATTTGTCTCCTCCCCGAATAGCAGAATACATATTAAAAATAGTGAAGACTTGATGTGTAATGAATAATTAATCATATAAATAAATTCTTATATTTTGTTCATCAAATGTCAAACATTTGTTGTCAAATGATGTAACAACTATGCGTTCAGAAATCTATTCGTATTGAAGTGTCAGTTTGTAACTTTCAATGAGGGGTTTTCGAAGTGTCACTTTTAGGTACAGAGACTACCGTAAGATGGTGCTTGCATAATGTAATATGTCAAAAAAGTGGTTAATAGTTGCCAGATGCTGTATCATATACAAAAATAATCCTTTCAAATTCCTTTCTTAGTGATCTCCTACACTTCCGAGGAAACCTACATACATTATAGCTCTCTGGCTTCGATAATCTTTGATTTTTGAAACAAATAATTAATCACACTTTTCTCCCGTTTCCGTAGGGATTTCGGGAAGTTCTTGTTTAGTACTCCCCTATACTTAGATTCTAAGAAATATACATGCCAAATTTCAGCCTGCTGCCGAGTATTTTCGACTCGACGCTAAGATAAATATTTTACCTCTTGGGGCTCTTGCCAAATGTGATGACGGAGAGATGAAATCTGCTGGCGTAAAGTGAGTTAAACATAATACGAAGGATTTTTTTCTTATAGTTAATCCTGTTTTTATATGTTTGATAGCCTCTATCCATCTTGATCTCCGAGTTTTATCTTGGGGAAAGCGGTGGTTACCTATATTTTTACAAAATTGTACTGCGCATGGACTAGCCATGTTTAGTTTAGTTCTCAGGGCACAATTAATAAATAATAAACTATTGCGAGTGAAAGAAAGAAAGTTGAAAGGTAAACAAACAAAAAACAAAGCGGAAATTGACATTTTACACAGGACTTGACATATTACTTAGGTTTAATGCCATCTATCAGCAGTTTTCTGAAACTAGTAGAACTGTCAAAATAAAAACCGCTCATTAGCAACGTTTTTCTAAATGCATATGACATTTTAAACGATATTTTCTTCTTTTTTTTGGCATTGGCAACGATATCTAGGTACTGAAAACGAAAATGCAATTTAAAAAAATGTCTGTCTGTCAGCGTGTCTCTTTGCTCCGGCTAATCACTGGAACGGCTGGACCGATTTTAACGAGACTTTCACTGGTAGATAGCTAAAGTTACAAGGATTAATTTAGGCTACTTTTCATCATCATTATCATCATCGTCATCTAACTAATGATCACCGAATCGGCTGGACCGTGACGGGAGCATTCACCGGGCGTTAGCTTATGTTAGTAGGAGTAATCTATACATCTATATGTATAAAAGTAAGTCGTTAGTTAAATTATTGATAACTCAAGAACGGCTTTATCGATATGGCTGAAAATTGGTGAGGAAGTAGCTTAGAGCAAGTAGACGGACATAGGATACTATTTATTCCATTTGACAGCGTTTCCGTGAACGTTGCGGGTTCTGCGTTAGGGTTTCGCGTTGTGGGTTCCGCGTTGCGGGTTCCGGATTCCGCGTTGCGGGTTTCGGGTTCCCATGCTGCTGGTTCCGCGTTCCGGGTTCTGCGTTCCGCGTTCCGCGTTGCGGGTTTCGGGTTCCCATGTTGCGGGTTCCGCGTTGCGGGTTCCGCGTTGCGGGTTCCGCGTTGCGGGTTCCGCGTTGCGGGTTCCGCGTTGCGGGTTCCGCGTTGCGGGTTCCGCGTTGCGGGTTCCGGGTTCCCGCGTTGCGGGTTCCGGGTTCTCGCGTTGCGGGTTCCCGCGTTGGGGGTTCCGGGTTCCCGCGTTGCGGGTTTCGGGTTCCCATGCCGCGGGTTCCGGGTTCCCGCGTTGCGGGTTCCGGGTTCCCGCGTTGCGGGTTCGGCGTTCCGGGTTCCGCGTTCCGGGTTCCGCGTTGCGGGTTTCGGGTTCCGCGTTGCGGGTTCCGGGTTCCCGCGTTGCGGGTTCGGCGTTCCGGGTTCCGCGTTCGGCGTTCCGGGTTCCGCGTTGCGGGTTTCGGGTTCCGCGTTGCGGGTTCCGGGTTCCCGCGTTGCGGGTTCCGGGTTCCCGCGTTGCGGGTTCCGGGTTCCCGCGTTGCGGGTTCCGGGTTCCCGCGTTGCGGGTTCCGGGTTTCCGCGTTGCGGGTTTCGGGTTCCCGCGTTGCGGGTTCCGGGTTCCCGCGTTCGGGTTCCGGGTTCCCGCGTTGCGGGTTCCGGGTTCCCGCGTTGCGGGTTCCGGGTTCCCGCGTTGCGGGTTCCGGGTTCCCGCGTTGCGGGTTCCGGGTTCCCACGTTGCGGGTTCCGGGTTCCCGCGTTGCGGGTTCCGGGTTCCCGCGTTTCGGGTTTCGGGTTCCCACGTTGTTTTTTTTTTAGTTGAATTTTATCATAAACTCTTTTTATGCTCAACGAAGTGGGCAAGGGTCAGCTAGTTATTATTATGTTTGTGCATTTCTTGCTCAGTGCTCACGGGCAATTAAGTCGTCCAGATCTTTGGAAGACATGCGTGGGGCCGAAGCCAACACGCAGAGGCCCCGACACATAATTTTTATTACTATTATTATAATTCTAATACGCGTTAAATAGTGACATAAAACTCCTGATTTTGATACATTATTCATTGGTGTTCTGCTCTTATTGGTCTTAGCGTGACGATATACAAGGTGTAAAATAAGTGAGTGATAATACTTTACGTGTGTATGGGTTCCGTATATAGAGTTTAAGTACCAGTGCTGAAAGAGGTACTTTTTTAAAATTATTGTATGGCAAAATTTATGATGTTGGGTCATTTCTCAAACTAACCTGAGAGTCAAAAGTAAGTCTTTCAGCGCTGGTACTTTCACAGTATACTCTACACATACACACGCTAAAGTATGGCTTAACATATGAACCATGAATCACCTTTATAAAAAGTTTTAGTGATAATAAATACGTTAATTAGTTAGACATACATGTACATACCCATCTTTTTGCTTCGCCATAGTCGGCTAAAAGTGTATAGTCAAGAACTAGTCTAGTTTAATAGTCGGGACTGCTTGTGGTATTCCATTTGCTTGTTGCCACTTCATTAAACGTGAATAAATTATAGCCTTACATAATATTATTATTTATAAAGTCAATGTCCCAATAGAGCGCGCATAATGCAATAGAACAAGTGTTGGACATTCGAACATATAAATAATAATAATAATAATATCTATGGACGCTTAACACCACGTCAATCTGGCCCTGTGCTAAGTATCCGAAGAACTTGTGTTACAGGTACCAGACAACGGAAATATATTTAATACTATACACATATTTAAGATTTTTATTATATTATACACAAATTTAATACACACCCATGACCCAGGAACTTTGATAACTTTTTGTTCCCTCGGCGGGATTCAAACCCGCGACCTTTCGTTCGAGCACCAACGCGCTCAACCAACTGCGCTGCGGAGGTTGTCAAAATCAACATAAGGGTGCTTACACACTGCCCACTTTTGTAGCATCGACAATCGGGCAGATTATTATCATATTATTTTTGTATGACGAGTGCATTGCACTATAGCACAAAGTAGATATATAACAGAGATACGACCTAGTACTAGAAAATGGTATCACCGTAATACTCGCAAAGGGTGAAGGCCAGGCACATTCCGGAAACCGCCATCTAGCGCCACTATGGGAAACTATTAATTTCGTATCGTATCTTCTTCTATTAAGGAAAATCGTAATTCCTCACCTGGACCTGAGAAATTCCATTTCCCCATGTATGTACTCACATGTACCACTCAGAAATGACAGCATAGCGCTCAAAGTTATCTTATAATAATATAGTTACAGCCTTGTAAGCGTTATTCACGTTGGGTCATTTCACAGGTTAATTTTTTTCATGGGCTTGTAGTCTAGACGATTTTCTCATTCAGTGCCGCGTCTAAGGACTTCTAATCTATAGCTCTTGTGGAGACAAAACAACAGCTATAATGCAAGATTTCGCGCCTCCGTGGTCTAGTAGTTCTAAGCTTCACTCTCGACCCGGAGGTCGTGGTTCGATTCCCGCGTTGGTTGTTTTCAAGTTTGGTTAGGACAGTGCAGGCTGATCACTTGATTGGCTGACAAGAAAGATGATCCATGCGTCGGATGGAAATGTGAAATGTCGGTCCTGCGCCTGTTCTCTCGCAAGTCGTGTCGGTTTACCACCCCACTGGGTTATGAGAGTAAAAGGAAGAGGGAGTGTCTTTGTGTATTGCGCACACACTTGGGCACTATAAAATAACTCATGCGTAGCTGGCCTGGTTTCGATGAAATCGGCTACCGACACCGAAATCGGTGAGGGGAGCTATTAATATTATAATGCAACAGAGTATACAACACTTGCAACATACATCCAAATGTCAGCTCAAAATTAATGAAACTGTTACCGACTTTCCAAAAGTGAGGTAATGCGACGGTCGAGCGGTGCAGGAATGGTGCCAATGATATTCTGTATGCTCCATTTGACGCTCTCTGATGTTTACGATTCAATCAGATGGACATATTGCCGTCCATTAAGTACCTGACACGATAGGTATCATGACAACCCCTGTAGCGCAGTGGTCGAGCGCGTTTGTGCTCGTGCAAGCGGTCGCAGTTTCGAATTCCGGTGAATGAAAAAAAAGTTTTGTGTTCCTGGATCATGGATGTGTATGAATATAATAAAAATCTTGAATATGTGTATAGTATAAAATATTAAATATATTTCCGTTGTTTGGTACTGTAACACAAGTTCTTTGGATACTTAGCACAGGGCTAGATTGCCGTGGTGTAAAACGTCCATAAATAAAAAAACGTTTTGTAATATTTCCGTCCGGATTTCTTACGCTGGTTCTTCTCGGCGGGTTAGGGTGGTATCATTGTTAATATTGCGATATAACTTGTTAAATGTTCATTTGGAATTTAACAACATTTTTATTTATAGAAACTTTGGGCACATGTTTAACATAATATAATTTCCATGGGCCTATGTTAAACAGTTAAGGCTAATAAAAAATGTAAAAGAAAATCTAGTATGAATCTATATAATACAAGATCATTGACCTCGTACACAGCTGATAGCAGAACATAATATATTATAATTTGAACACAATAAAAACTTATTTATATCATCTGTGATAGGTATTAAAAGAAAGTTTGGTATAATCGATTTCTGCTTCGGCTACAGAAACTTTGGGCAGATAATTTATTGCCTATGTAAAAAATGTCCCGCAAATTAAAAAAAATTATGCTAGTATGTTAACCAGGCGCTGATTCATTACATGAAAGTCATTGACCTCGCACATAGCTAACTGATTGCAGAAAATATCATTATTTTTTTTAGTACATAGATCTATACTAAGCGGAAGAGTTTGGTTGTTTGTTTGTTTGTTTAAACGCGCTAATCTCAGAAACTACTGGTCGGATTTGAAAAAATATTTTTTTGTTGGATAGTGCATTTATAGAGGAAGCCTTTAGGCTATATAACATTACGCTGCGACCAATAGGAGCGAAGCGTCAGTGAGAAATGTTGCAAAAACGGGGAAAATTATTCACATTTGGGGACTTTCGTTGCGTGCGCTGCATAAACCGTTTATTTCACTTAAAAACCACGCGAACGAAGTCGTAGGCATAGCTGCCACACACGGTTGCAAAAGGTCAATGACGTCAAAAGCACTTGCATATCAGCGATCCATCCTATAGCGTAGAGGAACTAAAACAACTCATTAAATTCTTAAATCTAGCTGCTGTTGTGATGATGTTAATTCTTGTTCTCCAATTACAGTGTCTGAACGTCCTGGTGGCGGCGGGAGCGGCGGGGCAGGAGAGCAAGCAGCTGGCCACGTACAAGGCGCAACCCTGCGCCTGCGCATGCGTACCAGGCGAGACAAGGGTAAGGAAGCTAATGAAATATATACGATTTGCCTTCCTCTCGTCGAAACAGAAAGAAGACAGGTTGAGGTTTCAGAACCTCTATGCATATCCAATTCAAAATTATGTGCTAAATTGTAGCTTCTCTTTTATTTGTTGTCAAAGAAATACCTCATTATTGTATTTTTTATCTTCAGTCAAAAAAATATAACCATTTCACTCTACAGTTACCATGTTTCTTGATTCCAGTGTGCCCTGTCCAACTGCATCAATATTAACAGTCCTCGGTCGCCGTTCTACCTGCACGCCCCTGAGCGGCGTGGGTCTGTGCAGGAGCGTCGCAACTCCGTGTCTACTGTCGCCTCAGTGGGATCCAGGTCCGGCCCTGCCGATGGGTTGTATGTCAACCCCATGCAGAGGACCTCTGTTACGGCTACCAGGCACAGCTCCTCGGGAGAAGAGAGCTCAGGTTAGTACTGCTGTCTCTTCCAAGATAAATATGAAATAGGGAGATGGAGCGTAGTCTGTACCCTGATTGGCTCATTGAGCGGCCCTGCGGGTAGGTTATATCATTATTGACCTTGGAATCCTTTTCATAAGACTTTTGTTGCTACGACCTACAGACATAGCTCTACGGAAGAGGAGAGCTGGGGTTAATGTTGTCTCTTACAACATTATAGAGAGTAAGAGGGATAGACCTTTGCAAATGGACTGAACTGTTGCAAATGGCATGAAGCCCAATAAAGTTTATTTACTAGATACATAATAATCATTAGTAGACTAGTAGAATTAAAAAAATACTATGAATAAAAACTTAAACTCAAGGGATAGTACTGTTATTTACGTATCAAGCAACAAAACAATAATGATGTACAAATCCAGATATAACAGTGATAATAAATTATAAGAAACACTTGATTACCTTATGTTAGGCAATAGTGAGTTATATGATGATATAGTATGTAACGGAAATGTAGTCAAGTGTGAACAGGAAGCGTGGCCAGCGCCAGTTGCTTCCGAAGTTGCAGGCGAGCTGGCGCGAGTGTGTGATCTTCTGTTTTGTAATAGAAATTATAGATATTTCAGAGGAGTTTGTAAAAAGTTGAATCTTGTGATTTGTATTTATTTATTGGTATTTGGAATTTAACATATTGAAGTGGTATTTATTATGTAAACCACAAATAACGTGTTCCCATTTCGTATACATAATATGATAATTTGATTAAAATTAAATACAACAGTACAATCTTGTGGTGTTGGTGCAGTTTTTTGTTTTACTAGATATAGTGCTTAAGAATGTCTCAGCGACATCTGTAATTTATCTTAAAATTATTATCTTATATGAATATAACAATAATTAAATTTACTCTCTAAATAATTCTACTATTAATTGTTACAGCATGTTCGGCGTCCGAAGCGGAGTCTAACACTACCGGTGGTTGGTTCCTCCACGGCAACACCAACACCAACGCCCCAGCGGCGCTGTACCAGAGGGTGCGTGACCTGTTCCATGCCCGGTCTCCAGGACCCAGGGTGCCGGCTGAAGGTCAGGAAGCTCCCACCATGACGGGTAATCTCCTTACTTTAATAATTGATAATCTATAAAATCAGCTTTGCTATGTAACATTTCAAATTGTTGAATTCCTTTTGGGTCATTTATTAATGGATTTCAACAGATTTAAAGTTTTTTTAGTTGAATACCTAAACATAAATAGAGCTCTGATTGGGAATCCAGCTCTTGAAACTAAATTCAATTCCAATCCGATTCAGATGCTCATTTTGCTGTCATGTAATTTGCTACTCTTGAAAAAAAAACTAATTAAATTGGATTTCAATAGTTCCGTAAAATCGACACTCAATTTTGAATCAATTTGGCGCTAGAGTCGTGTTCAAGATTAGCCAGCTGTCAAATTTTAATTCCGAATCAGTTGGGATCAATTTCAAGAATAAGGGGGCAAATCCTCGTAAATAATTTATTATGACTGATGTAATTTTAAAACGCTCATCTATGGCAAATTGTAGCTACTTATATTATTAAAAAAAATTGTTTCATGAATTATTTTATCTCGCAGTGAAAGCGGAGATCCACGGCTCGACGGAGATAGAGAAGTCTGAAAAGTCAGAGCGATCAGAGAAGTCAGAACGGTCAGAGCGAATCGAGAAGGACAAGTCAGAACGGTCAGAGAAGTCTGAGAGGGGTTCGGTGCCGCCGGAGCCGCCCGAACCTCCCGAGCCCTCTGACAGTGATAGCGGCGCAGACGCCCGTCGTGATCATCATTACGAGGACATCTATTTGCCGCGTGATCAGCACCGCCGCAGGTAACGTGTATTATGGATTTTTTCTGTATTCCTTGCCAAGAGTCATCAATCAAGAGATTTCTTTTTACTATACCATGTCATGCATTTGAAACTATGAGAATCAGAGACAGATGCCAAAAATCTTTATGATTTCTATAGGAACCACACAAGAGTGCATGCTTGCACCTTTGGTTCCAAGCATTCTCGTAATTGTATGTGGGACGACTGTAAATCAGTCTTGTCCTAAACTACGACTGGAATGGTTAATTACAATAAGTCGTTATGAAACGTGTAACTAGTTACACATAACTGAAGAGACAAATATATAGTACACGTTTCATCTCTCAAACTCTACACTTTCTATTTCTAATCCATCCATTCGAAAAATCCATGAATACAATTTTTTACTATAATATCTCTTATTATAGTTTTAGATTATACATACGCTTTCCTACGTCAAAAATCTATGAAATCTGTAAATAAAGTCTCTAGCATAAGTAAAATTTTAATTTTTATAAAAATAATTAATTTTATAATCTATTTGTATTCTTAAATACCAAAAGTTGACTAGGGGTTCCCCAAGGTTCTTACTTAAACCCTATTCTTTACATCATGTATACCGGCGTGCAATTTACTACAACATGGTTTGTCTCTTAAGCAGAAGCAGTTCTCACGACTCTGGCAGCCACAGCCGGCCCGGCAGTGCTGCCCTCGTTGTGGACTATAAGGATAATGATATGTGAGTATTTGGAGATAACGTTAAAAGATAATCTAATTTGAAGTACTAAAATACATTTGAGTGTGCAATAGTAGATCTATTCGTCCAAAATACTTTATATTACACGATTATTGCGAATCCAAAAGAAAGAGTATTATAATTTTGACAGTCAGTTATTATTTAGTATGAGTGACTGATCTGATTAATAAATGGGATCAATAGATTCATAATTATTACCCGGATAACATGAGATGCTATATTTCAAAATGGTAAAAATAAAACGTGTTATAGATTTATTTTTAACATTACATATTTTAGACGATGCATAAATCCAAAGAATTAAAAATAATGAAACAATTCTCGATAAAATATTTCATAATATTATTGTATTTATGGAAAAACTAAAATAAATTTTAAATTTAGCTTCGTTCAGATTATAATGTACTACAAATTCCTATGTATATATTATTTACAATATAACATACTTTAACTAATAACACTCCCCACAGCTCGAGCAAAGCCTACGAAGAGGTGTCTCCGCCGCCGGAGCCCCTCGCCAAGTCCACGCTGGCCACCAAGCTCGCCGCGCTCACGCATAAAGCTCAGAACTTTGTAAGTATTTCTAGTTTATAATATTCTTTACATTTTCAGGTAGCAGTAAACTTTTAAATTAGTAAAGACTCTAATATGCTCAGATTTTTTGTTATATATCAGTTAGTCATGAATCACTATACAATGAAATTCAATGATTAAAAAACCTGTATTCGTACAAAGTGCGAGTCGGACAAAAAACGAGCAAAATATCACGTTTATTGTATCCCATACAATATTTGTATTATCTTACTTTTAGTATTTGTATGATGATGATGTATTTCTATAAGCGATGTAATGAGCTGCAATAGAAAACATCATCAGTGATAATTTCAACTGCTAGCTAGCTAGCTATCACCATTCTTGAGATACATCCTGGTGACAGAAGTCTCAGTAATTTTCTCATATTTACCCTTTGGAATATTTTAGGTTAAATCTGAGATTTTCAGATTTCAAACATGATTTTCAAACAACATTACATGAATAACACTTGGGTAATATGAATGTTTTTAAGCAATAAGGGCTTTGTAAGTCGAGGTGGGTTAAATCTCGTACCATTTTATTTCAAGATTTTAGAGGAAACCGTGTTATAAAAATTAGGAGTCCCCACTTCCCTACTAATAGTACATCATTTATTAAAGAAACCTTAATTTGCTGTGGCCAGGCCAGTCGAATATCATCCGCCGCTGGAAGCCGTCGCGCGTCTCTCTGTGAGGAGGCAGTTATAGTCCAAGCTTCAGCGTCATCAGGAGTATCTTCTGGCAGTTCCGGGGGGTCATCCGGTGATGAGGCCCCCCCTCCGCCACCGCCGCCACCACCCCCCGTGGTGCTGGAGGAACCGGCGCTCAAGCCTTCAGAGTTGAAGTGCCGACTTGGTGAGTTGATTCAAAGTATGATGTCGGGAGTCACTCTTCAGGAAAATGCCGTTGCTTCTTCGGATCATAATTTTTTTAATATTTGTATTTGTAATTAATATGGCCGAATACTGACAATAAAAAACATTAATGATTTGGTAGGGTTATATTTCTTGCTTAATCGATTTTATCTGGATATGGATGTTTAAGTATTTTTGTAAACTAATTCGATGAACGGTTAAAATTAAGATCTTTGAAAGTTTATGTTCTTATGTGTTTAGAAATATCATAATCGATTACTATACGAATTAGACCATGGAGGGGTCAGAAAACAATGAAATTCGTGTGACGTAATTTATGGATGGTCCCTTAATTGAACTAAATTACCATGTTAAACAAAATTACTTAAACGTCGTCTGCTTGAAATTAACGAGAATAACAAGATCAGAAATTATAGGTATTTTACCGATACTCGGATAGTGCAGAGGACTAATACTATACGCTATCCTTAATAATGGCGATCTGATATATCGCCGAGATTGATAATAAATATATGGGATTGAGATAAGGGTTGTTAAGTGACATAAATTCGTTATTGTATTTAGCGATGGTATCTTGGTAAAAAGCAGTTACTCAAATGTTTAAAGATTTTAAATTTTAGCAAACGTTTTTAATTCGTCACAACAATTTTATACATAGAATTTTCCGTAACAACTCTATGTTCTTTTTGAGGCTTTTTGTATTATAAGTTTATTTGATGCGGTTGGTGTATTCATTAATTTAATTTTTCCACATTCGTTTCATTTTCAGCGACCTCTGTCTTCGTCATTTCCTATTTTCATATTTGGATAGAAGTTTACAGTTCAGTTTGTTTTCAATTGTCGGAAGAAAATTAAAAGGATTCTGTTCATTGCTCTTCAAAATGAATGCCAGATTACTCCATCATCATGTTTGGCGTTATATTAGTTGATGTTACGAAAGCCCATTCAAATGCAAGAGCCATTGAAATCGTATTAGTCATTACGACAAACAAACTCACAAAACCTTGTATTAGCGTAGATGATGTACGTTACGGATTCACTTTCCATTTCTAATTTTCACTAGAACATTCGTGGCATTATGCGCAATCATTTTTATGTTAATTTATCGTTAAGTGGAGTTTTACTTTTACCCGAAAATCAACAAACAGAATAATTGGACTTTTATAAAGTATTTCATTGTTAAATTGTTGTTTCTAAGTCAGTGTTACAAATGCTTATTATAAATAGGTTTTTTTCTAAGTTAGGAGCGAATTATTATAAGGTCAGAATGCCAGTTCATATTATTCCTATCCTGTATTTGATAAAGTGGTTAAACTTTGTTTTTTGATTGTATACTGTTGGGGCGATATTATCTTTTGTACATCCAGTTCATATTATTTTCACAAATTGTTTTTATGTCATCTAATTCTCATCAACTTAAGATTAATTACTTACCTAAAACAAGCAGTTTGGTAACTAGGTAATCATTAATATGAACATCCAACGTTCAAAAGCTAGTAACAGATTTAGATGTAGTTTAAATCTAAAATTACTTTGTAAAGTAAATGTTATAAATCTCAAATCAGCATTTATCTGCGCACGGTTGTTAAGTTTAACTGCAGTAGGATTCGTACAATCTCTGACTCATATTATTACTTTCTTTTTCTCTAATTAAGATATATAAGCATTTCTAAGTAGATCGAGATTTGTATACGTAATTGCTTATTAATGGCCGTGTTTGCGATTGTTAATTTTGCAATTTAGAGGTTAAGGATACTTAAATAAAAGTCAAAAATTTATTTTCATGTTTTATATCTATATGTATAATACTAGTAATTAGCTTCTGTTTAAAATGTATGCCTTAAATATCCCAATAATCATTAATTTCTAACTTTATATCAATTGAAAAGCGGAGGTCCCAGTATGCATACTTAAGGTGCGCTTTATTATAAAGAGGAAGATAGGCAATAAAAACAGTATTGAACACGTAATTTAGTATTGACGATAATATTTAGATATAACTTACTTTTTTACTTAAAAGTTATTAAGTACCAACATTTTGAAATGCACAAAATTTGCCCTTGTAATGATTTCTCTGTTACGCAAAGATCGGGTCGTTTCCGCGTCACTGGCGCAGTTTCTATACATTTGAATACTAATGTATTCTTATTATTCATATGCATTAAGAATGGAGGCATAATATACTTAGAGTTCCGCGGAATATTTGAGTTTTTAAAGTCTATTAACAAGTTTTTGAAAACTTTTTAGGTACCACTTGGAGTTTAAGTAAATATTAATAAAAAGAAAATTAAATAAATGTCAAAAATATGATGTAATGAATAATAATAAATAATTATTGTTCTCTTATGAACATATTAAAGTTTATCATGTGTATATTTTCTAAAATTAGGTAAATCATAGGAAAAGAGAACAATTAAATAAAGATTAGAAAAACAATAATCGTGATTCGTGAATCTAATTTGCCCGGTTTCTCATGTGAATTTGTCAGTAGTTTATCTATTCATTGCCTATTGGATAATTTGTTCCTAAATAAGTGACAATATTAAATAAAATAAGATTAACATATCGGACAAAAAAAATGCCCGTTTATCGCTAACACACAGCTACTAATAGATGTCTGACACAAAGTCTTTATAAAAAAGTTATTATTATAAATGGTTTAATACTTAAAAATAAATCTAAAATAAGTATATTCATCTTGTGATAATTGATCAGACTTTATATCAGATAAACTTAGTTGATTTGCAAGTTATGTAAGGTGTTCAGGGTCTTTATTCCATTCATCGCTATTATCGCAGGCATCTTATGCCAAATCCCATACATTTTGTTTTCGAACTTTATAAGTGACCATAGCGATGGCATCTTGAATAAGGCCCAGAATACAGTCAGAGAATAATACTTACGCAAATGAAAAAGGCGCGTACGTATTATTCTGTGACCAACTTCGCACACGTAGGGATAGTTCGTACTGCATCGGACCGCGTTCTAAACCGCGTCGTGATATGTGCGGTTTTGACGGCGAATGAGCTGTCGTGCGACACGGCGCGGTCTAGTCGTCCACAATTTGGACTGCCTACGCGTGTGGGGCACGCCACATATTGACGTTAGTTTTGGACGGATGGATGGCATGTTAATATCAGCACATTTTCCATTTTTAAGAAGAAACACCACGGGCTAGAGAAATACAAAATAGGTATTAAAATCTATTGCTGTCTCGCAGTGCCCTAGTTAGCACGATCTGAAATCACCTATTAAATACATGAAATCGACGTTTAGGAGACTTCTGTTTCCTCCTCCAAAACTATTTAGGTAGTTCTTTTATTATAAACTAAAAAATGCTTGAGCTATGTTCCAATTTATATATATTATAAAATATACAAAAAAATAATATCTTGTAGAATTTGTTTGCACACAGCTGAAATACTGGCAATATTTTTTGGATGTTTGAACATCCATATCTCTTTTAATATTAATCTATGAATAAAAGGAAAAAATAGAGTTCGTTCCAATAGTATATATAGATATTTAGAAAAATTATGATTTTGAGAAAAATGATTTCAAACTGTCACTTAAACTTTTTAGAATATGTCGTAAAGTATTAAGTAAATTACTCTAAAGATCAGTCTCTAGAATCAATGTACTTAATACGTTACTACATAATATCATAAAATATTTAAGTGACAGTTTAAATTAAATTTTCTGGGTGATTTTTTGTCACATATCACCTTCAACGATTCATGTCTTCAATTGTTACTCTGGCGCCATTATAGAGTGAGGAAACGGGCTTGTGTATACCCCTATTTTTATATGGAAAAGAGGCCGTTGTGTTTCCTCTTAACGACGCGGTTAAGAGGAAACACGAAATTTTTTCCATACAAAAATAGGGGTCTACGGGATTTCTGTTTCCTCCCTGGATAATGCTGCTAGAGTAACAATTATTTTCCTGAATATTAATGGATATTGTTTGCACGTCCCTATTTTTTACTTTTTTTAATAAATTAATTATTTAGAGAGATATGGACGTTCAAAAACCTAAAAAAAATGGCCAGACTCTCCGCTATGTTCAAACATCTAGGAAACAGATTTGACTATGTAGGTCTTGATCTAGGGAACAACAAAATAAAAAAATAGGAACCTAGCTCATTTCTTTTATTAGCTAATAAAGAAAGAAAATATTTAAATCGGTTAAGTTTTGGAGGAGGAAACAGGAATCCCCTAAACGTCGATTTCTGGTACTTTTGATAGGTAATTTCAGTCCAAGTTGCAGTTGTCTCTATCGCGCTAGTGCTGGCCAGCTAAGGCACTGCGAGACAGCAATAGATTTTATAAATACCTATTTTGTATTTCTCTCAACCGTGTTGTTTCCTCTTAACATGTATTCCAAACTGTGGAGGATTCAGGCGTATGTTCGATTCGCAGTCAAAATTGCACAGATCACTACACGGTTTGGAATGCAGTTTGAAGTGTGTGCTAATGCTTGAGCTCAGTGGTGCGGATCGCAACGCATTGCGTATCAACGTTATGACAAGTTGTTATGCCCGAGACTTGTGATCATTATTTAGATCGTTGTTGGACTTCCGTTTGATGTAGAATGAAGATGAATGTTCGAATGTTTAAGGTGAAGCGGTTGAGATATATTAACTATTTACGATTTTTTAGTAATCAGTTAGTTCCTTTAGAAACTGCTTTGAAGGTTTACTATTTTCGGACTCTAAATAAAAGATTTAAAAGAACTAAATACTATAATAATATTCACTATTAGGAAGAAATACAACATAAAATGCTAAAGTAAAATGCGCTAGCTTTTGTAAGGCTTCTTCAAATTGAATTGATATTGTTGATGTCTTCGTTGTAAATGACTATATTTGATGAATAGATGTAGATATATATGATGAATAGATGTAGAATCTAAAAAAAATGTGCATGAAATCATTAGGTATATTTTTTTTACATAACTTTATGAACGCGACATTAAATACAATTTAAGTGCCGGAAAAAAACATCCTTAAAGTAATCGACACTACTTAAGATCTGATATTTTTTTAACATTTAATGCGAAGTTTTTTATATCCACTAAGTGCAAGTATATTAAAAATATCGACCGGCAATCGGTTATTCTTCCTTAGGGTGGCCACCCACCAGCGATCAATTTAAAAGTCTCTTCACCGCGCAAAGAAGAAATACATTATACACTGACCCATTAATTTGGCAGAATTTGGACCATTATTGTGCCTCACGAGCAATTTTCGGCAACAGGCTTTTTAAGCAAAAAAGAACATACTGATTGCAATAGTGCAACGCAGACATACAAAAAGACGGTCAGAAATAAAGAAAAAATCTGCCAGATTATTATCATTCATACAAAAGTAGGCCTTAACCGAGGCCTTAACCGATTTATTTATCAAAAATAACTTAGAATCCGTTACGGAAATGTTATGGTCTTTTATAAGCATATTATTTGTTATTGTTGAGATTAAAGGCAGTTACTAAATAAATGGTATATTTTAGTATTTACTTTTAGTGGTTTTATTATTATGAATGAATTTTTTTACCGTAGTTCTTCTTTACCTAACTCTCTTGGTACTTTTCCAAATTTGTGTATTTTAATTTTAGTAGCTTGGTATCTAGGTCACTGTAGTAATCGTTTAATGCAATCAATATTCCTAATTTTGATTATTAGTATTCTGTCCTTTTAAAGTAGGTGTTGATAGAATAATTTTTGTGGTCGATGAACCTTTGATAAGTATCTTTGTATCATTTCTTGTAGCGACTGCGAGAAATTCATATCACAACATTTTTCATATCGATATCGGCACAATTAAAATGTTATACATTTACGCATATAACATAATTGGTGCGCACTTTCTATCCCCGCTCTGTGGCTTGCAGCGGGGCGGCGCGACTCGAGCGCAGACGACGAGAGGCCGCGCGCGCCGAACCTCGTCAACAAGCAGCCGGCCCTGCCCTTCGTGCCGCCGGCCTTCCAGCACCACGCCTCCGACCGCCTCATCAAGCCCTCCGAGTACCTCAAGACCATCACGGCGCCCTGCAAGCGAGACGACGGCGCGGAGCGGCCGCCGGCGCCGCCGCCCGCGCCGGTGCCGCCGCCCCCGCCGCCGCCGCACCAGCCGCACCAGCCGCTGGCCGCCATCAGCAGCGCCGAGCTGACCGCCGTGCGTCTGAAGACGACGGCCACCAAGACCCTCTCGGCCCCGGCCAGGTCCGTCAGCCTGCAGTGCCTGGCCAGCGCGGAGAACTACAAGAGCGCCAAGACGGACCTGATAGAGGAACTCAAGATGTCCAAGGACATCACCGGGATAAAGAAGCTGAAAGTGGAACGAGCGAGGAGGGAGAGTCTCCAGGACAAGGAGACCTTCACGGAGTTCACCAGGCGCTTCACGGCCGAGAACTTTGTGGATCAGGTGAGTGATTTCGAAATTCACGAAAACAACATTCATGCAGAGAAAGCCTTTCCGTTACAAAACATAGTTGGTGCAAAATCTTGAGACATCAATCGCGAGATGCCGATGCAACGGCGCCGGTATTCCAGCAATTTGCCTCACAAATCGAGCATAACGTTACGTTTTTTGTGAAAAATGTTATATGTGTGCAATTAAAAAAATATAAATTTCTTATTCAGTCATCCACTTCCGTTATTCATAGACTAATTAAGAAGTCTAATTAACAAAACGTTGCATCTTAATACGAGTAGAGTTGAATGCTGGAGCATAATGAAATAGAGATAACTTAGTTAATAGACTCAAGAATCACATAAAAAAAACTTTAACCTGACTCAGTTAACTATATAGCCTATGTTATAATTACTGTGCCGTTATCCACTTAATGACGCATCAATTGACACCTTATTCATTAAAATAAGATAAGTAGTTTAGGCGCTACCGTAAATTAAACAAACATAGACTACCAAAATCATTACCCTTCATTTTGGCTTCGCCGAAAAAGACCAGTCATCAAGTTCTTCTGTTTTAAAGTAAATAGAAAGATTCTTTCATCAAATGACAAGCAGCTATCGACCAGTGTTCGAAGAAAGTTCTTACAAACTTTACAATACTCATTTGACGATCACTGCAGACGGGAAAGTTTATGTTCGTTTTATGTTGCAACAGCTCAATATTATGCAGTTACAAAACCTTTATTACTACGTAATTAAGTATTATTATTGCATTCTTTTCCCGCATTTTGTACTTGCAATGAAAATCTCGGGAACCGTACTCGCGATGTGAAGTAGCTATGTCTTTTATACTACTCTATATTTATGCGAAATTTGATTAAAATCGAACAAGTCAATCCTTAGCTTATTCAAATTTTTCCTTTTTATTAAACCCCTACAATAACAGATGTCTGTGACATCGTAGTTGAACTAATTTCGATATAGTTTTTTTTGTTTGAACGTTGACGGTGTCGGGGGTGTTCTTATCATTTCATTAATTCATCATCATCAGTTCCATTCATCATTCATTCATCCACTGCTTGACAATTCGAGATCTACTTAATATCTTTAATTTTGTTTATAATATTGGAGTACCGACTTTAAATACTATGTTGTTGCAATTTTAAGTGGGGCACTTTCATTGCAACTACAGTTTATCTGAAGACATGTATTATTAGCTAAACGGCTTGCAATACAAAAATCAACGAGCAAAGTCAATGAACTGCAACATGACGACATTTTAGCTGTATGAGATTGATAGTTTAAATAATCATGACAATGAAAGGCACTCAGTAATCATACTTTCGTAAGAATTGAGAATTACATCGACGAGAAGAACTATTTAGCTAAAGTTTAAAATATCTATGGATGTTTTCAAATCGAACCGAAGTGGTGTTATATTTTTAATACTACACTTAATATATTTAAGGTTAATATTTTCATATACTCATATTTAATATCATTGCTCGTCTCGTTCATTGCCCGGGAAATTTTTTGTTCCTTTAGTGGGGTTTGAACCCTTAGGCTTGGACACCGTCGTTCTCACCCACTGAGCGTAATCTGTACCTAGGTAGATTTATTATTTCTTGGATTTCAGTTGAGATGATCAACTGTAGGTAGCAAACGCTATAGATAGTTCCAAACTGATTTTCTTTACATTCGCATTGCAAATATGCTGCATGGTTCTAGATTTACATTATGCGATTTAAATCCTATAAAAACTTACGGATAGTCGAATTTGAGTTCGGATGATCAACAACATCGAACGCTTTAGCCAGTTCCAAACTTAATTTCTTGTCAATCGCAGTTATTCTGTGCCGTACTAGTTCTACACCATGCGAATTAAATCGAATTAAATCTGATTAAAAACTGACCGAGTTAAGAACCTCCTCCTTTTTATGAATGAAATGTTTAAAAACTAAATTACATTTAATGATCTTTATTTACGACGATCAACTTTATCAAACGCTTTAGCCACTTCTAAACTACATTTCTTGTCATTTACATCATGCGACTTATGTAAATCCGATAAAAAAACTGACCTTAAATAGATCACTAAATACCCTAAAAACTTTAGGGTATTAAGTTACCTTTATTACGATGATCAACTTTATCAAACGCTTCAGCCAGTTCCGAATTGCATTTCTTGTCACTCAGTGCAATTACCTTGCACCGTGCCACTGCCCCACTTGAGCGTCCGTCAGTCTCACGATTAGTGGCCGTGAAACAAAATGAGTTTTTCGATACTTTTACACCAGTTTTTGCGGACCCTGCTTTCATGTTCCTCTGGTGTTTCTGAAGCGTTACTTTTTAATTACTAATTACGACTGTGCTTATACCATCGCTGTTTATGTAAGCGGATTAATTTTTATCGGTTAATTGGCTATTGTTTTCATCATCATTATCACCGTTGACAACAAAGTAGGTATCTACTACCGAGATATTTAATTTGTTGGATTTAAATATGCTATAGTACGTCCCGTTTAATTTTGACCCATACGTAAACAAACTCGTCTATGTCACAACCATATACACTAGTCTATGGCAGTGATGCTAATTGGCCAATACAATACAATGATTATATTATATTATTATTTGCGACTATGAATCCATAGACTATATTCTACAGTCGGTAGTGTCAAAATGCCATATTTTTACTGTGAAAGTTTTTCATTTGATGTTTAAATGTATTCATTTTTGTTTAATTGTTATAAAATAATATCTACACTAATATTATAAAGAGGAAAGATTTGTATTTTTGTATGTAACGACTTAAGACAAAAAGTACTTGACCGATTTTAATAATTCTTTTTTCATTAGAAAGCTACATTATCACTGAGTAACACAGGCTATATAAAATCAATTGCTGTTCGTTAGTCTCGCTAAAACTCGAGATCAGCTGAACTGATTCGGCTATTTTTGGTCTTGAAATATTCGTGGAAGTCCCGTGAAGGTTTAAACACACGGTTTCCATGCACAACGAATTGGCACGGGTCAGCTAGTGGATAATAAAGTATGATCCTTTTTTATCCACTAGCTGACCCGTGCCCGCGCCCGACACGTTTAGCATTCATATGAAAGTGTTGATAAGCGTATATGTGAAAAATTATGTGTCTTCGATTTGTTTACGTTTAGGTTAAATTTAAATAGGACGTTCTATAAAATCATCATAACATTTTACTATAGCACCACTTAAAGTACAATAGGTAAATATAGGCCTTATAGTTAAATTCCTAACTATCAATGACAGAGAACGACAAGTTAAAAGCATGAAAACACGAGTTAGAAACAGTGTTTATTGAATCTAGTTTCAGATGTAAAGCAGTCTCTATAATGACGTAGCTGACTGCGACATAAATTCGTTTTGTAGCTACGACAGACATTATTTATAATTTCCACCTCCTTTTCGTGTCGTGAGTCAATTATAATTGCGAAAGTTAAAAACTCCCAAATTGGCCGCACTGATACTACATAACACATACATAAAATCATCGGCATAAAAACATATTTATAGAACCAAATAATATACCGTATTAGTTACTCTTATTTTATCTTTTTCGCCTAATGCTGTTTGCTGCTATTGGCAACTATATAGAATATTATTTTTAGTGTTCAGAGTCTCCAGGAAACGTTTCACTTCTACCTTCAAATTTCATTTGCGTTTAGTTTTCCAATTATATTCGAGACTACTATATCGTTGTCAAGATGCTATATCAAACTGATATCATCTAACGTCTGTAGCTCAAGAGTCATATCGCACTTTCTTCAGTTTTGCACGTATAAAACGTTGTGATAGCATCAAAGTAGGTACAGTGTAATTACTTTTAGTGGTTACGGTTAACGAGTTAGCAGTGACTAGAGTTTTAGACTCATGGCTTCATATATCTGTATTAAAACGTTTAACTTCAAGTACCTAATGCATTGAGTTTCTAGTTTCTATCCTAAAATAGTTTGAGTTTTAGATTATAGGACTAAAATAATGAAGACTATAATAAAGTCTTACTTCTCAATACGAGAAGAACCTTTGATTCAAATTCGATCGTACCGCGTACTCCCAAATAAATTGACGTTTGTTTATTTTGATTCTCACGCCCGGTTTCTGAAAGGCTAATCAAATTGATCAATTTGATCAGCCTTCAGAAAGTGGCCGTAAGTCAATTGATATGGTCAGGAATACAAAATGTTACTATGTAACGATTTTGATCCTGGAGCACGATTCTCGGGCAGTGGAAAAAAGTTAGAATATTAGTATATCCCGCTCGCACGCGCGCTTCTCTCATTTGCATGAGCGGGACAGACCGATAGTAAAAACTGAGTTCGAGGCATGAGAATCGCCGCCCTGGTTAGTTTCAAAATAATCCACCAAATAAATTACCATAAGCCGTTGAGATCGAACTGATTCGATTCTCGATTGTATAGGAAGTGACAGATTGCACCTTTTGTTTGTTGCACCTTGTTACTATAATTTGCTGCGATACGAGAATGCGTTACGTGTTTATCGGGCTTAAGATTAAATCTTTTTTATAGCAAAAGTAACTCTTCGTTTCGGAGCATAAAAGATATCACCTCAAGAGGAGAGATGATAAATGATACACCGGAATATCTCTAGTATTGATACATTGATCATGATCTCTCCTGTCAAGTCCGGTGGCGACAGTGCTGTAATGTATTGACCACTGGCACGCTAGCACGCTTGACCGCGCGCTGGCATGACGACAAAGTGGCGTAATTTAATTACAGACTAATGGATTTTTTTGATGTGATATTTCTCAGATATTGTTTTTAGGTTTAAAAGGATTATCTATACTAATATTATAAAGCGGAAGAGTTTATCTCAGGAGCTACTGGTCCGATTTGAATAATTATTTTTTTGTTAGATAGTCCATTTATAGAGGAAGGCTTTAGGCTATATAATATTACGCTGCGACCAATAGGAGCGAAGCGTCAGTGAGAAATGTTGCAAAAACGGGGAAAATTATTCACATTTGAGGACTTTCGTTGCGTGCGCAATTCGCAGCATAAACAGTTTAAGATACTTAAAAAAATTCTATAATCATAATACCAAAAACCAACGTGAGCAATAAAAAGATTATGGCGATAGTGTTTCCGACAACCACGCGAACGAAGTCGCGGGCACAGCTAGTGTCGAATATATCTACTGACCTAGTGTCTCCACTCAAAAGGAATAATATATTTTTATATTTACCATTTAAAACAATGCTTAATTAATATAAAACATTTGTTTAAAATATCATCAAGAAACCACCATGAATGAAGATATTTTTAATACAATTGGGGTTTAAAGAAATTCGCAGCTCGGTATTCAAAACTATCTGTTATTTAAGTAAAGCGCGTAATTATCATTGTGTAATTCTACTCAACCATAAAACACTGTCAACGAAGTCTATTATTACAATTTCATTGGTCATTTGTCGTGATTACCTACTGACGAATCTAAAAATATTGCAATAATTTTATTTGATGCCTCCAAGCTTTCACTGTTCTTGTTCGTAAACAAGGTGCACGAATTTGATTACGAGTCTACTGTCTAATTGTTGTGTTTATGGTAAAAATTCGTTTATTGCCCAAGGCATGGCCTACCATCCCATACAATATATGTTTAATACAAAAAAATTGCAATAGATGTCACTACTATAATATTAACGTTTGTAAATTATAAAATGTAAATATGCCGAATTAATTACAAATATTGACATTAAAATAAAGATAAGCATATTTTTTAAGCTTAACATCACAATACGCTAAATTCAACTCCTTAATTAAGAAGAAGATACGAAACGAAATTAGTAATTAGTATTTTCCAATAGTGGCGCTAGATGGCGGTTTCCGTAATGTGCCTGGACTTCACCCTTTGCCAGTCGCATTGCCAGTATTGGGGTGATACCATTTTCTAGTACTACGTCGTGTCTCTGTTATATATCTACTTTGTGTCCAAGGCCTCAAGAAACATATAATTACGAGGATGGTACTAACTAGGTATCGTTTTATAAAATGACTAGTCGTTCTATGTAAAAAAGATATAGCACAAAGCATTTTCTGGTCAGGGCGGCGATTCTCGCTATTAGAACATTTTCCGCATGACATTTGTTCATGATTTTTTCCATTCTACCGAAACGTTCGAGCGGTTTATAAAACACGTAATGCGCATGGTTCTCAGGCAGTGGAAAAAAGTTCATATTCGAATAAAACATCGAAATTCGGAAATTTTAAGAACGATGAGCACTTGTGTATTCTCAGATCTTCACAGTCGAAGTAAATCGTGTAAAAGTCCCCGATATCCAACGAGTGGTAAGGACCGGTAGATGTCCGCATCCACATGTACAAATAAATAATTTGTCAGTTTATGTATGTAATATGTATGTATGTATGTATGTATGTGTGTATGTATGTATGTATGTATGTATGTATGTATGTATGTATGTATGTATGTATGTATGTATGTATGTATGTATGTATGTATGTATGTATGTATGTGTGTGTGTGTGTGTGTGTGTGTGTGTGTGTGTATGTATGTATGTATGTATGTATGTATGTATGTATGTATGTATGTATGTATGTATGTATGTATGTATGTATGTATGTATGTATGTATGTATGTATGTATGTATGTATGTATGTATGTATGTATGTATGTATGTATGTATGTATGTATGTATGTATGTATGTATGTATGTATGTATGTATGTATGTATGTATGTATGTATGTATGTATGTATGTATGTATGTATGTATGTATGTATGTATGTATGTATGTATGTATGTATGTATGTATGTATGTATGTATGTATGTATGTATGTATGTATGTATGTATGTATGTATGTATGTATGTATGTATGTATGTATGTATGTATGTATGTATGTATGTATGTATGTATGTATGTATGTATGTATGTATGTATGTATTTTTTTTTTTTAAATCATTTAAAGGTCAATGTATACGCCTGTACAATATAATCCCAAATAACGTTCAGAGCCTCCCTATCAATAAATTTAAAATTGTAGTTAAAGAACGTCTTTGTTCTAAAGCTTATTATAAGGTCAATGATTTTGTTGACGATTGCACACCTTGGGAATAAGATGGCCACATGCAAGGCTACCTCAATGTACTTTATGTACTCTGTCTTTTGTTATAATATATAGATTAAGTTTTTACATTGTTAACATATTATGTTTACACTTTTTAAAAAAAGAACAATTTTCCATCTTTTTGCTAAAAGATGGCCCCGTCCGAGTTTCTTACGCCGGTTCTTCTCGGCGGGCTAGGGTTGAACCGGTGGTAGTATTTTTGTTGACTTTCCGAAAATAGCTTGTTAAGTTTAACTTGGAAATAAAATTTTTTGAATTTTGAATTTTTTTTGAATATGTATGTATGTATGTATGTATGTATGTATGTATGTATGTATGTATGTATGTATGTATGTATGTATGTATGTATGTATGTATGTATGTATGTATGTATGTATGTATGTATGTATGTATGTATGTATGTATGTATGTATGTATGTATGTATGTATGTATGTATGTATGTATGTATGTATGTATGTATGTATGTATGTATGTATGTATGTATGTATGTATGTATTTGTATGTATGTATAATGTACCTATGTATGTATGTATGTATGTATAATGTATGTATGTATGTATGTAAAATAAAGTTTATTTCAGAGTAGTGTTAGTAGATATGTCTCATATTTTCCGTTTCTATTGCGCGTATCAGTAAAACTTTTTCATCAATACACAGTGATTTTCTTTTACTAGCCACGCTTACCGTTTGAAAGTTTGTGACCAACTAAGAATATGTTAACGTTAGATAATCCATGACTCCTACATATTAGTAATGGTCAAAAACAGTCAACACGTGCAAGCAATCCCAATTTGTAAACAAAATAACGAATTTCTTAGAAAGTTCACTATGCATGATGCCGACAGTCAAGTTTATTGCGGGATATTATCATAAAGCGACAAAAGAACGTACCTACACAGCTGACAGTTTTTACTAATTTTAGCAACTTATTATGTAGTTTTTATTACTCAATTGTTGTCATTATTGAGAGTGGGTGTAATATTTAAAAAACGATTTTAGATTTTCAAAATTAAACTTAAAAAATTATATTCTAAAAATTAAATTAAGATAATGAAATTCATATAGTCTCGGACCTTGCTAAAGATGGCCCCGCGCGAGTTTCTTACGCCGGCGCCGGTTCTTCTCGCCGGGCTAGTTTCCGAACCGGTGGTAGGCATCATGTAGGATAATTCTATATGTGTTATTTAATAATCTTTATGGAAATAAAAAGTTTTAAATTTAGATTTTTTTGGATTTTGACCAGTAGTTTAGCTGCTGCGAGGGATGCATACCTACATACATACATAGACTGCCAAAATCATGTATCCTTCCTTTTGACTTCGCCGAAGTCGGGTAAAAATTATTTTAACTATCTATGATTGACGAAATACGTAATTGATACGTTTATAATACCTACATAATATTATACTTACCCATATAAAATATTAATATTTCGGACAATATTTACAAGAAAATCACTTTATGTCTTTGAAGTTTCCCATAGCGTTTTTTTAACGCTAAGTTTTTTTAAAGTTAAGTAAGAAAAGTGCACCACCAATTTGATAACCTACCAGCCGCCATAATAGGTATGTAGTGTACACTCGGTTACAATATCTGCGGACCTCGCTGGAATGCGAACCCCTTCCCCGCTCTCCTTCCACCTCCCCGAACTCGCCCCGGGGCGTCAGTACGGTTAGCACTTTCGTTGTCAATACGTGTTATCCTATTTTCGTGATATATTTTTAAACACTGCATTGTTACGTTTGGACTTTTATTGTTAATTTGTTATTGTTATTTTGTTTTTGTTGCAACATTGAACATATTTTTTGTTGAAAATCTTATCGTTTATATCCTATTTATTGATATAGTGTCAGATAGCAAAGTAACATAATTATTTATGTTAGTGGTTAGTTTAAAATAACATTATCATAAAATAATAATATTATGTATGTACCTACTTATAGGTAAGTATATTATATACATTATACATATTCATAAAAGTAGCATTTTATCATGCAGTCCAATAATTACTATACACATTCAGTTAATTATACATCTACAGTGTGACTGGTGAGACATGAGCAATACTTTAGGACGTGATATTTGGCTATTATATGAGATGAAAAAAAATAAATTAAAAAATTAATATCAATATGTTTTGCGCACCATACAGTACACGCGACGTGACGTCATCGACGCCAGGTCCACAGATATTGTAACCGGGTAGTACCTATGAAGTTGTCCGTTCTACTACCGAAAAGTTCGAACGATTCATGAAACACGTATTCTGGGGTACCAATAGAACAATTACCAATCGAACTGTCGAAGTGAAGCTTACATCAAAGAGAATATAATCACTACGTTTCCTTACATCTTCTATAATATAAAAATGGATCGCAAAATATGTTGGTAAGCGCATAACACAAGAACGACTAAACCGATTCGGCGAAACGGTTTGTATGCTCAACGAAGTGGGCACGGGTCAGCTAGTATTTATATAATTTATTAATGTGTATATAATAGTTAATATATTTACGTCTACAATAAAAATAATTAATTATTATTATAATAATCAATAATTATTGACGCTTTAAAAGTCAACGATATTGTACCTAAACGCACCACCAAAACAATTCAAAATACGAAACATTTAGTCAAGTAAAATAATAAAAACACGTTACTTCATCGACCTGCAAAACGCAACTAACAAGTTCTAACAAGTACAAAATAAGCCGTTTAAAATATAACAACTTATAAAAGTAATATGCAATAGCAAAGAATTTTTACTCTTATTACCCTCTAACAAGAACGATTTTTCTTAGCAGCGAAATATGCGTAAGCATATTGTACAAAATGAACTCTTATCACTTAAAAATGTACAAAGAATTTTGACAATTATGCCGGCAGCCTAAGAACGAGTATTCTTTGCTCATTCCACACTTATGATTAAATAAGTAATAAACGGATTTTTTTCAGTGTGTTCTGAGAATACACCAAGTGTGCATCGTTCTTAAAATTTCCGAATGTCGACGTTTTATTCGAGTATGAACGTTTTTCCACTGCCCGAGAATCGCCGCCCAGATTTTGTGACAATTCATATAGAGGTCTAAAACGGGAGTACTAATTTTGTGTGTCCTCAAATTCACAACTCCAAGGGACGAGCGATAGCACGACATTTTTACACTTATGGCTTTTTTCTACCTAAGCGTCTTTACATAATCATAAAATTATGTGCCTTCTGAAATTAATTTTACTGAGCGTCTCATTAAGAAAACTTTCTAGAAACAACACAAATGTCTTAAAACTGTGTGTTAAATGGCGCGTTTCAATATCCTATCTATCTATTAGATAGGATACTTCGTCTTTCAAAGTGATGGTGGAAAGCTGTATGATGTATGGTGTCAAACTGTTTAAGGATCTTTTCTTATAAAGTCCAAAGTCAAATATTTTTATTCAGAAGAAATTTTACAAAAAATATTTTCTGAACGTCGCTTTTATATGATGCCTGCCACCGGTTCGAGAACTAGCCCAGCGAGAAAAACCGGCGTAAGAAACTCGCGTGGGGCCTGTCTTTTACCAAAAAATCGCCTAAAAAAAATATATGTTTACCTACATAATATATCAATACTAAAACTAAATAACATAAGTATATTCTATATATAAGTAGCCTTGTAGGGGGCTACTTTATTCCCAAGGTGGGCTATCATTCATATTTATTAACTTTACTAGCTGTGCCCTGCGACTCCGTTCGCGTGTTTTGAGTGACCGTTTAAGCAGCGCACGCAACGAAAGTTCCCAAACGTGAATAATTTTCCCCGTTTTTGCAACATTTCTCACTGACGCTTCGCTCCTATTGGTCGCAGCGTAATGTTATATAGCCTACAGCCTTCCTCTATAAATGACATAATATCCAACAAAAAAAGAATTTTTCAAATCGGACCAGTAGTTCCTGAGATTAGCGCGTTTAAACAAACAAACTCTTCCGCTTTATAATATTAGTATAGATAGTAAGCTTTTATAGTAACCAAGCAATGTTAAAAATAATGCCATGTTAAAATACCATGCCATCTCATTCATTGACAGGAAATACAAGAGAGATAACGTGATATTTAACATGGAGTTAACTTTAACATTGTTTGGTGAAACACGCCCTGAATCAGGGCCCAGTAGTGTGAGAATGAGTCGTCTAAGAGGTCACAACTTTACGCACAAGATTGCGCTTGCGAAACGCCAACAAAAGACAGTTTAGAGCCAACCATTGTTTTGTAATGACAAATGTAATCGTTGTATAATATCAAGTTCAACGGGTTACTGAAGTAGGATAAGTGTTTAATGTCGTACCAAAACAACTTGCCATTTGAAACTAGCCATCATAACATCGGCGTTAAAAAGCGATTAAATTTTTGTTGTCGTACTCGGAGCAATGTTACAGACAAATGGAATCAAAATAAACTTTTTTGCGTCGGGACGAAAAAGTATACTTAATTCGTAAGTTGAAGTTACATTAGATTCAAACTTAACGACTTAGTTCTCAAATTAATTTTTAAATTGAAACGTGCGCCTCCTTGGTCTAGTGGTTTTAGATAAATAAAGATAATAAAAAAGTGTAAATAAAAGTTGTGCGCTATTGTGATTAGTAATACAAATTACAAACATCAATTTAGAAATACAACGCAAAAGATATATTTAACTGAAATTTGTATGTCGTAATTTGCGTCTGTAGAAACTGACGTGAGAGCGACTTTCTTTCGTCGGCTCCGAGCGAAGTTTCCAATTCATACCATTTTTATTTGCATACAAAATAAAAGCCTATTCGATGCATTTTATTCGAGTGGATGTGATGATTGCTCAGCCCGGTTGCGAGTTCGAATGCCGCCATTGGAATATAAAGTTCTTGGGTTATAAATTAAATACTATTTATTTCAGGATAACCAACCTTACATACTAATAATTGGTCCATGATATTATTAAACATACTTTAGACTATAACTTTATGGATGTATATCATAGGTACATAATATTATACAGTTATTGATATACAATTTACATATAAAAATGTTGAATATTCTGTTGTCTTGTACACAACAATAACTTAGCACGGGTCTAGATTGAGGTGTATAAGCTATATTATTATTTTATGATAGCATCAATATTTCTTATTACAATACATACTCGGAAATCAGCGGGCCTACTCTTTTCGTATTTTATTTGGTGAATTACTTTGAAACTAATCTGGATAAAGAAAATTGTTAGATCGAAACTTTTTGTACTACCTACCATATCGATCGACTGGGAATCAAAATAAACAAATGTCAATTTACTAGGAATTTCGCGGCATGATCGTATCTAAATCAAAATCAAATCAGTTTGGAGAGTAAGGCCCCTGGATCGGATTAAGTCTAAACGGAACAATAAATGAAGGAATGGATGAAGGTGGTATGTTGCAAAATTGTGTTAGAGAAAATTGCGTTTAAACTGTCACTTAAACATTTAGGATATCGTAACACATAGACGGTTCTTTAGATTAATGTACTTAATAAGTTACGACATAATCTAAAATGTTTAGGTGATCTGAACTCAATTTTAATT
The DNA here is from genome assembly GCA_905187575.2 of Celastrina argiolus. Taxonomy (NCBI): domain Eukaryota; kingdom Metazoa; phylum Arthropoda; class Insecta; order Lepidoptera; family Lycaenidae; genus Celastrina; species Celastrina argiolus. The sequence continues at coordinate 14,365,905 of LR994595.1, read as the reverse complement.
TTAAAATCGGAATTCCCTTCATCCGTTCATGTTTTTGCACAAGAATTAAAATTACATCATATGTTAAATAATATCGTATTTTTTAACATTTAGATAAATTATAGGTATTTAATATTATAAAAAAACTTTAACCCGACTTCGAAAAAATGGGTCTAAAAAGGCTCTCTAAATCTCGTCTAAAAAAGAAAATTATTAAATTTGAAATCCAGTAATGCATAGGTACAAAGATGGTCAAGGTAGAGCCGTGGTCGCACCTTTATTTATACTAGAAGAATACTCGCTGAAATACTGAGCTCCCCGTTAGATACGTCAGATTTTAATTACAAGTGTAATTACTAATTGCCAACTTTCATAAAATGTTAATGGAAAAATTATACTTCAACAAAATATATTATATTTCATATTTTATGACTCTATTGGCACATGGCAGTAAAAGTATCAATAATAACTTTCCTTATTGACACTTCCTTTAATAACCAAACTTATGCAATAAATATGTTTTTAATTTAACTGATGTGCCCATTTTATACTTTTTGTACCGGACTTCTACAAATGTAACGGTAAAGATTTTGGCTGTATATATGTTTGTTCGTAGCGTCTTAACTACTGGTCCGATTTTAATAAATGAGGTGTCAGTCGTTTCGTAATGATGCCGCGAGTAACATAGGCTATATACCTAATTGCCAATAAAATATCATGTCCCACGGAAACGCTGTAATCTTTCGGAAGATACAGTGGAAATAAAGGTCCTCGTAGCCAAACCAGGCTTAGGCCAACAAAGGCTTAGAGGAAATAGTACGCCTGTGCCAAATTTCATCAAAATTCGTTCAGTTGTGTGGGGTCACAAACATCTAGCAGTACATCTAAATATGAAACATATCCTTAAAAAACTTTCACATTTTAAATAGTAGTATAGAACTAAAGAACTTGTCTTATAAAATTACGTGACTGGAAACCATTTTAAGCCGAACCGAAGTAATTATGACAACCTGCAGCACGTTGTTGCTTGTGCGGGAGGTCGCGGGTTCAAATCCCGCCGAAGGAACAAAAAGTTAACTGTGTTCCTTGGTCATGGATGTGTATTAAATTTGTGTATTAATGTAATAAAAATCTGAAATATGTGTATAGTTTATATATATTAAATATTATATTACTGTTGTCTGGTACCTGTAACACAAGTTCTTCGGATACATAGCACAGGGCTAGATTGACGTGGGGTAAAACGTCCATAGATATTATATTATTATTTATTATCAATGTTTTAGGTTTAGGTTTTAGGTTTTAAGATTCTTTATTTCTCAAAACATTACAGTAATCACTTACAAGAAATACAATTTGTAACTTATAGATAGGATAAATATATCGCAAACAGCGAGCATTTTTATACATAGATATTTTCTGTAAAACTTCTAGTATATCTGTACATTTAGGGTATCCACCCACGAGCGTAAATCGGTGACCGTCTTTATGTAGGTGAGAAATAGAGCACACTGATTGCAATATTATAATAATATTATAAAGAAATCTGACGACAGATTATTATCGGTCATACAAAAAGTAGGTCGTAGAACCGACTTATTTATCAGAAATAACTCGGAATGATAAAAAAAATAATGTGAAATCATCCAGAATATGGAGGGAAAATAGGTCCTAACAAAAGTATGCCATTGGCATGGCCTACCATCCCATACAATCTATCTTTAATACAAAAAAATTGCAATAGATGTCACTACTATTGACGTTTGTAAATTATAAAATGTAAATAGGTATGTCGAATTTACAAATATTGACACAAAAATAAAGATAAGCATATTTTTTAAGCATAACATCACGTTAAGCTAAAGTCAAATCCTTAATTAAGAAGAAGATACGAAACGAAATTAGTAATTTTTATTTTCCAATAGTGGCGCTAGATGGCGGTTTCCGGAATTTCTGAGGACTTTACCCTTTGCCAGTCGCATTGCCAGTATTACCATTACCAGGGTGATACCATTTTCTAGTACTAGGTCGTGTCTCTGTTATATATCTACTTTGTGGCCATGGGTGTTAAGTTTCCGATATGATAGTGGCAAGAGCAATAAGTACTCTTCAGTTCCCGTTGCGTCACGGTGTGTGGGATCGCGTGTGGCCGCGTGTTGGCGTGTGATGTAATGCGCATCCTAACGGGACCGTCTAGGTCTTAGCTGATGTTTTACGTTGTCTATACTGAGTACTCTGATAATATGAACGTTTTTATATTTAATTATAATAATTAATTAATTTTAGGTGTGGTACTAGATGACTGACAAAAATTAACCACGTATTAAAATGCAACATGTTATTAAATTATTAAATATAAACCTCATTACGTTAAGTGTCCAAAAGCCTTAACACAGTAAAATAAAGTCGGTTTAATACTAATATTCACACTATGTACCCATTGAACATACTGGAAAGGTTTCTCCATGAATATTTTGAAAAACAATGAATAATATTATTTTTATAATTGCACTGGCACGTTTCTTATATTCATTTGCACGGTTATTTTTTTATTTCTTATTATCTATTAATTATATCTATGTAAAATCTTATAGTATTATATTATTGATTTGAAATCTCAATGACAAAAATGACATCGCGATTTACTCGGCGTACAGCGCCATCTATCCGCGGAACTAAAGCCTATATTTTTAAAGTTTTGCATGCTACTACTATTTATCTATGACTCACTATTCCAAATTTATATTTGCACAAGAATATATATTCTATTACATTTATAATTCGGAATACTGTCCATATTCCGAGTATACATGGGGCGGTTGGTCCGATGGAAGGGTTTTGCCCAGATCCCGGAGAGAGACGCCGCGGGGAACGTGATCCCGGCGTGGAAGAGACAGATGCTGGCCAGGAGAGCTGCCGAGAAAGCCAGGAAGGATTTGGAGAAGGAGCTAGCTGGAGAAGCTGAGAGGAGACGAGCGGCGTCTATTCCCGCGTGGAAGAGACAGCTGCTGGCCAGGAGGGAAGAGGCGGAGAGTAGGTTAAGGTGAGACGCAAGACCTAGTGTCTTCTTTTGACATAATATGCCCTCCCTACACCTAGTGTTTTTTAAAGTTGTTAGAGGTGTTCTATCTGTGACAAAGTGTCTCCCAAACGGATCTAGTTTTTGTGTTGGACCTTATCTGACTGACTGATGATCAAGAATCTTCTAGCATATATCGTCATCATCCGCTTACTTACTGCTTGTCAAATCTGTTTTTATCGCCCAATATTAAGTTACGTCTATATACATCTATACAACTTTTTTAAGCCTAAAGTATCCTTTGGTAATAAGAAGATAGTATATTCTTAGGCCTCACTATTGAAATATAACAAGAAAGTACTTAAAGCTAGATTATAATAGTAAGTTTTAGTTACGTTACCACAAAGCATTTTGTAGAAAATGTCTATTCGAAACAGAGGAATTGCATTACTCTACATCCGTCTCTAGGCGTCTTGGCTACGACAGAATAACGAAAATGTTGTATAAAGTGAAAGTTAATGCATTTGTTATTTTGTTCTAATTTACTTTACCTTATATTCGCTGCGCAACGCCTTCGTGGTCTAGTGGTTCAGAGTCTAGCTCTCGACCCGGAAGTCGTGGGTTCGATCCCCGCGTTGGAACAATATAAATGTTGTTTTCAAGTTTCTCTAGGACTATTCAGGCTGATCACCTGATTGTTGAGAAAGATCCTGACCTGATCTGCCGCCAGTCGTGTCGATTATCCGTATCATCATATCAACGACAAATCGTGATCAAAGATCTCCATAAAAGTCACAACGCAGATTAGTTTCAACCCCGGGGCCCTTATTCTCAGGCCTCAAACTTAGTTTTTACTATCGGTCTGTCCCGCTCATGCAAATGAGATTTACGAGGCCTGAGAATCGCCGCCCTGGTCAGGTGTCAACGTCCAGTACGTTTGTGTTTATAGACTAGAAGCCTGCGAGCCCCAGCTTAGTCAGATTCACTCCTTTTTTTTAAAACGGGGATTGGCCCATCTCAGATTCCCACCACTGCAACTCCTGTGAGGTAGGATTAACAGCGGTAACCAACCACGACAAACGCTTTGATATGATCTCAGGGTACTTCTCTTCTTAATATTTATGAACTATGAGATACGCTGTTTCGTTTGTGACTGCATCGAAACCGTATTATTGTATAATCAGAATCGACCTACATAACTCTGGACCTACCTACCTAACATGGACTCCAATTCACCAGCTGTTTGCATTACACTACACCCATATATATAATAAGAATTAATGTTTATGTTTAGTTAAGTTTCTTTTGTCCATACCTTGTGATGTAGTGTAATGTATTTTTGAATAAATGTTTTTATTATTATAACTCATGTAAACGATGTGGATATTGTTGATGATGACGATGCCGTGATTCCAGGCACTCCCTCTACACGCCCAAGGTGGAGGAAGGCGGCGAGTGGCGGTCGTTCGGCCGCGCGGTGTCCATAGACAACATCACGTCCTGCTACGACGCCCCGCCCCCCGCGCCCGCGCCGCCGCCCGCCGCCCTGGCGCAGCGCGCGCCCTCCGAGCTCAAGCTGAACACAGAATCCTGCAACGGTGAGTCAAGCGACAAGACGCTTAATAACCAGAGCTATGCAAACTGTTTCCATGGATTTTGATTCAAGTTCGATCGTGCCGCGTATTCCTGAATAGATTGATGTTTATTTATTTTGATTATCTAACGATTTTCTTTATCCTGGTTGGTTTCAAAATAATCCACCAAATAAAATATCAAACGCCGTTGAGATTGAACTGATTTGATTCTCGATTGTGTCGGGAGTAAGCCGACCCAATTCAAGATGCCATTTATCGCTTACGAAATTCGACAACAAAATGTGTGGGATTTGACATAAGCTTCGCTAAGTGACATGCGAATTCGCTCGTCATTTAGCGAAGCTTGAAGAAGTTAAAAAATTGTTTTCGAACTTCGTAAGCGATAAAAAGCGATGGTCTCACTCTCCAAACTGATTGGATTTAGATTCCGATTCGATCTTGGCGCGTACTCCCGAATAAATTGACGTTTGTTTTTAAGTAATCCACTAAATAAAATACCAAAAGCCATTAAAATCGAACTGATTCGATTCTCGATGGTATCGTGAGTAAGTCGGCCTTTTTTAATTTTAATTATTTTTTCCAGGGCATGCCACAACGAACGGTAAACACGAGGAAATAGAAGAAGAAACCGCCAAAATAATTCCATGGCGGGCGCAGCTCCGCAAGACCAACAGCAAACTAAACCTACTCGAGTAGTGTTGCTAGTGTAAAAATAGATTGTAAGATTATTACAATAATTTACGTTCGATTATTATATTATATTATTCTTAGGTTACTTTAATTTTTATACCTTAGACGAGCTAAAGTGTAAAAATTATGTTCTAATTTTTTTTAGGTAAGTAAACACATTAATATATTTTTGTAATAGAACTTGCCAAACTGCTAATAAACTCAGTAAAATTATAAAGTAATTGTAATTAGGTTCATTATATTTTGTAGACTTAAGTCGAAAATGCTCACACGAAACAGGTAACTATATTTTTAATTTGATATACCTACATGTAAAAATGTAAAAATTATGATTTTCGTTTTAATATTAGTAAAGTCGAGTATTTATTATCAAAAACGTACTTTTACACTAACATTATATTATGTAACCCAGGGTCGGTTTTACGATTTTTTATTGTGGCAATTTTAAATATTCGAAAACAAGATGGCGTCACTAGATTCGTTTATATTTGAATTTGTGTAGTTTTATAAGCCACAGAGGCATATTGTAGTAGGTATTTGTGAATTTGATATATTTTACTATAATTAGCGATTATTTTTGGTAAACGGACCCTGACTATTATGGCAGTGATAATAGTTGCAATATTAGTGTTAATTACTAACTGCTTGTTCTGAGTCTTTGTGCGAGTTTATACATTTGTTAATAAAAATATGTTGCTTACTTTTTTTATTATTTAAAAGTCCATTTACAGAGTCCATTCCGTGAAAGATGTCCCGCGCGTCACTTTACCGTCTCAACCTCGTATCTAAAAAAATCAATGTTTTCTCGGTAATATCTAGCTTGTATTAACATAAAGCACAAAGTAGATATATAACAGAGACACGATCAAGTACTAGAAAATGGTATCACCCTAATACTAACAATACGACTGGCAAAGGGTGAAGTCCAGGCACATTCCGGAAACCGCCATCTAGCGCCACTATTGGAAAATACTAATGACTAATTTCGTTTCGTATCTTCTTCTTAATTAAGGAGTTGAATTCAGCTTAATGTGATGATAAGCTTAAAAATATGCTTATCTTTATTTTAATGTCACTAATATTATAAAGAGGAAAGATTTGTATTTTTGTATGTAACGACTTAACTCAAATGGACCGATTTTAACAATTCTTTTTTCATTAATAAAAAGCTACATTATCACTAAGTAACATAGGCTATATAAAAATCAATTGCTGTTCGTTAGTCTCGCAAAAACTCGAGATCAGCTGAACTTATTTGGCTATTTTTGGTCTTGAAATATTCGTGGGAGTCCCGGGAAGGTTCACACGGTTTTCATGCTCAACGAAGTGGGCACGGGTCAGCTAGTATTTTATAATTTACAAACCTTAATAGTAGTGACATTTATTGCAATTGTTTTGTATTAAAGATAGATTGTATGGGATGATAGGCTATACCTAAAGTATAATATAAAACTTAATTTTTATATTCTTTAGGTTAATACAAGCTAGATATAATACATAACTGAGGTTCAGTTAAATAAAGATCCATGTCCTAATAAAATCTAAAATTATTAAGTTTTTTACTCTACTGAAAAGTTGTAGTTTTATAGATACATGGTTGTGAAGGTAAAGCAACGCGTGGCAATAAGTGGAACTAAATCTTATCTTGATATGTTGGTCAGTATTTTTAATGTAGGAAAAACCCGTACATAAAAACACCTGATCTCTAATATTACCTTTTACCGTTTTTCTTTGGGGATCTTGATCTATACTAATATACCTATATTCTACAATCGGCAGTGTCAAAATAGCGTATTTTTTCTGTGAAAGATTTTCATTTCATGTTTAAATATATTAATTACTGTTTAATTGTTATAAAATGTATTAGATAATGAAGTGTAATCCTTTAATATACCTGTGAAAGTGTTGATAAGTGTGCACAGTAAGTGAATGAAGGAAAATTTCGATGTTTTCGGTTTGTTTACCAATAGGTTCAATTTATCAGGGACGAACTATAATAAGGGTCATGTTATACCCATTGGGTATAAAACTCTAAAAAGTTTATTTTCGTATGGAAAAATATCTTTATTATGGTATCAAAATCGCAGTTTATACACGTCATCATATATATAAAAGCTGTATTTCCGTTTTAATATTTACTATATAATGGTGTATCAAATGATTCAATAATCCTTTTCGAAAGTCATTACAATAAAAAAGTATTAGACTTATTTTGTGCCAGAATCCAGCCCAGCTAGTCTATTCGCTATTGTTAGTCTTGAACATTTTACAAAAAAAAAATGTTTCAATAAATACTAAACGTCAGGTCATGCGGCGTGTGTATTAATATATAAAAACTGACACGTTTGAATTCCACCCATTTCCCCATGTCTGGTCGAGTTGAAATTTTGACATGAAGCTGATCTGCAGGAGTTGGAACAATAGGAACTACGCAAAAAACGAATCGAGTTGATACAAATCAAACGAGTCCACTCGTTTGATTTGTATCAACTTGCCTTAAGGCTTTGCTCATCAGAATTAAGAGACTGGTATTAATCTCGTAATAATATAGGCTGTTATAAAAAGCTTTTGTTGATACAAATCAAACGAGTCCACTTGTTTGATTTGTATCAACTTGCCTTAAGGCTTTGCTCATCAGAATTCAGAGACTGGTATTAATCTCGTAATAATAAAGATTGTTATAAAAAGCTTATTTAAATAAGGGATTTTCTAAATCGCAATTACTCCCCTGGTTTCTAGAACGCTATTCAAATGTATGATCACCCTTACCTTATCTGTGGAATTTTAACCAGCCTTGCAAGTGCGAGCGTGTAATTATAAAAAATATGTCCACTCCTTTCTGTCTGATAATGTTCCACCAAACAGCGTTCAATATGGCTTTGTATTTGAATGCTATGTATACATTATCAACATCATACATTTGAATAGCGTTGGAGAAACTGGGCATAGTCTATTATTAAGTAAATCAGTTCCATTTTCAATTGCTATTACAAATATCACTTATGTCGCGTCTTGGCATGAGCTAATCCCCCCTTCATGACCCTTTAACACCACCCACATCCACATATTATCAATATCCGTCGGTATATACTATGGGAAAATGTTGTATCCTGCCACTCGACCATGCCACGGTGAGACAGGCGCCCTCTGTGAAGTTCTGTTGGAACGCCATCGTGGTGGGCAGCTCGTCCGCCGCGCCGGTCACGAAGCAGCTAAAATATAAATAGCACTTTTATTAGTTATAATAATGCCTCCCACACCAATTTCGGTGACGATGGCCGGTTTCATTGAAACCAGGCCCAGCCAGGAGTTATTTTATAGCGCCCAAGTGTGTACGCAACACACAGAAGCCTTCCTTCTTCCTTCTCTCTCGTAAACGACTGGCGGCAGATCAGGCGCAGGACCGACTTTTTAAATGCCTAGCTGACACATGGATCATCGTTCTTGTCAGACAATCAGGTGATCAGCCGGCTATGCCTAACCAAACTTGAAAACAACATTTTTGTTGTTCCAATCGGGAATCGAAACCACGACTTCCGGGGCGAGAGCAAAGCTCTGAACCACTAGACCACAGAGGTGATATAGAGTTACATTATACTTTAAATAATAGTAGGTACCTACACCAATTTCGATAATGGTGACCGGTTTTATTCTGGGGCGCTGGATACAATGATACCCTAGTGTATCATTGTTTACTGTTCTCTAAGCTCTGTTTACTGTTGTAAGAGTTTTTTTCCACACTAAGCCTATATAACAAAGTATACATTTTCATCTATTATCAATTGATTTATAAAGTATTCTTCCAGTGAAGTAACCACTCATTAAATACTGTCGCATGGTTGCCCAACAGAGACATATTATATCAATCAATCATGTGCGGGTTTCCTCACAATTTTATTTAGTAAGCTTTATTATTATTTGGTTAATTTCTTGTTGTAAAAAGTATGAATCCATGTGAATTTTTTGGTGAAGGAATCGATTAAACTTCAAAATTCTGAGGTACGCTGCTTTATAATAAGCTGAAATGAGCTTTTTAATAGCATTTTAAGAATGAAATCCAGCTAGACTCCAAACCAGCTTTAGATGAAATTTTTCCAGATCTTTTACATAGTAGTACTTGAGATCTGAAAAAGTCTCATTGGCGCATTACCTGGGGATTGAACCTGCACATCAGTGCGAATCAATGGTCTACCCATTAGACTACAACTTCTTAGCTTGGACAAGAATACTCACCAAGGCGTGACGCTGAGCTGCATCATCATGAGCGTGGTGCAGAAGACGGCCACCACCGCTGACTCCTCGAACAGCACGGCGAGGTAGCGGCCGGCGGGGTCCCAGCACAGGTCCAGCACCGGCCCCCCCACGCAGTCCCCGGAGGGCAGTTGGACCTTACTCACGTCGAGGACAGGCTGGGCTTTCGTTGTTTTTGTGCCTGGAATTTTACAGATAATAAATCCTTAAGTTAAATGCCAATCACATTGTGCAATCTATAGTATTATAAAGCGGAAGAGTTTGTTTGTTTGTTTAAACGCGCTAATCTCAGGAACTACTAGTCCGATTTGAAAAATTCTTTTTTTGTTGGATAGTCCATTTATAGAGGTAGAATATAACATTACGCCGCGACCAATAGGAGCGAAGCGTCAGTGAGAAATGTTGCAACTGGGTAAACGGGGAAAATTATTTACATTTGGGGGACTTTCGTTGCGTGCGCTGCATAAACGGTTTAAGTCACTCAAAAACCACGCGATCGAAGTCGCAGGGCACAGCTAGTAATTAATATTTAATATTATCATAAGTCCTACTGCTATTGCTACCCCAAAAAAGTCGTAAGTTTAGTTTAGTACTTGCTACTCCAAGTAAGTCCTAATACAATAAAATATAAATTTGGAGAGATTGAAGGATTATTGTTTGTTCGTCATCACCCTTTGACACAAACACTGTTAATGAATTGGCATGAAATTGGTTTGGTAGGTGTGCTACATTTTATACCCAATTTTGGACACACGACGCTGGTGCCAAGTAGTTACAAATTGAGTTTTTTTATGTAACTAAATGATAATTCCTATTGAAGTTAGAGTATACATCTAGGTTTAAGTAGTCCCTGATAAATTTAATCTGAAGGTAAACAAAGCGAAAACATCGAAATTTTCACATATTCACTTATTGTGCACACTTTTCAACATATTCACAGGTATATTAAAGGATCATACTTCATTATCCAATACATTTTAAAACAATATGTTTACATCAAATGATCTTTCACATAAAAAATACGCCTTTTGACACTGCAGATTGTATGTAGAATATAGTCTATGGATTCATAGCAAACAATAATCATTGTATTAATATTGACCAATTGGCATCACTGACTAGTCTTTGGTTGTGTCATAGACGGCTTTGTAAAAAATTATCTCGGACGTACTATAGTAAGTTGTTAAGTACATTCCTATTGAAAATAAAGTATGCTTATAGACACTAAGTAGTTAAGTACAAATGTCACTGACCGTTCAGCAGGCCCGAGTTGCACAGCGCGAAGACTACCGGCTCCCCGCGCGCGGCGAACAGCAGCGTGCCGCCCGGGCCCCAGCACGCCGCCACCACGCGGCAGCCGCGCGCGCACCACCGCTCCGCCGTCCACGTCTGCGTCTCCCACACCCTGAACACAATCATAATATACGCTAATAACATTGATGAAAGCTAGTGTCCGACCGAAGGTCGATTTTTGGCCTAAGCCGAAGACGATTAATCGGCATCGCCACTACCTTTGGCCGAAGCCGAAGCCGAAGGTTCATTAACCTCAGAGTAATCGCTGTACATACATAATAAAACATGCCGAATTAAGAACCTCGTCCTTTTTTAGGAATTCGGTTCAAAAGTAGATTTAGAGATGATAAAAAATAATCATTCCTCTCTGAAAGTAATTCACAAATTACAATCAGACCAATATAATATAATATAATAGCTAAAAAACCACCTTCGGATTTTGGGCCGAAGCCGAAGTTTTAGCCAAAGGTGGTTTTTTTCGCCGAAGGTGGCCAAAGCAGAAGCTTCGGTCAGACACTAATGAAAGCAAAGTTTAGTGTTTAATAGAGATATTCACCACTAATTCATTGTAACAATAGTTTATTTGTGTAAGGTCCACCTTCAGTTTGGACTGAATGGATGCAAAGTTTAATCATTTGTTAGAATATGACTCAATTTGGACTTGCATCAGTTGGCCAGATGGGCTGTATTGATTCATATATTTTACATTCATATGCAGCGTCTGCGGTGTGAAATACCCACCACGCCGCTGTACGTGTCCCGCCTGCACTGGTCCACGAAGGTCGAGGATGTCGTAGGCTACATCTTGAAGAAGACATCCTTCAACTTGAGGGTCGAGCGTCTGGAGTCTCGCCATAAAGTTAGTTTTAGTTCTTTTGTGGTGAGAGTACCGACACATCGCTTGTCGACCTTCGAGGTGGAGGAGTTCTGGCCGATGGGTGTAGTCTACCGAAGATTCCGGGGGAGACTCCGGAGCGAGGCGCACATCACGTCGCCGTGATACGTGATGGAATAGTTATAATTAATTGTGTAATAATATGTATGTTAGTCTGTAAGGTATTTATAATATGGGCCTATGCAGCCCGAAATAAAGGTTATTATTATTATTATTATTATTGTTTTTTAAATTTTCTTTTCTCCCTTGCGGGGTTGTATTTTGTCTAAAGTTGCGGGCTTGTGACCAAACAACTTTAGATAACATGATACTAGGAACTAACTGATGGATAGGAATTTTCGGACAATTCGGCACGTATTTAGAATTACCGCTTTTTGTAACGTGATAAAAGTAAGTGGATGAATGTTGAGCGTGTGAAGACTAGTATGTAATGTTTTAGGGATGATGCCAGTACTTGATATGATTATTGGTATGGTTTTAACTGTGTTAACTTGCCACTGTGATTTCAATTCTATCGTCAAGTCTGTATATTTTGTAACTTTTGTGGTATGCGTGGTAGTGAGGTTATGTGAATTAGGAATGGCTATATCTATGAGATAGACGGTTTTATTTCGTTTGTCATGAAGTGTTATGTCAGGTCTGTTGTGATGAACGGTCTTGTCTGTCAGTATTGTCCTGTCCCAGTATAGTTTATAGTCCGTTGAATCTAGTATAATCTGTGGTGTGTATTTGTAGTATGGTGTTTTGTCTGTTATAAGGTTGTGCTTGAGTGCAAGTGTTTGATGTATGATTGCTGCTACTTGGTCATGTCTATGTTTATAATCTGTTTGTGTGATGGATGAACAAGCGCCGGTTATGTGTTGTATAGTTTCTGGTTGTTTGTGGCAATGTCGGCAATGGTCACTACGGACAGTACTGTCTCTAATAATGTGTTTCCTGTAATTCTTTGTGTCAATGACTTGGTCTTGAATAGCTAACATAAAACCAACCGTTTCAGGATACAGCTCGCCTTGTTTCAACCATGCGTTTGATGCTATCTTATCAACGGTTGTATTAGTTAAATCAAGTCTATGCCGACCATGCAACGATTTTTGTGACCATGTATCAATTTTTTCCTGATTTGTGTAAATGTGTATTTGTCTGTTGTCATCGGCGAGATGGAGCGGCGTGTAAGTGTCTGCCTGGCATACAGCTTTGTGGAGTGTTGATGTGTGAGCACGAGTTTGAAAGAATTTTCTGAGTAGTGTTATTTGTTTGTTATGTAAGTTTACAATGTCTATAATCCCTCGACCACCTTCAATTTTAGGTAAGACTTGTCTTTGAATGCATGCCCTTGGATGGTGTTTCCTATGTTTAGTCATTGTTGTGTTGACTATTCTTTGCAGCGCTTTAAGTTCAGTTTGATTCCAGCGTATGATACCAAATGAGTAAGTAAGAATGGGTATAGCGTATGTGTTTATGGCTTTTGTTGAGTTTTTTGCGTTAAGATAAGTGTGCAGAATTGTGTGTAATCTTTGTCTAAATTTTAGTTGAAGTGATTTTTTTGTATCTTTATGATGTATTTGTTGTGACTGATAGTAACCTTTATTATTATTATTATTATTATATTCAGTTCCGATTGGTGAACAAATGTAACCAATTTTTCTGTGTATGTGTTTGCATTCATTCAGACCAAATTGACGTCAGCTAGTAAGATGCGATTGGAATACTAGGCGTTGTCAGCATTTATAATATTTCTATTGAAGAATAACCTTTCTACAAAATTGAATACCTGAAAATAATTGACGATGAGGCGGCAAATATTTTGCTAGCATCAGGTGACCATCTGGAGAATACAACACCTCCACCGGCGACCCTTCGGAGAGGGATGGGGGTTTCCATCGAAACATCCCATACCAGCATAGATGTGTCAGCACCAGAACAACTGACAAGCAAGTCACCATTCGGTGACCAGCTCACATCTGTAACTGGACTGTGGCCCGACCTGGAAAAATTAAGTTGAAAATGTTAAGAGACTTCTTATAATCTTTTTTTTTTTCTCTCTACCCTCAGTACGGATAACAGTGTTGGAATTCGTGTCGTGTTTCGAAAATTTGTTAAAAATATAAAACGTGTTAAATATATTTAACAAGTGTGACGTTTGTGTTTAAAAAGTGCTAAAAAACATACGCAGACATTAGACTCGTGTTTTTCTATAAAATAAAAACTATTACGCGTGTTTTGAAAACTTTACCGGCGTGGCGGCCATTGTAATTTGTGGCGTCACTTTACTTGCGATAGTTTGGAAGTGTTGAAAATGAAGTGCTTTCAGTGTGACAATGACTATACTGATGAAAATACAGTGCAATGTGATGGATGCAAAAGAAATATATGCTTACAATGCAGCAACTTAACCAGTAGTGAGGCACGCGTTATGGGTCTAAAGGGCAAACGCACCCTTTTGTTTTTGTGCTCCTTATGTCGCGAGGCTCTCTTTCAAGTCCCAAAATTAATAAAAGCCTATGATGGATTACGTGAAGAATTGGATGAAGTAAAAACTCTTTTGGGAAATGCAAAGAATGCAACCGCTCCCACACATCAGCTGCAGGGACCACCCCCAGCGACATTCCTGGATACCAACTCGATAGTGATGGAAATTGCAGAACGCGAACGCCGTGCTAACAATGTGATAGTAGTAGGAGTGCCTGAGTGTGATTCCGAAATAAGCAATGATAGAATAGAGTATGATAACCTGAAAATCAAAAACATTTTGTTAGACGTCAGCAATGGTAATAACGACTATGATGCTTCTGTGGTATCAGTGCACCGTCTTGGTCGTAGAGAAGCCGGAAACACGAGACCTATAAAGGTAGTTTTGTCCTCGCGTAGTCTGGCTGTTGGTGTACTGAAAAATAAAAGCAAGGCGAGCAAAAATGTAAGAATTTTTGATGATAAAACACCTATACAACGCATTGAACTGCAAAAGCTCAGAGAGACACTTAAACTTAGAATAGAAAAGGGTGAAACAAACCTCACAATTAAATATGTGAAGGGTACTCCAAAAATAGTTGAGCAAAAAAACTAACGCATAATAAAAGCCCATACACTGACTTTACTTTTTGCTACACAAACTTATCTTCACTACCACCTAAATTTGATCTTTTTGTTCAATACATAAATGCTAATAAACCAGCAATTGCAATTATTACAGAAACTTGGCTTAATAGTAAAGACCGCAATAGCTCATATAACATTCTAAACTACACCTTATTTAGACAAGACCGCAAACATAAAACAAGGAGAAATGAGGGAAAAACAAGAGGCGGTGGTGTGGCAATGTATGTGCGAGACAGCCTCAATGGTGTACCTATAATAGCTAATCGAAACCAGAGATATATGTGTGATGAGATTGAGGCTTTGTACTTAGACATACAGTATAGCACCTATCATTTTCTTGTTATTGGGGTATATAGAGCTGACGAAACTAATGAAAGTATATGGAAACCTCGAGACACGGATCTGTATTCCAACATCTTTGAAGCATCAATCAACAACACTGTTGTAGTTGCAGGAGACTTTAACCATCCTTCTATAAAATGGCCAATCACCATAGACCACGCATTACCTGGACCTGCATTGCTTTTTCGACAAATGTTTATGGATAGTAATCTTATCCAACTTGTGGAGGTACCTACAAGATTTAGGAATAATCAGACTCCCTCTCTTTTAGATCTGATTATGGTCAATGAAGACTCACTAGTCAAGCACATCAATTACAGTTCACCAATAGGAAAAAGTGATCACTGTGTTATTGAATTTAGTACCCAGTTATATGTACAACGGCAAGTAAATCATAAGAAGTTGCATAGGCTATACCATTTAATTAACTTTGATGAGTACAACATTGATCTTGCATCTAACTTACAAAATACTAATCCTGACTGTAACACCGAAGATTTATGGTTACAACTATTGTCAGCAATTAACGAAACTACAAACAAACATGCTCCAGAAAAAACTGTGACACACAAAAGCTACAATAAGCCATGGATCAATAAGGAAGTCTTAGAACTCATTTTGAAAAAGAAAAAGCTCTGGAATTTATACAAACAATCAGGTTTAAGTGATGACTATGCAAGGTACCGGGAAGTTAATAATAGATGTGTCACCCTTGTTAGAAAACAAAGACATAACTATGAAACAAAAATATTAGACAATGGTGATAAGTCATTTTACTCCTATATTCGGCGCTCTATTTCCTCAAAAGTTAGCATACCTCCTGCTATAAGGAGCCACAATGGAGATCTAGCTACCAAACCAGCGGACATTGCAGAAATTTTTGCCAGCGAGTTTCAAAGAGCCTACTCCAAAGAGCACTCTATTGATTTTAAGACTCAAATTACTGTCATTCCTAAAGTTAATAACAGTTTAAGTGACATAACTTTCAAAGTCGAGGATGTCACAAAAGTTATTTCTAACCTTAACACTAACTCATCACCCGGACCAGATCGAGTCTCATGTCAAATTATAAAAAATTGCAGAAAATTATTAGCCCCACTGTTAACTGATTTGATGAACAAATCACTTAATACTGGCCAAGTACCCACTGACTGGAAAAAAGCCATTGTCACACCTATTTTCAAAAAAGGAGATAAAATGGATCCGAGGAATTTTCGGCCTATTAGCCTTACTAGTGTGGTAGTGAAAATAATGGAAAAGATTATCTGTGAAAACATAAACACATTTTGGCATAAAGAAGGAGTTATCTCATCAAAACAACATGGATTTGTTAGAAAAAGGTCAACTACAACAAACCTACTGTCATGTCTACATTCATGGTGCAAAGAACTTGACAACAAGAACCCTGTTGACATTATATACCTAGACTTTGAACGTGCCTTTGACAAAGTGTCCCATAAACACCTCATTATGAAGCTAGAACACTTTGGAATTAGAGGATTACTATTAAATTGGATTCAGAGTTATTTAAAGGACAGAACATATCAAGTTAGAGTTGGAAATTCTTTTTCAAAAAGCAAACCGGTGACAAGCGGAGTTCCTCAAGGGGCGGTGCTCGCAGCAAACCTGTTTGGTATATATGTGACAGATTTAATTGCACTTATACAGTCTCAATCCGCCTTCTTTGCCGATGATGGGAAATTCTTTGCTAATCCACTGGTAAGTTCTGATCAAATACAAGCAGACCTGAATTGTATACTAAAATGGACTAACGACTGGATACTAAAACTGAACCTTACAAAGTGTTGTGTATTGCATCTGGGAAACAATAACCCTAAGCTACAATATACACTAGATGGGGGTTGTCCCATAAATTCCACCAACTCACAGGTTGATCTGGGTGTTACAATAGCACACAACTTAAAATGGGATCAGCATATCACTAACATTGTCAAAAAGGCTAACTCTTTCGTTTATATTGTACAGAGGACGTTTCAAAGCATGACTGTTGACTTATTTCTGAAAATATATAAGACATACATTAGACCACTACTTGAATATGGATACCAGGTTTGGAGTCCCTACTTCCAGAAAGACATCAACCTACTGGAAAGTGTGCAAAGGAAAGCTACAAAAATCCCTAGAGAGTTGCGACGAAAGACTTATGAGGAGAGATTAAAGATATTGCGCCTCACTACACTAGAAGAAAGGCGTCTCCGTGGAGATCTCATAGAGACCTACAAAATATTAACACATCAATACAGTGTGCCAGACCTTGAAAATCTATATATAATAAAAGACACATCCAGACCATGTCGAGGTCATCAACTCAGACTAGAACGGGAACCTGCAAACTCTCTGCTAGCTCACAACTTTCTTAGCAATAGAGTTGTTCAGAAATGGAACATGCTGCCGGAGGATGTGGTCTCTGCAACAACTGTTAACTCTTTCAAAAACAAACTTGACTGTTGGCTTCAAAAAAAAAAAAAAAAATAAGGAAGAGGCACAATTCCAACACTGTGAGATATGGTCATATCAGCCACTAGCTGCTCGACCATAATCAATAATAATAATAATAATAATAATATTATATGCTGTCTTCTGTTAATAGAAGCAGAGTAAAAGAAATAAAAAACACAATTCCAACATTGCCAGATATGGTCACATGAGCCAATAGTTGCTGGACAATAATAAGTAATAACAATAACATTATAAGTAAATAAGTAATGATATTATTATATGCCTAAATTAACAAGCTATTATAATTAATATGTACAAAAATGCAATTTTTAAATTTTGTTGGAACTAACAATCATAATAATGTTGACCCAAAATAGTTTCTCAAACAAAATACCTTCAAGTAGGTTACTAGTACTCAACAGTCATGAATTAGAATGGCATGGCAACTTTTTTTTTATTTTAGTGTAATACAAGCAAAAATAAAATATTTTCTTATGTTAAAACATCATTGATTTTAAAAAGTTGGTTTATTATATTATTATTTTAACCCTTTATAATATTAAAATAAATATATAAAAACAGAAATGAAACATAAGGTTACCTTCTTAATAAAACAGCATTACTTGAAGACGGTTTTGTGAACATAGAGTTGGGATCAACAGTCCACAAAATAACCCCCTGTTCACACCCCACTGCCAACTCTGAAGCCGAGTATGGTCTCCAGCTTAGAGATGATACATGTGCTTGAGACTTACACTTCAGTGTCGATACAAAGGCAACTTCAGAACAGTACACTCTGACGCTATCGTCCGATATTGCTACAGCTATTTTTGTGGTGTGCGGATGCCAGGCCAAACATTTCACAGCAGACGCACTCCAGTTTCTCGTGTTTGAGTAATTCGACACAATTTTTGGCCCGATATCCTTTAAATGTGGTTGCATTAGGTAGCGGAGTGTTGTGAACACATTGGCTACCTTCAAGGCATATGATGCAGTCACTGATAAAAATTTGCTCTCTTTATTCACTGTGGGGTCTGCAGCTACATTCAAAGCTTCTATAAATCCTTGTTTGTACCAAACGCTCGTGATTTTCTTCAGCAAATTGTCTTGAACATCGACATACATGGATATATTTTCGTCTGATAATCTGGGATGATGGTGCGTGTCTTTTGTCACGTTGATTTTAGGATGATTCTTAATCTGAAAGAATAAATGACTGTGTATTCTAAAGAATATGTAAATTACATTCATACTTAGTATAACCTTACCGAGTTAGTAAACGTTCCAATATCTCCATAACGAGAATTGCCACAACAATACACTTCGTTTATTTTGCAAAATGCGGTTTCATTTGGCGGCGGCAAATCAGGAAAATTATTAAAAATGCTCATTTTTAATATTATTACTTAAATAATTTGATATTTCTATTCACCGGCAAACACTTGACACTTTTGAAAAATAACTGTTGACAAAATAATGACGTTTGACATTAAATGTCATTTCACAGCTGACTTTTGACATTTGTTTTTTTTTTTTTTTTTTAGATCACAATAAAAACTTTATTTATTTTACAAACTTGAATTATTTTACAAATTAAAAATAATAAGATTAACATAATTAAAATAATAATATATACAAACAGTAATAAAATAAACAAATAATAGCTAAACCAACCTAACACACCTCTAGACCTACCTACTCTATAAATAGAAAAACGCCGCCAGGTCGTCCCCCTCTGGCAGAGTACCTAGCAAGCTGACAGCATTGCCGCGTTGGATAGCAATGGCTATCCGCTGTGCTAGGTAGGTCCCTGCTCTAGGGTCCTGGGTCAATTCCATAAGCTTTTTAGACAGTGCTTTAAAAAGCTTATGTGCACCGGGACCCCAGGAGCCTAGGGTTTCCACCCCAAACGGCTCAAATATGATGTCACCGCCAAGGTCATTCAGGCTGTGATGACGGGAAATGCGTCCAGCACTTCGAGTGCAGCACAGCCCGTGATGACCGTAGCTGTCTACGTTAGCGCCGCAAACACACTGATGAGGGACGACGTGGGGGGCACCAAGACGCAGGGCAGTAGCTAGCTGAAATGTACTGCGGTCCAGCAATGTTCCAATATTGGCAGATGGAAGTGCCTGCAGCCAAACACCCGATTCCCACCTTTCCACGGCTAAGAGACGAGCCCGCTCTGCCGGACCGGAAGACGTGTTAAAAAGACAATTCCGTACCAGTCGGCAGATGGGCTCATCCCAAAGCCTTTGGGAAGATGTATTTTCGGGCACAATGCTACCGGCACTAACGATGTCCCAGGCGTTCTTGGCCTCGTCCGCAAAGGGAATGGTTAAAGGGTAGTTTGAGCGCTCTAATATTTTGGAGATGACTGTGTGATTGAAATGGACTGAGGACAAGAACGCCGGTAGGGCTATGTCAGATGCTTTCCGAATGCCTAGGCCACCGAACCTTACTGGAAGTGTAGCTTGAGTCCATGAGCGGTGGTCGAAACTTATATTTAGGATAGAAGAAAGCGTATGTTTTAGGGTGTCATCTAAACGCTTTAGAAGTTCAGGGAACTTCCAGAGCTGACAACACCGCAAGACATACGTAAATTTTGGGACAAATAAACAATAACGAACTATGGTAAAGGCCATAATATGGCAGTTAATTTGGAGAAGGCGGTCTAAAGTATCACAGAAATTTTGTAATTTGTTGTCTATAAAAACTGGAAGGGACTCGTCTAGAATAGGGGAACCTAAGAGAAGGAGCGAACCTTTGTCAATGATGGATAATTGTGGAGCCACATCTTTAAACCTGGATATAATGGCATCTCTGTCCTGACAATTATCAGGGACAAAAAGTTCGCACTTCCCCAAGTTCAATTCCAGACCGATTTTTTTGAGCTCATGGATTAGGTTCTGAAAATCAGAAAGTACGGTATGCGCGTCGCTTCCTAAAGTACCATCATCCAAATACCAAACATTAAATTTTGAATTTTGAATTTTGAATTTTTTGTTTTTTTAATATTATAATATAGCATTGTATAAAACCATTAATAGTAGTTAAAAAAAAACAAAACTTTCATTTTCACATTTTCAACATTTTCCCAATCGTCCCATCATAAATCATAAGTGTATTTAAATTAGCTATGTCAGTCCATTCGGGTTAGTTACAGTTACAAACTTCGGAAGGAGTTTTAAAGAGGACACCATATATTACACTTTGTACAATATTATGCTAATTATTGTGCAAGTTAACGAGTGTCATCTATAACAAAATTACTCATTAAGAACCGAACACATTTTTTTTAATAACACAAGAACAGCAGCGTCGCACATTCATATCCCACAAAAACAGCTTTTCAAAGTTGTACAAACTACAAACATAATAAAATTATATTGGTTGTTTTAATACCTTCACTAGGTAGCCCCTCGTGAAATTACAGCATATTCCACGGCTGGCTAGTATTAGGGTTTACACATCATTTGAGATTCATCATTAAAAGTGAAATGTTATAAAAGTTTAGCTATAAGTAGCTTCATTAAGTAAATGGTATATTATTATTTAATTTAATTCAATTAAATTTAATACCGATATCAATAAATAAAGTTTTTTTTTATACCGCTCGTTTAAAACTACAACGTGGCACAACGAAAAACTGGAATTTTGGGAAAACGACTTTGAAACTTTTAAAATCTTATAACTTTTAAAGTAAGATAGCTACAAAAAAGATTATTTTGGCCATTTTAAACTTTACTAAGAAACTATGAATCTCAGTGAAAATTTCATTGATGTATAGATATTTATTTATGAAATAATAGTTTTATAAAAAAAAGTCCCTACATGTCACGTTCTTCCTGTAAAAATAATGAACTTACTGACTGACAAAGGGGTATATCACGTTATAGGTAACAAAATAAAGATATTTAAGAATGTGGTACAGAATATATTATATAGTAAAAATAACACTGTTGAAATTTTAATAGGAGTATTTATTGAAAAAAACTATTAGCTAAAGTGTAACTTACTAGTTTTATAATCGGTCTCACAAACAAATAATAACAAAAATAAGTAACTAAATTAAAACCCTTATTTTATTAGACTAAACAATCCTATGTCTAAAAATAATAATTTGACCTGATATTATGAAATATAGAAATATTAAAATTTACTACCAAAATAAGGTTCAAGGCGAGGAATAACCGCAACTAGCGCCACTCTTTTCTGTACATAGTTCATACTCGTACTTATAATTAGGTAGTACCTAAACTACTCAAAACAAAATAGGGCCCACCACGATTTTTTCACAAAAAGTGTAATACATGTTGCTTTCAACTTATTTATGGGCCAGTTCAAGTGTTTCACCGTAAAACTTACATGTTTATGAGTTCTTATCGATCTTTTGAACAACACTTTTTTTAATTTTTACCCTCAAGTGGCCAGGCAAAACAAATTGAGTAAAATCACCCAATGCACAATTTCTTATATTTTACAATAACCATAATGACTTAGATATAATAATATTATGTATATTGACTGTTTGAGAACCAATAACAGATACAGGAAATATCACATCTTTTTTTAGGATCAGAACTAGGTACTAATATTAATCTAAGATGGCATAACTCGTGAAAGGAGCATTGTTCTTCTTCGTCTTCACGAGCCTCACTCTGTGGTGTGTATGTGTCGCATTCATCTAATTAAATCAGCTATTTCATTGAGTGACTAGCGTTTTTATCAAATGACGACATTTAATTGAAAGACTAGGCCGAACATTGATTGTACAATCGTCACTCAACGTCCAATTAGTTAGCGGATTGTAACATAGCCCTTATATGAGAGCGGACATAAAATCAGTCAGCTGACTGAATTTTCCCAAAAGCGAATCTATCAACCCCGACTCCACGTAGTACTTGTCTGTCAACCCCTAGAGTGTATATTTAAGCGCGGAGGCGCGGAGGGAGAGCAGCCCCCGCCCGCCGTAACGAAATGCAGAAACCAGCTCTCGCCGTGGCGGCGGAGGCTGGTCGCCGAAGGCGACCAGAAAGTCGGAGCTGCCTAAGGCGAGTGTTGGTTGCTGTCATTCGTTACGCATGGGCGAAGGGGCTGCATTTCCCGCAGCGCCGGAGACGTGACGGTCCGACATTGTCCTTAAAACAAATCTATCAACTCCGACTCCACGTAGAACTTGTTTGTTTTATCTAACCTCTAAACTACAACTGTAAATATTTTCTTAACTAGTGGTTGCTGAGTAGAGGGGAGGGTAGGGGGGATTTCCTTTGTCCCCTTACCGCCGTCTCCACCTTTCTCCCCTGTTTTACTCCTGGAAATATCCCGGAAACACAGACATAACCTCAAAACTTCAACCATAAATATCTTCCAAACTAGTAGTCTCCTAAAGGTGGGAGTGGTAGGGGGGGTTTTCCCCCTCCCCCTCCCTCCACCCCCCAATTAAGAGGGATTTATACTAAATTTTTTCCAGCTCCTCCTTTTTTGGAAGTCAGTTAAAAAATCGGAAAATTATTCGCTAACACACATAAAAAAAACCTACTTATTCATCGAATTGAGAAAGCTCCTCCTTTTTTGGAAGTCGGTTAAAAAATCGGACTAAATGACGTTCAGTCAATGACTACATGACTAAATGACGTTCAATCAATGTTCAGTCAATACATTGGACGTTACAATAAACAACTTGACGAGTTGTCCTTTAGTCTTTCAATTAAATGTCGTCATTCGATAAAAACGCTAGGCACTCAATGAAATAGCTGATTTAATTAGATGACTGCGACATATGCATTTTCTTCCTGATCGCATATTATATCCGCAGCAATAGCATCTTAAAATGTAGCTATGTATTGGTCTATAGAGCTGAAAACACAATTTTCTATGCCTGTACTACTTATTAAGTCTTTTGACAATTCGTTTAGAGGTACAGTCATGGTTGTCAAGGTGTGAGCTTCTTCATCATCTGCACTTTCTTCAATAACTTTATTGATGGTGAAATTCGGGTCTCTAACAGAATCGTCGCTATCCTCGATGAAGTATTCCTCAGCAGAGCTTCTAGATGCTCTTCTGATGCCGGAGCTGCTAGAAGAATTTCTACGCCGACGCTTTTCTGGAGTTTTCTCATCTTGATGATAATTTTCATAAGCCATTTCCACTATTCTCCTTGATCGTAAATCGATCTTGAAAGAAAAAAAAAATCTTTATTAATAAAATATTATTATAAACAATGTGACAAAACGATGAATTTCTTAATATAACAGCAATATTTCAAATATATATCGTGACATCCCGTTATAAACGAACCGTAAATATAAACAAGTGTAAAAAAATATTGCATACAACGTGACATGCTAACACAAGCCAATTTTATTTTCATACTTTTCAAAGGAACAACGTGTTATCAAAGTGATGACCAAGTACGATGAATTAATTCTTTAATGCTAAAATGCGACATAACAAGTGTGACACATAATAGAATTAAATAAATAAGTAATAAAATATTTACCTTTACTCCAAAAAGGTGTCATGCAGGTCTTGACACGTTGCTGTCTTATACCGCAAGCAAGTACTCTCACGCACTGCATTGTCACACTGAGGAGGCGCGTTGTGGAAATAAGCTTAGCTGCTAAACGGGGCAGCGCTACATCGTGACAAGCCCTCTCTTTTCCTCATACTTTTGTCGGTATTGGCTTAAATTGTACCACGTTTTTGCACGAAATAGATTCGGTTACGGTGAATAAAATGGTATCAATAACTCAAAATTGAGTTATGCCACTGTGACACGTTATAGTTTTAAACGAGCGATACAAAGAAAGCATATTATTATAAATATTTATAGTTACATATGTTTTAATAGCTTTTTCAGTTATTTTTGTAATATTAATTATTAATATAGATTATGTATTTATAATTAGATACGATTATGTATACGTTTTTTAGATTATGTTTTTTCCATAAAAAACATTATCAAAATTCTAAACGTAATTTTAATTAACATTTAAGTACGTGCGTATCAATTACTTCGTAAGGCAGCAATTTAATATGGCATGAAATTGAAATGCTACATCGCGGGATAGCGTCATAAAAATACAAGACGTGTAATAATATAGCTATAATTTAGAAGTAAAATGGGATTTAGACGAGTAACAAGGTATAATGTGTTACAGAATTGATGGTGTATTCGGTGAGATTTATGGTGATATTATTACGTTGAGTCATATTATTATACCGTCTTGTTAAAGTCTCACTTATTATTATAAACTTGAGGCAATATTTTAAGCAGACTGCTCGGCTGATTAAGGCCACAAAGAAGATAATAAAGATAATATGGCGTAAAAGACATTTACTAAAAGTGCGTTCCAGTTGCAAGAAAATAACGTATGAACGAAATTTTTTATGTATGAACTTAGTGTGGAAAACACAGGAATATCTATATTAATAGGTATTATAAAGCGGAAGAGTTTGTTTGTTTCTTTGTTTGTTTAAACGCGCTAATCTCAGGAAGTACTAGTCCGATTTGAAAAAATATTTTTTTGTCGGATAGTTCATATAATTATAGAGGAAGGCTTTAGGATTTATAACATGACATTGCGACCAATAGGAGCGAAGCGTTAGTAATGTTGCAAAAACGGGGAAAGTTATTCACATTTGGGGACTTTCGTTGCGTGCGCTGCAAAAACGGTTTAAGTCACTCAAAAACTACGCGAACGAAGTCGCGGGCACAGCTAGTGAGTATATAAAATTTCATTCAATACGTTATTTCGTTACAACTGGAACACCTTAGAGTAGCTATATGCGCTCCTTGTCTATTAACCTTACTTACTCTCCAAACTGATATCCAGCAAATAAAACACCAAAAGCCGTTTAGATCGACTGATTCAATTCTCGATTGTGTCGGGAGTAAGCCTGCTGGTCTGTCTTTCAGCCTCCTCCTCTGGTTTTATGTAAGCACTTGGTACGTTTTCAGTCAAAACGATCTATTCGCGCAAAATAAATACATTGGTTATTAAAACGTATCCTATTCTCAAGTTTAACATATTAAAGTTGTGTGTAACAATAAAATATCGCGTAATATTTTGCATTTCAGCTCGAATTGTGTCAATCATAGCTCTGTGGTTCATAACAAACGGCGGGTGCGTTCCAGATCCCGATGGCTCCCTCGAGGGGAGTCCGCGGGGAAATTTAGGAATGGACGATAAATTGCAGGTACGGCTCTTCTCATTTCATGTAAATAAGTGAGTGAGCGGCACGCGTACCTATACAGTTTTTTTTTCTTTCGCCCTGTGAATGTAATAAGAATGTTTTAAGGGACCTTTAATTTTTTTTATTGGAACTTATGATATACTTAATCTATAATAAGAAAATAAATGAAAGTCATAATAACTTTCAGTGGCCGAGACGAAAATATTTCAAATTCATGAAGATGATTCTATTATAATTTTTTTAAGTTATCATCATGGGATGAAGATGCTAGGAGAGTGATGCGTCCGCTTGTGGAGTACGGTCCAGGTTTTGCCAAGATGGAAGCGCAGCCCTTCAACCACGGACACGCAGTGAACAAGCTAAAAAAACTATTCCAATTGAAGAGGAAGTTGTATGGAAAACCAAAAAAATCTTCTCCAACCAAACCTCCAACAATAATAAGCAAACCGTCGACAACAACAAGCAAACCGTCGACAACAACAAGTAAACCATCGACAACTACGAGAAAACCGTCGACAACAACAAGCAAACCAACTACAACCACAAGCAAACCAACGACAACTACTAGAAAGGCGGCGACAACAACAATGAAACTGTCAACAACGACGAAAATAAAACCATCTACAACTGCAAGCAAACCGTCAACAACGAGGAAAACGTCAACAACAAAAAGCAAACCGTCGACAACAAAAAGCAAGCCGTCGACAACAACCAGCAAACCAAAAACAATCGACAAAACTTCAACACCATTAAAAGTCATAGTCAATAAAAAAAACAAAAAGCAAGCATCGAGAACTAGGAGATAACCAATTCCAACAAGAAAATAATAGTCTTTAATCTATAACAATAATAAATTAAAAGGGCCATAGTTATTCTATAAAGCCTTATATAAATGATTTTGAAAAATATTTTTTATTTCATACACGGCCTTTAGCTACTTGGTTTTACTGTACACGACTGTCTCCGTGTTGTTTTGAGCTGGTCATGGGTTGGAGTCATGGGTTCCGCGTTGTAACAACATGTTGTTTTTTAGTTTGGATCCACGTTGATTGTTTGATAAGAAATATGCGCAAGATTGACATGTAAAAAGTTGTCGGGTATCGGTCCCACTGGCCTATGAGATTAGACTAGGCTTCTGTGTTTTGCGCAAACATTTAGTTTAGTATACATGAATGCACTAAAAAACGTGGTGTGCCATATAAATTTTATTATTCTGTCTCACTTTTTGCCATTAAAATTAATATGGTGTCTCTACTTATCTCGATTCTAGATGGTTAAGAAATCTTTAGATTTATATAACTGCTGCTGTACCTGTATATGATAAGGCTGGGACAATTCGTTTCGGAATTCCGAACACCGGAGAAAATTTAGAGCGTCGAAAATGGCATACAATAATAATACTCAAACTACTTATACTTTTTTCTACTTTATTATTAGATATAGTGTGGAAAAAGCGCAAGTAGTTTGTGTATTATTACTGTATAACATGAATATCCACCAAGAACCTACAGAGCACTTAATGACATACATCGAAAATAGAAGACTGGTCTGATACAACATAGTGGAAAATATAACACAAGCATAGCGTTAAATGTCATTCACCTCCTTTTTTTGGTAGTTAAAAAGAAAGAATATCTCTCTTGTATCGTAGAGTTCTTTTTCCGATGCTCTGAGTTTTCTCCGGACGGGGATACTCTGAACTGTATAATCACAGCCTTAAGCTGCCTGTAAAGTGATTAGTGTAATAGCATGAAAGCTGCAGATAGCAGCGAGTACTCTGCACTTTGTAAAATGTGTCTGACTTGATTACTCTGTCCCAACAGGTACTTAACTAAATTCATCTAGATAAAACAGATTTTTCGCTTCTTGATGAATATATTTCGTGACAAAATGTTGTAGAGTGTTATGATTTTTATAAGTCTTTAATTTTAAATGAACGTCGTAATTAAGTAACCTAAAATTTCTATAATAATTCTACTGGCGCATTTCTACTGTCCAACAATGTAAATTTTGCCATGGCCATATTTAGTCAAAGGTTGCCATCTATGGTTGCCATTATGCCATTATAAGGACAACATTTCAAAACTGTACTTTTCGAAAAGCCAATATATAAACTGTGTCATGACGCGAGTTTAACATTTTTATCGATCCAAAATGCAAGATTGAAAACAAAAAAAACAGCAGGCACGGATTTTCGTAACTCGTTAGAAAGAGAGGCGGATATTGCTTCCTCTGCTACACTGCGCCGACTATCTACTCTCCCTCTTACGAATTTTCGATCAGGTCACGTGTCATGACGCGAGTTTAACATTTTTATCGATCCCAAATGCAGGATTGAAAACAAAAAAACCAGCAGGCATGCATTTTCGTAACTCGTTAGAAAGAGAGGCGGATATTTCTTCCTCTCCTACGCTGCGCCGGTTATCTACTCTCCCTCTTACGAATTTTCGATCAGGTCACGTGTTCTGAGGCGAGTTGAAAAAGTGCACAACGCTACACGCGTACTTTTCAATTAAAAAAACAATACAATGAAGGGTTCATTGCATTGTTTTATAGTGTTAAATTGATGTGATATGAACCGTTAACCATATTGCTTGTTACCCATATTAGCATACATATACATCGGAATACAAACTTGGTTAAAAAGGTCATCCGTTACCAAGACGTAGCAGTAGTACATACCATAGAATACTAATTGTCATAGAAGTGTCCCACGCGAATGTATGGAAATATTTCATACTATTTATACTAGGGTTAATTAAAGACACATATAAGCGTTCCTGGTATAGCGTTGGAATTATTGATATAAACTACATAATGGATAGATGAACCAGAGCAACAGATAGATCTAGTTAACTTGAAAAAAGAAGTAACTATGTTCGCAATGGAGAATGTTACTGGGTATGCGAAATTGGTTGTTACTTTGTCACAGTAAAGCCTATATGAATATAAATACACTTCTTTTTGTTTCATGCCAAAATATCAATTAGTTTAGATTTTATAGACTTTTAAAAATCTCGATAATTTAAAATTGTCGCGCGTTGGCGCAGTGTTAGTGTGACGTCACAGGTCGTACAGCTCCTGCCGCGCGCGCCGTATATACGTCCGGAGACATAACATAACGCTTCGCAGTAAATTGTTGCTTTATTTCATTTGTTATTTTATTTCAACATGGATGAATGATATGAAAAAGGGCAATCAGATAATTTACCCAAAATAGATGGACTAAAGGTTGCCATCTATTGTGCAAAAAATAGTGATTTTGTTAGTAAGTAAGCATATTTTTTGCCACATACAACAACTATTTCAAAAATAGTATGCGATATGATAACAGAACTCATATTATGTTTGCTTACAAAGTACCTAACAAGGTACCCAGGTACCCAATATAACCTCACAGCCGCAGTGCAACCCCTACTTCCCAAAATTTCTTTCAAAATTACTTCCAACAAATTTTAGGGTTGATGAAAAAAAAACAAATTTGAGGGTAGATGCAAAAAAAAACAAATTTAAGGGTAGATGCAAAAAAAAAAACAAATTTGGGGGTAGACGCAAAAAAAACAAATTTGAGGGTAGATGCAAAAAAAAACAATTTGAGGGTACATGCAAAAAACAAATTTGAGGGTAGACGCAAAAAAAATACAAATTTGAGGGTAGATGAAAAAAAAACAAATTTGAGGGTAGATGCAAAAAAAACCAATTTGAGGGTAGATTCAAAAGATCAAATTTGAGGGTAGACGCAAAAAAAAACAAATTTGAGGGTAGATGCAAAAAAAAAACAAATTTGAGGGTAGACGAAAAAAAAACAAATTTGAGGGTAGATGCAAAAAAAAACCAATTTGAGGGTAGATGCAAAAAAACCAATTTGAGGGTAGATGCAAAAAAAACAATTTGAGGGTAGACGCAAAAAAAACAAATTTGAGGGTAGATGCAAAAAAAACAATTTGAGGGTAGATGCAAAAAAAACAAATTTGAGGGTAGATGCAAAAAAAAAACAAATTTGAGGGTAGATGCAAAAGATCAAATTTGAGGGTAGATGCAAAAAAAAACAATTTGAGGGTAGATGCAAAAAAAAAACAATTTGAGGGTAGACGCAAAAAAAAAAACAAATTTGAGGGTAGACGAAAAAAAATACAAATTTGAGGGTAGACGCAAAAAAAACAAATTTGAGGGTAGATGCAAAAAAAAAACAATTTGAGGGTAGATGCAAAAAAAACCAATTTGAGGGTAGATGCAAAAAAAACAAATTTGAGGGTAGATGCAAAAGATCAAATTTGAGGGTAGACGCAAAAAAAAAACAAATTTGTGGGTAGACGCAAAAAAAACAAATTTGAGGGTAGATGCAAAAAAAACAAATTTATGGGTAGACGCAAAAAAAACAAATTTGAGGGTAGATGCAAAAAAAAACAATTTGAGGGTAGATGCAAAAGATCAAATTTGAGGGTAGACGCAAAAAAAACAAATTTGAGGGTAGATGCAAAAAAAACAATTTGAGGGTAGATGCAAAAAAACCAATTTGAGGGTAGATGCAAAAAAAAACAAATTTGAGGGTAGATGCAAAAGATCAAATTTGAGGGTAGACGCAAAAAAAAACCAATTTGAGGGTAGATGCAAAAAAAACAAATTTGAGGGTAGATGCAAAAGATCAAATTTTAGGGTAGACGCAAAAAAAAAACAAATTTGAGGATAGACGCAAAAAAATACAAAAAACAAATTTGAGGGTAGATGCAAAAGATCAAATTTGAGGGTAGACGCAAAAAAAAACAAATTTGAGGGTAGATGAAAAAAAACCAATTTGAGGGTAGATGCAAAAAAAAACAATTTGAAGGTACATGCAAAAAAACCAATTTGAGAGTAGATGCAAAAAAAAACAATTTGAGGGTACATGCAAAAAAAAACAAATTTGAGGGTAGACGCAAAAAAAAAAAAAAATTTAGGGTAGATGCAAAAAAAACAAATTTGAGGGTAGATGCGAAAAAACAAGTCTGCGGGTAGATTTGAGGGTAGCGGTAGTAGAAGGTAGTAGCATCACGTTTTAACTGCAATGTAGCGTAAGTGAAGTTAAGCCTGGTGAAATAAGGGCGCATAGATCAAGAATTTTGGTTCTACATGAGATCTGACCACTTTTTGATAGATTTTGATTAAGGTGTAGTGTAGAGCTTGGCTTTATACGATATCTGATAACTTTTTCATAGGGTAAGCTGTGTAGACTCGTCTTGACAACATTTTACATGAAAATGTTTTTGGTGGGATTATATCTACTCGTACAAATACTTGTAATGAGATACATTATAGACAGTGGTAGATGAATTTATTAGTTCTTAATAGTTAATAAAAATATTAATTCATAA
The DNA here is from genome assembly GCA_905187575.2 of Celastrina argiolus. Taxonomy (NCBI): domain Eukaryota; kingdom Metazoa; phylum Arthropoda; class Insecta; order Lepidoptera; family Lycaenidae; genus Celastrina; species Celastrina argiolus. Next base: position 14,334,735 of record LR994595.1, on the reverse strand, counting down.
TAACAATAAGTACACTTATTGTTATCATGAATTTTGTTCGGACAGGTGTACAAAACCTTTTTCGCGATAACGCACATAATACAAAAAATTATGTATGCACATACACTTTATGACATTTTGTAAATTTTTCCTATTTCAGATCGCTTTTAGCCATTTCTGACGTATTTTAATATAATATATTGGAACCAAAATAAAATTCTTTTCCGGTGCTTTCACATTTTGGCACAACACATGATTTTCTTCTAATTGAATTCGACATTTCGAATAATATTAGCGTTATTTCGTAGTACACCGTACTGGAGCGCGCAACGTACTGCGTGAGCGTATGACTCGTGACGTCACCGCGCCGAGCGCCGGCCGACCGTCACTCGCACCCTTTAAAGTTCAATATCTCGGGAACTAAGCGACATATGGAAATAATTTTTACACACACCTTTTTTTTTTTTCATATGGACTTTATGAGACGTACAAAAACAAAACTAGTGAACATTCTCCATTGTTTTAGGTTTGTTAACTCAGAACTTTTGCCCGGGCGAACGAATGAAGGGTTTAATTGAAGGTGTTGCTTTCAATTAAATCCTTTTGGTCCTATTTTTATTACTTTGGAGATCGGCTGTCATTTATTTTCCTATGTTTTAATTATCTAAAGGTCAGAGATGTATTTTAAATTGGGAATGTTAATTTTATTTTACGGTTATAACTAATATCAATAATATTATAAACATTATCTTAGCAAATGCATTCGATAATTTGAATTTCGCATTACCACTTATTTTCTTTACAATTCTTTCGACATATCACATAGTTGTGGGCGACATATTTATTCCCTCCCATACATTTTTCAAGTCACGCGTTTCCCAAGACAATAAAGAAACAAACAATAAAAGTAATGCTAAATGTGTCACGACTTCTCACGCGAAGAGCATCTGTCGTCCACCACACGCGTACATCCTGGCTCCAACAAGTTCTAAATTAAGACCTAGAATTATATTAGTTGCGCCTCGGCTGCGTACGCGCACCACCGATTCAGAAAACTCGCAGTAGATTGTGGATCATGGTAAGAGTTACCTTGCGCCCGAAATAGCTGTTGCTCTTGAAATTTTCACTCTGTGCCAGTGATGGTGTAACGTCGTGTTTATTTGCAGCCAGTGATGTGAGCGAACGAAGATACCATGAAGTTTTCTATTGACGTTTTGGGGGTATTTTTGAAAGTGGTAGTTAGGGTAAGTGGAATCTATAGTTGTAGCGCTATTTATAAACGGTGCGTTGGAACCCGGGTCTAGAATCTATATTATTATCATCTGAGTTACAATGGTGTGATGAATATTTTTCGCTATAATGTATTATATTTTTTGTGTCTCATTTACTTCTATGTATATCTTTTTATCGTTTATTTGCCACAGTAAATTGTTAAATAAATATAATAATTGATCATAATTGTATATATTAGTTAATATTGTTATTGTTATCTATTTGCCGAAATCAAAATCATTTATCATTGATGATAACACTGATTAATAGTGATAATATTATAATTCAATGATATATAATTTAATATTGTTTAGTGTTTACCTGGGCGTTAGGATTTCTAGATATAATTACTAATTAGCGTATAGCTTGTTATCAATATTAACCTAACCAAACTAATTAGTAATACTTATATTACATCGTTTGATTCGTAAGTACCAATAGAAAATGCTGGCGCCATCTTTACTAATAGTGTACTCTACAACTTTCATTTTCACTCGTGCAAAAACGTATTTACTAGAGAAATCTAGTAAATATATAAACCAATAAATATTTGTTTGTCTATTACTGCTAAAGAAAACCTTTAAACAAAGTTAACATGACAAACGATAGCATCGATAATAATTTGCAAAATTTTGCACTAGGTTAGATTTATTACTCGAATAAAATTCCTGAAAACAACTTTAAATACAATGTATTTTATCGTGTAAACTTTTCTCTTGGAGTTCTAAATTTATTCTACCAATTACTAATTTAATTCATATTATAATCGCATAATATATTTATTAAACGCATAATATGCCAAATTATCTGAAAGAATCTGCTGTAAGCAAGGCCGCCTTTTTGTACTTATTTCCCGTGTTCACTTATTGCTGTTGTGTGTGATTTTATCTGTGTGCCATTTAAACTATTTTCTATGCTATTTTATAGTGTTTATTTTCTAGCGTTGTCTAGCGTATTAGGAGCCTGCTTGCTGCGTGATTATTATGTTTGGCTGTACCTATATGTTTTTTTACATTGAAACAACAGCAAGATAACAATAAACTTGTAGAATATGTTTCACTTTTTCCATGGAGAGCTGTTGTGTAAATAGCCTGGAGTTAATATAACCTGGCAACAGGCCACTGGATGTACGTTTGTTTATGAAAATATTTATAAAATCCGACTCAATGGGCTTACATTAATTTTGCAACGAATATAAAACGTGAGGCGTGGCGTAGGACGACCTATATTAATGTGGGACACCCTCTACTCATTGCCAAGGTTTCTCATTCTTAAAAAAAATTAGCTACATTTGTTATAAAAAATTTTAACTACGAAAATTATATCGGGTGTAAAAAGAACAGTCACTATAACTTTGGGATATGATTGTATTACCTTTTCTCATTCTATAAATGTATTTTTTATATTTTTTTTAACATTTTTTTTTTGCTTTTTCGATATTCTTGCGACAATAAAAATTAAAAAAAATTTGTTTAGTTATTGAAAAAAAATTGATAAGTACTTATTAAAAAAGTACATTTCTAAAATGAGGAAAGGTAGTATAATCGTATCTCAAAGTAATAGTGGCTGTTCTTTTTACACACTGTATAGCCAACCTGAAGCGCAGTCCTCGGCTCCAGGGGGCCTACTCAAGATGCCATCGCTAATTATCGCTTACAAAGTTCGATAACAAAATGTATGGGATTTGACATAAGGTACGCTAAATGACATACCCAATCGCGATCATTTAGCGTAGTTAATCCCATACATTCTGTTATCGAACTTTGTAAGCGATGATTAGCGATGGCATCTTGAGTAGGCCCCCAGGACTGGCTAAGCTATCCCGGCTTAGTTTCCCACTCTCTTCTGGTGTGACGCCTCCCATTTCTTTCTTATATCCACGGAGTGGAATGGGTGACGTACCGTCCTCTCTGTACTTCGCGACCTTATGTTTCGTAGAATCTGCCTACCAGGCCTTAGAACCTAATCACTACCACGAGTTCGATTGCACACCGAAAGTAACCTTCTCTGTAAAGTCAAAGCGCCAAGATACGCCCAAAAAAACTTAACCTAACCCCGGCTCCACACTACTCGCAAAGTTGAACGAAGTTAGACGAATAGGATAGTGTAGAGATGCACTTCGGCTTACCTCGTCAAACTTTACTAGTACTTCGCCGTACTTCGCCGAGGAACTCCCCGAGTAGTGTGTAGCCGACTTTGCGTTTTTGGACTCAAGGTGCTCTGAAATAGGGAGGCTCCAACTATTTCAGAGCACCTTGGGTCCAAACATGTTAGGTCAGGCTTACTAAACCTAGCTCTCAAGGGTCCAAAGTAGGGATGATACGGAGCTACGTAACCGTAACCGAAACTATCGGAAAATGAAAAATGAAAAGTTTTGCTACTGTAAAAATGTAATATTTGTAACCGAAATTATCCGAAACAAACTGATAATCCGAAATAATTTAATATCCATATCCGCATCCGTATGCGAAATTTCATATCCTTTTCATCCCTGGTCCAAAGGAGGTTGAAATTATATATTATTATTTATATCGTAATTTAAGATTTACGCCTCGTCTTCACCTTGGGTCCAACTATGTTAAGTAAGGTTTTTTTTCTCATAGAGGTAGATAAGGGTTACGTCTACCTCAGGGTTAATTCCAACTGACCCTATGGGTAGCAAATTTAATTAGTCCGCGCGCCAAACCTTTAAATACCCCACTGTGTTTTGTTGCTTCGTTGCTCAAGTTTCTCGTGTTTCTTGTTTCATTCTTTTCTTTATTTATCTCGACTTTTTGCAGAAAACATCTTGGATGTTTCTTCTGCAAATAATTAAGGAAGACAATTTTTTCACTTTCTCTTAGAAATAGCAAGACTTGTTCTATTTGTATGACTCCGTTGATCAATATTATATTCTAGTTTATGTAATAAGATTTAGAAAGTATTACCGTGATTTTTACATCTTATGTTTAGTATCACTTGTAGCTTTGCGTGTGGTCTTTGTTAGTCAAATACATAATTCCAGGTTTCAGGCTTATGTTGATATCATGTAACGCTATGTAGACTACTGAAACGTATCTTGATAGGTATATTGATTGGAGTAACAGGATAATTGGGTAAGGCAGGTTGAAGACAGATGGTCGGTTTTACTATTTGGATATCACAATTTCGATACCGTCTCAATATCGTCCAACAGCAAAATATTATTCTCAGAAACGTTTTGAAGTCATCTGTAGCGCAGTGGCTGAGCGCGTTCGTGTTCGAATCCCGCCAAAGGAACAAAAAGTTTTCTGTGTTCCTGGGTCATGGATGTGTATTTATATAATAAAAATCTGTGTATATTATAAAAATATTAACTATATTTCCGTTATCTGGTACCTGTAACACAAGTTCCTCGGATACTTAACAAAAGGCTAGATTGACGTGGTGTAAAGCGTCCATAGTTTTACATTATTATTATTATTATATAATATGTAGCTTAACAAACTGACCTGAAACATAGTCCGATGGAACTAAAACGTCCTTAATGAAAAAAAACACAGGCCTTTTCGAAAAAAAAATGGCCTGAAGTCGTATCATCATCATCATTTCAGCTATGACAACGGAAATATATTATTAAATATTTTTATACTATAAACATAATTAAGATTTTTATTACATTAATACACATCCATGACCCAGGAACACAGAAAACTTTTTGTTCCTTCGGAAGCATTCAAACCTGCGACCTCCCGCTCGAGCACCAACGCGCTTAACCACTGCGCTACGGAGGACGTCGTATAATATTTGCAGTAGGTAGATGCCACGTCCGTAAAAGTGGCGTTAGATATTTCTAATTTAACCTGAGAATAATACCAAACTGGGTTATTTAACCCAGACTGGTTCAAATGGACCTGCCATCTAATAGTAGTATAATTAATTCAACATTAAATAATTGAAGAGTTATAATGATACGCCTTTATAAAACGATTATCACACAAATTCATTTCTACATCTCTGCATATACTTTGAAAATTCCTTCTAATAAATATATCGTAACTAGCTGACCCGTGCCCACATACAAACCGTTTAAACATTCCCTGGACTTCCACGAATATTTCAAGACCTAAAATAGCCAAATCGGTTCAGCCGTCCTCGAGTTTTAGCGGAGACTAACAAACAGTAATGCATTTTTATATAAAAGAGATGTATTCCTTGACAAATACATTTTGGAATTTCACCGATAGTTCCAGGTGCTACGTCGAAATACATGTTTTCAAGGAATATCTGGAATGTAGAATATACGAGGTGTCCCTGCAGTTGACCTGGGGAAACGCTTGCTGCGCCCAATAGCACACACGGGGTTGAATGTTGCTGCGTTGACGTGTGTTGGTGTCTTTCACAACATGTATCCCCGTGTGTGTAATGAATATCTGAAATACATAAGATACAGGCTAGGTATTTCTGCACTTGCTGGTCTCAAACTAGCACATGGTCTCATGCTGCTTAACTTTGCAATAAAACGACACAAAATCATACATGTATCAATACCGTATTTTTTTAACTATGGACGCTTCACACCACGTTAATCTGGCCCCGTGCTAACCGTGACCCCTTTCCGAAGAACTTGTGTTACAGGTACCAGACAAAGCAAATATATTTAATACTTTAATACTTATATGCACATATTTAATATTTTTACTACAATATAACACATCGATGACTCAGGAACATTGAAAGCTTTTTATTCCCTCAGCGGGATTCGAACCTGCGACCTCCGGGTCAAGAGCCAAGCTCTGAACCACTAGACCACGGAGGCATCATATCTCTGAATACTATTATAGGTCGCGGGTTCGAATCCCTCTGAGGAAATAAAAAGCTTTCAATGTTCCAGAGTCATCGATGTGTTATATGGTATGAATAGTCATGGTAACACAATAATAGTCCCGTGAAAATCTTTACTAAAACAATACAAATACAATACAATACAAATATACTTTATTGTGCACACAACAAGTTACAAAAAAAACAAAAAAAATATACATTACAAAAATCAGACATGCACACAAATAATTGTAATATAATGTAAATACCTTAGAATAATTACACAATTTTGTAATTGTGTAATTATTATTCTAAGGTAAATACTAAAATAGTTTTCCCGATTTCCGTATAGGCGAACATTTTTAATTAGCAATATACTGATAAAGATTGTCGTTTTTATGTCGTAGGTAATCGTCTCAATTATAGGCATTATACATTAACCTGTCATTATTTGTCATTGTCCCTCGTCTCGCTGTTGGTATAGGGTTGTCACCTTTTTAAAGAAAAAAAATTGTAGATATACAGAATGTACAAATAGCAGTCACTATAACACTGTGAATATTATTATACTTTTCTCATTCCAGAAATGTATTTTTTTGTCAAAAATTTAATCTAGCGTGGTGTGTGTGTAATTGACTAAACAGGTACGAAACTATACAATTAAAAACACTGATAAAGTAATTTCTTACCTATAAATAAAAATTTAATTGGCTTTCCGATTTTACATAAATATCTAACTGTACATCATCATACTCTATTTTTTAATTTTTACTGAATAAAAAAAATCTAAATATATAGTATGGTTGGCAACCCTATTTACGCAGTAGGCTACAACGACCTATCTGTTAATCTACATTCTACGTAATTAACTAAAAAGGCGAATTAATAGCAATATAAACATATCTGAGCACGATGGACGATGACAGGTTAATTTTTCTCAATATGTAAGCGTCAACGCGACAGTGAAATTCGTATCTTTTTCTGAAGTAAATAAAGTTCAATGTTGAATCGCTAAACTTACTAAAATAACTTGCCGCGTCGGTGTGACCTGACGCTTAGACAAGGCCAGAGATTTTGATAGTAGGGATGAGCCCTTAGAAGCAATTACAGTAAAAACAAATCTCTTAGGTTTTTGGGAGTCGATCATTGATAATGCCTCCCACACCGATTTCGGTGACGCTGGCCGTTTTCATTGAAACCAGGCCGCAGGAGTTTATTTTATAGTGCCCCAGCCCCAGTGTGTGCACAATACACAGAAGCACTCTCTCTTCCTTCACTCTCATAGCCCAGTGGGACGGAATCGAAGCTTGTGTCAAATCTGTTTTGTTTTCAAATAACGTATGTGACAATAACGATAGCATATTCTTGAATTAAGGCGCTTTCTGGCCTGGGTTTGAACCATATCCTTTCCTCGGACTAAGGATATACAGCGTTATTTATTGAGTTCTGCCCCGTGTGTTTCCAGCTAAGTGCTCGTCAGGCGGTGAACTAGTGTGTAAACATTATCACAACTGAAACTACATCGTGGCTGGCCCCGGGGCGATAGAACTCTGCACAATGTAAAGCGGACTGCGGAGTAATTGATTTAGCTCCTCGTTAGAGTTTCCCGGAACACCATGTTTGAGCGTTTTCAATATTGGCGATGTATTTTGATTCTGAGCTTTCAGGGTGTGTACTGTGTTTAGGGTTACCATGTGACAGGCGTTTGCCGCATTTGACAGGCATTTTAAGGTTTAGGTCCGATATAATATAAAACAATCTCAAACCCAAGCTCACCTTGAGAACCTATTTGACAGATAAAAAAACGTTTCGTTTTACTTTTGAAAATGAAGAATTTTACTTATGTTACATACTTTAATATTTTTCTTTCTTAAAACGTAAAAATAAAGATTATAAAAATATACAGTATACTTATTTTGTTGTTTCCTGTAATCTAAATATAATATGAATATATAACGGTATAAAAAGAAAATAAATTAAAGTACTAACTATGTAACATTAATAAAGTTGTTCATTTTTAAAAGTGAAACGAAACGTTGTTTTATCTGTCAAATAGGTTCTCAAGGTGAGGTTGGGTTTGAGATCGTTTTATTTATAAGGGCCTTAGACAGGCGTGCGGCCGGCATTGGTATCAGACATGCATTTTCAAATTACGCGATGTCTTTCACTTATTAGTTATTACCTACAGCGTTTTGCTTTAGACAGGCATTTTTCTGAAAAATCAGGCACATTAGGTACTATGTACAGGCATCCCTCTATTTACATATGGTAACCCCAACTGTGTCAGTTAGTATAGGTCATGGAATTATAGAATAGGTACTAATATTTATTTGGACCCATGCAACCGGACCAGACGCTCGGAAATTCCGGTATTCATGCCCTAGTCTCGACTCTTCTTACCCGATTACGGCGAAGTAAAAAGGGTTATGATTTTGACTTACTGTATGGATGTTTTGTGTTGAACACAACATCAAAGGCTAACCCATAAGCCAGGTCTTTTTGTAAGGTTGTCCCAATTTTTTAAAAACTTTCTAGCTATTGATTATCGCTTACTGGTCATGATAGCCTGGTGACAGACGGATAAACAATAGACTCCAAAGTATTAGTAACTGTCGCTTTTACCCTTTAGGTGCTGAAACCTAAAAAAGGTTTTATAACCAAAGTTATTTGACGACCTCCGTAGCGTAGTGGTTGAGCGCGTTGGTGCTCGAGCGTGAGGTTGCAGGTTCGAAACTTTTCTGTGTTCCCGGGTCACGGATGTGTATTAAATTTGTGTAATCATATAATGAAAATCTTAAATTTGTTTATAGTATAAAAGTATTAAATATATTTCCGTTGTTTGGCACCTGTGACACAAGTTCTTCGGACGGGGCTAGATTGACGTGGTGTCAAGCGTCCATAGATATTATTATTAAGCATCGAGACTTGTGACGGAAAGCCGAAATTGTTTGTGAATTTAAAAGTTAAGAAGCCCATCGAGCATTCACTATTCGCACAACCGGCATACTTGAGTTGACAAAGGATACTTAGCATAGTTGGTGCAAATTCTTGCTCCGAGCTGCCCATTACATAATTGAGATAATTCTATCCGAAAACATAAATGTAAAAAAGGAGAGCCAAGTTCAATACAATATAATACTTGGCTACACCCCAAAAATAATTGACATCTTCATTAGATATTAATGAGTGATAATACTTAAGGGTGTGTATGGTCCCGTATATACAGGGTATAAAAAGAGAAGTCACTATTACTTTGAGATACGATTATACTACCTTTTCTCATTTTGGAAATGTATTTTTTTTGTCAAAAACTAAAAAAATATATTTCCTTTTCACCATTTCTTATTTATTTTTCACACAAATAACAATAAACCAAAAAAAAAATATTTTTTGAAATGTTTGTAAAAAATAAATAAAAAAGAAAACATTTCTAGAATGAGAAAAGGTAGTATATCTATGCAAAATCTAAATATGTATTTATAGGAACAAAATAACCTTACAAACTAGTATTAAACTCTATTTCTTTACTTTATTGGACAACAATAAAAATGCTGTAATTTAAAAAAATGTGAGATCTTAAAGTAGGTTTGACTTGGCCAGTTTTTATCAGAATTAAATAATATACGGTGTAAAATAAATGAGTGGCAATACTTAAGGGTGTGTATTATTACAGCCTGTAGAGATATATTACAGCCTATAGACTTATATTTGTTTGGTTACCACCGTATTTCTAAACTATCAAGATACAGAAAATCTGATTACAGTCCCTATCTAACACTCACAAACAAACTCCCTTACACACACACACACACACACACACACGTAAAGAATAATCTATACTTATAATAAAACTGTAGAGAGGTCAATTCTGTACATTGAATATTTTTTCAAAATACATATTGGAGGATGATTGGCGATCGATACTGATGCCAAAAATGCAATTAGTAAAATTTTTGTCTGTCTGTCTGTCTGTCTGTCTGTCTGTATGTGCGCGATAGGAACAAAAACTACTGAAGGGATTTTAACCAAACTTGGTACGATTGTAGCCCATATTCCTGGGCAGGTTATAGGCTATATAACATAACGCTACGATACATAGGAGCCGAGCAGTGACGATAAATTGGAAGCAAGTCGGAGGAATTTCGCGCGCGCGGGCTGCGGACGAACGGTTCATGCGGGGGGCACGGGGGGATCGCTTACACAGTGACGCGAAGCAATAGAATGTGGCACTAAAGTAGATTAGAACTTGAAATAAGTACCTAACTAACAGATTTTTTTTTCTGAGAAGAGTGTTTCCACAGTGTCATAATAATATAAAAATTGTATTTTTGAACTTGCTTCACAAATTGAAATAAATTATCATTTATTGTATAAATCAACTTAATTAACTGTATTATTAAAAGAAAGCCTTTCGCGATAATCTAAAAAAACGGGCAATTAAGCGGTTTTTGGTAAACTATTTATACCATCACGGTATTAATCCTTATCATTTTTAATACGTTAGTTGGCTTAAGAATTTCATGAAGACTATATTTGCCCTTTATACCTAGCAAGTATAATTAATAGTTTAGGAGATAATATAGCAAAATTAAAATCGTTACGCCGTGATTCGACCGCCGCATCGCGGCGCCGCGCGATACAGGCTGATGCGTGACGTCTTATATCCGAGTCGGGGTGTAGTGTAGGTATCAGATGCTGGTAGGTAGGAATTTTGGCGAAGGTCAACCAAAGGAACTCCACCCCACTGCTGGGTAAAAAATACTATTAAAATGTGCTAACAGGCAGTACCGGTAGTATGAATTTAACCACGCACAGCCGCTAACTGTGCCCCCAGTAATAATCGTGTAAGTACGGCGTATGGCGTATAGATGTCGCTTTGATTTGAAGATATTTGTTTATTTTTATTCTCTGTCGATTGATATGGTCTGGTGTACAAAAAGTTACGTTCTAACGGTTTTCTTTAACCTAATTAATTTCAAAGTAATCTACCAAATAAAACACCAAAAACCGTTAAGATCGAACTGATTCGATTCTCAGTTGTGCCTGCTGGATCCTCGGCGGGGCGTGCCGCTGCGCCCATGTCTAACCGAGAGTTCCGTTTTAAAGACCTTAGTAATTGCAATATAAGTTTAAATTTAATAATACTTCAAAACATTAATGACAAAAACGGTAATAAGTTGAAAAAATTGAAAATATTTTTATGGTTTCGCAATTTATCCTATGTCGTTTAAATTTGATATGAAGCAACATTTTAATAGTGCATTAAGATGTTGCTTCATATCAAATTTCTATTCCCGGGAAGTACCCTTTAGGTTTTGGTTCCCTTTGGCGTGTCGAAAATTGCGAAAATTAGCGATATAAAGTATAAACGGCTGAATCTTTGGGTAGATGTGGCCAAGATGCCTGTTTCTTTTCACAGCCAGAAGGGACAGTAGAGCTGAGTTTTTAATATGATTTTTAGCTTGATACCTACACGTGTTAAAGTTTTGACACCCAGACAGACAGACGGACATCGAAGTTAAATACTTTACTAAATTAACGTGAAAAATTGTCTGGGTCTATACGGTGCATTCGAATAATATTATCCTAACTTCGAATACCTTTGCTGACTTCTACATATTGTTCGAAGGCCTACTTCTTTTGCCGAGCTCCGAAAGGATAGTAATATATTATTATTATACCCTGCATACCAAGAGGCTTGCCGGGTACGTGTCTTGCTGGATCGGGATCAACACTGGGATGCACTGGGAAGTACCTATTAGCGAAAGTTCTCAGCGGTTGCGCCAATAAACTAAAAATATATTTAAAAATACTAAAGTGCCCTAAATCACTTTTCCACGCGTACGAAGTCGCGGGCACAGCTAGTAAATAATAATTGTAAAGTAACTTGTACAGTCTGCTCAACAGCACCAACTGTTTGAAAATATATTGTTCGGAGGTTCTGGTGTCCTGAAATACAGGCCACGCCTAGTTTAGGCACCAGTCTCCCACAAACTCTATGTAAACTGTGTGTTTGTTCAAAATATTGTACTGTAATTCTTGTGGTGATTTTTTAAAATACTTTCGACTAAGTAATTGTTGATTATGCCTAATTTGTTAATGTAAAACCACAGTTAAAAAGTGGAGCAGACGAGTCAGCTGTTGGCAAGTGAAGCCGCGACTGATTGATGCATTGTACGGTCCCCGTGATTGGCTCCCATTTTCCGGCCTTATTGCTACGTAATAAGGGCGAAAAGTAACAAACAGAATGTGTCGGCGAATGTAGATAGCTAATAGCTGGCTATTCCCGTACGAATATATTTTTACCAACCATTTATTTCGTATATTTATGGGTTTGTTTTAAATAATTATGCTCTAGGGGTTTAAATTTATCATTAAACGTGACGTCATTAATTCCAATATGGCGGCTCAAATTGCAACATTAAACCATTTCAGTAAAAGTGGTTATTGACTGTAAATATATTATGTTTTTCTTGAAAAATGTTAATAACTAACTGAAATTAATGAAAAACAACTATAATATAATAATAATATTTATGGACGCTTCACACCACGTGAATCTCGCCCTGTGCTAAGTATCCGAAGAACTTGTGTGAAGTATATAAAGTATATTCAATACTTTTATACTACACACATATTTAAGATTTTTATTATATTATACACACATTTAATACACATCTATGACCGAGAACATTGAAAACTTTATGTTGCCTCGGCGGGATTCGAACCCGCGACCTCTCGCTTCGAGCACCAACACGCTCAGCCACTGCGCTACGGAGGTCGTCAAATATATTGTCGCAGTCATCTTATTGAATCTGGTTATTTAAAATTGAATCACTAGGCGGTTATAAATGGCGTCAAACAGCTCGTACATATAGCAATGTGTTGATATATTTTTTGATTAATTTACTTTAATGTTTGTTTTATTAGTACGGAAATTTCGAAGTTTAAAACTAAAATATTAAATGGCTGTCCTAGTCTCGGATTCTAATATTTGTTGGTAAAAACAGGATTCAATGAAAGCGCTAGTCATTCAATTAAATAGCGGATTCAATCAGATGACTGCGACATATACACTGGCTCACCAATATTAGCTTATCGTCGTAAGTCATTAATAGTGATGGTATATTGAATGAGGGGTCTGGGGCCTTACTTTCCAAACAGATTCGATTTTGTTTCAGATTTTCTAGACAATCAATTAAAATACTCAAACAAACACTATTTACTTATTCTTCATTCCACCTGATTACATTCATTGACAGCTTTCGAAAAACCAGCTTTTCAAATTTTGATGATTCTTTGAAGGCACATAAATTCGTAACTAGGCATAAAAATAAGGACGTACAGGTCTTTATTCAGGTCTTATGAAAGTGCAATTGATCTAATTATGAACAGAATCCAAGACCTGATTTTTTTTTCTCTGGTCCGCTTGACGTGAAATGCCCCATTTGTTTGTTTTGATTCTCAGTCGATTGGTATGGGAGTACAAGAGTTACAAACTAACAATATTCTTTATCCTGATTAGTTTCAAAGTAATCCACCAAACATAATAATGAACTGTATACAACATGATCTATAATATGTAATGAAAATTATGTAATATGTGTTTTGAAATAAATAAATTAGAATTTGAATTTGAAAATAGAATACCAAAAGCCGTTGCTATAGAGCTGATTCGATTCTCGATTGTGTCGGGAGTAAGTATGTCAAAATATTATTTAATTTTATCATGAAAACTAAACGTCCATGTAAAATTTTAGTTTTTCACAACATTTCGCGTACAATATCTTAACAATAGTTCACATCGAGCACGCAGGATGCTCTACTTTTTATACCGTTTCGATTTAATCTTATCGAAAGCCCTTGAGGGTTATGGCTGTCATACCTCATAAAAAAGGTTCTATAGGACCGATCCCTTTTGCTGTTAGGGAGCGGTTAGGTCTATCAAGCGGTTTCATGAGGGCCGCCATGTACTATCACATTTAAAAGGGTTCCGTGATCTGGAAAATCTACATTATTTTTCAAGTTTATAAGGATGAGAATATATTATTATCCGGAATCCGGACGGCTGGAGTCAATACAGAGCATTGAAAGGGAGTCTAGCTGGTGTAATAGAGTTGAAAATGTGAAAAACTATGAGACGCTCGTTCGTATTTTTTATTACTGTAGTACTGTATTCGTATATTATTGAATGTATTGGGCTTTAATTCTCGAGCCTCAAACTCCGTTTCGAACGACAGTCTATTCCGCTCGTGCGCACGTCATACGCTGCACGTGCGAGCGTCTGATCTCCCGCCCGTCGTGTCAGTTATCCTTCCCACTCGGCTACGATAGTGAAGGAGAGTGCATCCGTGTATTGTGCACATACTTGGACACTATAAAATAACTCATGCGTAGCTGGACTGGTTTCAATGAAACCGGCCACCGTCACCAAAATCGGTGTGGGAGGCATATTATTATTATTGAAGGGAAACATCGTGTGGAAACCAGCAGATGGCCCCAGACGTATTTTTTATTTATTTTTATTTATTTCAGCATCATGCACATTTGTACATAGGCGGACTTAATGCCTTAAGGCATTATCTACCAGTCAACCTTTAGGTGATTTAGAAATAAAAATAAGTAGATGCATTACCTGTACAGACGAAAACATGTAAAGACTAAATGAATAATTTACATTAATTATTAAATCGTAAAAAAATAATGAAACATATAAAATATATTACACAACAATATAATAAATAATAAATAAAGATTTTAACACATACTAAAATAATACTAGTAATAGATACAATTTGTCCAGTATTGACCAGTCATTCCTCTGGACTAGGCAAACTATGTTGTGAGAATGCTATGTCGACTGTCAATATGTTCTATCTTAAATTTAGATGCAGCTAATTTATAATGTCTTATCTCGATTATCTAATTAAAATTATTCAGACAGAAGAATATCGGGTTCATTTTTTAATAAATAAACAATATTAAAGTCAACTGTTTTCTTATTATATAAAAAATGTATACTAAATAGTTACTTACGTTTTTTCTGTTTCCTGAAAAATCTTGAAAAATAAGATAGGATAATTTGCCAGTTCACAGGCGTCCCAACCATGCGACATTTTAAACCGCCTGTCCCAGGTACAGTATGGTGTGGTTACTTCGCTCTGAGAATAATGTAACTATAAATCATCCATAACGAATGAAAGGTCTATCAAAAATTGTTTATTTATAGTAATTGTAATTTTGTTCGCCATTAAAAGGATATTATGTTTTAGTGTAGAGAAACAAATAATTAATGAAAATGAAAAATTTCCAAATTGGTTAGTTACTAACACTTTTAGAATTGTCCTACATGATGACCTACCATTAAGTTTATTTAGCACCTAAATATTTTGCCTACGGTACCCTAACCCCAAAACGTGTCAGCCAAGTGGAAAGTTTTCAGTAATACTTTCCTGGTATGAATACTTAATCCGACCTCGTCCAATATTAAAACTCGACACGCGTCTGATTGACACAACAAGATGGCGACCAGGGTTACGTTACCACGTTGCTGTACAATAGATGATTTTGTCAATGGTAATGGACTGTCATCTATCTTCTAGCTCTTTCTTCTTCTTATATATAACTATGAATCGCTGTTCGTTAGTCTCGCTTAAACTCGTGAACGGCAGAACCGATTCGACTATTTTTGGAATGGAAGTCCCGGGAAGATTTAAACGGTTTATCACAAACTGTTTCTATGCTCGACGAAGTGGGCAGAGTCAGCTAGTTTTCAGTCGCTATTATCACTAACGAAGCTCAAATAGAAAAACGTATGGGATTTGACATAAGCTTCGCTAAGTGACACATTTTTCGCACAGTGAAGGTTAACTCACAGTCAAATCCCACAAATTTTGTTTTCGAGCTTCGTAAGTGATACCTAGTAGTGATGTGATCTTGAATCAAGGCCCTGTTTCAATTTTTTCATTGGATTCGTTCAGAATGACTAGCTGTCAATTGTTCCAGCTAAGGGCGAAGTTCTATTAGTGCGTTGCGTCGCGTTGACTCTGCGACGTTTCCTGTGGACCATATCATAAAATATATGGAAATCGAACCTGTAGCGACGACGCAACGCAACACAATAATGTGCGGCCTCACCATTACCCCACAGAAAAAATCGTACGTTTCTTAAAAAGTAATCAATAAAAAACCGAATCTGAGACCATAAGTAACCATTGATCTATATCGTTATAGATTTTAAACGATTTTACGACCTCCGTAGCGCAGTTGGTTGAGCGCGTTGCTCGAACGAAAGGTCGCGGGTTCGAATCCCGCCGAGGGAACAAAAAGTTATAAATGTTCCTGGGTCATGGATGTGTATTAAATTTGTGTATAATATAATAAAAATCTTAAATATGTGTATAGTATAAAAATATTAAATATATTTCCGTTGTCCGGTACCTGTAACACAAGTTCTTCGGATACTTAGCACAGGGCCAGATTGACGTGGTGTGAAGCGTCCATAGATATTATTAAACCGTAAAACTGATTAAAAAAGTTATACTATAAGTACTTGATAATAATATTGTCGTTTTTTACTACGCTTTTATTAGCTTGGGTTGTATCTATGTATGTAATGGAATCTTTAAGCATAAATTTGACCGATTTCCAGAAGTTTGATTAATTTGAAACTTTGCACACGTATCAAGGACCGATGACAATGCAATAATATAACTATTTTTTTTATTTTTATTTAATTTTTCCAATTTTAGGTATGCTTTTTATGCTATACTCGGAATCATAATTAAACGAAATACGTAAACGTTATCGTTTAGTCTATATAGTGCAAACATACATACGCTAGATAGACACATCACCGTTCTTTGCATCGCGCAGTCGGGTAAAAAAACAAAGACGTATGTGATGTAAGCAGGCATGAAATGGATATGAAATATATACGGTTAAGGATATGAAATTATTTCGGATTATCCGTTTGATTCGGATAATTATTTCGATCACGGATATTAAATTTTGGTTACTTTTTTATAGTAGCATAATTTTTATTTCGAATACGGTTACGTTTAAGAATTTTATTTTATTTCAGTTACGGTTACCGAGATTCCTTACATCCCTGGATGATGAGATCTCTGTCTACAACATGGGAGAAAGATTTGTCGACGCCACAAGCTTCTCTCGACAGTATGCTTGGGATAAGAAAGGCTAACGTCTTTTTTATTTGACGCAATATCTCTATGTATACAACAACTGGACTAAGTTTTCCCGATTTAATACTTTATTTATTTATTTTAATACATCATGCACATTTTGTACATAGGCGGACTTAATGCCTCAAGGCATTTTCTACCAGTCAACCTTTAGGTGATTTAGAGATAAAGTAGATGCATTCCAAACGAGATATCGGACATAGGAATATCAACTTTAAGCGCAAGGAAAACTTATTGACGTCTACATATAGACATATATCTCGCGCTACGATCGACAACGTGTACAGGAATAAGTTGTATTAAACGTAGAAACATTACTTTGTTTACTTGCACTAACACATTTCGTGTTTGCGATCGATAGTATGTTCTAAGTGCGGATATAAAGACACTTGTACACACGATGTATTAGAGAAAACACGCCCGTAGATCACTGCATTTACCCCAACTACGTACGCGCTGGTTGCTTTTATAGTACTTTGCGTCTAATGTATTGCTTTGGATATTCAGTGTAGGACTTTTAAGAAATATTTGTGTGTTTGTTTCCCATTAACGATAGGAAATCTATTTAACAATTTTACTATAACGGGTGTATAAAGAATAGTTACTATAACTTTGGGATATTACTACCTTTGCTCATTCTAGAAATGTTTTTTTTTTGCTTTTTCGTTATTTTTGCGACAAAAAATAAGAAATAGTAAAAAGTTAAAAAAAAAGGTTTTTGAAAAAAAAGGTATAAATGTGACGTGAAAAGGTAGTGTATAATCATATCCCAGAGCTATAGTGACTGTTCTTTTTACACCCGTTATACAGGCTGTAATATTAATGAGTGATAATACCTTAGGGTGTGTATGAGTCCCGTATATAGATAGAGTTTACTATGAAAGTATCAGCACTAAATGTGGTACTTTTTATTTAATTAGTGTATGAGATAATTTTTGAATATCTACGGACGCTTCACACCAAGTCACTCTGAGCCCGTGCCAAGCTGCCAAGTATCCGAAGAACTTGTGTCACAGGTACCAGACAACGGAAATATATTTAATACATACTTTCATACTATACATATATTTTTAGACTTTTATTATATTATAGCTGTGCAGCAGTTTATGCAGCGCACGCAAAAAAAGGCCCCCAAAATGTGAATCATTTTGCAACATTTCTCACTGACGCTTCGCTCCTATTGGTCGCAGCGTAATGTTATATAGCCTAAAGCCTTCCTTTATAAATGGACTATCCAACAAAAAAATATTTTTTCAAACCGGACCAGTAGTTCCTGAGATTAGCGCGTTTAAACAAACAAACAAACTCTTCCACTTTATAATATTATATATAGTATAGAACCAGAACAGGAACTACTGGTCCGATTTGAAAAATTCTTTTTTTGTTGGATAGTCCAATTATAGAGGAAGGCTTTAAATATAAGAAGGCTATAAAATAGGAGCGAAGCGTCAGTGAGAAATGTTGCAAAAACGGGGAAAATTATTCACATTTGAGGACTTTCGTTTCGTGCATAAGTTACTTAAAAATATGTTTGAAAGAATTCTTATTTTTCAATAATCATGATAACAAAAACGAACGTGAGCAATCAAAAGATAATCGCTATAGTGTTTCCGACAACCACGCGAACGAAGTCGCGGGCACAGCTAGTATAATATATTCCCGCTGCCACTAATACGACACTTACGGGAAAGATGGTTGGTTGGGAGGTTTTGTTGCTCCGACACCACACCGACAATCGTGATATCCTTCCGATATCGGAGTAAGTACCGGTATATTGTGTGCACTGTGCAGTAATCTGCAGTATGAACGCTACACGTGCAAACATCCGCTGTGTACATCCAACTTGGATGAAATAAGTTTTCCGTCGATATTTGTACTGCAGTCTGTTACGCAGCAAGTAACAAATGAGGTGTATGTTACCTGTACCCGCTTAATAAAGTTAGTCACAATTTCACCTACGCTTGTGTTAACGGCTTCTTAAATTACCAGGCCTTCTTATTCATTGACAGGGATTACGAGAGGGATAACAGGATATTTTAATTAAGGATTAACTTTAACATATTGTGTTGGTGGAATTGGCAACTTATATTCGACAGCGTAGCCAAATCGAAAAATTATGTATTAGCGTTTTAAGGTAAAGATGGATTTTAATGTTATATACAATATAGTATACTATTGTCATATATACATATAACAATAGTATACTATATTGCCACTCAGGCTTCGACCAGGCGCCATGGCTCGCCGTGGTTGAAGCCTGAGTGGTTTCCCTTTAAATGCATGGCGTGGGCATTGCATAGCCTTGCTTAAATTAACTTTCTGTTTATTTTATTATTCTTTATTTTTGTCTTTTGTCTTAATATGTCGAGTTGGTGTTTTGTTAACCTTTGGCTGTGTTATGCCCCTTTATGTGTTTAATAAAGATATTTTAAATTTTTTATTTTTATATAGTATACTAGCTGACCCTTGCCCACTTCGTTGAGCATAAAAAGAGTTTATGATAAATTCAACTAAAAAAAAACAACGTGGGAACCCGAAACCCGAAACGCGGGAACCCGGAACCCGCAACGCGGAAACCCGGAACCCGCAGCATGGGAACCCGGAACCCGCAACGCGGGAACCCGGAACCCGCAAGGCGGGAACCCGGAACCCGCAACGCGGGAACCCGGAACCCGCAACGCGGGAACCCGGAACCCGCAACGCGGGAACCCGGAACCCGCAACGCGGGAACCCGGTACCCGCAACGCGGGAACCCGGAACCCGCAACGCGGGAACCCGGAACCCGCAACGCGGGAACCCGGAACCCGCAACGCGGGAACCCGGAACCCGCAACGCGGGAACCCGGTACCCGCAACGCGGGAACCCGGAACCCGCAACGCGGGAACCCGGAACCCGCAACGCGGGAACCCGGAACCCGCAACGCGGGAACCCGGAACTCGCAACGCGGGAACCCGGAACCCGGAACCCGCAACGCGGGAACCCGGAACCCGCAACGCGGAAACCCGGAACCCGCAGCATGGGAACCCGGAACCCGCAAGGCGGGAACCCGGAACCCGCAACGCGGGAACCCGGAACCCGCAACGCGGGAACCCGGAACCCGCAACGCGGAACCCGCAACATGGGAACCCGAAACCCGCAACGCGGAACCCGCAACGCGGGAAACCGGAACCCGGAACGCGGAACCCGCAGCATGGGAACCCGGAACCTGCAACGTGGAACCCGGAACCCGCAACACGGGAACCCGGAACCCACAACGCGAAACCCTAACGCAGAACCCGCAACGTTCACGGAAACGCTGTCGAATGGAATAAATAGTATCCTATGTCCGTCTACTTGCTCTAAGCTACTTCCTCACCAATTTTCAGCCATATCGATAAAGCCGTTCTTGAGTTATAAATAATTTTACTAACACGACTTACTTTTATACATATATATGTATGTATAGATTACTCCTACTAACATAAGCTAACGCCCGGTGAATGCTCCCGTCACAGTCGGTCCAGCCGATTCGGTGATCATTAGTTAGATGACGATGATGATGATGATGAAAAGTAGCCTAAATTAATCCTTGTAACTTTAGCTATCTACCAGTGAAAGTCTCGTTAAAATCGGTCCAGCCGTTCCAGAGATTAGCCGGAGCAAAGAGACACGCTGACAGACAGACATTTTTTAAAATAGCATTTTCGTTTTCAGTACCTAGATATCGTTGCCAATGCCAAAAAAAAGAAGAAAATATCGTTTAAAATGTCATATGCATTTAGAAAAACGTTGCTAATTGAAAGTTACAAACTGACATTTCAATACGTATAGATTTCTGAACGCATAGTTGTTACATCATTTGTCAACAAATGTTTGACATTTGATGAACAAAATATGAGCATTTATTTATATGATTAATTATTCATTACACATCAAGTTTTCACTATTTTTAATATGTATTCTGCTATTCGGGGAGGAGACAAATCCAACGAATCAAAAACCATGAAAATTGGTTCAGCCGTTCTCGAGTTATAAGTGTTGTAACAAACACGACTTTCTTTTATATATATAGATTTGCGTTGTATTGGTCCATACGTATGCAATTTCAAATTAATAAGACTTCCGAAAATTTGTGAAAATTGTGCTTATAGATTTTGGTACTGTAAAATACTTTAGACGTAGAGTAATCGGCGTACTTAAAAAAACAGACCTAATTGAGGACCTCCTCCTTTTTTGGAATTCGGTTAAAATATCGATACACATACAATAGATTAGTCAGGGTTACTATATCTAGTCTACTATACCTACTACCACCTACTATATCTAGTACTATACTAGTCGGGGCTACATGGTTTTCACTTGATTAGTATCAAGCTAATTGTTTTGAGTACCTTCATTTTGATGAGACGTCCAATAATTTCTTGGACGGAACTCTCGATTGTGGTAGCTAACAAAGTTGGTAAGGATTAAAACAAAATCTCATCTTTCGAGCGTAGGACCGGGATAACGTACCATGCAATTTGTAGGACAATTATGTCTGTTGAATTACATTAATATTAACTAAGTAATAATAAGGAAATCAGCTGGTTACTAATAATTTAAGATGACCTCTTTATCGATACAAGGTAGCAAGAGGGAACTCTTTGATCAAACCATAGATTTTGTAGGACAAATATTTTTTCGGATAATTTAGATCGTGCTCTTAATATTTATGAAAAAAAAATTTGGAATCACCAAATCCACAAACTTTATTCTTGCTATCTCTGTTAGCTACCACAAACAAGAGTTCCGTCCAAGAAATTCTTGGGCGACTCATCAAAATGAGGTACTCACGAAAAATTATCTTGATACTAATCAAGTGAAAACCATGTATGGGGGAACCCTGACTAATAACGATGAATCAATGTTTTTTAATGAATGTTCTGTTGAATTATACTTGTATAATGCTACGACGTAGCATCTCGTAGACGTTGAGGTTGAACCGCGTAGACCACCTACGGGCTACGTAAAACTTTATTAGTATTTTGGCTAATAAATTATATTATTCGTAACTTTATCGAATTTTATTATATAAGTATGGTATATATATTTTTTTTGCTTCAGGTTAAGGTAGTACTAGTCATATTATTGTAATGACAGTTTTATTTGTTTTAGTTTTCTTTTTGATTAAAAAATTAAAGTTGTGTTATTACATACTTATTTTAGCAGCATCAGAAAATCTCTGTACATTCGCGGTAAATTGACGCGGTCGGTTCAATCCCGCCGAGGGAACAAAAAGTTTTTCAAATGTTCCTGGGTCATGGATGTGTATTAAATTTGTGTATATTGTATATAAAAATGAATCGCTGTTCGTTAGTCTCGCTAAAACTCGAGAATAGATTCGGCTGTTTTTAGTCTTGAAATGTTCCGGGAAGGTTTGAACGATTTGTATGCTCGAAGTGGGCACGGGTCAGCTAGTAATATATTAAAAATCTTAAATATGTGTATACGAGTAGTATAAAAGTATTAAATATATTTCCGTTGTCTGGTACCTGTAACACAAGTTCTTAGGATACTTACCACGGGGCCAGATTGACGTGGTGTGAAGCGTCCACCGATATTGTTATTATTTAAAAAACTCAAAGACTATTGCAGGATCTTCATAATGTTTGTGACCAATGGATAGAGTGGTTCTCGACGAAGGTTTAATGTTTTGATTGTACCGGTAGGTGGCGCTGTCCGTACAACTCATTGAATGTACTGTTGGTTCTTTATTTATTTTTATTTATTTATTAATAAGATTTACCAACGATTGCTAATACTAGTTACATTTATGGAATAAACATTCTATCACATTGCTGTCTGTAGAATGTGTCACAATCACTTATAGGTAAATACAGCATGCACTAAAAGAAAACAACATAAATATCTTAAAATTATTTGCTGGATTTTTCAAAATAGCAAGTTCGTTCTTGATGGAAATTCATGTTCACAATAATAACACAACTTTTTTACACTTTTCCACTTTTTATTACGTTTTAATAAGATTTTACAAAAACACGACCGGTTTCGATTAAACACCTGATGATGATGATGATTTAATCGAAACTGGTCGTGTTGTTGTAAAACCTTATTAAGGCGAGAAATAACCGCAACTAGCGCCACTCTTTTTAAAATAAATTTTACATCGACACAAAGATCTTAAGATTAGCATCGACAGATGTCAAAATTTAACATTTTCTTTATATATCATAAATTCTATCAATATTTTAAATTAACAATAATAACTACATTAAAAAAGAATCTAGAATAAATTTGCTCGATCCATAACTTAAAAATAACATCGAGATCAGTGAAATCTGTGAAATCTAAGTAAACGTCAAAAACAAGATGGGTAAAAATATGCAAAATGACGTGATCATTCTGAGCGTTTTGAACAGTTTTTGACAGCTGACAGCTGTATCTGGAACACGGGGCTAAAAAAAGTAATCGGTTAAAACTCTAAGTAAGTAGTTAAACTAATTTATTGGCATTTAATTACAGCTCTAAATCCTATACTGTATTTACTCTCATAAGTAATAGCTAAAACGGCCACTTTTGGAGGTTTTCATGAATACACTATAGGATTTAGTAAGATCTGTGTGTCGTTGTAAAATTTATTTTAAAAAGAGTGGCGCTAGTAGCGGTTATTCCTCGCCTTAAAACGTAATAAAAAGTGGAAAAGTGTAAAAAAGTTGTGTGTTATTATTATTGCTGTCAGTACATCAAGAAACTTAATTCTAAACGGAGTTGGCTAGGACAGTTAAATATTTATTTTATTTATTTATTTTCCACAATAACTTCTACCATTACAGGTTATCCCAATGCGATAGAAACTAAACATACTTATTATCTAAAAAACAATACAAAATTTACAAACAAATTATAAATACCTATATTAAGCCTTGTGTTAACAATAACTTATGATATACATGGCAACCCTTGTAAGTTCACTCTTAACACAACAAAAAATGTCAACTTCCGAAGCAACAAGATTAATGCAGCGGAATGCCCGCGTCAGCGGCGCCTCCTTCAGTAGGTTGGTGCGAGCGCGGGGCTCCGCCAGCAGCTTAGGTCGTCGCCGCCGCCAAGTGTACTTGTCCGGCACGTTAAGGTTAATCCGCGCTAGGATATCCGGGCTATATAGCAGACCCCTCATAACTTTAACTACGTACAAGACCAACGACAGTTCCCTCCTAACCCGCAGTTGCGTATACCCGACCATCCCGAGCACAAACAGTGTAGGATACGATAAGGGATAAAATGGATATATACCGTATAACCTCAGGTACAGAAATCTAGCAAACTTGTTCTGTATTTTTTCTATCATTTTACAATATTTTATCTCGTGAGGTGACCAAATAACAGCACAAGTCTCCAGATGACTCCTCACCAACGCATTATACAGTACCATTATAGCGTTAATATTTTTAAAACCTCGTGCCGTACGCAGGATAAAGCCAAGATTTCTATAAGCCTTTGTACATATATTACTAATATGATTTTTAAAATTTAACGCACTATTTAAATTGACACCCAGGTCTCTCACCTCCGATACCCTCCCCATATCCTCCAATCCGATCCGGTAGTTATATATAAGAGGAGAAAGTGTCCGCGTAAAAGATATGGCCACGCACTTCGAGATATTAAACTCCAAACGATTTTGTGTGCTCCAATTCAACACTCTGTCTATATCTGCTTGGAGTCTTGTGCAGTCATCGATGCCTCTTACCACTACGTACATCTTTAGATCGTCCGCATACAACAGATGTTTCGCTTGTTTTACTGCATCTGATAAGTCGTTTATCATGATAACAAACTGAAGAGGGCCCAAATTACTACCCTGGCTTATTCCCGACCACGTGTAGTAACTGTTAGATGTATAACCACCGTAATCTACGTATTGTTGTCTATCTTTTAAGTAGCTTGCAAATAATTTAAGAAGATGCGACGAGAAACCAAATTTAGCTAGTTTTGTTAATAATATGTCATTATCAACTAGATCGAAAGCTTTTTTGTAGTCAAAATACGCAGCATCGACTTGCGCTCCACTGTCAACCGCAGGTATTAAGTCGGCCACGTAAGACATGAGGTTAGTAGTGGTACCTCTGGCAGGCCGAAATCCGTGCTGCGCGTCCGAAAGTCGCGTCTTAACCTGTGCAAATATCCGAGCGTGTAATATCGACTCAAATATTTTAGCCGGAGACGATAGAACAGCCACTGGCCTATAGTTTTTGATCTCAGATCCCCTTGTACATTTAGGGACTGGAACTACTCTGGTGGTTTTCCATCTTTCCGGAAAAATGGCTGTATTTATGCATTGATTGTATATGTGCAGTAATGGCATTTCGAATACAAATCGACAGTCTCTAAAAATATAAGGTGGAATTCCGTCCGGCCCAACACTTTTTTTCGGTTTTAATTCTTTTAATGCCTTACGCACATCGTTTAACCCTAACTGATTTACGACGACCATATCAGTACCGTTATCTGTTGCCCCCTGCATGGCTTTATAAATATCTAGCTCCGGCCGTCGAGTGCTGTAAACAGATTTAAAATAATTCGCGAATTCCTTTGCACACTCTTCTTCGGACAACGTTATTCCGTTTTCATTTTTTAAAATTAATTTTTTTGCACCGTTACCTCGCTTTTTACCCTTCACATATTTCCAAAAGGATTTGGGATCTCCTAACAACCTACTTTCTACCCTATATTTATATTTCTCCAGTGCATTATGCAACATTTTTTTTAACGCCGTCCTACTTACCGAAAACGCATCATAATCTGATTTTAGCCTACTCTTTTTATATTTCTTATGTAAGTTGTATTTTACCTTTATAAAACTAATTATTTCCGCTGTGTACCACTCGGGATAATTATACCTATAAGATTTACCTTTTAAATATTTCTCAGGAACACACAGTTCTATAATATGGTTAATTTTGTCGTAAAAGAAATCTAAACTTTCATCTACGTTTAAATTATAAATAGGATTCCAATCTATATCACCGAATAACTCATACAACATAACTAAATTAGCTTTATTAAAATTCCAGCTCCTAGTTTTATTTGAAAACTGTTTAGGAGGCTGGGTATTAAGTGAGCGATAACTAGGTGAATATGAGCATAAGCTCACCTCCACCTCGAGAGGCGGATGGTATTCGTCAACCGGCAATAAAGGCATAGCTGCTGCGCGCACACTCACTTCCCCATAATCTGTCAACGAGTGGAGCACCAAGTCTAATTGCCGATCCATGCAGTTACCTACTGTGTTAATCTGAGTGAACTCACAATAAGAAACAAAATACTCGTAGTAATTACTCACATGCGATGAACAGGAATACAAATTAAAATCACCTAACACAACAACTTTTTGGTATTTATCACATAATTGTTCTATAATTTTAAACACTAACAAATATTCATTTTCAGAACAGTTTGGAGGTATATAAACGACACACAATAATAATAATTGCTTATTTCGCAATTCAACTGTTGCACTCACAATTTCAAAGTTACAACTATCGATGTCTTCGTCTATTAAAACCTGTTTTAACACTAAGCGAGGTGTGGCCACTAAACAGACGCCCCCTTGTTTACGTCCGTCCGCTCTGTCGCAGCGAATTATTGTATAAGTAGCAGGAACTATCTCCGCGTCGCTAATCGATGAATTGAGACCTGTTTCAGTAATTGAGAATATGTCCGCGCCCGAACATTCCACCCCAACCCAAAACTCTTCTAGTTTCGTTCTTAATCCTCTGACGTTTTGGTAAAATATCTCTATTTGATCCTTATCTAATAATATAACTGAAACCACAGGAATAACGACGAAAGGAATATTAAATTTCCAGAAATTAATTTGAATATAAATGCATGTTTTAGCATTATTGAACTCCTCAGAACCGTTCTTGAGAATTCTCCGAATGCTTCTTCTGGAGGATTCTCCGAACCGTTCTTCTCGAGAATTCCCAAAATAGTTCTTTTGGAGAATTCCTCGAACCGTTCATCTGAAGAACTCTCCGAGTTTTTCAAAGCTGTTATTGCTTGTACTCTTAGCGTGCGAACTAATTTTCTCGGAAAGAACATTGGTACGTTATTTACATCTACAATAGCTATATGTATGTATAAATATGTCGGTAGCCGATTTCATTGAAACCAGGCCAGCTACGCAGGAGTTATTTTATAGTGCCCAAGTGTGTGCGCAATACACAAAGACACTCTCTCTTCCTTTTACTCTCATAGCCCAGTGGGACGGTAAACCGACATGCCCATCCGACGCATAGATCATCTTTCTTGTCAGACCCAACGCGGGAATCGAACCCACGACCTCCGGGTCTAGAGCGAAGCTCAGAACCACTATATCACGGAGGCGCTTAAATCAATGAGGGACATCTACAAGGTGTATAATAAATGAGTGATAATACTTTAGGGTGTGTAATGTGTATGTGCCTCATATGTAGAGTATATTGTAAAGTACCAGCGCTGAAAGGTTTACTTTGACTATCATGTTTGTATGAGAAATACCCCAACATTATCAATTTTTTTTATACAATTATTTAAAAAAAAATCCTTTTTCAGCGCTGGTACTTTTTTAAAAAACTTGATATTCGGGACCCATACACACCCTAAAGTATTATCACTCATTAATATTATAGCCTGTATATTACCTATCTATACTATCTAATATTATATATTTCAATTATTTAGTGTAATACTTACAAAACATACATACTATATTTACTTAAATGTAGGTTTGATTAGTAGATAATGCTGTACAATGTACTACTTCCGCTTTTCGCTTCCGCTACAAAATGAATTTTTGCTGCCGTAAAAAGTAGCCTATATATTAATCCAGCACATGAACCACTACCATACCAAATTACATCAAAATTCGTTCAGCAGTTTTTACGTGGAAGAGTAACAATCATGCGTCCACGATCAAAAAAATAATTCTGCCATGTATCTGCTTCGTAAATTCACCAACAGATGGCGCTAAAATGGCTTCAATATTAAAACCCTGTCTCCTTGGTTACAGATAAACAAGGAGACTTTCGCTCCACTTCTGGTATCTACCCTGTTTATCCTACTCACATCGATCCTAGCCCACTGCTTGCGCAGGCTAGTAAGTAGACTAGTCAAAGAGCCCCTGGTGAAGCTATTGCTGGAAGAGGCTATTGCCGCGGCGGAACTATGCGGGTGCTGCTTCGAGCTTATCATTGGTGAGTTTTGGCCTGACGCATGCATTGACGTTAAGATTGATGAGAGAGACTGAAGTGCTACCACTGCCTCAGAAGTCCAAGGCATTCATGCGCTTCTTGTTACTGTTAATAAATGTCCAAAAGGTGGTCCATATTCATTTATTTTTAATGTACCATGCGCCAAAACAAAAGCACAATTAATTTGTTACTTCGGTTAAAGCTAGTAATTAATAACATGTGTTCATAATTCCAGTGGCGGACAACTTCGGTGTGGCGACATACGCGGTGTTCCTGTTCGCGCTGACGGTGTGGTGGTCGCTCAACTGGGGCGACGCCACCGCCTGCCCCTACACGCACCTGGAGGACATCATAGAGGGTACGTAGCTGATCACTGATGGCGTAGTGGTCGCTCAACTGGAGCGACGCCACCGCCTGCCCCTACACGCACCTGGAGGACATCATAGAGGGTACGTTGCTGATCACTGATGGTGTAGTGGTCGCTCAACTGGGGCGACGCCACCGCCTGCCCCTACACGCACCTAGAGGACATCATTGAGGGTACGTTGCTGATCACTGATGGTGTAGTGGTCGCTCAACTGGGGCGACGCCACCGCCTGCCCCTACACGCACCTAGAGGACATCATTGAGGGTACGTTGCTGATCACTGATGGTGTAGTGGTCGCTCAACTGGGGCGACGCCACCGCCTACCCCTACACGCACCTAGAGGACATCATTGAGGGTACGTTGCTGATCACTGATGGTGTAGTGGTCGCTCAACTGGGGCGACGCCACCGCCTGCCCCTACACGCACCTAGAGGACATCATTGAGGGTACGTTGCTGATCGCTGATGGTGTAGTGGTCGCTCAACTGGGGCGACGCCACCGCCTGCCCCTACACGCACCTAGAGGACATCATTGAGGGTACGTTGCTGATCACTGATGGTGTAGTGGTCGCTCAACTGGGGCGACGCCACCGCCTGCCCCTACACGCACCTAGAGGACATCATTGAGGGTACGTTGCTGATCACTGATGGTGTGGTGGTCGCTCAACTTGGGCGACGCCACCGCCTGCCCCTACACGCTCCTGGAGGACACTATAGAGGGTACGTAGCTGATCATTGATGGTGTGATGGTCGCTCAACTGGGGCGACGCCAGCCTGCCCCTACACGCACCTGAAGGACATCTTAGAGGGTACGTAGCTGATCATTGATGGTGTGGTGGTCGGTCAACTAGGGCGACGCCACCGCCTGCCCTGCCCTACACGCTCCTGGAGGACATTATAGAGGGTACGTAGCTGATCATTGATGGTGTGATGGTCGCTCAACTGGGGCGACGCTACCGCCTGCCCCTACATGCACCTGAAGAACATCTTAGAGGGTACGTAGCTGATCACTGATGGCGTAGTGGTCGCTCAACTGGAGCGACGCCACCGCCTGCCCCTACACGCACCTGGAGGACATCATAGAGGGTACGTAGCTGATCACTGATGGTGTAGTGGTCGCTCAACTGGGGCGACGCCACCGCCTGCCCCTACACGCACCTGGAGGACATCATAGAGGGTACGTAGCTGATCACTGATGGTGTAGTGGTCGCTCAACTGGGGCGTCTCAACCGCCTGCCCCTACACGCACTTGGCGGACATCATAGAGGGTACGTAGCTGATCATTGATGGTGTGGTGGTCGCTCAACTGGGGCGACGCCACCGCCTGCCCCTACACGCACCTAGAGGACATCATTGAGGGTACGTTGCTGATCACTGATGGTGTAGTGGTCGCTCAACTGGGGCGACGCCACCGCCTGCCCCTACACGCACCTAGAGGACATCATTGAGGGTACGTTGCTGATCACTGATGGTGTAGTGGTCGCTCAACTGGGGCGTCTCAACCGCCTGCCCCTACACGCACTTGGCGGACATCATAGAGGGTACGTAGCTGATCATTGATGGTGTGGTGGTCGCTCAACTTGGGCGACGCCACCGCCTGCCCCTACACGCTCCTGGAGGACACTATAGAGGGTACGTAGCTGATCATTGATGGTGTGATGGTCGCTCAACTGGGGCGACGCCAGCCTGCCCCTACACGCACCTGAAGGACATCTTAGAGGGTACGTAGCTGATCATTGATGGTGTGGTGGTCGGTCAACTAGGGCGACGCCACCGCCTGCCCTGCCCTACACGCTCCTGGAGGACATTATAGAGGGTACGTAGCTGATCATTGATGGTGTGATGGTCGCTCAACTGGGGCGACGCTACCGCCTGCCCCTACATGCACCTGAAGAACATCTTAGAGGGTACGTAGCTGATCATTGATGGTGTGATGGTCGCTCAACTGGGGCGACGCCACCGCCTGCCCCTACACGCACCTGGAGGACATCATAGAGGGTACGTAGCTGATCACTGATGGCGTAGTGGTCGCTCAACTGGAGCGACGCCACCGCCTGCCCCTACACGCACCTGGAGGACATCATTGAGGGTACGTTGCTGATCACTGATGGTGTAGTGGTCGCTCAACTGGGGCGACGCCACCGCCTGCCCCTACACGCACCTAGAGGACATCATTGAGGGTACGTTGCTGATCACTGATGGTGTAGTGGTCGCTCAACTGGGGCGTCTCAACCGCCTGCCCCTACACGCACTTGGCGGACATCATAGAGGGTACGTAGCTGATCATTGATGGTGTGGTGGTCGCTCAACTTGGGCGACGCCACCGCCTGCCCCTACACGCTCCTGGAGGACACTATAGAGGGTACGTAGCTGATCATTGATGGTGTGATGGTCGCTCAACTGGGGCGACGCCAGCCTGCCCCTACACGCACCTGAAGGACATCTTAGAGGGTACGTAGCTGATCATTGATGGTGTGGTGGTCGGTCAACTAGGGCGACGCCACCGCCTGCCCTGCCCTACACGCTCCTGGAGGACATTATAGAGGGTACGTAGCTGATCATTGATGGTGTGATGGTCGCTCAACTGGGGCGACGCTACCGCCTGCCCCTACATGCACCTGAAGAACATCTTAGAGGGTACGTAGCTGATCATTGATGGTGTGATGGTTGCTCAACTGGGGCGACGCTACCGCCTGTCCCTACACGCACCTGAAGGACATCATAGAGGTTAGGCCTATCACTATATCTACTTCTATAGTACAATATTATACTGCTCTTCCTATAGTACAATAGCGGACTCCGAGATGACAGAACTCTCTCGCATAACAATGCAATCTTGCGACATTAGGAAATCTAGGATCTGCACGTATTTATGGTGTACATGAAATATTCTACCTAGTATTTTATATTGTAACTTACCTACAAGTTTCGCAAAGCTCAACTAAGAGATTTAAAGACCAAAATTATCACTTGGTTCATTAACAAGAAGAATACATGGGCTAGTCTAACTTTTTACCTACAAATAGTCCGATGGAACTGTCCATCTTATTTTTATGTCACGCAGATCGCTTGGAGTGAAATTCCGTGCAAAGGTGAGTAATGACCAATTATTTCCGATTGTTTCAAGGACACATACCCTAATAGCATATTCTAATATTCCAGGCAAAGGTGACGTGCGGAAGGCCGTGCTGCGGACATGGGCAGAGCTGGTGGGCGGCGTGGCGGTTTTCAAGTACGTGCAGACGTACTGGGCGCTCGAGATCGCTGACACGCATAAGAACAGAGCTTATGAGGACTGTCAGGCGGACTTACAGGTAACTAATACTTGAAACATTCTGCCGTCCTTATCATAAACAACGCACTCGCTTGGAAGTTACTTTCGAGGAAATCACGATCAAAGTTTTTTTCTATATTTTATTGTCTCTATGAAACTAATAGGAATGTTCTAAATATTTTTGTCTTGTTTAGTACCTTTCAATGTATTTGCGATATTATATTTACATATTTAGGTTAATTTATGATATTTTTACGATGTTTATGATAAGTTTGGAATGGATACGCATATTTTGTTTATGATTAACAAAATAAGGAAAAGTATAACAGCTATAAGAAATTATGTGACTGACTCTGGTAAATCTCGTTGCGGTGATTCCGAATATAATATTAACTCATTTTCCCAAACAATTTCGATTGCGTTGTAACGTGATAAGGGCGGCAGCATACTCAAGTACTACACACAACCAATATATTATATGGATCAGTCTAGATTTACAAAGGAAAAACTCACACACGTTTATGTAAACAGCCGAATGGCTGGGCTGGAGAGCCGACAGGAAAAAAGTGACCAATGAAACCGATGAACGGAAGTGACAATTGAAAGTCATGTTTCTTAACCTAATCTGCTGCTCCCTTTTGGAATTTGTCAGAAGAAGATAATTTAAAATAAGATCAATTTAGTAAAAGATCTACCAGCACCTAAACAAAGATCTAAGGAAATATTACCTTCGATCAACAATGGTGCTGAATATAATAGTCCTTTCCAGACAAGTGTCCATTTTATTAGATGCGAGCACTAGAGTCCGTTAGGTTACAATATAAACTGTACATGATAGGAAAGTATTACAAAATATGAATAATATTGTAAATAATATTAAGGTTTACCTTTTATTGTTGTTGTCAAAATATATTAAGCACGATCACAATAAGACATGGAAATTGCTAATGATAAAATAGGCTACAGGAATTCTGTTACATCATAGTCGAAAGTGCAACAATTGTAATGAAATTGCAGAATCACTTCTTTACATGCCCATCGCTGTGAAGTGGATAGTTAATGAAAATACTATGAGATAATTAGAATTTGGGAGATTTCTAATCAAGAAAAAGGTATGATCCGCCAGGCCGAAGCCAAATGTAATAGTTTTTAGATGTTCCATAAAGCGATACAATACGATGGCGTGATTCAGGGTTGTGGCGCTGATTGGTCTGCCACAGTTACGATCCTAATCTGAACTCAAATTAATCTTAATCTTACCACTTTATTGTCTTTCCAGGTGCCTGTACTATACGGAGCTATAGTGGAAGGCGTGGCGACGTGTCTCTGCCGACTCGCCTCCAAAGGTCTGGGTGACTATAACCCACGATTTGCGACTGCCATCGATGCCTTTATTGGAACCTCCCTTGTTGTTGCCGGTAATGACTTTTATTAATTGATTGCAATGGTCTAAAGCTTTTTATTTCGTTTGGATTCAGTAACTAGATTTAACTAGAGTTATAGTGGTAATATTGATGACAAATCTAATCCATCAACCTTTGTTACACCACAACTTTTATTGTAAAAATTTGTGTTGATTTGTTTTACGCTTATGGCTGTTACATGCTTGTCAGTCAAATATTTTTCTACCTTTATATCATTAAGGCTATATGGGTTTTGTTGAATGATAAAGAACGGATTCGCTTTTGCAGGGGTCCTCTACAAGGACACTTTTTACACGTATCAATTTAATGACGATTCTGCGCTCTACAGTCTGTCCTTGAAGTGCAAAATCCCTCTAGGAAAAGGTACCTTGCGTTCGAATCGCGCTTCATATTTAATTCAAGTGTTCAAGATGATCCAATTTTTAAATGCTTTAGTACTCGAAATGTTAAATTTAAGCTAATTATTATTTTGTTTGTGGTGTAAAGCAATAAGCATTCCTTGTTCACGGGCAACTAATCCAAAAACTATACTTTGGAAGGCATGCATGGTGCCAAAGCCAATATGCAGTGGCCCCGTTACACAATTTATTATTTCTCTATTCTTATTTTTTATTTATTATTTTCTAGTCTTATGAATCGTAAAGAAATTAGAAAGAATAATTATCGATTTAGCATTAATGCTTGAGGTACTCCTAAGATAATTTTTATAATTTATAATACCTATAAAAGTTTACTATTATTTTATTTGAATAACGTATTTCGCTTTGCTCCAATGGTAAATATTTTTAAAGAAACCTAAATATATAATTTTTGGGACCCTTGAAAAGTGAATCTGTTATTTTATTTAAAATTACAAATTGAACATATGTTTTATTAAAATTAATATGTTTCAATGCTTCTGTATTTTAAGTTGGATCAAGTGAAAACACGTGTCATATGGTTTTCATACACGCCTTTCAATGCAAGCGCGATTCGAGTCGTATTTATACATAAGTGTACCTAAATGCATGATGCATTTATATAGTGTAGTAGAATGGAATATATTATGTTGCATCAACACTTTTTGTGCATCTATACCAGGGATGTATATGCAGTCGGAGATTTTAAATTTGATTTTTCAAACTCAAAACTCAACTCAAAACATTTTATTTCCATATAGGTTATTAAATAACACTTATAGAATTGTCCTACGTGATGCCTACCACCGGTTTGGAAACTAGCCCGGCGAGAAGAACCGGAAAATTCGAAATTGGAACCGAATACGGAGACAGTCATTTCTAAAGAGGTTTCGCAGGTTCATTGCGACATGAATGAACCTGTTTGCACCGGTCGACGCCGGCCGCAGTAATTTGTTATGCTTCGACCTCCGATTAAAACCTCCAACTCTTAAGTTTCGGAAGGTGCAATAATAATCGGAAGTTCCTACTTATCGATTTCGGAGTCGATTGTCCGTAACATCCCTGATCTATACGATACATCTCCACGCATTACTTTGAAGTTTGAATCAATATCAAAGATCTTGCCAATTTCATCAGTACTATTTAATATTTTCATCATGTCTTGACTTCTCAATTTTCATATTTGTTATTCCGGATACGATTGCAAGACTGGCATTTTATTGCCTCCATTATCATATTTCAATGCATTTCCATCTCTTTCATATCTTATATTCTTTCTTTCATTTCTTGTATGTTGTCGTAGGCGTCATATGATCGTAAATTATTTTTATTCCTTCCATTTCGTTGAAGTTATTTTATTGCACTGTCGTTATATTAACTTAACTTGTATGTATGTTGAAATAGAAAACCTTTGGCATAAATGGACCGACTCAACCGTAGTAACAAACTAGGCCTGACAATAGCGGCGTAAAATAAAATTTACCTCAAATGTATTTCGTCAGGAAGTGAGGGAATGAGGCAAAAGGTCAGGCCCTACACACTTGTAACTTTTCTGGAGTTTAATTGTCTACGGGCAGCGACAACCACCTAGTAATCTGCCGCCGTATTATGATCTTTTACAGCCAGGTTCCAGGCAATTCAATAACTCGGCCTTAAACTGCCTTGGCCTTTTTCATATTACAACCACATGTTATTCTGAATGGGTCCACGCTAGTTTAGTTGTCTGAAAGTGACATTCGGAAGCTAGCCAAGTGTCACGTGACTGCTCACTGGCTGTCACTAAGTGATCGTAAATACGAAAATTCCAGGCAGCCATGTTGTATGGCGTAAACTGGCTGGAATTAAGAGCCTGTAATAGGCCTCCTGCTCTTTTACATATTACATATTCATTTTATTTATTCTAGCATCTTCTTTTTCCAGCGTTCGATTATTCCGGTGGCTACTTCAACCCAGTTCTTGCCACGTCACTAAAGGCTGGCTGCGATGGTCACACCCTGTCGGAGCACGCTCTGGTCTACTGGCTCGGAGCCTGCGCCGGTTCCATGGTCTCCGTGTACATCTACAACTCTCAAGCCGTCCAGAAGTTCATAAAGGGCACCACGGAAGTCAACGGGGACAGCATTTGGGCGGGCAAAGAGGACTGATTTGTTTGTGTTCTTACGTTCAATTCCTATTTATGCTGCGACTTTATGATCCGGTTTTTTGAGCAGGGCTGGTGTTGCTACCGCGAATAAGTTACAATACATTTAAATAGGTCGCAGGTTCGTCAGGGCCTGATCACGACCACGGCCTTAAAAACAAAAAAATGGTAGGTGGAAGATTATTTAAAGCACTGAAAATTGAATTCTGCAGTTATGCAATGTAGTTGAAAATCGAAGACACAAGTGTCAAGTTGTTTCATAACTTTTGACTCTCAGCTTTATCACTTAACTGATTGACTTTCAGCTCTATTATTGCATTAACCCAGAGTTAAATTTTCAGTGCATCTGAATTTTTGCATTAACCCAGAGTTAAATTTTCAGTGCATCTGAATTTTTGCTGACCTTCCGGATTCCGGATCATAGTCGCAGTACATACGATGTGTACTTCTAGTCAAAATGTTTTCGTTATTCCTTCGAATGTTTGTAATTATTTAATAAACTTTTATTAATATTTTGACTTTTCAATTTCAAGATTGAAACTTTTAATAGTTGAAATCCTTGCCTAGTCTACTATGTTTTGTGAAAAATATTAGATTAAATCAATTTAATATTATTATGGAAATCAAAAAAAGTAAGGAAATTTAAAAAAGGATCGTTTATTTGCGTCGGATCGCGATACGCAAAGACATTGTACTTTTTCGGGCTATAAACCAAAGCCTTATAATTGAACCTCATTTCAATGCCAATTCAAGAGCAATCCGATTCCATTGTTAATTTTTTGTCATTTGCTACTCTTGAAAACAATATTGTAAACACAACACAGCTGTCAAATAAACTCAAGCTGCCTGAATCCTAATTTCACTAAGGGCCGATTTTTCAATCATAAGATAACTTTTATCTGTTAAATAAACATGTGACTTTGACATGTGTTCCATACAAAATCTGCCTAAGGGCCGATTTTTCAATCGTTAGATAACTTTTACCTAAGGAATAAATAAGTGACTTTGGCAGATTTTATATGAAACAAATGTCAAAGTCACATGTTTATTCGACGGATAAAAGTTATCTGGCGATTGAAAAATCGGCCCTAAGTTCCATAAAATCGACACTTAATTTTAAACCAATTGGGCGCTAGTGTCGTTGTTCACTTCATCAAAATCTGTTCAGTATTTTTGTGTGAAAGAGTCACTTGCAATCATCATTCTATCTATCCATCCTTACAACATTTTACGTTTATAATTATAGTAGTAGGATGATTATAATTTTACTTTTTACCGCCAACCAAAATGCTAGTAACGTAAGTATGTAAGTAAACTCTAATAGGTTAACTAAAACTGTGTAATATTAATGGATTGATAAAGAAACTAAAATGTTATATATTTTCTTAATATTTTCCGAGTGGGTGTGTACCCGGATTCAATTATGTGTTCTAAAAGGCTTTCGGTGTAACTTCGAACCTTTATAATTATTTTACTTAATTCACCACAGAATTGGGAAAATGAGAATGTAGAAAGGGCCTCTAGCCTCTATGACGCAGTAGTTAAAAGGCCCTGCAGGGGGAGAAAAATGTTTATTGATAATTTAAAATACTTATGTATAGTATACATATTTCCATGGCTATAAGATGGCTTTGGACCCTTCGATTAACAATACACTATACAGTGTGTAAAAAGAGCAGTCACTATAACTTTGAAATACGATTATACTACCTTTCTTCATTTCGGAAATGTATTATTTTAATACTTTTTTTATGTCCAAAACTAAAAATTTTTTTTGCCATTTCTTATTTTTTTTTGTCGCAAGAATAATAATAAAACCAAAAAAAATTTTATGAAATTTTTGAAAAAAAAAAATAAAAAAAAATACAT
This sequence comes from Celastrina argiolus, assembly GCA_905187575.2. NCBI lineage: Eukaryota > Metazoa > Arthropoda > Insecta > Lepidoptera > Lycaenidae > Celastrina > Celastrina argiolus. Next base: position 14,296,814 of record LR994595.1, on the reverse strand, counting down.
TTCTAGAATGAGAAAAGATAGTATATTCATATACCAAAGTTATAGTGACTGCTCTTTTTACACCCGTTACATCGTGTCAGCATAAGATATTTGTCTCGGCGAATATCAGCTCACTTGAAAAAACTCACTGGATTAGTGAGCTCTTTTTTCATGTTGTTCGTTTGAAATACTTTTACAACGTTTACGTTACAACACGTGTCACAACGCCGCAGGCTGCAAGGCGTGTTGAAATTTAGCGTACAAAAAAAATTAAGTGACATAATTAGCAATTTCAAATCACTGAATCAACTTTGATATTTTTTTAAACTTTTGTCTCAATTCGTATATTCCACGCGGACTGATTTTCGCCTTGTTTATGACACGTTATCTAGTGTATTTGTCAATCAAAGCTTGGACCAAATGGATGTACTGTAAAATGAGTACATAGACATTAATGTTATATATTTTAGGTAACCCCCGAATAGTCTAGAACACTATATATGTCGCAGTCATCTCGTTGAAACTGCTATTCAATTGAATGACTAGCGCATTCATTGAATCCTGTTTTTACCAACAAATTTTAGAATCCAAGACTAGGACAGCCATTAAATATTTTATTTTTAAACTTCACAATTTTCGAATGAGTACTATTATAACGCACATTAAAGTAAATTAATCAAGAAATATATATCAAGACACTGCTATCTGTACGAGCTGTTTGATGCCATTAAGTAACCGCGTAAATTCAATTAAATAAGCAGATTCAATCAGATGACTGCGACATATATATCGTCAGCTTTTAAACAGAAAAATTATTTCAAAATTGGTTTATCCATTTGGGAGGTACGACGTGACAGACAAACGCTTAACTCATAACACTCCACGGTTTTCGTAGGGGGTTGAAAATGGTGTTTAAAATTTTTAATCAATTTAATTTCATAATATTATACTTTTCGATAAATGTTCCTAGATAAATAAAATAGCAATTGGTTTCATATTAAACGATAAAAAACTAATCGGTATGAGTGCAGCGATATGCGATTAATGAAATAATATCGTAAGCACTTTCAAACTTTATACGTTCGACGTGTTTATGCCATATTTTTGATTTTCATTGAAAATTATATGAACTTATAAAATTTTTATGTATCATTCATGTTCAGAATATGTGATATGCAGACAAATAACATTAAACATAAACTAACTTTCATTGTTAAATGAATATTAATGATGAATGTTGACTCCGTGGTCTAGAGGTTCAGAGATTCGCTCTCGACCCGGAGGTCGTGGGTTCGATTCCCGCGTTGGAACAACAAAAAATGTTGTTTTCAAGTTTGGTTAGGACAATGCAGGCTGATCACCTGATTGTCTGACAAGAAAGATGATCCATGCGTCGGATGGGCATGTAAAAAGTCGGTCCTGCGCCTGTTCTCTCGCTAGTCGTGTAGTCTAGTCGTGTCGGTTTACCGTCCCACTGGGTTATGTGAGTAAAAGGAAGAGAGAGCGTCTTTGTGTATTACGCACACACTTGGGCACTATAAATTACTCCTGCGTAGCTGGCCTGGTTTCAATGAAATCGGTGAGGGGAGCTATTATTATTATTAATGAAGAAAGTTAGTTTATGTTGTAACAACATGTTTCAATAAAATCCCGCAGAAACCGCAATTATACCATTAAAGTAACCTATGTCCTTCCCAATAGTCTACTCTACATCTGAGCCAAATTTTGTTCAAAAAACAAACAATTAATATTTGCTCCAAACGGTGATTTTGATCTCGGTGACTGTTCTTTTTAAACCCTTGAACTAAAAACCACTGAAGTAAAAAAAAAAAGAGTACTATTACACAAAAGTACTCTCTCTTTTTTTACTTCAGTGGGTCAGACGGGTGAAAATCTTTATTGACAAACAACTAATTATGTTATTGAATGTACTGTAGGTTCTTAATGGAAATACCTGTTACACAGTAATGATACACAAATTACTTGCACTTTCTTCACTTTATTAGTTAATTAACAGATTTTTAAAAATACACGACCGGTTTCGACTAAGTCCTGATGATGAATTAGTCGATTAGTGTTAATTAACTAATAAAGTGGAAAAAGTGCAAGTAATTTGTGTATCATTACTGTGTAACAACTAATTAGCCTGCATTATCTACTAAACTTGAAAACAATATTGTTTGTTGTTCTAACGCGGGGATCGAACTCACGACCTCCGGGATCGGAGCCAAGCTCTAAACCACAGTACCATGCATCAGTTTTTATAATATTAGTATTTAAATAATATTGTATTTCCCAATTCTATGACTTTTAAGCTCTATGACCTCGTTTAAAAGTTATTGCTATATTTTTATTATTTTTTATAGTAGTGAGGTCCAGTGCAACATGTACCTCGTACTGTTTGTGGTTTTTGCAGCTACATATGGATACTCTTATCCATTCTACAATACAAAAGCACATAGAGACACAATATCAAAATGTATATACGATATTTCTCAAAAGTGCCTATATAACAAACCAACAGTTCTGGTTTTCGACCAATATGTTGCTAGTAATAATACTGATTACATTGAAAAAGATAATACACAATTGGAATCTACTTTAAATTATTTTTCTGATAAACTGAATGTGGCTGTTATTGTTTTAAATGATTTCAATAAAATTGATAATAGCGAAGAAGTTCTTGATGTTAGTAAACTTGGTGTAGCGTTTTTTGAAAATGTTGAACTTTTAGAAGAAGCTGATTTATCACTAGACTATGCAGTAAAGTATCTTCTTGTTATTGGAAATATTACTAGCCCGGAACGTCTTTCAAATATATCATCTGAAGTACAAACTTGTGATGTCACCTTCATAATGGCCGACTACGAGAGAGGAGAGCATATTTTCTTAAGTTCTGTTCCTTCAATTAATGAAGATACTTGTGGTATAAAAGAATCTCCGCTAGCAAAAATTAATTCTTGCAACAATGGAGAGTTGGAAGACGATAATATTGCAGCAGTGTTTCCTTCTAAGTTGCCTAAGAATTTTAAACATTGCCCCTTCAACGTAGGTATGGCTACTTTGTTTCCGTATTCTATAATTCCTAATAAAGATAACATGAAGAATCTAGAACGAATTACTGAAGGGAACGGTTCAGATATAGAAATGGTGAAAATAATTGCCAATGTTTTCAACGCAACGCTGAATTTGTTTTATATTTTTCGAGAAGAAGAAAATCCTTATTTGCATCTAGATTATTTGAATTATCTCTTCAATAAAAGTCTAGACATGTGTGCCGGAGGTCTGTACAACATTTACGGAGATTTAGTCACTTATTCTGGCATCTATACCACACAATCTGTGATCTGGGTTTATACAGTAGAGCGTGATATTCGTTCGTGGCAATCCTTGTCCTACAAGGTTAACGATGTGTATTACTTCGTCATAGTCTATCTCATTTACTCCATCATTTGGACTTTCGTGAGGAAATTCGACAAGAACAGTGTATCTTTTATTGAAACCATTTTGAGTGGTTGGGGCGCTTTGCTAGGTACTACATCTTTGCAAGAGCCGAAGAGCTTAAAACAGAAAATATTAAACATAGCTTACCTGATAATGAGTATACACCTATCCGCTTATATTGGTGCTCAGATATACTCCTACCTAACCATTCAGCGGCCCCCACAAACATACAAAACTGTGAACGAATTGAAAGTATCAGACAAGAAGCCATATTTACAGACATCTACGAAGTATTTTATTCAAGATAAAAATTACGAGGAGTTTGCCAATACTTCTGGTGATTGTAAGGATTTCAGACACTGTGAGAATACAATTCTGGAAAATACAGGAACTACACTTATTATAGATGCTTATTTACTACCATTTCAAGCTGAGACGTCCGTGAACGATGAAGCTAGAGTCCTAGGCCTACAAGAGAGTGTACTAACGGTCTATCACGAAATGATTATGAGGAAAGACTTCCCTTTAGACTTCAAATTTAGGGACATTGTAACTAAACTGTTCGAAGCTGGAATTTGCGATAAGCTGTACAATGAAGCCATCGGTATAACCGTGGTCGACAAAGCTAAGATCACAAACAAGAATATACTTTCCAACAGCTACAGTTGTACGGTCGGTTGCGAGATTACTTGGGTGCAGTTGGGAGGAGCCTTCTACATTTGGATATTTGGGTGTTTGTTATCCTTTGGTGTATTCTTAATAGAAATAATGTATAAGGGAATGAATAATTGTAACACAGTTTATATGGCTTAGTTTTGAAATTGGATTTGAGTTTGAATAGAACTAAATTTGAACTTGAAAAGAAATTTGAATACTAACATCCGGTTTTTGAAAGGACGATCAAATCGTCGATCAGCTAACATTTGAGCAAATTGGTGAACATCACTCGCAACAACTTCGCTCACTCGTTGCGTTCACTAATGAGCGTTTAGAATGGCTTGTTAATTCAAATGTTAGCTGATCGATTTTTGATCAGATTTGACCAGCCTATAAAAAAAGCGGGGGTGATAAGTTTATTTGGCGTTGAATTTAATTTCAGAAACCTGGTGTTAATATTTTAGTTATTTCTGCGAACAAGAACAGGCATTAGTATATAATATTGTTTGGTACAAGCTTGTGTTGGAACAGGGAACAGTGTAAGCCGCTGAAAGCTCCGCGTCACGGGGTTTTATTTGTAGCGAAACTTTCACAACTTTACGTTTCATTTTTATTGGATTTCACAATGTACTGAGAGGTTATGTAAATTGTTAGTGAGTATAAAGTTTGTGGGTTACTTTGTTTAGGTAGATTTGTTTTTCCAACCTGACAGTAAATATTATTTTACATAATCCATTCAATGTGATAAAAATAAAAAAAAGATTAAAAAACTATAACCCGACTTCGCAAAAAATGGGTCTAAAAAGGCTGAAACAAGAAAATAATTCAATTTGAAATCCAGAAATGCATATGTACAAAAATGGTCAAGGTAGAGCCGTAGTCGCACCAATAATACGAATCGACTGACACCTCAGTCATCAAAATCGGACCAGTAGTTTAGCCGCTACGAGGGAACATACATACATAGACTGCCAAAATCAATTCCTTTTGGCTTCGCCGAAGTCGGGTAAAAAGAACCACAATCATGTGTCTTTGTTTATTATTTTGCGTGGTGAAGTGACGTTTTTAATTAAAATGTTAAATAGCGGGTTATATTGAGAATTGTTCAATGTTTTTTTGAAAATAAAGGTATTTTATTATTTAAAAAAAATTGTTTACACCCAAATTGGGTACCCCCGAAATTTCCTTTTATTCGCACCCCGCCGTAGAAAACTATTTTGAGTATATTTATTGAGGTTAATTAATTAAAATCTTACTTAATAGTCTATTATTATGTGGTATACCCGAATGTAGTTTAGTAAATATACAATGAACTAACTGAACGAATTTACGATTAACGATTACGTTAGTCGATTTTTACTACTTTTTAACTAGGAGCCCCCAAAATAAATCAAAATGGCTAAGGTTTAATAATCTATACTTATAATAAAACTGTAGAGAGGTCAATTCTGTACAATGAATATTTTTTCAAAATACATATTGGAGGATGATTGGCGATCGATACTGATGCCAAAAATGCAATTAGTAAAATTTTTGTCTGTCTGTCTGTCTGTCTGTCTGACTGTATGTGCGCGATAGGAACAAAAACTACTGAAGGGATTTTAACCAAACTTGGTACGATTGTAGCCCATATTCCTGGGCAGGTTATAGGCTATATAACATAACGCTACGATACATAGGAGCCGAGCAGTGACGATAAATTGGAAGCAAGTCGGAGGAATTTCGCGCGCGCGGGCTGCGGACGAACGGTTCATGCGGGGCGCGCGGGGGGATCGCTTACACAGTGACGTGAAGCAATAGAATGTGGCACTAAAGTAGATTAGAACTTGAAATAAGTACCTAACTAACAGATTTTTTTTTTCTGAGAAGAGTGTTTCCACAGTGTCATAATAATATAAAAATTGTATTTTTGAACTTGCTTCACAAATTGAAATAAATTATCATTTATTGTATAAATCAACTTAATTAACTGTATTATTAAAAGAAAGCCTTTCGCGATAATCTAAAAAAACGGGCAATTAAGCGGTTTTTGGTAAACTATTTATACCATCACGGTATTAATCCTTATCATTTTTTTTTTAATACGTTAGTTGGCTTAAGAATTTCATGAAGACTATATTTGCCCTTTATACCTAGCAAGTATAATTAATAGTTTAGGAGATAATATAGCAAAATTAAAATCGTTACGCCGTGATTCGACCGCCGCATCGCGGCGCCGCGCGATACAGGCTGATGCGTGACGTCTTATATCCGAGTCGGGGTGTAGTGTAGGTATCAGATGCTGGTAGGTAGGAATTTTGGCGAAGGTCAACCAAAGGAACTCCACCCCACTGCTGGGTAAAAAATACTATTAAAATGTGCTAACAGGCAGTACCGGTAGTATGAATTTAACCACGCACAGCCGCTAACTGTGCCCCCAGTAATAATCGTGTAAGTACGGCGTATGGCGTATAGATGTCGCTTTGATTTGAAGATATTTGTTTATTTTTATTCTCTGTCGATTGATATGGTCTGGTGTACAAAAAGTTACGTTCTAACGGTTTTCTTTAACCTAATTAATTTCAAAGTAATCTACCAAATAAAACACCAAAAACCGTTAAGATCGAACTGATTCGATTCTCAGTTGTGCCTGCTGGATCCTCGGCGGGGCGTGCCGCTGCGCCCATGTCTAACCGAGAGTTCCGTTTTAAAGACCTGCAACGTAATTGCAATATAAGTTTAAATTTAATAATACTTCAAAACATTAATGACAAAAACGGTAATAAGTTGAAAAAATTGAAAATATTTTTATGGTTTCGCAATTTATCCTATGTCGTTTAAATTTGATATGAAGCAACATTTTAATAGTGCATTAAGATGTTGCTTCATATCAAATTTCTATTCCCGGGAAGTACCCTTTAGGTTTTGGTTCCCTTTGGCGTGTCGAAAATTGCGAAAATTAGCGATATAAACGGCTGAATCTTTGGGTAGATGTGGCCAAGATGCCTGTTTCTTTTCACAGCCAGAAGGGACAGTAGAGCTGAGTTTTTAATATGATTTTTAGCTTGATACCTACACGTGTTAAAGTTTTGACACCCAGACAGACAGACGGACATCGAAGTTAAATACTTTACTAAATTAACGTGAAAAATTGTCTGGGTCTATACGGTGCATTCGAATAATATTATCCTAACTTCGAATACCTTTGCTGACTTCTACATATTGTTCGAAGGCCTACTTCTTTTGCCGAGCTCCGAAAGGATAGTAATATATTATTATTATACCCTGCATACCAAGAGGCTTGCCGGGTACGTGTCTTGCTGGATCGGGATCAACACTGGGATGCACTGGGAAGTACCTATTAGCGAAAGTTCTCAGCGGTTGCGCCAATAAACTAAAAATATATTTAAAAATACTAAAGTGCCCTAAATCACTTTTCCACGCGTACGAAGTCGCGGGCACAGCTAGTACAAAAATAAGATTCGATTTGGCCGATCCCCTTAATGATTTTACGTAATAAATACATGAAAAATACACAGTATTTTACGCGTTATTAAGATTTTCAATGATTATTACCATTTTAATTGTTTGACTGATTGCTAAGGAAAACAGAGCCAATGGATCGGAAAATATTACAATCGTCGATAGTGGAATGTGTTACCGCATGACCGCCATTTTGTTCACGTAACATGTTTTGTGCAAAATGTATTTGTTTGTTCTTTGTATTGCTGGGTGAGTTTCGATATCCTACTTATACCTATATAAATAGTGAAAAATTTGTGAAGTCAGTGTTTGTTACGCAAAAACTACTGAACGGATTGTGATGAATTGTGTGGTGAAATGACACTCTCCGTTCCTTTCCTCTTATAACCCAGTGGGACGGCAGCTGGCGAGAGAACAGGCGCAGGACTTTCTACATGCCTATTTTCTTGTCTGACAAGGTGATCAGCCTGAGCTGCGTGTGTCTTAATCAAAGTTGACAACATTTTAAGTTGTTTTAAGGGAATAGAACCCACGACTTTCGAGTCTAAGCTAAACTACTGCACCACTTGAAGTAGCCACCTAGTATACTACTAGGTGCTTACTACTAGCACAAAGTAGACACGACCTAGTACTAGAAAATGGTATCACCCTACTGCCATAATACCTACCATAATACTGGCAATTCAACTGGATATTTTTGTTTTCTTCGATTTCCAGGCACATTCCGGAAACCGCCATCTAGCGCCACTATTGGAAAATACTAATTACTAATATCGTTTTGTATCTTCTTCTTAATTAAGGAGTTGAATGTAGCTTAATGTGATGTTATGCTTAAAAAATATGCTTATCTTTATTTTAATGTCAATATTTGTACTTAATTCGGCAAATTTACATTTTATAATTTACAAACGTTAATAGTAGTGACATCTATTGCAAGTTTGTTGTATTAAACTATAGTATATGTTTAGGTATAATGATATGATTAAAACATACTCTTCTAGCCCACCAGCTTACCGAGGCAGCAGTGGCGATGGACGTGGAGCTGATACGTCCTGGGTCTCCAGGGTACAGGGGAGGTCGCATCCTGCCGGAGATGGACCACAGGCCTCCACTCTACCACGGAGTAGACAGGCTCTTGTACTACAGAACCACCACAACCAAAAACCCAAAAGCCCGGGGGAAGATAAGGAAGCCACGCAAAAAAATTTAACGTTTTGTACAGGGTGATTCATGGTTCATATATCAAGCCGAATATAGTGTGAAGAGCGGAGAGCATTTTTTGTTATGGCACCTCATATAAATTACTTACCATATCGCGACAAATCACGATTAAAGATATCCATAAAATATTTAATGGAATCAGGCGTTACTTTGCGGAAATACATAGCATAAAATTTAATTGTATCTAGCAATATCCCGCGAAAAAATTTAAATATATTTACTTTCGCGGGATATTGCTAGATATAATATATATATATATATATATTTTTTATATCCATAAAAGTCACAAAACAGATGAGTTTCAACCCTGGTGAGGTCTTAGGTAAACGACCAGTGTGTTCGTGTCTATACAGATTAGGAGCCTGCGAGCTCCAGCATAGTGAGATTCACTCCTTGCAGCTTTATTAGTGAAATATGTAAATAAAAACTATCTTCAGTTCAAAGCAGTTAATGTTTTGATCTTATCATTTGAACATGGTAAACATATCATATACAATAGCATTAGGTATACATATATAATAGCTCCCCTCACCGATTTCGGTGTCGGTAGCCGATTTCATTGAAACCAGCAGCCTTACTCCTGACACTGTCGAGAATAGAATCAGTTCGATCTCAAAGGCTTTTGGTGTTTTATTTGGTGGATTACTTTGAAACTAACCAGGATAAATAAAATCGTTAGATTGTAACTTTTTGTACTTGCGACCATATCAAACGACTGAAAATCAAAATAAAAAAAGCGGCAATTTATTCTGGAGTACGCGGCACGATCGAATCTGAATCAATATCGTATCAGTTTGGAGAGTAAGGCCCCTGGCCAGCTACGCAGGAGTAATTTTTATAGTGCCCAAGTGTGTGCGCAATACACAAAGACACTCCCCCTTCCTTTTACTATCATACCCCAGTGGGACGGTAAACCGACACGACTGGCGAGAGAACGGGCGCAGGACCGACTTTTTACATGCCCATGCGACGCATGGTTCATCTTTCTTGTCAGACAATCGGGTGATCAGCCTGCATTGTCCTAACCAAACTTGAAAACAACATTTTTTGTTGTTCCAACGCGGGAATCGAATCCACGACCTCCAGGTCGAGAGCGAAGCTAAGATCCACTAGATCACGGAGGCGCTAATAATATACACATATGGTAAACATATCGCTAATTAACATGTAGGCGCTGCGTCGACGCAACGATGCAATGACGTTAGTAATTTGAGGAGGAAGTAAATGTCACTGCTTAGGGGAATGACAAAGACATACAAATGATTTGAGCGCCACCTAACTATAAATTCAAACTAAAAGATAAGATTAAACTAAATAATATAAGAAATATTACAAAAATTACCGATGTCACATACACAGTGAAAAAACTAAAATGGAACTGGGTAGGACATATGATAAGAAATAAGAAGAACAAATGGTCTAAAAAGATCACAATGTGGTACCCTCGTGATGGTAAAAGAAGAAAAGGACGACAAAAAACAGATGGGAAGATGACATCAAAATAATGGCTGGAGCAACTTGGAGAAGAAGTGCCACAGATAGAAAGGTATGGCAGAGTCTAGGGGAGGCCTATGCAAGCTGATACTGATATCTAAAATGATAATTATTAATTATACTATATAATAAGTAATTGGAAATATAATTTTATCAAATATAATATACTAAACATTGTTAAATACTAGATGCAATAATTTAATATAATATTATGTACAACTGGATTATAAAAGGAATTATGTAAATGACTATATTGTATTTATCAGAAATAAATGCTATTTGAATTCAAATTTGAAACTGTAAACTTACTTGGAGGACTTGGCCCAATAACCAAAGATTATATAAATACCTGTATAAAAAGTCATTTAAGTTTTATATATTTGAAAATGTATAAAAAATACATTAGAGATAATTAAAATTAACCATTTCAATTTTATCGTCCGATTTCACGAACTAGCCCAATACAAAGCCGAACGTATCGACACAAATATTTACAAAAGCAATCAAAACATGGATTTAATTAAACTTTTAGTTGGTTGGACAAATGGAAAATGCGAAAACATTGTATTGGCGACATGGAGTTTGGAATCGTTTTAATTCGGCGTGCGTGTATTTTATATCAAACTAGCTGTTCCCGCGACTTCGTTCGCGTGATTTTTGAGTAATTTGAGCCGTTAATGCAGCGCACGCAATGACAGTCCCCAAATGTAATTAATTTTCCCCGTTTTTGCAACATTTCTCACTGACGCTTCGCTCATATTGGTTGCAGCGTAATGTTATATATAGCCTACAGCCTTCCTCTATAAATGGACTATCCAACAAAAAAAATATTTTTTCAAATCGGACCAGTAGTTCCTGAGATTAGCGCGTTTAAACAAACAAACAAATAAACTCTTCCACTTTATAATATTAGTATAGACATAGATATTAGATTTACATCTTCTTCTTGTATATAAAAATGAATCGTTGTTCGTTAGTCTCGCTAAAACTCGAGAACGACTGAACTGATTTGGCTATTTTTGATCTTGAATAATTTGTGGAAGTCCATGGAATGCTTAAACGGTTTTTTTTATTTTTTTTTCATGCTCAACGAAGTGCGCACGGGTCAGCTAGTCTTATATATAAAAATGAATTGCTGTTTGTTAGTCTCGCTAAAACTCGAGAATGGCTGAACCGATTCATCTATTTTTGATCTTGAAATGTTCGTGGAAGTCCAGGGAAGGTTCAAAGGTTTCTATGCCGTACGAAGTGTCCACGGGTCAGCTAGTTATAACATTATCTCTGTGTTCCGTTTAAACCTTGGGACTTCCACGAATATTTCAAGACTAAAAAGATCTGAATCAGCTCAGCCGTTTTCGAGTTTTAGCGAGACTAACGAACACCAATTCATTATAACATAAGATAAGATTACATCTAGCAATATCACGCGATACCACAACCTGTAAGCAAAATATGAGTAAGTAGGCATGCGTTTAAAGCAGCTTCCTCCTTCCCACACTGCTTATGCGTAAACACACATGCAAAAACGAAAAAATACAATATATTAAAATTTTATAGATACTCTAGTTTACACAATCCTCTTTTGGCGCAATCGGTTAAAAACATAATATACGGTTGTCGCAGAATTTAATTATAGACGCATTTCTACACACAACGACCGTTACCGAAAGATATGAAGAGTCCCTATCTCCCTATGACCCTTTTTTGCTGTCTAATTGAGATCAAATATTTGAAGCAGGTACCGATCGTTTTTTTCGTGGGAATAGAGATGCGTTTTGTTGTTTATGGATGCCTCTTAAGTTTTAAAGTATTATTGCATATTCCGTTTCTCAGAAGTTCCAATGCTAGGTAAACGGTATGTCCGTGGTTGCATTATATCAGGGATGAATAATGAATATTTCAAGAAAGATGATCCATACGTCGGATGGGCATGTAAAAAGTCGGACCCGCGCCTGTTCTCTCGCCAGTCGTGTCGGTTTACCGTCAAACTGGGTTATGAGAGTAAAAGGAGGAGAGAGTGCTTCTGTGTATTGCGCACACACTTGGGCACTATAAAATATCTCCTGCGTAGCTGGCCTGGTTTCAATGAAATCGGCTACCGACATCGAAATCGGTGAGGGGAGCTATTGTTATATCAGGGATGTTAGGAAGCTCCGTAACCGTAACCGAAACTATCGGATATCTACACTAATATTCTGCCCTGGTAATTAATAAAGCAGTAAGTCAGAAAAGGCCGTTTTGGGAATGTGGCACCTATTTACTAAGCATTAAGTGTCATTTTGTCGAAACCGCGTTTTCGGACTCACTGCTTTATTGATTGGCAGGGCAGTATTATAAAGCGGAAGAGTTTGTTTGTTTGTTTAAACGCGCTAATCTCAGGAACTATTGGTCCGATTTGAAAAATTCTTCTTTTGTCGGATAGTCCATTTATAGAGGAAGGCTATAAAACATTACGGTACGACCAATAGGAGCGAAGAGTCAGTGAGAAAAGTTGCAAAAACGGGGAAAATTATTTACATTTAGGGACTTTCGTTGCATGCGCTGCATAAACGGTTTCAGTTACTCAAAAACAAATCAAACGAAGCGGGAACAACTATCCGATATAAAAATTATCCATAACCGTATCCGAAATGTAAGATTTGCTACTGTAAAAAGGAAACCAAAATTTATCATCCGTAACCGAAATTGAAATTATCCGAAACAAACGGATAATCCGAAATAATTATCCGTATCCGAAATTTCATATCCATTTCATTCCTGCATATCTCCCGTGGTTCCGCCAGCAGCGGTTCTGTCGGAGTACCGCCGAGTTATAGCGAGATGGCTGCGTCCACTTACCACCTCCACGGACGCTGACATACCCGTGGTAGGAATCCCTGTCCTCCACGGGAAGCAGCAAGTGTCAGTCAATTTCTTGGCAAAAAACAGATAAGGGATGTGATCTATGGAAGTCATCAGCATTATCGCGATAGAGGCAACTGCTGCAAGAACTGAAATTACCTATTAAACTTTAAAAAAATATTCAAGTTTTGTCTAATACAGGTGACGATAAAATGTGCAATAAATTGGCCATTTTAAAACTACTTGAACATAATGATCTATCTTCTAAAAATGACACAAATGCACTTTCGTTTTCAGCGTTTTCACACGCGCCGCTGCGTAGCGCTGCCGGGTGTGTGTGTGTGCTCTTAGCTATTATCTTGTATATAAAAATGAATTGCTGTTCGTTCGTCTCGCTAAAACTCGAGAACGGCTGAACCGATTCGGCTATTTTTGGTCTTGAAATATTCATGGATGTCCCGAGAAGGTTTAAACGGTTTGTATGCCCAACGAAGTGGTAAGTACAATAATTTATAATCCGTTCTTCATGATCATCAATTCACTCACATCAAATAAAAAAAATATATCCTTAAAGTCAGTTAATTAAAAAAAAAAATTTTTGGTAATACCTCTAGTCTTTCGAGTCGGATATGCAAATTATTCAATTATATTGTGAAATATCTAAAACCGCAACAAATATTTGCCAACAAAGTATTACACATACAATAATTTAACTGCAATTAACTGAATAATTTACATGTGTAATATTAACCTACTTAAATTACTTTTAATTAATTACATCGTATAATTTGTATTACGTAAGTCATGAATAATAATTAAATATAATTTAAAATCTATATAATCTATTAAGTATGAAATTAAATACAAAATTGAGTAGATGCTGGCTGGCTATTTTATTATCTAGCTACGGGGAAACTAGAAGAAAAGTAATCATTTTGGTACTTTACTTTATAATATCTATGGACGCTTCACACCACGTCAATCTGGCCCTGTGCTAAGTACCTATCCGAAGAACTTGTGTTACAGGTACCAGACAACGGAAATATATTTAATACTTTTATACTATACACATATTTAAGATTTTTATTATATTATACACAAATTTAATACTTTATGTTCTACAAGGTGTAAAATAAATGATAATACTTTAGGGTATGTACTGTGTATGTGCGTCCTATGTAGAGTAGGTATACTCTGAAAGTAACAGCGGTGAATGACTTACTTTTCATGTTTGTATGAGAAATGCCCCAACATCATAAATTTTCCCATACAATAATTAAAAAAAAAGTACCTCTTTCAGCGCTGGCACTGGCACAGTAAACTCTATATACGGGAACCCGTACACACCCTAATGTATTATCACTCATCAATATTAAATAGCCTGTATATTGTATAGCGTCAAAACATCTGCTCCGATTTCGATTCTACATGTAAGAGGCAATCCCACGGAAACCGTACTTTGTCAAGAGTGGATAATTATGTCCTTCCCCTACTCTATAATACCAGTGCCAAATTTCTGAATTCGTTCAGTAGTTTTTGCCTGAAATATCCTCATTCATCCTCCCAAACTTTATTTTTTTAATAAAAAAAAAATATAATATTAGTAGAGCCTAGCTCTCGACCAGGAGGTCGTGGGCTCGATTCACGCGTTGAAACATCAAAAAATGTTGTTTTCAAGTATGGTTAGGCTTAGGACAATGCAGGCTGATCACCTGATTGTATGACAAGATAGATGTTCCATACGTCGGATGGGCATGAAAGAGTCGGCCCTGCGCCTGTTCTCTCGCCAGTCGTGTCAGTTATCCGTCCCACTGGGCTACAAGAGTGAAGGACGAGAGTGCTTCTGTGTATTGCGCACATGCTTGGGCACTATAAAATAATTCCTGTGTACTGTGTAGCTGGACTGGTTTGAATGAAACCGGCCACCGTCACCGACATCGGTGTGGGAGGCATTATTATTAGGAACTAGCTGACCCGTGCCCACTTCGTTGAGCATACAAACCGTTTAAACATTCCCTGGACTTCAACGAATATTTCAAGACAAAATTGAGCCGAATCGGTTCAGCCGTTCTCGAGTTTTAGCGAGACTAAGGAACAGCAATTCATTTTATATATAAGATAATACTAGAATGAAAAAAGAAGACGCCCAACATAACATAACACAATCGGATATAAAATTAGATAACGAATTAGTTTTATGTAATATGAATGAAATTAACACAGATTTAGACCAGATGCAAATTACATGACTTCTTAATGTACACTTCCGTAAATAAATGTTCTATATGACCAGTTTCCTGTGTAGATAGCAAATTAGATCATATATTGCGTTATAGTTGTACACTAGTTGACCAAGATAATGTACGTCCCGTTTAGTTTTAAACCAAACGTACATAATTTTAAACAAAAAAAAACCGACTTCAAAAGGTACTCTAAAAAGCAAAAAACCTTACTATTTGGTAGCTTGGGCTACTTTAGAAAAAATCAAAATCGATATGGGTTTCCATATAAATTTTGAGGAGTTCCCTCGATTCCTCACGGATCCCATCATCAGGTCACCATTTTGGTAACAATGGGACCAAATTGGAATTATACCCAACACAACACAGAAAAAATATTTAAAATCGGTTCATAAACCACGAAGTTATCCGCGAACAAACATAAAAAAAAAAACATATATACGGTCGAATTGAGAAACCTCCTCCTTTTTTTGGAAGTCGGTTAAAAACGGGTCTATGACACAACCATAGACAGTTATAGTACGTCCGAGATAAATTTAACCTAAACGTAAACAAAGCCATCTATGACACAACCATAGACTAGTCATAGATGGCTTTGATAGCGCCGCCATCTCTAAAACCTGCTTCCTAGGACTGGAAGCGTAATTTCCCCGGATTAAGGAGCTTTCATCCCGGACATTTCAATACTTTTTTCTTAACTTACATCTTGATTAAAATCTTAGGGCACGGGCAAGTTGTAGTCCGGGTTTCAACCGGACCACAACTAAAACCTCGCCCGGACGCTCCCCGGACGGCTTTCAAACTAGGACAAATCCGGGGAAACCCGGATAGATGGCAGGGGATGGCCCTAGTCAGTGATGCCAATTGGCCAATAATAATACAATGTTTGCATAGACCATAGGCTTATATTCTACAATCGGCAGTGCCAAAATGGCGTATTTTTTCAGTGAAAGATTTTCATTTGATGTTTAAACATATTAATTACTGTTTAATTGTTATAAAATGTATTGGATAATGAAGTATGATCCTTTAAGATCCTGTGAAACTTGAAAGTGTCGATAAGTGTGCACAATAAGTGCATAAGTGAAAATTTCGATGTTTTCGGTTTGTTTACCTTATGTTAAATTTATCAGGGACGAATTATAGTAATGCCACAAAGTAGATTGGGAGAAATGGTTATTGTTATTTATAAGCGACTATGAATCCATAGACTATAAACTATATTCTTCAATCGCCAGTGTCAAAATGGCGTATTTTTACTGTGAAAGTTTTTCATTTGATGTTTTTGTTACTGTAAAAGCTCGAATTACGGTAAAAAAATTGACATGAGAAATGGTATTATCAATTTTTTTGTCAAAAACTAAAAAAATACTTAATATAAAAATAAACATTTCCAAAATGAGGAAAGGTAGTATAATCGTACCTCAAAGTTATAGTGACTGTTCTTTTTACACACTGTATGTGTACCTATTATCTTGCCTAAGACTTCTTCTGTACAAAACGTAATACTCGCAGAAACATTATGCCGCGATAAAAAGCACTCTATATTTGTACCAAATTAAAATCGGTTCAGTAGCTTCGGCTTATTCGATATAAACAAACTTCTTTACATTATTAGATTCTACACACACCTTTTTTCTAAGACAGATATTTTTGAAATCGGGTAACTATTGCAAACATAAAAAACTCTCCCGTACTTAACAACTATCCCGTTCGTGCAATATGAACTTAATCTCCCGTCTCGCTCGCTAGTCCTAGACACTGAGCTACCGAGCTGATATCGACGCAGCCTTATCACTGTACAAACGTTATACAATTGTTATCGCTGTCTCAATATAATTAAGTGTGATATTCGTTTGAATGTTGATCGGTCTGTTCATACCAATACCTGAATGGATACTCTAGAGAAATTCCACATTCACAACCGGCGACTCGCGCGGTCTCCGGAGACAAGGCTGGGGAGAGCCCCGCTCAGTTTAGCTACGGCTGTTGTACGAGGTGGACGTATCGCGCGCTCTTACCGCTGTTCCGAACGCGACAATTAAAATGACATTATAACACTTTTCTGCAAAAGTTTTGTTAATGTGTGCGTGATTTTGTGTTTGTGCTGTGATTGGACACTTTCGAAGGTATGTCTTTAATTACTACTCGGACAAGTGATTTCCTTTTAGTAATCGAACTTGTTTTTCGTCCGGTCACCGTGGGAAAGAATTTGGATCGCTATTCCGTGTTTATGTGGGATGCTGGTACATTACTTTTTTAATTTATTTGGAGCTGGATACTAGGTCCTTTGCTCTGTGCACGTCGGCCGGGATCGGAGGATAGGTCAACGTACCGTCCGAATTCAAAACAATAGAATCTGTTTCGTTTCAATTCTTGTTCAATTCTCACATTCCGATGCGTCAATAATTACTATTGTTACGTTATCTCATTGTATTAAGGGCTATTTTTGGATAAAATGTCATTCGTTATTTTGGTTGGTAAAATTTTGATTATTCAGGACCTTATCTATAAATTGACCGAACTGAAACTAGTAATTTGTTTTACAGCACGAAAATGCATTATTTTAATAGAATTAGAAAACATAAATAGTTTACGAAACTACCTATTAAGTAATCTATGAACTACCCACATTTCATCTTACATCTACTGCATAAACCTATTTATAAATTTATTTTCAAATTTTTAGTTCTAGCTTGTCCTAATTTACGATGTGAATTGTCAAGTTAACTATAATTAGGTACCTATATTATTGTACATTATACTGTAGGTTAGTAGTTACTACCACTATTACCTACCTAAAATGTGCGTGTACATAATGATATTAGATTATATCTAATGATAGCGGCTGGCCTACCTGTACCTAAGGCTATTCCACACTTCCGCGAATCGCGCGCGACACCGCGATAATGAAAACGCGGACGCAGTGATGAGGATTACTGTCTAAAAAATACGCAACTTTGACACTGCCGACTGTAGAATAGTGTCTATGGATTGGGGCATCACGGAATAGTCTATGGTTGTGTCATAGAGGTTTGTTTACGTTTGTGTTTAAATAAAACGGAACGTACTATAGCATATCCGTTTTATAGTCCAGTCCTCTCGTTTCTTGTTTGACGAAGCCTGAAGTTCGCATGTCTTCGTATGGTTGATGGCCATCCAGGGCAATGGGTAACGCCAAGACAATTGGAGATGCTAGCAACATTGTTTTGCATTAGAAAGCTTATTGTTTCGAAATCAATCTTGATCAATGGGCTTCCGAATTACGTAATCAAAAATGCGAATAGACGATCAGCATAGCAACAATTTGCAATGAATAAAAATAAGCATCTAAATAATTAAAATGAATAGAATAACAAATAATTTAAAAAAAAACAGAAATATCATCTCTAGGCGGTAGGTACGTTGGAACAAACATACAGAGAATGTCAAAATCATTACATACCCTTTTTAACTTTGCCGTAGTCTGCTTAAGATAATGGTTAAACTAGATGACTAGGTAGGTATTCAACAACGTAATTTTCTGACACGATACAGTAATTGTTCCATTAAAGTAACGTCTAAAAATAAATCTGACATCAAATATCATCACGTCATCGAGATAAACATGTAGGAAACATGTATTAAGGAATGTACTGGAGCAAGGTTAAACGATAGAGGGATTACTTGTAGGAAGACTTCGTTCACACGAGCGTATTTTGGACGCAAAGGCGTTGCAACGTTCAATAACAAAAATCTAAATGAAAAAATTTTTTTTTTTTCATTAGGTAAGTAGATATATAATAAAACTTAAAAAGCATTTTCCGTAAATTCATTTAAATAAGGGTATCATTCAAAATAAACAATAACCTCCTGAGAGGAACTCGCAATCTGAATAAGACGATAGCTTATTTTTCAATAACACCTAAGTATCAACACAACATAGTTGAAAGTAGTAAAATTGTGATTGTAATATAAAAAAAACATTTAATTCGAATAATAGTGTGTATTATTTTAACTGCGACTGTGTTAAGGAGTTACAAGTTATAATGGTCATACACAATGCATAGCGCATTTAAAGTGCTTACACTAATTTATAACCATATTACATAGGCATTATTACCATTACTATAATATATAATAACTAATATACTACTATATTAAGTCCAACTTAGGTAACCAGCTGTTCTTATTACCGCCTTAACAAACTCTTTAGCGTTTACGCAGCGCACGCAGCGGAAGCTTCTAAAAGGAAAGAAATCGATTTCAACATGCTATTATATAGTATACAGCCTTCCATGACAAATTGGCTATCAAACACTGAAAGAATCTTTCAAATCGGGCCAGTAGTTCCTGAGATTTGCGCCTTCAAGGAAACAAACTATTCAGCTTTAATGATTGGCATCTACTGTTTCACGCAATTATTGCTTAACGGATTTTGATAATGAACTACCACCATAGTTTATACTCTGGTATTTTTCTGGTATATCTTGTATTTGGGGTATTTTTAACTTACTGCTTTTAGAGCGTACAAAGTTGCGGCCACCATCTAGTAGGTACAATTCCATATTATCTCGCACAAATTCATGTGAGCATAACAAACCTATTATGTAATAATATTTATTTCCTTCTGATCTTCTACACATTACGAGCAATAAGAGAGTCACATTTGCGTAATTTTCTTTTCACCAGCCCCGTCTAGACTGGCACTTCAGACGCGTCGTGAAACTGAAAGCCCAGGGTAATGACAGTTTTTGTATAGAAATCCTGTAATTTTCCTGAATTATTTCGCCGGAATGTGAAAAAAGAGGTTTCGACGTGTAGAAAGAAATAATCTATATTATGTCAAATCTGTTAAAAACGGGAACCGTACATTTTGAGGTAGTTTTTAAATTTCTTTTTTTGAGTGTTAACGAATTGATAAATAGAAACATGCGCCCCAATGTCCATTACTTTTTTTTATTTTTATTTATAATAATGTAATTTTCAGTTAAGTATTTTTGCTATAGGTCTCTGATACCCGAAATAATTTCTATTAATGTTTTGACATATATACACATATTTAAGATTTTTATTATATTATACACAAATTTAATACACATCCATGACCCAGGAACATTGAAAACTTTTTGTTCCCTCGGGGGGATTCAAACCCGCAACCTCTCGCTTCGAGCACCAACACGCTCAACCACTGCGCTACGGAGGTCGTCCAATCCTGCTGCAATTGTCCAATCGTTAGTAATAGATAAATTAATGTTTTAATTTCCGTCGTGAAAGGGTTTCCCAAGGGATAGTTTACTCCGTAAGTTTAAACCGCATTGGAGTTAAGGGTCCTATTATTAGATTTTGTTCGAATATTAGTTTCATATTTAAAGGGCTTTCGTTTACAATAGCCATATGTACGTTCGATTTTGCCGTTTTAGTTTCAACCGTAATTGTTAATCGCGGTTAGTTACATGAAGTAATTAAATTGGGTTTCAGATTAATAACTATAAAGTATTAGGCTATTTTAACCGCAACTAAAACAGGGTGTTATAAGTTTTACGTTTCTGTGTGTGTCTGATTGTAGAATCGTAGGTCCCAAACGGATAAACCGATTTTGATCTATTTTTTTTTGTTTTGAATATGACGTAATCGCGGGAGTTATTTACCTATAATTCATAATCAGCGGGCTCACTAATCACTGCTGGACAATTGGAGGGTTCATTAAACAAAATATTAAGTTTTTTGTCTTTGCATACAAATTACATAAGTAGGACATAAAACAATTCTGCCAATTCAAAAGGCCATTTATTAATGGTGTAATAAAGTCGTAATTCCAACGTCGTAAAATTGTACTCCAGTTGGACTCCCACGTGCCTAGACAACCTTAAAAACACGATAAGACGCGGACATGGCTTTTTCTTTGACTCTTATAGGTTGTTTGTTCATGTTTAGTGAGACATGTAGCTACATACTATCCATCTCAAATTTAGCACTCTTATGTGTATAAAGGGTATATAAAGACCGCTTACGATAACTTTGGATATGACTACCTTTTCTCATTGCAAGAATGTTTTTTTTAATTTTTTCAAGTTTATAAGTTCAGGTCAAGTATCAAATCAGTCTTATTATTTTCTGAATAATGAACAGAAAGTCTTAATTTTACATGTAGATTATTAGAATACCATATTATGTAGATTGAGCGCAACGAAATACTGCACTTATTATATTTTAAATTTTCTTAGTTTTTAAGCTAAATTTAGAATTGTATATTTTGTTTTTGTTGTACAATTTGAGTCGGTTATTTGTATTTCAATTAATTTCATTTACATTTAACATGGAGTCAAAAAAATTTAGAGAAGCTGCAAGGTTTATGCTTTGTGATCTGTGTGAACAATGATCTTTGTTACCTGCAAGCTACAGAATTTGCAAGCTATCTGTAAAACAAGCTGTCGTGTTGAGCTGCAGCAGGTCATGTTACATTGTAAGCTACACATTGTTCGAATCTCACGCTGTTCAAACGTGTCCAAACTTGTCGAGTTTTGTGTCTGTGTAACATACAAAGGAATGAAAATGGTTTCCAAATTCCTGGGTCATAGATGTGTATAATTACTGTGTGAAACATAATTACGTATTATGTATTTAATATTGTAATAATCTTAAATGATATGTTATATACCTATATATTATGTAGATACTTGTGTTAGGAACTTATTAAATACTTAAATACTTTTACAGTACTTAATATAAAAGTATTAAATGTCTCCGTATATATTTTTAATTTAACTTATTAATATATTATGTACACACAGTAGTCAGTTAAGTACATGCAGGAAGTATCTTTTTTTTATTTACACCCTACTTTATGATTTTTTTAATATAGCCTATGTTACTCAGGGATAATGTAGCATTCTAATGGTGAAGTAATTATTACAGTCCAGTAGTTATTTTAAGTTTGTTTGGGACAAACATACAAATAATAAAATCCTTCTTTAAATACTATTGTATAGATTTATTCATAATATGTAAATAAGACCTCCTACGTTATTTACAAGGTTGTTGGTAACCTACAATAAGGTGGGACAAATGCTTTTATTACTCAAACTCAATAAAAAATGTGAATAGAACAACAATAGTAAGGCGTCGGATGTAAAACCTCGAGGCGCCTACGTGTACGCGCGGCGTTAAAACGGTCGTGGGAAGGAAGGCTAAGTTATGCCATCAAAGTAACTTTAAGGCGAGGAATAACCACAACTAGCGCCACTCTTTTTAAAATAAACTAAGCCGTTTTAGTTATTACTTATGCGAGTAAACACAGTATAGGACTAATTAAATGCCAATAAACTATTTACCGGTGGTAGGTCATCATGTAGGACAATTCTAAAAGTGTTAGTAACTAACCTATTTGGAAATAAAAATTTTTTCATTTTCATTTTTCATTTTCACTTAAAGTTTGAACCGATAACTTATTTAATAAGATCTTTGGGTCGTTGTAAAATTTATTTTAAAAAGAGTGGCGCTAGTTGCGGCTATTCCTCGCCTTAAGGGGGCCTACCGACGGTCTACTTTATGTAATCGATAATCGGACAGGTTTTTCCTGCACACAATTTCTGACCGACTTTTTGTATAACATGTAAGTTGATATATTGCAATCAGTATAATCTATTCACCTACAAACGTCGGTCACCGATTATTGCTTGTGGGTTAGGCAACCTTATACTAATAATAATAATAGCTCCCCTCACCGATTTCGGTGTCGGTAGCCGATTTCATTGAAACCAGGCCAGCTACGCGGGAGTTATTTTATAGTGGCCAAGTGTGTGTGCACAAAGACGCTCTCTCTTCCTTTTACTCTCATAACCCAGTGGGACGGTAAACCGACACGACTGCTGAGAGAACAGGCGCAGGATCATCTTTCTTGCCACTGACAATCAAGTGATCAGCTTGCATTGTCCTAACCAAACTTCAAAACAACATTTTTTGTTGTTCCAACGCGGGAATCGAACCCGACCTCATGGTCGAGAGCGAAGTTCTTAACTACTAGACCACGGAGGTGATTTACTACATAATATAAATATAATACTATTGTATAGGTACTAATTTAAGGGTACTTCAATCTTTAATATACCTAATTAATCTCATATTTATATATTATTAATAATAATTCGTATTAATTCTAGGTTTATTATTTAACCATAAAGTACTCAATTACATTTTGGATTACGTGATCCGTTTACGGTTTACACAATGATTCAATATTTAAACAATTAAGCAAACATGAATCACCAAAATTCATGTCCCCACAGACTATTCGAAAGGCATCACTGTAATATAAAGGCGAACATTTGTGCGAGTGTTTGATAGTTAACGCACAAACGTCTGAACCAATGTTATAATAATAATAATATAATAATAACATATATAGACGCTTCACACCACGTCAATCTGGCCCTGTGCTAAGTATCCGAAGAACTTGTGTTACAGGTACCAGACAACGGAAATATATATTTAATACTTTTATACTATACACATATTTAAGATTTTTATTATTTTAATACACAAATTAAATACACATCCATGACCCAGGAACATTGAAAAGTTTTTGTTCCCTCGGCGGGATTCGAACCCGCAACCTCTCGGTCGAGCACCAATGTGCTGAACCACTGTGCTACGGAGGTCGTCAAAATTTTGGGAAAAAGATAAAAAAGTGGGGTTCCTATGAAGTGCATATCGGGTTTACTAACCGTGTTTCACCAAGCAATGTTAAAGTTAATACCATGTTAAAATACCATGCCATTTCATTCATTGACAGGAAATACGAGAGGGATAACATGATATTTAACATGGCGTTAACTTTAACATTGCTTGGTGAAACACGCCCTTAGCCTTTTGATGAACCTCATCAAAATTTCCTACATATCGTACAGCCGGCTTACTCCCGAGTGACTCCCGACACAATCGAGAATCGAAACAGTTCGATCTCAACATCTTGTGGTATTTTATTTGGTGGATTACTTTGAAACTAACCGGGATAAAGAAAACCGTTAGATCGTAACTTTTTGTACTCCCGACCAAATCAATCGACTGAGAATCAAAATAAACAAACGCCAATTTACTGTGAAATACCTGCTCGGCACAATCAAATCTGAATCGAAATCGAATCAGTTTGGAGAGTAAAGCCCCAGCTCACTTCTAACGGCACCATTAACCGCTGACATACTGACTACCTTTCAACCCGAAAAAGTGTAGTGTTCCCGTGGGATATTGTTTTTACGCTGGCTGGTCGTTTTCCTTTTTATAATAATTTACAGCTAAAATGGTACAGGCTACAGGCATATATGTAGTAGGTACTACCATGGACCAATTATACATGTAATTGGTCTATGGTACTACCTAATGATGTGTAAACAAACGTATTATTTACAATATTCCAAGTCCTGCTTCTTGGTGGCCTTGTTCTCAAGTCTCAACGCACAAGGTCGATAAAGACAATTAGTTCAAATTAAACCTGCGAACAGTTCTAATGGTTCTAGACATTTCCGGGTAGCTAAATATATTTAACCCGTGCCCACTTCGTTGAGCATGGAAACCGTGTAAACCGTCCCGGGACTTCAACGAATATTTCAAGACCAAAAATAGCCGAATCAGTTCAGCTGATCTCGAGTTTTACCGAGACTAACGAACAGCAATTGATTTTTATATAGCCTATGTTACTCAGTGATAATGTAGCTTTCTAATGAAAAAAGAATTATTAAAATCGGTCTAGTACTTTTTGAGTTAAGTCGTTACATACAAAAATACAAATCTTTCCTCTTTATAATATTAGTGTAGATTATTATATATAATATGTACTAGTGTTCGCATTTTACTCGACTGCACCAACAAAGAAGGGTGATTTTGGCCAGTCGCGTGCATTAATCTACGATTTTTACATGTTACTGAAATTTATTGCGTGTTCATTATGAATTTAAGTGTGTATACTATTCACTGAAATACTGCTGTTTACTTCACTATGAAAATAATGTATTCATCATTTTGAAACACTTTGCTAATTGCTGGTTTAATTATGGTGAAGATGTTTTTGAAATATTAACGTAGACATGTTTTCCAAATTTGTAAATGTACCCATGTTAGTGTACGCGACTGTACATGTGTTCTTTTTTTTATTATTTTTTTAGTTACATTCAGAAATCATGCAGCCCACCAAACCGCGCAGCGGTTTGTCGGTGGGGTTCGTTCCACCGTAATGCCTAAAGTGGTTAATAGTAACAATAGAAAAGGTTGTGAAACTAACCGCTTCTTAGTCAGTGTTCTCTTCACATCATTTCGTTTGTAAAATTGAATTGCACAACGTAATTTATGTTTTTCATACTGTTTTTGACATCAAAACTGATAAATACCCGTATATAGAGGCTTTATATAATTTATATAGTCGATCTCAAGTAAAAAAGTGAAGTAGATAGAAATAACGAATATTTTGTAAAAATCAAATTTTAAAGTTTTAAGTAGGTAACCCCAATAATTGATGATGAATATACTCTAACAACTCAATCAGCTTTCAAACATATAAAACTAGAACAAAATTTCATCTGTTTGGGATCTACTATGCCTCACACACATTCAAACACATACCTACACATAACAACCCTCTGACGCAACTGTTTTGACGCAACGGAATGATGCTGAAGCAAAGGTTTTGTTTAAATTCATGGCACAATTACTAGCATAGTTGTGTTTCTTTACGTATCATTTGTTTGTCACTAAGTATAAGATTAGGTTACGATGGGACTGACTTACGCTGTGCGTTAAAAGTCCCTAAGTAAAAAAAGGATTAAAAAAAACAACCCACTTTACGTCAGTCGTTTACTTCGAAGGTTAAAAATGACAGTCCAAAACCATTGACATTGCGGTCGAATTGTACCTACTACATACTAGGATTTGTGGATCTGGTCATCAATAATGATAGCTGGTTTTATCGAAGTGCAGCCGAAATTGGTTTAGGAAATGATTGGAATTTACGAGCATTGTTCACCTGGGTAATGCATCAGCACAAAGCCCGCCGCAACCCGCGATGACACGCAAACATGGCGGACTGGTCCTCCGAGCCGGATCGTCAATACGCATTGCAGTCTTGTCATTGTACCATACATATCATTTATTGTCTATATGTTAGTCAGTGTTTACTGTAAATTAATAACTTTATGATAAATCAATTACAAAGGACATGGGTATCACTCCATAGAAGTTTTAGCCATAAGTCGAGTAGCTAACGATAAAAATTACAAAAAGCTTTATTAAGAAGACAATTAGAAGTTTTTTCCCTTAGCAATTAGCAAGACTTCGCCGGCTATTTGGTATTGTGGCCCGAAATGATCCTTGTCCTTTTCAATGTAGATTTGTGAGGACTTTGACCCGCTGAATTCGTATTTGATTTGAAATAAAATTTGCTTAGAAGGTAACGTGGGGTGGGGTTCGTTCCTGTTCGCTTCACTTAGCCCCTACTTTTAGAGGACCTTCATCCAAATTACCTATTTTATAAGTTAGGGTTTCCCCCTGCAAAGCTTTTGCTACTAAAGATTTCACATGGCAATGGCGTGAAAGACCCTATAATGGGGCCAAAAACTTCACGAATTAATTCAAACCGCTCTGATAATATTCACGGGCTAACTCTGCACAACTTTTGCAATAAAATGTAGTTTATTTGTCCGCAGATCGGCCTTTAGCGAGTTTCGGAAACAAAATTCGCTAATTACAACCGACAACTACCAAAAGTGTATTGAGTATTGACATTTAAAAGCTGAGTCTTTTGACAGGGGAAAGGTTGACGAGATCACAAAAACCGGTCATGTGCGAATAAAACGCGAACAAAATCACTATTATTGTTTGGGAACTCATGTATTATTTGTTGTTATACCTATTATTATAAATTACTAGCTGTGCCCGCGTTCGTGAGCAACAGCTAATATTATTTACATATTTAAAATGTGCTAACAAATCTTTTTCATTTTATACCCCACACGACACTGTCAAGATTTTTTTACTTTATGTCCCCTACAGGGCGCTGTACACATTTTAAAATGACGTCATGTAGCCTATAACCAGCGGACTATCAAGGGGCTTCCAACGACACCTCATTTGTCTGATTATTATAACTAGTTTAGAAATTATGATAGAACAGATGAACATCCATAGCCAGTAGCCACATACATACAGATCAAAATCATAACCCTCATTTTTGCATTGCCGTAATCGGGTAAGAATATTAATTAAGTACACTAACTTTACAAGTTCAACATTTTTAATTGCTTGAACTAACTAAGTTGGGTAAAAATGTTTCTGAGATATACCTAGTTATCACACGACACGGGCAGCGGCATCGTCACCGCAGCGTTGCCGCTGTATTAATTTCCATAGGATTTATGCGGAACCTTACACATAGCGCCGCGGCGACGGCATGTCTCTGCGCCTCTCTTTCAACTTATAAGATTGGTTGGTCGTTTACACTCGGAGATAGAACTCATAGAAGTGTATAATAATTGTGCGCGTTTGTCGAGGTGTCGCCGACTCTGCGAAGCACCATACCTCCTGTGCTCCAATGCTATTTTGCCTTTATAATTCAATATCAATAAATAAATAAAAACATAAATAATTCCCATCGTTTAGGATTTGACATAAACATATTTTTATCATTTCAGTGGTGCTTCCTCTTTTTAATTGTAACTTTTTGTCATTACAATTTTGCCGTCTCCTGCTTGGGGAGGGAAACTGGAATACTTCTCATTCTTCTGATTCATTTCGTTGTCTCTCGGACACCCTTGAAATCATATCAAAGGGTTTTTGAGGTTGGTTACCACTTTCGATGCTGGCTACACAGGAGTTTGGCCCAAAAAAAAATTGCTTCTGTGGCACCGCGGTGACGAAGAACGCTGTCGCAGAGGTGTCGTGTGAAAACTCGCTATCTCCTACAGTTGTGCCGCGGGATTTACATTAAGAAGAAATTACATTAAGTGTAATTGAGTGAAAATATTAGTGGCCGTAATGGTTTCTGTGTTTTATTGCAGCAGTAAAGTTGTGAGACAAACGGACCGTAGAAAAAGGAAAATTGCTCTTCTAGCTTTTTCCATGTGACTTTGTACTAGTTCGTAGGTACGCATTGAACCACGTTTCGTATTTATATATCTACTAGCTGACCCGTGCCCACTTCGTTGAGCATAGAAAAAATAATAAAAAAACCATTGAAGCATTCCATGAACTTCACGAATATTTCATGACCAAAAACAGCTGAATCGGTTCAGCCGTTCTCGAGTTTTAGCAAGACTAACGAACAGCAATTCATTCTTATATGAAGATAGGTATACTGCGTTCCGATTGAGTGTTATAATAATGTACACTAAGGGCCGATCTTTCAATCGTCAGATAACTTAATATGTATATCTAAGGAATAATTATGTGACTTTGACAGATTTTGTATGGAACAAATGTCAAAGTCACATGTTTATTCAACAGATAAAAGTTATCTGACGATTGCAAAATCGGCCCTAAGTTTAGTATGCCTATAATAATACTTCCAATTTCATTTCATCTTCTTCTATCTCTATATCTTCTTCTTCTTCTCTTATGTATAAAAATGAAAAATGAATTGCTGTTCGTTAGTCTCGCTAAAACTCGACATCAGCTGAACTGATTCGGTTATTTTTAGTCTTGAAATAATCGTGAAAGTCCCGGGAAGGCTTAAACGGTTCATCACAAACTGTTTCTACGCTTAACGAAGTGGGCACGGGTCAGCTAGTTTACTTCTAAATAATTTACCTAAAGACAGCGTGAAAAATAGTAGATTGCAATACCAATGATATGAGCGTAGTAACTATTTAGTAATCTATGTTATGGGGTGGAAAATAAGGGAGGACACACAGACGGGTTCAGAGCGTAACTAGGGTCCGCATTAATAAAGTTCTCAATCTCAATGTCGGTCTCAAGAAACGCGATCGCAACCTCTACTTGAGAACCTACACTAATATTATAAAGAGGAAAGATTTGTATTTTTGTATGTAACGACTAAACTCAAAAAGTAGTCAAAAAGTTGACCGATTTTAATAATTCTTTTTTCATTAGAAAGCTACATTAACACTGAGTAACATATAAAAATCAATTGCTGTTTGTTAGCTCGCTAAAACTCGACATCAGCTGAACTGATTCGGCTATTTTTGGTCTTGAAATATTCGTGGAAGTCCGGGAAGGTTAGGTTAGGTTCCATGATCAACGAAGTGGGGACGGGTCAGCTAGATTGACAGATAAAACAAACGTTTCGTTTCACTTTTAAAAGTGAACAACTTTACTTATTGTGTTAATGTTACATGCCTTCATTTGATTTTTCTTTTGAAATTCTTAAGACCAACTTTCAGATTATTTTATTAACTAGCTGTGTCCGCGGCTCCGTTCGCGTGGTTTTTGAGTAACTTAAACCGTTTATCAGCGCACGCAACGAAAGTCCTTAAATGTGAATAACTTTCCCCGTTTTTGCAACATTTCTCACTGACGCTTCGCTCCTTTTGGTCGCAGCGTAATGTTATATAGCCTAAAGCCTTCCTATATAAATGGACTAACCAACAAAAAAAAAATTTACAAATTAACGTAAGATACGGGCCTAATAGGGTACCTGCCTCCTAGTACCATAAATTTCAAAAATCAACAAAATCATCATTACATTTATAATAATTGTGTTAATATTTAGCACATTAGCTCTTATCTTTAGTTAAGTCGGTTAATATGTGATAGCTTATCATTAAGATATTTTAAAGTAATGTCAATATATTATACAAACATGTACAATCCAACAAATTACCGCTCTACCAGACACGATTAATTCGTCAGCCGTGCGCCTACGTCCGCAGTCGATGCGGTCACTTGGGTTACGTAAATATTTCGAGATACCTAATATTTACCTATCAGCCTGCATTGTCCAACCAAACATGAGATTTTGCGGGATGCGGGATTCGAACCCACTAGCTCCGAGTGGAGAGCCAAACTCTTGATCACTGGATCACGGAGTTATCTAGGATCTATTTGTGACATGTGCGTTGACAGTACGAAATTGTCTGCATCCTGGCACGTGGCGGGAGAGTATATGGCCCGATTTGAAAATGGAACACATTGTCTATTGTTGTTTCTGGAATGTTTTGAATCGCGGTTTGTATATAAATAGTGTTCAGCGTTGGCCATGTAAACATCCGGGAATATAGTTTTTACCCTAGTGTGGGTACAGACTTACTCCCGACACAATCGAGAATCAGTTCGATCTCAACGGCTTTTGGTATTTTATTGAAAAACTATCTGTTGCCGCGACTTCGTTCGCGTGGTTGTCGGAAACACTATCGCGATTATCTTTTGATTGCTCACGTTGGTTTTTGTTATTGTGTTTTAATTAAAAAGGAATAATTGTTTCATACATATTTTTTAGTAATTTAAACCGTTTATGCAGCGCACGCAACGAAAGTCCTCAAATGTGAATAATTTTCGCCGTTTTTGCAACATTCTCACTGATGCTTCGCTCCTATTAGTGTCATCGTAATGTTATATAGCCTAAAGCCTTCCTCTATAAATTGACTATTTAACAAAAAATATTTTTTTTAATCGGACCTGTAGTTCCTGATATTAGCGCGTTTAAACAAACAAATAAACTCTTCCGCATTATAGTATTAGTATAGGTGAATTTAATATAAGTAAAGTTGTTTATTTTTAAAAGTGAAACGATGTCGAAACATCGTTTTACCAGTCAAATAGGTTCTCAAGTAGGTAGAGGTTGCGATTTGCGCAAACAACCGTTTAAAAGTTAAACCCCGCAATTTGAGAAAATTAACTTAACTTAACAGAAAGTAAACAAGCGGGGACAACTTGGCTATTTATAAAAAGGGCAAAGCCCTGCGGTGATGGATGCCCGAGCCGTTTACGGCGGGACCAGTCAGGGACCTGTGGTGATAGGGCTGACGACAGATGGAAAATCTTATTTTACACCTACAACTTTTAATGAAAACGCCAGAGACTAGTGCTTTAGAAATGGAACTCTGTATAAATGCAATAAGGTTGTATATTGATTGACATGGCCGCTTTAAAACTTAACGGTTGTATAGTCCTTACAACTTAGTTTTTATTCCATTTAATTATAAGGCTCAAGTCACAAGTTAAGACAAAGCGGGCAGGCTTACTCCCGACACAACCGAAAATCGAATCAGTTCGATCTCAACGACTTTTGGTATTTATTTGGTTACTTCGACATTAACCAGGATAAAGAAAATCGTTAGATCGTAACTTTTAGTACTCCTTACCATATCAATCGACTGAGAAGCAAAATAAACAAAAGTCTATTTATTCGGGAGTACGCGGCACAATCGAATCAGAAAAATCGAATTAGTTTGGAGAGTAAGGCCTTTTAAGTAAGCCCTAAAGATACCTATGTAAAAATTCGGACTTTTCTCTCGTCAGCTGTGTTGGTTTTCCGTCCCATTGGCCAGAGTAAAGGGCGAGAGTAGTGCTTCTATGTATTAAGTACACACTCGGGCACTATAAAAATAACTCTTGGTGGCCTAGTTTCAATGAAGCCGGCCACCATCACCGAAAACGACGTGGGAGTCATTATTATTATTACATTACTCACACAGCATAATAATATTGTAGGGGCAAATTTATGTAGTTGTGGCATTTTTCATAGAAACATGAAAGTCAAAGTAAGTCTTTCAGCGCTGATACTTTCATAATATACTTACTCTACATTCTACATAGGAGGCACATACAACGTACAAGCCCTAAAGTATTATCACTCATTTATATCACTTTGTATATTAGTGACGCGTGAAAATTACTTGAGTAATTCATGGACACGTAATGAGGAGGGATGAAAGCTACATTGGAAGGAAGGTCATGGCTATGGAAGTGGAAGGATACAAGGGTCGAGGTAGACCAAAAAAGGTTTGGATGGACTGTGTGAAGAAAGATATGCGTGAGAAGGATGTGTGTGCTGAGATGACGAATAATAGAGATGAATGGAAGCGAAAAACATGTTGTGCCGACCCCATCTAGAGTGGGATAAGGGCAGGATTAAAAAAAAATCAATTAAGGCAAGAACCAGGGGACTGCAGGTTTAGTTTTTGCAAATGTCTAAATTTTTTTAACTAATTTTTATTCGATTCTAACGCGCTCCGGTTGGCGCTTTTTCGCCATACAAGTAATCTTTCTAGGTCATTATACAAAGCCTTAAAAGGAAACACCACGAATTTTTTTCCATACAAAAATAGAGGTCTACGGGATTCCTGTTTCCTCCCTGGATAATACTTCTGGAGTAACTATTTTTTTCCTAAATATTTATGGATATTGTTTGTACGTCCCTATTTTTTCCTTTTTTTAATAAGTTAATTATTTAAAGAGATATGGACGTTTAAAAACTTAAAAAAAATGGCCAGACTCTCCGCTATATTTAAATATCTAGGAAACAGATTTGGCTACAACAAAATCAACAAAATCAAAAAATAGGAACCTAGCTCAAATCTTTTTTTAGCTAAGAAAGAAAAAAATATAAAAATCGGTTAAGTTTTGGAGGAGGAAACAATAATCCTGGTACTTTTAATAGGTAATTTCAGTCCAAGTTGCAGTTGTCTCTATCGCGCTAGTGCTGGCCAGCTAAGGCACTGCGAGACAGCAATAGATTTTATAAATACCTATTTTGTATTTCTCTCAACCGTGGTGTTTCCTCTTAAAGCTAGAAAATATAGCCACAGCCAGCCCTAATGAATTCACACGTGGGCAGACGGATTTATTAAGTTAGCTGTATAGAGGTCTTCTGTCGGGCTTGTTCAACGTCTCACCATAAAGATTACATGAGTAGTATAGAATCAAAAAGCAATCTGACTTTTGACTTATTATCGGTACTGATACTTAGGACCGATTTTTCAATTGTCAGATAACTTTTATGTAAGGAATAAATATGTGACTTTGACAGATTTTGTATGAAACAAATGTCAATGTCACATGTTTATTCGACAGAGAAAAGTTATCTGACGATTGAAAAATCGGCCCTTAGTCAGATTGCTGTTTTTGATTCTATATGACTCTTCTATATGTCCCTGTGCAAGACGCGCTTACATATTACATACAGTGTATGTAATATGTGCGACGCGACGCGGCCCGAAATTATCATTTAATAATAATAATAAATTAATAATCGCTATGGACACTTCACGTCACGTCAACCTAGACCCATAGTAAGTACCCGAAGAACTTGTGTTACAGGCTTACAGGTACCAGACAACTGAAATACATATTTTTATACTAGATAGAGTATAAACAAATTTAAGATTTTTATTATAATGCTCATTCATGACCAAAGAACTATGAAAACTTGTCCCGTCGTCGGCGCGATTCGAACCCGGAACCTTTAGGCTCCAGATTGAGAGTCAACGCTCAGCCATTCTGCTATAGAGGTCGTTAAAAAATTTACTAGTATCTTTGTGGGTAGATAATAACTTTGTATCTTAATAAAATATGGTAGTCATAAAGTAAACGAAAAAGTGTTTAAAGTTTTAACACGTTGGCCCAGGGCCCCGATTCTCGTCACTCGAAATTCGATTCGATCGTCTGTCTGTCCTGCTTGCACGCGCGCCAAATCATACGTGCACGAGCGGGAAAGACTCAGATTCGAAATGAAGTTCGAGGCACGAGAATCGGAGCCCTCGACGCTATCCGGTACATTTTACAAGAAAAAAATAACGTAATAATACCAACTTTTGTATTACTACATTACTACCTATGTTATTTTTTCTTTAAATCTTTATTTCCTTAAAACACGTGGTTTAAAAAAAGTAAAAACATTTACCTAGCCCCAAATTGCATGGCAGTTTGTTTGTATTACATCATGTGACTGTTGTACGAAGCGACATACCTTCGCGTAAGTTAATATGAACGAGTCAACATGTTCCAACATGTTACTAATAATAACGATGAATTAGTTACGCGGAATTCATTCATAATTTACATTCATTCAAGGGCATTCACTTAACGTACATTTTAGGTAGAGGTCTTTCCGATAATAAAGTCCCGTGGTAACGTGATTACTCTAAGGTCCGTATTAATAAATTAGTCTCAAACTCGGTCTCAAGAATTGTGATCGCACTGGACAGATAAAACGTTTCGTTTCACTTTGAAAAAAAAATACTATTTTACTTATAAATGTTAACTACTTTCATTTTTTTTTTAAATGTAATGTAAAGATAATCAAAATACTTATATAGATTATACTTATTTTTTTATATTCCTATAATCTATAATATTATGAATATAACGTTTTAAAAACATAACAATGAAGGTTTATACAATAGTAAAGTTATTCTTTTCTTAAATGGAAACATTGTTTTGTCTATTAACCCGGCGGTACTCGCTGGGTATTTACGATCACGAATACTCGCTACCGGGTAGAAAATACCACAGAATCAAATTGACGCTGTTTTAAAAAATGGTTGTGTTTTTTTTAATTTGTACAATGCACTTGTGTTTTTGACATTGTTTTTGTAAATAAAACTGCAAAAACTAGATGTAATACCAATTTATTTGAAACTTAAGCTTATCCTAATTAGGTAACATTATTTTACTTTTTTCGTTAGTCTCAGAAAAAACAGCAAAAATATTCTTTCTTTTTCAGAATTATTCAAAATTGAGATCGATATCAAAAATAAACTAAGAACACTACCAAATAAACACACATTGACAATAAACAAACATTGGAAAGCAACAACAAATGAACTAACAAAATTCTTATTTTTTGTTTTGTTATAATCTAAAAAAAATCTACAAAACTATATATTTTTCTTTGGAATAATTCAAAATTGAGATCAATGTCAAAAATACACTTAGTAGGTTAGGTACACTGTACAATCAATACAAAATAGAAGCACATTTATGTAAAACAAAACAACTTTAGGGTAATCATAATCCAAAATGAAACTAATTCACTCTGTCGAAGCACTCTTCACAAATTGATATTGTATCGTGTTAAATATGTTCTCAAGTAGAGGTTGCGATCGCAATTCTTGAGATCTAGTTTGAGACTTGTTTATAGATACAGGCCTTAGTCCTATTTCAAACACCTAAGTTTATTTATAATACCATTGCCAGTGTCAAGTTAAAATGGTGGAAATATAATATTTTTGTAAAGTTTTTCCAACACCGTTTTTCTAAATCACTTTGTCAAAAGTCTACCCAAAAACCTAGTAAACCAAGACAATTAATTTAAATGCATGTAATACAAGCACACTGAAGTAGTAAAAAGATTTTAATTCATAATTTTAAAATACATTAATAGTTAAACAATACAATATGGATTAATACTTTTTAACCTCTCAGATGAATATTAACAGTAGGGTTATTTACCCTTAACAAAAACAACACAGCCACCAGTTAGCGTAACTGTAATATTAACCTTTACTTAAACTGTGTGCAAAAAAGTTTTTACTACTGTTTAACTTTATAAGTATGATGGCAGGTGCGCGTAACCTTTGAAAGTTATGTGCCATTCAAATAAGACGCTTTTTTGTTTTTATATAGATACAATCCAAAGTGCAATTAACAACTAAAGCATTATTCCATAATGTTAACGTTAAATACGTATTAAGTAATTTCTATGCAGACAATGCCTTTGAGAGTAGCTACAAAAATAGTTTTAGGTCATTTTAATACAGATAGTTGACTGCACTTTGTCTGTTACTATAGAGTTTGAACTGTGCATGTTAAGTTCACGAACTAAGGCAAAATTACGGACTAGCTTACTCACAGAGCTATGTGTGCTAACTTTTAAACCAAAATGGTAAATTGAAGCCCAAACGGCAAGTTTAAATTATGTCCATAAAGCTTAACTTTCTATGAATGAAAATAGGTGTAAAATTTCAATATATTATATCTAGCAATACCCCACGAGAAATGATAACCACAACCTGCAAGCAAACGAGTGAGTGTACGCATACGCATGCGTTTGATGCACCTCCCTCCTTCCCACACTGCTTATGGGTACACTCGCAAGCAAAAACGTGAAAACACCACCACCACACAAGCAAAAATGTTAACACGACACCACCATGCAGGTTGCAAAACTCGACGCGCGTTTCGCTCCGACCCCATCCTGACCGACTCACTCCGACCCGGAGCATCCTCAGGATGTAGACTCTGCGAACAATGTTCGTTAAGTCAAGAAAATAGGTGATCAGTCTTTACGCTCCTCATTTACTGGTTACTGAGCTTCGATGGCTACTTTACCCGATTGGCAAAGATCAGTTATGTTGTACGATCATTTTGTACGTAAGTAGGTATATAAACAAAAATTTTGACACGAGATATCATCATTATATGAGATAGGTCAGTATTAGTTTGGATTGACTTGGCTGCCTTTATACGTCGACTCCCTCCCACCTGACAGTTGACACATATTGACCGATGACTAATAAGATGACTTACATTCACATACATATAAATTACCATTTGACCACAGGTATCGGTTTTGTGTGTCAATATATCAAGTTACTTTGCAACCGCATTGAGCAATATAGTGGACTACTTTGTTGTTTATGGCTCAGTTTACAGTGATTTTAATAATATGTAGTATTATTGATGTAGGCTAAAATAAAGTTAAGTCTTTCTTGTTGTGATGTCGAACTATGTTCCCTACGTTACTCTTGTTATTCTATTGACTAACTACAAAGGCTGTCGTTTATCAGAGATACTTGCTCCAGAAAGTCACTGTTTATGTTTTTGGCCGCGTACTACCTATTAAAAAACTCGTAAACGGAAGGAACTAAGTATATTAATTAGTATTCAAGATAAAGGATACGCTAAGGGCCCGTCAGTTCCTGACTGCGCCCGGAAACATCAACCCTAAACAACAATTCATATCCAAAGCACGCTTCCATTTTGTGATGATTAGTAATTTCAACTAGAATTTTCAGTAACCTACGAGTATTTTTGTTACAACTAAAAAAAAACTTCACACAATTCTTGCGTAACTTTAATATTACGAAAAATAACAATGTTGCTGATCCCTGCGTTTTTATTTTTAAAGCTACCTTTGTACTATTATAAATATTTTATATTGGCCTATAAAAGGTTTTATTCGTGATATTTTATACTTTTATTGTGTAGCACTACCTAAGTGCTATTAATTCTGTTAGGTATTATAGTCTAGGTGCTTTCAGTATGTGCGCAAAGTGGCTAATGCTAAGCTCTAACTCCTAAGTAATATAAGACCCATTCGTGGTCCATTGGTTTAGAGCTTGGGTCTGGATTCTGCAGGCTATCGGTTTGGTCCTCGTTTCGGAACAAACAAAAAAACAAGCAACGTTGTTTGCAAATCTAGTTAGAACAATACCGGCTGATCACCTGATGATCCTTGCGTCGGATGGCAAATTGATTAAAGTCGCAGGACTGATCTCTCGCAAGTCGTGTCTGGTATCCGAGCTTGGGTTACGAGATTCTTTGTGTCTCTGAGATATAAGGAAGACATTGCTCTTGTATCCGCACACTTCTGGGCACTATAAAATAAATCGTGTAACTCTTTAATGGCACCGAATTTTAATACTTAGCTATTGTTGAAATTTAATAGTATAATTAAGAGCCTACCTGGTCCAATCGTGAATCTGTGTCTGTGAAAAACATCATACTCTGGAAGATACAAAAAAAAATTTCAATCCAGTCGTTTAGGAGACCAGTGACATGACACATAGAGTAGAAAGATATTATCACCCTATGGTTGACTGGTAGAGAATGTCTTTTTTAAATTAAGTCCTCCATTGTACGTTGTGCAAAAAGTGTAAAAAAAAATATATATTATATAACAAAGTCCTCCATCGCGTCTCTCTGTCTGTTCAATAAACTAGAGACTACTACACCGATCTTCATGCTATTTTCACCAGTGGATAGAGTGGTTTTCGAGGAAGGTTTTAGTGTACTAATTGGACCCGGTAGGTGGCGCTGCTGTCTGTTCGTCAAGGTACGAAATTCGCCGGGACAGCTACAGAATGATTCATGGTGCATATATTAAGCCGAATATAGTGTGAAGAGAATGACGCGTAGAGCATTTTTTGTCTTGGCACCTCATATAAACTACTTAATATAACTAAATTCAAAGGACTAACATGGTCACAAGGAGTGAATCTTATTATGCTGGGGCTTGCGGGCTCCTAGTCTATACACATGAACGCACTGGTCGTTGACCTAACACCTGACCAGGGTCGAAACTCATCTGTTTCGTGACTTTTATGGAGATCTTTAATCGTGATTTGTCGCGTTACGGTAAGTAATTTATATGAGGTGCCAAAACAAAATATGCTCTACGCGTCCTTCTCTTCACACTATATTCGGCTTAATATGAATCACTCTGTATACAGATATAAATATTTTATTTAATTTTTTTTGTACCTATTTGAGTGGTTGCCATTGTCAGTTATATAACACTTTCTAGGTCACACAATTCGAAATAACACATGTATCATAACTTTGAAGTTTCGAAGTTACATGTAGTTTTCAGTAAAATAGTGGAAATACTTGAATGTGAGATAAAAGTTTTAACCGAGTGGGGTCTTAATTTTCTGGGAATACCAGAAGAAACTCCAAAGGGAGATCTCCGACCGAGCTAGATGGTATGCTCGGTCAGGCCGACAGTGGGCACTGTACTAGTTTTCAGATGTCTACACTAATATTATAAAGAGGAAAGATTTGTATTTTTGTATGTAACGACTCAACTCAAAAAGTACTGGATCGATTTTAATAATTCTTATTTCATTAGAAAGCTTCGTCTTGCTAAAACTCGAGATCAGCTGAACTGATTCGGCTATTTTTGGTATTGAAATATTCGTGGAAGTCCCGGGAAGGCTTACACGGTTTCCATGCTCAACGAAGTGGGCACGTGTCAGCTAGTCGTATATATAGCGCCGGACGGAAAACATAGCGCGATGTAGGATTGTGACGCTAGTAGTACCGCCATAATTTGTTATTAAGAGGAAACACTACGAATTTTTTTCCATCCAAAAATAGGGGTCTAGGGTATTTCTATTTCCTCCCTGGATAATACCTCTAGAGTAACAATTTTTTTCCTGAATATTTATGGATATTGTTTGTACGTCCCTTTTTTTTCCTTTTTTAAATAAATTAATTATTTAAAGAGTATAAGCAATATGTAACAAATTATTTATATTATGTTGTACTAAAATTTAAGAATGTAATCGAAATTATTTTATACAAACAATGTAACCATGTAACATTTTTTTTTCTTTTGGATGGGTGGTGTAGTAGAAAAAGTAAGAGAGGACGTTTAAAAACCTAAAAAAATGGCCAGATTTTCCGCTATGTTTAAATATCTAGGAAACAGATTTGACTACAATAAACGACAAAATCAAAAAATAAGAACCTAGCTCAATTCTTTTTTTAGCTAATACAGAAAAAATATTTCAATCGGTTAAGTTTTGGAGGAGGAAACAGGAATCCCCTAAACGTCGATTTCTGGTACTTTTAATAGGAAATTTCAGTCCAAGTTGCAGTTGTCTCTATCGCGCTAATGCTGGCTAGCTAAGGCATTGCGAGACAGCAATAGATTTTATAAATACCTATTTTATATTTCTCTCAACTGTGTTGTTTCCTCTTAAGTAACGCCGGTTCTTCTCGGCGCGCTGACGCCGACCGGTGGTAAGCCGTTTTTGTTGACTTTCGGAAAAAAGCTTGTTATTTTCATTTGGAAATAAAATATTTTGATGATTTATTAACAACACACTTTTAGTAGGTCGACCTGTATGTAACTATGTAATGGAATCTAAAATCAATAATTTAACCATCTTTCAAGAATCGTAGCGTAGGTAATGAAAATTGGCAGCTGCATGTAGTCCTGATGACAATAGAATAATATGATATTGTCGAACTGATCTGATGATGGAGCAGCTTCTTCTTGATGGAATATCGTATATTAGCTGTTTTTGTTTTTTTTAGAATGATCTTAGACCACGATTAGGTTTCGAGGTCTGATGATGAAGTCAGAAGATAGGCACTGGTATTGCATAATGGAATACCGTATCAAAGTCATGTTTGCACTTGTAAGAAAGGCCACGTAATGAACCTTAAAGTGTGTTTTTTTTGTGTTTTTTAAAACTATTATTTTTTTAGTAATTAGACTCGTATGCAAGCTAGGAGTAATTTATTGTGATTGAATTATACCTTATTGTAGGTAGTTGTAGGGTCTTTATCTATTTGAAATTTTAATACATCTTTTAAACTCTATTCTAATATTAAGAAGCAATTTTTTTTGTTTCTTTGCATTGAATAAGCTCCGGACTGGACCGATTTTGTTGAAATTTGGCACGTAAAAATATAGTATTTTTAATCGCGCGAAATGTATGGTTATCTTTTTCAATATCCCGGGCAACATCTCTAATCATATTTCCCGACGGTTTTTTGTGTGGCCCTTGTATTTCACCTGTCGAGCTTACATAATAACAATTCGATTTCCATAGAAGGTTATAGTTTTCAACCGCCAGTATTTCTTACTAGGACACCATAAACGAGCAGTGATAAAAACTTACTGCCCTTAAACGTTTCAACCTAATATGGACTTTACTGCTACAAACATAGAGTACATTACGAAACAATGGCGTAACACCGCCAAATAAGGAAGGGGTTGTTTTTATTGAAGTTATGTAAAACTTGAAATGTGTACGTGAGTGCAATGTAATAAGTAGTAAGTATTATTTCGTGGTGCAAGCCAAGTCTTAAGCAGATACCGACCGACTTGTTGAAGTCTGTAAACATAAAATCAGTTTAGTAACTAAGGCCCGTATAAATAAAACATCTCAAACCCAATATTTCTTAATAATTCACTTGAGAACCATTTTTGACAGATAAAACAACGTTTCGTTTCACTTTTAAAAGTGAACAACTTACTTGATGTTACATAGTATTTTAATTTATTTTCTTTTTATACCATAATAATCTTATTATAGATTACAGAAAAACATTAAAATAAGTATAATCTATGTTTCTATAATCTTTATTTTTACGTTTGAAAATAGAGAAAAAATTAAGTATGTAACATAAGTAGAGTTGTTCATTTTTAAAAGTGAAACGAAACTTTTTTTTATCTGTCAAATAGGTGCTCAAGTGATCCAACCTCACTTTGAGATTGTTTTATTTATACGGGCCTAAGAAACCCGACTGAGTTTTTTTATATTGATAGTAGCTCACCCCACTTCGTTGAGCATAGAAACAGTTTGTGATAAACCGTTAAACGGTTCTATGCCTGTTTCTAAACCTTCCCTGGACTTCCACGAACATTTCAAGATCAAAAATAACCGAATCCATTCAGTCTTTTTCAAATTTTAGCGAGGCTAACGAACATCAATTCATTTTATATGTTCCTATAGAAGAAGAAGAAAATATCAAGTGTCACTCTCATAGTACACTGAATCTATCGATACCAAGAGTCGTTCAGGCTGCTCAGCGTGAAAAAGAATTAAACATACATAAATACTGTCGAAACACAACCTTCTTTCTAGTGCAGAAGGTAAAACGAGGTTTTCAGTATTCTATAGTTTGCACCCGGCGAAGCCAAAAGGAAGGGGTTTAGACAGACTATATAATATGC
The DNA here is from genome assembly GCA_905187575.2 of Celastrina argiolus. NCBI lineage: Eukaryota > Metazoa > Arthropoda > Insecta > Lepidoptera > Lycaenidae > Celastrina > Celastrina argiolus. Next base: position 14,254,862 of record LR994595.1, on the reverse strand, counting down.
TGTTCCATCATAGAACCTAGTTTATATAGTTGGAAAGTCTTCGGAGAGACATAGGTTCCCTCTGCGTGTTCTACCGACTTTACAACGGTGAGTGCTCCGCGGAATTGTTCGACCTGATGCCCACGTCACCCTTCCATCATCTCAACACCCGCTGAAGATTGAAGTTTCACCCACATCGGTTGGATCAGTGGCGATCCACCACGGTCCGATTCCTCCTATCGTTCTTGCCGCGCACCTGCAAACTGTGGAATGAGCTTCCTTCTGAGGTGTTCTCGGAACGGAACATGGGGTTCTTCAAAAAAAGTTCTCCTTCAGGGCCGACGATGCATTGGTGATTCCTCTGGTGTTGCCCATGTTCATAGGCGACGGTGACCGCTCAGGTGGCCCGTTTGCCTTTTCGTCTCGCTCTATAAAATACCATATAAAAAAAAATGTCAAACCGTAATAATGAGACGGGTTAATTTTTTAGTTTCGATATAAAACAACAATAGAAGTTGTCGTGGCGTTTGCTATCTCTTTTCAGTAGACACATTTGATGACGATGATGATGGCTGGACAACATGTATATCCATACGTATAAATAATAAAAACCCATGGAAAGTCATGCCCGAATAAATACAGTGTTGGAATTTCTCAGTCATTCCAACTCGCGTGCCAGTCAAAAGCGCCAGCGTTCCATTGACTAACGAGCGAGAACCATCGCACTATTCATGTTGTCCTGGTATTTGGTTTTCTTTTAATAAAGAAAATGTTGCCTAACGACTCGGTTTGGTTATTCGATTAAATGCGTTTTCAGTATACGATGTAAAATTATAAGAGATAGCTGACCCCACAGAAATAAATCAAGATCTTTATATATTTCTGTGGCTGACCCGTTCGTTGCCCACTACGTTGAGCATGGAAACCGTGTAAACCTTCCCGGGACTTCCACAAATATTTCAAGACCAAAAGTAGCCGAATCAGTTCAGCTGATCTCGAGTTTTAGCGAGACTAACGAACAGCAATTGATTTTTATATGGCCTATGTTACTCAGTGATAATGTAGCTTTCTAATGAAAAAAGAATTATTAAAAACGGTCCAGTACTTTTTGAGTTAAGTCGTTACATACAAAAATACAAATCTTTCCTCTTTATAATATTAGTGTAGATGTAGAAGTGTAGAAGTGTAGACTACCTAACAGTCAGTTTCAATAAATCAATCTATAACTTGAAGTTAAAAACGTTTATAGACATTCGCTGGTCATAAGTCGCACTGTCAAAAACATAATCTTATCTAAAGCCAAACCTTAACTCTACATTACCATACCCCTATGGATAGTAGAAGGGCACATTTACATGGAATTTTTATTTTATAACGTTACGAGTACGTTGCCAATTGTTTCTGCTAAACCCCAAGTACCTATTATACACGGTCTAAACACCCCTACTTTAGGAACATTTCTTTACATTGACGCCGTCGTAAACTCTGTGTTGTTTCTTCGCGAACTTCTGTTTATTAGCTGTTGTGAAGTGCCCCCCACTTCCAAAGTAAATTATGTAAAGTCAATTTGTCAACTTAACGAAGTGGTTTGTACTTTGTTCACAAATATTTGTGTAAGGTCTCTAGATTACAAATTTATCTTTAAGTAACCCCTGTTGTCAGGCAGCTGATGGCCCATTTAAAGGGATCTTAATTTAAGTAGTTTTTGTGTTGCGGTCACTTGCGTCACCGTAACGTCCATTTTCACTGCTTGGCGGAATGAATAAAATGTGACGAGAGCAATTTAACAGTCGTAATCTTCATGTCGTAATAGATTTTTTTTATTTACCTTTCTGCCCATTTCGTGTAGAATGTGAACAAATACTTTAGTTGTCACTTTTGACATTGACAAGTCAAATACTTGACGCTCGTGTGTTCGAATTTCGACTGTATTTTTTTAGCCTAGAGAACTATTTTCAGTTCTCTGGCGACATATAATTATCCAACATGCGTCATAATAATATAACTGCGCCTTTGCTCTTCGAGTGACCCGTAACATTATAATTATTGTAATTTAATTGTATTTCGGGTATGTATATAATTAAAAACCATGAGTATGTTTGCAATAGTCGAATTCTTTTCTGTACTTTCGCGAACTTTCACTAAAACGGTTCAACGCTCGCTATGGCGTAATCGATCACGACGCCATTTTGTTTTTTCGGTTCTGTTTTTAAATTATGGCAATATTCATGACCCATTTAATTTTTTTTGTTTAAAACAGATTTTATTTTTTATTTTTTTTAAAGGCCGTGTGGTGACGGCATTAGAATACAATTATCACCACCCCCGATACTATCCTAGGGGAGTCGTAAGAGGCGACTAAAAGGAAACACACACACATCAACAGCTAGTGTGAGAGAAGGAAAACTCGAAACAAAACCCTGTACCAACCCGTCTAGCCAGCGTGGTACCAGTAGGCTTTTTAACCTCCTATGTTTACGCACCAGAAGACCAGGCCCCTAGTCCCCGGCGGCCCCGCTATTCCTGGCTACGGTAGCGGCCACGGTAACGGCGGGGCGGGGGGTGCTAAGAATCTCCGGAAGAGATCCGGCTACCACCCCCCTTCTAAACGACAACTGGCCCTGGTAACACACAACGTGCGCACTTTGAGGTTAGACGAGAAGCTCGTAGAGCTGGAAGAGGAGATGAACAAGTTGCACTGGGACATTATTGGTTTATCGGAGATCCGAAGAGAGGGCGAGGATACGATAACCTTACAGTCCGGCCACTTGTTCTACTACCGGGAGGGAGAACAGAAGTCCCAAGGTGGTGTTGGGTTTATCGTCCACAAATCTCTCATCAACAACATTGTGTCCATCGAGAGTGTGTCAAATAGGGTTGCATACCTTGTACTGAGAATCTCAAAACGATATTCGTTGAAGATTGTACAGGTATACGCCCCATCGTCAACACATCCAGACGATGAAGTAGAAGCTACGTATGAGGACGTCAGTAGGGCCATACGTAGCTCTAAAACACACTTCACAGTTGTTATGGGAGATTTCAATGCGAGGCTGGGCTGCAGAAGCGATGGTGAGCTGAAAGTGGGGCCATTTGGATTTGGGCAGAGGAATCCCAGAGGACAGATGCTGGCGAACTTTATGGAGAAAGAAGGACTCTTCATGATGAATTCTTTCTTCCAAAAGCCGCCGCAGAGGAAATGGACCTGGTTGAGTCCCGACGGTGTAACTAGAAACGAGATTGACTTCATTATGAGCACCAAGCGGCAGATATTCAACGATGTCTCTGTGATCAACATGGTTAAGACCGGAAGTGATCACCGAATCGTCAGGGGCATGTTGAATATCAACGTCAAACTTGAGAGATCGCGTCTGATGAAGTCTACGCTCCGACCGTCGAATGTCCATATCCAAAACCCCGAGAGCTTTCAACTTGAACTGTCAAATCGCTTCCAATGGCTAGACAGCTGCGCATCAGTGGACGATATAAATAGCAGGCTGGTAGAAACTGTCCATACGGTGGGGTCCAAATTTTTCAAGACCCACCGTACAAATAGACCTCAGAAACTATCCGACCAAACCCGGAACCTCATGGCTAGTCGACGTTCAATGACGCTCCAAACTTCGAGTGACGCTGACTCATATAGGCAGCTCAATAGACAGATCACGAAGTCCTTGCGACACGATATCCGTTCTTTTAATACCCAGTGTATTAAAGAGACGATAGAGCGGAACCAAGGCTCCAAAGTGTTCGCAAGAGACGTATCTATTGGGCAAAGCCAGTTGACAAAGCTGAAGACCGAAGATGGACGCGTAACGTCAAATAAGTCCGAGGTACTACGGGAGATAGAGAGGTTCTATGGACAGCTGTATACCTCGGTCTGAGCTGAACCTGCTAGTTTAGCTGCAGACCCAAGAGCCAGGCTAACACGACACTATACCGAAGACATCCCGGACATCAGCCTGTACGAGATTAGGGTAGCTCTCAAACAGCTTAAGAACAACAAGGCTCCGGGCGAGGATGGAATCACTACAGAGCTTCTGAAAGCGGGCGGCACGCCGGTACTAAAAGTCCTTCAGAAACTCTTCAATTCCTCCTTACTCGATGGGAAAACGCCAGAGGCATGGAACAGGGGTGTTGTGATCCTGTTCTTCAAAAAAGGCGACAAAACCTTACTGAAGAACTATAGGCCCATAACACTGCTGAGCCATGTCTACAAGCTGTTTTCGAGAGTTATTACGATGCGTCTCGAACGCAGGCTGGATGACTTTCAGCCTACCGAACAAGCCGGTTTCCGAAAAGGCTATAGTACCATAGACCACATACATACGCTGCGGCAGATTATACAAAAGACCGAAGAGTATAATCGGCCATTATGCTTGGCGTTTGTGGACTATGAGAAAGCCTTTGATTCCGTCGAAATATGGGCGGTCCTTAGATCTCTCCAGCGTTGCCGTATTGACTATCGGTATATCGAAGTGTTGAAGTGTTTGTATAATAACGCCACCATGTCAGTCCGAGTACAGGAGCACTGCACGAAGGATATCCCTTTAAAGAGAGGAGTAAGACAGGGGGATATCATATCCCCGAAACTGTTTACCGCTGCTCTGGAGGATTCCTTCAAGCTCCTGGAATGGCAAGGACTTGGCATCAACATCAATGGCGAATACATCACTCACCTTCGATTTGCCGACGACATAGTAGTCATGGCAGAATCGCTGGAAGATTTGGGGCGCATGCTCGGTGGCCTCAATAGAGTTTCTCAACAAGTGGGTCTTAAAATGAACATGGACAAAACAAAGATCATGCACAATGTCCATGTTGCACCCACCGCACTAACTGTTGGGAGCTCTACTCTTGAAGTTGTTGATGAATATATATACCTAGGGCAGGCTGTCCGATTAGGTAGGTCCAACTTTAAGAGAGAGGTCAGTAGACGGATCCAGCTCGGATGGGCAGCGTTCGGTAAATTACGCAACGTCTTCTCGTCTAAAATACCTCAGTGCCTTAAGACAAAGGTATACAACCAATGTGTGTTACCAGTGATGACTTACGGTTATGAGACGTGGTGCTTCACGAAGGATCTTTTCAAAAGGCTCAATGTCGCTCAGCGTGCTATGGAGAGGGCAATGCTCGGTATTTCTCTACGTGATCGAATCAGAAATGAGGAGATCCGTAGAAGAACTAAGGTTGCTGACATTGCCCGTAGGATCAGCCAGCTGAAGTGGCAATGGGCCGGCCACATAGCACGAAGATTGGACGGTCGATGGGGCAAAAAGATCCTAGAGTGGAGGCCACGTACTGGCAAGCGCAGTGTGGGACGGCCACCTACCAGATGGAACGACGACCTGGTGAAAACTGCCGGGTCACGTTGGATGCAGGTGGCAATGGACCGGTCGCACTGGAAATGTATTGGAGAGGCCTATGTCCAGCAGTGGACAGTAAAAGGCTGAAACGACGACGACGATTTTTTTTAACCGAGTAAAGCTTAATGTTTAATCCTGTGGATCGTGAACGTGTTGTTTTATCAAAAACGCGCCCGTTATTTACATAAATTGGGTTTAAGTAATAAGTACTGTAAGTAGGTACTTACTGTACTTAAGTAAACTAAATCATCGTTTTCATACATATTCTGCCATTAACAGATTTCAAAAGAGGAGGTTCTCAAATTCAGCTTACTTTTATATATTAATTATTTTCTTATTCAAAAGCTTTCCGTGTCGCCTGTTTGGAAGTCGATTTTTTTTGTTACAATCGGTTGTTCCCTTTTTGTTCGCACATTGTATTTAATAGTTTTAATATCATATAATATATAAACATTCAAGTAATACTAGTAAGTAGTAATAATCATGGACAATATATAATAATTGTAGTGTTATATAACTGCAATAGCCACAACCGTACAAAGTTTCGACCGACAATATGCTCTAACTATTCCGTCGTAAACAGGAATTTGTTGTAATAGTTAAGTATTAAAAGTTCTACTATCTAGAACAACCCGTACAGATTTTAAGCGGTTTCAGAATATATTTATAGCTTATTTTTTTTATTTTATTTAACGATTTATTGTACACAAGAAACACTTAATAATATTACAAATTACAGAGAAAGACGACACAAAGGTACTGCTTTTTTTTTTTTTTTTTTTTTTTTAATCTTTATTTAAAGGCATTACATCTTATAGATTAAGTCTGCCTAACTTTAGAATTATGTACAATTAATTTTCAAAATCTAGTTCCCTTAAGTACAAAGAGTGTATTACATAACTTATAAATATTGGACTAAAATCGGTTTTAAAATTTGAATACAGAATATGATGAATAAAAAAGTACAAATCGGTACACTTAGTAAACTGCACAAATTCACGACGTAAGTGCTCGTTCCTCTCACATTCCATGAGAACGTGGTAAAGGTCTTCGTATCGTCCACAAACGGTGCAATTAGGATTGTCTATTTTACCCATCAAAAACAAAAAATTATTCAATGGAATGTGGTTGGATCGCATACGAAAACAGAGCGTTAGATCTCTCTTACTTAAATTAATATCTGCAAACCAAGGACGTTTTGGTGGTTTATTGACTAATGTTCTGTACCAAATACCCAAAACCATAGATTTCTGTTGGAAATAGTTATCCCACTCAACATAACATTTTTGTTTAATCAAACACAAATACTCAGTATAATGAGATGTTACACTTAGATTTGTACCTACGGAATGTGCTGAGCCTGCCAAAGCATCAACGGTCTCATTGCCGGCAATACCTACGTGAGAAGGCACCCACTGTAGGCGGACGTTTACCCCATTACGTATTAAACTATAAATACATTTAATAAAGGTACTGCTTATTTCTGAAAGAAATTTCGTCCAGCAGCCCTATGGAAGAGATTTGGGATAAAAGATATCACACAGAGCGTGGAAAATTACATACAAATACATTACATCTATATTATATTAAAATGAGAATAAATACATCAACAACAATAAATACAATAATTAATATAAATTATAATACATACATAATTAATAAAATAAAAAATCTAATAAGTATCATACAAATACATTACATCTATATTATATTAAAATGAGAATAAATACATCAACAACAATAAATACAATAATTAATATAAATTATAATACATACATTATTAATAAAATAAAAAATCTAATAAGTATCAGCATAACTGCATGTTTTGTCTCTGTCGTTTACATCTGCTAGCATTTTCATCAAGTAAGCAGGAACAAAACTGTCGAATAAGCTATCCGAAATATATATATAATAGACCCTTAATGTAAATACAGGCTGTAATATTATTATTTGCCCATACAATAAGTAAAAAAGTACTTACCTCTTTCAGCGCTGGTACTTTCACAGTAAACTCTACATACGGGACCCATACACAGCTAAAGTATTATCACTCATTAACATACTATGCCATAGCCTGTCCTTATATCTTTGCTTATATTGTAAAGAGAAAAGATTTGATTATTTGTTTGCATTGAATAGACTTTCAAACTACGAATTTAATGAAATTTAATACAGATAGACAACGGAGATAGGCTACTTTTTATTGAGCAAATGTATGATTCCTGCGACTATCTAGTACAACATATGGGTACAACTACAGGCGACAACCCTAGATTTACGATAGCGCATGTGTCAGCCCTACAAGGTCCCAGGTAACGAGCTATCCTAGTTGATTAGTAGTCAGGGCGGGCTTTGTCAATTCACGAACCTCAGTAAAGGAAACCTCAGCGACAGACATCGTCTATGTTATTGTAGGTTCTTGACGGAAATTCATGTTATACACTTAAGTCATTTTTTCCACTATACCAGTTGTTTTACATTAAAAATTTGTATACACGACCGTTCGATTAAGTCGTCATCGGGTGTAGATTTAAATTTTTATATTATATAATATAGTATACCTACTGTTATTACACGTGGTTCGAATTATAAACCGCATATTACTTATTTTTAACTTACTAGTTAAAAATCTGTACTAATTACTTATATAATATAATATAATGATAATATTATAAAGAGGAAAGGTATGTTTGTAACTAATTGGCTCAAAAAGTACTGGATCGATCATAATACTTCTTTTACCATTTGAATGCTACATTATCACTGATTCATATAAAACTACAATAATGTACCCCGAGGTGTAAAAAAATGCCTATAAAATATCTTTCAACGCGTGTGCTGCATAAACTATTGATTATAGTACAAAATAATGTTTGCCAAATGCAAAATGTTTCAAAAAATTAAATGTCACTTAAGTACTTAGTGTAGGGTTACTTTTTCTCCGTATACGTTAAAAATAACTTTCACGGTATTAAAAGTAAAGAACAATTATAAAAACTCTGTAAGTCATTCCAAGAATAACTGAAATAGGGAGAAGGGTAGACCACCCTATAAGCTCTAATGTACGGGCCATGTTCAGAAGTACAAATATCGAAAATGTATTATGGGTAGAGTGCATTTAGGAATATAATAATGCCTCGCACACTGATTTCTGCGATGGATATGGACAAAAGCACTCTCTCTTCTTTCACTCTCGTAGCCCAGTGGGACGGATAACCGACACGACTCGACACGACGGGAGATCAGGCGCAGGACCGACTATTACATGCCCATCCGACGCTTGGATCATGTTTCTTATCAGACATTATCCTAACCAAACTTGAAAACATTTTTTTTGCTGTTTCAACGCGGGGACTTAACCCACGACCTCCGGGTCGAGAGCGAAGTTCTGAACCACTAGACCACGGATATAAGGAACTAGCTGTGCCCGCGACTTCGTTCGCTCTCACTGACTCACGCTCACATGCTCACGTTGTTTTAATATAAAATATAGAATAATTCTTTCATACATATTTTTTTTTACCGTTTATGCAGCGCACGCAACGAAAGTCTCCAAATGTGAATAGTTTTCCCCGTTTTTACAACATTTCTCACTGACGCTTCACTCCTATCGGTCGCAGCGTAATGTTATATAGCCTACAGCCTTCCTCTATAAATCCAACAAAAAATTTTTTTTTCTCTCTCTCTCTCAGGAGAGCGCGTTTAAAGAAACAAACTCTTCCGCTCTACGCCAATGTGAGCCTTGTGATATTCCTAAAGACACACTAATTACGAAGCTTACTTCTTAAATGCTATGCCACTGCACGAAATCATTTAGTACTGATGGATTTAGTGAGGTGGAATAACCACACAAGCCAACAGTAAAGTGTTCTCTTAAAGTAATTATGACGTAGATCAAAGAGTCTGTCCGTGGCATCGAACTCCCAAACGGATGAACCGATTTTGCTATAACACTGTTTGAAAATTTGAGGGATGCCTATCTAAAAATGTACTTTATGTTATAAAGTGCCTTCCATGTATGTTATGTTCATTATAGTCCGTTTCTAGGGCGTTGATATTTTTTATTTATTATGTTACATCTATTAAAGTGTTTACATGAGAAACAAGTCCAATTACACCGGTAGTTGGTTTGATTCCTCGAACATCGGCTGCGTCCGGTCCAACATGGCAGCCGTCTAACATTCGCGCCATTTTTATATTTGCCGCCTCTTCCAATAACTGCGAAGTTACGGTTTTATTTACGCCAAAATATTTTATATCCGGAAGCTTAGAGAGAATTGAGAGCACACTAAATGGAACTCTGGGCAAAATCATTACCCCGGCTCCACACTACTCGGGAAGTTGAACGAAGTTAGACGAATAGGATAGTGTAGAGATGCACTTCGGCTTACCTCGTCAAACTTTACTAGTAAACTTTTCTTGTTTCAGGTAAATATTTTCATGGAGACTTTGGTACAATTACATAGATAATAATTTATAACAAGGTAAGATGACAATGCAAATGAAGGTTTTCTTTCTACCAAACACCGTGACTTCTCGAGTCCAAAGCCAAGCTTTAAACCACTGGACACAGTCGTTTTATCACTCACGTTTAGAGTTCCTTACCTCAAAACCATAAAACATGGCCTACCATCCCATACAATCTATCTTTATGTATATATAGCCAGTCGAATTGCTGGGTCATACCATTTTCTAGTAGGTACTAGGTCGTGTCTCTGTTATATATCTACTTTGTGCCTTAAAAGGAAAAAACAGCACCCTTTCTAGTATGTCTGTCTGTCAAGACCCTTCTTCTCAATGACGCGTGCGGGTAACAAGCTTAATATCAAATACGCACGTCTGCTAGAGCTGCGATCAGATTCCTTAGCCAACGCGGTCAAAAGATACAACCGTTTATGGCGCAAATTTTCGACATTTTCATGATTTTCGACACTCGATCAATCAAAACCTAGAAGGTACTTTCCGTCAACTAAGAATCTTGAATAGAGCTGAGATATAGAGATTTCTTAGCCAATCCCATCAAAAGATACAGCCTGGCGGCGCAAATTTTCGACATTTTCGAAACTCGCAACGGAATCAAAACCTAGAAGGTACTTTAATAACTCTTTATCTTGGAATTTGGTACGAACTGCCTTAGAACAAATAAAGGGAAAAATGCGAATGCGACTCACACTTGGCCGGTTTTTTTGTCAGATCACATTAATTAGAAATCTTAGATCTTGTTATTTCAAGATTAATACTATCAGATGATATTGAAGGGTGCAAAAACCGAACATACTGCTGCAAGACCGGTTTCTGCACGCGACTTTCTCCGCAACTCGGACAGAACATGATGGTAATTAGTAATTGAAGACATGAATCGATGAAGGTGATAAGTCGTAAAAAATACCCAGAAAATTCAATTTAAACGGTCACTTAAACATTTTTATATGTAGTTACGTAATACATTGACTCTAGAGACGACATAGGTACTTTACGACGTATTCTAAAATGTTTAAGTGACAGTTTGAACTCAATTTTATCAAAATCAGAATTTTGTTCTTATCACCTTCATCCATTCATGTCTTCAATTGATAAAGGGGTTTTAAAAAGGTCAGCCTTTTTGTTGACTTTTCGAAAATAGCTTGTTAAGTTTCATTTGGAAATAAAATATATTGATTTGGATGATTTTGATTTTGTACATAATGTCTCCAGTGATTATAGCTTTCTCGTAGGTTCGATTCCCGCGTTGGAACAACTAAAAACATTTTCATGTCTGGCTAGGCTTAGATGCGTCGGATGCACATGTCGAAAGTTGGTCCTGCACCATACCGTTTCCAGGCGGTCCCACTGGCTTACGACATAAATAAAATAAAAATTACTTCTTGTCCGGTTTCACCTGGTTTTACTTTAACTACTAAACCGACACCCATTATTACATAAAGATGATTTACTTCGCACGGTCTAGAACTAAATAGATTTTATTTCAATGTGTGAACTCTGAAGCAATAAACTGTTCAGAGTAGAACTTAAGTAATTAAGTAAATAGGACCTTAAACTATGGACCAATTTCTCATTTGTCAAAGCAAGATTAACTTAAAATAGTTAAAATATTGATAATAATATTATATTGCTGATAATGAATTGCTGTTCGTTAGTCTCGCTAAAACTCGATAACGGCTGAACCGATTCGTCTATTTTTGGTCTTAAAATATTCGTGGAAGTCCAGGGAAGGTTTAAACGGTTTGTATGCTCAACAAAGTGGGCAAGGGTGAGCTACTTAATTATAATTAATAGATTTAGGCTATGTTTCACCAAGCAATGTTAAAGTTAACGCCATGTTAAAATAACAAGCCATCTCATTAATTGACAGGAAATACGTAAGGGATAACATGATATTTAACATGGCGTTAACTTTAACATTGCTTGATGAAACACGGCCAAAGAGCGTGTTTCATCAAACAATGTTAAAGTTAATCCTTCGTCGGGACTAAGTCCCGATTTCACCAACGCATGTTAGTTTTAACGGCATGTTAAAATACCATGCCTTCTCATTCATTTATAGGAATTACGAGAGGAACAACATGATATTTATTGATGGATTAACATTAACTTGTATTGTGTTGGTGAAATTAAAGTTGTTTATTAGTCGCCCCAGCTCAAGCGTCTGTCCATGACCTGACCCAAGTTGTGAAGTTGAGTCGTAAAGTTGCTTTATGTTTAGGTCATTTGTTTGCTAACTTTGAGAATTCGCCACTAATGTCAAAACTACCGCACCAATTCACAGCACTAATGTCAAAAGTCTTACACCAATTCACAGCACTAATGTCAAAAGTCTTATACCAATTCACAGCACTAATGTCAAAAGTATTACACCAATTCACTTCACTAGTGTCCTAGACTAGACCAATAAAATGTTTTGCTGTAGGTGTTCAGATATATAAGAATCTAAAAGTAAACATGAAACTGACTGTAGGCCAAGCGGAGCATTTGAAAGCTCCATAAAAGTAAAGTTATCGAATGTAAATTGTATTGACACTGTCATCCTTTTCATACAAATATAATTGCTTTTAGCGAGATTTCAAATAATCCTCCACTTTGGGCTCTTAGGCCCGTATAAATAAAACAATCTCAAACCCAACCTCATCTTGAGAAACCTGTCAGATAAAAAAACATTTCGTTTCACTTTTAAAAATGAAGAATTTTACTTATGTTACATACTTAATTTTTTTTTCTTTCTTAAAACATATAAATAGATTATAAAAATATACATTTTACTTATTTTATTGTTTCCTGTAATCTATAATATGAATATAACGTTATATAAAGAAAATAAATTAAAGTACTATGTAACATTAATAATGATGTTCACTTTTAAAAGTGAAACGAAACGTTGTTTTATCTGTGTAATAGGTTCTCAGGTGATGTTGGGTTTATATTTTATAAGGGCCTTAGTACCTAAGCACGAGTCGAAAATCGTATCTCGAATCTCGGTTCGGTCAACTCGCTGACTCATTCGCACAGATGGCAAGTTATGCGCGTGCGAGCAGGACAGACTGACAAATTGACAACCTAGCCGAAATTCGAAGTACCAGATTTATAGCCATGATGGGAAACTACAGTACGTCCGTGATAAATTTAACCCAAACGTAAACAAACCCGTCTATGACATAGACTAGTCAGTTATGCCAATTGGCCAATATTAATTCAATGATTTTTGTTTGCTATGAATCCATAGACTATAAGACTTATATTCCACAATCGGCAGTATCAAAATGGCGTATTGTCTGTGAAAGATTTTCATTTAATGTTTAAACATATTAATTACTGTTAAATTGTTATAAAATGTATTGGATAATGGAGTGTAATCCTTTAACATTCCAGTGAAAGTGTTGATAAGTGTGCACAATAAGTGAATATGTGAAAATTTCGGTGTATTTGGTTTGTCTGCGTTTAGGTTAAATTTATCTCGGACGGTCATTGGTCAACAACAGAATTACTGCTTATGAATTAGGCAACCGATATTCCAGAAACGTTATTTTAGCTGTATTCGCCAAAATCGAAATTGGAAACGATCACTATGAGCATCCTAAAATGCACCCTCGTACCGTGGCATATGTCTGGATTCAGGAGGACACCGCCGCTGGCAGAACTCCAGTGGTTGAAGAGTTGACTAGTGACACGGCCTATCAATCTCTATAATGTACTGTCTGTGTCGCGTGAGTAACTGAATTCAGACCGAAAGCTCGGACTGAATATACGTTTGAGAGGGGAAGGATACTATTTTGTAAACCGCAGGAAAAATAAATAAGTGAAGACAGTGCCAGAATCTGAATATACAGTGTGTAAAAAGAGCAGTTACTATAACTTTGAGATAGATACGTTTATACTACCTTTCCTCATTTTGGAAATGTATTTTTTTTTGTCAAAAACTAAAAAAAATATTTTTTTCACTTTTCACCATTTCTTTTTTTTGTCGCAAAAATAACAATAAAGCAAAAAAAATTGTAAAAAAAAATACATTCTATAATGGGAAAAGGTAGTATAATCATATCCCAAAGTTATAGTGACTGCTTTTTATACCCGTTATAATCTACAGGCTGTAATATTAATGAGTGATAATACTATAGCAGTGGTTCCTAAACTTTTCAATGTCACTGTTTTTATGGTGTAATTACCCCTGTAAACTAGTATGAGAATTGGGTTTACCACTAGCTAATTAAAAAAAACCACACAAATTCGAACGAAAATATGATAATATAAGAACGCCGTGCTACCGTTTACCGTAGTATTATTTTGTTTATTGCTATTTTAATACTATTTCGTGCCAGGGCGGCGATTCTCAGTCCTCGAACATAGTTCCGAATATTAGTATATCCCGCTCGCACGCGCGGTAAATCTCATTTGCATGAGCGGGACAGACCGATAGTAAAAACTAAGTTCGAGGACTGAGAATTAGGGCCCAGGCCGTGTTAACCCCCTTAGAATCTCGAGATAAAAAGAAAAATCGGGGGTAATTACCCCCAGGTTAGGAACCACTGAACTATAGGGTGTGTATGTAGAGTTGACTGTGAAAGCCTAGTGCTCAAAGAGTTACTTTTTCTTAATAATTGTATGAGAAAATTTATGATGCTGGAACATTTCACATAGAAACATAAAAGTTAAAAGTACGTTTTGTCAAACTTGAAAACAAATTTTTTTGTAGTTTCGCGGAAATCGAACCAACGACCTCCGGGTCGAGAGCGAAGCTCTGAACCACTAGACCACGGAGGCGATATACCGACTCTATGGTTGTCATATTCGGGTTTGTTTACGTTTGGGTTAACATTAAACGGTAACTATATAATATATTATGTTATTGAATGTCTTAGTGGTAATTCATGTTATATAGTAAAACACAAAGTACTTGCACTTTTTTCCACTTTATTTGTTATTTTACATTAATAATTACTTAAAATACACGACCGGTTTCGACATAGTCCTGATGAAGTAATAATTAATGTAAAATAACAAATAAAGTAGAAAAAAGTGAAAGTAGTTTGTGTTCTACTAGGTATAACTATATATATTTATTCCCGAACCATTTCCAAATTGGAACTCGCGACCGGCGCGTTTATCTCAATAGTCAATTACGGTAATTTACCACCAATTTGTGTTATTTATGTACGCGGTTCCGATCCGCAGAATTACGCGGAGGTTTAATAATGGATATTATTTATTGGCTTGTTATGACAGTATTAATAAATTAGTCTCCATTTATGTCTCTGTCTCACTCTCTTAAGTCGCCTCCGTGGTCTAGTGGTTCAGAGCTTCGCTCTCGACCCGGAGGTCGTGGGTTCGATTCCCACGAAACAACAAAATATTTTGTTTTCAAGTTTGGGTAGGACAATGCAGGCTGATCACCTGTGTAGTGTATAACTAACCTAATAATTCTAAGTGTACTAACAACCTTATAATAACTAAATGATTTAGCCTATAAATTAAGATGTTATTAATAAACGGAGAGCAGTCTTCATTTGATCTTTGTTTCAATACCACCAACCTTACATGGCGACCCTGCCACCCGAGGCACAGCGCCACCGCGTCGCGAGTGTTTGCCAAATATGGACCTAGTGCAAATTCCGAACTTTGAACTGTAAGTGTTAAGATGCAGTAAATATGCAGTGAAAAATGCAGTAAATTTAAATAATTAATATTTTATTGAAACCATGGGAAAACAGCAGTCAAAAGAAGAAGTGATTATTGCCCAAAACGGTGCTGGAAATTCGGCGACAACGGAGCAACTGTTACAGCACGCGAGCACTGCAAGTTACGCTGTTTTGATTATATGCGGTTTGCTAATTATTGGGGCTGTTGTATTTCTTATAACCTAAGGTAGGTTATAAGAAATACAACAGCCCCAAGACGGCGTATTAACAAGTGGATGCAGCGGACCATCAATGATCACGAGATGCGAAGAGCTATGAGCTTTTACCGGCGTAATAATCCAAGTGTGCTGCCGACTACAGCATGAGTGGCTGAAGACAAGTGATGGAGCGCGGAGCGAGTGATGATGATGAAGGCTAAACGAAAAAACCAATATTGTCCCTAACTACTTTGCTCAGGTATGCGGCGACGATCCTTGTATGGCGCGAAGGTTTTGTGTTACCTAAGAACTCTAAGTGAACTTTGACCAATTGTATTTTAATTAATTATTATTAATGAGCATGTTCTAGATAATTAATGCAATATCTATATATTAAATAATTTATTAATAATTTCGTTATGTTATGGCTAGTGAGGCTAAGGAAATATATGAAAAATTTAAATGTATTAAAGAATATTTAACTAAGCTAGGCCCAAGTCGAAGAACTTCTAGTATAAGAGATACAAAATTTAATGAAGCAAAGGTCTTACACAAAAATTTTTCCAGTTTATATAGTGTTATAAAACTTAAGATAGAAAATAAGAAAATTGGGGAAACAGATTTAAAATATTTTAATGAGACATTTAGTGCAATTATTAAGTTGTATGATAAAATAAGTAATCTTTGCTCTGATTCTTCGGCAGATAATTTAAGCAAAATGGATCAGCTCGACTTAAAAGTTGCGGTTGCTTTATTACCTATTTTGACTGGTGATGAGGAGACGACTAAAAGATTAATATCAAATATCGAAATGTATGATTCAATGATAAATGATGGTAGTAAAAAATTACTTATAAAATTTATCTTAAAATCCCGACTGTCGGAAAGCGCGAAGCTGCGTATGTGTGATCATTATGACTCTGTTTCAGATTTAATTAGGGATATGCGAAATATTTTATTGCCAAAAAAATCTGACACGGCAATTCAAGGTAGATTACAGCGGCTGAGGCAGGATAATAGTTCCATCGAGGATTACGGTAAGCAGCTCGAGCAATTATTTGTAGATTTAACCATTACACAGGCCAACGGAGACTCTAACGCTTTTAAAATATTAAAGCCAATAAACGAGCGTGTAGCGGTTAAAAGATTTTCCGATGGGCTGCGTAACAGTCGCCTTAGCACTATTATAGCGGCTCGGAATTACCCGACGTTGAAAGATGCTATTCAAGGAGCTCTAGATGAGAAGGTGTTGGATGGAGGCGAGCATTCAATTAATTTTCATCATTATAGAGGTAATATGACTCGAAATAATTTTTACAAAGGCCGTTCGCAACCATTTATTCACCATCAGAATTATAATAATCGTGGTCATAATTCTGGAGGAGGCTACAATAAAGGTCGTTATAATAATTTTAATAACTCTAATAATCGCGGTCGAGCGCGCGGTTTTCGTGGCCACACAGTGTTCAGTAATCGTAAGCGGCATGAAACGCGTCATCAATTGAATGCCATGGAGTCCGGTACTGTACCGAATGACAACCAAGATTCCCGATCTGTAAAGCCACAGAACAATAATTGTAGGAATAGGTTTTTTCGGGCATGAATTTTTTTATTGTGAAAATATTAATTCCGTATATTTAAATGTTCTAGAAAAATCATATAAATGGATGGTAGATACTGGTGCATCTTTATCGGTTATTAAGTATGACATTTTGTATAGGTTGAATGTTACTTTTCATAAAGAGCGAGTTAAAATTAATGGGATTGGTGGTCATATTTACTGTGAAGGTTTTGTTTATTTAAAGTTAAATTATAATAATGAGGAATTTGAACATAAATTTTATGTTTTACAAAACTTTTCTTGCAGGACGGATGGAATTTTAGGTCAGGACTTTTTAAGTAAATTTAGGTGTACGTTAAATTTTGAAAAAAATATTTTGACTGCAAATAATGATAATAATCGGTCGATCGATATACCCTTGACGATGGGAACGCTAGGCTATAATAATTATATTACGATTCCGGCTAGGTGCGAATTTATTTTTTACTATATGGACACTAGTTTACAAGACGAATGTGTTGTACTACCTAAAAAATTATGCGAAGGTATTTTTTTAGCATCAATTTTAATAAAACCAAATAAAGGCAAAATACCACTTAAAATTCTAAATACTAGGGAGGAAGACATTAAATTAAGCTATTTCACGCCTGACATTGTGCCTTTAAAGGAATATTTTTTGTGTTCGTTTGAATCTACAAAAAAACTATCATCGGAGCGCGTTAAAATGTTGTTTTCTTCATTAAATTTTGAGCATTTAACTAAAGATGAACAAATTTCAATTGAAAATATTTGTGCAAAATATTCTGACGTTTTCTTTTTACCAGGTGACAAATTAGGGGTTACAAATTTATATGAGCAAAAAATATATTTAAAAGAAAATGTTACACCAGCATAATTATGTTAAACCTTATAGATTACCTAAATCACAAAAGAAAGAGATAGATAGTCAAATAAAGCAAATGTTAGAGGATGATATCATTGAAGAAAGCCAGAGTGAATGGAATAGTCCTCTCTTGTTAGTTCCAAAAAAGAGCGATAGTTCCGAAAAGAAGTGGCGAGTTGTGATTGATTATCGAAAATTAAATGAAAGGATTTCTGATGACAAATTTCCCTTACCTAATATTTCCGAAATATTAGATTCTCTTTCCGGTGCTATCTATTTTAGTCATTTAGACTTAACGCAATCATATTATCAATTACAATTAGATCCTGATAGTAGAAAATATACAGCTTTTATAACTGACAAACAATACCAGTTAAAGAGATTACCTATGGGATTAAAAATAAGCCCTAGTGCATTTAGTCGTTTAATGACCGTCGCAATGTCCGGTTTACATTATGAAAAAGCTTTAGTTTATTTAGACGATTTGATTTGTTTTGGTCGAAATTTAGAAACACATAACCGTAATTTAATTGATATATTTGAGAGATTAAGGAAAGTTAATTTAAAAGTTAATCCTAATAAGTGCCATTTTTGAAAAAAGAATTATTGTATTTAGGTCATGTTGTATCTTCTCAAGGTGTACGACCAGATCCTGAGAAAACTAAAATAATTCAAAATTATCCTAGACCATTATCAAGCGATGAAGTTAAACTTTTTGTAGCATTTGCTAACTATTATCGTAAATTTGTACCAAATTTTGCCAGTATTACAATTCCACTTAACAAGTTATGTAAGAAAGGAAGTCAGTTTGAATGGAATGATGAATGTGAAAAAGCTTTTATTCAACTCAAAGATAAATTAATCACTCCACCTATACTTCAATACCCAGATTTTTCGGAGGGAAGTGAATTTATTCTACGCACAGATGCTTCAGGCAAAGCCATAGGCGCAGTTTTGTGTAATAGTAATGATTTACCTGTTGCTTATACAAGTCGCACATTAAATAAAGCTGAAATTAATTATCCAACCATTGAAAAAGAACTGCTAGCAATCGTATGGGCAGTACGCTATTTTAGACCATATTTGTATGGAAAACATTTTAGTATTTTTACTGACCATAAGCCTCTTGTTTATTTATTTAGTATGAGTAATCCCTCTAGCAGGTTATTAAAATTCAGATTGACGATGGAAGAGTATGATTATAAGATTGAGTATGTTAGGGGTACGAGTAATGTTGCTGCAGACGCATTGTCTCGTATCATAGTATCTTCGGATGATTTGAAAGAGTTAAGTATGAAATCGATTAATGTAATGACAAGAAGTATGAAAAGGAGAATGGATGAGAAAAAGGATTGTACAAACAATACTTTGGCTGATAACACTTCTATTGATGAACGGACTGATCACCCGCAAGTCGTAGAAATGCTTAAGAAACCAAAGAATTGTATCGAACTTAGACTAAAACAAGCTTCTTCGAAAGCTTTTCTTTTTTTGCGAGGACAAACATATAGTTTATATTAATCCCAAAGCTCAATCATGTCAAACGCGAGACGTTTTCATGAGGGAATTTGGATTATTTTGTTTGAAAAATAATATACACGAGGTGTATGTTATAAGAAATGAAGAAATGTTGAAATATATTAAATGGTTAACCAGTAAAAATAAAGATAATAAGTGGGCCGGCCCCCCGCGAATTTGTATATTGAAAGGAATAATAAAAATAAAAAATAACGATGACAAATTAGTGGTGATGAATGATTTTCATTTGTTGCCGACTAGCGGTCACGCGGGAGTTCGACGAATGTTAAATAATATTAAAAAGTATTACTTTTGGTCTAATATGGACGAGGATGTAAAACAATTTGTAAAAAAATGTGTAAAGTGCCAGACACAAAAATATTCGTTGCCGACAAAGCAACCAATGGACATTACGACAACAGCACATAGTGCATTTGATAAAATATTTTTAGATATAGTAGGTCCTTTAAGTAAAGATTATTATAATTATCCTTATATATTAACGCTTCAATGCGAACTTAGTAAATATGTATGTGCGTTTCCTTTAGAAAGTAAAGATAGTATTAGTGTTGCTAAATCGTTTGTAGACAATTTTATTTTGACATTTGGTATTCCTAAAGAGATAGCCACAGATAGAGGAACCGAATTTATTTCATCCACAATGAAAGAAGTATGCAAATTACTTAATATTAATCAAATATCTTCAACTGCTTATCACCATCAGTCAATAGGAGCTTTAGAAAATACGCATAAATCATTAAACGCTTATCTTAGAATTCAAACCGATAATGATCCAAGATACTGGAGCAAATGGTTACCTTATTTTTGTTTTGCTTATAATACAACTGTACATTCAGAAACTGAATACACCCCATTTGAATTAGTCTTTGGTAAAAAATGTAACATACCGAGTAATTTGACATCTGGATCTATAGAACCTTTGTATAATGAAGAAGATTATGTTAAGAACTTAAAATATCGTTTAAAAGTTGCACAAATGGATGCAAAATGTAATTTAGTTAAGAAAAAATGTAATCGAAAAGTAGATTATGATACATACGTTAATACTATTAGTTATAATATAGGTGATAATATACTAGTTAAAAATGAAAAAGAAAATAAATTTGAACCATTGTATTTAGGACCATACAAAGTGTTAGAAGACTTAAATTGTAACGTAAAAATTGAACGTAATGGAAAAATAGATATTATACATAAAAACCGAACTAAACTTTTTATAACGTAGAAATAAGAATATTAATTATCATTATAAGTAAACATAACATAGTATTAAAATAAAATAAACTCGTAAAGTTTATTTTATTTTTATTTGCCTTGGGACGTGTAGTGTATAACTAACCTAATAATTCTAAGTGTACTAACAACCTTATAATAACTAAATGATTTAGCCTATAAATTAAGATGTTATTAATAAACGGAGAGCAGTCTTCATTTGATCTTTGTTTCAATACCACCAACCTTACACCTGATTGTCTGACAAGAAAGATGATCCATGCGTCGGATGGGCATGTAAAAAGTCGGTCCTCTCGCCAGTCGTGTCGGTTTGGTTATGAGCGTAAAAGGAAGAGAGAGTGTCTTTGTATATTGCGCACACACTTGGACACTATAAAATAACTCCTGCGTAGCTGGCCTGGTTTCAATGAAATCGGCTACCGACATCGAAATCGGTGAGGGGAGCAATTATTTCTCACTCTCTATTTTAAACCCACGCAATGAGAGAGTGTGGAGGAAAAACAATAATACTAACTAACTTTTTTGTAACGTTCTTACCCCAGCTCACTCAAAGCAGGCGTAAAGAAGTTTTACTTCAAAACAGTACGTCCATTTTGCTCTCTACGTGAAAGAAATCGTCTAAGAAACACTTTGACAAATAAGGATTGGAACACGAAATATTTGGGATGTTTTTAATGAATCAAAGTACAAGACGCGGTAAACCTCCCAGCGTGTGATTTATGTTGCGAATTACACCTACCTACACTTCCCGTCAATCAGTCGAGCCGAGAAATATGAAGCAACTAAATATATTTAGCTAGCTGTGCCCGCGACTTCCTTCGCGTGGTTTTTGAACAACCGTATAAGCAGCGCACGCAACGAATATCTCTCAGTTTTTGCAACATTTCTCACTGACGCTTCGCTCCTATTGGTCGCGTAATGTTATGTAGCCTTTGCCTTCATCTATAAATTTACTATCCAAACAAACAAACTCTTCCGCTTTATAATATTAGTATCTATACTATAGATGTGGAACTATTAAACCAGTGTTAAAGTGATTAAACTTATTGGAAGCAATAAGTGGTATGCGTACCCCCAGAGTTACGTGAAGGTGCATCATTCATTCATTCAAGGGTTTACGCGCGGCTATCAATAAAAACAACATTTTCCAAATATTTTTTGACTAGCGGACCCGTGCCCACTTCGTGGAGTACCACGTACTACGTAACGTAAACAGTTTGTGATGAAAAACAAAAACCCGAACCTAGAACCGATGCGGGTTCTAGGTTCAGGTTTTTGTTTTATTTTACAGAAGATTAAAGTTTTTTTTTTTTTATTGAGGTCACAGACAGGAAGATTTATTTTTGTTTTCTTTTGATTGAGGTCTTATGTATTTAACCCTCAACTTATCTTAACCTACATAATACGATGTAGCTGATTTACCTCCGGTATAGCCAATTCATTGGTGAACGTAGCGAGCGAGCGAGCGAAGTTCGCGTTCAGAATGATTTATTGGCATTTTTTTCGGAACTCTAGTCCGATTCGCACTTAGCCAATCTTTTTCTAAATATTTTACAGAAGCTGCCTGGAGGCAAAACTATTATTCCTTCAAAGTACCCTTTCTCGAAACCAAGTCTTAAGCTATTCAAGAATCATTTAATTGATTGATACAAAAAACCTCAAAGGTTTCTTGGGAAGTCGTCGGCGTGTACATAAAAACCCTACAACCAGTTGGACTTTCACCAGCAGGAAGTGAAATGGCACAGTACTAGGAATCCAGATATACGGAAGTCGATTTGACTTGCGACCGTTTTCTCATACTTAATTATAGTACTCGAATGCATTTACTTTGATGACGCTTGAAACAAATAGTTTTATTTAAAAAAAACTTGAGAGGTGTCAAGGGACACCCGGATGGAACGAAGTTTTATTATTTGTTATTTACAAAAAACCTGTATACACTCAACAAAAATAATCGTCGCGACACCACACTGTTCAATGCGAAATAGAAATGAAAATATCTGGCTTGCTTTCTATAAGAGAGAGAGAGAGAGAGACAGACAGAGAAACATGCGACGCCACACAGCTTACTATAGCTTACTATAGCAAAAAGTGTCGTGACAACTTTTCGTAAGAATTTTTTCCGTCTAGCCCCCTTTAGCAACGCGCGATAAGTAACTTCGTTCCAAAAATATATGCAAAAAGACATTTAGAAAAAATATTTAGAAATCTATTATCAAAATAATTTAGGTAATCATTTTTAAAAAGCAAAAAGGAATTATAGTTATATTATAAAACCGAAAGTTTTATGACTGTGTGTGTTAAGTATGTACTTCTTTTTCCTATCACAAAAAATTAAAGAACCTATTAAGATAAAAAACACATATAATAAAGAATTATTGAAAATGGTGTCTGTGTGTAAGCATGTGTAGCATCGAAGTTCGAAACAGCTTAACCGATATACTTACTTTTTGTTTCAAAGCTGACGTGATTATCAGTGTTATTACTTAGCAATTCATCATCATCAGCTTGTCGTCTTAAAAATTGCCGTGGTTGCTTTAACTTTTAATTTTGTGTAACATACTAATTGCTTGAACATTGCTTCTAAGTTCTAGATATCAATATTTTCTTTTATTTACTTTTATCCAAATATTTTGCACAATTTCAACATTTGTTTATATTCCCATTTTTTAAATCTCGTCTTAAACGAGATATTATCATAATATTATTAACATAACAGCTAAATAATAACGCGAACAACGCAGCAATTTCATCCTGGCGGCCTGCCAAGTGCCAGGAGATAACGCCTTCGTGGTTTAGAACAACTGTTTGCTATTGACAATGCCGTTTAAAAGAGTTACGGCGGAAAAAAACTGAAACTTTGTATCTTAAATGTAACTGTCAAATTCAAAAATAGAATTCAAGGCGAAATCCTCGGATCTTACCTCGGATCTTGATGGTGAATGTAAAAAAAAATCCATCTGTCTAATTTGAAAATCGAATTCCAGATTCGAAAAAAGATGTCCGTAAAAGTAGTCTTTTACACAGTAAGTTACTGTGATCGGGTGTTTTTAGTAATTTATCATTAACGGTTATTGCACATGCCAGCTTAGACGGGACTTTTAGTTTGTGCAGCCGGTGTTTACCGATTTATAAAATGTTATCAAGTCAAAACCTAAGAAAAAGTATTTAAAAATGTAATTCAAGTGAAAGGCGAAATCCTTGGCCTGCATTATGTTAAAAGAAAATAATTTTATTTGTCGAGTTTAAAAATAGAATTCCACATTCAAAAAGAAGCAAAATCAGCAAATTAGCTCACATGAAATTCAGTTTCTACATATTATATCTGAAAATTACTGAAAACAACAAATTGGTAAATTTTAACAAATTTTACGCAAAAAACCTACGCCAGGTGTGAAATGCCCATGGATATTATCATTATAAAAAAAACTTAAAAAAATGTCCACGTTCTTTAATAAAATCCTCATAAACAATTTGGCTTGACACATTGTTTTTTTAATAAAACTTCCACTTGGCTCGCGCCGCGTCAGCTGTACACAGCACTTGTTATTAATAGTTCACTTTCGTTATTTGCCACAAAATAAATGAAAGTGCCGCAGTAATCCTAGAGGTCAAGCCTCGGTTACTTTAGCTTCTAAACTTAAGCTCAAATGTATTAAGGGATGACGTTAATGTCTAAATACTCGAGTTTATGAAATTTGGAGCACAATTTATTGCAATTAATATAGTTTGAGACGCGTTAGCTTAATGTGTTGTTTGACTATGGAACTGTAGGAAAAGTAGGAGCACAATTCACAAAACTGCGTAAAAGTAACCACTATCGAATGTCAATAATATTGTCGCTGTTGTTCATACAATTTTCATTCGATATCGTCACTTTTACGGAGCTTTCAAATGTTCTTGCTTGGCCTACTGATGTTCTTTGGAAATAAATCCGCACTCAGTTGTGAATACTAATAAAATGAATAGTTACTAAACATATGAAATTATTTAATACACATTTTAATTTATTTTTGTACTGCGACTACAGAAATAGGTTGGTACATCATATTTTGTGAAAATTGACCGACAGAAGCATAGCGAATTCTCGGTAGAGTCTCATTTTTACATAACCACGGCGAAGCGAAAAGCAACGGTTTTGAGACAAAAGGTTTTTTTTTTAAATAAAAAGTATTTTTTTCCAAATGAAACTTGACAAGCTTTTTTCGGAAAGTCAACCAAAAAAAGTGGCTATGACATACGGACGGACAGACGACAAATCCATAAGGGATTAGTTTTTTGACATTTGGCGTTTTTTGACATTTAGTTTTTTGACATTTAAGTAGTTTTTTGACATTTAGTTTTTTGACATTTAAGTAGTTTTTTGACATTTAGTTTTTTGACATTCAAGTAGTTTTTTGACATTTTACGGAACCCTAAAAAGGCTCCCACCGGCACCGGTTCAACCCAAGCACGACGTGAAGAACGCGACGTAAGAAACTCGCACGGGTTCATCTTTTAGCAAAAAGATAGAAAATTGTCTATTTTGTATACAATGTTGTACCGAAGCATCTTAAGATTTCAATCAAAAAGGTTTTACCTAATAGTAATAATAATAATAATATCTATGGACGCTTCACACCACGTCAATCTGGCCCTGTGCTAAGTATCCGAAGAACTTTTGTTACAGGTACCAGTCGACGGAAATACTTATATTTAATACTTATATACTATACACATATTTAAGATTTTTATTATAATATACACAAAAAAACACATCCATGACCCAGGAACAATGAAACTTTTTGTTCCCTCGGCGGGATTAAAACCCGCGATGACCCGCGCTTACGCGCTGCGCCCACAAGTTCGGAGGTCGTCAAATACTACTAGTAATAAGAATAGCCCTGGTTACATAGTTTTTATTATTTATGTAGTCAAACAATTTTTTTTTATCGTGGTGACTTTGACGTGACGTGGTGAAAACCCTTTGAGCAGGGGACCCTAAAACGTAGAGAAAAACCCCATAACGACCTTATCATAAGGTACTTATGATATTAGCCTCACGGAGGGTATGATGTATGGTTTGATTACATTTTGATGAACGACCCCTCATGGTGAGCGCTGGAACATCTGGTGAATGTTAATTTTGGAGGGAAAATGTTATGAGCCTGAGTGTTTTTTCATTTTAGAAAGAATTATTTGCTGTTCCGTTTGGATTCAAATGAATCTTGCTGTAAAGTATTTTATTTTACTTTTAGCGCCCCTTTTTTGAGTTTGTAGTTTAATATACGTACCGTTCTATTTTGAATCCGTTGATGTTGATTCTAATATGTGAACATTTTGCATCAACTTTGTTTTAATTTTCAATTATCAATCATGTTATGATGAAAAATATCATCAAATATTTTTTTTTACTTAAAAATAAATAATATTTACGAAGAAATCGATTATTATATCATTTGATTTGATATATCATAAACAATCGATTTTTCAGAAACCGATTTTTATGGAAATGAGATAATCGATGGTTAATTAATCGATTTCTCTAGTCCATGTCACATCCCTAGTAAATTATATAACCTATGTTACAGGGCCTATTATTACGAATCACATAACACGTCTACTGATTCTACCGAAATCATTACCCACTTTTTCGGCTTAGCCGCAATCGGGTAAAACCACGAACTAACCATGTAAAATGTTCTACGCCAAAATAGAAGCTGAAACCGACGAGCAACTTCGAAGTTCAAACTTCGGCTGGGAATAAACAAAAACACTCAGTGATTGGGAATGGTGACCTGATTACTGGCGACTGGGCTAGATTTACAGGAAAAACGGAGGTTCGACGCTCTCAATGAATCATTTCTAAAGTTTAAAAGAACGCTTACTCGCTTTGTTCAGTTTCTATGCCAGAGGGATTTTTTAATTGTTTTTAAACCTTTTGATTTTGACCAATTTCTGCCTTATCACTTGATGCACGAGTGGAAGCCTGGACCTCAATTCTTACACCCGTTTTTGAATGATTTATGCAGTATTCTACGAGCGAAGTAACCACTCTTTAACCGACTTCCAAAAAGGAGTAGGTTTTCAATTCGGCCGAGGAGATTGAGGTTCCAATTTGCGTGATTCTTTTTTTACTCGACGCAAGATAGCTGCCATTTGGTCACATAAAATTTTTACATAATCGTATTTTTTATTTTGAGAACATATTTCACCAATGTCCAGAGGTGATACATATTTGACGATACATTTTTTATATGTACATACATGATTTAGTTTCAGTACGGCTAATTTAGGAGTTTTTCATTTTCGCATTTTTAATCGACTCTCTTATAATTGACTTGGTAAGTTAGGCTGATCCGTCATGTTCTGAGGTGAAACGCTCGATCGGGTGAACCCGGGACCTTCCAGATTACCCGAGCGAGAAAGATACAGTCAGCTGTTCTTTTCACTTCTGGCTGTGCGCAGCAATCGCACACTTTTTAAATTTGTTTCATATTTTACAATAAAGTGGTAAGTTTAAGTTTTTTTAAACAATAATGGTTTTCTGCCTGTACAATATTTTTCCAAATTGAATTTTCCATACGGGTTTAGGTAGGAACCAATATATCACTCGCGCTTCGCCGAATATAATGGAAAGTGAACTATGTAATGGCTTCGGGCACTTCGGGTGGATAAGGCCGGCTACACACTAGCGATACCTGGGTGACGGTAGCTTTCTATCATGGACAATCTGTCTGCCCGTTTGCTATACTGTATCGTGAATACATACAATATCAATAGACTGCAGGCGATGCGGTCAGATTTTGAATATTTTAATACGAGGCAAAGGAATGTTTCCAAACGCGATGGGCTTTAGCAATATTTTACATAGTTAATCCCGAATTATATTCAAGAAGAGATAGGAAGAGAGCAGTATATATACATAAGAGAAACAACAAAGCTGGAGAATGCTATCAAGAAGAGTAAACTAACATAAAAATGGAGTTGTTCAGGCCACATACTAAGAGACAAAGCAGAGATGTGGAGGGGATTATCAACTGTGTGGATACCTAGAAACAATATAAAAAGGAAAAGAGGTATAACACGGAGAAGGTGGACAGACAACTTTAGAAGAGTGGCTGGAAACCTCTGGCAAAATCAAATCCCTTGCGAAATCAAAAAGAAAAGGAAAGGAAAAAGTGTAAGGAGCTAGGGGAGACCTACTCGTATGTGTCAGGACGCGGTTATACTAAAAAGCCTGTGAAAGAGAATACTGAAATAATATTATATTTAAATTAATGTATTTAGCTAATAGGTTAATAAATAAATAATCCCGAATAAAATTTTCAGTGGATTATGATTTTAACAAAAAAAAAAAGCAAAAACAGATTCACAAGCGACATACAGAATGTCGTATAATGTTTATTTTGTATTGTTCAGCTAAGAATTAAGCTTTACGAGGCGCGCTGTAAAACACGAAGAGCGAAGCAACTGCTAGATAGTGGATGATTATACTAAATATTGAAATATTAATTGGAAAAGTCTGAAGTATTTGAAAAGTACAGCAATCCGTTGTTACATCAAAAAGTAACAGGACTAAAAAATCTAGCGAGAGAAAAGACAAAAATAACTTGTAAAGAAATTTTTCTTCACAATTAGTTTTTTAAATATTACGGTTCAAATTCTTATGTTATTTGTGACACTTTATAGTTTCTAGGGTTTCGTACCCAAAGGGTAAATAACGAAACCCTATTACTCGGTTGTATGTATCTCATGGACCGTGAAAGTCAGAAAGTTTAAATTTTCACAGATGATGTCTGTTTTCTGTTGCCAATATAACAACAAATACTAAAAAACAGTATAAAATAAATTGTGTATAAAATAAATGTATTTTTTTTGCACGTTTTACATTAAGTACCTTTCGTATGCGTGTCCGACTCGCACTTGACACTTTTTATTTTATAATAATTACAATATACATAAACGCAGTATTAAAGTTAATAAAATCTATTTTTTTTTTCAAATGTGTTCGCAAATCGTTACCTATGACGTAAATTTTTGTACCGTTTTGTATAGACCGCTGTAAATGTTCTACGACGATCTCAATTTTGTGAGGACTAATTATTACAACCTTTGATCGTACAAATGCCATACTACAAATTTTAACTGCTTATTATTTACTTTTCGAAACGCTAATAAAATATATGAATATTATTTCAGGGTCCTGATTCAAGATGGAGATTATATAGATGTTTTCGAACTTCGTAAGCGATAAATAGCAATGGTATCTTGAATCAGGGGCTTTACTCCTTACTCTCCAAACTGATTCAATTTTGATTCAGATTATCCCGAATTAATTAACGATATAATTGTTTATTTTGATTCTCAGTCGTTTGATAGGTCGGGAGTAGAAAAAGTTATGATCTAGCGATTTTCTTTATCCTGGATAGTTTCAAAGTAATCCACCATATAAAATACCAAAAGCCGTTGAGATTGAACTGATTCGATTCTCGATTGTGTCGGGAGTAAGTCTGCAGGTCTCCAAAAAATCTTTGTTCAAATTGTAAACTGCCATGTCTACGCTGTCTATGCCCGGCCGGGCCGCGGCCTGTCTGTTTGTAAAGTATAATGCAATACCATCAGAGCGTGTAATGTGGTCTGTGCGCGATGATTTATTATTGTTATTCTAATTTATTTCACCGCCCTGTGAAAATAACATTAAATGTGACTAAAAGCTCTTTTATTTGCAACTTTTCGTAAAATAAACGACTTTTCTATGATATTCTTAAAAAGTCGGTCCTGTGCTTGTTCTCTCGCTACGATAGTATTGTCGTCGTTATGAGAGCAAAAGGAAGAGAGAGTGTCTTTGTGTATTGCGCACACACTTGGGCACTATAAAATACTCCTGCGTAGCTGGCCTGGTTTTAATGAAATCGGCCACCGACACTGAAATCGGTGAGGGGAGTCATTATTATTATTATAAAACGGCCGTGGGTGGGCGTCTTTAAATTCGACATTTACGTATGTTTCCGGAATCTTCAGCATAAGTGGGATATTAGTGCTATTAGTGCTATTTCCCGCTTGTTTCGTCTGGACGCTTTGGCGCGATGCCGAGTCAGTAATTTGAATGTTTCATATCTAGATATTTAGAAAGTTTAAAAAAACTGGACAACGAAATATGTCTATGTTTCTTAAGGTATGACGTTTTTTGTCCCTCTCTTTTGAAGGGAAAGACGGAGTAAAACAATATCAAAAATGAAAAATTTTACAATCCTCTGTTCGCGCAATTCTGGTAAAACTGTACCTAGTTTTCAAGCGTTAAGGCGAGCAGTGACCGCAACTAGCGCCACTCTTTTTAAAATAAATTTTACAATGACACAAAGATCTTATTAAAAAAAGTAATCGGTTCAAACTTTAAGTAAATAGTTTAACTAATTTATTGGCATTTAATTACAGCTCTAAATCCTATACCGTATTTACTCTCGTAAGTAATAACTAAAACGGCCGTTTTAGTTATTACTCACGAGATATACTATATAATATTAGTTTAACTATTATATATGACTATAATAAGCTAGTTTAACTATTTACTTAAAGTTTGAACCGATTACTTTTTTTAATAAGATCTTTGTGTCATTGTAAAATTTATTTTAAAAAGAGTGGCGCTAGTTGCGGTCACTGCTCGCCTTAATATAATATTATAGCTCATCACAAACTGTTTGTATGATCAACGAAGTGGGCACGGGTCAGCTGGTTTTAATATAAAGGCGTTAAGTATTTCAAAATCCTTTAAATATAGGTTACTAGTTGTCGTCTGAGGCTTCGCCTACTCGTAATATATTTCATATTTTCACCCCATGGGGATTGAATTTTCAAAAATCCATTTCATTTGAGCGCGTTGGTGCTCAAACGAGAGGTCGCGGGTTCGCCGAGAGAACAAAAAGTTTTCAATGTTCCTGGGTCATGGATGTGTATTAAATTTGTGTATAATATAATAAAAATCTTAAACATGTCTATAGTCTGAAAGTAATAAATATATTTCCGTTGTCTGGTAGGTACCTGTACCACAAGTTCCTCGGGTACTTAGCACAGGGCCAGATTGACGTGTTGTGAAGCGTACATAGATATTATTATTTATTATATTATATGTGTACGAAACTTCACGTTTGTAATCGGTTGATTCATAACGAAATGACAGACGAGGCACAAAAACTGTTTGAAATTGGTCCAGCCGCTCACGCACAGAAGAATTATATGTACAGTCAACCTCGCTTGCTGCTTCTTTGCCGATCTAGGTGCTGAGTGCGAGTACTTCGCATTTATTGCCGTGACGGAGTAAACTACAACTAATTCGATACAAAATTGTAGTTAACTTCTTCACGACAAACCGTGACAAAAACTCTCAATTAACCCACTGATGCCATTATGGCACTGCATGTCCGCTCTTTTTAGCATTCATTTTACGACACAAAGATCTATATCTAGAAAGAAAATTGCTAAATGATGTTTTTATAAGAATAAATACACTACTTATATGATTTAGAGCAGTAATTAAATGCCACTTAATTAGTTTAACTATTTATCTAGTGCTTTAACCTTTTACTTTTTTGAATAAGATCTTTGTGTCGTTGTAAAATTAATGTTAAAAAGAGTGGCGCTAGCGGAAATGCAGCGCCTTAAAGGCTATATTACCATAATTCCCGCATTGACCCAGTACACGGGTGAGTTATTTTGTAAATATCTCATGAGGAATCCATTATTAAAATCGGAATTGCCCATAAGGGCTGGAATGTCAGGGCATTGTGCTTAAGTACCTCAAATTTTTCCAGTACATTTAGCGCTACGGTGAAACTTGGCTTTTCAGCCAGAAATAATTGTGTCTGGCATTTCATTAGTGATCTTTGATCTTATTATTGTAGGGTATCCACTGCTCATCGAGGTCATACTTTTGTGGCTGACTATTTGTAGGAGAAAAAAGAAGATACATACTGATTTCAAAAGTACAATGTTCTACAAAAAGTAGGTTACAAAATCGGTCATATTTGGTGGAAGAAACTGCGGTGGAAAAATGGTCCTACAAAAAGCTGGCCGTCAGTGGAATCCCTGAAGATCATTTTCAAAACTACAGTGTGCTAATACAAAAAAGAAGATAACATTTTCTTAAATATTTCTCATACTACAGATAATAAAACAATACTCAATACTCAATACTTACCTAATACTCAATACTCAATACTCAATACTCAATAATCAATAATCAATACTCTTTATTTGCATAAAACATGGATTCAGGTGTTACAAAAAATAGGATGATAAGTTACATGTTTTGCCAATTTTGGCATGCAAATATCACTATTAAAAATAATTATTAAAATTTAAAACATACATAATATTACATTAAAACATTAGTAGAGATCACAATATGACATAGTATAACATAATAGAGCGAGTCATAATAGGCACCCGACCATCTTGGTAAAGCCACTAAAGCACACATTCGAAATTTAAAATTTTTGCAAAAAAAATTAAGAATCTAACTAAATTTCCATACCAAAACGGAGTCGAGGAACATTAAAAACATGTACTGTTAACATGCTTCACGTAAACACAATTTATTTTTCATTTTATATAGAACAGTTTTCGTTGAAATACGCGCGCAATCTTTCCTTTAATATAAAGCTAAGCCGGTCTTAGACGAGCTCCGGGCGTAAAATACTACCCTTTGATAGTGTTTAGGTAAAATTTATGAGGTTCTATCGAGTTCTATTAGAATATGCTCAAGCGATTTTAATATTGAATATAAAAACTCTACACTCCATAACTGATCTATTTTCGACGTATTTTGGATAAAAAAATAAAATTTGTAGGAATATTGACATCCAAAACTCAGATGAAACAGATAGACAGCCTTTGTTGTGACTGAGGCTGCAAAACCTAAAAAGTGCAATTACTATTTACTAGTTAAATAAAACAGAAATGATTTACAATAATAATATATATTTACAAAAAACAAAACTGCAAAACGTTTAATATAAATCTAAACCTATGTATACTTATTACAAAGGATAATAAAAAAATACTCGAACATGCCCTTTACAAAAATTGATAGGGTAAACAAACAATATTAACGGACGTTTTAAACCTAAAGCAACATATATCCATGATTTGATCAACATGAAACAAATTTTTTAAATCATTTCCTTAGGAGGAAACCTCACGGTTGAGAGAAATACTAATTAGGTATTTATAATATCTATTGCTGTCGCGCAGTGCCTTAACTAGCCAGGACTAGCGCGATAGAGACAATTGCAGCACGAACTGAAATTATTTTTATTATTAAAAGCACAAGATATCCTCCGCCATGTTTCCTCCTTCAAAACTTAACCGATTTAGATAATTTTTTCATTATAAACCAAAAAATGCTTGAGCTAGTTCTTGAGCTAGAGCTGTTCTCCGTTCGCCTGTAACTTACACTGAAATGTTAGAATTATTAAAAGTCCAGGTCGAATCCTAGACCAAAACGCAGCCTCCCTTGCCGGTCTAGGAGCGAGCTAGCTTTCATCTTTATCAGCCGCGTCGCAGTCGTCTCTTCAAACAGCAGATTTCTTTCAAAAGTAGCTCCAATGCAGCAGCTGGAGTCTATAAATACTTTGAAGTCTGATTCCCTCCCACTCCGATGCACCGCCAGACTAAAAACTGTTCCTCGGCTGGTCTCCGTGGCTATGGTAGCCACTCGCAATTCCTTGGACAACTCCTTGAAAACACAAATCTGCAAGCCGTACTGGCTGACGGTACCCGATACGGCTAGCGAGGGTACATCGTACCTGTAGCTGAGGGAGAATCTCGGCGAGGAATCACTGCAAAAGGGCTTGAAGGCGAACTCTCCACCAATACATAAGGCAGGCAGAACCCTGTGCATGTATTGGGTCAGTATTCCCAAAGTGCCGAAATTCCCATCGTTTATGGAGAAGGAGGTCAGAGACATGAAGCTCTCGTTTCTACGTTCCACTATCACCTCGTTTTCCGACGAGGTTAAATTGCAGATTTTTGATATAAACCTCACTTGTCCGTTTCGCACTTGATTCGTGTAAGTCGCCACTGCGGATCGCGTTACGTCCAGGACTAAACCATCGTGGACATGTTTTGGAGCGACCTCCTTATATAGAAGTCTGGCTAAGGACTCGAACCGGTTGTTGCTCCCGAATTGGTAGTCCTGCACCAGTTTGACGGTGTTCAACACATCACACTGTATCCCCAGCCTTGCACCACTGAAACAAGAAGGAAACACGCCCTTGGCTTCACTATGTATGCTGCTCAAATGTCGCACGGATTTGTCGTTGTTAAAACTAAATTTCGCATCCTTCTTCTTTGGCAGCAGTTTCGTTAAATTTAAAATGATCGTGTGGATGTCACCTTTGAAAGTATCAGCGTTCATTATGAATTTTGTTGTATTTTTGTTATTTATGTGTGAAATTCATTTTGAATTTCAATGCCAAATGAGTGATGTCAATGTGACGTTTAGCTATCGTTGTTTGTAGCCAGGAGTGGAGTGGCCATATTAAAAAAATATAAGCTTGGGGACCTATTATATATAGCTGAGCATAAGTTAAGGGAACTATTTCTTCAAGTGCATCTATCGATCAGCCGGCAATCGCTTACCATCATTTGCCGTCTGTATGAAAATCTAATGCCAGTTCAAAGTCTGTCGGACCCGGGCGAGGTCGATGCATCAGTTAATAGCATTCAATGTGAAATCAATACAAATATTAGCATTAGTGGTAGCGAATACGTGTAGAACATAATAGAGATTGATTTCTTTGAGAAAAAGTCTTGTAGATAGGAAAAATATAATTTAACGTATGCTGTCAAATTGAGAAAGGGTAGATAATAAATACTATACGTAAAATAAATAGAAAAAAGAGGTTTTTCGTATTGTCAAACGATACTTACAATGAGCGGTTTTTATTTTGACAGTTCTACTAGTTTAAGAAAAATGCTGATAGATGGCATTAAACCTAAGTAATATGTCAAGTCCTGTGTAAAATGTCAATTTCCGCTTTGTTTTTTGTTTGTTTACCATTCAACTTTCTTTCTTTCACTTGCAATAGTTTATTATTTATTAATTGTGCCCTGAGAACTAAACTAAACATGGCTAGTCCATGCGTAGTACAATTTTGTAAAAATATAGGTAACCAACGCTTTCCCCAAGATGAAACTCGGAGATCAAGATGGATAGAGGCTTTCAAACATATAAAAACTGCATTAACTATAAGAAAAAATTCCTTCATATGTTCAACTCACTTTACGCCAGCAGATTTCATCTCTCCGTCATCACATATTATGGCAAGAGCCCCAAGAGGTAAAATATTTATCTTAGCGTGCAATAAGAAATAATAATAAAGTTTATTGACATTAGACTTAAATTAGTTACATTTTTTTAAGTTCTTAACCTAAATATAAGTATATCTTTATGTTTGTTACCTATCTTGGGTATCATCAGTTAATGGAAACATACTACAGTAGGTACCTACCTTAGGAGTTCATACCTAAAAAACCAAACTTTTGTTTGCAGCTCATCGCCTAAAAATACTTAAAAGAAAAGTTGAGATTTTTTTGACTTATTACATTATGCAAGCGCCATCTTACGGTAGTCTCTGTACCTAAAAGTGACACTTCGAAAACCCCTCATTGACTGTCCCCTAATCTGACTTCTATTCAAAATAACAAAGACCACGTTTACCTAAGTGCCACTTAATAACATTAATGGCGTATTCGTCTGTTTGACCGTTTAATTTATAATTCATTTATTTCCAGAGTGAAGTTTAATTAATGGCCTTGTTCTATTGATATATTTTGATCTTTCACTCTACCACTTTCGATCCGTTACAATAACCTATTTATCTAAAACTAAAAGTTAAAAACCATACAATATCATAGCTTTAACAGCGAAACTATAGAACATAAGACATTGTTTAATACATTACAAATCGCTATTAATTTTAGATTCAAGAAGATGAAATAAGTAGATTTTCAAGTCAATCTACTTATTTATTTAAAACATGTAAGGTTTTGATGTGTTTACTATAAGATGTTGTTAGACCGACCAGCTTGGCATCACATGGATCTCACAACTTTTTACGGCAAAGTCTATTTAAGTAGCGACTTGGCACTTTTTACAAGTTATGTTTTGATGGGATTTCTATTATAAAAATAATATAGAATTTAAGGTCTGATAGATGTGTAATGAAAAGAGCAATCAAACAGATGTCTTATTAAAAATCTCTATCGCGTTACGTAAAAGGGTGTATAGCGATTGCGTTGTGCATTGTAGGTACGTAGGAAAATTCTTTGCTTAGTAAATAGGTATGCATTTTATGTTTATGCAAAACATCAGAATACACTGTTAACTCATTCGTAAAAGGGTATATTTATGTAAAGTACTTATGTCTAATTATAACCTCCACAAGGCTGGTATTATAACATCATTTCTGCTATAACAAACATTCCATAAAGTGGTTCATAGGTACTGGCCAAGTATCCGAAGAACTTGTACCAGAGAACGGAAATATATTTAATACTTTTTTTATTTATTTATTTAAGAACCAATTAACATCTAATACATAGTTTAAACATACAAAATATGTTAAATTAATACATTATTTGTACATTAGTCTCAACTTTCAACAAAAATTGATATAAATCACAACGTCAAGAGTCATGAAGATGTCCAAAAACAAATTTTAAACCTTTGAAACAATACCAATCTATACATATAATAAATCTGTAGAGGGGTCATGTCTGTACATTAAGAATATTTAAGTGAAAATTAAAAAAAGGGGGTATATATAAGCCACAGAACCTAAAAATAACATTTTTGAAAAAAATGTCTGTCTGTCTGTCTGTCTGTCTGTCTGTCTGTCTGTCCATATGGGAATGTTTGTCGTCGCATCACGCTAAAACCACTGTATGGAATGAAATGAAATTTGGCAGGCAGGTAGCTTACGACCTGAAGAGCATTATTGGAAATTATTATCCCGAAAAACGAAAGGGTTCCCGTGGGATCATCAAAAAATTGTAGCTACCTATTTGACGGTATTTCAGCCAAACTACTCAACGTATTTAAATGAAATTTGGCAGGCAGGTAGCTTATGATCTGAAGAGCATTATTGGCAATTATTATCCCGAAAAACGAAAGGGTTCCCGTAGGATCTTAAATAAATTGTAGCTACCTACTTGACGGTATTTCAGCCATACTACTCAACGTATTTAAATGCAATTTGGCAGGCAGGTAGCTTATAATCTGAAGAGCATTATTGGAAATTGTTATCCCGAAAAACGAAAGGGTTCCCGTGGGATCTTCAAAAAATTGTAGCTACCTATTTGACGGTATTTCAGCCAAACTACTCAACGTATTTAAATGCAATTTGGCAGGCAGGTAGCTTATGACCTGAAGAGCATTATTGGAAATTATTATCCGGAAAAACGAAAGAGTTCCCGTGGGATCTTCAAAAAATTGTAGCTACCTATTTGAAGGTATTTCAGCCAAACTACTCAACATATTTAAATGAAATTTGGCATGCAGGTAGCTTATGATCTGAAGAGCATTACTAAAAATTATTATCCCGAAAAACGAAAGGGTTTCCTTGGGATCTTCAAAAAATTGTAGCAGCCTATTTGACGGTATTTCAGCCAAACTACTCAACATATTTAAATGAAATTTGGCAGGCAGGTAGCTTATGATCTGAAGAGCATTACTGGAAATTATTATCCCGAAAAACGAAAGGGTTCCCGTGGGATTTCCAAAAAATTGTAGCTACCTACTTGACGGTATTTCAGCCAAACTACTCAACGTATTTAA
The DNA here is from genome assembly GCA_905187575.2 of Celastrina argiolus. NCBI lineage: Eukaryota > Metazoa > Arthropoda > Insecta > Lepidoptera > Lycaenidae > Celastrina > Celastrina argiolus. The sequence goes on along the minus strand of LR994595.1, from coordinate 14,217,158 downwards.
ATGAAATTTGGCAGGCAGGTAGCTTATGACCTGAAGAGCATTATTGGAAATTATTATCCTGAAAAACGAAAGGGTTCCTGTGGGATCTTCAAAAAATTGTAACTACCTATTTGACGGTATTTCAGCCAAACTACTCAACGTACTTAAATGAAACTTGGCACAAAGGTAGATTGTAACATGAAATAACCAACATAATATTTTTAACCGACTTCCAAAATAGGAGGTGGTTTCTCAATTCGTAAATATATGTTTTTTTTTATGTTTGTTCGTGGATATCTTCGTCGTTTATGAACCGATTTTAAATATTAATGTAATACCACTACTACCTACTTAGTCTTTGAAGATATACTTTTGGAAATTTCGACATCGTTTATACTGCAAGCATATGGTAATTAATAAATAAAAAACCGGGCAAGTGCGAGTTGGAATTGCGCACCGAGAGTAGACGGCCGACGCCGAAAAATTTGGCGGTCGGCGCAAGCAGCGCAGCGTCGGATTGAAAGTCGGCGTTGGGCGTCGGCGTCGCAACGTTAGGCGTCGCGCCGTAGGGCGTCGGGCGTCGCGGCGTCGGGCGTCGCGACGTTGGGCGTCACGGCGTCGGGCATCGGGCGTCGGCGTCGCGACGTCGGGCGTCGGCGTCGGCGTCGCAACGGCGGGCGTCGCGGCGTCGGGCGTAAGCGTCGCGGAGTCAGGCGTCGCGGCGTCGGGCGTCACGACGTTGGGCGTCGCGGTGTCGGGCGTCAGCGTCGCGGCGTCGGGCATCGGGCGTCGGCGTCGCGACGTTGGGCGTCGCGGCGTCGGGCGTCACGACGTTGGGCGTCGCGGTGTCGGGCGTCAGCGTCGCGGCGTCGGGCATCGGGCGTCGGCGTCGCGACGTTGGGCGTCGCGGCGTCGGGCGTCGGCGTCGTGACGTTAGGCGTCGCGGCGTCGGCGTCGCGACGTCGGGCGTCGGCGTCGCGACGTCGGGCGTCGGCTCCACGACGTTGGGCGTTGCGGCGTCGGGGGTCGCGGCGTCGGTCGTCGCGGCGTTGGGCGTCATATACGGGACATGAGCGCGTTTAAACTAACAAACAATTTACATTTGGGGACTTTCGTTGCATGCGCTGCATAAACGGTTTAAGTCAAACAAACACCACGCGAACGGAGTCGCGGGCACAGCTAGTATGCTATAAAAATACAGCCTTAAACAAATTGAAAGTAAATTAATCTTAGATTAAGAATACATAGATTTGCTACGATACGTCAATAAAGTGTGTGAACGAGATCACAACATACAAAATCTTTAAAGAAGGAAAAGGAAGGCGACAATATTGCCTGTCTTTGTCAGAGTTCCTGTTTTTGTTTGTTGGGCACAACTGCTATGTGCCCAACAAATCAGTTGACAGTTCGGTCACATCTCGTATCTTCCAGGATTTTTAGTGAATAATAGTGATCTAAGTGGTGAAAATAAAAAGAATCTTAAGTGATGCATAATACTAACCCTGCTTTACATGGATATATGTTAAATAATCGGCTGTAAATGCCGTAATGAGCAAAAAACACGAAATATTTCCTTTCATGCGTAAGTACAATTTTAGTAACAAATACACCTTGCTTTGATAAAATATCGACAGGTTGTGTTCCGTAGCACACTAATAAGCTATTAATAGGTTATTGTGAATAGAAATAATGAATTAAAATGTAATTTAAAATTACAATAACAAATGTATTATCCAACCAATGTATGTGACAAGGTTAAATTGTCATCCTCGAAACAAATGTCAGGCAGTCCGCCATTTTAAACTACATTTTGACTTAGTAATGTTAAAGATTTTATGGGGATACCAGCTAAGGTACTCATAATTTACCCTAAAAGTGGGGTCTTTTTTAACCGACTTGCAAAAATAGAGGAGGTTTCTCGATCCAACCGTATTTAAATTATATTTTTAATTTTATTATTAAATCTTAAGCTGTGCAATAGTGAAACTGTTGTTACAGATTTCCAAAGGACTCTTTAACCCGCCAATTATGGATTCGTGCCACAGGCCGACAAAACTAGCAACCAACCAAATATACTCGAGTATGCTCTAGACATTTTGAACAAAGTTGTTTTAGAAAAACAGCAAATATGACATATTTAAACCCGTTATCTATTTCTACGCGTCATGTCATCGAGCAGGTTAGTTACTTTTATGGTATTTATTTACGTACTATAAAAGTGATTATTATAATGTTATAAACATATTATATTCAGAGTCTTGTGTAGAGCCTACTGAAATTTACTTACATAAGTTCACGAAAAGTACTATTTTTTTACTGTAAAATAACGATGGAAATGGAAATCTTGACTACATTTAACGAACGCCTCTACTACTCCTATTTTATATATTATTGTTTTGTTTTAGGAAAGCCGAAGAAATATTTATTGGAAGACGTATAGTAAATAAGTCGTAAAAGTCACTCCAAAAATTTCCATTCATGAACTCTTGAACTGCGGTGAATAGTCGAATGAGATTATATCTATAAATTGTAGTTGTTGTGTGTAGTTGTATAAGAAATAAATTAATAATATGAATGTCCTCGGAAATGCTGGTAAGGGATCCACATTATAGGAGGCATGAAAAGGAAAATACCAACTGCTTAAACGAGGAGGAAGAAATTTGTGCATCTACTTCCAATAGCAAACGGTATGAATACAGTTACGGAAATAATCATTTTTAATAACGACCCATGTATGTTGTAATATACCAATAATTATAAAAAAATGCAAATATTATAATAAAATCATTTAAATAATGACTATATGCACAGATTACCTTTAAACACCTTATTTTTTTAATATACTTTTTTACGTATATACCTACTTTATTAGTTATTTTACATTAATTTAAATATTTTTATATTTGTTAAAATACACGACCGGTTTCGACGAAGTCATCGTCGGTGTAGTGTATATATTATAATAAAGTGAAAAAAAGTGCAAGTACATAGTTTGTGTTTTATTACTACATAAAAATAATGTCCGCCAAGAAATTATAGTACATTCGATAACATAAATAGAGTACCGACATATATAAATTATTATTACGTCCGCGTCTGTGATGAAAATAATTATGATGTAAAGACGTTTTTTTAAAACCTTGGGTTTTGTTGTATGGTATGTTTTGGGCATACAAAGTAGCAGCCAATGCTACTTTGTATGCGCAATGCCGTTGGTACATTTACACGTCATAAACGTAACATATTGTTTCCTGCTTTATCCGTTCCAAATTTCATAATTTAATGGAAACAAATATATATAGATAAACAAACTTTCTCTCATTAATAATTTTGTATTTTACTGTTCTGTACTAATCTTTGTTAGTCCCGAGTTGTAAGATTACTGAATAAATTGGGTAAATTTAAATGGGGTTGGCAACACAGATATTGTATATACTTTTCGTTTGTCTCTTTCGGCTGTGGCACTGTGTCAAATCTATAGGATTCTTTATCTAAGAAATTAATACTTTCATACTATACTCATTTGACGTCTAGTGGTTCAGAGCCTAGCTCTCGACTCGGAGGTCGTCAGTTCGATTCCTGCGTCGAACAACAAAAAAAATGATGCTTTCAAGTATGGTTAGGACAATGCAAGCTGATCACCTGATTGTCTGACATGAAAGATCCATGCGTCAGATGGGCATGAAAGTCGGTCCTGCGCCTGATCTCCCGCCAGTCGTGTTATCTGACCCACTGGGCTACGAGAGTGAAGGAATAGAGAATGGTTCTGTGTATTGCGCACGCACTTGGGCACTATAAAATAACTTCCCACTGCGCTATGCAGGTCGTCAAATAATATTATATTTTTTGCTACATTTCTTCTATTCCTCAGTATTATATCAAGCTGAAGCTTATCACTGTATCCAATTGGACCGAGAATCAATATCTGTGTCCAATTACATAGGCAGTTAATCGTCTTAACGGCCCAGGATAGATCAAATGTAAATAGTTAACTACAGTTCTAAAATGTTACTCGACTTTATAAATGAACGTAGAAATGCCTTTTGTCTACACTAAAATAGAACTGACAGATAGAGACAAAAATAATTTTTGGATCGACTCACAAACAGCGGATTGGTCCTCCTTCTGAACCGACTACCAAAAAATCAGGAGGTTCTCCATTCGACCTGTTTTTTTTTGTCTAAGTTAAAAATTATGACAGAATTAATAAGAATATCAAGATCTGCTTATCTCTAAACTTTCGTAGAAATAAACCATATCACTATCAAGTGTCAACATCATATTCTGCTTGTTGGTACTATTTGAAAGATCACATAGGTACCTATAGTACGTTCCTATTAAATTTAACTTATACATAAACAAACCAAAGACAATGAAATTTTCATCGGAATATTAAAGGCTCATACTTTATTATTACTGAGTATTGAAATAAAGTAAATGTATATTATAACAATAAAACAATAATTATATATTTGAACATCAAATGAAAAACTTTCACAGTAAAAATAAGCCATTTTGACACTGTCGACTGTAGGATATAGTATACCTACAAGGTGTAAAATAAATGAGTGATAATACTTTAAGGTGTGTGCGCGGAGGCTCACAGTATACTCTACATAGGAGTATGTAGAGTATACTGTGAAAGTACCAATGTTGAAAGACTTACTTTTGACTTTTATGTTTGTATGAGAAATGCCCCAACATCATAAATTTTTCCATACAATAATTTAAAAAAGTATCTCTTTCAGCGCTGGTACTATCTCAATAATCTCTATATAGGGGACCCATACACACCCTAAAGTATAATCACTGATTAATATTATAGTCTGTGTACTCTATGGATTTATAGTAGCAAACAATACTCATAGTATTGTTATCGCGTCACTAACTAGTCTATGGTTGTGTCATAGACAGGTTTGTTAACGTTTGGGTTGAAATTAAACGAGACGAGCTATAGTACAAATTCATGTAAACAAGAATCTGAAGCTTATGATGACTGTAACGATGATGACACTCCACAAAATACACTAATAAGTCACGTGACAGCCATTAGAGTTATTCTTAACGCGGACGTGTGAAGTGTGCGGGGGTGGGTGCGGTGGTAGGGGGTGGAGGGGGGGCTATTACAACACTTGCTTTGTGCCTTTGTAGTCGCAAATCCAGGACGTGTGTCGGAAAGAGCTTTGATATCGCCGCCTAATGTCCGGGGAATGAGCGCAGTGTGTCAACTGTCAGATTTGACAGCTGTCAACGCTGTACTCCTTCGCCTTCTTTTCAAGTAAGCAGTTGAAACAAATTGCCAACGAGAAGCAGATAGTTTTATTGTTTTAATTTTTTTAATCTTAAGAAGCTTTAATTATAAGACTTTGTGGCATTATTTTGTAAAAAAAAATGGTGGTGGCTTGATAGATGAGATGACGAGTTCCACTCACATCTATAAAATCTTATTTTAATCAACAGAGCAACCTATAAAGTCTAAACGTTTCAAGAAATAATTAAAGTTTACGTACAATTTAAGGAATAATAAATTAGAATTTATGAAAGAGGGACGAATGCTTAATTGGAAACTTGGAGCTGGAGACGTTGAAATAATCTGAAATTGAACAGAGCGAAATAGTTTTATATTAATTAATACCTAAACCTTGGGCCACCTTACCTAGATTACCGGAAAATTTGCGGAATATAATATAACTATTAATTAAATGTTATTTTATCCTCAAACTGTATAGAGTTCACTGTGAAAGTATTAGCGACGCTGAAACATAACTTAATAATGTTTATCGTTCATCTGTATTACACGTATATCAGAGTAGCTGTGCCCGCGACTTCGTTCGCGTGGTTTTTGAGTGACTTAAGACGAATGGTCAAGCAAATGACCTTGAGTGTTTGGACGTGGAGCTAACGCCATCTATTTATGAATAGTAGTTCAATGTAGCGTGCATTAGGATGTCAAATTATATTTTCACTAGATGGCGCATTTAGCATATTTCTCTGAGTTGAGCAGAGTAATAATAAACAGAGGCTACATTTTATATACTAAATAATATATACTTAGATAATTTTTTTTATTTTATCCCCGTTTAACCCTTATTATTTGTATTAGTCGAGCCATTTTAGTAAGTTCACCTCAAATTCGAGATACCCAATTATAAGAAAAGTATAACAAAGAAATATGACCTTTGACCCTTGAAATTTAATAGTAGCGTACACCCTACCATATATAGTATAGATTAATTTATGACTGCTAATTTATATATATATATACAGCGTGTAAAAAGAGCAGTCACTATAACTTTCAGATACGATTATACTACCTTTCCTCATTTCGGAAATGTATTTTTTTTATATATTTTTTTGTCAAAAACAAAAAAAAATATATTTTTTTTACCATTTCTTAATTTAAAAAAAAATACATTTCTAGAATGAGAAAAGGTAATATAATCATATCCCACAGTTATAGTGACTGCTCTTTTTATACTCTTTATATAATATATACAGGCTGTAAAAAGAGCAGTCACTACAACTTCGTGGGGGAATAACCAGTCAAGAGATATATGCATTGCTACTAGTCATTTGCTTTTAATCCACTGTTTTAAAAACTTTCAATAGGCAATCTACAATGTGCACAACACAGCGATCAGCTGATTACGCTGAGAGGTCTATAGCACGCGTAAGACGTTCATTACGTACTAGGGCAAAAATTATAAAATTTAATTATTTAATGCAGAACGTTGTTCCAAACAGTTTAGCCTTGCGACTAAAATAAATAGCAAAAAAAAGATTTTTTTTACAAAAAATAAAGTTTCTAGAATCAGTCGAGGTCCTATAATCATATCCCAAAGTTATAGTGACTGCTCTTTTTTTATACCCGTTATATTATATACATTTTGTTTAATTTTTTACAGTTTACTTCTTACACAGGAAACTTTTGTCTATCGATGATTCATACAGGATGTTACAAAAAAAAATATTCATTTAAATAAACTTGTTTATTATTTTTGAAGTTATTTTTTTTCCTTGTTGGCAATGGGACTTGTTGGCTTGAATGGTAGGGGGCTAATTTTCTTTTTTTTTGACTTTTTTTAATTTTTTTGTTGACAGCCTCTGTTTTATACTGTGGGTCTCTAATGGGTATATTTCTCAGATATCTAAGATCCACTAATTCTGGTAGTATGCAATCCATATAGAAGTCTTTCAGCTTTTTTTTTCTGTCTTTTCTCGGCGTTTCTCTCTAAATGCTGGAGAATTCAAAAAATACTCTTTTTGAATTCTCCAGCATAATATCTTCAGCCATATCCGGTTTTGAGCAATTTTCCCCATAGTTTGTTCCATCTTGGGTCAATCTCCTCTAAATATTTCAGAGTAGTTTCCGACTCTTCATTCGTTTTTCTTCGTTCCGTTTAATTTCGTTGCGTGGACTTTTTCCAACAATTGATTTATCCAGAACGGATAAAGGTTTTTGAGTATTGAATGATACTTTTCTGGTACCTAATATTCTTCATTTTGTTATGTTTTTTCTGTATTTCAAAGAATACTCTGTATCTGTACTTAATGCTAAAAATCTATTACAAAAATTTGTAAGTAAATGATTCCGGCATTCTACTTTTTCAACGGTATAATTTTCATAAGGTCTAGATTGGATTATTTTTGAATACGTGCTGGCGTCCCCGTCCGATATTTAACGCGCATTTCTATACTTTTTTTAAACCCTTGCACCAAGATCTCAGACTACATTCCTGTAGACGGTCCTAAAAGAAAAAACTAAATTTAGTTTTGATTTATTATTAATTATGAAATAGTATAACTATTAGTTATACCTCAGTCAGAGTAATATAATAGTACCTAATACACGTAGAAAACAGGGAAATAAAGGGTACTACGAGTCAAAAAAAGCTAGTAAATTACCAGAATAATTTTTGTAGCATGTGTGATCTTTTGCCTCTTTACCCTTGTTCTGAGCTAAGACACAAATACAGCAATATTTATTTTTAATGCCATTTTTTATTTTTTAACAACAAAAAAACCCAAGTCAATGAACTGTAAAGGCAAAATCACGAATCACTTTACACGCAGTGGGAGCCAATATTTTGTTGACTAAAGACATGGTTTTTTTAATATTTTTTACGGCTTCCTTTATTGATAATTAAATCAGGTTCATAGCTTCAGAGCTATGGCATATTTCCATGGCAAGCAATTTTTTTAACATTATGTATAACTGTAGGTTTAACTGTATAATAGTGTAGCAGTAAAGAGTAATTGTTTGATGTCTCTGTGATAAGTATTCTGTATGATAAACATTTACATTACAATGACACTGTCTGTACCTAGACTATAATTGTAAATAATTATGCATCTGATGATCATCATAATTTTTATCTTTTCTGTACAGGCGGAATCTTGGGATCTTTTGGGGACTTTCCGCGGTTCCATAGACTTAAAAGTAGGTACCTATTAACTCAATAGCGACCAACTCCTAATAGAACCTATCGTCACCAGGAATACAGCTTCATATCTAATTTTAAGTCTATGGGACCGCGGGAAATTCTTTACATTATAGGTACAATATCAAAAAATATGTCTATTTTATAATTAGATAGGTACCTACTTACTTTTTAATATCATTTGCTTTGGCTTCTTTTGCTTTTGTCTGATTTGCAACACGAGTTCTTCTTTTATATAGCAACTTCAATAATCGTTTGTTACTTTGTTTCGGAATACTTTTATTACCTATGTTTGTTTCAAAGTCGAACCGTAATCACACAACATGTGCAAACTATAATATGTCATTTGTCAAATCAAAACAAATACACGCGAGATTGTATTACTCTTATCTGCTTATTTACTGTGCGCGCCGTGCGGAACGGCAACGCTGCATTGTACATGGGTTGCATCGAACTGGCAACGTTGCATTCCATAACTAAATGCCTGATTAAATGTTGTGAGCAAATACTTTACTAGTGGTGTTTGATTTACAGTAGGCACCAAAGACCTTTTATGATATAACTTCTATTTTGCAATAGTATTTGTTACAAATCGACAATGAACACCAAGATACAAAGTAAAGAAGCATGCATGCAAAGATTCATTATAAACGGATAAGCCAAACCAAAAATAAATCCATCCTAAAATATTCATTTTACGCGAGTCATAGCATTTTCTAAAATGTATTTCTGATTACTGAGTAAAGATCGTCAAAATTATCGACAACAACAATATACTTCAAGATACACTTTATAATTACACAAAATTTCTTTATTTCCCCAGTCTGTAATTTAGCTGAAAAACATAGCCTAAAAGTCGTGAAAAACGCATTTTGCTTGACCATTCGCCTTAAACTGTTTATGCAGCGCACGCAACGAAAGTACCCAAATGTAAATAATTTTGCAATATTTCTCACTGACGCTTCGCTTCCTATTGGTTGCAGCGTAATGTTATATAACCTAAAGCCTTCTTCTATAAATGGACTATCCAACAAAAACAGATTTTTTCGAATCTGACCAGTAGTTCCTGAGATTATCGCGTTTAAACAAAACACTCTTCGCTTTATAATAGTAGTATAGATTTAACATATCCGTTATTCCGTATCACACTCAAATGTAATAAATAACAAATTAATTTCACGATACATATAATTCAGATTTATTATCTACACAACAAAGTCTACTTTGTCACGAAATTGTGTCATAAATATATTTGTCGTTCCGCGCCAGAAGTTGCGCGAACTTTTAATAAGTACAATAGCTACATTTTTCTGCGGAATAATCTTTTCAAGTTTTCCTATTAAGTGACAACAGAGTTGGATAAACATAACTTTGTAGAGGTCAAGTTGTATTGCGCAGATGAGCTGATGAATTCCCTGATGGTATGGCCAATTACCATACAATAAAAAATTGCAATAGATGTCACTACTATTTACGTCTGTAAATTATAAGATGTACTTACTTAAATTAAAGATGTTAAAAAAAGATAAGCATATTTTTAAGCATAACATCACATTAAGCTAAACTCAACTCCATAGATACGAAACGAAAGTAGTAGTTAGTATTTTCCAATAGTGGCGCTAGATGGCGGTTTCCTGTGCCTGGACTTCACACTAAACAAAAATAGTCAGTCGAATTGCCAGTATTAGGGTGATACCATTTTCTAGTCTAGGTCGTGTCCCTGTTATATATCTACTTTGTGTGATCTATCCGGCCGACTGATGACGTAAAAATAGCGATAAGCAAACATCGCGCGATGCTTCATTTTTGACACTAGCGCCAAAAGAATTTAGTGACAATCATAGAAACTATTAATTAAATGTTACATCAAAACATTGACGAGAAATGCATTTTTTCGATTTTTAAACTTTAAACTGCTTTTTTGGCGCTTATTCCCTATTTATTAACTTTTAACCGACGCGACGATAAATTTTAAGAGTTAAAATTTTTGCGATTGTTTTAATAAAAAAAAAGGACATGGCTGGATTGGCTGAGGACCACTGCCTTTGTATAAATAAAATATCCACTAAGAATCCCCACCCAGATTCTCTTTAGCCTGGTTCAGTATTGTCTTCCGTAGGATACACCTACTCTAAAAAGAACAATTGTACCTAACTACTTCTAATTATAATCAAAATATACCATCTATATCTGTATACAATTAGTAAATATTGTCCAAATTTCTGAATTAATAACTGTCCTAATACATGAAATTTGTAACATTTCAATTAATTATAAAATAACAATTTATTTGACATTATACCTACTAATCCATTTTTTTATGTTAATTTTACCTTTTTCTGTAGCTTGAATTCAAAATTTGTATATTTATTGATATGTAATTCACACACCATGCTATTATGGTAGAATGTATGGACATATTTTAAACTTTACCACCTGCATACCTATGTAATACTTACATTCTGTGAATAAATGATTAAATTGAATACATTGTAAAAAATGCCGTTTTTTTATTTTTTACTTTATAGTGACTAAAGTACAGTAGTTCATCCGTTTGATAGCTGCGATACTACAGACAAACGGATAGGCACACACAATGTTTATAACACCTCTTTTTTTTGTCGAGGGTCTTATAAATGGAATATAATGGGAATTATAGATGCGAAAGTGAGAAACTAGACTGACGCCCGGTTTCTGAAAGGCTGATCAAATTGATTAATTGATCAAATCAGCTAATCTGCACGTTGATTGGTGAACATCACTTCGCAGTCACTGAGCGTTCAGATTAGATGATTTGATCAATTGATCAATTTGATCAGCCTTTCTGAAGCCGGGCGTAAATTAGCCGTACTGAAACTACATCATCCATACATCATAAAACGAAATTGTTCATAAAATAAAAACTACAGGGGGCCTACTCAAGATGCCATCGCTAATTATCGCTTACAAAGTTCGATAACAAAATGTATGGGATTTGACATAAGGTACGCTAAATGACATACCAAATCGCGATCATTTAGCGTACCTTATGTCAAATCCTATACATTTTGTTATCGAACTTTGTAAGCGATAATTAGCGATGGCATCTTGAGTAGGCCCCCAGGCCAGATTTTTTGCGTCGAATAATAATCACGCAAATCGGATTATTCATCTCAGCAATCTTCATCTCGGTGAACATACATAAAAAACCGACTGAATTGAGAACCTTGCAGCCGTTGGAAAATGACGTCATTACGTTGATACGCATAATTTTTTTCACTTGTCTTTTTATTTAATATCACCATAGATTACGGAGGGCTAAAAATAAAAATTACTGAATTTTCTCCGTCACGGTAAAACCTATCGCATTTGTAAATGCTTAAGTTGATAAACATTTTGTGTTCAGGTTATAGGTATTATGTACGAACTTTGATATACCGCCATCTATTGTCCAAAATAAGTAGCGCGCGAACGTCGGTGCATTGTGTCATGGCTATTGTGAAGTCGTAGTTGGCCATTTCTATATCCAGCTAGTATACGAAACTTGAGTAACAAACATTTTAGCAACTAACTCAGATTGTAAAACAATAGACAGAGTGCAATAAAACTGGGTTAATCCTCTAAACCAATACAATATTTTTTTATATAACTCTTTCCCGCGCCTTAGCCGTCCTTATGCAGACACCGTACATTTTCTCGCGATGAAAAGTAGTTCCTGTCCTTCCCCAAGGTATTAACATCTCTCTAAACTCTATCAAAATCGGTTTAGTAAGTGAGGCTATTTAATGCAAAAATATCAAATATTTCCACTTTATAATTTGGATTTGAACTTCAAGTTTTGAAGTGTTGGACGAAATGATCTTCCAAAATATACTTGTTTATGATATGTAGCGGTCTCAAAGTAGTTCTTTTCCTTCCCCAAGGAGTCTACTTTACAAATCTCTAAACTCTATCAAAATCGGTTCAGTAAGTGAGACTATTTAATGCAAAAATACCAAATATTTCCACTTTATAATTTGGATTTGAACTTCAAGTTTTGAAGTGTTGGACGAAATGGTCTTCCAAAATATACTTGTTTATGATATGTAGCGGTCTCAAAGTAGTTATTTTCCTTCCCCAAGGAGTCTACTTTACAAATCTCTAAACTCTATCAAAATCGGTTCAGTAAGTGAGACTATTTAATGCAAAAATACCAAATATTTCCACTTTATAATTTGGATTTGAACTTCAAGTTTTGAAGTGTTGGACGAAATGGTCTTCCAAAATATACTTGTTTATGATATGTAGCGGTCTCAAAGTAGTTCTTTTCCTTCCCCAAGTAGTCTACTTTATATCTGTCTAAACTCTAAAAATCGAAATCGGTTCCGGAAGAGACTGTTTGATGCAAAAATATCAAATCTTCCACTTTATAATGTGGATTTGAACTTTTAATTTTAAAGTGTTAGCGAAATGATCTTCCAAAATATACGTGTTTATGATATGTCATTATCTTGTTCCAGCATCATGTGGTCTGGGAAGAAGAGCTCAGAAGGCGCCGTGAGCCCCACAGACGAGGAAGTGAAGGTGGTGCTGGTGGGAGACACGCAGTGCGGCAAGACCGCCCTGGTGCAGCGGTTCGTTAGCGACACTTACACTGAGGTGAGTGCACCTGCACCGTCACAACTGACAAGAGGAGGGTGGTGCTGGTGCAGCAGTACAACAGTACTCGTACATCGTACCTAGTGCATGTGTCGCAGTCATCTGATTAATTCTGCTTGTTTAATTGAATGACTAGCTCGGTACTTTCATGGCGTCAAACAGCTCGTACAGATAGCAATGTGTTGATCTATTTTATGATTAATTTACTCTAATGTGCGTTATAATAGTACTCATTCGGAAATATAATAATACTCATTTAATTCGTTGGTACAAACAGGATTCAATGAACGGGCTAGGAAAGTTTAAATATTAAATGGCTGTCCTAGTCACGGATTCATTGAATTCAATAAACGAGATAGTCATTCAATTAAATAGCAGATTCAACCAGATGACTGCGACACTTGCACCGTCACCTACAATAATAAAAATACACAAGGACTCTCTAAAGTTTTTCTACCAGCAGAAAATAACTTTATTATACCCCTTTTTGTCGTTTCAACCGAGTTCATTATATAAAAATAATGTTCCCCGCAATTTTCTAATCTAAAGACCGAAGCGTAAAATATTAAAGCATTTTGTTAGCTGAAAAAATATAAAAACTGTCTCGGGAAAAAACATTTTAAATCTAAAACTACGTACACAAAGCCATGTAATGTGTAAAAGTTGGCGGCAAAAGTTGATATTGGAACGCTTTGACGTTTGTTTTTTTTTTCAAAATTAGCAGTATGCCTTGATTATATTTACGAATACTTTGGCCAATAACATACCACAATGAAAAACGACTATTCCCGAAATTAAAAATATATCTCAATGCAATGTTTTTAATCTCTTTCAGGACTCTTCGTTTTTCATTGTGTATTTATATTTTCTTTGATTTTGCTTTACCGGTTTCACATAGATGTTAAATGCGTTCTATCTGTCTATTGTTTTACAATATAATCTGAGGCTGCATTTAAAACATTTTCTGACATATTATAACCATAGAATAACACCTAGATGTAAAGTCTTCATATCGCATCACACAGTTTGAAGCACATTACATTCGCCGACTGACGAGCTGTTCGAACAAACTAGGACAAAATGTCAAAATTGATTTGCGTCAATTTGTTTAGCTGTTATCATTCTACGCATAAAACCTATTAAAAATTAGGTACTAAAGACTAGCATTCTACGTTTTTACCGAACACGAAATCCTGTTTGTATGAAATGAAGTGAAAAATTGTTTACATGCGGTTTACAAACCGACAGGATGTGAGGTGTCCTAAAACAACACCGCGTGTTTGAGTTACACGCGTCTTGTATATTAAGGCACGATTAAGCGTCGATCATACGTAACTTAACTCGATATATTGCATATGAGCAAAGGACGAACGGTCTTTTAGAACGTTTTTTTTTTTACTTTTATCTAATGAAGACATGGAGTGGATGAAGGTGATATACGCAAAATACTGATTTCGAGAAAATTGAGGTTAAACTGTCACTTAAACATTTTTTAAATATTTCGTAACATATCGAGCACATTAATCTAAAGATCCGTCTTTAGTATAAATGTATTTAATACGTTATAACATATCATAACGTCTTTAAATGACAGTCAGTTTTAATTTCGGGTTAATTATGTTTTTTAACCGTATTCGGCGAAGGAAGGCTCTACCTTGACCATTTTTGTACCTATGCATTTCTGAATTTCAAATTGATTTATTTCCTTGTTTCAGTCTTTTTAATAGACCCATTTTTTTACGAAGTCGGGTTATAGTTTTTAATCTTTTTTTTATATAAAATAGTTCATCTTTTTGGTAAAAGATCGCCGAACGCGAGTTTCTTACGCCGGTTCTTCTCGCTGATCTAGTTCCCGGACCGGTGGTAGGCATTATACACGACATTTTTGTGAAATTTATTCTTAATAATATTTCAGTTCAGTTCAGTCAGGAAATCTATCAGAAACGACTAGTTAAAGCTATTAACAAATAAAAGCCAATAATGCTATAAAATGTAGCTGTAAATGCACTGCAGGGGTAGTTGACTATTGTGACTGCTGTAAAACGGCTGTTTCCAAAGCAACATTGAATTTTATGAGAGCATAAATATTTTTAGTATCACCAATGCAAGTATTGAGCCTATACTGGAACACGAGCACTAGAATGTATACGGCACTTCTACTCACATGTAAACAATGTAAAAGTGACATGTTTACAATCGAGTGCTCACCCGCGGCCTACTATTTTGTCACCGACTATAAAAAAATGTTCTAGCTTAAAAATATGACCGATTTTATGTCCGACATTTTGTATGACGTGCGCTTTGCAATGTTCTGTTTTAGAAACTACAAAAAGTCGGTCACAAAAGTACTTTTTGTGAGCCGATGTAAACACTGACAATGCAATAACAGCCTCCCAAGTTTTTAAACATTGAATTATTGCTTATTAACTCCTAAATGATTCGTACCGGACACATTCCACCGTCGACCAAAGATAATATTAGATGTAGAAATACATCGGCATAATATTATGTACTGCGTGTAAGTATATATACTGTTATAGATACTTTATCTTATTTCAATATATTTTGTGTAAAGTATATTGTCTCCACTTTATGAACCTAGTTCAAAAAAAGTACAAAAGATAAGAATTATACACACAATCTGATGTTAGTTTTTTAGTTCGCAGTTGTGACTTTTTGAAAAGCAAAAAACGTCTCATGTCTTCTTAATTTAAAAAGTCTAGAACGAAGTATTTTCAAAAGAATCCCGCCTCTTTGAGGTGAACCTTTATGAAGTATTTCAGTCGCTCTCACGAATTAAGTCCTCGACATCTTTGAATCTATAGAAATAGTTTGAGTAATTGATAGCAGCAGATTAAGGGCGTGTTTCACCAAGCAATGTTAAAGTTAACGACATGTTAAAATACCATGCCTTCTCATTCATTGACAGGAAATACGAAAGGGATAGCATGATATTTAACGAAGGATTAACTTTAACTTTGTTCGTTGAAACACGTCCTAAGTCCCGATTCCACTAACGCATGTTAGTGTTAACGGCTTGTTAAAATACCATGCCTTCTCGTTCATTGACATGAATTACGAGAGGAACAACACGATATTTAACGAAGGATTAACTCTAACATTGCTTGGTGAAACACGCTCTTAGGATGTGTGCTGATAAGCTGAAAATTTGAGTATTATGAAACCTTTTCTATCAATACTGGTCTTTTTGAAAAATACCAAAAAAATACATGATAATCTTTATTATATCCATCAGAGAATATCGTTTAATATATTAATATTTTTGTTTTTATATAGCTTCAAAGCTTAAAAGTTCATGCTTTTTTTTACCGTCGTAACCTTTTTTATAATATTAGTGCCGCGACTGAAAATTACTTTAGTATTTTAAGTAAGGCAAGACCCATGGGATATGGATTTTTTGCAAATTTTATAATATTTTTTAAACTAGTTCAATCTTTTTGAAACTAGTTTTTACACGCGCTCCGGTCGGCCCGGGCGCGTATTCTCGCCGTACGTAGACAACGAGCGAATTCTATCCCGCTCTATCAAGTTATTAGTGTAAACTGATGCACTTCTTCTGTTTCATTTCGCTGTTCTGTGAGCCTTTTTTTTACGCCGAGAATTGCACTGCGGTGGATGGGGTACTCCGACCGCGGATATGTAGGACTCGCCACGCCCGAAGAGATGGTAAATGGGCGCGGCCACTACCCACTAAAACTCGGCGGTACAGACAGTACCGCCATTGGCGAAGCCGCGGGAATTAAAACGAAACGCAGCTCCGCGGTGTTCTGTGAGCCAGTGTTGTATACCATTTGTAAACCCCTGTTCCACTTTCTAACTCTAAACGATCTGAACGTTTTTTTCGTTCAGATTTGCGTTTCTTTAGCACTGTTTAGGGATCCTTTTGAACTGTTCCACACGCACTGACAGCTGTCAATGTCAGCGTTATGAATGATCTGAACGTTCAGAGCCCTTAAAGGAACACACTGTAAGGCATCGAAACAGCGCCCCTGTACCAAACTATGGTAACTAATTCGATGCCAAACAAATTGTTGTTAACTTCCTTAACACAGTGACAAAAATTTGTACCAGGCTCACAGTCTCTGTTCTCGTTCCTCGTTGATATTTTCGTGTAAACGCAAAACTACCTTGCGTTTGGCAAAAGATCGAGAAAGAACGCTCTTGTTCTAGCTGGCTCTGGGGCCCTACTCTCTAAACTGATTCGATTTTGATTCAGATTCGATCGTCCCGCGTACTCCCGAACAAATTGACTTTTATTTATTCTTAATCTCAATTGATTGATATGGTCGGGAGTACAAAAAGTTACGATCTAACGATTTTCTTTATCCTGGTTAGTTTCAATGTAACCCACCAAATAAAATACCAAAAGCCGTTGAGATCTAACCGATTCGATTCTCGATTGTGTCGGGAGTAAGATTGCTGTTCTTTAAAACCTTCAGGAGTCACAGGTTTGTCCCCCGCAAATGTTCTCACGAAAAGGTCAATAAACATTATTATTAAAGCAACTTCAAAAACAAATAAACGTTAAAATCAGGCTTGCCCTTTGCCTTTCTGCCATCAAATACTTTTATTCATCGAAGCTCGTAGGTCGAATAAAATAGAATTACAAATACCAAATCTTGTTATCTTATTAGTTACTAAGTACACGATACCTCAGGTCACCTGTTTGACATTAGAGAGGACATCTTTTGACCTCTATGTAATTTGGAATTTCAATTGATTTTTCGATATTTAAGATGTATGGTCCAGGCCACAAAGTAGATAAATGATAATTAATAAACCCAGACTAAAGTGAAAACTGAGCTTCTCGAAATATAGAGGCTGATCCAAACTACGCCTTAAGTATCTTGTATGGTGGGCTGTTGCGGTTTGTAAATTCACATACATCCATAACATACATATAAATACATACATAACATTTTAGGGTGTGTTTCACCAAGTTGTTTTTCGATTATATATTATAATATATAGTTTAAATCCTAAAAACACGCCGTTTTGTTTGTATTGCTATTGGACCTTGATATGTTTGCAAAATTTCAAATTAATGAGACTTCTGATAGTTGATGAATAAAATAATATAAAAACTTAAAAATGCGTGTCGAAAACCGGCCTCAGTCTTTAATAGATAAAGTTCTGACTTCACATTTAATTTGGTCTGAGGTAGTTTACTATTACTTGGTAGTTATAAATGTAATACAATTATATATTTCGTTTAGTCACCGATAAATCTGCTGTACCATTTTCGAACCTTGTTGCCAAGTATAAGGTCGGAGTATATTAAATACGAATTTATTTTGTACAAAATAGGAATTACAATATATAAAAACAGTGTATGTACACGCACTTCAATAACCATACAAAATTCGCCATAAAAGAATAACTGAAGGACAGTCATTACAGGTTTATGTTTCCAAGATGGCGTCTGTTTGGCGCCAAATATTTCGATTGTGAAAAAGGTTAAAGGGCTAAATGAGAACGTATGGTGAATGGTGATTCCGTGGAATGTGTTTACAATACACAGGGCTGTAGGGCGTAGGGACGGAGGGCGGGACGTGTTACGTTATACAGGCTGATTGTTTTTTAATAAAATTACGAGTAAGCCTTTTTGTATTTTCTAACGCAATTTTTTTTAAGGATTTAAGCACGATTATTATTTATGATGCATAAAATGACCTATGTGGATGATTTAATGGCAATTACATCTAACCTTATCTTTGGATTCCGTGTCTAATTGTTAGATATTTAAAATCCCAACATCCATATGTACCTAGAAGCTACATAGTTATAACATACAGGCAGTAATAAGTAGAGTAAAATGTCGAGAACAGGTAATTTAGGCCCGTATAAATAAAACAATCTCAAACCCAACCTCACCTTGAGAACCTATTTGACAGATAAAAAAACGTTTCGTTTCACTTTTAAAAATGAAGAATTTTACTTATGTTACATACTTTAATTTTTTTCTTTCTTAAAACGTAAAAATAAAGATTATAAAAATATACATTATACTTATTTTATTGTTTCCCGTACTCTATAATATGAAACTAACGGTATAAAAAGAAAATAAATTAAAGTACTATGTAACATTAATAAAGTTGTTCATTTTTAAAAGTGAAACGAATCGTTGTTTTATCTGTCAAAAAGGTTCTCATGTTGAGGTTGGGTTTGAGATTATTTTATTTATACGGGCCTAAGTGTCTATGGTTTAGAAATGCGTAACATTTAAACCGTGAAAGATAACCTCAAAATTACTCTTAAAAGCTCATCACAAATCTGGCTGGCGATAGTAGTGTTTGTACAAGTTTAGCATTAATTCGTAACAGCTGTTGTTTTGAATAATGCGAGCTGAGGGTGGAGATAAGCCGATGGACCGCTTCACCACCTGATTGTTTGCGATAGAATTTGTAAGATACTTAAGTAAAGCAATAAAACACTTTACTTACTAATAATAAATAAAAAAAATAGGTTAAAAACTATAACACGACTTCGCAAAAAAGGGTCTAAAAAGGCTGAAACAAGAAAATAATTTTATTTAAAATCCAGATATGCTTAGGTACAAAAATGATCAAGGTAGAGCCGTGGTCGTACCCGTTATCTTTTGATAACGAATTACCAACCCAACCAACCCAACCCAACATAACCAAACATGATACAATTATCTGAATTTAATTTTTTTTTGGAGATAATTTTTAGGTATAATTTTCAAAATCTAAAATTTTTCAAAAAATTTTATAATAGCCTATGTTACCTACTCGCGGGATTACTACAAATCGATTGACACCTTATTTATTAAAATCGGAAGTAGTTTAACCGCTACGAGAGAACATACATACATACATAGACTGCCACAATCATAACCGATTCGCCGAAGTCGGTTAAAAAGTAACTACTTTTAAAAGACCGACTTCAACAACTGAAGACATGAATGGATGAAGATGATATTATGTCCCAAAAAAATTACCCTGAAAATTGAATTTAAACTGTCACTTAAACATTTTAGTGTGTGTTTCACCAAGTCGTTTTTCGATTTTTGTTGATCGAATATTAAAATTATAATCAAGAGGTAGGTATGATGATTGTGGCCTAACACAGTAGTTAACATAATATGTATTTATTTAAGTATATACACAGCTATTTACAACATTTTACTTATACATTTAATTTTTATAATTTTACTAAACAAATAAAATATTTACACAATTACTAATCATTTTTACATAAACAAGAAATATAGAATAAAGTAATTAAAATTTAAAACACTAAAACTATACATTTCAAATAAATTATAACTAAAAATATTAGTACGTATATATTCTGTAATACATAGGGAACAGGTATTGCAGCCCGACGCCCGCGCGCCGGGCGCTGCGCCTTAAGTACCTATCTATTGAGAACAGGAATTCTGTACGGCGCGCCAGTGCCCGATCGGCTTGCACATTAAGTTAGTATGAAAATCACTTCCGTGCGCTGAACCTGTGTCGTCAGCTGCTTTGTCGCGCCTCACGTTATGTTACGCGATCTATTGTTTTTAGGCTACAAATTAGTAATTAGCCATCCTTTTAATTTCTCCTTCTTTAACTGTTTAGTTAAGTGTATGGTTATATACGTGTGGACTGTATGCGCTGTATTACTGCGAGAATAAACAATACTTAATTGTATTTCGTGTTAAGTTATTTATTCGACCTAACACCTATACTACACACACCACCTACCTACAGATGGTACCACATTATCCTGATCAAACTTCACACTTATAAAGGGGAATGTTTGTGTGTATTGTTACTCTTTCACGCAAAAACTACTGGATGGATCTTGATGAAGTTGTATCGTAGTAGCTTACATGCTGGATTAACACATAGGCTACTTTACGGCATTAGCCCACCTCACATTCCCGCCACTGCAACTCCTGTGAGCTAGAATCGACAGCGGTAACCATCAAATCCTTTGATATGATCTCAGTGGTGTTCAAGAAAAAAGCTAAATCTGTCTTGATTAGAGATGAAACGGATAGTAGTTTGGCCGGATACCGGATACCGGATATTCGGCAAGCTACTAGGCCGGAGCGCCGGATATCCGGCTGCCGGATATCCGGCCTTTTTGATAATATACAGTGTGTAAAAAGAGCAACTATAACTTTGAGACACGATTATACTACCTTTCCTCATTTTGGAAATGTATTTTTTTTTATTTTTTTTTTGTCAAAAACTAAATTATTTTTTTTTTATTTTCACCATTTCTTATTTTTTTGTCGCAAAAATTACAATAAAGCAAAAAAAAATTTTTTTTTTTTTAATTTTTGTAAAAAAAAAAAACATTTCTAGAATGAGAAAAGGTAGTATATCATATCCCAAAGTTATGGTGACTGCTCTTTTTACACCTTTTATAATAATAAGTTTGATTTGAATATTGGCGCGGTGAACGAGATCGGAAATATTCAGGCGCATTCGGGTCGCAGGTTACCGGAGATCGGGTCGACTCGGGGACGTTCGAGTGTTATCGCGTAAAATTTGGTATTTATTCATCACAATTTGCCACTTGTTAATAAAACAAACATTTTTGATGTGCGATTATAAAAATAAACGGTGTCCACAACCTATTGGAGTATGATTTACCTTTATAAAATAATAAGATTTTTTTTAATTTTACCATCCGGTATCCGGCCAGATACTGTATTACTATCCGGTATCCGGTCGGATAGTGAAAACAAGGCCGGATAGGCCGGATACCGGATAGTTACCGGATATCCGTTACATCTCTAGTCTTGATACTAACTTTGTGGTACTACTTATGTAATTTCAATCTATGCGAAATTTATATGTAAAATATTTGCACACCATAAGTGGCAGAATATGTTTGTGACTTGTATTATAATAATTGTTTAAGACCGTTTGTAGTTTGTACCATGTTCTTGCAAATAAACGATTTGATTAATTGATTGCAAAATGTACAGTTACGGCAGCAAAATGTACGGTCCCGATTTATTTATACGACGACCTCCGTAGCGCAGTGGTTCAGCGCGTCGGTGCTCGACCGAGAGGTTGCGGGTTTGAATCCCGCCGAGGGAACAAAAAGTTTTCAATGTTCCTGGGTCATGTTTGTGTATTAATATAATAAAAATCTTAGTTATGTGTATAGTATAAAAGTAATAAATATATATTTCCGTTGTCTGGTACCTGTAACACAAGTTCTTCGGATACTTAGCACAGGGCCAGAATGACGTGGTGTGAAGCGTCTATAAATATTAATATTTAAATATTATTATTGTTTCATTGCGCGAACAAAGTAGCGGGCGATATCTAGTATGAAAATAAGAGTGTGAAACTCTCATCATCCTGTAGAGGCACATAAGCCGTGAATGGTCTTCCCGGAATTCCCATACCACGTCCAGGATGCGCCACCATATTTACTGGTTATGGGATAAATAAATAACAAGGATGCTTTCACACCAAGCTAATCTGGTGCTAAGTTCTCGAAGAACTTACTATACTTTTTGACTATTTTTTATTTCAAAGAAGATGAAAAACATCACTCTATCTATCTGTTCTGCCCTGCAAGCTAGGCGCAGCTGTCCTAGGAAGGGAGAGATAGATACGAGTATACAGTGTATACTGTAACAGTATGCACGCTTTAAGAGGAAACACCACGGTTGAGAGAAATACAAAATAGGTATTTATAAAATCTATTGCTGTCTCCCAGTGCCTTAGCTAGCCAGCACTAGCGCGATAGAGACAACTGCAACTTGGACTGAAATTACCTATTAAAAGTACCAGAATTCGACGTTTAGGGGATTTCTGTTTCCTCCTCCAAAACTTAACCGATTTAAATATTTTTTTCTGTATTAGCTAAAAAATGAATTGAGCTAGGTTCCTATTTTTTGCTTTTGTTGATTATTATAGTCAAATCTGTTTCCTAGATATTTAAATATAGCGGAGAGTCTGACCATTTTTTTTAGGTTTTTAAACGTCCATATCTCTTTGAATAATTAATTTATTAAAAATAGGAAAAAATAGGGACGTACAATCAATATCCATAAATATTCAGGAAAAAAATTGTTACTCTAGAGGTGCTATCCAGGGAGGAAATAGAAATCCCCTAGACCCCTATTTTTGTATGGAAAATATTTCGTGGTGTTTCCTCTTAATGACCTAGGGTATGATGATTGTATGTAACGGAATCTTTGAGCATCATTTTCATCAACTTCCAGAATATTAATTTGAAATTTTGCACACATAAAGACCAATGACAATGCATAGATTTTTTAAGTGTTATTTTGATAGCTAAAGAATTAAATAATATGATAATATGTTTATAAAGTAGGTACTAAGTCTAAGGGCATGTTTCATTATATAATGTTAGTAAAGTTAATCCTTTGTTAAATATCATGTTGTTCCTCTCGTAATTCCTATCATCATATCATGGTATTTTAACAAGCCGTTAACACTAACAGGCGTTGGTGAAATCGGGACTGAGAATAACTAGCTTTAGACGTTGTCCATGAATTTTGAAATATTGTTAAACAGGATGTCGGTGCAGTCATAAATTTTAATAATATATTGAGTTTAATATGTTATATATTATCATATCATAAATTTGAAAAATATGTTGAGTTTAATGTGTGTCATATTATACCTTGAATGTCGTGTTGGAAAATTGTTCACTATGCAGGAAAAGGGCTCCTTTGTGGGTGATGAGCCAATTGAATTTAAAAAGTAACTCATAAAACGAGCATAGTACAAATGAAGAACTGCATGCTCCTTGCCACCTATATAACACGTCACAGGAGTATTTCCAACGAGTTTGTTGCAATTTAAGGGTTGATTTTCATTAAATGGATTAAAAATCTATAAAAATACCATGATGAGTCAACAAATGTATCCATTGTGTCTGTTTCCCTTTTAGCATCACTCGAACACCTTGGACACTTGCACTTTACCCGTGACTCAAAATTGGTTAAGGTCAAACTTTTGGAATCAGATAGACTTTGATTTGAAAGTTCTACTGGAAGGTCATTAATAGGAACTGGGACAATTCCACAGCTTGGACAATGGATAATAGGGATTGGAGTACCCCAATACCTTTGCCTCGATATTAACCAGTCTTTGAGTTTAGAGCTCACAGGGTTTTTTATACAGAACTACATAGGTAAAATTATTTTGTGATATTTACTCTTTTTTTTTTTGTTTACCTCCCAACAAGAACAGAGCAGTGTTATATAAATTTGACGCGTCTCCGTTCGTGTATTGTGACATCGTAGCACCTTAACAGGGGGCCTACTCAAGATGCCATCGCTAATTATCGCTTACAAAGTTCGATAACAAAATGTATGGGATTTGACATAAGCTACGCTAAATGATCGCGATTTGGTATGTCATTTAGCGTACCTTATGTCAAATCCCATACAGTCACAAATCGTGTTATTGAACAAGCGCAAAACCTTCAATTAACTTGTTTATACAGGTTGATTATATAATATTAATGAGTGATAATACTTTAGGGTGTGTATGGGTCCCGTATATAGAGTTTACCGTGAAAGTACCAGGGGACCTACTCAAGATGCCATCGCTAATTATCGCTTACAAAGTTCGATAACAAAATGTATGGGATTTGACATAAGCTACGCTAAATGATCGCGATTTGGTATGTCATTCAGCGTACCTCATGTCAAATCCCATACATTTTGTTATCGAACTTTGTAAGCGATAATTAGCGATGGCATCTTGAGTAGGCCCCCAGATGGACTGATTATGATATTTTTTTGTTTCAAAGCTGACACTTTGGAGATTGTTGTTAGCTGTCATCATCAATTAACTTACTGCTTTTTTACCTTTGCCGCAGTCGGATAAAATAGGAGGATGAAGTTATCTTTTGTCGCTATTTAATTGAATTATGTGACTGAGGCAGTTCCAAGAAGCATATCCTAGCTAATTATCATTAAGATCCCAACTCCGGAGCAAAGTAATCAATTTAATTATACCCTCATTACTTTTGAGTTCCTCGTGTGTGACAGCCTTAATGGATTCAAAAGTAATGGGCTTTATTATGATGACGTAGAGTTGAAAATTCAACGATGATTCTTTCAATAAATAGAACCATAATAATATCTCCCCTCACCGATTTCGATGTCGGTAGCCGATGTCATTGAAACCAGGCCAGCTACGCAGGAGTTATTTTATAGTGCCCAAGTGTGTGCGCAATACACAAATACACTCTCTCTTTCTTTTACTCTCATAACCCAGTGGGACGGTAAACCGACACGACTGGCGAGAGAACTGGCGCAGGACCGACTTTTTACATGCCCATCCGACGCGTGGATCATCTTTCTTGTCAGACAATCAGGTGATAAGCCTGCATTGTCCTAACCAAACTTGAAAACAACATTTTTTGTTGTTTCGTGGGAATCGAACCCACGACCACCGGGTAGAGAGAGAAGCTCTGAACCACTAGACCACGGAGGCGTTTGAAAAAGGGCCATGCACATTGAATAATTGTCCTCATTACTTTTGAGTTTCGCGCATATGATGCCCTAATGGATTAAAAAAATATGGGCATGATGACGTAGAGTTGAAAATCTAACACAATAAGTATGCCTGTAGTGTGCACTAAATTATACGAAAGGCGGGCTCCTTTTACCGTCAACAATTCTAGTACGTCTTACTCTTAGTACGTCTGTCTTAATACTCATTGAGTGGGGCAGCCCCCCACCAATTATAGTACTTATATTGTCCACGGTATAGAGATCACCATTTAGCCAAACACTACATCCCTTCCTTATTCAGAAGTATATTTTAATAACTCTAAGCTACAGTTGTAAGATAGAAAAGTACAAGTATCAAACCTAGTCAAAATGCATATTCAGATTTAACCATAAGAATAACTTAATTTCCTCCCGATGTATGATAGCCATACTCAGCCTATTCCTTTCCCTTTCTTTTTAAATGATTTGGTGAAAGAGCATCTATGTATATAATAATTACATCAATGATCAAACGCTTTTAAAATCTTAGTTTAAAAAATTTAAGCCCAAAAGTAACTTTGATAGTATAATATAATATTAGCTTATTTACTAGCTTTTAAATTCCATCATATGAAATATTATATTAAACATTTAAGGCCCATACTTCTTGTTAGGAACAAAGTCTGTTACTATCCAGTAATGTATGACAAATAAAGACACAGATACAGAATATACCTTGTACATTATACATTGTATATCCTTAGCCTTTTTTTATAAATTTAATTATACTTAGCCTTTCCCTTTCCTTTTCTTTTTAATTGATTTGGTGAAAGAACATCTATGTATATAATATTTACATCAATGATCAACTCATTAAAATCTTAGTTTAAAAAAAATTAAGACCATAAGTAACTTTGATAATGTAATATAATATTAACTTATTTATTAGCTTTTAAATTCCAACATAAGGAATATTATATTAGTAACAAAGTCTGTTACTATCCAGTAATGTATGACAATAAAGACTAAGATACAGAATATACAAATACATTGTAACGATTTAGTTACAATTCTATTATGTAAAACTTCACAGAGATCAGTGACATGTCAGGACGATTCCATGATACTAACTGTTTGCTAATAGTCATACAGATGACACTAGGCTGTTCCTACATCGCGGCATCGAAACGCCGAGCCCTAGTAAAGAGGCTCACGTATGTAACATAATATGCTGTGCTGAAAAATAGTACGCAAGCAAATTGCCATAGATATAACTAATGTTTCTGACCTTTATTTATTACATTAATTATCTAATAAGATATTGATTCCATAAAATTCAACCATTTTAATTCCAGCCACCGAACGAACAGGTTTACTAGTATCTATAACAGTAAAACGCCATCTAGAACAAATTCCAATACTTGTTTCAATATCAGATATCAGATTGTCTCTCTTTGCTGGTGTTTTAATTGTATAATAATATTTTATGATGAATTCCCCATCCTACCTTTAATGACTTTCTGTTACGTCTCGGTACCATATTATGGTTTTCATTTGAGACTGAAGGCTCATACTGTCATTTGACACCTTGGTTACTACTCGGTAACATATGATTTTCATTTGAGAATGAAGGCACATACTGCCTTTCAACACCTTAGTTACCACTTGGTAAAGTATGATTTTCATTTGAGAATGAAGGCACATACTGCCTTTCAACACCTTAGTTACCACTTGGTAAAGTATGATTTTCATTTGAGAATGAAGGCACATACTGCCTTTCAACACCTTAGTTACCACTTGGTAAAGTATGATTTTCATTTGAGAATGAAGGCACATACTGCCTTTCAACACTTTAGTTACCACTTGGTAAAGTATGATTTTCATTTGAGAATGAAGGCACATACTGCCTATCAACACCTTAGTTACCACTTGGTAAAGTATGATTTTCATTTGAGAATGAAGGCACATACTGCCTTTCAACACCTTAGTTACCAAATGGTAAAGTATGATTTTCATTTAAGAATGAAGGCACATACTGCCTTTCAACACCTTAGTTACCAACAGGTAAAGTATGATTTTCATTTGAGACTGAAGGCTCATACTGCCTTTGTACACCTTGGTTACCAACAGGTAAAGTATGATTTTCATTTGAGACTGAAGGCTCATACTGCCTTTGTACACCTTGGTTACCAACAGGTAAAGTATGATTTTCATTTGAGACTGAAGGCTCATACTGCCTTTGTACACCTTGGTTACCAACAGGTAAAGTATGATTTTCATTTGAGACTGAAGGCTCATACTGCCTTTGTACACCTTGGTTACCAACAGGTAAAGTATGATTTTCATTTGAGACTGAAGGCACATACTGCTTTTGATCATCCGTGCTCCTATTCAATGCACGGTTCGCAGTTTAATCCGGGTTCGTACTGCCAGTATTTTATAGTAGAAGGGATGAGACGGTGAGAGATTCTAGAAGATATGAATGAAGCTCGAGGTCCTTGGTAGATTTTAGCCATTAAGGCTTGCTTAGCTCGCAGGTCGTAATCATTATCTGTACTCAAAAGTTGTGATTAGATTTGTACCTACCTACGTTATTCATGTTCTTCACAGAACAACATTTTATTACTTTATTATTTCTAATAAATAATAAAGTAATAAAATATGACACGTCATTTCAATTACCATAGCGTAAAATATAAAGTTCATATCAGTGCTACTGAGTATTTTGAATAATAATTAAAATATAACAACAATATAAATATCAATTTTAAGAACTATGATGGCAAATTTCCCTCTCCCAGGTTGTAGCCATACCAATGAGATACTTCCAGATTCTATCGTATATTACGGACGCCTTGTTTTGCTTTCCATCCGATTCCGGTAACAGTCATTCAAACCAGTGGCCAGCTATGCCGGAGCCATCTTTAAAAAGGTCAAGTACAATACACAATAGTAATCCATCATCCCTCAACATCGCATCCAGTGGAACGGACACCTGACACGGCTGGAGGGAGATAAGGCGCTGAACCAACCTGAACCAACCCTCCTCACACCTGTCAGATGCATGGATCATCTTCTTTTTCAGACTGTCAGGTTATCAGCCCGTATTGCTCTAAACAATTTAAAACAACTTTTTTTTTCTTTTTTACGCGGAAGTCCATTGTTCTCACCCACCACCTCTAAGTTCCAGACGAATTGGCCGACCATTTTATGAGAATTCAAAAAAAATATTCAAAACCATCATTGGTCACCGCTTTCCAAGCACTACATTATAAAATATTTCTAAAGTAGTTCTCACTCGTAGAATACTATATAGATTATAGTAGTAGATTATATAGCACGAGGAAAGGCCTAAACTTTTAATCCTAATAAAAGCTTAATTTTCAAACTCATTCAACCACATCAATATATAATATTCGAGTAGAATTGAATATAATATGTATGCAATACACAAGCAATAGGCAGTTTAAAAAATCCACTTACCATAATTCCACTGTCTTATAATATGTACAATGTACATACCTACATTCTATAGCTCTATCCTTTTGTCAAGTAATTATTGTTTAATTAGGTTTTTTCATACTCGGTAATTTGTAGATACTGACTTATTTGACATAGTATTTCAACACCATATTATAATGTTAATATTATGTCTTTAGAGCATAACATTATTATAGATAGAAGGTTAATTAGAATATAACTAATATATTGAAATATGTGTAATAATGAGTATCTGGTGGTATTTAATAGCACACAACAAAGTTTATTTTTAGACTCTTGTATGTTTCGACTTTTGAAGATACAACCCAGTACTGAGATATATAAAACAGTACTCTCACAGACGCCAAATAAGTCCTGTAAGTCCTCAAAACCCAGTTAAAAATGCACAAGAGACTTTAGTTATGATTCAATCAAAGTAACAGAAAAGTCTTAGTTAAATAGAATAGTTCATTTACATCTTAACTTGTGCATTTACCATGTTTTTTGTTAATTATACACCGGTAGCAATGACTCTGATATCAATGTAAACCTTATCCTTCATTAATATTGTTTAATAATAAAATATATGAAAATTAAGATTGTACCTACATCTTGGCTTAGCTTTGCATTGCTGTAATTGTCAAAGATTTAATTCCTGCATTGTATGTAACAACTTCATATTCATATTATAATTAAATAATTCATTCTGAAGCAGACGCTTTTTAAAATACTGCGTAGCATTGCAATATTGGAGCTAGATAAATTTTCCTTGCATTGTTCTATAATAATATCCAATATACTAACTCGCTTCAGACAGTTTGTACCACCCAAAGCTACATAGTATTTGAAACTTCTTTTTTTTTCTAATTTTGAATATGGGTTGTACTTATTCGCAGAAATGAATAACACATTTTTATAGTTTTCGGTCACGGTTAATTACTGATTTAGAACCCATATCTAATGCGATTAAACTAACATATAAATCTATTTCATCTTGCAGTCACTTGTAAGATACAAAGACAGTATTTATGAGAAGGGTTTTTAAAGGTTTCTGTTTATTCACTACAACCTGCTATATACCTATGTATTAACAAATTCAATAAACCAAGTAAGCCAGCCAGCCAGTCTTGTAAGGGGCTTACAATATCCTTGAGTTATTCATATATTACTTGAAATTTCAAGTGACTTCATATTGAAAACGAAAATGAAACCTTAATTATTTTTTTAAATTAAAGGAATCCCAATTATGCATGGTGTATAATAATAATTAACATGTTGGTCTTAGATTATGTTTTGTATTAAGAGATATAATATAAACAACAAAACCAAGGACAGACTACATGTTTTTGCTTAAAAAGTAATAGCTGTTGCGCCTTTTACAGTATAACTTTTACAGTTGCAAGTGCACCGCACAATACAACAATTGATGTGGACTTTATAGACACTGCCTATCTACGCTGTATTAATTTAAGTTTAAACTATTAATTTAAGTTTATATTTCCATTTTACACATCATAGTTTACTACATACGTATACTATAACTAACTGTCGGTTCTCTAATCTGGATGCCTTATCGACCCGATATTACCATAATTATAATAAATATTTAAAGATCAAGTTTAAATTTTCCATATAATAATATGAACTGAGCTAGTATTAGAGTATTGTCAAGATCCACTATACGCACATATTTTAGTGCAATGTAATTACACTTTTGGAAAAACCCTTTTATTTGTTGGTCTGTTTATAACTAATATTGTAATGGAAAGTAACTAATTTATCCATCTTCCAACTATCGTTGCGTTATAGAACGGCAACTTTATGTAGTTCTGAACAATATGATACTGTCGAACTGATGTGATGATGGAGTCGAGAGATAGGCTCTTGCCTATCATTGCCTTTCATGAGGAATATCGTATCAAAATCGTGCTTGCACTTGTGAGAACAGTGTAATATTGAAAATCCCGATGAACCCTTAGACGGGCATTATGCAGCTTCCGCCATCTTCATCTTTTTTTATACAAACGTGTTTTAACTATTAATTTTTCGACATTTAGAGGAGCTAGAACTTTAGATGTCATTTATTTTACACGTCAACCTTTAATTTCAATAACGAATTCGCCATCTTAGACAACCATATAACTTTGTTATTTTATTACTCACTGTTGAATTCATCATATTCGTAGAATATTACTTATTTGAACGGATGATTTTAACCCCTTATCCTGATACACTTTTTGTGCCCAGTTTAATAGACTCGTATTAGGGTGTAATGAACATTCTTACTAAACAATTAAGCATTTTCTTATCTTTTAAACTCCTATGAAATGCAATACAATTACGCCAGTTAAACTAGTTTATAATCATGATACTTTAGTGTACTTTAGGTGTCAATGAGCTCATCCTTCCTTTTCAATTTAGTTTTTCAATACGCACGTGATTTACAAAATTAATTATTTTTTTCACTGACCTTATTACTGACTTACTAGTATTATAGGTTTATCCTCGTCGCCATTTGTAGTGTGCACTAAATTATACGAAAGGCGGGCTCCTTTTACCGTCAACAATTCTAGTACGTCTTACTCTTAGTACGTCTGTCTTAATACTCATTGAGTGGGGCAGCCCCCCACCAATTATAGTACTTATATTGTCCACGGTATAGAGATCACCATTTAGCCAAACACTACAATGCCTTTAAACATTGTAATTTTATTTTGATACATACCACATACGTTCATTATAATGTTTTATGTTAATAATAATATATTGTAGCCCCCTTACTAACTAATTATACAGTGTGTAAAAAGAACAGTCACTATAACTTTGAGTTACCTTTCCTCATTTTGGAAATTCAAAAAAAAATATACTTTTTACCATTTCTTTTTTTTTGTCGCAAGAATAACGAAAAAGCAAAAAAAAAGTGTAATTAAAAAAAAATTAAAAAATGTAGTATAATCATATACAAATGTTATAGTGACTGATCTTTTTACATCCGTTATATTTACACACTGGGTGAGCTCTACAGTGTTTTGTCCTTCTCTATCAAGTGACTTTTCTAAAGTGTCAGACAAGGAAAAATATAGCTAAACATTTAAATATTTTCATTAGTAAGCCGGTAGGAAGGTAGGAATATTTATTTTTAATATTGTTAAAGTAACATTTTCTACGGAGAGTCTAATAAAGTCTCATTAAAAGTAAAAAGTCACTTTTTAAAAAGTTTCTGCACAAAGAATATTGTACAATGAAAAGCAACATTATTATAGAAACGAATCGAAAAAACTCGACTTTTCCAGCTATATTTCCAGGAATATCGTAAGATTCTTCTTGTTAGCACTCTTTGTCGTTTTTTGGAAATGTGACAGCCTTAATGGGTGGGTGTATTATTAGGAATGTCCGTATTCGTAATTTTTCCGATCGCGACAACCCTGATAGGTGAATTCGTAAACGATTTTGAAGGTAAAATTGCTGAAACACGGGAACCGTTTTAGTGATTTTACTAAATGATGAAGAAATGCATGCAGTATTCTGTGTTAATGAAATGAAATGTAAAATTGTACGTTTATTAATTGAAGATATGAATCCATGAATGTGATATGTCGCAAAAAAACACCCAGAAAATTGGGTTTAAACTGTCACATAAACATTTTAGGATGTGTAGTAACGTATTAAGTACATTGGTTATAGAGAATTAGAAATGGATCTTTTGATTAATGTATACTGTAACGACGCATTCTAAATTGTTTTTATGACATTTTTAATAATTTGACTAAATTTTCTCGAAATCAGAATGTTGCTACCTTCATCTATTCATGTCTTCAATTGTTCAATATATTGAAAAAATATAGTAAGTGTAAGTCCCGTTTTGTTTAACCGTAACTATTATTTTGTTGTTAACCTTTGTTTATCGCCATTTTATAATAATTAAAAAATTATTTATATTATTTTATTTTATTTTACAATTTATGTACACACAATAAATTTACAAACAAAAATTGCTAAATAAATACATTGTGTACAAAGGTACAAAATGTATTTATTTAGCAATTTTCATCATCATTTTCAACATCTTATTCCAAAATGGAATGTCTTCCACAACACCTAAGAAAACAGGAAATTGCAGTACTTAAAAAGAGCAAAAAAATTTATTATTATTTATAATTAAGTATGTATTATTTTTGTGCGAAATAAAATCCTAAAAAACCTACTTTGTACACTTTGCCGTTAACGCGGAAAACAGATTTTTAAATCAATGTTTAATAATAATAATAGATAGCTCCCCTCACCGATTTCGGTGTCGGTAGATTTCATTGAAACCGGGCCAGCTACGCAGGAGTTATTTTATAGTGACCAAACTGACACTGACACTCTTCCTTTTACTCATAACCCAGTGTGAGGGTAAACCGACACGACTGGCGAGAGAACAGGCGCAGGTCCGACTTTTTACATGCCCATCCGACGCATGAATCGTCTTTCTTACCAGACAATCAGGTGATCAGCGTGCATTGTCCTAACCAAACTGGGAAATAACATTTTTATTGTTCCAACGCGGGAATCGAACCCACGACCTCCGGGTAGAGAGCGAAGCTCTGAACCATTAGACCATGGAGGCACAATGTTTGTTGTAATAATAAATGCTAAAGTGATTTACTCACATGAATATTCCCGAGTTGGCCGCGAAGTTGCGAACTTCGAAGTACCCCTTTCCCCCCTAAGTTACCCCTCGAAGTTACCCCACTCCAGTTCATTTAGCGAACAATTCTACTAACGTGGCTTATGCAAATGTGATAATTTTCTCACACAGGTACGGTATGGGAAATTTATTGTTTAAATTCGAACTTTGTAGTGTTATTTTTAAACATCTTACCGCTAAGTTCTCGTATAATGTAGTTTCATAGTAAAGCTCTATTTTCATAAAAAATATTGTAAAAAAACTATAATAACACGCTTTTAAATGAAATTTCAAATTAATCAGACTTCATTCATTTGCCACTGTTTTACGGTCAGTGTATTATGACGGGAACGCTATTTTAGGACACCTTACCAAAAACAGAAAACAGACCTCATCAGATAACAACACAGCATCGTAGTAATCTAGCAAACTATGATATAGTACGTCCGAGATAAATTGAACCCAAACGTAAACAAACCCGTCTATGACACAACCATAGATTAGTCAGTGATGCCAATTGGCCAATAATAATGCAATGATTATTGTTGGCTACATGAATCCATAGACTATAGACTATATTCTACAGCCGGCAGTGTCAAAATAGCGTATTTTTACGGTAAAGGTTTTTCATTTTTTGTTTAAATATGTTAATTATTGTTTAATTGTTATAAAATGTGTAGGATAATGAAGTATGATTATTTAATATATATAGTTATATATAGTTGCCAGGGTTCTTATTCATGATGCTATCGCTATTTATCGATTACGAAGTTCGAAAACAAAATGTGTAGGATTTGACATAAGCTTCGCTAAATGACATACGAATTCGCTATTAATTTTGCGAAGCTTATGTCAAATCCCATACATTTTGTTATCGTAAGTGACAAATAGCTATTGGATCTTAAATCAGTGCCCTGGAAGGAACTGCTTTTAACAGTAAAGCCGCCAATTTGTTTTTTTTTTTTAATTTATCTATGTACGTAATGATAACTAAAGGTTCAAATAAAGAATTATTATTATGATGGCGAACATACTGCCAAACACACATTTGCCCGACGGTACAGTTGTCGGTGATATATATTAATTTGGAAGTGGTTAATGTTTCGCAATTGTTTACATATTAATGAAGCAATTTGTCATTTACATAACTTGGAAACTTTTAATACTAGACGTTGCCGACGACCTTCGTACGAGATACCTTTTTTTGATTTTGCCGCGATAATTAGCCTAGACTCTAAACTACTATCAAATTCCAAACGCCACCGAGGCCTAGTGGTTCAGAGCTTGGCTCTAGACCTGGAAATCGTGGGTTCTATGGAACAAGAAAAATGATGTTTCCAAGATAGGTTAGTTCAACACAGGTTCACCCGATTGTCTGAGAAGAATGATGATCCATGCGTTGGATGAGCATCTGGTCTTTTTACACTCTATGTGTATGTAACGGAATCTTTGAGCATCATTTTCACGAACTTCCGGAAGTCAGATTAATTGGATATCTTGTATACCTATCAATGACCAATAACAATTTAAAAAAGCGTGTTTTTTAAACTATTATTTATTTCGATCAGATTAAGAGGCAAATTTAAGTAAGTAAGTACTTCATACTTTAAAGTCCATAAGAAGCTTATAAAGTACAAGCTGACCCGTGCCCACTTCGTTGAGCATACAAACCGTTTAAACCTTCCCTAGATTTTTACAAATATTTCAAGACTAAAAATAGCCGAATCTGTTCAGCCGTTGTCGAGTTTTAGCGAGAGTAACGAACAGCAATTCATTTTTATATATAAAAAGATGAACTATTTAAAAATTATAAATTATGGGTCTTGCAATTCACTTCTTTTTAAGGAAACAATCGTAATAAAATCACATCGGAAAGGTAAATTAAACTTTAGAGAGTGAATGAATGACTTCACTCGTTTTCCATTCAACCGGTCATCCAATCATATTTTCAATTTCAACGAACTTAGGATCAAAAGCCAGCTGACTATGTCAGTTGGTAAGCGCAGCCAGTGTTACTTGAGCTGCATATTCCAACCTAAAGCTTGCGTCTAGAGGTCTTAACGTACCGGTTGCTGAGGCCATTTTACGTAAAGCTTCCTTTTCTACCGCAAGCCAAGCGAAGAGAGGTCAAAGGCAACCAGTTAAATGGTTGCACTTGTGGGAAGGAAGCTTAATGTAGTGAAGGTTTTTTGACATCCTTTTTTTGGCGATATAAGGTTTCGTAATTGGCGTGGGAGTCTTCCGCATGAATGGTACCAGTGGGTCACAGAAAACTGGCGTAAGTAATAGCCAATTTTTCGGTGAGGGTAGTTTTATTAAGGAGTAATGGAATGTATAATAGCTCCCTCTCCGATTTTCTTGTCGGTGGCCGATTTCGTTGAAGCAGGACTCATTTTAATAGTGCCCAAGTGTTTGCGCATTGCAAAGAAACTATTTCTTCACTATCATAACCGGGTTTGTTATTATTATTGGAAACGTTTCATCACAAAAAAATGGAATAAATGACAAACTCATATTTAGCTTACAAAGACAGAATAATATTTATTTAGTGATTTCCCTTAATTTTTGGACTTCTTGGTCATTAAATTTAGCGCTGTCTCCCGCTTTGCTTGAGAAGGGAAACTGTAATACTTCCTACTCTATTTTTTCTTCTGATTAATTTCGTTGTGGGTACAAGGGAGATTTAGCAGATGCTATTCTATGGGTACCTAATCAAAGGATTTTCGTGGTTGGTTGCCGCTGTCGATCCTGGCTCGCAGAAGTTGCAGTGGTGGTAATGTGAGGTGTGCCAAAAATGTTATGCCCGTTAAAAAAAAACCTAGGTTACCCGAAACGACTAAGGGGAGATCAGGCACAAGGGCACCTTTTTATATGCTCATCCGACGCAGATCATCTTGCAACCGGCATTGTCGTAACCAAACTTGAAAACAACATTTGGTTGTTCTAACGCGGGAATCGAATCCACCGCCTCCCTAATCGAGAGTCGAACTCTAACCACTGGACCGAGTTTTCGGATGACGTGGTCATATGATGTTGCTTAACACCCCAATTAGTAACAATAACTTCTTGGAGGACTCTTGGCGTGATGAAGACGGTTCAGTCTGTTAATTAAAATAATTAGACCGACCTTTGTAGTTAGAGTTCGTTAGCGAGTAGAAAATAACCTTCGGAGTTAAAAGAAACACTTGTACAGTAAAAACATACCCACGAAAATAAAATTAGTAAAAAGTTTTCCCGTACCGGGAATCGAACCCGAGCCTCCTGGGTGAAAGCCAGGTATCCTAGCCACTAGACCATACGGGAGTTGTATGTGTTGCCGAATTTATGCAATATTATCTAATCTACATATAATTTGGGTATATTACGACGCGACGTTGAGATTGAAGAGTGACTGGCATAATAATTATTGTTATTACATTTATTAATATCGCTATGTCATTGTGGCAATATAGTTTTTTATACCGCTTCTACTAAAACTGGTTGTTACAAAAAATATGTTTAGCTCATCAATTTACTATAATACTAATAATGAACACATTACCACATTTTTGTCTCTTATTATGTATTGAAAATCTACCAAAGATCAAAAAATATTTTATGATTTTAATAAAAAAAAAATCGAAATGTAGGTACTCTCGAATAGAACAAAATGCCATTTACTAGAAGGCAAAGCTCAACATTACGCGTACATCCGATTCCCATTTCCTACAGACAGTACAGTCTAGCAGCTCCGGGACTCAGAATTATTCCCGGTTATACCCGGGTATTCCGTGAACCTTGGATAGGGTCTGAGTTTAGAGGAGAAAGCGTTAAATTCAAGTTTAGTTTACATTATCTTATATTCCAATAATGTATTTTATGTGTATTTTAAGATAAACAGGTTAAGAATTAATTATAAGCACTATTGTAAGTATTAAGGAATAAAAATGAGGCTAAATATTTTTTTTTTTTTTTTTATATTCTTCATTGGTCCTACTGGTTTTACTGTCCCTTACTCTTTGTCTCGTATGAGTTAGCCGAATAGAGATTACATCGAAAATAATAAAGAGAATGCGAACGAGTGAAATAATAACCATGCAAACCCATTGCCAAACGTCCCGCGACAGTAAAGCAGTAACATTTGAAAGCGCCATAAAAGTAACGTTATCGAATGATAATTATTATTGTATGAAAAGCATCATACAACGATTGGCAATCAACTTGCTTTACGGAAGCAAATATGCAAGCAAATATTAAACAGTAGCACAAACAGGACCATTAAAACATAATACAAGCAAATGCTTGTATTATGTTTTAAGCATTTGCTTGTATTATGTTTTAAGCATTTGCTTGTATTATGTTCTAAGTACTCCCTTGTATTATGTTCTATTCACTTTTATTATGTTCTAAATACTACATTGTATTATGCTCTATTTACTTTTATTATGTTCTAAGTACTCCCTTGTATTATGTTCTATTTTCTTGTATTATGTTCTAATTACGTCCTTGTATTATGTTCTAAGTAGTTGTATGTTGTTGCAGGGCTACACCCCCACCGGGTTCGAGAAGTACGGCTACACCTGCACCGTCGCCGACTACAAGGTCAACTACTCCGTCTGGGACACCTCGGGTAAGCGTTACGTTACGTTACTTTGATGTATGGAGGGGTAGACTTCTATTGATACACTACGTGTCATATTATGTTATTGAATGTACTGTAGGTTCTTGATGGAAATTCATGTAAGATAATAATAACACACGAAATATTTGCAGCACTTTAAAAATACACGACCGGTTTCGACATACATAGTCATCATCAAGTACTTGTCAGCACAAGAAATCCGTCGCGTCGGATATCAGCTCACTTGAATAATAAATATGATAAGCCAACGTCCACACGTGGCACAATGCTTGATTTGAAATTACTAATTAATAATTATTATGTCACTTAATTTTTTCTTAATATAAATTAAACATAGGGGTGTTTAAATTCAGATTTAAAAAAATTAAGTGACATAAAAATTAAAAAGCAATTTCAAATCACCAAATCAACTTAAAAATGTTTAAAAATTTTTCGTTATGAAACAAATCACTATTGACATATTTTGGTATATCGTCGCACCTTCTCAATATCGTATTTTTTATCTAAAATCTACAACTTTTCAGTAGAGAAAAAAAATCTTAATGTTGTGATTTTTTTTTAATGATTGAGAGAGTTTTATAGTATCGAGAAAACATTGATTTTGGAGATCCGAGATTTAGATTTTTTTTAGATACGAGGTTGAGAAGGTAAAGTGACGATATACCACGCGGACATATTTTAGCCTTGTTTTTGTATGGGACACGTTATCTAGTGTAATATTGTTGATCAAAGATCGTCACAAGAAATCCGTCTCAGTGAATATCAGCTCACTTCAAAAGTAAGCTGTCTCCTCTTTTATAAGTCGTTTATAATGAAAAATGAAACGTAATGTAAGTATGTTAGTCTGTTAGTAATAAGTGAGTAAGCTCTGTGTAATAGTCCCACGCCTACGAAACGTGTTAGCCACTCGTGGGCGCCACTACACTTCGATTGTGGGCTTGCTAGTGATAACAGAAAAATAATAATATCATAATATTATTTTTTTGTTCTCTTTCTTTCATTCTGAAAAATAATATTATAATATACTATAATATTATTTTTCTGTTCTGTTTTCTGAAAAAGGTATGTTTAATTGTTTTATAATGGGTGATTATTGGTAGATTTTTTGTTTGCAAACGGCATTAGCAACAGGTAAATTGATATGATTAAATTTTTCGCAACGTATCGTATCGCCGAAATAGCTCAGTTGGGAGAGCGTTAGACTGAAGATCTAAAGGTCCCCGGTTCAATCCCGGGTTTCGGCAGTCTAAACTTTTTAACTTTTATCATTATAGTTTTTATTTTCATATTCTAATGATAATTATTATCATGTTTCAAAATCCCATTTTACTGACACTTAAGATAAATAAAAAAGTCGGCAAATTGTAAATAAAAAAAATATCTATCAACGCTTCACACCACGTCAATCTGACCCTGTGCTAAGTATCCGAAGATCTTGTGTTACAGATACCAGACAACAGAAATATATATATTTAATACTTTTTACTATACACATATTTAAGATTTTAATTATATCAACACATTTAATACACATCCATGACCCAGGAACATTGAAAACTTTTTGTTCCCTCGGCGGGATTCGAACCCGCAACCACGATCGAGCACCTACGCGCAGCGCGCTGAACCGCTGCGCAACGCATTGATATGACATAGTTATCAACGACTGACACTGATTAGATTAGTCGTTAAAACGTTA
This sequence comes from Celastrina argiolus, assembly GCA_905187575.2. NCBI lineage: Eukaryota > Metazoa > Arthropoda > Insecta > Lepidoptera > Lycaenidae > Celastrina > Celastrina argiolus. The sequence goes on along the minus strand of LR994595.1, from coordinate 14,177,180 downwards.
ACACAATATCCTCTTTACCGTGGTCGGGTAAAAACTGGATTACCGGTGCAGTGAAACAGTTAACACAATCTGGCACACGGTACGGGACAACTCGCAGAGGTCTGATAGAAAAATTCTGACCGACTATCGGACCTAATTGTGTTTATGTAAACCTTATCAGAGAAAATGATAATACAATAATATTAACTTTTTAAAAAAAATAAAACCGACTTGAAATGCGTGAACACAAAAAGAATTGTTTAAATCGGTTCATAATCGGCGGAGATATCGCAGAGATAAGGGTACACCCCTAAAGTTCTACCCTTGGGGGTGAAATATTTTCTTCAAATTCGTATGAAACCACCCTTTTGATAATACCTATTCAACAAAAAAATAATCGTTCAAATTGGTTTATAATCGGCGGAGATATTGCGTATAAAAAAGTTCATCCCCAATTTTCCACCCTTGGGGGTTGTTTTTTTTATTATTAAATTAAAATGGGACCACCCTTGAGGTATTACCTATACGCCGAAAAAAGATTTGTTCAAATCGGTTCATAATTGGCGGAGTTATCGCGTAACAAACATAGAAAAAAAAAACATACGGGTCGAATTGAGAACCTCCTCCTTTTTTTGAAGTCGGTTGAAAATAAGACACATGTACAATATCAAAATGTCAAGAGAGCGGAACACAGTGGCGACATCAAGTGTCAAAATGTAGACTCTATTGTATCTATATAAAGATGCACAGGCAAACATCTGTACAGCCAACTGCCAAGTTCACAATATAAAATTTGTCCTTAATACTAGAACTACGTAGACACAGTGTGTGTGTCTGTGGCACCGTAGCTCGCAAACGGATCAACCGATTTTGATCTAGTTATTGTTTGAAAGCTGATTGAGATTGTACCTGAGTGGACTCTAGTTCAAGACTTTGCATTACACCTAGCAACCTTATCATATTAATGTATTTTCTTTTTCTTTTAAATTTTGTTTTAGTATAGTTTTGTGGCTGTGTATTCTTTCAAAATGTTGTGTCGTGTTACCGTCCTATTTTAAAATATATTAGTCTTAACTAGTGTAATGTAAAATACCTGAATAAACCTCATATTATTATTATAGATATTTCCTACGTCTCTGATTGACAATTCGGGGTTTATTGATTAAAGTTCATTATTTATTGTGTCCTTAATTTTTCGCGAACATATTTTGATGTGTTTTTATATGTATATAGGCACCACCGCTTACGACACTGTCCGGCCGCTCGCCTACCAGGACGCGCGTATCTTCATGCTGTGCTTCAACATCGCGGAACCCGACACGCTCGCCAACGCCGCTGCTAAGGTAACCCTTTTTAAGGGGGAAAATGCGTTACGCATCCCCATCGACTCCGGGGGAAGGCGGCGGGGTATGTCGGACTCCCTCAGCGCGTGTGAGTGCGCCGAGGTTTACCGACCTAAATCCCGCATGCCTTCTGCGCTGTGTGTGGGCCGCGGGAACTAGAAGCATGACTTCCGCAGCTACTAAGGTAACCCTGTTATTGCGAGACTTCGAGATTAAAAGTAAGGACAATCCCTGTGTAGCCAGGATCGACAGTAAACAACCACATAAACCCTTATGCATGGTGTAAAAAGAACAGACACTATAACTTTGAGATATAATTCATGAGCTTTCCTCATTTTGGAAATGTATTTTTTTTGTCAAAAACTAAAAAAAAATAAGTTATATATTATTTACACCCGTTATAATGATCCGTGGGATATGCTAGATATATCGGGAGTGAGAACCAGGAATATAATTATTTAGAAGAATATAAGAAGAGTAGAAAGAGATTTTGGCAGTATTCGTCATGTCCATTTAGCGGACCACAACAAACGATCAATGATATCAATCAATCTCCTCTTCCAGTGGTACCGCGAGGTCCGTACTCACGGGGGCGCGGCTCCGGTCCTACTCTGCGGGTGCAAGGCAGACCTGAGACATGACAAGGAGACCCTCACCATGCTGTCCAAGCTACGGACTCACCCAGTCACGAGTGAAGAGGTAAGATATTCTAGAACTTGGCAAATATAACAGCTGTTACCTTGTTGGTTGGTTGGTCCACTAAAGGATTAACCGGATTTTTGAAACTTATTATTGTTACGTTTAAAAAATCCGCCGCCCTTATCATAAACACCGGTTCTGGCGAAAATGAGTATTAACTCATTCGGAATCACCGACCACCGTAACGATATCTACCAGGATCAATCATTCAATTTTTAATAGCTGTTATACTTTTCGTTATTTTGTTAAATATGTGGATCCATTCCAAACTAATAATTAGTCCTAACCATCGTAAAATATCATAAATTAACAAAATATTTACATATAATATCGCACATGCTAAGTCCACATTGTAAGGAACTAAACAAAACAAAAATATTTGGAATATTCCTATTAGTTTCATGAGACAACAAAATATAGAAAAAAACGTTGATCGCGATTTTATTGAAAGTAACCTCCAAGCAAGTGCGTTGTTTATAATAAGGTTGGCAGAATAGCTCCCCACGCTGATCACGGTTGCCGTTGATAAGAAGAAGTAATTTTATTGTATGCAATACACATGAGAACTCTTTCTTCATTTACTCTCGTAACCCAAGCGGCTGACACGACTAGCGAGAGGCGCAGAGCCGACATACATATCCATGTGACACATGGATCATGTTGCTTGTCAGATCAGCCTCTCTTGTCCTAAGTCTTTCGTTGTTCTAACGCGGAGATCGAAACTATTATCTCCAAAGACGAGAGCCAAGCTCTAAGTTGTATGTTTTAGACAATAAGTACTGGCAGCAAAATCCGGAGATTCATATGAACAACCTGGAAATGAATATGACTGGAAAATACAGCAATACATAAATCAAGCTAAATCTTTCACGAATTACTAAACAGATTAAATCTTTGATGGCTGCTTTATCACATATGAAGCGTTAACGGGTTAACTTGTGGCTGCACTATAAATATCAAAAGATAGCAAGAATACAATGCATATCGTATTTAAATCCAACACAAAATATTGTAACAATACAGCCATGTTAAAATATTGAACAATAATGGCCACAAATCGTATGTGAAGATAAATTTAGATAACAATGAAATCGTATTGAATTGGTCAGTGAACGCGATACGTAATATATTTGGGTCAGTAAACAAATATTGATTCACGGCCATATTTCAATGTTCATTAATTGTGACTACGAATGGTCATGTGGGTTTATTCTCGTTTTTCATTTGTCCGTGACACTATTCATTGAAATTAATTTAGTCTGTTAAACTATATTTAGCATTCATTTATATCTTCAACACATAATACTTAACAATATAGAACAAAATGATTTTGAATGAATTGTTTGAATATAAAATAATAAAAATTGATTGAAGATGAAAAAACATGTTTATATTTTGTATTATATAGCCTGGTAATAATCGATATAGTAGAATATAATTTAAACATTTATTCAGTAAGTTTAAATATAACACTACAATTATAATAAAATATTGTAACTAGTATTGAATCGGCCATAATTACGAGCATAAAATTCATGAAATTGATTTTAGATACAGAAATTATTTTATTTATATAATAAAAACTATACGTCCACATCGTGCTCCACCAAAGCCAAGAACTGATCCTACTCCCACTTTCCAGGCTCTATCCGTAGCTCGTCAGCTGGGGGCGGTGACGTACGTGGAGACATCCTCGCTGGCATCTGCCAAGGGCGTTCGAGACGCCTTCGAGGTTGCAGCGCTAGCGGCTCTCGGGAAACTGAACAAGCAACAGATTAAACAACAGGTATGTAATTATTTAAACTAGAAGTCGCGATGTTGTCGAAATTCGGCCATAATAATTCTTATTTTAATTCCTATGGAAACTAAAATAAACACTGATATTTGTGTCAAACCTACAGTTGTACTTACAGTGCAGTGTGTATGATGTAGTGTTGTTGTTGTTTTCATTGATTTTATTAATTTCTAAGTATTATTAATATTATCATTATTCACTCCTTCTTCATATAAAGTTTTTGCTTCACGTATTAATTTTTAGATACAAGGTAGTAAGTACTATTACCTACACATAAATGTACTGGAAGCTACACGTTCCTAATCTCTTATAGCTAATATAGGTTAAGTAGTTGTAGTAAAATATGTATTATAATTAAAACCTTGTCAACAGAACCAAGTGGGCCGAAGCAAAAGCAAGCGCGACCTGAAGGCCGAGCTAAAAGGACGGGCGAAGAGCTGCTGCGTCATGTGATCCGTGGCCGGCCACCCGTCGCGGTGGCCGCACGACTGCTAGACCACCGCGGAACCTTCTGGAACCGAATACAGGCCAAATATCTTCTAAAAGTCTCTGACTTTCTGGAGCTTTCCTATACACATTGATAAGTACCGGGTCCAATCGTGATCCCTGCGGTACTCTTCGGCGTAACTTTTTGATACTACGAAACAAAGGTACGGGACACATTTGGCGTGTACACTGTCAAATATAAACAATAATTAAGGAACTGTGAAATTTTATAATACGAGAAAACAGTTACTAGGGCGAAGGTGCAGAGTTGGCCAGGATGAAGCCTGTGATAAAACAGCACACGCGTGCTGGGAGTAGAGAAATTAGAATGGCCATAGACGCTCATTATACAATTAGGATAAGTTTACAGTATACATGTTTGATTGAGGTTAAATGGGTGTTTTCATATACATAAATCGATGTTTTCTATATTAGAGGCGTTAAGCTGTAAATATAAGGTGTGCTCAAAGAACTAACTGTTTTTCTTTGTGATAAATATACGTAAAATGCACAATGTTGGACAATATTTGAATTGTTGAGGTCCATACCTTAGTGTCGCGTCCATTGCTAGATTTTTGTACTTGTATAATAAGTGTTGTGTTATTTATTGTAGTTTACACGATATTATTTGTAGCTGAAATTTTATATTGACGATGTGACTTTAATTTACACGTGAGTTAGATTACTGAAAATCTTTGAAAATATTATACTGTAATTTCAAATATTAAAATGTAAATACTAGTAAATACTACATTATATGTGCACACTGCAAGAATTTTACATGGATCGGTAAAATATAAACTAATTGTATAGCAGGGAAACAACACTAGACAGACTTTCTGAAACTAACCCGTTTTAGTAATTAAAACTTGGCTTGCGTGAGAACGGGAGTTTCTGAACACGAACACCTACAAATATGACTCTGATTTGTACTCCCAGACAATTAAATGAAAAAGTCACATCTCTTTCCAGCATTAACAGTTAATTGAGACAGAATGATGTTTTGAATTTCATTTTTCATTCTGACAGGAATTAAATTTGGCTGATTTATATAGTCCTGAATCTCCCCATCCGGAGAAAATTTAGAATAGTGAAAATAAAAGTCTACGATAATGCGATAGAGGTGAAAGTTGAACTGACGAGTGTCAATATGTCAAATTTTGAATTGACATTTGACTGGACGCTTGTATTCGATTTGCAGCTCTATTGTTTTAGTATGGAGTTCTATTTTCAATGCTGAAATTTGGCCTGTAGAAAGAAATTTGTAACTAGTTCCCCTGCTAAATACTGTTTAAGAGTTTTATTGGAGATAAATTGGATTTTAGATCTTAAGTGTCCCCAAGTTAGTGTTGATAGTTAAATTATTAGATGTCCATGTTGTTTACATTATTTACGCTTCTTATTGCCTTGGGACGAAAGCTGATGAATACGTGACGAGAGCGTTACAAAAAGTGTGATCGGGTGAGGCGAACGGAAGTTGAGATGCAGAAGTTTATGGCGATAGAAACAAAGAGATCTGCGTTTCGTACTGTAAGGGCGAGAAAGAGGCACAAAATTTCAGAAAGTCTGACTAGTGATATAAAGATAAACGGGCTAGCAAAGGTATTACAGAAACTAAATTGATTTATGGTAAGTGATGACTGTGGTGGCATTTCGATGTTAGCAACCAACTACCGGCAACTATAATTGGGCAACTTTTAGTGTGGTCGTTTTAACATTATCGACTTTATAACTTGACATTAAGGTTTGTGGAAATATTGGGATCCCCAAATAGAGATCTCCGACAGAGCGAGGTATTATGCTCGGTCAGACCGAAGCCCACTTCAGTAGCGTAAATTCGACAGCGCTATGCAGGTTTGTGGCAATTTGTCGCCATCCACTTTTGAACCTTACATCTATAGAAATAAAGTCGATAATGGTGACCGTGCAAGCAGCCAAATAATAGCAATATATATGTCGCAGTCATCTGGTTGAATCTGCTTATTTGATTGACTGACTAGCGCGGTCAATGGCGTCAAACAGATCGTACAGATAGCAATGTGTTGATATATTTTTTTATTATTTTCTTTAATGTGCGTTATAATAGTACACATACGGAAATTTTGAATTAAAAAAAAAATTAAATGGCTGTCCTAGTCTCGGATTCATTAAATTTGTTGGTAAAAATAGAATTCAAGGAACACGCTAGTCATTCAATAATTCAATTAAATAGCAGATTCAACCAGATGACTCCGACATATACAGGGTGTAAAAAGAGCAGTCACTATAACTTTAAGATACGATTATACTACCTTAATTCATTTTGAAAATGCATTTTTTTAATTTTTACCATTTCTTTTTTTTTTTGTCACTAAAATAACAATAAAACGAAAAAAAAAATGATTTTAAATTTTGGTAAAAAAAAATTAAAAAAAAAAATTTCTAGACTGAGAAAAGGCAGTAGGTATAATTATATCCCAAAGTTATAGTGACTGCTCTTTTTACACCTGTTATATTATTTGAGCGCGTGACATAAGTACATCTCGCGTTGGTTGCCAACATCGTATTGTCATCTCTATCGTAAAATCCTAAGGATAATTTAGTGTAAGTGATATGTGATACGACTGAAGCGTAGCGTTAGTTTGAAAACTGAAAGTTTAAAAAATCGCTTGTACATAAATAAAGTTGATTTGTAACATAATTGTTAGTGAAATTGTTTAAACGTTTGGTTATGTTAGGATTCGAAGCTTTAAATTTTAATGTTAGCTTTAATTACATTTATAACTTTTATTTAGTGTAAACGCACAACAAACAAATGTTTTAAACGCAAAAGGTACTGGACATTTATTTTATGTTACAAGTTCTTTGGTTCGAAACGAAAAACCCTGTATACATTTAAATTTGTCTTATTTGATTTAAAAAATTATTAGAAAAAAAAAGTTTCACTAATTTTAAAATGTTCTTATAATAATTATAAGAAATAAACATTGAATTATGCCTTATTTAGTTGTTGTAATATTTTTCTAAAACTAGATAGTTTCATTGCATCGTTTACTCGTATTGATTAAATTATGTGTAGGCAATAGGCATCTATTTTTTAAAACTATTTTTTAAATTTCAGAATGATTTGAAATTGTAATAATATTGTCATAACACTTTCCAAGATTAAGTTGCCTTTATTTAACTATAGTAACAATTTAAATCGTTATAATGAGCTGTAGAAATAATCAAAGTACTACTTATTTACTTACAAGAAACAATTGAATGTGCAATATATTATTTTAAAACTATAAAACTAACATATCAATTGCTTTTATTTTTATTGAAATGAATAAATCTTTATTAAAATTCTACCGACGAGCTTCGAAAAGTATAAAAGTTTTATTGTGACATAAAGATATTATATATTTCATTTGTAAAATACGTCATAAATAATACTACAATATATACTTACTGTACTAATAGGCACAAAACATAAATGACTTTTAAACATTTTGTAATATTGTAAAGAATGTCCGCCATTTTAAAAAATATGCGTGTATAATATTATATTGTTCTGAAATTTACGTTGTGAAACTAAATAAGACTTGCACAAGTTTCTAGAATAAAATAGATATTCAAAAATCTTAAGATGGTAATAATTTTGTGAATGCTTAAGTAACTGGCATGGACTATACAGAATGTTACTAAATATCCGTCCGTTAATTTAAGATTTCTTTCCTACATAATATTGTAGGTAGATACGTACGTATTAGAAAAATATTAACCGCCACGAGACGCCCGGCAGATGTGCAACATGTATTTTAATATTAGCCATGATAACTAACTGACTTGATTAATTGATTGATTGATGAAAAGTAACAGTGTGACTCGATAACAGAAAGGTTGTGTCATGCCGTTTTCCGTCACGGCATCCAAATAAATTCGCATATTTTTTTTTTCTTTATAAATCTGATAGCTATTTAGAATCACGCTGTATAACATGCCAGTACGACAAAATGACAAACACTCGATGTGACAGTTTTCTATGTGTAGTATCTAGTTCTCTTTGAATGTTGTTTCTAGAATATAGAGTTCGATGTTTTCTATTGGTTTTTTATTTTCACCCCCCTTTCTTTATCTCTCTTTAACATTTTCCCTATCTACATGTGAATGACAATGAAAGACGTATACATGGAAGAAGTGCTGAAATACTAGTAAAAGCCGTAAGGCCTCAGCCTCGAGTTTTGCGGGCAGCGGGGCGGGAGCGGCAGGATCTTTTGCGTAAAATCAAATGGACCGGTTCTCGAAAACAGCGGCGCGGGAGCGGGTAACGAGTACCGCATCCGCGCCGCCGCCGCTCCCGCCCCGCTGCCCGCAAAATTCGAGTAAAACAAATGAGCCTAAGTAAAACAAATGAGTGAAAGAGAAAAATTTCATAAAGGACTTTTTCGTTTCTTTCTTTGCTAACCGACTTCCAGAAAAGAGTTTTCTCAATTCGACCGTATAGGTATATGGTTTTTATTTGGAATTCAAATCAAATCATTGGCCATTCCACCACAGAACCACACTGTCGATTAGGTTCTAAAAAATACAGTTAATACACTAGAAACAAAATTAAAATTTCAAGTGCAATTTGTTAAGCGATGAGCGAGATTATGATAATGAATCAATAGCTAAAAACACTCGATCACGTTTCATGCCAAAAAAAACTAGAGCAGAAACGCTTTGGGACCTACAATGCCATAGCAGACACGTTAAACTTCACCCCTCCTTTTTTAACGGGGGTTAAAAAAGCCTTGGAATACGTGAACAATGCCACAAGAAATATTAATGCCTAATTTAATTTCATTCCATGTACCGGGTTTAACTTTGGGTCAGCTTTTTGCGTATCTGAGAGTCGGTTTGCATATTAAACGGTGTTATAATCAAGTTATGCACAAGCTGCGAAACAGATACATTTATTTATTCCGAACAGTCGAAGAATCTTTAGGAATAGTCTGAAGACTTCCAAACTGCGACACATAAGGCACAATAAAAAAACTGAAAAGAAAAAACTAGCATTTAGATATCCAGGGTCCAGCCTTACTCTACAAACTGATTCGATTTAGATTCAGATTCGATCGTGCCGTGTACTTCCCAATAAATTGTCGTTTTATTTTGATTCTCAGTCGATTGATATGGTCGGGAGTACAAAAAGTTACGAAGACGTTAGTTTCAAAGAAATCCACCAAATAAAATACGAAAAGCCGTCGAGATCAAACTGATTCGTTTCCTGATTGTATTGGGAGTAATTGCTAATTTACTATTAAACATTATTTACAATTTTTTTGAGATTTGAGATCTATGCTAAGAAAGTCGACGTATAATACAGAAGTATATAGTGAGCATAGAAGTAAAACGCAGTAAAACGAAGCCGATAGCAGCTGCTAGCTAGTTGTCTCATAAAACATGATAGGCAAAACACATAAGAGTGACGGAGAAATCCATAACCAAGTCTTTGAGTCATTTTTAATGACATTGGAGTCCAACTCTGCCCTGGTCATTAATAGAGTCAGAAAAGGCGGTTTCGAGAAAATTACATATATAGATTTTTCCCCTGCCCCTGGGCCCGTATTATGTATCTTTTACAATACCAGCCTGGTTCCAGGCAATTCAATAATACAGCCTTAAACTGCCTTGTTCTTTTTCATAATACAATAACATGTTATTCTGAATGGATCCACCCCAGTTTGGTTGTCTGAAAGTGACATTCGGAAGCAAGTCAAGTGTCACGTGACCGCTGACTGGCTGTCAATAAGTGATCGTAATAAGAAAATTACACTCACCAATGTTTTATGGCTTAAACTGGCTGAAATTAAGGGCTTGTAATAGGCCCCCTGATCAGAACTAGAGTCCTCTTTTACTACTGTACTACTTTAACCCATGTTTCTGAAAGGCTGATTAAATCGTCGATTTAGCTACCATTTGAGAAAGTAAGTAAATCATAAGCGAACATAGACGAACTAGTGGACGAAGTTGTTGCGAGTTATGTTCACCAATGAGCGGTCAGAATGGCTTGTCAATTCAAAACAAGCCGATCGACCAATAAAATCAAATCATTTTATTTCCAAATAAAACTTAACAAGCTTTTACGGAAAGTCAACAAAAAGCTACCGCCGGTTCAACTCTAGCCCATCGAGAAGAACCGGCGAAGGAACTCAGATTTGAACAGCCTTTCAGAAACCTGGAGGTACCTAAGGGCGTGTTTCACCAAGCAATATTAGTGTTAACGACGTGTTAAAATACCATGCCTTCTCATTAATTGATAGGAACTACGAGAGGGACACCATGATATTTAACGAAGGATTAACTATAACATTGATTGGTGAAACACGCCCTAAGTGTTGCACTATTAGCTATTTGCTAACAAACCCGCAGCATAATATAATTGATGAATATTATTTATTTTCTTTGATTACTTGAAAACAATTTTGGCGCCAAAGAGACGCCATTTTTTACCACGTCGCGTCGTAATAGTAATGACTTTGTTCATCAGTAATTACGCTGATATTATTTTACAGTTTGTATGGAAATTAATGTCTTGTTCAATAACCGTAGAATAATAATTGTATATCATACTGAACAGATAAAAAAATTTTTCATACCACCTAGAACTAACTTCATGCTGTTAAATTTAGGTATCGGTGTGCGCGCGCATCGTAAAAATTCACTCTCATCATTTTTCTCCATCGCGCCAAAAGAAGTATAACTTCAAAAATATATTCGTATTGTTACGAATATATTTTTTTATAGCCCGTTAGATTCAAATAAAAGTTGTTATTATTATTTTACTAAGGGCCTTTTATAATTTTTCAATCGTCAGATAACATTTATCTGTTGAATAACCATTTGACTTTGACATTTGTTCCATACAAAATCTGTCAAAGTCACTTATCAGATAAAAGTTATCTGACGATTGAAAAATCGGCCCTAAATCACATAATCTTATTAATGTTTTGATTTGTTTATTAATATTATTCTTTACTTGCACTATGGGTATTTTGCCTAAATAAATGTAATTCATTTATTTAAAACTAGCTGTGCGACTTCGTACGCGTGGAAAAGTGATTTAGGGCAATATTTTTTTTATATATTTTATGCTTGGGTAGTTAAAAATTAAAAAAAAAATAATTTATAGTAAATGCTTCTTTATACATGGTATTAGACGTGCATAGGCAAAATAAGTAGGCCGATGAAGTTTACCGTCAAATAATAACTAGGACATGCCATATTAAGACATAGGATTGACCCCAATTTAGGTGTAACTATATCTTGAAAAAAATCATACATAACTATTCAGCATCAAAAAGTGCACAGAACTCCCGCATGACTGCAAACAAATGGCCCAATCGCTGAGGACTTTCGCTAATACTTGCTTCGGATAAAGCATCATCTCAATGTTGATCCCGATCCAATAAGTCACGTGCCCAGCAATATTATTTGGATGCTCCGTATAATCCCTACTAATTACTAAATTACACATAAACATTATGCATATATGAAGAAAACAATAAATGATAGGTAATTTTCAATCTATGAGCTAGACAATAAAACTCCTTGAAAACAGAGTTATCAAAATATACCTATTTGGGCAAAAAAACTTAACCCGAAAGAACCCCTTTGATATTCGAATACAGTACTTATATTGTTAATCGAAGACGAAACGTTTGAATTAAGTTGGGTGCGTAGGTACATTTTTAATTTCAACATACCTATTTCCTAAGATATTAATATAAAATGTATGGTGTAAACAGCAATTATTACGTGTATAAAATGCTTTAAAGTGGCAAACATATTTAATTTGATAAGGCTAAGGATAAGGATTGTAAATTATTGCATTTGTGTAATAATAAGCATCTCAAAATAAAACATTATTTGTGACCATTTTATGGATATGGATGGATAAAAATCGTAGCGACATACGCCGTAGATACTTTTAACACAATTATTACTGGGGGCACATTTTGCGACTGTGCGTGGTCTAATTCAAACTACCGGTACCTACTGCCTGTTATTTAGATTTAGATGACTTAGGTACATTTTAATAGCAGTTTTAACCAAGCTGTGTATTCGATAACTCGGGTTTCACGAGATTTTAATGTCATGCATTGGTTGAAAATTATCACGTACCTAATTCATGCGTAATGTTTTGTGTGCGTAATTTTAATTTCAGTACTAATTATTTGTAATAAATTATTTAATGAAAAATAATATGCGTGGGGTCCCTACCTAAGTAGTTAAGTACCTACCATGCCGGCTCGGACGCGAGACACGTCACAACTCACACGATGCCCGGCGCCCGGTCGAATCACGGCGAAATGATTTGAATTTTGCTATAATATCTCCTAAAGTATTCATTACATTTGCATGCTTTAACGGGCAAATATAGTCTTTATTGAATGCTTAATCTAACTAACGTATTTAAAATGATAAGAATTAATACCGTGATGGTATAAATATTTTTTCCAAAAGCCGCTTTATTGCCCATTTTTTGATCCTGTTAGTTATTAAGTAAATCTTAAGAGATAGACATATACTGTCACAGACTTTTTTTTTATTATTAAAAAGGAATAATTCATTCATACATATTTTTTGAGTAACTTAAACCGTTTTTGCAGCGCACGCAACGAAAGTCCTCAAATTTTAATAATTTTCCCCGTTTTCGAAACATTTCTTACTGATGCATCGCTCCTATTGGTCGCAGCTGATTGTTATATAGTCTAAAGCCTTCCTCTATAAATGGACTATCCAATAAAAAAAGAATTTTACAAATCGGACCAGTGGTTCCTGAGATTAGCGCGTTTAAACGAACAAACTAACAAACAAACAAACAAAAAAACAAACAAACAAACTCTTCCGCTTTATAATATTAGTATTAAGTATAGATATTACATAAATGACACCTTGAAAATGAAATAGCAATAAAATTCATGTTATTGCTATTTTATTCGCAAGTATCGCTCATGTCTTGCGTTGAGTGCTACAGAACGGTCGCGCTCCGCATTACACTATAGAAGCAAAATTTAATTGTTTGCGAGTCGCGCGGCTGTGTGCCGCTGCATGTCACTATGGCGCTCGTGGCCAAGGAGTTGCTGGCGTTCATCCAGCACGCCATAGACACCATGGACGAGCTCAGCATAATGCAGATCTGCAAAATGCAAATCTTCTTTCACCAGCGAGGAGATTTGCAGTGGTAAGCAGTTGCTGTACGATACGCTCGGCCAGAGCACGAACATGCCATCGCGACGGAGAGATGGAACAGAGAGAAGCGTGCAGGATATTATCTCCCTGCTGAAGCAGACGGATCCAGACGACGTGCCGGCCTTTGTGGCGAAAGATCTCCACAAGCTGTCGGTGGTGACGATGGACCACGTCGACGTCTCCAGCCTGTTGAAGAACTTCAACAGTATGAAGGCAGAGCTGGACGAGATGCGGGGTAGATTGGATGCATCGGAATCTACCATCAGTGACTTACGTAGTGAATTATTACAATTAAAATGTAATAATTCATTAAGTGGGTCACCCGATCATTCAACTGCCTACGTCAACACACGTCGTGGTGGCGTGCGCGCCGACACATCGTTTTGCGTGTCAGCAGAATCTGATGCGTCGGCAACCGCCACCGCCTCCGCCCGCCTTCCCCTTCGGGTCGCGCAGTCGCCGAGTGAACAAGCAACTCAGCAAAAAAGTTTTGCGAGTATCGCCGCTTACCCCGCACCTCCCCCGCGGGCGAAGACAAAGGGGAAGAAAGAGAGCCGCAAGGCTACAGAAAGCCGCAAGGCTCAGCCACCGCAACCTGGCAAGGACGAGAGCAGGAGGTGCGATGAGGAGGGCTTCATACTGGTGGAGAGAAGGAAGAAGAAGCCCGCCGTCCGCAACCATCGCGGCACCGCACCCTGTGGACCCGAGCAGCGCCTGCGGTGTGAAGTGCGCTCCACGCCGCTGTACGTGTCTCGCCTGCACTGGTCCATGGAGGTTAAGGACGTCGTGGACTACATCCGGAAGAAGACGTCCCTCCCCTTGAGGGTTGAGCGTCTGGAGTCTCGCCACAAGGTCAACTTCAGTTCCTTTGTGGTGAGAGTACCGACGCATCTTTTATCGACCTTTGAGGCGGAGGAGTTCTGGCCGACGGGTGTGGTCTACCGGGAGTTCCGGGGGAGACTCCGGAATGAAGCGCGCTACACGTCGCCGACAACACGTGTAGTGTAGTTTTTAAGTATTTTAAATATTATGTATGTTAGTCTTTAAGGTATTTATAATATGGGCCTATGCAGCCTGCAATAAATGATATTTAATTTAATTTAAGTCAAGTTTGCTTGCCCGCGTTCTTTACAAACATCAATTCAATTTGTAAAGTTATTTATCAAGGAAACCGCGTTCTGAAGATGCTGCGGAATAGAAAATATTATATTCAGCGCCATGACACGCTCTGACATCATTTCAGCTCTGCGTTTGCTCTGCATCGACATACCAGTACGTACCAGAATGGACAAATCAACAACCAGCGGGCTTACTCCCGACACAATCGAAAACCGAATCCGTTCGATATCAGTGGTTTTTCCTACTTTTTTTGGTGAATTACTTTGAAACTAATCAGGATAAAGAAAATTGTTAGATCGTAACTTTTTGTACTCCCGACCATATCAATCGACTGAGAATTAATATAAACAAATGCCAATTTATTAGGAAGTACGCGGCATGATCGTATCTGAATCAAAATCAAATCAGTTTGGAGAGTAAGACCCCTGAATCGCGTTTTCGAAATTTTCTTAGTTCGACGCTATTTAGGTTGGACGACGGTTGGATAATTGCAAACTAAAATAAATAGTACCTAATTTACCAATCCGAATAAAGGTAATCTAAAGGCAACTCTTTTCAACAGCCAATCAGCAGTGCTATCTATTCTCTAAGAACGTTTTGCGTATCTTAACAGCTAAAACCGCGGGGATTTTCAAATTTCGAAGATCACTTTATGGGAAATTTGACACTCACCGCGGATTCAGCTGTCGAGATACTCAAAACATTCTTAGAGAATAACAGTGCAGTAGGTACTCAATTTTCTAATATTCCCTGTATTGCGAAGATTATAAAAAAAATTTAGAATGATTGCGAGATTTTATCTCAGAATGAAATTTTCGTAATAAATTTTTAGTAACCTACAAAATAAGGCTAACATGCACCTGTCTGTTTTCGATTCAACTCAGACCTCATCATTTGCATTTTTACTAACACTATAACCTAGATTTACTTGTTCTGTGTAAATGAGCCCTAGTACTGAGTAATGAGTATGTAGTTTAAAAAACAATCAGTTCTATAGTAAAGAATATATTAGAGACTGTGGTATGTCTCTGTCGGCACTGGGCATATTGTACTTATATGTTTTGTAATTTCTATAAATAATAATACTTACATATTATAACAAGTGCGACCAATAAACTATTTAATTTCATTTTGTTTAATTTCATTATTCATGGCAAATGCTGGCTATATAGATAGCTATTTGCGACATCTCTGAGGATATGGTATGTCAATGTCCAAATATTATATTTGCTATGTCAATTGCTGCACCTCCGGGGTTCTGACAAAGAATATATACAGCCAAGTATTCCCTTTACCAGGTGCATATTATAGTTTCAATTCAATGGAATCTGAATGTAATAAAAAATGTAATCCAGCCAAATGAATATAATGCTTTATTAATTTAAGTTACACTGCATCGTCTGCAGTCTGTCCAAATGAACTGTACTTATTTTAGACTGTTTGAGAGAAAATTAATGATTTTTTTATTATTGTATTGTATTGTGTTGTATTGTATTGTATTGTATTGTAAATACAATATTTTATGGTGATGCATTAATAATTGTGGTAATGAAGTACGCCAACGGCCACACTTATCTAGCAGTTTGTAGGCGCTCTGCTCAGTACCTTATATTGCATCAAAGCAATTTTGAAAACATGAAAGCAAATTTATACACGTATTAAAAAAGATGATGATGAATATCCAGACAAACAAATGTTATCACAGCCCTACACAGTGTCAAACACGTAATATTCTTGTTATTAATTAAACATAGTACGAGCGCCGGCTGCGGCGGTGCAGGGGGAGTACTGTACGTGGTGTTCGAAGTGTTCGAAGTGCTCTCGTTAACTGATATTTAACCAGACGTATAGTCCAGGCGCTGGCGGTGAAATGTTTAATATTTTTATTTTAAAATACATGGAAAATAAATTTTTATTTTAAGATAAAAACAGAATGAATAATTATAAAGCCAATTAAATGTTTTCGCTGGTAGATTTATAACTACAATAACGTAGTATTTTATTTGTCATTCGTGTACTAGTTGAAGCATCTGTAAACGTTCTATTGTTTTTATAGTAAAATAAATGTCAGATCTTTGTAAACATCACTACTTACGTGTTTAAGGCCCGTATAAATAAAACAATCTCAAACCCAACCTCACTTGAGAACCTATTTGACAGATAAAACAACGTTTCGTTTCACTTTTAAAAGTGAACAACTTTATTAATATTACATAGTACCTTAATTTATTTTCTTTTTATACCGTTATATTCATATTTTAGTTTACAGGAAACAATAAAAAGTGTAATGTATATTTTTATAATCTTTATTTTTACGTTTTAAGAAAGAAATGAAAGTAAGTATGTAACATAAGTAAAATTCTTTATTTTTAAAAGTGAAACGAAACGTTTTTTATCTGACAGACATATAGGCTCTCAAGGTGAGGTTGGGTTTGAGATTGTTTTATTTATACGGGCCTTAATATGTTACTTATATAAGAAACCAAATGTGGAGGTTATGTAGGTTTTTTTGCTTTGGCTAGTAGATAAAGTGTAATTTTGAGCCTGAGATGACTAATCCGTCTTTGGGATAATTGAGTTCTACTTATCTAAAAAAAAACTTTTTAATCAGACGTAGGCGGTAGAATGTGGAGAGAGAGTATAATTATTAGAGATGTAACGGATATCCGGTAACTATCCGGTATCCGGCCTATCCGGCCTTGTTTTCACTATCCGGCCGGATACCGGATAGTAATACAGTATCCGGCCAGATACCGGATAGTAAAATTAAAATAAAATCTTATTATTTTATAAAGGCAAATCATACTCCGTTGTGGATACCGTTTATTTTTATAATCGCATATGAAAAATGTTTGTTTTATTGACAAGTTGTGATGAATAAATACCAAATTTTACGCGATAACACTCGAACGCCCCCGAGTCAACCCGATCTCCGGTTACGTGTGACCCGAATGCGCCTGAATATTTCCGATCTCGTTCACCGCGCCAATATTCAAATCAAACTTATTATTATAACGGGTGTAAAAAGAGCAGTCACTATAACTTTGGGATATGATTATACTACCTTTTCTCATTCTAGAAATGTATTTTTACTTTTTACAAAAATAAAAAATAGTTTATTATTATTTTTGCGACAAAAAAATAAGAAATGGAGAGAAGTTAAAAAAAATTTTTTTAGTTTTTGAGAAAAAAAAATATATAAAAAAATACATTTCCAAAATGAGGAAAGGTAGTATAAACGTGTCTCTAAGTTATAGTTGCTCTTTTTACACACTGTATATTATCAAAAGGCCGAATATCCGGCAGCCGGATATCCGGCAGCCGGATATCCGGCGCTCCGGCCTAGTAGCTTGCCGAATATCCGGTATCCGGTATCCGGCCAAACTACTATCCGTTTCATCTCTAATAATTATCGACTGATCAGTAAGTTTTGTCCTAGTTATCACAAAGATAATAATAATATATAATGATAATAATATCTATGGACGCTACACACCACGTCAATCTGGCCCTGTGCAAAGTTTCCGAAGAACTTGTGTTACAGGTACCAGACAACGGAAGTATATTTAATACTTTTATACTATACACATATTTAAGATTTTTATTATATTATACACAAATTTAATACACATCCAGGCACATTTGAAAAACTATTTGTTCCCTCGGCGGGATTCGAACCCGCGACCACTCGCTCGAGCACCGACACGCTCAACCACAGCGCTACGGAGATACTCGATAATGACAGCTTGAGTACTAGATACATCATTGATTGATATATCTAGTACTTTGAGATTAAAGTGTTTACTAAGCCGTACAATAAAGACGTCAATACTAATTTGTTCTGTAAGTTTTTTTTTTGCATGATGTATTCGCACTGTATACATTATAAATACACACCTGCATACACACCGCACCACCTTACTTTACACGATTTATCCTGTAAGGTAAGCTGTACTTTCCATATTTATGTGTTCGTGACACTGTTTTATCACACTGTAAGGTGTATTTTAGACGAGCCTCGTGCATGCAGTTGTTTTTTAACAAATCGAATAGTAAAAATATTTTTAACAGTGTCAATAGAAATTTGAAATTATAAAACAACAATTGTAATCTATATGTAAAACTTACCCCCGGTTTTCCGAACGCAATTCAAATGAATGATCAGCTAACATGGCATTCAAATCAACAACCCATATTGAACGCTGATTGGTAGAACATTATCAGACAGAAAGGAACGGACAGATATTTTATAATTACATCCCGCTCGCACTCGCAAGATTTGTTAAAATTTCACAGATACGGTTAATTCACCAAAGACACCAGACAATAGTTGACGTACGATTTGAATCAGCGAGCGAGCGTGATATAATTATAAAATATCTGTCCGTTCCTTTCTGTCTGATAATGTTCTACCAATCAGCGTTCAATATGGGTTGTTGATTTGAATGCCATGTTAGTTGATCATTCATTTAAATAGCGTTCGGGAAACTGGGGGTTAATCTTATTTGCTTAAGTTATAGTAGTCTATTGCTACATTAATATTAAGTATGCCTCCTAGCCTATGACGCGATACGTTGCATATTAATACTGTGTTCACACATTCGTTCATTTGCTGAATAATTATTTTATAATACACTTCAATATAATATTGCAAATACTTATTTATTTTGGAACTTTACATACATAACTAGATGAAAACCATTTACATACTCAACAATCTGTTATATAAAATAACTATCACTAAAGGTACCCACCCCCAAGCGATGATCGGTGACCGAATGAAAAGGAAAACGAAATGAAACAATTGAACACTCAGGATTCAATAAAATTAAAATAATAATAGCTCCCCTCACTGATTTCGGCGTCGGTAGCCGAATTCATTGAAACCAGGCCAGCTACGCAGGAGTTATTTTTATAGTGCCCAGTGTGTGCGCAATACACAGAACCACTCTCTCTTCCTTTTACTCTCATAACCCAGTGGGACGGCAAACCGACACGACTGGCGGGAGATCAGGCGCAGGACCGACTTTTTACATGCCCATCCGACGCATGGATCATCTTTCTTGTCAGACAATCAGGTGATCAGCCCGCATTGTCCTACCCAAACTTGAAAACAACATTTTTTGTTGTTCCAACGCGGGAATCGAACCCACGACCTCCGGGTCGAGAGCGAAGATTTTTATTATATAAAGAACATTAAAATTAGATTGGCTGTCGAATAATGGATCTCTGATCTGTTTTTATGATAATATGATACAGTAGGCTTACTCCAGACACAATCGCGATTCGCGAATCGAATCAGTTCGATCTCAACAGCTTTTGGTTTTGTATTTGGTGGATTACATTGAAACTAACCAGGATTAAGAAGATCGTTAGATCGTAACTTTTTTTACTCCCGACCATATCAATAGACTGAGAATCGAAATAAACAAAAGTAATTTATTCGGGAGTACGCGGCACGATCGAATCTGAATCAAAATCGAATCAGTTTGTAGAGTAAGACCCCCGATTTGTTATATTCCTTTCTAGACCATCTGACATCTAAATGCTTGTTTTTTCTTTTCAGTTTTTTTTTATGTGTTGTATGTACGCAGTTTGGGGTCACTTTTTACGAAGTCTGGTTTGTATTTTTTTTTTATTTTTACTTTTATTAATTCATACTTTTAATTTAAGGTTGTTTTTTCCTTAACATTTTTTCTCTTTATATTATATTAGCGACATTAATATGAAAACTAGTTCAGTATCTTAAGGAAAAACTCCGGGAACTATTGTTTTTTGCAAAATTTGGTCTCAAGCTCAAGTTTCCTACACCCTCAGGTCGCCGCAATACCCCTTTCTCGCCATACAAATATTCGATCAATGTCATTGACGTTATACAAAGGCAAATATTATGGCACTTAATTGTCGCGCGTATGTGTCACATTAATATGGTCAAAAAAATTTTTTGTTTAGAATTCTAGCACACTGAATCGAAACGGTATAAAGGTTACTTCTAGTACTTTCTAGTTTCAAAGCTTGCCTATCCAAACTTTTTAAAATTCATCTCCTGGAGAAACTCAAAGCATGCAACAGACTTGAGAACTTCGTAACGTATTTAAACTTGGAAGTTGGAACCTTATTACAGATGACATAACTACAGACTAACTAATAATGAGCTAAGTAACATGTCATTAAAAGTTTCGCGCGCTTCTGCGTGGTGTACTGAGGTAGTAATTATATCAAAACGTTTTCATACCGAAGAATCTCATTAGCGAAAACCGCAAAAAATAATGAGGCTACTCCCAAAGCTGTTTCCTCGGGGAAAAATCTTTTAATTTTCGTAAAAAGTCGTCATTTTTTATTTAACGTTCGCCCGTGAAAATGTAATTCTGTATTGTTTTAGATGTAATAGGACGTAGTACAATTTGTAATAACCATAAACAAACAACATATTAGAAAGTAAGTACTAGGGACAAAGATTAATAAACTTCTTCTAACTTAAGAGCTTCGCTCTTGTCGGTGGAGTTTTCTCCATTCCTCTCTGCACTCCACCCTTCTCTTGACCTCCTGATACGACACGACCATCACTTTCTCCTTCACCTGGTCCATAAAAGTTCTTCTCGGCTTTCCTCGTTTTCTTCTACCTTCTATCTTTCCTTCAATTATTCTTCTAATAAAGTTGTCGTGCCGTATCAAGTGTTCTAACATCTTTCCTCTTCTGTTCTCGATGGTTTTTAATATATCTCTCTTTTAATTTACTAATTCCAAAACTTCTTCATTACTTTTCTTTTCAGTCTAACTTATTCTTTCCATTCTTCGCCAACACAACATCACGAATGCCTCCAATCTCTCTCTATCCCGTTGTGTCATGGTCCACGTCTCGCTACCATACAAAGCAATGCTCCAGATATACAGCCTGACTGGTGAGACATGTGCAATACTTATGGAGAGTACTCGGTACTCGATTCCCATTATAAATATGTAATAAAATTAGGTAGGTACTCAATTTTTTACCAAATTTTGCTTTAAATAAATGAATCATGGATACAATTAAAATAACGCGGCTAGGCAAGTAGGCATACCTGTGTACCCGCCGCGGCACCCCGGCGGCGGCGTGCGACATCAACGTAGGTAGTACGGGCGCGTACTTACGCGCGGTGTCCATGTGTTGGGTAAATAATTATTCAAGTTTACTCAGTGATTAATTAATATTATTTTTTTTCATTTCATATAATAGCCAAATATCACGTCCTCGAGTATTGCTCATGTCTCACCAGTCACACTGTATATTTACACTCGCTTTTTTCGGATGTAACGTGATACGCGGGCTTTTAAAAGGTATTTTTGTTGTTGAAGGCTTTCTTCACTAATAATAATAACCACAAATAAAAAAAACCAAGCTGACTACGTAAATTATAGCCTTTATTTGACAGCGGGAAATACATTACCCTCACGTTAATAATTGCCTAAGTTACTCGGACTTCCATAACAAATCTGTTAACACCTCTTTCACTAAAATTGGACCATTAGTTTAGGCCTAACGGTAGAACAAGTGTTTGTTATAATATTAGGTCCTTACATATGAAATTGGCGTTTTGTATGGGAGGAACATAAAGGCGATTTTTTCATATTAAAATATATTTTATTAATCAAAGTATATACCATTGCTATCATACACTTTTGCCATCTTATAGGTAGTTCATTGATCCCTTTACTAAAAAAACCATTGGGACGGGAATCAATGAAATCTTTGAAAGCGGTTTGGACTGCCTCATCGGAATTGAATTTTTTTCCTTGCAAGAAGTTATGCAAATTTCGAAAAAAATGGTAATCTGTTGGAGCAAGGTCCGGAGAGTACGGTGGATGTCTTAGACATACCAATTGAAGCTCCTCTAATTTAGTAGCCGTCTGTTGGGCCGTGTGTGGTCTAGCGTTGTCTTGAAGCAGCAGTGGCGTAGAGCGATTGACAAGTCTCGGTTGTTTAACGGCGAGCTTTTCCATCATGGTTTGCAGTTGCTGACAATAGACATCAGCCGTAATCGTCTGACCAGATTTAAGAAAGCTATAGTGTACGACACCTGCACTAGTCCACCAAACGCTTACAAGTAACTTTTTTTGAGTCAATTTTCGCTTGGGGCAAGACTTTGCTGGTTCACCAGGGTTCAGCCATTGCGATGAGCGTTTACGATTATCGTACAGGATCCACTTTTCATCACATGTAATGATTCAATTTAAAATTCCTTCATTATTGTGCCAGTTGAGCAATGTAACGCAGCAGTCGACGCGCGTTTGTCGGTTTGCTTTACTCAATTCATGAGGTACCCACCTTTCAAGCTTTTTCACCTTCCCAATTTGCTGCAAGTGGATTAAAACGGTTTTGTCACTAACACCGCAGCCTGTAGTTAACTCTGATGTGGTTTGCGATGGATCTGCTTCCACAATAGCCTTCAATTCATCATTATCGACCTTGGCCTCCGGCCGTCCACGGGGCTTGTTCTGCAGGTCGAAATTTCGAGAACGAAAGCGTTGAAACCAAAAACGCACCGTGGTTTTATTTTGCGACACCACCCCCATACTCGTGGTGTTTGATTGACTGTGATTGATTGACCGTTTATGCTGCGCATGCAACGAAAGTCCCCAAATGTGAATTGTTTGTTTGTACGCGCTAATCTCAGGAACTACTGGTCCGATTTGAAAAATTATTTTTGTTGGATAGTCCATTTATAAAGGAAGGCATTAGGCTATATAACATTTCAAAGCGTAATGACGCTGTGACCAAAACCAGTAGGACGCCGCGACGCCGACGCCCGACGTCGCGACACCGACGCAGGACGCCGCGACGCCG
The DNA here is from genome assembly GCA_905187575.2 of Celastrina argiolus. Classification (NCBI taxonomy): domain Eukaryota; kingdom Metazoa; phylum Arthropoda; class Insecta; order Lepidoptera; family Lycaenidae; genus Celastrina; species Celastrina argiolus. Next base: position 14,153,734 of record LR994595.1, on the reverse strand, counting down.
ACGCAGGACGCCGCGACGCCGACGCAGGACGCAGCGACGCCGACGCCCGACGTCGCGACGCCGACGCCCGACGTCGAGACGCCGACGCCCGACGTCGCGACGCCGACGCTGGACGCCGCGACGCCGACGAACGACGTCGCAACGCCGACGCCTGACGTCGCGACGCCGACGCCCGACGTCGCGACGCCGAAGCCCGACGTCGCGACGCCGACGCAGGACGCCACGATGCCGACGCCTGACGACGCGACGCCGACGCACGACGTCGCGACGCCGACGCCTGACGGTGCGACGCTGACGACCGACGTCGCGACGCCGACGCCTGACGTCGCGACGCCGACGCCCGACGTCGCAACGCCGACGCTGGACGCCGCGACGCCGACGCCTGACGTCGCGACGCCGACGCCTGACGCCGCAACTCCGACGCCCGACGTCGCGACGCCGACGCCCGACGTCGCGACGCCAACGCCCGACGTCGCGACGCCGACGCCTGACGACGCGACGCCGACGACCGTCGCGACACCGACGCCCGACGTCGCGACGCCCGACGTCGACATCGAAAAATATTCTACTATAAATAAGTCACAGATCAATAATATACTTAACATAAATACATCCATTTGGTGTATTGTATGTTTTAACAGCTAAATTAGTAAAACGATGACGTACAGCATGTTTAAAACTTACCTTCATTATGTCGTTCGTACTCAGTCACTTTCACCTCAAATTTTTCTTTAAGAGTAGCCGGCAGCGGCGGAATAATAGATAAATCCATGCTGTCACACTATTTTATAACGAGTATCGCACTTTAATGTAGATTTAATGAAAAAAATATCAACACAGTGCTATCAGTGCCAGCTGTTTGACGCCATATTTGTTTTGGTGACTACTAGCGCCACAGTGAGAAAAAGATTCAATAGCCTGACTGATTTTAATCGGCTAACTAATTGGACGTTGAGTGACGATTGTTCGATCAATGTTCGGCCTAGTCTTTCAATTTAATGTCGTCATTCGATAAAAACGCTAGTCACTCAATGAAATGACGATTTCAATTAGATGACTGCGACATATATAGCGCCGGACTTAGAAAACTTCGATAGTGCGATGCAGGATTGTGGCGCTAGTAGTAACGCCACATAGTAAATCGAGATAGTCTATATGTCATGTACTGACATATGATGTCAATGCTGTCACGTTTTTTTTTGATTGGGATATGATTAAAGGACCTTTTCTCATTCTAGAAATGAATTCTTTCCATTATTTATTTTTTGAAAAAAAAAATATTTTTTTTTGCAATTTATTATTTATAATCGCAAGGCTGAACTGTTTGGAACAACGTTCTGCATTAAATTCTTAAATTTTATAATCTTTGCCCTAGTACGTAATGAACGTCTTACGCGTGCAGACCTCTCAGCGTAATCAGCTGATCGCTGTGTTGTGCACGTTGTACATTGCCTATTAAAAATTTTAAAAATTTTAAAACAGTGGATTAAAAGCAAATGGCTAATACCAATGGATATATCTCTTGCCTGGTTATTACCCCACGAAGTTATAGTGACTGCTCTTTTTACACCCTGTATATTAAAAAATATATATGCCAAAGTTATTATAACTGGTCTTTACACCCTGTATAGATACTCCCTAACAAGAGGGTAGATTGCATTTTATTGTGATCAATATAATGAGGTTGTGTAAGTGGAGCGGCTCCCTGGGGAGCTCTGCCCCTTCTCTGATGAGGTACAGATACAACCTGAGATTTATTAAGGGGAAGGACTTCTATTTAAATATGTGACCTTAGGTACAGTTAAAGTTATATATTATATAGTACGTCCGAGATAAATTTAAACCAAACTAAAAAAAAGCTGTTTATGACACAACCATAGATTAGTCAGTGATGCCAATTGGCCAATAATTATTGGCTACATGAATCCATAGACTCTATACTTTATTCTACAGTTAGTGTCAAAATAGCGTATTTTTACTGTGAGGGTTTTTCATTTGTTTAAATGTGTTAATTAAAGTTTAATTGTTATAAAATTGGATAATGAAGTATGATCCTTTAATATACCTGTGAAAGTGTTGATAAGTGTGCACAATAAGTGAAAAGGTGAAAATTTCGATGTTTTCGGTTTGTTTACCATTAGGTTAAATTTATCTGGGACGAACTATAGTTGAAGGTAAAGTAAATACTATTTCTCACCAATAAATACATAAAACATAGGGATATTGAAAACAAAATGGTGGGTTGATAACTGAACTAGGAGTTTTATGTGTCTCAAATAACTTACCCTCCTAGTCTTAGGGCGTGTTTCACCAAGCAATGTTAAAGTTAACGCCATGTTAAATATCATGTTATTCCTCTCGTAATTCCTATCAATGAATGAGAAGGCATGGTATTCTAACAAGCCGTTAACACATGTGTTGGTGAAATCGGAACTAAATACTTCACTTACCAGACAAATAAGCTGGTTTTTATTTTTATAGCAGAAATAAACAACAATTTGACAAAATCTAAATAAATACAAATAAAATGAGATGATTAGGAACATGATTTATATAGCCATCAAGCGAGGAAACTCTTGTGCCTTCCAGGTACTGGCCTGATGGGGACGACCTTGGGGTTATTATGTATCAAACTTCAAACTTTATTAACGATCAAGTTACATTGATAAAAATATACGAAAGAAAGAAAGAAAATTATATATTCTGATCATCACACAACACAACATTATACAGAACAATAGGTAATGAACATAAAGGTACCTAATAATAATAGCTCCCCTCACCGATTTCTGTGTCGGTAGCCGATTTCATTGAAACCAGGGCCAGCTACGCAGGAGTTATTTTACAGTGCCCAAGTGTGTGCGCAATACACAGAAGCACTCTCTCTTCCTTTTACTCTCATAACCCAGTGGGACGGTAAACCGACACGTACTTACTTATCTGTAGCTTTCAAAGTTATATTTTTTTATTACTTTTAGTTTTACTTTTTAGTTAGTAGCTAGTTATATTATTGTATTTACTGTGTTTTTTTTAATAATAGATAGCCGCTATTTTTTAATTTTGTTATTCAGAAAAATTACAATTACAATTAATTATAGTAGAAAAACACGGACAATCAATTAAGGCAATTAAAAGCTTTCATAAATACTTAAGAATTTACATCTGAGGTTTTTGATTATGATTTAACAAAAAAATATTAAAGGCGTTAAGAAGAAACAAAAAAGAATTAATAATAATCCGAACAAAACTTAATCTAAGAGTAAATAATGTAATACTATGAAACCACATACAACTGCAAACAGCTATTGAAAAATAAATAAAAAAGGGCGTCATGTAATATAGCCTAATAATAATGGACTTCTCTTTCAAACGGATCATTCGTTTAGGCGTTACATTGTAACAAACATGTATGCCAAAATCATTACCCTTTCTTTTGAAACTGATAAAATATGTTTTTTTTTAATTCTATAACAATCACAAAAGTGATATTTCGACGGCCGCTAAGAAGATTATCGAAAGTGCAAAATCACTACTTTACAGGAGAGCGGTTTTAAGTTTTATTTGCGATTTTTAAGAAACCTTTAAGCTGAATATTTTATGTAACGATTGTTTTATACATGGAATGCTTGGCTCTCTTATACTACCTAATATAAATTTTAATAACAATAATAGTTTCTTTAATATTGCACATTCAACAGTTTACTTGGTTTCTACAAAAAAAAATCATCGAATATACCAGTTTGAATATATCGATAGTATTATATGACAAAACTCACATGACTACTATCTTATGTACCAATTTCGATATTATTACTCGACGTACATTTTTACTGAACCATCGAATGTGCCTGTTTCAGTACTAATCTTTGACATATATTTTTTTGAACCATCGATTATGCCACTTTCAATTAAGTTGTGAGATCAATTTTAGCAAAGTAAAGTAAATTTTGCTGAATTTCGGTATATTTGTAATTATTTGGTAACTAGTTAGTGAGGTGTTACTAAAATACCATTTAATAATCATAAATAATATAATTTTTGTAACAAAAATAAAAAATTTATGAACAAAGTTTTGTACCATCTTTAACAATAACTATTCAGTATCAACTTATAGAATACCTACTTAATATTTTTCAATAAATAAAATATAAAAGATTCTTCTTCTTAAAGTAACGTACAAATTATAAAGTTAAGTAAGAAATAATAACAAGCAAACAATACTTATAATTAGTTTAGGCACATATTAAAGTCAGTTTTGTTGCTTATGACGTAAAATTAATGGGTACCTATTACCTCTCTAAATATTTATATAGTTAGAATAACAAATTAAATCTTATTCTTTAAATTGCTTCCCATAAGGAATAGTCAGTATCAGTATGTAGTGTAGACGTTAAGAACGCCTTTTTTGTATGTGGCAATAACTTTGCGTATAAGTAGGTATTTTGTGAGAGTACAAGGAGAAATATTTAGAACTTAAAAGTATTCAGATATAATAAAATATTTAGTAAGCAGGTAACATTATATCTTCCCATTACCTGGAACAATACACAACAATTATGTTAGATTATTGTTAGTATTGAATAAATAGTTTTACTTTACTTTTCTCTCCAAAACTAGGTGTTGATGAAGCCTTGTTTTTTTTAAAGGCCAAAAAATCTGTTACCTCTACAGTCTGCCACCTGCGATTAGACCACTCCTGTACTCCAGTGTTTTTTTTTTAACAAAATTAGAGTTAGAGATTCGTCTCTATGTGAGTGTGGATTTGATGAAGCGACTCTCGAACATATTTTAGCTGTCCAAACCCTTATCCCTATAATATCCCTCGTTCTTCTGATTTCCAATCCCTTTTGTCCTTGGCTCATACCCCCTTTGTTGATATACTATGTTATTTTACTCGTACTAACCTTAATAACATTAAATTGTAGATTTGTGTGTCTTTATTCAATACTAACAATAATCTAATATCATTTTTGTGTTTTGTTCCAGGTAATGGGAAGATATAATGTTACCTGCTTACTAAATATTTTATTCTATTTGAATAATTTTAAGTTCTAAATATTTCTCCTTGTACTCTCACAAAATACCTACTTGTACGTAAATTTATTGTCACAGACAAAAAAGGCGTCCTTATTGTCTACACCACGGACTGATACTGGCTATTCCTTATGGGAGGCCATTTTAAAGACGAATCATGTTCTTTGCTTTGTTCTTCTGTATTTGCGTTCTACATTTGTGTTAAACGAAGTCTGTGAGTTTGGCGATGGTACAGGAGTAGATTCGTGACTGTCTAAAGTAAATAATATTTTCAGAATAATATTTTTAAGGAAATTCTCCGCTCTCATTTTCCTCATAATATATTCTATCCAAATATCTCCATTCCTCATTCGAGTACTGACCACGTACAGGAGATGCTGAAAATAAAAATAAAAACATTATAATACATATTATTAACAATTGATAATGTTAGGCGTTAACATGATAAAGCATCGAAAGCGGTAAATTATATACCTAGAAAACAAATAAAACTATCGAATGTCCCACTTCCTATAAGATTGTAAAGATCTATTACAAAGAATACTATTGCAAGTGGTAATTTCCATAAAACCGAATTTTGTTTTGTCGTAATATAATATCGATACTGGTAAATTCGATAGAACTCGCTAACTATCAATCCTAAAATACTATTGAAAGTGATAGATTCGATACACGTTATTTGTAACATGTCTTAATAAAGTATCGAATCTACCACATTCTACAGTTTTGAAAGAACTATTAAAATATTTTATGTACGCTTCACTCTCAATATAATTGAATTCCTTTATAATAAGTAGGTAGGCCAAGTTTTTCAAATTTTACACATTAGCTTCAAAATAAACAATTATTATCGATAAATAATCGCAGATAATAAGAAACTTACCGGGTTCGTCATTATTAATTGGGCTTGAAGTAACATCATCTGATGACTTTTCTGTACTTCTTTTTACCATATTTACTAATTTTTTGCCTCTTCTTTTCATTTTAGACTTAAAATAAAACAATAATAATCAAAAACTTTACCTAAAAAAACACGCGCGTACTTGCTCTTTTTTGAATGAAAACTATCGAAGTAGGTAATTTCGATAAACACGCGCGTACTGCTGAGCATTAAGAGTATCGAACATGGTAAGATCAATGTTATTGTGCGTCAGTATTATGCATTTTCGTTAGTATTTAACGGTAAAACATCCAAAATAATAGGTTTTTAAAAAAAAAAAATATGTGAAGATCTATAAACGATCTTGATATCCATATCCAAAAAATGCAATAAAACGAAAACGCCATTTTTGCACTTTCGATAATCTTCTTAGCGGCCGTCGATTTATGGAGGGTTTAATCAAGCGAAATCCCCACCAGTTCACTGACCTCAACGTGAGGAACCGGCGCAAAATATTCGGTATTTTGGCGCTTAACCGTAAGATCAAAATCACTTGACAGCGTCGATGAACCGTGCGCACTCATTGGACCTAAATCACGTGCAGCTATGCGGTCACTTCCGTGCAATACACTCATGATTTTAGCTATGACGCTATTATATAAATAGCTATCCACTACTGGACATAAACCTCCCCACAGGAGTGAAGTTGCATACGCACTTCAATTTTATTTATTTGTATAGATGTTTAGATTTGAAACACCGTCCCGATCTTGGCCCGTCTATAAGGCACGTTTCCACTGACGCGGAGCGGGGCGGAGTGGAACTTTGCGGTGCCCAAGCGGAGCGGAGCGGAGATTTCGAGCATAGTGATTGGTCAAATCGGGTACCGCAAGCTCCTCTACGCTTTGAAGGCTGGTTGGCGAGCGCAGTCTTAAGGCCTCGGTCTCGAATTTTGCGGGCAGCGGGGCGGGAGCGGTGGCGCGCGGCGGCGCGGGTGCGGTACTCGTTACCCGCTCCCGCGCCGCTGTTTTCGAGAACCGGTCCATTTGATTATACGCAAAAGATCCTGCCGGTCCCGCGAGTGTTTTTTAACTTATTAATAATCAATTAATAAGTTAAAAAACACTCATCATCAGAATCAGACACCAGATCATTCATCTCAAAACAATTCTTTATACATTACACATGTCGCAGTCTGGTCGAATCTGCTATTTGATTAAATGTCTAGCTTTTGACTAGGCCGAACGTTAATTGAACAAGCGTCACTCAACGTCCAACTAGTGAGCGGACTGTCTGACTGTAACAAAGCCCTTTTAACAGAGCGGACGTAAAATCAGTCAGGTGATTGAAATTTAGTACATTTTTTTCCAGCAGTGGCGCTAGTAGTCACCAAAACAAATATGGCAACAAACAGCTCGCACATAGTTGATCATTTTCTTTTCCATTTTGTGTGACATGTCATGTCCTCATTCTCGAGGACCTTTAAGTTGCGAAATTATGGTCACCCTTACCAAACATTACAAAGACGCTCAGTCGCACTGAACGTTCAGTCAAGACGTTGAACGTTCAGTCAAGACGTTGAACGTTCCATTAAACAACTTGACGAGTTGTCCTTTAATCATTCAATTAAATGTTGTCATGTCACAAACGCGCTAGTCGTCGGTGAACGTATATAGAATATGTATTATATCATTGTTACTTCATCGGCATCACACGTCTCATGTCGTGTATAACGAAATTACTTTTTTTAATACCCAAACGACAGAGCTTATAAACTAAAAATATATTTAAAAATTCTGCACTAAGCCACTTTTCCACGCGGACGAAGTCGCGGGCACAGCCAGCACATACATAATTGTATAGATATGACAAAAAAGTGTATAAAAAGTGTCCTCTCCAGAAACATAACCTGATTGGCTGGTTTGCTGGTCGCGGAGCGCATATGTCGCAGTCATCTAATTGAATTCGCTATTTCATTGAGTGACTAGCGTTTTTATCGTTTTTTTTTTATTTTTTTATTTGTATGATGTTTCTAATGCATAGTAACAACATAAAATTACAATCTAGCCTTAAGACTTAATGAGTAATTTTTTTATAACTTAAATTGCTAATTAATTATTGTAATGTTTACAAATTTAAGAATGTGTCCATCAGCACTTTACTTATTGTCTCTATTAAGGGGAAGTCACTTTGATCGTGTGATTTTTTTTTAAGTCTCACTGCACTAGGTATACACTATACACTAACACTAATAAACTAACTCAAAAGGTTTTGTCCTTTTTAGTCTTCTGACTATGTCTGTATTATCCAAGAGCTGAATAGCTTCGAGTTAACGTGGTTATGAAGTAGTTTTTCGTGAGCTTTGTATAATTTGTATATTACTATGTTTGGCACAGCCCCAGAGCTGGATACCATAGGTCCATACTGGCTTAAGAACTTGATTATATAAAAGTATTTTATTGCGTACTGACATCTTCGAGGAGCCAATACATTTTCTTATACTTAATATCTAGTTCATCACGTTTCTTTTTCACGTGTGTCTTTTAGCGAAGTTTCGCATCTAGTTTCATACCCAAATATTTGGCGTTATTTTCGTATGGTACAGCGACGTTATTTATGTATACCGGATGATAATTAGGTCTTTTATTTGTAAAATCTATATGAATAGATTTAGACTCATTTAGTTTTATCCGCCATTCAAATATTGTATTAATGGCTTTTTGGACTTTATCCGGTCTCCTTGTGAGTGACACCTGTGGCCATAACAGCTGTGTCATCAGCAAAGGTTGCTCTGGTGTTACTCTCTAGTTCTGGTATATCGCAGGTGTATAATAGATACAGGACCGGACCTAATACACTACCTTGAGGTACGCCAGCAGTAATTTGCTTAAGCTCTGAATATGAGTCTCCTTGTCTTATTCTAAAAAATCTGTTTGACAAGTAGGAGCTTATTATTTCTACAAATTGATATGGAAGGAACTTCTTGATTTTTCGAATAAGGCCTTCATGCCAAACTTTGTCGAATGCTTGAGCTACATCTAAGAATACAGTAGTGCAGACCAGTTTTTGCTCTAGTGCATTTTCAATCATGTTGGTGATTCTGTGTATTTGATCTATGGTAGAGTGCTTTTCTCTGAATCCAAATTGATAGTCTGGAACTATTTTTTGTTCGTCTATTAAAGGCTTTAATCTTCTTAATAAAAGTTTTTCGAATAATTTTGATATTATTGGTAAAAGAGAGATCGGTCTATATGAAGTTGTTTCATGAGGTGGTTTTCCTGGTTTTGGTATCATTATTACCTCAGCTACTTTCCACACATCAGGTACATGTTTTAGACGAAATGCAGCATTAATGTGCGTGGTAAGTTTCACGATGGCTTTACGTGTAAGATGTCGAAGAACTTCTCCTGTGATAAGGTCATGCCCAGGAGTCTTTTTGAGATTCAAACGTTTGATTTCTTTATAGACTTCCTTGGGAGTCACAAGTTTAATATCCATATCTTCGTCTGTAATCAGAATCTCGTCATCCTCAATCATTTCTAAAACTTGTGGATCACTTACATTGGGATGAGATTATTTAGCAAATATCTTTAGTTTTCTGCTTTCAGTGCATGTCTTGGAGGACAATAAATAGCACATAACGTTAAATGTTTGGTTTGAACACTTATAGCAATAGCTTGTATGATTGGTTCTTCGCACTTGTATTCTTCATGATGAATAATAGTTTATTTAACAAGGACAGAGCTGCCTCCCCTAGCTGTGTTATTAGGATGCAGAGCATGATAGGTCTTATAACCTTTGATCTTAATGTAAGATTCTTTAGTGAAGTGTGATTCAGAAATTAAACACACATCCATATTTTTTGTGTTTAGGACTACTTGCAGTTCGCTTTGATGTTTGCTAAGTCCATTTGCATTCCATTTTTCATTTTGCTTAGTAGCTATTTTAGCGCTTTTTTCTAATTTTATCAATCTTTTATCAAATAATGTAAGCAAGTTTAATATTTTTGCGAGCTTATCTTCAATACAGTGTTGTTTAGTAGTATTTGATTCACTCACGGTCGAATTTTGTGGTATGATTTTGTTTGTTTTGGTTATATTTGCAAATGTGATATCGTTTGTAACTCTCTGGCTTACACTTTTCTTTTTGAGTTGGTTTGTATTCACCAAAAATTTTTGAGCAGCAGGTGTGCTTTCCTTTTTTTTTGATAAGCTTGTTTTTCATACTCTGAAGCTCCTTGGCCACTGTGCATCCTCTATAATTAGCAGGGTGAGGTTCACCACAATGTACACATTTTGGCTTCGTTTCTGCTGGTTTATTGCTGTCTTTAGTAAAATGTTTACCAGTGCATTTTACACATCTGGGTTCCTTGGAGCAATATTTTTGGGTATGGCCATATGCTTGGCATCTTTTGCATTGCGGTATAAGTTTAGATGTTTTAAGTGGTTGTATATCTATTTTACACCCTAGTACGGATTACAAACCGTATATTTTGTTTATATCTTCATCTTTTTGGAATGAAAGCATAAACATATTTAAGGGTTCTTTGTTTTTCCAACTCAGCTTGTTTACTGCTTCCTGAATTTTGTATCCCTTAGAAGATAGATCTTCTACTATTCTCGTGGGTTCGCAAGAGGCATGTAAATTTTTTGCCATTACTCTTATAGGCCGCTCCTGTTTGTTTTCATAGGAGTACCAGAGAGAATTATTCTGTAATAAAAGCTTAGTGATGCTTTTATATGTCTCATCAATCGTAGCGTTTATTTTGACCTTTTCACCGTTCATCATTTTTGTAACAAACGAGTCATTTGGCATATTTGCAGTCAGCATATCATAGAACTGCTGATAGTTTTTTATATTTTCCACGATAATGGGTGGTGGTGAAGGTATTTTCTTAACCTTGATTTTTTCTTTATCATTTTGCGAGCTATTGAAATCTCGGTTCTTTTTTTCATTTTGCTGCTGAGGGGACAGTGAGGTATTCAATTTCCTTTTTTTTCTACTAATTTTTCGTATCCACTCCGTTCCTTTGGCAAGCTCCTCCTCATCAGTTTCATAATCACCATCACTGGGGGGCTTTTGGGTTTTAGAGTTTTCTTCCTCTGGGGATTTCCTTTCCACCTGGATTTTCACCAGCTCTTGCTTCAGTTCTTATATCTGTTTTTGGAATGAATCCGCTAGGGTTTGCAGATGTTCGCGTTGAGCTTTTTCTTTGTTGTATAGTTTGAACAACATAAGCTCATTTTCAGATTTTAATTCTATATGGTTTTATGAAGCCATTATTTAATCAATGTAGTAACTTCGCCTTAACAAAATAAACAATTGGCAATTAACTGGGTCATCGCGGCAACGCGGACTGATCACCCGCGTCAGCGATTTACCCTCACGTACGAAACAGCGCGTCTTATTTAATATTAGGCGCGACCGATCACTTTGGAATATGATTACACACTGAACTGACTGTTTTTATCGAATGACGACATTATATTGAAAGACTAGGTTGAACATTGATTGAACAATCGTCAGTCAACGTCTGATTAGTTAGCGGATTGTAATGTTGTATTGTCAGTCAGGTGATTGAAATTTTTTCTCACTGCGGCGCTAGTAGTCAACAAAACAAAAGTCAAACAGCTCGCACTGATAGCAAGCATTGTGTTGATATTTTTTTCATTAAATCTACATTAAAGTGCGATATTCGTTATAAAATAGTGTGACAGGATGGATACGTATTATTACGTCGCCGCCGGCTACTCTTAAAGAAAAATATGAGGTTAAACTGACTGAGTACGAACGACATATTGAAGGTAAGTTTTAAACATGCTGTACGTCATCGTTTTACTAATTCAGCTGATAAAACATACAAAACTACACTAAATGGATGTATTTATGTTTTAATATTTATACTAATACTTAGAATTTAAAAAGTTACATTTATCGATACGAGTATTAGTATGAGCGCAGATTAGAAAAAAATGACACCTAACTAGATATTCCATCAGAAGGTAATTCGTCGACTACGCTAAATGACTAAAGGCCGATTTTTCATTCGTCAGATAACTTTTATCTAAGGAATAAATATGTGACTTTGACAGATTTTGTATGGAACAAATGTCAAAGTCACGTCGGACGTTACAATAAACAACACGACGAGTTGTCCTTTAGTCTTTCAATATAATGTCGTCATGCGATAAAAACGCTAGTCACTTAATGAAATGGCGATTTCAATTAGATGACTGCGACACATACATCAGGTTACTTATGGCATATAAAGCTCTAGAATATATAAGTTATATAAGTAGATAAACGGGTAAAAGCGGTAGTGCGAATTAGGACTTAGTATTAGTGTCACACTAATATTACAAAGTCGAAAGTTTGTGAGTGAGTGTGCACGTTTGTTACTTATAAAAAAGGAGTTTACATGCCTTTTCACCGCATCGAAATGTACGGTTACCGCGGATATTTTTATTGTTTGCGTACGGAGTAGCGGGAAACATTTAGTATTAAATAATCCTCGTTCAGTCCTGACTTTTTATGTGATTACAATTATTATTTATTATATATATTTTGCTGTCTCCATTGCTTGGGGAGGGATACTTGAACACTTCCTACTCTTTCCGTTCATTCTTCTGATTAATTTCGTCGGGTCCCAAGACAGATCTATCATATCTGGGGATCTGTAACACAGGTACCCACCTAGTATCGACCCCAGTCTCTCATGTTTATAAGTTTACTTACCTTGTGTTGTATTAACTGTATGCACTATGTGATTGTGAGAGAAAATAAATATTATTATTATTATTATAGAGTAAATATCTTCACGTACCTTTTTCCAAAACAAACTGTAAATCTAATTCTTTCTTAGTAAGATCCGAAAATTATATCAATAAACTATGCGACAAGCTTGACATCGACCTATTCAATGACAAACCTCATAAAATTAAAGATAAACATACAGACTGGTTTACAAGCGATTCTCGGACTTAATTTTACTAACTTTTAATTTACTAACTTATAATAAACCTTAAAATTAACTTAAAACGAAAAATCGGCCCTAAGTGAGGGCCGATTTTTCAATCGTCAGATAACTTTTATCTCAGGAATAAATACGTGACTTTGGCAGATTTTGTATGGAACAAATGTCAAAGTCACATGTTTATTCAACAGATAAAAGTTATCTTACGATTGAAAAATCGGCCCTAAATATTGTAAATATTCAATTTTTCTGTTTACATTTGGTTCTCTTGATTTAACTTCAGTTATTGTTGTTTTATACTATTATCAGATAATTAATAAGTAAGTTTTGTTTAATATTAAGTGTCTTATATGCGAAAACATGTAAATGGTATTTCTGTTACGTTCTTAGTTATTTATATTAGCCACTGTATGCTGTTTGTTTTCCGAAATAGAATAAAATAAAAATTATTATCCCTCGGACACCCCTGAGATCATATCAAAGGGTTTTTGAGGTTTGTTATCACTTGCTACTAAGGAATTGCAGTGGAACGTGTGGTGTGGTGAAAAAAAAATATTATCCCATAATAAATTACGTACGCAAATAAGCAGTATGCAATAACAAAAAAAAACTTTATCAATTGCATGTTGTGACATTAACTTTATTTATTGGGTATTTTTGTCGATCTTCTTGTTATTATTTAAAAAGGTCTGGTTTGTAGGAATAAACTCATTACTCGTTAGGACCTCGACGACTGCGTGTCGATTAATGCGCACGTTTGCAATAATAAATAAATTATAATTAAAAGATAAGTGTTATATGTGATAAATTAACTAAAGCAAAAAGTGTTGAGTGTGAGTTTGAAAGGTTAGTTTCAGTGTAAACCACCGTAATACAACGGGTGTAAAAAGAGCAGTCACTATAACTTTGAGATACGATTTCACTACTTTAACTAATTTTGGAAATGTATTTTTTTTTTCAAAAAAATTTTTTTTTTCTTTTTACCATTTCTTATTTTTTTGTCGCAAAAATAACAATAAAGCAAAAAAAAATATTTTTTTGAAATTTCTTGTAAAAAAAATACATTTCTAGAATTAGACAAGGTAGCATAATCATATCCCAAAGTTATACTGCTCTTTTTACACCCTGTATAATCCGTTACACAAAATTCCCACCCACATCATACATGTATGATCGATAATCGGGCAGAATTTTTCTTCCATTTTCCTTCTCCATCTGATTGAGTATGTGGAGAGAGCAGTCAGTAAGTTCTATTTTGTCACCGATTACACTAGTCAACAAAACTTTATTTTTTTCGCATGAGTTTTACTTATTAAATTTTGTTTATAGACATTTTGCACAAGTCGATAAGGCTAATTATGATATTAAACACATTATTTCTCTGTAATATTCAAACTCGTATTGTTGTTCACAACGAGCGATTTAAAAAACACTACTACAGGCCTTCTTCCTTCTCTTTCTAGAACCGATAGCGAGCAAATACCGTTGTATGATGGGAGCAAAAATCCAAAATTTCAAATCACTAACTTCTTGAAAATCAAAATATATTTTCGATTTGTAATCACTTTTTTAATATATATGTGCATCAGAATATTAAGTAACACCCATGCGCAATAATGCTGTAGACCAGTGTTATCGCTCGTGACACCCATTTGTCGGATTATTTAAAAGTTTATACTTACGTAATTTATATAGAGCGACAGAGGCGCAACGTGTAAACAGCCTATCTGATTAGTAGATTGGAAGTTAGTTTTTTTTTTTTGAGACCTGACTTGATGGAGTGTGATCTGAGACTTCTTAGCTATGATAATAATTGACCAATTGGATTCATAGTCGCAAACAATAATCATTGTATTAATAATGGCCAATTGGCATCACTGACTAGTCTGTGGTTGCGTCATAGACGGGTTTGTTTACGTTTGGGTTAATTTATCTCGGACGTACTATAACAATTGATATCGATGTTGTTGTACAATTTACGCCTGTTGAATTGTTGTTGCGGGATACATAATCAGCCTGCGGGAGTTACTGTTTTTTTTTTTGTTTATAGTACCTACTACTAGTATAAACAAAAAAAGAAGATTGCCCATAGACAGTGGGGTCGTTACTCGTTGTCGTGCTGTACCTTTTGTATACCAATTGGCGAGGCGGGCTTCAAGCCGGTTTCTCTCTTCTATATAAATTTGCCTTATATAAAATCGAAAGGTCATTCACTCTCATTACGAAATCTCAGAGACTGCAATTGCTAGTCATAATAATTATGCACGGGAATTACTTTTAGAACATAATTACGATTTTTTTTCTCAAATCTTCTTTATTTATGTTACACTTGTATAATATATTTGCGTTGCCGTTCAGAGCAGCTGTAAAATACATCGGCAAAATACATTTATGTAATAAGACAACTGTAATGTACAAAACTAAAAACCCGATTACGTTTCTACTTGATACTAATTTAAGTGCCAATTTTTGTTTATTTTGACTTTCACAGTAATCTATTGACACATCTCAGGCTAAAATCCGTAGAGCTGTTCAGGCTGCATACATACATAAAAACATTAGTCTAAAAACATCACCCTTTTTTTGGCACATTCGGGTAAAAACGGTGACAATTTCCCCGGTCTAGAAAACTACGCCATTTTGTTTACACAGAAAATATTCACTCGCCATTTTTTACGTTTACATTTTTCTGAGAAAACAGACAGGTTTTGGAATAATGTTTACTTACAAAACGCATTTTTTTCAGCTAGAGAGTGATGATTAGTAACAGAATGGTCTCGCCGTCTGTAGTTGTTCTGCTGTCAATTTTATTTTGGGCAAATTGTCAAGAAGAGCGTAAGTACATAATATGCTAGTATGGGTACAACTTACAATTAAACTGAAAGGCGATACGCAATTAATGTTCTGTGCCATTGAATCTACGTATTAATAAACAAGTCTCAAACTCGGTCTCCAGAATTTCGATCGCAACCTCTACTTTGATAGATAAGACAACGTTTCGTTTC
The DNA here is from genome assembly GCA_905187575.2 of Celastrina argiolus. Classification (NCBI taxonomy): domain Eukaryota; kingdom Metazoa; phylum Arthropoda; class Insecta; order Lepidoptera; family Lycaenidae; genus Celastrina; species Celastrina argiolus. The sequence goes on along the minus strand of LR994595.1, from coordinate 14,137,842 downwards.
ATTACTTCGATTTTTTCTTAAAATAGTATTTATCTATCAAATTCGTTCTCAAGTAAAGATTACGATCGCAAATTTTGATATCGAGTTTGAGATTGTTTTATTATTACGGACCTAACAAATCTAGCAAAAATCATATTCGCTGTATGAGAGACAAATGTACTGTTATGTATATTCAACGCATGTTAGTGATCTAGTGTGTATTTCACTCTACCTCGGACAACTCTCTTGGAAGACTAGCAGCTGTGGCCGCTGCGAACCCTTCAATGACAGCTGCTAGAGTGCCGCTCACCGAGTTTTCGCTTCAGACGGGTCCAAGCGCCAAGCGGAGAAGGAGACAGAAGAAAGAGAGACACCAACGGGTATTAGTGGGTAACCCCGGGTTCACTCTCCGCTCTCCTACTCTACCTACCTGAGCTCACCGCTCCTGTCGCTGGCAGCCTACGCTAGGCCTTCCCTGGAGCTACCGGGGATCTCACCTGGCGGGGTGGACCGCCGGGAGTGGTACTGGGAAAGTAGAGTCGGATTAGAGCAGCCTGCAACCTAAGATGACGTATACATCACATTGACCTGAAGAGCAAGCCTCAACCTAGTGACCGTCTCACCGTTGTGAGATGAAGAAGTTCCCTCGGTCAGGGGGCATAGCCCCGACACCGATTATGGGGTATGAGAAATACTCCACGAGAGACGGGTGCACTCCTCGCCCTTCACCTGGATGAGGCCCACATACCCCGGTCAGCCCATTCATAAAGATTTCCCATTGTTAAAAAAGTATGAGGCATAAGAAGTTATCACTTGAAATATACTTATCATTTCCAGAAATATACCTCCCCAACCTGTCCGACACGTGTCTGCGGTGCATCTGCTACGTGGTCACCAAGTGCGACCAGGCGGCCACTTGCAAAGCCGGCTACTGCGGGCCCTTCGGGATCTCTAGGGTCTTCTGGGTAGACGCCGGCAAGCAGACCTTTCCCGATGACGACCCTGAGAGGAACTTCGGTGAGGATTCACACATAAACGCCTCGTCTTAGCTTCATCATTAGGTCCATCACTACTAATATTATAAGACCCGGTATCGCCAAACGCTGTTTGTCCTAAGAAATTATTGGTTAATCCTTCATTAAATATCATGTTATCCCTCTCGTATTTCCTGCCAACGAATGAGAAGGCATGGTATTTTCAAAAGCCGTTACCACTAACAAGCGTTGGCGAAATCAGGACTAATTTGTTTGTTATTCCCGCGAAAACTACTTCACCGATCATCATGAACACATATTCTGGAGATATGGGAAGTAGTATACTATAGGATACTTTTTAATCCACGCGGGCAAAGCAAAATCTAGTAATATTGTAAAAAATCCTCCGCCGTATCTGTCTGTTCCTGATAAACTCAAAGACTACTGTACCGATCTTCATGCTGTTTTCAACAACGGATGGAGTGATTTTTGAGGAAAGATTTTGTGTATTAATAGAAGACATGATGGATGAAGGTGAAATGGAGCAAAATTATGATTTCGAGAAAATTGAGTTCAAACTGCCACTTAACATTTTTAGTAGGGGAGCCGAAGAGGGGATTTTTGTAGTAACTCGAGCGCGTCAGATTAAGATAGTATATGTGTCCAACATGCTTCTGGTAATCTAGGCATGATTATTTTTTTATTTGATTGGCGGGGTTAAAAAAAACTTTTAAAAAGTATCAAAAATTTAATTCGATACGTCAGATTAAGCTTGGAGATGTAGAATTTCGAAATTTCGAAATTTAAAATGTTAGTTTTACACAAAAATGTTTTGATGTCAAATCATTTGTAACGTGTAATGTATTTTCAGCTTGGTCGGACTGCGCTCGGAATTACGAGTGTTCCAAGAAAATCATACGCGGCTACTTACAGAAGTTCGGAAAAGTAAGTCATTTTTGTTGATAATAATAATTATATAGTATTATGTAATCTATGGATTTTATAATGAAACGCTTAGTGAGGTTGACTAACTTTATTTCAATACTAGCTGTGCCCGTGACTTTATTCGCGTGGTTTTTGAGTGACTTAAACAGTTTACGCAGCGCACGCAATGAAAGTCCCCAAATGTGAATAACTTTCCCCGTTTTTTGCAACATTTCTTACTGACGCTTCGCTCCTATTGGTCGCAGCGTAATGTTTTGTACCCTAAAGCCTTCCTCTATAAATGGACTATCCAACAAAAAAAGATTTTTTCAAATCGGACCAGTAGTTCCTGAGATTAGCGCGTTTAAACAAACAAACAAACTTTATAATATTAGTATTATATGTAGATTAGACAATACAAAGTTTACAAATGCTTTCGTAGATCTCGCAACCAGTACATGAATGATATTAATAAGTTATTGTTGATTAATATAATATATTCAAGAGATTTGATTGCAATATTATATTATTATTAACAATAGGAAGGTAGGAACGCAATCGAAATTCAATTATTATAGTCTTCAACAAGCCGGTGTCTGAACTAAAAACCGGCCGATTGCGAGAGAGAGAATATGATAAACCTGATAAGATTTGATAAAATATATTTAGTAGATACGACAAACAAAATATGAAACAATCACATCTGAAATAGTTTCCTTCTGTAATTATTGTATTTACACTTTCATTATGTGATGTTCGTTATTTATTCGAGTAAAGAACAGATCTTGGCATTAAATATAAACCGCACCGATTTCGGTGACGGTGGCCGGTTTCATTGAAACCGGACCAGTTACGCAGGATTTGTTTTTATAGTTGTGTGTGCGCAATACAAAGAAGCACTCTTTCTTGCTTCACTCTTGAACTCCGTAGTTTAGAGCCTAGCTCTCTATGGTTACAAGCGAAGGCACGAGCAACGGCGTGCGCTATCGCAGCGTCAACACATCGCTGGTGTGGCATACATCCCATATGTACACAGGTTGATTCATGGTATCAAGCCGAATATAATTTGAAGAGAAGTGACGTGTAGAGCATTTTTTGTTTTGGCACCTCATATAAATTATTTAATGTAAGTCAAAAAAATCAAAGGCCTAAAATGACCACAAGGAGTGAATCTTACTATGCTGGGGCTCGCGAGTTCCTAGTCTATACAAGGTGTAAAATAAATGAGTGATAATACTTTAGGGTGTGTGTGTGCCTCCTATGTAGGAGACCGCCTATGTTGTTTGTAGGTGAAATGCGATACTGTGAAAGTACCAGCACCGAAAGACGTACTTTTGATCTTCATGTTTGTAGAAGAAATGCGATATTCCCATACATTATTTCCCATACATTAATTCAAAAATTTACCTCTTTCAGCGCTGGTACTATCTCAGTAAATTCTACATACGGGACCCAGACACACCCTAAAGTGTTATCACTCATGAATATTACAGCCTGTATACACGAACGCACTGGTCGTTGACCTAAGACCAGGATTAAAACTCATTTGAATTGTGACTTTTATCGTGATTTGTCGCGATATGGTAAGTAATTTATATGAGGTGCCAAAACAAAAAATGCTCTACACGTCCTTCTCTTTCTTCTATATTCGGCTTGATATATGAACCATGAGACAGCCTGTATATTACATACGTTCTTACGCTCTTGTTTGTCCTCGACGGCTTAGGGTTGAACCGATGACCTTTTTGTTCTCCCGAAAAGAACTTAAGTTGCATTTAAAACTATCTGATGCGGTTACTTAATGGTTACGCACAAACTATTAAAAGGAAACACTATGAATTTTTTTTGCATACAGAAATAGGGGATTCCTGTTTTCTCCCTGGATAATGCTGCTAGAGTAACATTTTTTTTTTCAGAATATTTATGGATATTGTTTGTACGTCTTTATTTCTTCCTTTTTTTAATAAATTAATTATTTAAAGAGAGAGATATGGACGTTCAAAAACCAGAAAAAAAATGGCCAGACTCTCCGCTATGTTTAAGCCTCTAGGAAACAAAGGAGAAAGCCCACTCTCCATAGTGTCTCAGCCCCAATGTGGACATCAAAAAATCCCATTAAAAATGAGTGTTCTAAAATGTTAATAGTATTAGATATCTGAGAAAAAAAACTTAAAATGCCGCCAATAATGTAGAAATATATATTTTTTTACTTTTTGTCTATTTTATTTTCAAGGCCTTTTCCGACTTTTCAATAATTTATAATAGTAAGATACTCGTATAATAAGATAGCCCTTGTTGTAGTGCAAGACTTTCAGTTATTGCTTCCCAGCAATTGTGGCAAACAAGATTATCGCCTGACACCTAAAACATTAATGATAAATATTATCAACCGTAAAAGATTTAACGATTAAACCATAATGAAAGAAATAATAGAAACATTTTATTATAATATTATGATTACCTGCTGCCGTGCAACCCACTGCTGTATGACACTTAATTCTTCGGGCTTTAAAATACGGCTCTCGGTAACATTATTACCACAACATAAACAATGTTCTTCAGACATTTTGGTATGCACAATCAAATAGCGTAATCCTTTAATCTAGGGCTAAGTAATCGTAAAAGGAGAGAACAAAACCAGTAGAACAATGCCAAAGTCGTACGTGAAAAGCCGAAACAATTTCAGGCCAGGAGCACGATTCTCGGGCAGTGGAAAAAAGCTCGAATATTAGTATATCCCGCTCGCACGCGCGGTAAATCTCATTTGCATGAGCGGGACAGACCGATAGTAAAAACTGAGTTCGAGCCCTGAGAATTAGGGCCCAGAAAGCCAGATTGCGGTGAAAAAATCGAAAACAAAACAAAATGCATCTTTGAGCAACAAGCGATCGGTCGAGATCATTCGTTTGAAAAATTACATTTCAGTCATCAGTGTTGCCGCTTGTCGCAAAAAAATGAAATCGATAAATCGATTACGTAAAAAATAATCGACATAATATGACTTTTTGTTAATCTTTATCGTTTGTAGTAACAAACGTAAACATCGGTTTTAAGATAAATGTTTTCTTTTGATTAATTCTTTACCGAATTACCAACAGTGACCCGTTATTTGTATTTTACATGAGTTTATTTTATTGGTTTATAAATCGATATTCGGATTGATTGATAAGAGTTTTATCATCGGGTAACATTTCACCTCAACGTTCTACTTAGGTTCCAAATAATCCAATAAAATTCCTTTTTTTATTGGAACATTACTGATTATAGTGGCGGTTATTTGAATGTTATCAAAAATCATGTCTCTTTATGGTACATTTCTGGAGAAATTAAGTCTTCTTAAGACGGCTGTCCGCTCTGGGCCTGAAATGGGCTTTCTCCTTTGACTACAATAAACAACAAAACCAAAAAATAGGAACCTAGCTAAATTCTTTTTTTAGCTAATAAAGAAAAAAATATTTAAAACGGTTAAGTTTTGGAGGAGGAAACAGGAATACCCTAAACGTCGATTTCTAGTACTTTTAATAGGTAATTTCAGTCCAAATTTGCAGTTGTCTCTATCGCGCTAGTGCTGGCTAGTTAAGGCACTGAGAGACAGCAATAGATTTTATAAATACCTATTTTGTATTCCTCTCAACCGTGCTGTTTCCTCTTAAGTAATCTGTGCTAATGCCTTGCCCTCACGCCGCGTCACGTGACCTTGAAATTCTCTCAAGAAGTCTCTCACCCGTTTCAGGACTGCAACGACGACGGCGTGACGGACTGCTACGACTACCTGATGGTCCACTTAAATGGAGGGTACGGCTGCTCCACGCCGCTCAACAGCACCGACTACGGCAGGAACGCACTGGTCAGATATGAGGAGTGCCGAGCTTCGATATAATAAAATATAGAGCATTTGATATTTTTTTCCTACGGATCTCCGATGGACGCTTTCTAAATTTGACTCTCCTCTAATCTCTCTCTACTTGACCTTGATTGAAATAAGATTCAAAGGTCTAAAGCAGGCTCCCGACACAATAGAATCGAATCAGTTCGATCTCAACGGATTTTGGTATTTCATTTAGTGGATTGCTTTGAAACTAACCAGGATGAAGAAAATCGTTGGAGCGTAACTTTTTGTACTCCCGACCGTATCAGTCGACTGAGAATCAAAATAAACAAACGTCGATTTATTCGGTAGTGCGGGGTACGATCGAATCAAAATCAAATCAGTTTAGAGCGTAAGGCCCCAGGTCTTGTGTGTCTTGAAAAGCTTGTGTTATGGGTGCCAGACAACGAAAATATATCTAATACTCTATACTATAGAACGTGCCAGATAAATTTAACCCAAACGTAAACACACCCGTCTATGACACAACCATAGACTAGTCAGTGATGTCAATTGGCCAATATTAATACAATGATTATAGTTTGTTACTATGAATCCATAGACTATATACTTCATTTTACAGTCGGCCGTGTCAAAATGGCGTATTTTTACAGTGAAAGTTTTTCATGTGATGTTTCAATAAATAAATTATTGTTTAATGGCTATTACAATGTATTGGATAATGTAGTATGATTCTTTAATATACCTGTGAAAGTGTTGATAAATGTGCACTATACGTGAATATATGAAAATTTCGGTGTTTTTGGTTTGTTTACGTTTGGGTTTTAATCTTTTAGGGACGAACTATAGTAGGCTAGGGCTTCCCACTGAACAACAACTAACAGTAAGTGTTTGTTTGTTTGAATTTGGATGAGGGTCTTCGAAAGTAAGGAAACCTAGTATAGGAACCCCACACCACTGCTACGTCGGTACAATTTGGCCTGGAATCTACACTTTCGGTTTGAACTGGACTTGAGTTGGCCTGACATATCACTCGCTCGGTGGGGGAGACTTAGGGCGTGTTTCACCAAGCAATGTTAAAGTTAACGCCATGTTAAATATCATGTTATCCCTCTCGTATTTCCTGTCAATGAATGAGATGGCATGGTATTTTAACATGCCGTTAACTTTAACATTGCTTGGAGAAACACGGCCTTAACGAGGGGGAAAAGCACGCGAACATACGACAGCGTTAAACTTAAATAGCGTTCGATCCTGACATTTTTGTCATTACAATTTGAAAAAGAAATATCATCATATACAATATATATAGAACCCTTCAGTAAATAAGCAGTGTGCAATAACAAAAGCATATTTAAAAAAGCTTGTTGTGACATATCTAAGAGCCCGTGAACGCCAGACTTTAGTTATAGTTAAAAGCTGAAAATTTCTGAGTTCATGCGAACAACACAGGTAAGAATGATGGCCAATTATGAAGTTTGGGTTGGGGTGGCTTTGGGAGATAAACGGTACTAAAGTTGTGAAAAAAATACTACTTTCGTCATAGTATAAAGTGTGATTTTTGATATTACCTTCAGAATGTTATTAAAAATCACAACACTAACTGCCAGACACTTTACATGGTGGCAACCTCTTCCCAGACACCCTTAAGAGGAACAGCCTACGCGACTACTGTTTCCTCCCTGGATAATGAAACTAGAGTAACAATTTTTTCTAAGTATCTATGTAGACTAGTAGTACATCCCTATTTATTCCTTTTCTTCATAAATTTTTTATTAAAAGAAATATGGACGTTTAAGAACCTAAGAAATGTGGTCAGATTTTCGTTTGTGTTTAAACATCCAGGAAACAAATTGGAGTACATTTTATGATAAAGTTAAAACATAGGAACAAAGCTCAAGCCATTTGTTAGTTTATAGTGAAAAAAGTATCTAAATCGGTTAAGTTTGGAGGAAGAAACAGGGCCCTACTAATCGTCGATTTCTCATGATTTTAACAGGTAATTTCAGTTCAAGCTGCAGTTGTCTCTGTCGGTTTGATCAGGCAGGGACAGCAATATAATTTACAATACCTATTTTGCATTTCTATAGACCGTGGTGCTTCCTCTTAATATTCATCTATACTAATATTATAAAGAGGTAACGTTTGATTGTTTGTTTGTTTGTTTGTTTGTTTGTTTGTTTGTTTGAATGGAATAGGCTCTGAAACCACTGAACCAATATGAAAAATTCTTTCACCGTTGGAAAGCTACATTCCTAGCGCTGAACATAGGCTATATTATATGTTTAAAAAAAGTAGGGTTCCTTACTAAAACCCCAAAAATGTAGCCCAAAGTGTAAAAAAACGACCTCCAAAATTTCTTACATCGTTTGCGCTTCGACAACGGCTTGACCAATTTCGCAAATTTTTTTATGGTATGTTCGTTATTGTCACGAAAAGGTTATTATGAAAGAAAATGTTGAAAAAAATAAGCAGAAAATTAGAAAAAAGAAGAAAATACGTGATGGTCACGCGAGGTTTGAACCTGGGCTCGATCGATTCACGTCGTTGCCAGTTTATATGACACGGGTGTCATGGTAACGACATTGTTTACAAATGGAAAATAAAAATTATGAAATGCTATAAATACCGTTTTTAAATCAGCTTAAACTATTTGGATTAATAAAATTATTAGGATTAAAAAAAACATGAATCCAAATAGTTTAAGCTGATATAAATACGGTATGTATAGCATTTCATTATTTTTGTTTTCCATTTTTAACAACTTCGTTACCATGGCGACCGTTAGACGTTATAGACGTTTGGCTGCGTTTCCATTGACGCAGCGGGGCGAGGCGGACAGGAGCTTGCGGTACCCGAATTGACCAATCACTATGCTCGAAATCTCCGCTTCACTCCGCTTGGGAACCACTAAGTTCCTATGCGCCCCGCTCCGCGTCAGTGGAAACGCCAAGATTGGGGAGGTTTTCCAAATCTATACATCTATACAAATAAATAAAATTGAAGTGTCAGTTTGTAACATTCAATTAGCAACGTTTTTCTAAATGCATATGACATTTTAAACGATATCTTCTGCTCTTTTTTGCATTGGCAACGATATTTACTGAAAACGAAAATGTAATTTAAAAAAAAATGTCTGTCTGTCAGCGTGTCACTTTGCTCCGGCTAATCTCTGGAACGGCTGAACCGATTTTAACGAGACTTTCACTGGTAGATAGCTAAAGTTATAAGGATTAATTTAGGCTACTTTTCATCGCCATCATCATCGTCATCTAACTAATGATCACCGAATTGGCTGGACCGACTGTGACGGGAGCATTCACCGGGCTTATGTTAGTAGGAGTAATCTATACATCTATATGTATAAAAGTAAGTCGTGTTAGTTAAATTATTTATAACTCAAGAACGGCTTTATCGACATGGCTGAAAATTGGTGAGGAAGTAGCGCAAGTAGACGGACATAGGATACTATTTATTCCATTTGACAGCGTTTCCGTGAACGTTGCGGGTTCTGCGTTAGGGTTTCGCGTTGTGGGTTCCGCGTTGCGGGTTCCGGGTTTCCGTGATGCGGGTTCCGGGTTCCGCGTTGCGGGTTTCGGGTTCCCATGCTGCTGGTTCCACGTTGCGGGTTTCGGGTTCCCAAGCTGCGGGTTCCGCGTTGCGAGTTCCGGGTTCCCGCGTTGCGGGTTCCGGGTTCCCGCGTTGCGGGTTCAGCGTTGCGGGTTTCGGGTTCCCACGCTGCGGGTTCCGCGTTGCGGGTTCCGGGTTCCCGCGTTGCAGGTTCCCGCGTTGCGGGTTCCTGGTTCCCGCGTTGCGGGTTCCGGGTTCCCGCATTGCGGGTTCCGGGTTCCCGCGTTGCGGGTTCCGGGTTCCCGCGTTGCGGGTTCCGGGTTCCGCGTTGCGGGTTCCGGGTTGCCGCGTTTCGGGTTTCGGGTTCCCGCGTTGCGGGTTCCGGGTTCCCGCGTTGAGGATCCCGGGTTCCCGCGTTGCGGGTTCTGCGTTGCGGGTTTCGGGTTCCCATGCTGCGGGTTCCGCGTTGCGGGTTCCGGGTTCCCGCGTTGCAGGTTCCGGGTTCCCGCGTTGCGGGTTCCGGGTTCCGCGTTGCGGGTTCCGGGTTCCCGCGTTGCGGGTTCCGGGTTCCCGCGTTGCGGGTTCCGGGTTCCCGCGTTGCGGGTTCTGGGTTCCCGCGTTGCGGGTTCCGGGTTTCGCGTTGCGGGTTCCGGGTTTCCGCGTTGCGGGTTCCGCGTTCCCGCGTTGCGGGTTCCGGGTTCCCGCGTCGCGGGTTCCGGGTTCCCGCGTTGCGGGTTCCGGGTTCCCGCGTTGCGGGTTCCGGGTTCCCGCGTTGCGGGTTCCGGGTTCCCGCGTTGCGGGTTCCGGGTTCCGCGTTGCGGGTTCCGGGTTCCCGCGTTTCTGGTTTCGGGTTCCCGCGTTGCGGGTTCCGGGTTCCCGCGTTGCGGGTTCCGGGTTCCCGCGTTGCGGGTTCTGCGTTGCGGGTTTCGGGTTCCCATGCTGCGGGTTCCGCGTTGCGGGTTCCGGGTTCCGCGTTGCGGGTTCCGGGTTCCCGCGTTGCGGGTTCCGGGTTCCCGCGTTGCGGGTTCCGGGTTCCCGCGTTGCGGGTTCCGGGTTCCCGCGTTGCGGGTTCCGGGTTCCGCGTTGCGGGTTCCGGGTTCCCGCGTTTCTGGTTTCGGGTTCCCGCGTTGCGGGTTCCGGGTTCCCGCGTTGCGGGTTCCGGGTTCCCGCGTTGCGGGTTCTGCGTTGCGGGTTTCGGGTTCCCATGCTGCGGGTTCCACGTTGTTGTTTTTTTTTGGTTGAATTTCATCATAAACGCTTTTTATGCTCAACGAAGTGGGCAAGGGTCAGCTAGTGATATTATAATTCTACATACGATATAGTATAAACGCTGATTTTTATATAGGTATAACACTCGGCTAATCATTAGATCCATCCGAAGGAGGTCATCCTTGCCTGTATAATTATTACACTTCTGATTCTTGAAATATTTTAATAATGGTATTAAGGATAATACTATTATTAAAATATTTCAATTGCTATTGCGAGCACATCTTACTCGCGGTGGGTGGGGCCCATATATAATAATGTCTCGCGCTCACTCCTACAACTACCCTAAATGCTTGTCTGGCAGGGGTTGGAACTATCAATAATATCTAGTGATTACCCACGTGTTATACGTAATAAAAAAAATCTATTACTCGACTTCGCAAAAAGGGCTAAAAACGATAAAACAAGAAAGTAAATCAATTTGAAATCCAGAAATGAATCGGTATAAAAATGATCAAGGTCGCACTCGCTAATAAAATGTAAGCGTCAGCCCTTTTAGACCCCTTTTTGAGAAGACGGGTTATAGTTTTTTTTTATTTCATATTTTTCTATTTCCACATGAAACATAACATAATATTTTTATTAAATTAACCATTACATAGAAAGTAACTAAACAACTCCTAGATAATACTAGTACGACAGCATTGAAATTCAAATTAAATATTTAAAATGCTGTAAACAATAAATTAAAATAATTGATAAAATTTTAATTAAATATTCGTATTATGCTTGCCACGACCTTTCATTTGATACCAAACACAAGACACTTATCTTTTTTTTAAGTTTGTTTCTGAGGGTTGATTTTCAAAAAAATCTAAAAATTATATAGTCAATGTTACTCGCGGCATCATTACCAATCGATTGACACTTTATTTATTAAAATCAGACAAGTAGTTTAACCGCTACGTAGGAACATACATACATACATACATACACACACACACATATATATACATACAAACTGCCAAAATCCGTCTCTCCTTTTGGCTTTGCCTAAATCGGGTAAAAATCAGCTTTTATATTATATTTTTTCAACAATTTGGGTGTCTGGCAAATGATTGCCACCATGTAAAGTGTCTGGCAGTTAGTATCGTGATTTTAATAACATTCTGAAGGTAATACCAAAAAAATCACACTATACTATGACGAAAGTAGATTTTTTTTTCACACCTTTAGTACCGTTTATCTCTCAAAGCCACCGCAACCCAAACTTCATAATTGGCCATTATTCTTACCTGTGTTGGGAGCATGCACCTACCTATTTGCATCTCACTCACTCCTAGCCAGAGTGGCCGGGAGCGGGGGGAACCACGACCAGAGGCTAATGAGCCCCTCTACGTGGGGTCGAAGGACCCGGTATTGAGGATACCGAGCCGTATTAGTTGCTTCTGTTTTCTAGGGAAAACCCCCCGCGACAGAACGCAGGGGAAAACCGTAGCGCTAAGGGAAGGAAGCCTTGGAAGACTTATTCCTGAATGGCAAGACGACATGTGGCGTGTGGAGGCCCCGGTCCTGAGACCGAGGAACGTGTGTGGTTCCACTCCTCCGAGCGCCGCGCATCGTCCCGCGGACCAAAGCCCTAACCAAGGTGGGATTGAAATAAAAATAGACAAGACGTTTTTTTGAAGGCAAAACCCTCGCGTCAGGGCGCAAGGAAATACCGTCGTAAAAAACCACTTTATTAATTCAATTACCTGAAGGGCTAGACTTTGACGAGTGGTCTTTAACCAACTCGCGGACCCAGCCAAACCAGGGAGTGGGGGGGGCTCCGGGAGCCATGATGGTGGGAAAGGGCATGGGGATGCCGACGGTAAACGTCCGGGGACGTTGCTAGAGGGCCATACTCTCCAGTAGGCCCGGCGGCAGGCGGCGTCTGGCGCCCTCATGGTGTAGGGCGGCGTTGTCCGGGGCCGCCGTGGATCCTCGCCAGTCACCCAGGTTCCTCCCCTCCAAGGAACCTTCGGATGGCGCGGATATCCACAGGCAGGCGCGGGACTCCGTCGCGAGTAGTGGGACGTCGCTGAGTGCGGTCTTGAACGGCTGCGTGGTGGCAGCGCGACGAGGCGAGGCGGCTTCGCAGACCAAGGCGGCGAGGCCGGGAGATCCAGCCCAGGCGAGGAGAGTTTGGAAACCAGAAACCAGCCCCCGCCCCAGGAGTGGACAGGCCGGTTAAACCAGGCGTCAGAGGCGGGCCAGCGGGGCGGGCGGGCAGCTCATCTTCCCGGCAAGGCGGCAATCCACACTCAGTTCACAAGAACCAAGCGCGGATTGCCGATCGCCCTCAGAAGGTGGTCGTGAACTGCTCCAAGGTAGGTGGTCGGCACGGACGCGACACGGACGGAAACGCGGCGCGATCGGGCAGCGTAACGGCGTGCGCGCGCTTCGGAAGCCAGGACGGTCCTGGGAGCATGAACTTAGAAAAATTCAGCTTTTATACTATAACGAAAGTCTGGCGTTCACGGGCTCTGGCTCTATTAGGTTTATTTATTAGGGTTATTGGCCCTATTAGGTTTATTTATTGGGTATTTCTTTCAATCTTCTTGTTATTATTTAAAAGGTGTGGTTTGTAGGAATTAACTCATTACTCGTTAGAACCTCGACGACTGCGCACGTTTGCAATAATAAATAAATAATAATTAAAAGATAAGTGTTTTACAGTGATAAATAACTAAAGTAAAAAGTGTTGGGTGCGAGTTTGAAAGGTTTGCAGTGTTAACCAGCGTATTAGGTATAATCTTGTTTTACAAAATTCTAAGGCCCACCTACACCATACATTTAGTGGGATCGGTTATCGGACAGATTATTTCCCCATATTACGTCTGATCGACTTCTTGTGTGACGTGTATGTTGAACATTGCAATCAGTATTTTCCATTTTACACCTACAATTATCGCTTGTGCCATTATGTGTCGCATTATCTAAAAGTTTGTTAATACTTACGTAATTTATATAGAGCTAGAGAGACATAATGTGTAACTGTCTTTCTGACACTTATTAGTAGATAGTAAACATACAATTATTTTAATGAGCCTCAGTAATCTTCATATATATTTGACCGAGGCATCGTAGCTATCACACGGATGAATCGATTTTGATCTAGTTTTTCATTTTGAGAAATGACTTGGTCGAGTGTGTTCTGAGACTTTATTTTTTTGTTCACAGTATCCATGACTATAAACAAAAAGAGACGATTGCTCAAAGACATTCCGGTCATTGTCGTACTGTACCTTTTGTGTTTAACTTATTAGCGAGGCGAGTAACGAGCCGGTTTCTTTATATCTTCTTTATAAAGTCTTATATAAAAGCGGAAGGTCATTCACTCTCATCGCGAAATCTCGGAAACAACAATTGCTAGTCTTAATTATGCACGGGAATTGCTTTTAGAACACAATTATGAATTTATAATCTTTAATCTTTATCTCATATCTTCTTTATTTGTATTATATTTTTGCGTTGCCGTTTAGAGTAGCTGTAAAATACAGCGGTAAAATACATTTATGTAATAAGAAAACAGTAATTTACCAAACTAAAAAACCCGAATGCGTTTCTACTTAAATACTTATTTATTTAATTAGGTGTAAAAAATCCGCCATTTTGTTGTTTTTTTTCATGAATCTATCGACACCTATATAATAGGGCTAAAATCTATAGAGCCGTTCAGGCTGCAGAACGTGCCTAACGTACATACATACCTACATACAAACATTAGTCTCTACAACTCTTTTTCTAACGCAGTCCATTCAAAACGGTGATTATTTCCCCGGTCTAGAAAACTACGCCATTTTGTTTACACAGAAAATATTCACTCGCCACTTTTTTACGTTTACGCTTTTCTGAGAAAACAGACAGGTTTTGGAATAATGTTTATACTTACAAAACGCTTTTTTTTTCAGCTAGAGAGTGATGATTAGGAACAAAATGGTCCCGCCGTTTGCAGTTGTTCTGCTGTCAATTTTATTTTGGGCTAATTGTCAACAAGAACGTGAGTACATATTCTAGTATGGGTACACCTTACAATTAAACTGAAAGGTGATACGCAATTAATGTACCATTAAATCTAAGGCCCTTATTAATAAACAAGTCTCAAACTCGGTCTAAAGACTCGCGATCGCAACCTCTACTTGAGAACCTATTTGACAGATAAAACAACTTTTCGTTTCACACAAAAATTAACAACTTTAGTTATGATACATACTTTGCTTTTCTTCTTATTAAAACTGTCTATCTGTCAAATAGGTTCTCAAGTAGTTACGATTGCAATTCTTCGAACAGAGTTTGAGATTGTTTTATTAATACGGGGCATGACAAATCTATACTAATATTATTTTTAAACGCGCTAATCTCAGGAACTACTGGTCCGATTTGGAAAATTATTTTTGTCGGATAGTCCATTTATAGAAGAGGCTTTAGGCTATATAACATTACGCTGCGACCAATAAGAGCGAAGTGAGAAATGTCGCAAAAACGGGAGAAATTATTCACATTTGGGGACTTTCGTTGCCTGCGCTGCATAAACGGTTTAAGTCACTCAAAAACCAAGGGAACGAAGACGCGGGCACAGCTAGTCTAGCAATAAAATCATGTTCGTTGTATGAAAGACAAATGTGTCTAAGCTACTGTTAGGTATAATATTCAACACATGTTAGTGATTAGCAGCTGTGGCAGAACTCGCAGCAGCCGCTCACCGAGTGGCAGTTGTCGCCATCGGATCCGGCGGGCCAGCCCCAACCGGAGGAGGAGAGAGAAGAGAGAGAGACACCAATGGATTTTAGTGAAGAATGAAAGGGTGTATGTTGATTTGCAAAGGGTGGAAGTTTATGACCAAAGCCTCGTACAGTGCTCTCGTTGCTTAGGATACGGGCATACAAAGAGATGGTGTAAGGAAGAAGACGAGAAATGTGGCCACTGTGGCGGTCCTCATAAGAGGACTGACTGCCAACAGTGGTCAGAGAGAGCACCTCCAGTATGCTGCAATTGCGTAGCAGCGGGGATAAGCAACGCGGAGCACGGTGCGTTTAGCGATGAATGTACGGTGCGAAAGAAGTAGGACACCCTCGCTCGCTCGATGGTGACGTACTGCTGAGGTGATTGCACGGGACAGTAGCAGGGACTTCCAGTACCAATTTCTGCAGTCGAACCTCTGAAGAAGCCAACTGGCTACTAAAGAGCTCATGCTTGAAGCCGCCAGGGCTAAGGCTTGTGTTGCGTTGCTCACATACCACGTGCTTAAGTGTTAAAAAAGTATGAGGTACAAGAAGTTATCACTTGAAAAATCCTTATCATTTCCAGAAATATACCTCCCCAACCTGTCGGACTCGTGTCTGCGGTGCATCTGCTACGTGGTCACCAAGTGCGACCAGGCGGCCACATGCAAAGCCGGCTACTGCGGGCCCTTCAAGATCTCTAGGGTCTTCTGGGTAGACGCCGGCAAACAGACCTTTCCCGATGACGACCCTGAGAGGAACTTCGGTGAGGATATACACACAAACGCCTCGTCTTGGCTTCATCCTTAGGTCCATCACTAATATGTCCCAGTTTCGCCAAACACTGTTTGTCAAATCCTACGTTAAATGTCATGTTATCCCTCTCGTATTTCCTACCAATGAATGAGGCAGGGTATTTTAACAAGCCGTCAACACTAGGGTTCGTGAAATCGAGACAAAATGCCAATTTCACCATCGCATGTTAAAGTTAATCCTTCATTAAATATCATGTTATCCCTTTCATAATTGGCATATCAATGAAAGAGGCATGGTATTTTAACAAGCTGTTAACAACAACATGGGTTGGTGAAATCGGGACAAAACGTGAATGTCCGTTTGTTTGTTACGCTTTCCCGCAAAAACTACGTCACCGATTATCATGAAACTTTATACACATATTCTAGGAGGTACAATAGGATATTTTGTATTCCACGCTGGTAAAGCAGAATATTTTAAAACAAAGTCCTCCGCCGCGTCTATCTGTTCGTGATAAAACAAACGACTACTGCAGCAGATCTGCATGATGTTTTCAACAATGGATAGAGTGATTCTTGAGGAAAGATTTTGTGTATTAAGTGGACCCGGTAGGTGGCGCTGCTGTCAGTGAGTTAAGAAACTTAATTCTAAGGCGGTACAAATTCTTCGAGGCTGTGTGTACAAAAATATTTTGGTTTGACTTTGTAACGTGTAATGTATTTTCAGCTTGGTCGGACTGCGCTCGGAACTACGAGTGTTCCAAGAAAATCATACGCGGCTACTTACAGAAGTTCGGAAAAGTAAGTAATATTTGTTGACAATTAATATTGAGGTACATGAATTGGATTAAAATATTATTATGATAGTGCAACCAAATTATAATTGCAATAGGAAGTAGGAACCTAATCGAAATTCGATTATTGTTATACAATAGTATTTAAATAAACCAGTGACTAACTACGACCTAAAAATTAGTCAAGTGCGAGTGGAAAAGCTGGCCGCTGCGTAGAGCAGGTCCTAATACCCTGGACCAACATTTTGGAATAAGTATGATATTCAATATAATAAACCTGATAAGATTTGACAAATTAGTAAAATATATTTATAATAATAATAATGCCTCCCACACCGATTTCGATGACGGTAGCCGGTTTCATTGAAACCAGGCCAGCTACGCAGGAGCTATTTTACAGTGCCCAAGTGTGTGCGCAATAAACACTCTCTCTTCCTTCACTCTCGTAGCCCCCACTGGGACGGATAACCGACATGACTGGCGGGAGATCAGGCGCAGGACCGACTTTTTACATGCCCATCCCACGCATGGATCAGCCTCATCATCATTCATCATCCTAACCAAACCTTAAAAACATTTTTGTTGACCCAACGCGGGAATCGAACCCACGACCTCTGGGTCAAGAGCGAAACTCTAAACCACTAAGCCACGGCGTTAAAAATATATTTAGTTAGGTTAGGTTAGACAAGATAAGACTTCAAGACAAAATATCACTTTTTAAATAGTCTTCTTATTAAATGATTTTATTTAGACTTTTATTATATGTTGTTCTTTATCAAATGAACAACATCTGATCGCGAACAATTTAGCAAATTATCTTGGCAATATCTTAGGTATGTTAACTAGTCTGAAGGATTTTCCTTAACAGTTAATACATTAGCAAATGTAACAAAACAGTTTTGCCTTGCGCTTCAGCGATTATCCTAAGGGTGCCTACCTACGGCCTACTATATCACCCCCGAGATCAATTTAACCTAAAGGTAAACAAACCGAAAACATCGAAACTTTCACATATTCACTTATTGTACACACTTATCAACACTTTCACATGTATATTAAAGGATCATACTTCAATAGCCACTACATTTAGTAACAATTAAACAATAATTAACTTATTTAAACATCAAATAAAAAACCTCCACAGTATAAATACGCTATTTTGACACTGCAGACTGTAGAATGTAGTCTATAGTCTATGGATTCATAGCAAACAATATTCATTGCATTAATTATATTGGCTTGTCATCACTGACTAGTCTATGGTTGTGTCATAGACGGCTTTGTTTACGTTTGAGTTAAATTTATCTCGAACGTACTATATTAGGACCGATAATCGCGCAAATTTTTGCCGCATATTAATTCTGACCGACTGTTTGTATGACGTTCTATTTTCCAACTACAAAAAGTCGGACATCTATCGTCGTTCGTGGGAGGCAGTATACTAACATTGTCTCAGAGTTAAGTCAAATTCTTTAGCGTTAGCATGATATTTATCTCTATTGTTTAACGCCTCCGTGGTCTAGTGGTTCAAAGCTTCGCTCTCGACCCGGAGGTCGTGGGTTCGATTCCCGCGTTGGAACAACAGAAAATGTTGTTTTCAGGTTTGGTTAGGACAATGCAGACTGATCACCTGATTGTCTGACAAGAAAGATGATCCATGCGTCGGATGGGCATGTAAAAAGTCGGTCCTGCGCCTGTTCTCTCGCCAGTCGTGTCGGTTTACCGTCCCACTGGGTTATGAGAGTAAAAGGAAGAGAGAGTGCTTCTGTGTATTGCGCACACACTTGGGCACTATAAAATAACTCCTGCGTAGCTGGCCTGGTTTCAATGAAATCGGCTACCGACACCGAAATCGGTGAGGGGAGCTATTATTATTATCTCTATTGTTACACAATTAAGGTACAAATTTGTGCAACGAAAATATGCAGGCTTACTCCCGTCACAATCGAGAATCGAATCAGCTCGATCTCAACAGCTTTTGGTGTTAATTTGGTGGATTACTTTGAAACTAACCAGGATAAAGACAATCGTTAGATCGCAACTTTTTGTACTCCCGGGCTCCGAACATTCGTCCCCGTAGAACGAAAACTCACCAGATAGCTTTTTCGTCATTTTGTGCTACGAGCGTTTAAAGTTTTAAAATATTGAAAAAAATCTAGCAGATTTTTGGTAAAAGATATAAACTTTTTATTTATGCCATTGCATAGATGGTGTACCAGAGTTACTTAAACATTACTTTAGATGATTTTTAATTATTTATTTTAATAGATATTCAATAAAAACCGATTTAGTTAGTTTTCGCCCAAAATATTTTTGACCTAAGCGCAATTTTATTGCCTATTAAATGTATTTAGTGATCTTTCGCATAAAAACTAATCTAACAAAAGGGGACATGTTACACTTGGTGAAAAGATAAAATTTACTTTTGATAATAAAAAAACAATGCTTTACTTAGATTTTTTTAATTTATGAAATTAATAAAATAAAAATATTATTTTGAAAAAAACAGTGTTATATTATAATTGACAATCGTGAAATTGTGCACCTAAAAGAAAATAAAGCCATCAAGTTTTAAGACTATAAGCAAAAAAAATTAATTTATATTATTTTTAGTCTAGATATATTAAGGTAAGAGGTGTATAAACAATTATAACATAATCAGTAATAAAAATGTTTATTTAACTTAAAAAAACACACCGAAAATACATTTCAATGACATTAATTTGTTGAGGTATTCGCACTACCAGTAGAGTTTTAACACTCTTATGAGCTCCTGACGACTGTTCATCCGTATTTAATTTTCTTTTAGGTGTATTTTTAAATGGGCTAGATCACTAGATTAGGTAAACATAATAGGCTGTGTGCTTCATCCAGAATTACAACCAGCGCAGTTTTGCCGACAAAGCTAATTCCACTTCATAACACTTGTACCCCCGAAGCGGTCAATTTTATGGAAGCATCCATTAAATAATAAAATGGATCCTTTAAACGGCTGGACTGTCTTCACCACACGCGTATACATTTGCCGTCATATAAACTTCATCTGTTAAGAGTACGTTGCTGATGTTGTCCATAGTCCAGACCAAATAATCGCAAGCGTACCTATATCTCGCTGTCCAATGAACCCGTGTAAGTTTTACCTATACAGCGTATGTTTAGAACATTGGGCATCTTCTTGAAGTCGATCGCGTATGGTTTAGAACATTGGCCATCTTCTTGAAGTTGCAAGCCGATTGCCGCAGTCGTGTTTCTAGAGCCTGGGTGGTTATAATGTGCTTCCGTCGTGCATTCAACGTGATAATATAACAATAATCATGAGCAGCTGTAGCTCTAGTTTTTTCTCATTCAGTTCTCTTAGCAACACTCCTGATTTCCTAAAAGCGCTCCCACTCATTTCTGATGGCTTTATGTAGCTTACCGACACGTATTACTTAGATCTCTGGTACTCTCGCTCATGAAGTAAAGCTACCGCGTTTCTAAGTATATATGACATCAAGAGACAGTTATAAACAGTTAAAGAGAAATTGAATAAAACTTATTTAATGATTATCGTATTCAAAGTTGTGATTATTAAATTCCATTATGAATCGTCCACAGACTTTGGCAATGGTATCCTCAAAGAAGCTGGTGTAGTAAACACAGTTGTTAGTGTGTCGCGAGAGTGCTACAACCGCGTAACTGTACCTATGCTGTCATGAATTCTCAGCCTGTCGCTCCTTGTAAACTTATCACCGACTCAAAATTTACCCCTTGAGATTCATGAATGTTCTTACGTGGAAGTTTTACCCAGTCCCGTAGGCTGCATCCCTGGTTAGTAATAGACTTCTTCTATTTCAGGGCATTTTTGCGTATTTTTGTATTGTACCTTTCGCTTATCTTTTGAATCTCAATGACTATACTCGATCGATGAATAAATGTTTTTTAGACCATCAGGGCGTATGTCAGCCACGTCCATGGGGAAGCAGTGCACGCAAATAGCTGATGCTTGTGACCAGGTTTGGTCACAAACATCAGCCATTTGGTATTGATATGTGAGTTATACATGGTGTAAAAAGACCAGTTATAATAACTTTGGGACATTTATACTACATTTTCTCATTTTGGAAATGTATTTTTTGTCAAAAACTGTTTTTTTTTGTCGTGAGATTGCAAAAAATATATTACTTTCGCTTTTTGATGAACAAAAATATATTTCTAGCATGAGAATAGATGTTTTAATCATAACCCAAAGTTATTTTTATTTATATTATATAACTGGTCTTTTTTCACCATGTATGCGATTAACGAATGACTGAAGTTTGATGTTCACTAAACTAATAAATACGCACTAAAACTATAATACCAAGTCACTTAACCTTGTTCGAAGAGCACCTAATTCGCATTAACGGTACTTTAAAGAAGTTGAAAACTCATCAATACGGTTTGAAGGTACACTTTTTTGGTATATTTTTAGGGAAAAAGTTACTAAATAGACTTAGTGAGTTTACGCATAACATTTTTCGGTGCAATCCTATAAAAAGTGCTAACTAAACCTATTTAATGAATTTTTGAGTTAGTGATTTTTTTTTAATATTACTTGTACAGAGGACGAAAACTACCTAAACCAACTTAGTTACGTAACTTTTTGCCTCCAGTAGTAGTCAAAATTAATTAAGTCGATTAAGTGTTTTTTCGCTATTTTGTTTGGCCTACAAACGAAAGTTTTAATGGAATTTAATTCTGAAACTAAGCCTCATATTGATACACTGATAACACAGAAAGATAGAGAAAAAATCAAATATATCAATGGCATACTTAACTCAATTTTGGCCATTTTGCTATCTGGTGAGTTTTCGTTCTACGGGGACGATATGCTGTAAGCAGTAAGACCGCCTTATTGTACAGTTCCTCTGATTGCTCTTGTTGTTTGCGTTTTTTATGTTCAAATAAATAATTTTCTATTTATCTAATGGCTACAATGAAACTATTTATAATACGTCTGAGATAAATTTAATCCAAACGTGAACAAAACCGTCTATTACACAACCATAGATTAGTCAGTGATGCCAATTGGCCAATATTAATACAATGAATAGTGTTTTCTACTTTTCCATAGACTAAAGACTATATTCTACAACATACAATAACTACGGCAGTGTCAAAATGGCGTATTTATAACTGTGCAGGTTTTTCATTTGATGTTTAAATATGTTAATTATTGTTTAATTGTTATAAAATGTATCGGATAATGAAGTATGATCCTTTAATGTGTTGAACCTGTGAAAGTGTTGATAAGTATGCACAATAAGTGAACATGTGAGAATTTAGATGTTTTCGGTTTGTTTTTTTTTTACCTTTAGGTTAAATTTATCAGGGACGAACTATATAGTATATGTCCGTGCCTTGCCCTGACCTGCGTGACCTTGGTGTTCTACAAGCTCATAAAGAAGTCTTTCCGTTTCAGGACTGCAACGACGACGGAGTGACGGACTGCTACGACTACCTGATGGTCCACATGAACGGCGGGTACGGCTGCACCACGCCGCTCAACAGCACCGACTTCGGCAGGAACGCGCTGGCCAGATATGAGGAGTGCCGAGCTTCGATATAATAAAATATAGAGCATTTGAACTTTTTTTCCTACGGGTCTCCGATGGACGCTTTCTAAATTTAATGTTTAAGGATTCATTTCTCACAAAAATAATACATAATATTATTTTCTAAGGCGAGAAACACAAGTTAACACAAAATTAGTATTACAATTATTAAACGAAAAATGGGTACCTACATTTAACACAATCATTGACTTATACTTTTAACACAATCATTGACTTTTCCCCGTTTTTGCAACATTTCTCACCGACGCTTCTCTGTTATTAGTCACAGCGTAATGTTATATAGCCTAAAGCCTTCCTCTATAAATAGACTATCCAACAAAAAAAGAATTTTCCAAATCGGACCTGTAGTTCCTGAGATTAGCGCGTTTAAACAAACAAACAATACAGGCTATATAACATTAAAAGGCTATATAACATTACGCTGCGACCAAAACCAGTCGGGCGTCGTCGTCGCCCGACGCCTTGACGCCGACGCCGACGCCAACGTCGCGACGCCGACGCCCGACGCCCGACGCCGCGACACCGACGACCGATGAGGCGACGCCGACACCGCGACGCCGACACCGCGACGCCGACACCGCGACGCCGACACCGCGACGCCGACACCGCGACGCCGACACCGCGACGCCGACACCGCGACGCCGACACCGCGACGCCGACACCGCGACGCCGACACCGCGACGCCGACGCCGACGCCGCGACGCTGACACCACGACGCCGACACCGTGACGCCGACGCCCGTCGCCGAAGCCCGACGCCCGACGCCGCGACGCCGACGCCGCGATGCCGACGAAAAAAAAGTCCTCAAAAGTGAATAATTTTCCCCGTTTTTGCAACATTTCTCACTGGCGCTTCGCTCCTATTGGTCACAGCGTAATATTTTAAAGCCTTCCTCTATAACTTCACTATCCAACAAAAACAGAATTTTTCAAATCGGACTAGTAGTTCCTGAGATTAGCGCGTTTAAACAAACAAACAATAAAGGCTATAAACATTAAAAGGCTATATAACATTACGCTGCGACCAAAACCAGTCGGGCGTCGTCGTCGCCCGACGCCTCGACGCCGACGCCAACGTCGCGACGCCGACGCCCGACATTGCGACACCGACGCCCGACGCCGCGACGCCGACACCGCGACGCCGACACTGCGACGCCGACGCCGACGACGCGACGCCGACACCGCGACGCCGACACCGCGACGCCGACACCGCGACGCCGACGCCGACGCCCGAAGCCGTGACGCCGACGCCCGACGCCGACGCCCGACGCCGCGACGCCGACGCCGCGATGCCGACGCAACGAAAGTCCTCAAATGTGAATAATTTTCCCCGTTTTTGCAACATTTCTCACTGGCGCTTCGCTCCTATTGGTCGCAGCGTAATATTTTATAACCTAAAGCCTTCCTCTAGCGCTTTTAAACAAACAAACAAACAAACAAACTCTTCCGCTTTATAATATTAGTATAGATAAACAATGCGCGGTCAAGCCACTCGCGCGCTCCGCACCCCTCGCGGCTCGCGTGTCGCCCATAGCTGCCGACAAGTCGCAAGGGGCAGACGCGCGCATGGCTAGACGCCATATAAGCCTCTCTCAAAGTATTTCATGGGGATAAGTTGCCTATAATCGCCACGCATGGCAGGCGAGTTGGCGTAAAAGGTAGGGAGAACAAACAGAAGTACAGCCTGATATTTGCAATAGTACTGTCCTACAGAACTCCGCACCGCCATTCTTGAGCAACTGCGCACTGAAGCAGCGCCACCACCACAAGGGTCCAATTAATACACTAAAACCTTCCTCGAAAACCACTCTAATCATTGGTGAAAAAGGCATGAAGATCGGTGCAGTCCTTGAGTATATCGCGAACATACAGACAGACGCGCCGGTTGACTTTGTTTTATTCACGCTGTAATATTAATGAGTGATAATACTTTAAGGCGTGTCCCGTATATAAAGTTTACTGTGAAAGTACCAGCGCTGAAAGAGGTACTTTTTTTAATTATTGTATGTTAATATTTATGATGTTGCGGCATTTCTCGTACAAACATGAAAGTCAAAAGTATATAAGTATGAGGCACATATACACGCTAAAATATCACTCATTTATTTTACACCTTGTATAACGAAGTATAGAAGTAGTATTGTAATTTGTATAAGTACCTACAAAGCAAAAGGTGTAGACCCCAAGCTAATGACTACCGTAAAAAACTTTTCTTGTCCAACGGGTATTTCAAGTTCTGGAACAAGATGGTACGAATATATTTTAGATCGTTTATTATAGATGAGCCTTAGCGACGATTTCCCCTGTAGCCGAGGTACAAGATTAAGTCCCGATTTCACCAACGCATGTTAGTGTTAACGACCTGTTAAAATACTTCTCATTCATTGATAGGAATTACGAGAGGAACAACATGATATTTAACGAAGGATTAACTTTAACATTGCTTGGTGAAATACGCCCTTAAAATATTAAAAAATCTAGCGATTTTAACCATTCAATGAATCTGTACAGAATCGCAAGGTCGAATATTACTGTTTCAATAAAAAATCTGTTTAGCACTGTTACTTTCTGAAAAAACAAGTCCAACTAGTCGAATCTCAAATGTTTGAAATAATCTTTAATTTATGATTATTATTTATTTAATTATCTGGAGGCACGGTCGTGGCCCGCCAAGACGAGCCTAGCGAAGCGTAAAGGCACTACCTTCGTTGCTTTGAACTCTCATTTGTATTGATATTATGTGTATTGTGTTTTAATTTTATCTGCTTTGTTGATGTTCCTGGATTTTATAATAATTGTAATATTTCTTTTTTTTTTTGGCACTGTTGGGTATTGGTGTTTTTTTTTTAATTGTTATATTATTTTACATATATTGTATTATTATTTATTTATATATTATATTTATTAACTTTATAACATGGAAACTAATTATAATTACGATGAACACGCTATTGCAGAAGATTTTTTCTCATTTTCCTCTAATGATAGCGAGGATAGTTATCTTAGTGCAACATTTGTCCCTCTAAATGATAATCTTTTTTTCAATATTTACTAATCTCGAGAAAAACTTTAATGTAGTACATATTAATGCCCAGAGCATTCCGGCACACTATCCGGATTTAATGGCTTCCTTTGGCGAGGCTCGATATGTTGATGCAATCCTGGTGTCGGAGTCGTGGCTCAAGCTATGTCTTCCTTCTTCAATATATTGCTTGCCTGGGTTTAACTTGATCCGTAATGACCGCATTGGTAGGGGTGGCGGTGGCGTCGCCATCTATCTTAGATCCGATTTAATTTACACACTTGTTAGCTCGTCTGCGCAACCTCCGTCACCCGATTGTCCTGAATATTTATTTGTTGAGGTACAATTAGCTTTTAATATCAAAATTCTCCTTGGTGTTTCTTATTGTCCTTCATCCCAAATGGATTGTTTTTTAGCTCTCGAACAAGTTCTGGAATATAATATAATGGGTGACTTCAATACCTGCATGGTTAGAGACGATCTTAGATCAAGAAAACTTAACTCTGTTTGGGATGGCTACAATTTGCACATGCTCCCACTTAATCCTACTCATACCTTTCCCGGTTGTTCACCGTCCTTATTAGACCTGATTATTGTATCGTCCCCTAACTTAGCTGTCAGCCATGGTCAGTGTTCAGCAGATTTATTTTCTTATCACGACCTTATTTACACCTCATACAGCTTGCGCCTTCCTAAAGTAAGAAAGAAGGTTGTGATGCAGCGGAATTTTGGAGCCTTGAATCTTGAGAATTTAAGACAAGATGCCAACAATATTGACTGGTCATTGGTTTTAACTGCAGACCATGTTGATGCTAAGTTGAGTATTTTTAATTCTCTGGTAACTCAGCTCTTTGACACTCATGCTCCAATTAGACCAGTTAAATTGAAGCAGTTACCGGCTCCTTGGCTTACAGATGAGTTAAAAATTTTAATCAAACAAAAACATTCCTCAAAAACAAAATACAAACTATCTAATAGCGAACATCACCGGGACCAATATATACGAATTAGGAATCGCTGTAACAAAATGTGTAGGGATGCGCAGCGTCGTTACATTCACTCTTCTGTAGAAAATGGCGATCCATGTAAAGTATGGAAGTTTCTAAGGACCCTAGGAATTGGCAAAAGCTCATATAACAATTCCTGTTTACTAAATAAGGATGATTTAAATAAACATTTTACTTCCACCTCTAACACATTTGACCATTCCTTAAAGTGTCAAACGCTTAATCACCTGTCTAGATCACCATTTCCTAACTTCCCACCTTTCGTACTTACACAAGTGACTGGAGATGATGTCAAAAGACATGTCTTGTCCATCTCCTCAAATGCCGTAGGTGATGATGGAGTAAGTCGCAAGATGATTATACCTATACTTGACACCATTACACCTATCCTTGTTCATATCCTGAATTATTGCATTGATACCTGTGTTTTTCCTAGTGCATGGAAGAATGCTATAGTCATTCCACTACCTAAGACCTCGCGGCCTAAGTTGGTGTCTGATTTCCGCCCTATCTCAGTTTTACCTTTTCTCTCCAAAGTTTTAGAACGGCTGATCAGTCAGCAGCTTACCGACTACGTAGTACACAATAATCTACTAAGCTCCTTTCAATCTGGCTTCCGTCGTGGTCACAGTACCACGACCGCATTAGTTAAGGTTACTGACGACATTCGCCTTGGTATGGACAATAAGCTTGTTACCTTATTAGCCCTGTTAGACTTTAGCAATGCATTTAACACGGTCGATCATGATATACTCATTAGTCTGCTAAGGTCCAACAACCTATCTCCTTCAGTAATTAACCTATTTCGCAGTTATCTGGTGGGTCGTCGTCAGAGAGTTAAAGTAGTTGATAATTTTTCGAACTGGTCTTCTATTACTGCCGGCGTCCCCCAGGGCGGTGTCTTGTAACCACTTCTATTTGCAATTTTTATAAATTCCGTTACCAAATCTATTTCCTCTTCGTTCACCTATATGCAGATGATTTCCAAGTTTATACTCAATGTTCTCTGATTAATCTACGGAATGGTATTAACACCCTCAACAGTGACTTGGAAGTAGTATGTGACTGGAGCAAGCGTTACGGTCTCCTCATTAACCCATCAAAAACGCAACTGATTGCTATTGGAAGTCCGTGGCTTGTGTCTAGGATTGACTGGAACAGCTTACCACCTGTTCTTTTAAACAACGTACACATTCCATTCAATGTAGGACAATTCTCAAAGTGTTAGTTACTAACCTATTTGGAAATAAAAGATTTTTCATTCAGTAAATGTGTAAAAAACTTGGGTGTTTATTTCGATGAAACGTTATCGTGGTCTCAGCATATTAATGAGATTAGCAAGGGGATATTTGCTGCTTGGTTCTCCGTTTGCCGCCTTCGTTACCTTCTTCCAATTCCAACTAAGATAAAAATAGCTGAATCCTTATTCCTGTCAATTCTTGATTATGCAGATGCCTGTTTTACTAACCTCACTGAAGAACAGCTAAATAAGCTCGAGCGACTTCAGAATCTTTCTATAAGATTTATCTTTGGCCTTAGAAAATTTGACCATGTGTCAGAGTTTCGATCCAGACTGAAGTGGTTGCCAGTACGTTATCGCCGGGATGCTCGTATCCTTTCTCTCGTTTATTCGATTATTCATGATCCTATTTTACCCTCATTTTTAAAAGATAATCTTATATTTCATGAAACTACAGTTAAAGAGTTACGATCTGCATCCAATTTTCGGCTTGAATTACCTACCCACCAAACAAAATATTATGGCTCCTCCTTAGCTGTTACTGGTGTAAAGCTGTGGAATTTGTTGCCAAAACCACAGAAATAAGGCCAAAACATATTAAACTGGCAAAGACAATGGATGGCTTTAAAATGATGGTCAAGCAGCACTATTTGACAATTTGTAGTGAGATTAATAAATAACTCCATAATCTGCGTTCATTATGTGTTTTAAAGATCCATGTTTATTTATTTATTTATATTATAAATTTATTTATTTTTATTAATTTTGGGTATGTATGTATCTATGTATTTATTCATATAATATTTATTTATAATAGTATCACATATAATATGTATTATGCTATTATTATTATTTTTTTACATGAACTAATTGATTTTATTTTATTTGCACACGCACGCAAAATTTCTGCTTCTACTATTCCTTTACCCGTGGTTGCCTGGAAGAGATTGCTACCTAGTAATAAGGCCGCCATTGTGTTACCTGTGTATATTGTTATCATTCTGTTTTATATGTATTTTTCTTTTATGTTGTGTGCACAATAAAGAATTCATTCATTCATTCTCATAACTTTACTTTGGATGATGCTAAATAGTTAAAAAGGAGAAAGCCCACTCTCCATAGTGTCTCAGGCCCAATGTGGACATCAAAATATCGCATTAAAAATGAGTGTTCTAAAATGTTAATAGTATTAGATATCTGAGAAAAAAACTTAAAATGCCGCCATTATTGTAGAAATATTTTTTTTTTTACTTTTTGTCTATTTTATTTTCAAGGCCTTTTCCGACTTTTCAATAATTCATAATAGTAAGATATAATAAGATAGCCCTTGTCGTAGTGCAAGAATTTCAGTTATTGCTACCCAGCAATTGTGGCAAACAAGATTATCGCCTGACACCTAAAACATATTAACATTAATGATAAATATTTTCAACCGTAAAAGATTTAACGATTAAACCATAATGAAAGAAATAATAGAAACATTTTATTATAATATTATGATTACCTGCTGCCGTGCAACCCACTGCAGTATGACACTTAATTCTTTGGGCTCTAAAATACGGTTCTCGGTAACATTATTACCACAACATATACAATGTTCTTCAGACATTTTGGTATGCACAATCAAATAGCGTAATCCTTTAATCCAGGGCTAAGTAATCGTAGAAGGAGAGAACAAAACTAGTAAAACAATGCCAAAGTCGTACGTGAAAAGCCGAAACAAGTTCAGGCGAGAAAGCCACATTGCGGTGAAAAAAATCGAAAACAAAACGCATCTTTTAGCAACAAGCGAACGGTCGAGATCATTCGTTTGAAAAATGACATTTCAGTCATCAGTGTTGCCGCTTGTCGCAAAAAAATGAAATCGATAAATCGATTACGTAAAAAATAATCGATATAATATGACTTTTTATTAATCTTTATTGTTTATAGTAACAAACGTCAACATTGGTTTTAAGATAAATGTTTTCTTTTGATTAATTCTTTACCGACCCGTTATTTGTATTTTACATGAGTTTATTTTATTTGTTTATAAATCGATATTCGAATTGATTGATTAGAGTTTTATCATCGGGTAACATTTCACCTCAACGTTCTACTTAGGTTCCAAATAATCCAATAAAATTCCTTTTTTTATTGGAACATTACTGATTATAGTGGCGGTTATTTGAATGTTATCAAAAATCAGGTCTCTTTATGGTAGATTTCTGGAGAAATTAAGTCTTCTTAAGACGGCTGTCCGCTCTGGGCCTGAAATGGGCTTTCTCCTTTCAAGATATAATGACACCAGTAATAACATGATACAAAGTTTGAATGTCCTAGCTATATCTATATACTTTCGTTGCGTGCGCTGCATAAACGGCAACGTTGGGTGCCGGCGTCGCGTTGTCGGGCGTCTGCGTCGCGGCGTCGGCGTAGGCGTCGGCATCGGCGTCGGCATCGGCATATTTAACATGGCGTTAACTTTAACATTGTTTGGTGAAACACGGCCTTAAAGGGCAAATATAGTCTTCATGGAATGCTTTAGCCAACTAACGTATTTAAGGGTCGATTTTTCAATCGTCAGATAACTTTTATCTAAGGAATAAATATGTGACTTTGGCAGATTTTGTATGGAACAACTGTCAAAGTCACATGTTTATTCAAAAAAATGATAAGAATTAATACCGTGATGTTATAAATATTTTTCCAAAAACCGCTTTATTGCCCATTTTTTGATCCTGTTAGTTATTTAGTAAATCTTAAGAGATAGACATATACCTACTGTCACGGACTTTTTTTTTATTATTAAAAAGGAATAATTCTTTCATACATATTTTTTGAGTAACTTAAACCGTTTATGCAGCGCACGCAACGAAAGTCCTCAAATGTAAATAATTTTCCCCGTTTTTGCAACATTTCTCACTGGCGCTTCGCTCCTATTGGTCGCAGCGTAATGTTTTATAGCCTAAAGCCTTCCTTTATAAATGGACTACCCAACAAAAAAAAATTCAAATCGGACCAGTAGTTCCTGAGATTAGCGCGTTTAAACAAACAAACAAACTCTTACGCTTTATAATATTAGTATAGATTTATGCTCTACGCGTCATTCTCTTCACACTATATTCGACTTGCTATATGACCCATGAATCAACCTGTTTATAACCCAAACGTAAACAAACCCGTCTACAACCATAGACTAGCCAGTGATGCCAATTGGCCAATACTATACAATGATTATAATTGTTTGCGACTATGAATCCATAGACTATAAACTATGTTCTACAGTCGGCAGTGTTAAATTGGCATATTTTTACTGTGAAAGTTTTTTATTTGTTATTTAAATAGGTATATTAACTAAATATTGTTTATTGTTCTAAAAGGTAATGAATAATTATTACGTACGATCCTTTAATATTCCGGTGAAAGTGTTGATAAATGATAAGTGTACACTATAAGCGAATATGTGAAAAATTCGGTGTTTTTGGTTTGTTTACGCTTAAGTTAAAATTGAAAAAGACGTACTAATAAACCTACGCCAATGGTAGAGTCTCCCCCGGTTTCGGAAAAGGCAAATTAACGATCAAATCATCTAAGCAGAGATCAAGTCTCTTGACTTGATAATTATCAAATTAAGTATTAAGTTTAAACTTGATAAGATATATTTAACCTACCTATGATTTTCACACGCTCACCTGGCCAGAGTGGCCGGGAGCGGGGGAACCACGACCAGGGGCTAATGAGCCCCTCTACGTGGGGTCGAAGGACCCGGTATTGAAGATACCGAGCCGTATTATACTTTATGTTTTTCTAGGGAAAACCCCCCGCGGCAGAACGCAGGGGAAAACCATGGCGCTAAGGGAAAAGAAGCCTTGAGAGGCTTATTCCTGAATGGCGAGACGACAAGTGGCGTGTGAGGCCCCGGTCCTGAGACCGGGGAACGTGTGTGGTTCCACTCCTCCCACGCCTCTCATCGTCCCGCGGACCAAAGCTTAAGATATATTTTGAACACTGATTAGTTAATTTGGCGTTGATTAGCCTTTCAGAAGCCGGAGGTTACAGTAGCCAATTACTGCCTATCGTCTTAAGGCGAGGAGTAACCGCAACTAGCGCCACTCTTTTTAAAATAAATTTAACAATGACACAAAGATCTTATTAAAAAAGTAATCGGTTCAAACTTTAAGTAAATAGTTAAACTAATTTATTATAGTAATATATAATAGTTAAACTAATATTATTTATTATATCTATAATAACTAAAACGGCCGTTTTAGTTTTTACTTACGAGATAGGATTTAGAGCTGTACCTAATTAAATGCCAATAAATTAGTTTAACTATTTAGTTAAAGTTTGAACCGATTACTTTTTTTAATAATATCTTTGTATCATTGTAAAATTTATTTTAAAAAGAGTGGCGCTAGTTGCAGTTACTACTCGCCTTAACCCAAAGACGTCATTGCACTATTTCCATATTGTCAGGAGTTTAAAACTAAACATTTTCAAGAATATGGAGAGAAAGAAGATACCTTCAATACATTAGGCATTCTACCATTCTTGATTTTAAACTTAAAGAATACAGGAAGAATTGTCTGATGTAAAATTATACAAAATTAAAAAAGGAAGTTGATGGTGTAATAACCTTATTGATATTACCTTGATACCTGTTCCTACTAGACAGTATACATGCTACATGCACTGTACAGATAATTCAACTAGTTTGTAAACTTGATCTTGATCAAAACCTGATTTACATAACCACCGAGCGTGTTGCACTGTGGTGGTGCACTGCTCACGCTTGATCGAGTAATAAGTAATTAATATCGAGTAATAAGTAATAATATTGAGTAATAAAGTATAGTAAACAATAAGTGCAAGTTTAAAAGGTAAGTTGAAACCTTCATACATTCGTATTAAATAGAAAAAGGTTAAAAATGTTTGCTTATTTAGATGTTTTTTTATATCACCCGCTATTTCGTACGCGTAAAATTAAACGTATATTTTGCATAAAAAGCCTATTATTACTTACCAAACTTTATCAAAATCCGCTCAGTGGCGTGGAAGAATAACAAATATCCACATACAAAGTTTCGCATTAATATAATTTGTACTTAGTATATTATATCTATACTTTATGTCGATTTCAATAAGAATTTG
This sequence comes from Celastrina argiolus, assembly GCA_905187575.2. Classification (NCBI taxonomy): domain Eukaryota; kingdom Metazoa; phylum Arthropoda; class Insecta; order Lepidoptera; family Lycaenidae; genus Celastrina; species Celastrina argiolus. Next base: position 14,105,047 of record LR994595.1, on the reverse strand, counting down.
AGTTTTTGTTGCCTTATTCCAATTAGGTTACTACAGGAGAGGTCCTAATTGAGGCTTAAGTTATTCTTAAATACTTTCTCGATTGTATTCTGTACTTGCTATTACGTTTGTTGATGCCTTGTCTCCTGATTCATTAATGCATTAAGTATTTTAAAAGTTACATTAAAATATAATAGTTTAGTCTGTGAGAACTACGTAGTTATTTGATAAAGTACGCTACAGACGTAACGATTCATCGTTGTACATAAGCTTCGCTAAACGGCATAGCGATGATGGGGAAACACAACAGCCCTTTTTCCATACAGTAACAGGGGTCTACGTGACCCCTGCGTCACATAGACCTCCAGATTAAAAATTGTTTAGGTTAAAAATTGTTACTCTAGCGAGGAGAAAACAGGTTCCTCCCCGCTAGAGTAACAATTTTTAATAGCTGTGCCCGCGGCTTTGTTCCCGTGGTTTTTGAGTCACTTAAACCGTTTATGCAGCGTACGCAACGAAAGTCTCCAAATGTGAGTAATTTTCCCCGTTTTTTGCAACATTTTTCACTGACGTTTCGCTCCTATTGGTTGCAGCGTAATGTTATGTAGCCTAAAGCCTTCCTCTACAATCAACAAAAATAGAGTTTTTTTAAATCGGACCAGTAGTGAGATTAGCGCGTTTAAACAACAAACAAACTCTTCCGCTTTATGATATTAGTATAGATACTATTAGCACATCCCTATATTTTTCTTTTTTTTCATACATTCATTATTAAAAGAGTTATGAACGTTAAAAAAATATGGCCAAATTTTCGGTCGTGTTCATAACATCCAGAAAACTTTAAGAACCTACATTTTATATTAAATCAATACAAAGGCACTCTACACACTTTTTAGTTTAAAATGAAAAAAACCTAAATCGGCTAAGTTTTAGCAATATATTTATATAAATAGGAGGCTCAGTTCAACTTCCAACGAATCGTAACGTGTGTAGCACACATAATAAAGTACAAAATGATAATGATCATTGATGTTGGGAATTGAATTGTTTCAAATACCTAGTTAATTTTGTTCAAACTAGAATAATCCGTACACACAAAACATTATTAACACATAGTTTAAAAATATATTTGTTGTAATTGTACTGTTACCCGACTTCAGCGAAGAATGGTAATGATTTTGGCAGTCTATATTATGTGTGTAACGACTGATCCGAATTTAATGAAAGAGATGTCAATAGATTTGGTATAATATAATCTACACTTTTACTAATATTATAAAGAGGAAAGTTTGTATTTTTGTATGTAACAACTTAGCTCAGAAAGTATTGGACCGATTTTAATAATTCTTTTTTCATTAGAAAGCTACATTATCACTGAGTACATATACTTTAGGTTATATAAAAATCAATTGCTATTCGTTAGTCTCGCTAAAACTCGAGATCAGCTTAACTGATGCGGCTTTGAAATTTGGTCCCGGGATGGTAAACGCGCTAATCTCAGGAACTACTGGTCCGATTTGAGAAATTATTTTTGTTGGATAGTCCATTTATAGAGGAAGGCTTTAGGCTACATAATATTACGCTGCAACTAATAGGAGCGAAGCGTCAGTGAGAAATGTTGCGAAAACGGGAAAAATTATTCACATCAAAAACCAACGTTAATCAAAAGATAATCGCGATAGTGTTTCCGACAACCACGCGAACGAAGTCGCGGGCACAGTTATATAATTACTATACTTATACGAGATTAGGATTTTTACAAAAAATATGGATTAAATCAAACCCTTATTTTTCAGAACCGCCATGATAGTCCGAACATTTTCATCCTTCCCGGTGATACTCCTGTCAGTGTTTGTGGTTTGGTCCTACTCTCAGAACAGCCGTAAGTTTCGCTTCTAAAGCATTCAGACTTCAGAGACATAGTAATTGCTGCTGGAGGGACTAAGTAGAGATTTTGACATAAGATCCATACATTTTCTGTCAAAATATCCACTACTAATAAATGTATGCAACTGAAGTAATCGTTTAATATCTTGGAGTCGTTTATTATCACCATCATCATCACCACTACCACCATCATCATCACTCATCACCTCCAGTACCACCATTATCATCATCACCATCACTACCACCTCCATCATCCTCATCATCATTATCATCACCACCACCATTATCACTACCATCATCAACATCACCACCACTAGCACTGCCTGGTCTATCACAAAGTACTTAGCTAACAAAGCTCCATTCATTCCAGACGTACATACGTACGTACATAGACACTGCAGACATAGCCTGCTCACTTCCACTTTAGCGTGGTTATTCAACGAGAAATGTCAGTAACTTTAGCTCTGTAGCGGTACTACTAGCGCCACATCCTGCATCGCGCTATCGAAGTTTTCTAAGTCCGGCGCTATATAATACGACATCTGAAAACTAGTACAGTGGGCTTCGGCCTGCCCGAGCATACCATCTCGCTCGGTCGGAGATCTCCCTTTGGGGCTTCCACTCGTACTCCCACAGCTCTATTATATTTAGTCAAGACAGGTAATCTTCTAGATTAAACACTGCCATCGTGTTCCAGGTGTGTTCATCTCGAATCTATCAGAGGCGTGTTTCCGCTGCCTCTGCTACGTGTCCACCAAGTGCGACCAGGGCGCCACGTGCAGGGGCGGCTACTGCGGGCCCTTCAACATCTCGCGCGTGTACTGGGTGGACGCCGGCAAGCCCACCTTCCCAGAGGACGACCCTGAGAGGAACCACGGTAATGACAGCAACTTTAAAGGTTTCGTACCGGATAGGGGCCTTATTACTAAGACTTCGCTGTTCGTCTGTATCTCAAAGACCAATAGCGAGCATGTTAAAATTTTCACAAATATATTTCTGTTGTCGATATAGCGAATACTTATTGGTATTCCATAATATAAAAACCAGGGACTCCCATTTAACAAACGTGACTTTTGTAGTCGTTTTATTTTTATTCGACATTTTATTCCATGTGCTAGTTGTCTACAGTTCCATAAAATTTTATTTTAACTATAAAAATAAAACGATAGTCCCCTGAGCCTTTCCGCATTTAAAATAGTAAAGTAATTTTCACACTCGCGTCACTTACTTATAAAGAGGAAATCGGTTACAAACAAACAGTTTAAAAAAGTAAATTCCGACTACTGAAACACGCTGTAATAAATTCTGGCATTTATCAGGTGATTGCGAGCAAAGCTATGAGCAACAGATATATTTTGAATTGTACTTATAAAGCAACAGATAAATTAATACCCCACAAGACGCCGTCATGGTCTACCATCCCATACAATCTATGTTTAATAGAAAAAATGCAATAGATGTCACTACTATTAACGTTTGTAAATTATAAAATGTTATTATGCCGAATTAAGTACAAATATTGACATTAAAATAAAATAATGATAAGAATATTTTCTAAGCATATCATCACATTAAGCTAAATTCAACTCCTTAATTAAGAAGAAGATACGAAACGAAATTAGTAATTAGTATTTTCCAATAGTGGCGCTAGATGGCGGTTTTTGGAATGTGCCTGGACTTCACCCTTTATCTATTGGAAATCGTAGAAAACAATAATAGCCAGTCGAATTGCCCGTATTAGGGTGATACCAGTGATTTCGTGTTTTTTTTTATGAAAAGTGTAATTTTTACGTTTTTTTTTTTATATTATTTTACCAAAAAAATTTTTTTATCCTTTCTTTCGACACAAACCAAGCATTTCCTAAATGTGTGTTTCAGCGTGGGAGGACTGCGCCAGAAGCTTCGACTGCGCCAAGACGATTATACTCGGATATCTTCAGAGGTTTGGAAAAGTAAGTTTGTTTGTAACTAACCGACTTCCAAAAAAGGAGGATGTTCTCAATTTGTCCCTTTTTTTATGTTTGTACACCGATTACTCTGAGGTTAATGATCTGATTTTCGTTATTCTTTTTGTATTTGACGCAGAATAGCTGCCATTTGGTCCCAACAAAATTTTACATCGTTTGGCGCTGTAGTTTTTATTTTATGAACATATTACATGAAAACTTTTAACGAATTAACACTTGTCGGTACATTTTTTATGTCGATGATTTATGTATGTAGTTTCAGTGCTCTGTGCGGCTAATTTGGGAGTTTTTCACTTTCGAATTTATAATTGACTCTCATCACAAAAAGGAGGTGGAAATTATAAATATTATGTCTATCAGTCTGTCTGTAGCATCGTAGTTACAAAACGGATTTATAACTAGAGACAACCGACTTCGCTCTGGACCCGGAGGTCGTGGGTTCGATTCCCGCGTTGGAACAACAAAAAAAGTTGTTTTCAAGTTTGGTTAGGACAATCACCGCCGATCACCTGATTGTCTGACAAGAAAGATGGTCCATGCGTCGGATGGGCATGTAACAAGTCGGTCCTGCGCCTGTTCTCTCGCCAGTCGTCTCGGTTTACCGTCCCACTGGGTTATGAGAGTAAAAAGAGAGTGTCTTTGTGTATTGCGCACACACTTGGGCAATATAAAATAACTCCTGCGTAGCGTAGTGTCGGTAGCCGATTTCATTGAAACCGGGCCAGGTTTCAATGAAATCGGCTACCGACACCGAAATCGGTGAGGGGAGCTATTATATTATCATTTTTCCAGGACTGCAACAGCGACGGCGTGACGGACTGCTTCGACTACATGATGGTGAACGGCAACGGCGGGTACGGCTGCACCGCGCCGCTCAACCGCAGCGGCAACGGCAGGCGCTGGCTGGCCCGATACGAGGAGTGCAGATATTCGCTCTAATAAACGATAAATAGGAGGTGTTATTTACTGTATTTAGTACCCAACTTCGATCATTAAATATCGTGTCATTACAACAAATCCGTCTCGGCGAATTGAAAAGTGAGCTGTTATTTAATTTATTTTGCTAGTAACAATGCCAACGACACGATTTGAAATCGGTAATTATGTCACATAAAATTTTCAGAAATCTGATTTTATGTACGTAGATTGCGGTGTATAAATGTATATTGAAAAATAATAAGAGACATCCTTAATGATTTGAAATCACCAAGCACCAAATAACCAACTTTGAAATGTTTTAAAACTTTTGTCACAATTCGTTATTAAACAAATGTAACTCTATTGGCATATACGACGGGGACACACTTTAGCCTTGTTTTTGTATGGGACACGTTATCTAGTGTATTTTTGTTCGAAAGTACCACGCATCTAGATAAGTGGTATGGAACCGAATTAGTTTACGCTCGGAGAATACCGTTTTATTTATTATGTAATGTAATAAAAATAAAAGTAATTGAAATAACCTATCCAAAATATATTGATTGAAGCGATGGTGAAGACACATATTTATTTAACCAATTCTCCCAAATATTTAATATTAAATTATTGCAATGTATCTATCTTAGGTATTTTTTAATTATTTATTGTTAAACCAGCCAGGTTTTGGAAAGTAATAAAAAACGGGGATTTAAGCTATAGTCTAAGGTCAAAGGTGGTGGAACGAACCTTTAACAGTTTCAAGATTTAGTTAACGCGGGGTTCATGGTAGGTACATGTTATAGGGAAAAAAGCAGACCAATAGATAAATACAGTTTAATAATAATAAAAAGGATTCTAGCACCACATTTTTCCTTGTGACTAATGGTGCGAGGAACAACAACAAAATGAGTACATTAGTGCAATCTGCATTTCAATATTGTGACAGACAATAAATATCTATTAATATTATTAATAATAATAATAACATCATCATAATTAATATGACGTCCACAACTGGCCATAACACATTTTTTTTTTGATGTCGCAAGGGAAATTCATTAGGCATCCCCCGGGGAAGGTCTCCTAGGGGTATGAGGGACTCCCGCCTCACTACGGGCGGTTTACCCACTAAAACCACTTGCGGATTGCCATCAGCCGTTGGGATAGGAAGAGTGCCCTGGATCTGGCAAACACAGGCCACACTCCCCCAACTGGACATTAGCCTCCCCCAAAGTCCTTCATAGGGGTTAGTTGTCTTTACTCGCCACGCTTGGCAGGCGAGTTAGCGAGCGAATACCCTACTCTCACACAACTATTGTTAAAATTGTATTGATGTTACATTATTAACCAAAGTCAATATCTGAAAAAGGGCACGAATTAAAAGCGTTCAAACCGACACGAGAAACAGTGCTGCATTTTTGACATTCAAAATTCTACTTTATTCAGTTCGCTAGAAGGTACACGTAATTTTGCAAGAGCGGCGCCGCGTATGATGCTAAAGTGTATCTTCTTATTTATTCTTCTTATATATAAAAATGAATTGCTGTTCATTAGTCTCGCTAAAACTCGAGAACGTCGTAACATATTTGGCCTTGAAATTTTTGGTCTTGAAATGTTCGTGGAAGTCCAGGGAAGGTTTAACGGTTTGTATGCTCAACGAAGTGGGCACGGGTCAGATAGTGTAGTGATATAATTGTTCATCTTAGGAACTTCGATGTTACGGACGGACACGACATAGGTACCTAGAATATTTCAAATCAGACCACGAGTTCCTGAGATTAGCGCGTTCAAATAAAGAAACTGTTCAGCTTTATAATATTAGTATAGATAATATAAGTATAGATTCTTACCAACATAAATATTATGGGTTGAAATTTCTTTATTTCAGTCCTCCTTTACACGACGGAAAAAAATTTAAATGCCCGACCATTTGCAGCATTGCATTAAATGAAAAGAAAATGGCGGCTTGAAAAAGTGCGCTTTTAGCGGGAACAAAACGGCGGGAACGGCGCTCCATTGATTCCGCCGACGAGTTATCAATAACAATTATAACTAGTGCAGCTGAAGCCATTTCATATAGGAAATGGTTAATACTTATTACGTGCCTTTAGTGGCTTTTGAAATTGATCTTCAGTCTACTAATAATACTAATAAATGAGTGATAATACTTTAGGTTGTGTATGTACCATGTAGAGTATACTGTGAAAGTACCAGCGCTGAAAGACTTACTTTTGACTCTCATGTTACCCATACAATAATTTTAAAAAGTACCTCTTTCAGCGCTGGTACTTTCACATACTCTATACACGGGACCCATACACACCCTAAAGTATTATCACTCATTTTTTACACCTTGTATAGTGTAGACTGTAGACCTGTATTGATAAAGAAAAAGTGTTGAGAATAACTTTACCTACTGTATCTACAGTTTCTCGACAATTCTACAAAATGAAAGAGTATAAAAAATACTACAACTACTACAACTAAAACACAATTACATAAGACTTGCAAGGCCCATACATAAGAGCGTTCCTCAATTGTTAGTTATATCACTAACCGCTTGATGGCATTAGGTGTACAATTTAAATATATTATATCTAGCAATATCCCGCGAAACAATTATAACCACAATCTGCAAGCAGATGAGTGAGTGTACGAATAGGCATGCGTTTGATGCATCTCCCTCCTCCCACACTGCTTATGCGTACACTCAGTGTGGGAGGAGGGAGGTGCATCAAACGCATGCCTATTCGTACACTCACTCATCTGCTTGCAAATTGTGGTTATAATTGTTTCGCGGGATATTGCTAGATATAATATAGGTATTTAAATTGTATTCTATGGATTTCCGCAAAGTAACGCCTGATTCCATTAACTATGGCATTAGGTGTATCAATTTTTCAAAATAAGTCAATGGTACTACTTATAATTACTACAGTGATCGTGTTCCATCACATATAGTACAACAATCGTAAATATCTTCTAAAACCCTGAAACACAGTTATTTTCAACAAATAAATTAGTATTATACCCATGTACGAGTTGCACGACAGAACAAAAGGAAAATAAGAGAGCTTATCTTTTCGTTTCAGCTACGTTGAACAAGTTTAGATCATAAAATAATATCGCCGTGTAGGGCACTGCAAATAGAAATATAACGCGGTTTTCGTGCAATACACACTGGGGTGAAAGTTTTGTTCGGATTTTATACTGGGGCTAAAATGAGGGAAATCGATTTAAATCAGCAAAAGTTATGTATTTACACGGGGTGATTAATGGGTAATATAGCAAGCCGAGTACATAGGTAGTGTGAAGAGAATGACGTGTAGAGCATTTTACAAAAATATAAGAAATGGTAAAACGTAATTTTTTTTTTTTTGATTTTGAGTTTTGACAAAGAATAATTAAAGAAAATACATTTCCAAAATGCGTAAAGGTAGTATAATCGTATATTAAAGTAATAGTGACTGTTCTTTTTACACACTGATTGAATATTTTGTTTCAAAGTTTTTTATTCTAAGGTCTAAAATGACCACAAGGAGTGAATCTTAATATGCTGGGGCTCCGAGTCTATACACACGAACGCACTAGTTGTCGACCCAAGACCTGACCACTCTGATCAGGACCTAAAACCTCATTTGTTTTGTGACTTTTATCTTTGATCGCGATTTGTCGCGTTATTTTAAGTAATTGATATGATTTGCCAAAACAAAAAATGCTCTACACGTCATTCTCTTTACACTATATTATGCTTAATATATGCACCGTGAATCATTCTGTACTTTCCGAAAGGCAATAGATTAAAATGTAAAATATCAGTTGTTAATTTAAATACTTGTAAGACAAGAAAACAAGGTTATTTTTGTAAGCACTTAGGAGTTGAATTTTGAAAAATTCTTTAGTGGATGCCTTCGACGTATGAGAAATACGTCTGCGAAATTTCAATTTAGGCTGCGTGCGCCCGATAATATAAAAAATGGAGTACTTGCTTTGTAATCATGTTTCTCAATACTGGTATTATTGTAAAATAAAAAAATATATAATATACCTAATAATCAAATTATATTTACCAGAGGATAATCGTTTTATACATTGAATTTTTTTCGTTTTAATATAGCTTAAATTAATATGTAAAGTATAGTCTTTTTTTAACGTTGGAAACTTTTTTCTCCTTATACAGGCTGTTTCATGGTTCATATATTAAGCCGAATATAGTGTGAAGAGAATGACGCGTAGAGCTTGTTGTTTTGGAACCTCATATAATAAAATAAAAAAAACCCCCTCCTACCTCTTTCTCATCTTACAAATAGTCGTTCAAAGTCATTTGCGATATACAAACCCTTAAGCTTTTATATATAACTAGCTGACCCGTGCCCACTTCGTTGAGCATAAAAAACCGTTTAAACATTCCCTGGACTTCCACGAATATTTCAAGACCAAAAATAGGCAAATCGGTTCAGCCGTTCTAGAGTTTTAGCGAGACTAACGAACAGCAATTCATTATATATATAAGAATAATAAAGATACTATTATAATTAAAGTCAGGTTTATAATACAAATGATAACTTATAACAATAGTGGTAAACCGCAGTCTGGTATATTAATGTGATTTTCCTACAAAAACCAGCATAAACACTCGACTGTTTGACCGCGCAGGTCTTGTGTGAACCACAATACCTGTAATAATATCTTAAGGAAAATATTGTGTTTATTTATAATCAGGTAAGATTCTGGTTTTACCGGTGTTGTTGTTAAATCATCGTTTATGTTTATGTATCCTCAATTAATCAGTATTAAAACTATATTGGATGGGACAAGTAACCAAAAGTGCAATAAAAAATATATTTTGTCTCTTAATGGTTGTCTGTCTAAACTTCAGTTATTTTGAAAATTCTTGTTTTAAGGTTATTGACTCTTGGCTAAAAGAACAATATTAAAAACTAGCTTTGACCATCAGCTTCGCCCGCGTGAATTAGATTTCACCCCTTTACTGGTTGACTTATGAAAACCCTTCCTTAGGGGATGCTTTCATCAACATTAGCCAAATTTAATAACATTGATATTTGATACATGTGTCTGTGCGTTGATACATAAGTCAATCACTTTTTCTTAATCATAAAAAATAATCGGGTTCGGGTTTAAGATCATTTTTATTCCTCAAAAAAGAATACAATATTATTCACTTACATTGATGGAATATTTTCTAAGTAAGATTAAATTTTTGCAATGGCGCGGCATTATAAAACAGTCGTTATTACTAATACAATAATAAAAGAAACAAAAAAAACATAAAAATTTTAACACTTAAATAGGTATTGTTAACAAAGCTATTCAAATACATTTAATACGTAATACAAATCAAAAATTATTATTTGCTTTAAGCATTAGATGTACCATATTTTATTTTGTGGGTATACGAAAAAATAATTGCAATCCATTGGTTCAAACCAGTTGCGCTTATCGGTACAACACAGATCAAGCGCATCTGGAAGCGACATTCAGATTGTAAGTTTGTACAATGACAATATTTTTTTAATTTATAATGTAATATACCTATGTATTATGTAGTGTAGTAGTGGTTAGATATTAGGCATTAAGTATTTAACGATTTTATAATAATTTATACAAAATTATCACATTTTTTTCCAACTATTTAGTTTAACCGTTTCTCAAGTTAAATCGTCTAACGTCTTCAATTTCAGAATCACTCAAGATGCGTGTTGCTGTGTTTGTTGTGATGGTCCTCTGTTGGGCGTGTGCTTCAGGTAAAAGATTTACAACATTTCTTAAATTATAATATTATACTATTAAGATATTCTGCCTCAGTTACTCCGTGCCGAATATCATTAAAAATATTTTTGAGGTTCATTTCATTTCATCTTCTTCTTATATTATATAAAAATGAATTGCTGATCGTTAGTCTCGCTAAACTCGAGAACGGCTGAACCGATTTGGCTATTTTTGGTCTTAAAATATTCGTGGAAGTCCAGGGAAGGTTTAAACGGTTTCTATGTTCAACAAAGTGGGCACGGGTCAGCTAGTCGTTTATATTATTTGGTTATAGATATTATTTTCAAAATTGGGTTGAAAATATTGAAAATTTTGATACCAAATCTCCACAGAAGCCGAAGTAACCAATCTCACAGAAGCCTGCTTCAAATGCCTGTGCATGGCGCCGACCCAGTGCAGATCCCCCAAGCGCTGCTTCGGCGATTTCTGCGGACCTTTCAACCTGTCAAAAGACTACTGGATTGACGCTGGCCAGCCTACGCTGAAAAATGATGACGAGGGGAGGAACGGAGGTAGGATTAGTCAGGAGATTATTTACTAATAATAAGTGCAAAAGAACCTGTGATCTTCTTACTCTGTACGAAACCCGTCGAGTCCGGTTTTCTTGCATAGTCTATTATTTTTTTTATGGACGCTTCACACCACGTCAATCTGGCCCTGTGCTAAGTATCCGAAGAACTTGTGTTACAGGTACCAGACAACGGAAATATATTTAATACTTTTATACTATACACATATTTAAGATTTTTATTATAATATTATACACAAATTTAATACACATCCACGACCCAGGAACATTGAAAACTTTTTCTTCCCTCGGCGTGATTCGAACCCGCGACCTCTCGTTCGAGCATCAACGTGCTCAACCACTGCGCTACGGAGGTCGACAAAATCGCGGTTCAATATTTTTTAATAATCAGTGTGTATGTTTAAGGTTCGTTTTAGTCTTAGAGCCTAGCTATTGATCTAGGCTCTAAGCCTAAAACGAACCCCTCCGCGTCAATACGCGGAGGGGTTCGATTCCCGCGTTGGAATTTGGAAGAACGAAAAATTTTGTTTACAAGTTTGGTTAGGACAATGTAGGCTGATGTCAAGGAAGATGATCCATGCGTCGGATGGGCATGTAATAAGTCGGTACTGCGCCTGATCCCCCGCCAGTCGTGTCGGTTATCCGTCCCACTGGGTACAAGAGTGTAGGATGAGAGACTGCTTCTGCGTATTGCGCACACACTTGGGTGTTATAAAAATAACTCCTGCGTCACCGAAATCTGTGTAGGAGGCATTTATTATTATATATAACTCTGCACGGAACCCTCGTTGGGCGGTACCCGACACGCCTGAGACCGGTTATATACATAATCTAAAATGACGGTTTTAATTTTTTAATAATAACTTTGTTTGGTCCGCTTTAGAAAACGTGTTTTATGAGAAAACCCCAGTTTTTATTTTATTTAATATAAACACAGGAATCCCGGCTATTCGGAAAGATATACCTAATATTAATATCAATTATTATTATTGTGAGGAATGTGGTTTAAGACTCAACTCACACTGCGAGTGCGCCGTACTTAAATTAAATAATTTGCTGCCTAAGAAGATACACCATATTAGGCAAAAATCTTAAATATGTGTCTATACACATGCATGAAAATAAAAGTTTAGCTTAGTTCAGCTACACATTATAATGCTACCAATTTAAATGTCTTTTATTGATAATACAACGATAATAATAATATCCATGGACGCTTCACACCACGTCAATCTGACAACTAACAAAGTATGCATTATACTATTATAAAAGTATTAATTTATACATATTTCTGTTGACTGGTACCTGTTACACAAGTTCTTTGGATACTTTGTTAGTTGTCAGATTGACGTGGTGTGAAGCGTCCATGGATATTATTATTATCGTTGTATTATCAATAAAAGACATTTAAATTGGTAGCATTATAATGTGTAGCTGAACTAAGCTACATCACGTCAATCTAATCTCGAGCTATGTAATATGTTACAGGACTTATAGGTAGTAGAATTTAAATGGATGTACTCTTTACAACTATTTACATAGCTTAACTTATTATAAACAAAATTTCAGTAACCTCAGAATTTTCAAGCAACTCGTGATAATGAATTATAGCTGACAATGTGAGTGATCTCGTTTCAAACAAAAAAAAAAGATCAAAATCGATTATTCGTTTAGAGCTCTCGAACAGACAGACACACAGACACGCAAAACTTATAACATCTCTCTGATTTTACTGGTGGTTAAAAAAAAAGCATATTTTTGAGTTTAAAAATTAAAAACCTTCGTTTATTTTCAGCGTTTGAGGACTGCGCCTTAAACTACGAGTGCGCCAAGACCATCGTCGAAGGATACTTGGAGAGATTCGTCTCGGTAAGAACATCACACTGAACAGGACCCAGGGTCCGAAGTCCATATCTAGCTCCCTCGGGCATGCCAAAGAGTTTTTGAGGTTATTTACCGCGGCGTATGACGTAGCAGGGCAGTCGCTACGTTTCGACGGCGGGGACACTTGGGAAGAAACTTCAGGCTGTCTGGGTCTCTTGGCGGCCGCTCCGGGTGTCGGAGGGGGCGGTGGGGGCATCTCGTACGTCTCAGGTGGCGCCACTGGTGTGTGGGAGCGAGACGGAGAAGTGTGCGAGCGAGGCACAACATTGTGCAAGGGAGGCACAACATTGTGCGAGTAGGACGCCTCTTCTTTGGGTGAGGCCGGTGGCTTTGTGGGAGTCGTACCCTTTTTTCGGGGGGAATTGCGGAGGTGGGTTGGTTATGTTGGACTCCGCAGTGCTTCGCACGGAGTTTACCAACTGGAACCTCCCGATATCCTTCTTCACGGTTTTGGCTGCCATGGGTACAGCTATACCACAACCGACGTATTGCTACCGCTGTCGGCCCTAAATCAAGATGCCATCGCTATTATCACTCACGAAATTTGAAATAATGTATGGAATTTGACATTAGTGACATCGTGTGCCACTTAGAGAAACTTATGTCAAATCCCATTCATCTTTATTTTCAAACTTCGTAAGTGATTGAACGGTGTCATCAGGGCCCATAGCCTTTAAGGCAAGCTGCCAACACAAATTACAACAATGCAGTTTGAAAACAGGAATGCATGGGCAGTCACAGAAGAATCGCTACTTTAGGTCACTTTTTCTGGTCTTTTTTGGTGGCGTAAACATAGTATCCCACGCGTATTATGGACACGGCTGTTTGTTGTATGATAGCGGCGGCTTTACCCATTGCGAGTCTCCGGGCATCAGGTCTTTGCGAGGCCCTTTCTCCTTTGCTTGACGCGAGACGCGAGGCCCCTGCAAGAGCGAGGCTCCAGGCGTAGGCCCTGTTCGCCACCCCCTAAGGCCGCCGCTGTGTATGAATACACTTGGCGTAGCAAATTCTTTGATTATTATTTATCCAGTGGGATAATAAGTAGCTTCGAGACTAAAATGTATTCCCCGATTTTGTTACCATTTTTTTTAATTGTGTGTAGATTAAATACACGTCAATGCATGTGTGTCAACTTCATGCATGAAAATAAAAGTTTACAAAAACTATAACCCGACTTCGCAAAAAAAAGGCTGTAACGACAAAAAAAAACAATTTGAAATCCAGAAATGCATAGGTACAAAAATGGTCAAGGTAGAGTCAGCTTACACCGAAATACGGTTGAAAAAAAAGCTTGAATAATCATATACAAAAATTATATAGCCTATGTTACTCGTGGCATCATTACCAATCGATTGATACCTCATTTATTAAAATCGGACCAGTAGTTTAGCCGCTACTAGAGAACCTACAAACATACATAGACTGTCAAAATCATTACCCTTCCTTTTGGCTTCACGGTAGTATGGTAAAAATTCAATCTAAATTCGTCTGGTCGTTTGCGCGTGTAATCACACAGGTCGTGTCTCTGTTATACTCGTATATCTACTTTGTGATGACATTGATTAATGTCATCACACAGTAGATACACGACCTAGTACTAGAAAATGGTATCACCCTAATACTAGCAATTCAACTGGCTATTTTTATTTCCAATAGAAGTCCAGGCACATTCCGGAAACCGCCATCTAGCGCCACTATTGGAAAATACTAATTACTAATTTCGTTTCGTATATTCTTCTAAATTAAGGAGTTGAATTTAGCTTAATGTGATGTTATGCTTAGAAAATATGTTTATCTTTATTTTAAAGACCATATTTATACTTAAGGCGAGAAGTAACCGCAACTAGCGCCACTCTTTTTAAAATAAATTTTACAACGTCACAAAGTTTTTATTAAAAAAAGTAATCGGTTCAAACTTTAAGTAAATAGTTAAACTAATTTATTGGCATTTAATTACAGCTCAAAATCCTATACTGTATTTACTATAATATATTATTTTAGTTTAACTATTATATATTACTATAATAAATTAGTTTAACTATTTACTTAAAGTTTGAACCGAGTACTTTTTTTAATAAGATCTTTGTGTCGTTGTAAAATTTATTTTAAAAAGAGTGGCGCTTACGTTGCGGTTACTCCTCGCCATATTTCGGCATATTTACATTTTTTAATTTACAAACGTTAATAGTAGTGACATCTATTGCATTTTTTTTGTATTAAACATAGATTGTATGGGATGTTAGGCCATGATGTCATTAAATAAATGTCCAGGACTGCAACGGAGACGGCGTGATCGACTGCCTGGACCACATGATGGTGAACGGCAACGGCGGCTACGACTGCTCCCCCCCATTGGAGACCACCGCGGTGGGCAAGCGCTGGCTGGCTGCGTATGAGAAGTGCAAGGTGGATCTGTGAATAAACGCGGGGGTGTATGGAGGTGTTTCATTTTCCCTCTTGAGTTTTGCATGCATTTGTACGATGCGTTGTTGCAATGTTAAGATGAATTATCATATTAGCGCTTCCGTGGTCTAGTGGTTTAGACTTTGCTCTCGACCCGGAGGTCGTGGGTTAGAGTCCCACGTTGGAACAACAAAAAATGTTGTTTTCAAGTTTGGTCAGGACAATGCAGGCTGATCACCTGATTGTCTGACAAAAAAGATGATCCATGTAAAAAGTCAGTCCTGCGCCTATTCTCTCGCCAGTCGTGTCGGTTTACCGTCCCACTGGGTTATGAGAGTAAAAGGAAGAGAGAGTGTCTTTTTATATTGCGCACACACTTGGGTACTATAAAATAACTCCTGTTTCAATGAAATCGGCTACCGACACCGAAATCGGTGAGGGGAGCTATTATTATTATAAAATTAATTAGAGCTGATCTGATGCTGGAGCTGGAAGGTGTATAGGAACTCGGCAATAAAACACCACAACCCCATTGAGTTTGGGCTCGTTTGATTTGTATTGACGAGTACTTTGTCACTATACGAGTATTTTACAACAGGCAAGGTTTGATAATAAAAACTAGTTATTAAAAAAACATATTTTTCTTTAATATCTATAGACGGTTCCGCACCACGTCAGATTTATATACTTATATACCTTACCTTACATACCTGTGGTACGCTTCTAAATAACTTCATTCATTATACTCGGCGTAAATTATATATTTCACTATACTCGGCGGAATTGGAACCCAGGACTTTAAGAATCGAGAGCTAAGCCACTAGACTACTGAGACGTGTGTGTGTATACGTATGTTCATGCGTGCTACATGCATGCATGCGTGCTACGTGCATGCATGCGTGCGTGCTGCGTGCGTGCTACGTGAGTGCGTGTGTGGTTCGTGGGTGCATGCATGAGTGCGTGCGTTCTTGTCTATATACTTTTATTTGTTTGAAAGATGACTTGATTGCGGGATCATTCAATACGCTTATTGTTTGACAACTCGGGAATATTGTTTCCAAAATGTTTTATACTCAGCTCAGCGACGTTTAAAACGACAATAAAAGTGGGCTAAACTGCTACGAACATATCTCTCGGGTATTCATTGTCATAATATTTCCGACGTGTCGATGTTTTGTGTGGTAAGCATTCGTGTTCCAGTTTATTCTGTATAGGGTTTGAAATGTGTTGAAATAATGACACCCACGCCTGTTCCGGTGCCAATGGCCGGTTTCTTTGTAACCAGGCCACCTACGCAGGAGTTATTTTAGAGCCCAAGAGTGTGCGATACACATAATCATTCATTTCACTCTCGTAGCCCAGTGGGACGGATAACCGACACGACTGGCGCGAGATCAGGAGCTCTTGAAATTAATTATTCCAATCGATCAAATTTGAATTTGACAGTTGGCTAATCTTAAACACGACGCTAGCGCCAAACTGGTCTCAAATTGAGTGTCAATTTTGTGGAAATAAATGAAATTACATAACATACAAAATCCCGTTATCAATATTATAAGCAGCTTATGACATAAGAATCAGGACAATTTTATTAAAATACCTTTTACAACCAACAAAATAAAATTTTCATATAACTTTATCCCTGGGTTAAATAAATATTTCTTTATTCTATAAAATGACAGCTTGCATTTCAAACAGGTTATTACACGTCGACATCGATATAACATAAATGTTTCAAAATAACTTCGCACTGTCTTAGACATGAGTTTCTTGGTGCACTGACAGTAGCGACACCTACCGGGTCCAATTAATAAAAAAAAAAATTGTTTATTTTCTCACCACAAGAATTACAGTACAATTTTTTTTTTTTAACAATACACAGTTTACTTAGAGTTTGTGGGAGACTGGTGCCTAAACTAGGCGTGGCCTTTATTTCAGGACACCAGAACCTCCGAACAATATATTTTCAAACAGTTGTTGCTGTTGAGCAGACTGTACAAGTTACATTACAATTATTATTTCTTATTCTTTAGTGACGTCATTGTTAGTTCTAAGGACAGGTGCACGTGTGTGTGTGTGTGTGTGTGTGTGTGTGTGTGTGTGTGTGTGTGTGTGTGTGTGTGTGTGTGTGTGTGTGTGTGTGTGTGTGTGTGTGTGTGTGTGTGTGTATGTGTGTGTGTGTGTGTGTGTGTGTGTGTGTGTGTGTGTGTGTGTGTGTGTGTGTGTGTGTGTGTGTGTGTGTGAGGGAGAGTTTGTTTATAAGTGTTAGATAGGGACTGTAATCAGATTTTCTGTGTCTTGATAGTTTAGTGTTAACAGCCAATCGGTAAGTCTATTTTTGCATGATGACTTAGGTAAGGAATAAATGTTTATTACTTTGTTGATTTTTTTGTAAACGTATCCCCCAATAAAAGCAAAGAAACGATTAGCAAAAGTGGTGCGGAAGCGGTGTCTGGAGGTGACAAGATTATTGCGTCTTTTGCTTTGGAGGGATGGCGGGGTGTAAATGAGGAGGCTATGATATTTCAGGACTGTGTGGGATATGAACAGCTGACGCACAGTTAAGACTTTGCTTTCTCTATATAGATCAATGGTTGGGTAGCGGAAGGGGAGGGACTTGGAGACTTTAAGGATTGCCCGTTGTGCTCGCTCTAGTTGTAGCAAGATGTCTTTGTGTGTGCCGCCCCATGTTGTAATACAATATGTGAGCAATGACTGGCAAAGGGAGAAGTAGACCAATCTCCACAGACTTTCGTCCGCCACGTCTCTTAGGTTCCTGAATATGGGGATTAACTTTCTAATTCGTGATGCGAGGGCCTCGACATGTGGACGGAAGCTAAGGGAAGGGTCTAAAACCACTCCAAGATATTTAGTTGTCTTGGTTCTTTCCAAATGCTCACATTTACAAGGTACAGCATAGGGGTGGGCACATGTGTGTACGGTGATTGTGTGTGAGTTTGTTATAGGATGGGTATGTCGAAGCGCGAAGGGAATGTACTTGGTTTTATGTGTATTAAGCGTGAGTATGTTATTGCGTAACCATCCAGCTACCGAGTCGAATCCACTCTGTGCTGTCTTATAAGCGTTTGACCATGAATCAGAGTGGAACACGAGAGCCGTATCGTCCGCGAAGGTAAAAATTTTCCCGTCTCGTAGGGTAAGCGTACAGAGATCGTTAATGTAGAGCAGGAAGAGGGTTGGAGAGATCGCGCTACCTTGAGGAATACCGATTGTGGTGGCTAGTTCGTCACTTTGATACTCATCTACTTTAACGCTCTGTGTACGGTCACTAAGATAATCCTCAAACAGCTTGAGCTGGGTCCCTCTTATTCCCATTTGGTCCATCTTTTCCATAAGGATGGCGATAGAGACTGTGTCAAAGGCTTTTGCAAGATCGAGGAATATACCTAGTACTTTCTGACCTTGATCTAATTTTGTTACGATGTAGTCTGTGAGTTCGTGTACTGCATCACTAGTTGATTTCCCGGCGCGAAACCCGTACTGAGAGCTCGATTGTAAGTTGTTTTTTTCTAGGTAGCTTATTAGCCTAGTGTTAATTATACGCTCTAGTACTTTCGCCAGGGATGAAAGGACAGCGATTGGCCTATAATTCGTGACATCGTCTCTATCACCCGCCTTATGAATAGGATGTATTATTGCTCTCTTAAAGACTTTAGGGAAGATGCCTGTTGTAAGGGACATATTAAAGATATGTGTTAGGGGTGGGGCAATTACCCGTATGTTTTGTTTTATGATATCAGCAGGTATATTGTCCCAACCCACAGCACAGTCACTACGCAGGGACATTACTACTCTCGTTACTTCTTCTACATCCGTTTCTAGTAGCGCCATAGAGTAGCACGGAGAATAAGTATATGTTTCAGAGATTCGGGGCTCCTGGTTTACTTTATCTGCTAAAGATTTACCGATACTTATGAAAAATTTATTAACTAAGTCCATCGATTGACCTGGCGAGGGGGCGAGAGATAGGAGATCCGTGGCGCCACTATTAATTTTTGTTCTATTTGATATTTTGTTAATGGTGTGCCATAATGTTTTACTGTTTTTCCTGGAGGTTAGTAACTCGTTTTGAAAGTATTGTTTCTTTAGTTGCCTTAGGATTTTAGTACAGTAATTTCTGTAACGAGAATATGTTATAGTAAGAGTTGCATTCTCAGGATTGTTTCTTAATATTTTGTGCATTTTGTCCTTATTTTTTAGGCAGCGTAAGAGGCCTGGAGTAACCCAGGGTTTTAAAAGTTTCTTTCTATTAGGAAGTTTGTGCATAGTTGTATTAGAGTCTATAATTTTCTTAATAGAAGAAACGAGTAGGTCAGCTGCAATGTGTGTGTGTGTGTGTGTGTGTGTGTGTGTGTGTGTGTGTGTGTGTGTGTGTGTGTGTGTGTGTGTGTGTGTGTGTGTGTGTATGTGTGTGTGTGTGTGTGTGTGTGTGTGTATGTGTGTGTGTGTGTGTGTGTGTGTGTGTGTGTGTGTGTGTGTGTGTGTGTGTGTGTGTGTGTGTGTGTGTGTGTGTGTGTGTGTGTGTGTGAGGGAGAGTTTGTTTATAAGTGTTAGATAGGGACTGTAATCAGATTTTCTGTGTCTTGATAGTTTAGTGTTAACAGCCAATCGGTAAGTCTATTTTTGCATGATGACTTAGGTAAGGAATAAATGTTTATTACTTTGTTGATTTTTTTGTAAACGTATCCCCCAATAAAAGCAAAGAAACGATTAGCAAAAGTGGTGCGGAAGCGGTGTCTGGAGGTGACAAGATTATTGCGTCTTTTGCTTTGGAGGGATGGCGGGGTGTAAATGAGGAGGCTATGATATTTCAGGACTGTGTGGGATATGAACAGCTGACGCACAGTTAAGACTTTGCTTTCTCTATATAGATCAATGGTTGGGTAGCGGAAGGGGAGGGACTTGGAGACTTTAAGGATTGCCCGTTGTGCTCGCTCTAGTTGTAGCAAGATGTCTTTGTGTGTGCCGCCCCATGTTGTAATACAATATGTGAGCAATGACTGGCAAAGGGAGAAGTAGACCAATCTCCACAGACTTTCGTCCGCCACGTCTCTTAGGTTCCTGAATATGGGGATTAACTTTCTAATTCGTGATGCGAGGGCCTCGACATGTGGACGGAAGCTAAGGGAAGGGTCTAAAACCACTCCAAGATATTTAGTTGTCTTGGTTCTTTCCAAATGCTCACATTTACAAGGTACAGCATAGGGGTGGGCACATGTGTGTACGGTGATTGTGTGTGAGTTTGTTATAGGATGGGTATGTCGAAGCGCGAAGGGAATGTACTTGGTTTTATGTGTATTAAGCGTGAGTATGTTATTGCGTAACCATCCAGCTACCGAGTCGAATCCACTCTGTGCTGTCTTATAAGCGTTTGACCATGAATCAGAGTGGAACACGAGAGCCGTATCGTCCGCGAAGGTAAAAATTTTCCCGTCTCGTAGGGTAAGCGTACAGAGATCGTTAATGTAGAGCAGGAAGAGGGTTGGAGAGATCGCGCTACCTTGAGGAATACCGATTGTGGTGGCTAGTTCGTCACTTTGATACTCATCTACTTTAACGCTCTGTGTACGGTCACTAAGATAATCCTCAAACAGCTTGAGCTGGGTCCCTCTTATTCCCATTTGGTCCATCTTTTCCATAAGGATGGCGATAGAGACTGTGTCAAAGGCTTTTGCAAGATCGAGGAATATACCTAGTACTTTCTGACCTTGATCTAATTTTGTTACGATGTAGTCTGTGAGTTCGTGTACTGCATCACTAGTTGATTTCCCGGCGCGAAACCCGTACTGAGAGCTCGATTGTAAGTTGTTTTTTTCTAGGTAGCTTATTAGCCTAGTGTTAATTATACGCTCTAGTACTTTCGCCAGGGATGAAAGGACAGCGATTGGCCTATAATTCGTGACATCGTCTCTATCACCCGCCTTATGAATAGGATGTATTATTGCTCTCTTAAAGACTTTAGGGAAGATGCCTGTTGTAAGGGACATATTAAAGATATGTGTTAGGGGTGGGGCAATTACCCGTATGTTTTGTTTTATGATATCAGCAGGTATATTGTCCCAACCCACAGCACAGTCACTACGCAGGGACATTACTACTCTCGTTACTTCTTCTACATCCGTTTCTAGTAGCGCCATAGAGTAGCACGGAGAATAAGTATATGTTTCAGAGATTCGGGGCTCCTGGTTTACTTTATCTGCTAAAGATTTACCGATACTTATGAAAAATTTATTAACTAAGTCCATCGATTGACCTGGCGAGGGGGCGAGAGATAGGAGATCCGTGGCGCCACTATTAATTTTTGTTCTATTTGATATTTTGTTAATGGTGTGCCATAATGTTTTACTGTTTTTCCTGGAGGTTAGTAACTCGTTTTGAAAGTATTGTTTCTTTAGTTGCCTTAGGATTTTAGTACAGTAATTTCTGTAACGAGAATATGTTATAGTAAGAGTTGCATTCTCAGGATTGTTTCTTAATATTTTGTGCATTTTGTCCTTATTTTTTAGGCAGCGTAAGAGGCCTGGAGTAACCCAGGGTTTTAAAAGTTTCTTTCTATTAGGAAGTTTGTGCATAGTTGTATTAGAGTCTATAATTTTCTTAATAGAAGAAACGAGTAGGTCAGCTGCAATGTTGGGGTTTTTAGAATGGTAAATAGGGGAAAAGTCTGTTTTGGATAGGTCAGTGGATATTTGTTTATAGTTTAGTTGCTTAGTAGTTTTACGGGCCTCTGCCTTTACTATTTGTGTAGATAAAAAAAGAATGACGGTATCGTGATCAGTTATGGTAGAGCGAGCCACGAACGTTTTGGCTGGAAATTTGGTCTTCAAAAGTACATGATCAAGGCAGTTGGTAATACGGGTAGGTAAGATGTGTGCCGGGAGCAATCCGAACGATGCAAGCAAAGTTAAATATTGATTTTTATTGGGATCTTGGGAGTTGTCAGCTATGTTTATATTAAGATCACCTGTAATCACTATATTTTTTGTGCGCTCTATTTTAATTAGTGCATCATTTAGTGACTGGAGAAACGGGGTTATGTCTCTTTCCGACGGCGACCGATATATGACCAGTACAATGATATTATTATGTTTAATAGACATTTGCAGGCAATTTGCTCCTATAATGTGAAGTTCGTCGACTTTCACGGATAGGCTTTTATTTACGTAGACTACAACACCATCGTTTTGTATTCTGTTGTTTTTGGTCGTGTAGCAGTCATATCCCGATAAAGGAGGTACAGTATCAGATTTTTGGTTCCAGCATTCTGTCATAGCGACCATATCCCACTGGACTCTGGTCCGGGAAAGAGCGATTTCAAATTCAGGCATATTTTTATTTATACTCCGAATATTTTGGCTAATCAATTTGAAGTTTCTTGTGAGGTTTAGACCTGGTGGGTAGCAGTTGTCTAAGTCGCAATAAGCGGAGTCGGCTACGACCGAAGCATCGATGTAGTTCATAGTTTCCTTTATAGTGTCGAATTTTGTTTAAATTTTATTCCGTGCGCAATTGTATTTCCCGAGAATTTTATTAAGAGCTTATCACTTAGGGTTTTATTTGGCAATTTCGTTTTAAGTTGTTGTGTAAGATTGTAGATGTTGTTATGGAGAGTAAAATAGTGTAGCTGTTTATAAATTTGTAATGGGCAGTTTGAGTTGTGTGTTACTGTGTTATTACGTGTTGTCCTTATGTACAAAGTATTGTTATAGTATAATTGATTATAATTTAATAAGTTAGTTATATAAAATTTGTCGATAAATACACATTCGTTAATACATAAAATAATAGGAATAGTAAAATAAAATTGATTAATAATAATTATTACATTTTTAAAAGTAAGATGAAATTGATTAATAATAATTATTACATTTTTAAAAGTAAGATAAAATAAATAATAACTAAGTGTGTACGAGTAGATTTGTAAATAATCTGAAATAATATGTTTTATAACTTTGTTGTTTATGTTAGTTACAATAAATTGATTAAAAATAGAATTACTACATTTAAAATAATATTTGCTTATTATATAAAAGGTTATGTAACAAATGACTAGTGCATGCATTAAAATTCTTACAAATAGTCACATTGGTTTGTTTCTTATTTTTTCCAAATCACTTTCTGAATTTACCCGGATAGGTCGATCGCCCGTTCTTTTACGAAGATAAACGTAGCCATATGATGTCCAGCAGAATTCGTATCCGTAGTTTTTTTGGAAAGCTCTAGCTCTATATTTTTTGGGTTTTGTTCGAGAGAGTTTCAGACAGGTAAATAGGGTGAGGTTGTTGCGTTAATCCAATATGTGTAGTGTTCAGTTTTTCAGTTTTATCTTTGTTTTTATTAAAATCTTTGACGCTCTTGATCAGGTTAATTTTGCAGTGGACTGACTCTAGCTCGATTATTATTGGGCTAGAGTTATCCTTCGATTTAATTCTAAATATGTCTTTAATGTTTGATCTTCTTATGTTGGCGTTTACTGTATTTCCTATTTCGGTCACTAACTTTGTTAGGCTTTCCTTTGTTTCACCATTTGTTTTAGGTATGTTTCTCAACTCTATACCACATGACCGCGATTTTCGTTCCAAGTTTTCCATACTATCTTGGAGTGTTTGTATTCGTTTTTTGTCTTCTTTTCTCTCAGTTTCTAGATGTTGTATACGCTTTATGAGTTCATCGTGTTTGTTGGACATGACTTGGACACTTTCCTTAAGCTCTGTATTTTGTAGGATGATGCTATTTATTTTGTAAAGGAGTTCTTCAAAGCGTTTCTCCTGATCTTTAGAGAAATTAGTAAATGCGTTTAGGGAGATCGCATCGCTATTTTTCGTTACCGTTTTCTATTTCCTGCGTTCCGTGACAGTACTAGGTGGTTCCGAGGTTCCTTTTAGTAGTAACGAAAGCGTAGTGTCATTGGCTACAGATGGTAATAATGTATCGGGCATTTCATTAGAGGCTAATGATAGCGGTGAAGCGGGGGGAGTGCGGTCTATAGGCATTTTTATATTAGTTGTTGCTTTCCAGTTAATAGGAGAGTAGAAGTAGTGAGTGTTTCAAAGTTTTATTGTTGGTCATAAGATGATTGATGCGTATTGTTACGTAAATTCGTACTGTAGATTTGCTTCAAGGTACCAGGAGCGCATAGATTTGCGGCAGCTGCAGTGATTGCGTCAGCAAGCGGAGAAGCAGCTATGACGTCGGCAAGTAACGTAATGGCTAATGCGTACCTCGGGCTCACGTCGGTTGCTCCAGGAACGGTGTCCGTATTGATGATGTTACTAGGAGCGCATAGATTCGTGGCTATGGCGGTGCTTACGTCACTTGAGGGTGGAGCTTTGACGTTAATAGGGGAGTTCGGCGTACCTCGTGTTGTCTTCGGCAGTGTTCGGTTCAGTGAGCAAGTGAGACGGCACGATGAAGAGGATGACTCAGACGCCGGGAGGCGTGGCTATCTTCAAAATGGCTGCTTTCTCCGTATTTAATCTAACTCCTGCGCACTTATGATATCCTATTTTTTTAGCGGATTTAATTTTGTAAGAATTTTGAATTTTAATAAAAAACTGCGTGGATTCAAGGCACGTCTACTCGTGGTCGAGGTCCGGGGGGAAAGGGAAAATTAACCATTTCCCGAGACCCACTCTATCCATTGGTAAAAACAGCATGAATATTGTGCAGTAGTATTTGAGTATATCGCGAACGGACCAGCAGGCTTAATCCCTACACAATCGAGAATCATATTTTCGTACGATCGCAACGGCTTTTGGTATTTTATTTGGTGAATTGCTTTGAAACTAACCAGGATAAAGGAAATCGTTAAATTAACTTTTTGTACTCCTGACCATATCAATCAACTGAGAATCAAAATAAACTAACGTTAATTTATTCGGGAGCACGATCGAATCTGATTCAAAATCGAATCAGTTTGTAGAGTAAGGCCCCTAAACAGGAGGACCTTGTTTAACAGGTAAGGACAATGCTACCACTAAATCTTAAATTATTATTAGAAACAAGTATTTAACGTTGATTTACATTTTTTTTTAATTTTTTATAATTTTTTTTTTACATTTTTTTTTCTGGCTTTTAGCCAGATACTACCTGCTGTTGTTGCTTGTGTATTGCTACTTAAGATGACTTACAGGAAAACAAAAGAAAACACAAAATGCTAGAGCGAGAATGCCAATAAATCGGCTCGTGATTGCTTGCGTGGGATGTTGGGTCACCCCTGTTACCATACTAGGGTTAAGTAGTTTTATTTTTGCCCGCGCCATTAGTAATCCACCTTATAATAATTAATTGTCTCAGAGTAACTATACAGTTTGAAGTCAAATGGACTAAACCAAAACAAATAAAACAGTTATTAGAGCTAAAGCTAAAATAAACAAAAATAAAAAAAATTATAATAAAATAACATTAAAAACTATAAATAAAAAATAACGATGCTTCTGGGTTCTCTGCCTGATGGGGATGACCTTGGGGAGGGAGTACTTAGAAGGCTCAGGCCGTGTTTCACCAAGCAATGTTCAAGTTAACACTATGTTAAAATACCATGCCATCTCATTCACTGACAGGAAATACGAGAGGGATAACATGATATTTAACATGGCGTTAACTTTAACATTGCTTAGTGAAACACTCCCTTAAGAGTTTACTCGCTGGATGGCGACAAACACTTTAATATTAAGCGCTTTATCTAGTAATACAACATCGACGGGTTCAAAGCGTACGGAATAATCTCATGGGTATTTCAGGAGGAAACTAGTTCTTTTTTCAGAGCTGAACATTTTCATACTTAAGCCCGGTGAACACGACGACGAGACAACTGCACAGTTAGGTTCTATAGTACGCTCGAGATAAATTTAACCTAAACGTAAACAAACCCGTCTATGACACTACCAAAGACTAGTCAGTGATGCCAATTGGCCAATATTAATACAGTAATTATTGTTTGCTATGAATCCATAGACTAGACCATAGGCTTATATTCTACAATCGTTAGTGTCAAAAATATGCTAAAATGTAAAATGTATTGGATAATGAAGTTTAATCCTTTAATATACCTGTGAAAGTGTTGATAAGTGTGCACAATAAGTGAATAAAGGAAAATTTCGATGTTTTCGGTTTGTTTACCTTTAGGTTAAATTTGTCAGGGACGAACTATATAATAGTTGTCATGACTATTGTGGCGGTACTACTAGCGCCACAATCCTGCATCGCGCTATCAAAGTTTTTTAAGTCTGGCGCTATACAGGAGATTCAAGGTTCCTATATGAAGCTGAATATAGTGTGAAGGGAAGGACGCGTAGAGCATTTTTGTTTTGGTACCTCATATAAATCACTTACCATAACGCCATAAATCACGATTATAGACATGAATAAAAGTCGCAAAACAGATCAATTTCACCCCTGGGCCCTAATTCTCAGGGCTCGAACTCAGTTTTTACTATCGGTCTGTCCCGCTCATGCAAATGAGATTTACCGCGCGTGCGAGCGGGATATACTAATATTCGAGCTTTTTTCCACTGCCCGAGAATCGTGCTCCTGTTCGGTCAACGACCAGTGCGTTCGTGTGTATAGACTAGGAGCCCACGAGCCCCTGCATAGTAAGATTCACTCCCTGTGGTCAATTTAGCTGATAGAGTAAGAAATTTATATGAGGTGCCAAAAAAAATGCTCTACGCGTCCTTCTCCTCACATTTTATTCGGCTTGATATACATACATTCTGTATACTGCTTTTGAAATCTAGTACATTGAGCTTCGGCCTGTTCGAGCATATCACCTCGCTCGGTCCGAGATCTCCCTTTGGGGCCACTTCATTTCCACACTATAAAAACACATCAAGTAATCCCTGAATTGTCAAGCAGTTTCGCAATAAGGGTTAAAACCATATTAAGAGTACCATAGTTTAAAGACTTTTGCCTGCAGGGCAATCGCGCTCAAAAACTTTAGCTGAAACGCAACCGAAACGTGAACGTTACTCGACTTTATGACGTATTCGGTATCGCGCTATCCTTTTGACAGCTAGGTGAGACGAAGCTGGACCGTAGTTGTAACTCAAACGCTGTCAAACAAAAAGTTCATACGGACCTAGTTTAACTCGCACGCAGCTCGAATATTTGAAACAAAGTGATCGTTTAAAAGTTAAGTTTTTGAATCTAAATTGTGTAAAGGACCAAAAATGTTCAACTGGATTGGAAACGAAACGCAGCTGAAACACAAACGAAACTAAGTTGAACCTCAAATGAAACGTTGTACAATAGCGCGATTGGCCTGCTGATTACTTTTTTACTGTCCCATTGATGAGCTGATGATAGTGATGTATCAACCAATTCCACGTTAATTTACAGTGCAAACTAACCAAAATGGCCTATACACGTGTCCACGTCACCGCACGGCGCAGCGAGCCGACGACGTCATTACGTGCATATTTGTTGAAATAAAATCAAAATGCCACCATTGTCTAATGGTTAACAGCTTGGCTCTCGACTCGGATGTCTAGAATCGAATTCCCGTATTGGAACATCTAAAAACGTTGAGTTCATGATTGGTTAGGGCAAATTCAAGCTAATCACCTGGGCCCGGATTCAATATTTCATAGCTATTTATTGCTTATGAAGTTTGAAAACAAAATGTATGAGATTTGACATAACTTCGCTAAATGAGGAGCGAATCCGTATGCCATTTAGCGAAGCTTATCTCAAATCCCACAAATTTTGTTTTCGAAATTCGTAAGCGATAAATAGCGATAACATCTTGAATCAAGGCCCATATTGTTTAACAAGAAAGATAGCGCCTGATCTCTCGCCAGTGGTTCCGGCAACCTTCCCGGGTATAAGAGTAAGAGAGAGTGACCTTGTGAACCACACACTTAAGCACTGTACTTCTGCTGCGTGGCTGGTTTGGTTCCAACGAAATTGGTCACCAACATCGAAATGCCGCATAGCTTGTTGTATCGCGACACCGCGCCGTTTCACGCTTATTTCGCCGTGATGTGGGGTTGTGGACACGTCGACAGGCCGAAACAGGTGAACACTGAGCGGTCTGTGCGTCTGATTAGTTCGTGTTTCGGGATAATTGAACACCCTGTGTAAGTAGACAAATACTTAGACAAACCTTTGTAAAGTGTGTACTTAAATATCCGTGGTCTAGTGGTTTAGGGCTAAGTCTCGACTCGGTCGTGGGTTCGATTTCCGCGTTGGAACAACAAAAAATGTTGTTTCCAAGTTTGGTAGGGCAATGCAGGCTGATCACCTGATTGTCGGACCAGAAAGATGTTCCATGCGTCGTCGGATAGGCATGTAAAACGTCAGTCCTGCGCCTGATCTCCCGCCACTCGTCTGGGTTATCCGACCAATGGGCTGCAAAAGTTAAGGAGAGAGAGCGCTTCTGCGTAATGCGCACATACTTGGGCACTATAAAATAGCTCCTGTGTGGCCTGGTTTCAATAAAACCGGCCACCATCACCAAAATCGGTGTGGGAGGCATTAATATTCTTATTACTTAACTACCAGCTACTACAACATGAAAAATTAATTTAGTTTGACGTATTATTGAATTAATAGTTCCTATGATTGTCACTAAATTGTTTTTGGCGCTAGTGTCGTGGCAAAAATGAAGCAGATATACATTTAAATACAACAGTGAGCGATTAACACCATTTTTTCGACGTTCAGCAATTTCATGTAATCAGCCGGTCGATTTCATTCACATACACGTCATTATATCTGTTTTACATATAAAGAAACGTATCGGTAATAGTCAGGGTTCCCACATACATTATTTTCACTTGATTAGTATCAAGCGAATTTTTCTTGAGTACCTTCATTTTGATGTGACGTCCAACAATTTCTTGGACGGAACTAACAGAGTTAGCAAGGATAAAAAAATTCTCAACTTTCGAGCGTAGGACTGGGATAATGTACCACGCAATTTGTAGGACAATTATGTCTGTTGAATTAAATAAATATTAACTAAGTAATAAAAACAAAATCAGCTGGTTACTTAGTTATAATAATTTAATTTAAGATGACCTCCCTATCGATACAAGTTGGCAAGAGGGAACTCTTTGATCAAACCATAGATTTTGTAGGACAAATATTTTTTCAGATAATTTAGATCATTATCTTGAGATGTATAAAAATAATTTGGAATCATCAAATCCACAAACTTTATTCTTGCTATCTCTGTTAGCTACCACAAACAAGAGTTCCGTCCAAGAAATTCTTGGGCGACTCATCAAAATGAAGGTACTCACGAAAAATTAGCTTGATACTAATCAAGTGAAAACAATGTATGGGGGAACCCTGACTATAAGCTCCAATTTTGCCAAACTTCTTTAAATGCACTTAACAGCAGCGCTAGTAGAGTAGTCTGCTAAAAAGTGGAGCCAAGTAAGGGTTATGCTAACTCGAGTCCCAGGAGCACCAAGAGCTATCAAATGTTGAGGACTCAGCGAAAACATTAAACGATTTCCAATTTTTATTCCGGTTTACCATATTATGTTGCAA
This sequence comes from Celastrina argiolus, assembly GCA_905187575.2. NCBI lineage: Eukaryota > Metazoa > Arthropoda > Insecta > Lepidoptera > Lycaenidae > Celastrina > Celastrina argiolus. Next base: position 14,075,170 of record LR994595.1, on the reverse strand, counting down.
GGTATTAGTGCTTAGGTACGCTTTAGTTTTATAATATTAGTAGAGAAACTATCCTTGAGGTGCTGGTCCCGTGGTGAGGTGGATCCCATGGCGTCGTAAAAAGCGACAAAGGGAATATAAAAGGTGTAAAATAAATGAGTGATAATACTTTTGGGTGAGTATGTGCCTCCTGTGTAGAGTATACTGTGAAAGTACCAACGCCGAAAGACTTTCTTTTGACTTTCATGTTCATATGAGAAATGCTCCAGCATCATACATTTTCTCATACAATCAGTAAAAAAGTAACTCTTTCAGCGCTGGTACTATCTCACTAAACTATATAACTGGTGTAAAAAGAGCAGTCACTATAACTTTGGGATACGATTATACTACCTTTTTTTATTCTAGAAATGTATTTTTTTCTTTTTTTTTACAACAATTTCCAAAAATATTTTTTTTTTGCTTTATTTAGTGACTGCTCTTTTTACACCCTGTATACGGCGCCCATACATACCCTAAAGTATTATCTCTCTCATTAATAGCCTGCCCGAAAATGGGCAGGAGGAAATTGTTCTCATTTCATCTGAAGACTGCGCTCGCCAACCAGCCTGCCAAACGTGGCGAGTATAGGCTACCTCCTCATAAAGAAAGAAGAAGCCCGCCGTCCGTAACCACCGCGGCACCGCACCCTGCGGACTCAACCAGCGCCTGCGGTGTGAAGTACGCTCCACGCCGCTGTACGTGTCTCGCCTGCACTGGTCCATGGAGGTTAAGGACGTCGTGGACTACATCCGGGAGAAGACGTCCCTCCCCTTGAGGGTTGAGCGTCTGGAGTCTCGCCACAAGGCAAATTCAGTTCCTTTATGTTGAGGGTACCGACGTCCGACGCATCTTCTATCGACCTTCGAGGCAGACGAGTTTTGGCCGACGGGTGTGGTCTACCGGATGTTCCGGAGGAGACTCCTGAATGAAGCGCGCTGTCGCCGACAACACGTGTAGTGTATTGTAACATGTATGTTAGTTTGTAAGGAATTTATAATATGGGCCTATGTAGCCTGAAATAAAGGGAAAATGAATATTTATTTATTATTTACTAGCTGACCCGTGCCCATTTACCATTTACTTGAGCATACAAACAGTTTAAACCTTCCCTGGACTTCCACGAACATTTCAAGAATAGCCGAATCGGTTCAGCCGTTCTTGAGTTTTAGCGAGATAAACGATCAGCAATTAATTTAAGAAAATGACTAGTTGACCCGTGCCCAACTTGTTGAGCATAAAAACCGTTTAAACCTTCCCGGGACTTCCACGAATATATTTTCAAGACCAAAAATAGTCGGATCGGTTCAGCCGTTCTCGAGTTTTAGCGAGACTAACGAACGGGAATTAATTTTTATATGTATATAAGAAGAAGATAAAATATTTTGCTTATGTCTAGTAGTGGACGTCACAGCTGTAGTAAGATAATGATGATTATGACTCGTAAACGTACCGAACACTATTTTTGCGAATGTTCGTATTATAGTCATGTCCCTCGCGTTTAGTGCTTTTATACCATTTTATACCGTTTTATACACTTTCATAGTGCGAATAAGTCAGAGGTTACTGACTCGCGGCATAGAATAATAAGTAGACGCGACAAATTCCATTCTACGACTGACTTTAGCATAATCTTCGTACAGCGTCTGGAATATTTCAAGCACGAGTATGACTCGCTGTGTGCTCTGAATTAATGTAAATAAAATTTCAATTCGGTTACTGGCATTGTAAAATATATTTATTAAGTTATATTTTTAAAGTTGATATATATAATTGTTTTATTAATAATTAACTGTGCGACTACGTTCGTGTGGTTGTCGGAAGCACTATAACGACGTGATTTTTAATAATATTTTGAAGGTAATACCAAAAAAATTACTTTACTTTTGACGAAAATAGAAGTACATATATGTTACACACCTTAAGTACCTACCGTTTATCAATTATCTTCCAAAGGCACTGCAACCCAAACTTCATAAATGGCCACCACCCTTACTCATACCTTCGTTATTTTATTAGGTCCTTACATATTAAATTGGCGTTTTGTATGGGAGGAACATAAAGGCGATTTTTTCATATTAAAATATATTTTATTAATCAAAGTTAGTACCATTGCTATCTATACACTTTTGCCATCTTATAGGTAGTTCATTGATCCCTTTACTAAAAAAACCATTCGGACGGGAATCAATGAAAACTTTGAAAGCGGTTTGGACTGCCTAATCGGAATTGATTTTTTTCCTTGCAAGAAGTTATCCAAATTTCTAAAAAAATGGTAATCTGTTGGAGCAGTGTCCAGGAGAGTATGGTGGATGTCTTAGACATTTCAATTGAAGCTCCTCTAATTTGGTAGCCGTCTGTTAGGCAGTGTGTGGTCTAGCGTTGTCTTGAAGCAGCCGTGGCGTAGAGCGATTGACAAGTCTCGGTTGTTTAACGGCGAGCTTTTCCATCATGGTTTGCAGTTGCTGACAATAGACATCAGCCGTAATCGTCTGACCAGATTTAAGAAAGCTATAGTGTACGACACCGGCACTAGTCCACCAAACGCTTACAAGGAACTTTTTTTGAGTCAATTTTCTTGGGGCAAGACTTTGCTGGTTCACCAGTGTTCAGCCATTGCGATGAGCGTTTACGATTATCGTACAGGATCCACTTATCATCACATGTAATGATCCGATTTAAAATTCCTTCATTATTGTGCCGGTTGAGCAATGTAACGCAGTAGTCTACGCGCGTTTGTCGGTTTGCTTCACTCAATACTTGAGGTAACTACCCACCTTTCAAGCTTTTTCCCCTTCCCAATTTGTTTCAAGTGGATTAAAACGGTTTTGTCACTAGCACCGCAGCCTGTAGCTAACTCTGATGTGGTTTGCGATGGATCTGCTTCCACAATAGCCTTCAATTCATCATTATCGACCTTGGTCTCCGGCCGTCCACGGGGCTTATTCTGCAGGTCGAAATTTTGAGAACGAAAGCGTTGAAACCAAAAACGCACCGTGTTTTCTTTTGCGACACCACCCCCATACACATCATTAATCCTTCGAGCCGTTTCTGCAGCACTGGTGCCACGGTGGAACTCGTACTCGTAAATAATGCGATATATTAAGTTTTCCATTTTGTGAAATGAGTGACGCAGAAAAAAAAGCAAAAGAGAAAAAAACAAATGAATTACGGTTTTCAAAACACAAATGCATGAGTAAATAGCTATTTAAATTTGAATTTGGAATTACTAACCAAAAAGGATATATTTAAGATCAAAGTGGCCACTACGACAAAAATTTCATATGTAAGGACCTAATATAAAAGCTGAAAACTTACCAGCATTCGCTGATAAGTTTTCAGCTTTTATAAAATAACGAACGTCTGGCGTTCACGGGCTTTAGCTCTATAACTATTACAGTTAACACAAATTGCAAGTAAAGTAACTGTAACTTTCACAATACATTTAAAAATAGAACTGAAAAATTACAAAAACTTTCTAGTTTATTTCTGCGTAGCGCGGTCGTAGCGCGGTCGTAGCGGGAGACGTAGCAGCTCTACGATAATGGTTTTATCACACTGTGCAATGCTGGCAATAACAAATAAAGTAGTAGTAGTTATAAGTAATAAACAATAATAATTAGTTATTACTTATTAATAATATAAATAGAGTAATAACTAATTAATAATAATTAGGGATTACTAATGTGAACGTTTGTGAGGATATATTAATATACGATTTGTGGCTCCTACAAGAAATATTTAATAGGCCAAGTAAAATTATTTGAAAGGTCCGTAAAGTAACGTTAACGAATAATAATTGTATGAAGAGCACGACAGTCAATACAATTGACAATCGATAACTTTAATTTAAGGAACTTTTAAATGTTTCTGCTTTGGCTACTGAACAGATTTTGTTATTGTGGTAGTACATAGGGTACTTTTTATCCTGAAAATTTCAAGCGAGCACAATCGCTGGCAACACCTATAAATTTTATCCAATGCCGAAAAAATATTATAAATTAAAAAAAAACTTAATAACATTCAATAGCGCTCCTTCCGATGTGAATGTCACTGACCTCACAGCTGTTTGTATTGATGCTATTGCGTTGCGTTCTTTTTAAAATCAGCTGTATCTGAAATTTATTTGAAATAAATAATAGTTTAAAAAAACTAAAAAAACACGCTTTTATTGCTAACCGAACTAAAAAATAGAAAATAATTTTAATTTCGAAGAGTTTATATTACAGTAGTAGAAGATCGAACAATCAATTAGAATTTATCACCTCAAAATAAAATTATAATAAAGTTTAAGTTGTTAACAAAAGAATTAAATTCAGAGTAAAAAGCGTGGGGTGCATTTTACTACTTTTCATAACTGTCCTCTCATAGACTGTTGCCAATAGAATGATTGTTACATTTACTTTATCAAGCACCCCACGCTTTTTACTCTGAATTTAATTCTTTTGTTAACAACTTAAACTTTATTATAATTTTATTTTGAGGTGATAAATTCTAATTGATTGTTTGATCTTCTACTACTGTATTATAAACTCTTCGAAATTAAAATTATTTTCTATATTTTAGTTCGGTTAGCAATAAAAGCGTGTTTTATTAGTTTTTTTAAACTATTATTTATTTTTCATTTTTTAGTTCGATTTATCAATTAGTTATTTGTTGACATGTGGTATCGAAATTTCTCACAAATCGTTTCGCAATCTCATCATTTCATTCAAATCTGTTAACTTAGAACAATCGAGTTCTTCAATCCGAATACCGTGATATGTTTTAAATATAATTAATTCCTTCCTTATCGACTGTAAAACCGAATCTATACAGAAATCGTATGTGATACAGAAGTAATCGGGACTTTTCGACACGTCTAGTTAATTAAAGTTCCGGTTTTTTTTTTTTTTTTTTTTTTTTTTTTTTTTTTTTTCTTTTTTTTTTCTTTGTCATCGGTCCTTGATACGTATGCAAAGTTTCAAATTAATCAGACTTCTGGAAACTGGTGAAAATTAAGTTCAAAGATTCCGTTACATAGATACAACCCAAGCTAATAAAAGCGTTATAAAAAGAAATTGATTTGGAACATCTGAGCCTTAGAACTTCAGCGCCTTAGAGTAATTACATTGGGGAGCTCAAATATACTTAATTATTAAAAATACTTAAATAATATTTGCAGGTTATACACTGCCCTCTATTATACACACGCGTAAACTTTCTACGACCTGGTAATTCCTGCAAGCTTCACTTTGTTTGATAGTTACTTAACAGTTTATGGCAAACTTAGTAGTTTTACGAGATGGCGCTCTAAGTTATATTATGCTATTCCATCATATAAATGATATTCCATCAAATAAAAAGCAATACGTTCTCCATTTTTAAATTTGTTAAATTACAGTTTTGTAGTGTATTAATTACGTAGTATTTTCGTGAAGCCCCGCGCCAATAAGTCGAACTAAATATTTTAGTGGTGGTCATTTAACTATTTGTAGGAATAAGTTGTAAATAAAACACCCGTTACTAGTAAACATTAACTTTTATCCTTTTGTGGGATATTATAAGGTTTCAGGGACATCTTTTACGAAAATTATTATTGACTTATTTAGTTGATTTAGTTTCACTTTTTCCCCGCCAGAGTCGCGATCACAGCGCCGCGTCTGAGGCACTTCTTTACTAGGGACTGTAATGTGTTTTTGTTGATAACAGTTTCACCTTTCGTCCGCCAGGGGCGCTGTGGCCGCGGAAATTCCGCATGCGTATTGAATTTGGTTTTTTTGGTGAAATCGCATGAATGATGTCAGTCCACAACTTGTCCACACGATCAAATTAATTTATTGTTCTAAAATGGTTCAACAAAACAATAGTGAAGTGCCTATTAGATAGTGAACGCAAAAACACTCAAGAAAAAAATATGTAAGTTTCATTATTTTTAAATAATACGCATAATAATTGATTGTTAATAAAATAATAGTGTCATTATTAAATAATTAGTAATAGTGATGAGCAAAAACAAAACTGCGGTAGTTTATCGATCTCTCGCCAGCCGGTTTCTATGTACATTTATGTAAGACATCAAAATATCTGACCTTCACTCAAACATCTGCAAAGGTTCGCGATTTTTTTTATAGGCTGTAAGTCGAATTTGTAGTAGGTCAATGTAACACGTGTTATTGTTCGAACTACGTAAGAATTGATTCCTTATAAATAAAAAATAAAGTTATGAGCTTCTAACTTCTGCCTGAATATAAATACCTGCAAAAGATCTTAAAGTTATAAAACGATGTGTCCGTAAGTGAGTATATGTCACAAGAGTGTTATACTTAGGTATTAATAATGTTACTCTTATGTTAGATTTTTAACTGACTTTATAAAAGTACTAGCTGTGCCCACGACTTCTTTCGCGTAGTTTTTGAGTGACTTAAACCGTTTATGCAGCGCACGCAACGAAATTCCCCAAATGAGAATAATTTTTCTCCGTTTTCGCAACATTTCTCACTGACGCTTCGCTCCTATTGGTCACAGCGTAATGTTATATAGCCTAAAGCCTTCCTCTATAAATGGACTATCCAACAAAAAAAGTTTTTTTCAAATCGGACCAGTAGTTCCAGAGATTAGCGCGTTTAAACAAACAAACAAACTCTTCCGCTTTATAATATTAGTATAGATTTGTCGTAATGACAACTTTATATCTAGACGAGTTGTAACGATCATTAGAGATCTGATGAAGAAGACGAAGGACAGTCAAAGAAACTCCTCGAACCTTAAATTAGCTTTTTTAATTGAAGACATGAATGGATGAAGGTGATATGTAACAAAATTCTGATTTCGATAAAATTAAGTTCAAACTGTAACTTAAACATTTTAGAATACGTCGTAACGTATTAAGTACATTACCCTAAAGATCCGTCTTAGAATCATTGTACTTAATACATTATTACATATCCTAATATGTTTAAGTGATACATAGTTTAAGTTCGATTTTCTCGAAAGCAGAATTTTGCTACATATCACCTTCATCCGTTCATGTCTTCAATTCTTGTATTATTATTTTTTTATTTAAGATGTCATGGCTATTGTCACTAAAGAACCTCGAAAACAAAAATGTATCGGATTTAACCTTACTTGAACTTTATTAGGTTCGCTAAATGACAAGCGAAATCGTATGTCACTTACGAAGTTCGAAAACAAAAATGTATGCGATTTGACATTAGGTTCGCTAAATGACAAGCCAATTCGTATGTCAAATCCCATGCATTTTGTTTACGAACTTTCAAATCAGGCCCCTGATTATAGTTTCAAATGTTCATTATTGTACAGTCAAAAAGCGACTAAAATATCGCTTCTGGTTTAGATAAAAGATTTTATTTGTATTCTAAGTTCTAATTATAAAATATAACTTTTTTATTACTCTGGAGCACGCAACGAGCCGTGAAATTCCTTACGCTACTATGATTTATTTACAATCCTTTTATAAGCTTGAAATCGTATAGAAAATATATGCGTAAAGTTGAACAAAATACCAGCGTGGAATAAGTAGCCTATGACAGTTCTCAGACCACATAGAATATGTGTACAAAATTTTATAATTATCGGTTAAGTAGTTAAGAAGAAATCGTAGCAAACAAACGGACATTCCTTGATAATATTAGGCACTATAGATATAATACTTGTTATAGACAAATTTATTTTAAAATTCTTATTTTCTTTTTTAACAGACATTATATTTTAATGAATAGAAAAAAGGTATTCAAAACAAAAACAACATTAATTACAATAATATAACTAGCTAGTAGCTACTAACTTAAAAGTAAAAATGGAACCAAAAAATATAAAAAAAATATAATAAAATAACTTAAAAAGCTACAAATAAAAAATAACCCCAATGTAGTCTTCATCAGGCAGAGAATTTCTCCAAATAATTTATACCCAGAGACCTAGTTTTAATCCCAAACGGTTTAAACATTTTATATCAGTTACAAATTGATACTACATTTTATAATGTTGCATCCTTGCTATAATTTTCCTGCCATGAATAAAAGGTCGTTGACCTATAGAGCATAAAGATGAAACCTCTGGGATACTTTACGTAACAGTTTTCGTAATGTGGGTGAACGGAGGGCGAACTCGGGGCGAGTTCAATAGACGCCTCTTGCCTGTCATATAATTCTGTTAAAATGTACTTTTTCCGGCCGCTTAACAACGATCAACAGACACAAACCGACGCGGCTAAGTAGATAGATAGAGATTTAAAATTCAACTTTATTTGCTTCTAGCATTTGTTCGCGGTTAGCTCACGTGGAATAAAAAGAACGATATGTTTCATGATAATCGAGTAAGTATTAATAGCTCCCCTCACCGATTTCGGTGTCGGTAGCCGATTTCATCGAAACCGGGCCAGCTACGCAGGAGTTATTTTATAGTGACCAAACTGACACTGACACTCTCTTCCTTTTACTCACAAGCCAGTGGGATGGTAAACCGACACGACTGGCGAGAGATCAGGCGCAGGACCGACTTTTTACATGCCCATCCGACGCATGGATCCATGTCCATGTCATGTGATCTTTCTTGTCAGACAATCAGGTGATCCGCCCGCATTGTCCTACTATGATACTAACCAAACTTAAAAACAACATTTTTTGTTGTTCCTACGAACCCTCGAACCCATGACCCGGAGGTCATGGGGTCGAGAGCGAAGCTCTGAACCACTAGGCCACGGAGGCGCTACTGAGTATTAAGTAATTTGAGGTGCCAAAACAAAATTTGCTCTACGCGTCATTTTCTTCACACTATATTTGGCTAAAGGCACGAGATCGAGATAACATGATATTTAACAAGGCGTTAACTTTAACATTGCTTGGTGAAACACGCCCTTAATATATGAACCATGTATCACCCTGTATAGTATAGTACGTATAATATATAAACACAATAACTGCTATAGGAACTTTAACTTCGTAAATTACAAAGCCACAACATGAATATAAACGTGAAATTGAACTATAATCACAGACAATCGGTCACTTAATCGGTCATTTATTTGTAATCAAGACTTCATAACGTGGATCCAAGGTCCTGGAGTTAAGTAAAAGTTAGTAAAATATACCATCGCAAACTATATTTATATTTCTTGTTAGACAATCAGGTGATCAGCCTGCAATGTTCTAACCAAACTTGAAAACAACTTTTTTTGTTGTTCCAACGCTGGATTTCTTCAGATTAATGTACTTAATACGTTACGACGTATTCTAAAATGTTTAAGTGACAGTTTGATGTCAATTTTCTCGAAATAATAATTTTGCTACGTATCACCTTCATCCATTCATGTCTTCAAATATGCTCAAAGCTTCCGCAGTAATAATACACAAACTACTTGCACTTTCTCCACTTTATTAGTTGTTAAACATAAGATTTATTGAAATATACGACCGGTTTCGACTAAGTCATCATCAGGTGTAGCTACACCTACTAAAGAAAAATAAATACTACAAAAATAAAACTTATGTTTAACAACTAATGAAGTGGAGAAAGTGCAAGTAGTTTGTGTATTATTACTGTGTACAATGTATTTCCATCAAGGACCTACAGTACATTCAATAACAAAGATTCCGGTACATACATACAGCGCAAGTTTATAAAAGCGTGTCGAAACGTCGCTCAGAAACCCAATCACAGCAAGAAACACCGGAACTGTGTAAAGCGGTTAATATTTAACTGCACGGAGCTAACTCACTCGTTAACTCCTCGTTAACTGGCACATTTTAACCCGGTCAAGGATATAGGTAGGCTGACGACTCTTTTTATGTAAAATGTTAAAAGTTTAGTGATTACTGACAAAAAGGGGACCGATATAAATGTTTTTTTTAACTAGTTAATTTATTTTTTATTTTTATCTATGGACGCTTCACACCACATCGTGTTTTTAAGTTTGTTTAAGACAATACAGGCTGCAAGCTTACTCCCGATACAATCGAGAATCGAATCAGTTCGATCTCAACGGCTTTTGGTATTTTATTTGGTGGATTACTTTGAAACTAACCAGGATAAAGAAAATCGTTAGATCGTAACTCTTTGTACTCCCGACCATATCAATCGACTGAGAATCAAAATAAACAGACGTCAATTTATTGGGAAGTGTGCGGTACGATCAAATCTGAATTTAAATCGAATCAGTTTGGAGAGTAAGGACCCGGATCACCTGTCTGATTGTGTCTGATGAAATAAAGAAAAAAATTAAAAAAAATTAAACCATACGCGCACGATCGGGATAGAATATAATATTCGAAATGAAGTTCGAGACACGAGAATCTCGGCCCTAATTCTAGATTCCATCGCTATTATTACTTACGAAGTTGGAAAACAAAATGAATGAGATTTGACATAAGATTCGTTAAATGACACGCGAATTCCTATTTCACTTAGAGAAGCTTATGTCAAATTCCATACATTTTGTTTTCGAACGTCCGGAGCCCTAATTGGACATCATCATGGATCATCCTTCTTGTCAGAACAAGAAAGATGATCCATGCATTCGATAGGCATGTGAAAAGTCGATCCCGCGAACATTATCTCGTTTGTCGTATCAGATCTTTCACCTACTGCGCACTATGTTATAAGAGTGTTCTTGTGTAATGCACACACACTTGGGCACAATAAAAATCCTGCATAGCTGGACTGAACAACTATATCGGTGTCTATATATTATTATACCCAATACGGCAGTGAGCCAACATACAGTGTAAATTTTTCATGTGGGATGGGTAGGCGAAATCTGAAACTACAACTTGACCAAGCTAAGTTTGCACCTCGTGTCGTTTACGTCACACTGACGGGAAGTGCAAACTTAACTTGGTCAAGTTGTACGAGTCAGTATAAACAATAGTGAAAAGTGCAATAGGGCTCTGCCGTTCTTATCATAAGCAACGCACTTTTTTGGATGTTACTTTCGAGTAAATCGCGTTAATTTTTTTTCTATATTTTGTTGTCTCTATGAAACTAATAGGAATATACCAAATACTTTTGGTTTGTTTAGTGCCTTTCAATGTGGACTTTGTATGTGCGATATCTATTAGTTTGGAATGGATCCACATATTTAACGAAAAGTATAACAGCTATTAAAAATTGAGTGATTGATCCTGGTAGATCTCGTTGCGGTGATTCCGAATATAATAACTCATTTTCCCCAACAATGTCAATTGCGTTGTTTATGATAAGGGGAGTTCTGCGAACCTGAGATAAAACGAGGATAAACTAAGCATAATGCGGCAAAAATGTAGATTCTGTGGTTACTTGGATATCGTGTGAAAAGTATCAAGTTCGTTTGGAACTACATAATATTACGATAAACTCATCTTCTCTAGAATCGCGTTAGTCGGTCGTTCACCTTATCTTTCTCATGTTCAACAACCATTTTGTTTTAAACGATTTTTGCTTAGAAAGTTCAGCTCTACATTACCGCCTTTTAACACGTCATATTTTCTAGGAAGTAATGTTATTAATAATAAATAGGGATATAATTATGTACAATTATTTATTATTCACCTACGTAATTACGTAGCTACTATTGTCCAGTCTGCTCCCACTCTTTGTGTAAAAACATCTCTCCATCTCTCTCTTTTTTCTGTCTTCCTCTATTCCTTTTCTATCCTCTAGGGAACCACTCCATTTCTTTCTTTATCCATCTAGTATTTTTCCATTCTACATACATCCTACCTAACGCTGTCCTCGCACGCCGGGCCAGAGTGGCCCAGGGCGGGGGAACCACGACCAGGGGCTAATGAGCCCCTCTACGTGGGGTCGAAGGGCCCCGGTATGGGAATACCGGGGCCGAAGTCATTCCAGTTTTTCTCGGGAAAACCCCCCGCCTATCGCAGGGGAAAACCGAGGCGCTAAAGGGAAGAGCCATGGAGGGCTGTGACCTGAGTGGCAGAGGCAACGAGCAGTGCATGGGGGCCCGGTCCTGGGACCGGGGAGCGTGTGTGATTCCACTCCCCCTACACCACCCCTCGCCCCGCGGAACAAACCCTACCATTGCTGGGAAGAGGTAAATAAAAGACACTAATGACGTTTTTTTGAGGGCAAAACCCCCGCGTCAGGGCGCGGGGAAAAACCGTCGGACAACTTTATTAAAACATTCACCTGAGGGGCGACTTGGCGAGCGGTCGTTAGCCGTCTCACGGACCCGTCCAACCAGGGGAGTGTGGGGGGGCTCCGGGAGCCAGGAGAGGGGGAAGGGCAAGGGGATGCCGAACGTCGTTTACACGATTGAAACAATATGGGGCACTGGGTGCGCACCATACAGCTTCCTTGCGGAAGCGGTGGGTACGGCAGTGTCCGGGGCCGGCTGTAGGATCCTCGCCAGTCGTACGGGTTCCTTCCTCTGCAGGAACCACTCGATGTCGAGGATATCCGCGGGCGGGCTCGGGGACTCTGCCGTAATATAAAAAAGAAAATTAATAAAAATCCGCTCCGTGCAGAGAGCGCGAAGCGGGGGAGTTTTGTGGAGTGGGGGGGGGGCAGGAGCGCCCCTGGGCGATAAGGGAGGCTACCAGACGAGAAGCCTCTGGCGCTATACGAAGGATAGCGGGAAGGACGTGGGTGCCGGCCTGGATGTCGGAGATGGTATCTAGGGCCAGCATAAAAAGGTCTTGAAGGAGTTCAAGAGTGGGGGTGGGATTTGGAGTAGGAGCGGGGGGGCAGACGGCAGAGTCCCCGGGCTCGCGGCGGGCCGGGATCGCACCAGAACGGTGCAGCGTGCGCAGCTCACGGGCGCTTCGGGGGCGGCGCCTGCTGTTAGCGGGCTGCGGCGAGTTAGACAGTCTCGGCTGAGGCTGTGACTGCTGCGGGTGCTGCGGGGAAGCGGGCATGTACTGCTCCGCTTCGTGGTCGGTGGAGGCGGCGGAAGACGCCGGCGAGATGGTGGTGGAGGAGCCCTTCGACCCCCGCTTGTTCCTCCGCATCGGCCGCTGCACAGAGGGGGCAGGGGCGGGCGTTGGGAGGGCTCGTAGGCCTCCACCGGTAGTGTTACCGGCGGGGGCGGCGGCGGTGTTGTAGGCACGGGAGCGCCGTGACGGCGCTCGGAGGTGGCGCTGTTGCGGCGCGCGGGGGCGGCGCTTTGGCGCCTCTCAGGCGACGCCGGGGGGGCAGGGGCGCGGTTTGAGGGGGCCACGCACCTCTTCAGCTCCCTGCTGTACGTCGGACAGTTGCGGCTGTTCGCGGGATGGGCCCCTTTGCAATTAATGCAGTAGGGCTTCTCACCGCGCTTGCGGGGGCAGTCTTCACTGCGGTGCTCGCAGCCACACCATTTGCACGCCATCCGACGTTGGCATTGCTCGGTGCGGTGCTGGAAGCGCTGGCATCGTTGGCACTGGACGGGACGCTTCCCGTCCCTCCATTCCTCGAAGCGGATGCCCGGCATGCACAGGAGCGTCTTCACTCCAAAAACGCCGGGCAATACGTGGGGGGCCCTCTGGATATGGGCTAGGAAGGTGCACGAAGAGGCATCTGGGTGCGGCGCGAACCTCTTGACATACTCCGCCAAGTAGCCAAGGTCCGCTAGTCCCAACTGGACTTCCTCTTCGGATGTGTCCACAGGTAGGCCTCTGATCCCTACCTGTATGGTATTCGGAGGTGGTTGCCGGTGCTCGAACCAGGACAGCCTCGTACTCCGTCCCAGCTCGGTGAAGTAGTGGCGAAGGGTACGGTACTCGTTTTCGTCCACTGGGCTAAAGCGGATGACGTTGCCAACCGCTCTGGCATTTGGGCTGCGTCCCAGAATGTCGCGTAGGCGACGGAAATGCCTCACCCAATCCTCAAGTCTCTCGACGATGATAGTGGGGAAGCAGGGCGGGGGCGACGTCCTCTTGGCAGCACTCGCCGGCGTCGGGGCGGTGTGGGTTGTGCTGCTGCGGCTGGTTTGTGGTGGTGCGGCGCTTACCTGGGCGTAGGTGTCCTGGCGGGGACCCTCGACCCTGGGAGCTGGTAGCGGGGCTGGTGCTGCAGGCGCGCTGGCTGCAGGAGAGTGGTGGTGTCCTGCGGGGGCAGGGTAACTGGGCTGCGGTGAGGGGTAGTGGCGTGAGTCGCACACTACCGCGTTGCTGCGCTGGGGGCGCGGCGGTGAGGCCGGGCGCTGGACGGCTGCATGGTGCGGGGCCCGGGGCGCGCTGCGGGTCTCGGCCGGGCATTGGAGAGGGAGGGTACCAGCAATACCCCCCCGCGAGAATGCCGACGGGGGTCCGGCGCGGGCGGTGTCCGCTCCATGGCAGCTAGGCTCGGTTACAGGCTGGTAGCGCGTTCGGTTCTGGGTCGCGCGCGAACCGGAACGTGACGAGTCCCGGTCGGATGACGACTCCGGATCAACGCGGCGCGGGCGCAGACGTCTACCGCGGTCGCGAGGAGGCCGCGGTACACGTGCGGACATGGTAGGAACTGGCACAAGGTATACACTAAGTGGACAACACAGGGGATGAACACTTAGGGGAACTGGCCTCCCGTGACCACAACGCCGGAACGAATTCCAGCGGGGCGATCAGGGCAGTTCAACTCCCCAGCAGGCGACAATTCACACTTGGTTCCAACGAACCAGAGTGTGAATTGAAGATCGCTATCAGGAGGTACTGGGAACTGCACTGGAGAATGGTGGTCGGCACGGACGTAACGGTCTACATACATGACCAGCCCAGTTCCGAGTAGCTAGAGAGAGAAACAAGTGGAAGTCATTGGGGGAGGCCTACGCCAAAGAGGCGACTATTACCTAAAAACAATAATAATATATTATGAATAAATAGTAAATAAATTAAATTTTAACTTATAATAATTAAATAAATTAAAAAAAAACTATAGTTTTGAGTAAATGCATGAAAAACTAATTTAATTAGGTACTTATATAAATATATGTAACAATAATAATAATAATGATAAATGTTAAATTCTGAAAATAAATTATTACACAAAATAATGCTAACTAAAATAATGTATTGATCTAAAATAATATAATTGTTAATTGTTAATCATTACTGTACCTTTTTCTATTCTGTGTGAAACAATAAACAAATTTTTATTTATTTATTTTTTTTATAATATGTTAAATATGTATAATTTGTATACAGTGAATTTGGGAATAGAATTAAGGCAATTTTTTTTTACGTAGATAAGTAATAAATTAGGAGAAAAACAAAGACCACGAAATTTTGATTTCCACTTAAGCTGGCTTATCCATTTTGATATAAAGATAAATAAGCGTTAATAACAAATAGAACGATATGTAATTTTATCATAATAATATTGTATTTGCAATTTTACCCCACACCCAGAATTTGAAACAAGAGAATTTAATTTATTCAACAGAAACGTATAACCGTGCCAAATACAATCAGAAGTTAAATAAAATATCTAAAATCGATTGCAATTTGAATAATGCTGTATCCTTTTTATGTTTTTACATGTCCATTAGGCTGATTACGTCATTTGACTATTGGACTTCCATTCAACTGAGCTTTGAATGTTATGATGCCTGTTTTTCTATGTTACATACTTTTGAATGTTTATGAATGTAATGTTTAACAAAACAAAACGGCTTGTGTTATACACATTAAAATTATAGTTTACAATAGTTTTGTTTATATACAGTGGGCACAATTTCTGCCCGTATGGCGTGGAAATATATTTGTAACAAAAATCTTTGCAGTAGGCAAGAATGTATGTCATTTTTGCCCAAATGTACCTAGTCTGGCCATAAATACTGTTACAATTGAAAAAAATTAGTAAAATATTCGATTTGAATTTGGAATCTGACATTCTTACATGATTATTCATTGTGTTTTCTCATGTTGGCGCCATTACATTGTTTATTATTTTGCGATATTGAAATGGAGTGGGGTGATAAAGAGAACAGAATCGCTGTGATTGCGTTACACAAAGTAGGTATGGAGCCCAATGCAATTTTTAAAACTCTCCATACGCTTGGTATAAGCAAAATGTTTGTGTACCGGGCTATTAATAGGTACAATGAGACCTCCTCTGTTTGTGACAGAAAAAGATCTGGCCGTGTTCGTACGGAAAAGGTGGTTAAGGCAGTAAGAGAAAGAATTCGAAGAAATCCGGTTCAAAAACAAAAGATTGTGCTAAAATCAAAACAATTACTGAGGCGGTACGCAAAGGGAGGTCACAGAAAAAATTTGTTTACTGATGAGAATTTTTTTACAATTGAACAACATTTTTTTCGTTTCATTGAACACAAGCAAAATGACCGTATTTATGCTAAAAGCTCTAAGGAAGCTTCCCAATTGGTTGAGAGAGTGCAACGTGGGCACTATCCGACGTCAGTGATGGTTTGGTGGGGTATTAGCTACTTCATAGCTAATACCCCAGTGTGACTGAGTGACTGAGCCATACTTTTGTGAAAAAGGTATCAAAACGTCGGCACAAGTGTATCAAGATACCATTCTTGAGAAGGTAGTGAAACTCCTTAACAAAACTATGTTCGATAACCAAGAATGGTCCTTCCAACAAGACTCGGCACCAGCTCATAAAGCTCGCTCTACGCAGTCTTGGTTGGAAACGAACATTTCGGACTTCATAAGAACTGAAGATTGGCCATCGTCTAATCCGCTGGATTACGATTTATGGTCAGTTTTAGAGAGTATGTCTTGCTCTAAACACCATTACAATTTGGAGTCCCTGAAGCAATCCATACGATTGGCAGTGAGGAATTTTCCCATGGAAAGAGTGCGTGCTTCTATTGCCATCTGGCCTCAACATTTAAAGGACTGTATTGCAGCCAACAGCGGCCACTTTGAATAAACTTTTCATATTTTAAATACCTTTTTATTTTTGAATAAAACTAACACACTGTAAACGAAATAAATTTTATTTGCAATAAGTATTTAAGGCAGAACTAGGTATGTCTTCTTGCAATATATAATATGCTCGTGTCGCGTAATTAGAAATTAATTTATAATAATTAAAGCGAATTAAAAAAACAATACCTAATATTGCGTTGCGTACAAAAAGCAAAAAATCACAAAATCTATAATCTTTAGACGCTTCACACCACGTCTGGCCCGTGCTAAGTATCCGAAGAACTTGTGTTACAGGTACCAGACAACGGAAATATATATTTAATACTTATATACTATACACATATTTAAGATTTTTATTATGTTAACACACAATTTCAATACACATCCATGACCCAGGAACATTGAAAACTCTTTGTTCCCTCGGCGGGATTCGAACCCGCAACCTCTCGGTCGTGCACCAACCGCTAAACCACTGCGCTACGGAGGTCGTCACACATGGTTGTAAATGAGCCCCTTTGCCTAAAATTGTTATTTTATACCCACTGTTTGGTCATATTTCTTGGTAGATAGGTAACAGAAATACTTTATATGCAAGTGTCTAGCTATCGAGGTTCTTGAGATAAAGCCTGGTGGCAGACAGACGGACGGACTGAGAGCGAAATCATATAATAGGATTCCGTTGTTACTGTTATGGTACAGAACCCTTATAAAACCAATACGCTACATAGATGTCATAAAGTAAAGTGGAAAGTGAAAAGAACATTATAAATATTGTTATCGTTAATGGAATCAGGCGTTACTGTGCGGAAATCCATAGCATAAAAATTAAATAACTATATTAACTTTAAAAATAAATTTATTAAAATCATAACCACAACCTGCTAGTAGATGAGTGAGTGAACGCATAGGCATGCGTTTGATGCACCTCCCTCCTCCCACACTGCTTATGCGTACACTCGCAAGCAAAAACGTGAAAACACCACCACCACACAAGCAATAATGTTAACACGATGGTGGTGGTTATCGTTACTTCATTCTTTAAGTTCATAATAATGATATTATAATCATGATTTTTTAAGCCGTATATGCCTTGAGATCTACGCCCTAATAAACAATTATTTCTAAAAGGTGGCCCCGCAAGCGTTTCTGAGGTCATAATTTAGGACAATTCTAAAAATGTTAGTTTCTAACATACATATTTGGAAGTAAACTATTTTTTATTTACAATAATCTGTACTTAACATTATAAAGCGGAAGAGTTAGTTTGTTTGTTTTTTTTTTTAATTTTAGGAACTACTGGTCCGATTTGAAAAATTATTTTTTTGTTGGATAGTCTATTTATAGAAGTAGGCTTTAAGCTATATAACATAACGCTGCGACCAATAGGAGCGAAGCGTCAGTGAGAAATGTTGCAAAAACGGGGAAAATTATTCACATTTGGGGACTTTCATTGTGTGCGCTCTCACTGCGCTGCATAAACGGTTTAAGTCACTCAAAAACCACGCGAACGAAGTCGCGGGCACATCTAGTTCTCTAATAATATTTTGCGTATCTCGACAGCTGAATCCGCGGTGAGTGTCAAATCTCCCGTACTGTGAACTTCGAAATTTGACACTCATCGCGGATTCAGCTACGAGATAAAACATTCTTACAGAATAGCACTGCTGAATCCGCTGTGAGTGTCAAATTTCGAAGTTCACAGTATGGGAATTTTGACACTCACCGCGGATTCAGCCGTCGGGATACGCAAAACATAATAGAGATGCGCACTGCTGTTTCATTTACTAGGCAATTACTATTTTTCAGCAACCATGTCGAGCAGCCCTTTCCCCTACACGTGCGAGCTCTGCGGGGCCGAGGGGCTGACGGACGAGGGCATGCGGTCGCACACGCTGACCCACGTCACCGGCCCGGACTGTCCCTTCTGCGGCACCGCGGTGCCCCCGCCGCAGCTGGCGGGGCACGTGCAGAGGGCCCACCTGCACTACCTGACTCCGGAGCGCGAGCTGATGGCGTTTATTGATGACCAAAGTCCTAGGTATGGGAACTGCGGTATATGTTACAACACTAGCGTATTAGGGTTGTCTTGTTTATATACTACACAGAACAGATAAAGAGGTTAGAATGGAAATAGTTTCGAATTAGTATTAGAACACGCGTCGCCGCTTGTCTCCCACTCTTAATTCCACTACAAGGAAGTAACCCAATACGTACGAGTGTTACGCACACAAATAAACCTCACGCACTTAAATTGCTAATTTGTAATTGGTTGTCACACTAACTTAAACAATGCATCAGATGTACACTTACACACGCGCACTTTTCTCATACACGTGTAAGGGTGTGCCCTATTTGTGGTCGTTAAATAAAAAGTTTATTCTTCGGACTTCATAATATTATATTATCAAGTATACATATTACATAGGTATTGGTACATAGGTAGTACATAGGTGCCGGCAGGGCAACATACCCTTACGGATACTAAATTGTAACTGTTCATAAAATTAGTCTTAAAGACAAAGCGGGGCACCTGACACTACAGGCTACAACACACATGCATACAAATGCGTATGTGCATAACTGCATACGCTGCACGTTACAGTACTCCCCCCAAAAATTTAAAATTTTTCATTACATGTTTTATACATGTATTACAAACATATAAAATAATTCTTATAATTATGTTATGTAGAAGTGCAATCTGAAATGCATGCAAGTGACACTCGCAGGTGTCGAATATGCGCATTTGCAAAACATGACATCTTCACAAGGCATAACAAATAACAATATGCTACCAAGATACAATTACAAATTACAATGGATGTAATAATGCAATAAGAATACATTACATTACTGAGAAATATTTTCATCAATATAATTCAAACAACATGTTTTACAATATAAAAATGAAACAAATAACACAATCTATAGTTATGTGCTTAAAATGAACTTCACACTACAATTAGAGAAAAAAATTGACCCACCAAGCACCGCAAACGCGAACATAAATATAACACTTTTGCACTCTAGCAGACTTCTATATGGGTCTGCGCCGGCTTGGCGGTATCGCGAGCCTTACGAAAACTCGCTGTGGCTCTGGAGAAGTTAGACATGGTAGAGTTCTGCACGGACTCGACCTGCTCCAGCAGCCACTTCTTCGTCTGGTTAATGCCGTAACGACAAAGAACATAGGCAGACAATACGCCTTACAGAAATAACACTACTGCCCATCCGACATACGATGCTATCATCGCGTTGTGAATTTCATTCACTTGAACTTCGGATTGATTGACAACTATTTTATCTTTAGTAGACTGATTACCCATGATTAATAAAAATGTAAAATAATGTAAATATAACTTGTATAAAATATTAAACTTGTAAAAAAAAAAAAAACTTATATTCGATCGTAAAGTTATCGAAAGAATAAAAGGAATATAATAAACCACTAAGTATTTCAACGTGCTACAAATTGAAACGTACGGGCTTTTTAACTAATCGGCCACTACGCGTAGTGTGGCGTAGCGGGCTAGCGGCAGGCGAGTCGCTTTCCGCTGTCGCTTGTGACGAGTTATCCTGCTTAGTATGGTTATCATTTTCATTAGTACTTGAATAATAACTAGTAAATGCAGGTTTTAAACGATCAATCGAAATATATGTATTCCGACCTGACAACTGAATTAAATAAGTTTTATCCTTTCTTTCTAAAACTTTAAAAGGTCCATCGTATGGAGGTTGAAGTGACTTCCGAACTGAGTCGTTGCGCACGAAAACATGTGTGCAGCGATTTAGCTCCGGGTGTACGAATAGCGTGGCCGAATCCTTATGTGATATCGGTTTCGGTTTGAGATCGCGTATCACTTTTCGCAACCTTTCCACGTATTCACTTTCATTTAATATTTTATAATTTATATTAGGATTTAAAAATTCTCCAGGAAGTCTCATTGACTGACCGAAAGTAAGTTCGGCTGCGCTGACGCCGGTGTCGGATCTAGGCGCAGCACGAAGTCCGAGCATGACTATCGGCAACTCTTCAACCCAAGTTTTACTATTCAATCTAGCCATAAGAGCGGCTTTGAGAGATCTGTGCCATCTCTCTACCATTCCATTACTCTGGGGATGATAGGGAGAGGTACGAGTTTTATAAATACCTAAAAATTTCATGAGCTGCGGAAAAATATTGCTTTCAAACTGCCTCCCTTGGTCACTCGTAAGCTGGTGAGGGATGCCATAACGTACAATCCAACCTTCAAATATAACTTTCGAAACAGTTTCAGCAGTTATATCTTTAACGGGAAAAGCTTCCGGCCAACCGGTCTCTCTATCTATTATTGTAACGAGATACCTGTAGTCATGCAAGGATATCGGCAGGGGGCCTACGATGTCAACGTGAATATGTGTAAAGCGTTCTGCTAGCGGAAAATGTCCTAGCTTCGATCTATTATGTCGATGTATTTTAGCTCTTTGACATGACATACACGACTTTGTCCAATTACCTACGTCACTGTTAATATTTTCCCAAAAAAATCTTTCCTTTAATAGCTTTCGCGAGGTACGAATTCCGGGGTGACTGAGGTTGTGAATATTCTCAAAAGCGATTTTTCTAAATGCTTTAGGCAAATAAGCTCTAGTTCGATCGGTGGACATTTCACACCACACGGCTATGTCGCTACCGGGTAGAATTACCTGTTTAAAATTATATTTATTATTTTGACGTAACTTTTCTAATTCGTCATCATCATTCTGCGCGCGGCTAACTGCGGAGTAGTCTAAAGTTCCTGAATGGGATATACTCTCTACGCGAGACAACGCATCCGCTACGATATTTTTATCACCATCAATGTGACGAATGTTCGTAGTAAATTCGCTGATAAAAAGTAACTGCCTAACGCGTCTTGGTAATTCGTTATTGCTACCGACCTTAGAAAAAGCATAAGTTAAAGGCTTATGATCTGTATAGATCATCAAATCTTGACCTTCTACCGTATTTCTAAAATACTTAACGGCTAAATAAATCGCTAGTAATTCACGGTCAAAAGTGCTATATTTTTGTTGAGTAGGTGACATCTTCTTGGAAAAGTAACCAAGCGGCGTCCACGCGCCGTTTGTGCTCTGTTGCAACACCGCGCCCACACATGTATTTGATGCGTCAGTCATAAGTGCAAGCGGAGTGTTAAATTTCGGATAGGATAAGCTAGCAGCTTGCTGTAATTTATTTTTACATTGTATAAATGCTTCGTTCGACTTTTCGGTCCATATAATTTTTGTCTTGTCCTTTTTCTTAGAAGACTTTAAATATTGATTAAGCTCATCCTGATATTCTACTGCATTCGGCAGATGCAATCTATAGAAATTGACCATGCCTAAAAATCTACGCAATTCCTCGACCGTTGTAGGCCTAGGAAAAGCGCAAATTGCAGCTACTTTTTCTTTAAGGGGGCTAATCCCAGTTGAGGCAACTTCGAAACCTAAAAATTCTACTTTCGACTGGCCAAATGAGCATTTATTTAAGTTAATAGTAAGACCGAATTTATTTAAACGTTCAAAAACTAAATTTAAATGTTTTTTATGCGTAACCAAATCTTCACTTGCAATTATGACGTCATCAATGTACGTATATAAAAAGTCTAAACCTTCCAAAACTGTATGATTCATAAACCGTTGAAAAGTTTGTGCGGCATTACGAAGACCAAATGTCATTCGTGGGAATTCAAATAAGCCGAAAGGTGTAATTATAGCGGTCTTAGCAACGTCTTCAGGAGCGACCATTATAAAATGATACGCGCGATTGATATCAATTCGCGTAAATACGTTTTTGCCTTGAAGTATGTATGTAAAATCATGTATACGGGGTATAGGATATCTATCAGGCTTAGTGATAGCGTTAAGCGCTCTATAATCTCCACAGGGTCGCAACTGACCATCCTTTTTTGGAACAACATGAAGTGGACTGGCCCACGCACTTTTCGACGGTCTACAAATCCCCAGCTCCTGCATGAGCTGAAATTCTTCCTTCACCTTTGCATACCTATGAGGTGGCAACGGCCTCGCTTTTGCATGAACGGGCGGGCCACTGGTCTCGATGTAGTGGTACACCGAGTGCTTAGCAGGTTCCCTAAACGAAACGGGCTTGGTGAGGTCTGGGTATTTAACCAAAATGTCATAATAAGGATGACATTCGTCGATCGTTTTAACCGATTGTTCGTTACATTGAACAACCTCGGCTGAAACGTTTAAGTGCGTAATTTCGTCTATTAATCTACGTGACGCTATATCAACTAACAGTCTATATTTCGACAAAAAATCTGCGCCAATAATTGGCTGGCATACATCAGCGACAATAAATGTCCATTTAAAATTTCTGCGCAAACCAAAATTTAAATTTAAAGTTTTTAAACCATAAGTTTTTATAAGTGTTCCATTGGCGGCATACAAATTATAATTATTATTTTTAAAATATTCACTTAAATCTTTTACTTTATTTCGAGGAATAACAGAGACATTTGCGCCGGTATCTATTAAAAATCTTACATGACTAAACTTATCTTTAATTAGTAAGCGGTGATTCACTCCTATGCAGCTGGCCACCGCTGCTGGCTGCACGACGGAGAGTTTCCCTGGTCATCCTTCCAGGCGCAGGGCGGGATGCACCGGTGAGCCTTTTCCTGGAACTTCGCGTGGTAGAAACATAGGTCCTGGCGCGCTGGGGACCTGTGTCGCGAATCTTGACGACGGCGTCCAGAAGAGCGGGATCGAGCGCGGCCACTGCTACGGTAGAATCTTCTTCTCGGGCGTGACAGGGTCATCTTGTCGAGTCGCTTGTTGATCTTAGCGATTTCGGCTACGATCGAGTCAGTCGATGAGGAGGCGATCTCGTCTACTCCCGTAGGTCTCACAGTCTCCATGACTTTGTCAGCTATCGACGCTAGGGTGTTCAGCTCCTTCGTGTCGGACACTATCAGCACTGCACGAACGGAAGCGGGCAGGTGATTTTGCCATAAGATGTTCAGGGTATGGTTGTTGATCTTATCCCTGGCGAGCTCACGCATCCGCCTTAGTAGGTGAGAAGGCTTCTGCTCTCCGAGTTCCATCTCGCCAATGAGCTTCTGTATTTGGCGGGACTCGGATTCTTCATAGATGCTGAGAAGAGTAGTCTTGAGTAGTTCGTATTTACCCTCTTCTGGCGGCCTCACCAAAATATCGGTGATTTGTTGCACGACGTTCTTGCCTAACTTGGCTATGACGAGGTGGTACTTCGCTTCATCAGTGAGCCTCTGCTTAAATAGTACAGACTCTAGCTGTATAAACCAGGTCCGGGGCTGGTCTTCCCAGAAGTCAGGAACGCGCGAAGACACGGTAATTTGAGATACCTCTCGAGCAGTAACATCACCTTCACTGTCCGTCATTTTAAATTGTCACTTAAAAAGTTTTTTAAATTTATAAAGTCCGAATTATTTTGTAAAACACGCACGGCACCTATGCAATCACATCACGTCGGGGTCACCAATGTAAGGGTGTGCCCTATTTGTGGTCGTTAAATAAAAAGTTTATTCTTCGGACTTCATAATATTATATTATCAAGTATACATATTACATAGGTATTGGTACATAGGTAGTACATAGGTGCCGGCAGGGCAACATACCCTTACGGATACTAAATTGTAACTGTTCATAAAATTAGTCTTAAAGACAAAGCGGGGCACCTGACACTACAGGCTACAACACACATGCATACAAATGCGTATGTGCATAACTGCATACGCTGCACGTTACACACGTTAGGCCGACCGAAGGTCGATAATTAATATCGATAAAATTATTTTCACATTTTTTGAAATAGTTCGGTTAAATTTTTGAGGGGTGACAGGGTACCGTACGACTAATGTAATGTTCTTAATATTCTATTTATTTATTTACTAGGCAAAAAAAACATACATTAATCACAGATATAACAATATAATTATAATAATGTCCGTATGAAATTTTCTTTTATTTCTTAATAGAAAGGTAAATTAAATAAACAATAATTGATGGTAATTATCAATAAAGAGAGTTGCTTAAATTATAATATCATTTTCTTATATCGACATTGTTTACATCTTGGTACAACATTATCGATACGCACGAAGTACCTAGAATTGAAGCTATGATTCGGCGTGCGCATTGTTCGCTGTGAATGCAATACATTGCGTACTCGCAAACACATTATACAAAATGGTACCCACGTATTGCAAGCAATGGATAATTTTGTGCCTAAATCGAATGTATCGTTTTCGATCACGAAGTACATAATGCTATGGAAATAATTACTAATATCACATAAAATTAAAAGTTTTTGGATTTACCGGTGGAAAGAAATTCCTTCTCGGGCTACACTACACACTTGGCTTCTTTTCCGACACGTTAAATCAGCGCAACACGGCATTTTTAACGACTTTTTATGGAGCTCCGTACGCTGTCACAGTAAGAGTGTGACTGTTGACCGATGAAACTTGTTTCGGCTGACATATGATCATTTGATCATATGAAAAGAGAATTATATTTGGAAGCTGCAAAGACAGATATCCGACCGAGCGAGGGGGTATGCTCGGTTAGGGCGAAGCCCACTGTAATAACTTTCAGATGTTGTATATAGCGCCGAAAGCTTCAATAGCCCATTCGGGGAAAAGTCATAGCGGGGAATTCACTAAACATACCCGTAGGCAAGTCTATAGATATATCCTACAGGCTACGCTTCTATAACGGGCAGTCGTCCGGACGGCGAGCGACGGCAATACACTAATGACCTAATTAATATATACTGTAAAATGAATAATATTTTATTTATATGTAAGTATATTATACCTAGTTTCACTGTCTATAATTTTATCTTTATTATTAAATTTCAACTATACTCTGCATATTACTTCATTGTTGTTATGCATATCTTTTTTTTTTTTAGTTTTGATTAATAATATTTTAAGTTTATATTATTTAATATGATAAACATAATTATTAGTATTATCCTGTATTAAATTTTATTGAAACAAAACGTTTAATTTGTTATTATTTAGTTATTTTAGTTTTTTTTTTGTTTGTACATTTTGTTGTACCTACATTGAGGACTGATGTTTATTTTATTTTAGTTTAGTTACGTATGTCTTTTTATTTTTATAATCTGTTTATTATATGTATTTAAATTAAATATTTTTTACTTACGGTGCTCACTGAAAATCAGCGTCGCAAATTTTATTTGCAGCGTATGCTGAGTGGGTCTTGTAGAGCAAGTAGAGCTCGTAGAGCGCCAATCAAGAACCTTTATTTTCTATTTTCTGACTACAATTTTTAAATAAATTGACAGGTAATAGAAAATAAAGGTTTTTCATTGGTGCTTTGCAAGCGCATGCGTCGAAAAACGGGCCACCGAACACGGCCTATGACAGTGCCCGATTTTATAAAGGATTAAAATTAAAAACGATCCGAATATGCTAACGTTGCTGTCAATTATTCCTGCTTGAGCTACAGGTGATTACCGAAAAAACCGGGAATAAAGTATGTACATACAATAAACTTGCGTGGCGTCAGGATTAATAAATGGCGAAAGATCAAAAAATTATCTTTTTATGACGTGTTAAGTACATAATAAAAAAATGTTTTCAAATTTCTATTTGGACTATCTGATGCCACGGTTATGTGGGGTCGACACGCGAGCGGCTCGTGTGTGACACAGTAAATTAAATTAATTTACAGCACTCTAACTCGTGTACTAGGTGAAGTGCTTTCGTGATTATCCCCTAGATTTTAATTACTAATGGCATAGTTTTGCATCTAAGTAGCTATACATACCTGCATAATTTTGTTTTCTATTGGTAACTTCGAACTTCTACAAAATCGCAATACGTCCTGTATTTGTTTATTGTGAATATAATTTTTGCTAGACCTATGTAGTACGAGTATAACCACTGTAGTCACTGTTGGACTGCTCTGGTCCCTCTTTATTGTTAGAAGTGTTACCTATGTAATTGCCTCGCTAGCTTGATGTTTTTATTATTATAAACTTGCTGACCCGTGCCCACTTCGTTGAGCTTATAAACCGTTTAAACCTTCTCTGGACTTCCACGAACATTTCAAGACCAGAAATAGCCGAATCGTTTCAGCCGTTCTCGAGTTTTAGCGAGACTAACGAACAGCAATTCATTTTTATATATAAGTACTACTTAGCTGACCCGTGCCCACTTCAATGAGCATACAAACCATTTAACCCTTCCCTGGACTTCTACGAATATTTCACGACTAAAAATAGCCAAATTGGTTCAGCCGTTATCGAGTTTTAGAGAATTACGAACAGCAATTCATTTTTATATATAAGTACTACTTAGCTGACCCGTGCCCACTTCGATGAGCATACAAACCGTTTAACCGTTCCTTGGACTTCCACGAATATTTCAAGACTAAAAATAGCCAAATCGGTTCAGCCATCGAGTTTTAGCGAGACTAATGAACAGCAATTTATTTTTATATATAAGAAGATTAATATTAAGTATTCATATTTATTATTATACGTAGGTATAATGTTAATTTATTGTTTCAGTTTCGACGAGGACTCCAAAATGACCAACACGGACAGCTGCAGCTACAACACACCGGGTTCCTTTAACGGTTGGCACAGCCCTGACACATCTTCATCCTACCACAATGGCGCCATCTCCAAAAACTCCTACTATAATGGGTTTCAAGAGAAGGAAGCGTTCACCAAAAACGACAAGGAGGAGGAATACTCGCGGTCGCCAAAAAATATAAACCTCACAAATGGATTGAAGAATATAAACTTAAATAATACGGGAGTTATTCCTAAAAAGAGTTTGAGTAGAGAGGACTCTGATGAGCGTGATAATGCTGTAGATAGTTATGAAAAAAAAGGTTAGTCAACAGACCATTCAGAATTATTTTACCAGTTGCTAAAATAAAAAAATGTTAACCTGTAATAATTAATCAATTAGCTACTAATTACTATCATTACTTTTGCAGGTGCCTATTCTAGTCAAAATAGTAATATGAGCAATGGCGATTCTCCGAGTAAAACTAAGGTTAATTTTGCAAATATCCCCTGATTTATTTGTAAATAAAACTGAAAAACATTAAATTATTTTTTCGCTTTCTTTCAGTTAACAATGGCGAGTGCAGGACAAGGGTCGCCACTCCGATCTCAACTCGCACTAAAGCTCAAATCAAATACACCAAAAAAATCGGCACCTACACCTAGTCCGACTGTGCAGGTAAATATAAAAGACGAGCTTGTATTTTTTGGTATTGAAAGTCGAAGTTTCTTGGCTGTAACATAAATTAAAAAAATATAATATGACAAACAATATAAGAAGGCGAAGAAGAAAATTATGGTGTCAAAATTCAAAATTGAGAGTGTAATTTTTAACTTATTTCCTGAAAAAATAGCTTTATAATTGAAAATAAATATATTTATCTTTAAAAAAATATCATACTGTACTGTTTAACAGCTCCTCCATAACTTGGAATTTTATTTTAGTGCCTTCTATGCGATTTCAAGTCATCATGTCCACAAAAGTTGGAGGAGCATATAAATCGTGCTCATTTCGATCTCACCTCGCCGTCTGTGATGGGAAACGCGAACGCCAATGCCAATGCCATTGACAACGCCACATTGCAGCTGACAAACCCGACATTAGCATATAACCCAACCCTGGCCCTCAGCGCGATGGCAATGTCTCCCGGCCCCCATACCTCGTCCTATCAATGCCCCATGTGCGAGAGAGAGTTCCAGAACGCATCGGAAATTGAAATGCATGTCAATGTGGAACACAAGGACATATTGAGTCCACAGAAAGCGGTAAGAAATAGTTTAATATATGTTTTGTTTTCTTACCAAAATTTCCTGGCTTAAGCCTTTAAGGGCTTAAATTTTGTTTTTCTTATTAGGCCAGACTTGCCTAATAACTGAGCCATAGAGGTGGGCTGTCTTATGTATTACCAATTTCCTTCTACAAGTCACTCAAAGCATGTTTGAACTTTTCCCTAATCACATATAGGTCTACAATAAAATGTAATGTAGCCTTCTGCAAGCAGTTTCTAATGTTAATTCATATAATAGACAAAATGTTAAACAACCAGTCACCTTTATTATATGAAACTAAAGACTATGTTGACAATGCTATCCCTGTTGTGCAAGGATATAGTAATTATCATTAATTTTATATTAAAGAACCAGTGTAACTCACATAATATTATAATTCCAGGATCAAGTAGACAATGTGTCATGCGAGGATGTGGTTATGATGGAGGAGAGTCCCGTCAGCAACTGTCCCGTCTGCTGTCAGCCACTGCTGCTGTCCCAGCATGAGTTGGTAATTTTTCACATCTTAGATAGAACACAATATTCTACAAAATCTTAAAGTACATAGGTATTTTACTTATTTTTCATTTTTGTTTAGACATAGTTGATGTGTAGAAATATAATAGAGAGATTTAGTTATTTTTAGGACAAAGAAATGTACGTATATCATATTTATAAGTTGCACACCCTATCTGTTTGCTAACTTTTATCCCATATCTCTCCGTAGGGCTGCTAATAGAAATTTCTTTTTAGAAATAAGCGATACCTTTGTGTCTTTCTTTGTAAATTGTAATATTGTAAATGTCTCTTGTGTGCAATAAATTGTTATAAAAATAAATAAAAATTATAGAAAGGTTTGTTTACAAATTACGAGAGCACACTTAATTTATAATTAAAGACATGAATGGATTAAGATATGTCGCAAAAATATTTTGCCCAGAAAATGGAGTTTAAATTGTCACTTAAACATTTTAGGAATTATGTAGTAAGGTATTAAGCACATTGATTCATGAGATGGATCTTTAGATTAAGGAGCTTAATAAAGTTCCTTAATCGTCTCTAAACATTTTAGAATATGTTGATGAATACATCCAAGATATTCTAAAATCTTTAGAGTGACAGTTTGAATTCAATTTTTCTAAAAATCTGCATTTTGCTACATATCACCTTCATCCAACCATGTCTTCAATTATTACTAGCTGTGCTTACAACTTTGTCAGCATGAAATAGTGAAATAAAACCTCTGATTGTGAAGTGTTAAGCCTGTTGGTCTTAGAGAGAGGAAATATAGCTTATAGCCTTCCTCAAATGGTTTATCCAGCACTAAGAGAATTTTTCAAGTCCCTAATGGTCAAATTTGAAATATTGTTTCAGAGTTGGATAAGCATTTCAAAGATTTGCTGGTTCATACATACAAACTTTTTAAGTTTTTAATGATTACCTATCACTCAAGGATAAGTAAACATAATTGAAAAATATTTTGATTTGTAATTTTATACTTGACAGATACAACACATAGAGGAGCATTTTGAAAGAGGCGAAGATGGTGGCACCCTGACCGCAGCAGAGAGGGAGGCACAGAAGAACAGAGAAGAACATGAATTTCAGTTATTAAGGGTACTTAGTATATTGATATTAAACATGTAAGGCACTCACAACTTAGGAAAGTCAAATTTGGCATTATAGTATATTTTTTTTTAAAGAAATACCGGATTACGTCGCTTTATTTTCACAACCTCGCAAAATTTCGATTTCAAAATCTATAAAACTACAACTTTTCAGTAGAGTCATGGCCTACCATCCCATACAATCTATGTTTAATACAAAAAAAATTACTATAGATGTCACTACTATTGACATTTCTAAATTATAAAATATCAATATGCCGAATTAAGTATAAATATTGACATTAAAATAAAGATAAGCATATTTTTTAAGCATAACATCACATTAAGCTAAATCCAACTCCTTAATTAAGAATAAGATACGAAACGTAATTAGTAATTAGTATTTTCCCATAGTGGTGCTAGATGGCGGTTTCCGGAATGTGTCTGGACTTCACCCTTTATCTATTGGATATCAAAGAAAACAAAAATAGCCAGTAGAATTGCCAATGATACCATTTTCTAGTACTAGGTCGTGTCTCTGTTATATATCTACTTTATGGTAGAGTAAAAAAAGTTAATAATTAAAAAGTTGTAGTTGTATAGTACGTCAGAGATAAATTTAACCAAACAAACCAAAAACACCGAAATTTTCACAGATTAACTATTATGCACACTTACAGTCAACACTTTCACTGGAATATTAAATTATAATTCATCCTGTTCTCCGAGCTATGTGACCTACCCATTGCCACTTCAACTGACTGATTCTACGAGCTATGTCGGTTACTTTAGTTCTACTGCTAATATCCTCGTTTAGGATTCTGTCCCGCAGAGAAACTCCGAGCATAGCTCTCTGCATAGCTCGTTGAGTGACTTGGAGCTTATGCATATGGTCTATGGTTGTGTCCTAGACGGGTTTGTTTACATTTGGGTTAAATTTTGTCTCGAGGGTACTATAGCATTATTATTATTACTTTTCAGGCACAATACGGCATGGAGGAAGACGAGGAGGGCTACACGAGTCGAGCGGCCAGCAGCCTCAAGCGAGCGGTGTACAGCGGAGCCCTGTCCGTCGCGGGGTACTACGAGCGGAGCGTGGGCCTGCGCAGGGCTTCCGTGTCGGGGTTAGATACAGGCTGTTCCAAAACCAGTGGCGAGTATTTTATTTATAACTAGCTGTCCCGCCGAAGTACTGCCTTAGAATTACGTTTCATAACGCTGACTGAGAGCAGCGCCATCTACTGGATACAATTAAAACACAAACCTATCTAGAGAACAATTCTATCTTATCTATAGTACGTCCGAGATAAATTTAACCTAAACGTAAACAAACCCGTCTATGACACAACCAAAGACTAGTCAGTGATGCCAATTGGCTAATATTAATAGAATGACTTGTGTTTGCTATGACTCCATAGACTATAGGGTATTCTACAATCGGCAGTGTCAAAATGGCGTATTTTTTCTGTGAAATATTTTCATTTGATGTTTAAACAAATTCATTATTGTTTAATTGTTATAAAATGTATTCGATAATGAAGTGTAATCCTTTAACATATCTGTGAAAGTTCAATTAATTTGCAGGTATTCTAGAGAGGATAGCCCAGTTGAACGCGCAGAACTCGAGCATAGCCAAGACATATCTGTGCAGCGCGGTCGACCACTACGCCAGTACGTACGGAGACAGAGGGTGGGGCTGCGGCTACAGGTTAGTTACGTGCACTATACGAGCTAGTCAGGGTTTCACTTTTTTTTATTTTTTTTTTTACCAGGAAAACTTACAGCATGTAGAACATTACAATAAAATTACATATTAACAAACTTAATGCCAATAACAAGTTTCCACTAGTAGGAAAACAAATCCCACCAAAAACATTTTCATGTAAAAATGTTGCCAAGACGAGTCTATATAGCTTACCCTGTGAAAAAGTTATCAGATATCGTATAAAGCCAAGCTCTAAAGACTACTCGCCCTAAATCTACCAAAAACCTTGATCAAAATCTATCAAAAACAAACAACACAACACAGTGGACAAATCCCATGTAGAACCAAAGTTCTTGATCTATGCGCTCTTACTTTACTAGGCTTAGCTTCACTTACTCTACATTTCAGTTAAAACGTGATGCTTGGCCGTCTTATTTCACACACGATAAATAAACGGCCAAGAGCTGTAATGAAAATGTTTTAGGTGGGATTTCATTTATTTTTGTAAGTTGGTTAATGGACTTGTTTGAGTTTAAAAATAACCTATTTTGACCCCGGGCAATTATGTACTTTCGCCTTATTCTTCGTCTGGAATTTAGATGATTTATTGTATTTCTCTTTCATTTGATACCCATATTGTGATAGTACCTGTGAAAACGATAAATCGCTATTTTGGATTAAAAATAGCGGCATTCATGAAATCTTGTATGAATTGTATTTGTTTTCTCAAACTCTCTCATCATTTGTTACCCATATTGTAGGGGTTGATATGAAAACTATAAGTCTCCATTGTGGCTGTGTAACACCGAACTTCAATAAAACACCTCACTACTATAATTGAACTCTCTTTATACTGTATTCTTGTTTTTTTTTTTCGAAAGTGCTAAAACTATCCGGGTGGCTAGTTGTTTAGTCATAAGCTTGTTTAATAATTTTAGTGTTTGCTAAAATAATAATAATATCTCCCACACTGATTTCGGTGACGGTGACCGGTTTCATTGAACCATTATTTTATAGTGCCCAAGTGTGTGCGCAATGCATAGAAGCACTCTCTTTTTCTTCACTCTCGTAACCCACTGGGACGGATAACCGCCACGACGGGCGGGAGATCAAGCGCAGGACCGACTTTTTACATGCCCATCCGACGCATGGATCATATTTCTTGTCAGCCAATTAGGTGATCAGCCTGCCTTGTCTAAACCAAACTTAAAACGTGTTTCCAACGTGGGAATCGAACCCACGACGACCACAGTCGAGAGCCAGTCTCTAAGTACTAGACCACGGAGGCGTAATAACTAAAATTGTATAAATAAATTGATCGAAATATGACAATATTTCAATATTGTCATATTACGACGCCTGCCGACGCCCAGCGCCGCGACGCCAAGCGCCGCGACGCCTACTGACGCCCAGCGCCACGACGCCTAGCGCCGCGACGCCTGCCGACGCCCAGCGTCGCGACGCCTGCCGACGCCCAGCGTCGCGACGCCTGCCAACGCCCAGCGCCGCGACGCCTGCCGACGCCCAGCGTCGCGACGCCTGCCGACGCCCAGCGTCGTGACGCCTACCGACGCTCAGCGCCGCGACGACGCCTACCGACGCCCAGCGCCGCGACGACGCCTACCGACGCCCAGCGCCGCGACGCCTGCCGACGCCCAGCGCCGCGACGCCTCCCGACGCCCAGCGCCGCGACGCCTGCCGACGCCCAGCGCCGCGAAGTCTGCCGACGCCCAGCGCCACGACGCCTAGTGCCGGGACGCCTGCCGATGCCCAGCGTCACGACGCCCAGCGTCACGACGCCCAGCGTCACAACGCCTGCCGACGCCCAGCGCCGCGACGCCAAGCGCCGCGACGCCTACTGACGCCCAGCGCCACGACGCCTAGCGCCGCGACGCCTGCCGACGCCCAGCGCCGCGACGCCTGCCGACGCCCAGCGTCGCGACGCCTGCCGACGCCCAGCGCCGCGACGCCTACTGACGCCCAGCGCCACGACGCCTAGCGCCGCGACACCTGCCGACGCCCAGCGCCGTGACGCCTGCCGACGCCCAGCGTCGCGACGCCTGCCGACGCCCAGTGCCACGACGCCGAGCCGCGACGCCTACCGACGCCCAGCGTAGCGACGTCTAGCGCCGCGTCGGCTGCCGACGCCCAGCGCCGCGACGCCTGCCGACACCTACCGACGCTCAGTGCCGCGACGACTGCCGACGCCCAGCGCCGCGACGCCTGCAGACGCCCAGCGTCACGACGCCCTGCGCCGCGACGCCTCCCGACGCCCAGCGCCGCGACGCCTGCCGACGCCCAGCGCCGCGACGCCTGCCGACGCCCAGCGCCGCGACGCCTGCCGACGCGACGCCTGCCGACGCCCAGCGCCGTGACGCCTGCCGACGCCCAGCGTCGCGACGCCTGCGGACGCCCAGTGCCACGACGCCTGCCGACGCCCAGTGCCACGACGCCCAGAGCCGCGACGCCTACCGACGCCCAGCGTAGCGACGTCTAGCGCCGCGACGGCTGCCGACGCCCAGCGCCGCGACGCCT
Organism: Celastrina argiolus; assembly: GCA_905187575.2. Lineage (NCBI taxonomy): Eukaryota > Metazoa > Arthropoda > Insecta > Lepidoptera > Lycaenidae > Celastrina > Celastrina argiolus. Next base: position 14,040,676 of record LR994595.1, on the reverse strand, counting down.
GCCGACGCCCAGTGCCACGACGCCCAGAGCCGCGACGCCTACCGACGCCCAGCGTAGCGACGTCTAGCGCCGCGACGGCTGCCGACGCCCAGCGCCGCGACGCCAAGCGCCGCGACGCTTGCCGCTAAGCATACAAAGAACTTTACAGAAAAGAAATTTAACTTAATAATAATCATCATCAGCCCCTGTGTGTCTGTCTCTCATATCGTAGCTCCTAAATGCATCACAGATTTTGATGCGGTTTTCTTTAGCAGAAAGCTGGTGTGGTTTATATATTTAAAAATTATACTAATCATCATCAGCCCCTGTGTGTCTGTCTGTCATTTCGCAACTCCTGAATGAATTAACAGATTTTGATGCGGTTTCCTTTAGTTGAAAGCTGATGTGGTTTATATATTTAAAAATAATACTAATCATCATCAGCCCCTGTGTGTCTGTCTGTAATATCACAGCCCCTAAATTAATTTAAAGATTTTGATGTCAATTTCTTTTTTTGAAAGCTGATGTGGTTTATATATTTAAAAATTATACTAATCATCATCAGCCCCTGTGTGTCTGTTTGTTATATCGCAGTTCCTAAATGATCGACAAATTTTGATGCGGTTTTCTTTAGTTAAAAGGTGGTGTGGTTTATATATTAAAAAATTATACTAATCATCATCAGCCCCTGTGTGTATGTCTGCTTTAATGTAACTGTCATCAATATAACCGAGTATCTGGGGGCACGGCAGTGCTTTTGTCAACTTGAGCACGGCCGTACCATTAATTTCTCGAAGCAGTTTAGGCCACTTTCAACTCCCTATAACTTTGTTGTGGATTAAAAGAAGCCTGCATTTTTAGTTACTAGGAAAGCATTGTATAAACACAGTATATTTCAAATGTTACTCAATTTGAAACAGAAGTTAAATAATTATAACTTGTCAAACTTCTTAGTTTTGTCACTGACTCAATCACTCACTGACCGATCATCAAAAGTATTAGGCACTTCTAGCAGACATAGAAGCTTAAAATTTGGAATACAAGTAGTGTTTAGTGTATAAATAAAGGAAAAACCTAAAAAAATATTTCTGTAGAATTATCTAGACTAACTAACTGCATAATTAACTTTGTAATGTCATATAAATGTATAGGATTACAAAGCTATATTTGCCCTTTTGACAAAAACACGCGTTTAGTAAATCTTCTACAAAAAGAACTGAGATCCCACCAAAAACATATCTTGTAAAAATTGCCAAGTCTCGCTACTTAGTTCTTCTACAGTTAAAACTTGTGAGTACCAAGTAGGGGTTAGTCGGTCGGTCTAACAACATCTTATAGTGATCACAATCAATATTATTTTGGAAAGGATTGGCACTTTTTACAAGTCTTTTTTATATGGGTTATCCTTTTCATTTCCAATAACAAAATATAGCATGCGCACTGTCTTTCTTGAAATGGTCAGACTTCAAACAGCTGCTATGCTCTGTCCTGTTCTATTGCATGGGATGGTTGATTGGGACCTCTCAGTCGCACACAAGTTGCACCAATATTTTATTTTTCAAATTTCGCAGGTAATCCTAAACCACCGTGTTTATAATAAAATAATATTTAATTTTCATTCAATAATCATATGGTTGCAAAATGCTAGTATACTTTACCTGTTTGTGCCTGGCTACCCAATAGTTGTGACAGGAAACAATTTTTCAGTGACAACATTTTTGTCACTGAAAAAAGCCTGTCCATCCCGACTACCCACAAAAAATTTGTATTTTAGTACATTTAGTGGGTAGTCGGAAGTGGGTCAGTAAAATATTTAGGGACAAACATTTCTGGACATCAAAGATGAAAAATAAATAACTTGGTATATTTTTATAAAAATTAGGTTGTTGAATTTTTTATTCTCATTACTTACTTATCCTAAATTATAAGTGTGAAAGTTGGTTTGTTTGTTTGTTACTTCTTCACGTCTCATCAACTAAACCGACCACCATGAAACTCTTTTCACACAAACATCGCGCGAAAGTGGTTCCCGACGGTTCGACAATAACGCGGACTGAGCCGCGGGCGATTACTAGCATGTCGAGTATGTAAAAGTATTTTATAACTTAAATACCATTTAATTTTATAGAAGTATTGAAATGGTATGTAATATTAAAATTCATTAGGATCAAAGTATCAATATTACTTGCGCGACGTTCAGCCTAGCGCTAACCCACACATGCGTGTTGTTTTGCGTCTGTGTGAGTCGATATCGGCTCCCGCGGCGATTTCGACTTGATGAAATTTGATTGCGCGCTCTTAAGTACATCAATCTAAAGATCCGTCTCTAGAATCAATGTACTTAATACAATATCCTAAAATGTTTAATTGACAGTTTAAACTCAATTTTGTGGGTAAAAAATTTTTGCGACATATCACCTTCATCGATTCATGTCTTCAATTATAGAACATAGTGACATCTATTACCTCAGAAACACGTCGAGTTACAAATAATGAATATCGTAAGAGTTAACGAAAGAGTATATCTCAAAAACTAATTGAGTCTATCTCAACAACTAATTGAGTCTATTTCAACAACTAATTAAGTCTATCTCAACAACTAATTGACTCAATTTCTCATCCTACTCATTCCGTCTCCCGCAGGAACATGCAGATGGTAGTCTCCTCTCTGGTCTGCGTGCCAGCGTACGCCGCGGTGCTCGGAGGGGGGGTGCCCTCCATCCCCCGGCTTCAGAGGCTGGTGGAGAGAGCGTGGAGGCTGGGCTTCGACGCCCCAGGCTCGGAGCAGCTGGGAGCGAGGCTACATAACACCCGGAAGTGGATCGGTGCATGTGAAGTGGTGACTGTGCTGTCTAGTTTGCGGATCAGGTCAGTACTGATGAGCTTGGTTAGATAAAATGTAGCAGTGCATATATATGTCGCAGTCATCTGGTTGAATCCGCTATTTCATTAAATGTCTAGCGCGTTTATTGAATGACGACATTTAATTGATTGACTAGGCCAAACGTTGATTGAACAAGCGTCACTCAACGTCCAACTAGTTAGCGGACTGTAACAAAGCCCTTTTAACGTAAAATCAGTCAGGTGATTGAAATTTAGTTAATTTATTCCCGCAGTGGCGCTAGTAGTCACCAAAACAAATATGTCGGTAAACAGCTCGCACAGTACATAGTCGATATTTTCATTTTCATTTCGTGTGACATGCCGTCTTTATTTTTGAGGACCATTTAAGTTGCGAACTTAGGGTCAAAAAGGTACGTAGGTCAATAACCTACCCCTACCAAACATTCAACGACTATGCTAAAGGATGTTCAGTCAAGACGTTGAACGTTACTTTAAAAAACTTGACGAGTCCTTTAGTCAATCAATTAAATGTCGTCGTTTCATAAACGCGCTATTCGTTTAATTAAAATGCTGATTCAATCAGATGACTGCGACATATACATGACGTCACGCAGGCGCTTTTCAGCTGCTCTTCGCAGTATTTTTTTTTAAAGTTTTTTTTTCATTAATTTAAGTTACCCTTCATAGACATTCATGTATTATTTAAAAAAAACAAAAATATGCACATAACTAGATCCGAGCTGGATATAACTTAATTGCAAAATTTGCGCAATTTGCGAATATGTTCGAAACCCGGCCGCCATTTTAGGGTCATGTGATCGCAGGTGCCAGCTGATCGACTTCCACAAGCCGACGGGCGCGGACGGCAGCCACCCCGCGCTGTTCGACTGGGTGCTGCGCTACTTCCAGCGAGACCCCGACGCCTTCAAGCCCCCGCTGTACCTCCAGCACCAGGGTAACCATAGATTATTCTATGCCTTGTTCCGTAACAATCCCCTTTTAGTAATCTATTAGTAATCTATAGACTACGTAGTTTCTATGCCTTGTTACGTAACAATCCCCTTTTAGTAATCTATTAGTAATCTATAGACTACGTAGTCTATAGATTACTCTATAGACGAACAATCACCGTTGTACCTCCAGCACCAGGGTAACCATAGACTTATATTACTCTATAGACGAACAAGGCAATCGAGTGTGAAGATCTCTTAGGCTATTATAGCAAGATGAAAAGAGATGGATAATGTCGCTATAACCACTTTTAGGTCGTCAAACGTCAGCACAGTTCCTTGGTATTTTTGTGTTGTTTTGGCAGTATTCTTGTGATGTCAACCTGACACTGCCTAAGTAAGTCTGCATGAATCGAAACAGGCAGAAATCTGAAGGTGCAAGGTCGGGACTATACGGCGGATGCATTAACACCTCCCAGCCAAACTCCCGTATTTTTTTCTGAGTGGCTAAAGATGTGTGAGGTCTAACATTATCATGGTGAAAATAATACCCTTTCTGTTGATTAATTCCGGCCGCTTTCTCTCAACTTCTTGCTTCAATCTCACCAGTTGTTCGCAGTACAGTTCAGAATCGATGGTCCTGCCTGGCGGTAACGGCTCATAATGAATAATGTCCTTCCAATCCCACCACACACACACCTTTCTTGGTCTTTGACCACGATCTTTTTCGCACGTTCTTGTCGTACGTGATCAACATTTCATCACCAGTTATCAGGTTCTTCAAAAATGGTTCGGTTTCATTACTTCGTAAAAAAATCACAAAGAGTACACGGTTCATTAGGTTTCTTTCAGTGAGCTAATGAGGCACCCAAATATCGAGCTTTTTTGTGTAAAAAAGCTCACTGAAAGAAACTTAAGAACCTTGAAAAAATCACACCCAGCTTTTTTCAAATACGCTAAAACCGTTTTCTGGTCAATCCTCAGTTCTTCAACTACATCGTTACTACTAATATGCCGATATTGCTCCACTTTTTCAAAAATGGCATCAGTTTTGTCCGTAACAGGGCGACCAATTTCCGGATCGAAAACGCTTAAACCAAAATCGCGCTACTCTCACAGATCACTTTTTTCGCGACTTGTGTTGCATTTTTTCCTTTTTTGTAATAAAATGTTCAAATGTATCGAATTTCTTCATAATATCACTCATTTTAACAATAGGAAAAACAAATGAAAATCTCACATTTACCTAACTAGAATTTGGAATTATCTTCTGTTAAAAAAAAGTCTTAAATATGTGTACAGTATTAAAAGTATTAAATATGTATTCGTTGTCTGGTCCCCTTAACTCTTCTGATGCTTATCATGGGGCCAGATTAGCGAAGCGGCCATAAATATTATTATTATTACTATTAAATACATCAATTTCCTGACAGGTCACTCCAGAACAATAATAGGCTACGAGCGACACAAGGACGGGAAAGCGACGCTGCTAGTGCTGGACCCGTCGCATTCGCCCGCTCAAGTCAGTACTTGTATAGTACGAGATAAATTTTACAAACAAACCAAAAACACCGAAATTATCAAATATTGTGCACACTTATCAACACTTTCACCGGAATGTTAAAGGATTACACTCCATTATCCAATACATTTTATAACAATTAAACGATAATTAATATGTTAAAATATCAAATGAAAATTTTTCACAGAAAATATACGCCATTTTGACACTGCCGATAGTAGAATATAAGTCTATAGTCTATGGATTCATAGCAAACAATATTCATTGCATTAATATTGGCTAATTGGCATCACTGACTAGTCTTTTTACGTTTACGTTTGGGTTAAATTTATCTCGGACGTACTTACTATATATTCTTACTATAGTAAATACTTTACAATACCAAAATATACTATACTATACTAAATCAAAAGCAAATTCAATATATTATTATTTATTTTATAGCGAATCTAACAATGACCGCGTATTTTCGATTACGCGGGTGGGACCAATTATTATTGTTAGCACGCTTGTGTACGCGCCACAGCTCTCGTGGCGTTGCTGCACTAAGATTTGTATGGATTTCGCGCCGCACCATAATAGGACAATTTTTTCTCTGCGCCCATATCTAGCGCCCAGTAAATGATACATGATTAATTTATAGTTCAAGTAAAATACTAATAAGAATAGATGTTCTGGCGAAGTCTATAACGGATCTGTGTTGCAGGTGCGTCAGGTGGTGTGCGGCAGCGCGACGGCGAGCGGCGCGGCGCTGCGGCTGCTGCGGCGCGGCGCCACCGCGCTGCGGGCGCGCCAGTACCAGCTGCTGTGCGTCAGCGGCCTCATCGCCGACGACGACGAGTACGAGGTAACGTAATCGTTCGACGACCTCCGTAGCGCAGTGGTGGAGCGCGTTGGTGCTCGAGCGAGAGGTCGTGGGTTTGAATCCCGCCGAGAGAACAAAAAGTTTTCAAAGTTCTTGGGTCATGGATGTGTATTAAATTTGTGTATAATATAATAAAAATGTATAGTATAAAAGTATTAAATATATTTCCGTTGTCTGGTACATGTAACACAAGTTCTTCGGATACTTAGGGCGTGTTTCACCAAGCAATGTTAAAGTTAACGCCATGTTAAATATCCCTCTCGTATTTTCTGTCGATGAATGAGATGGCATGGTATTTTAACATGGCGTTAACTTTAACCATGGTTGGTGGAACACGGCCTTAGCACAGGGAAAGATTGACGTGGTATGAAGCGTCCATATATATTATTATTATTATTGAGAATAATATTTATTTAAGTAACTAGTTCCTAAGGTACAGGCTAGGCACAGTTTAAGAACTATAACAGCAGATTGTACATTTTTCTGTTATAATAAATAAATAAATCTATGGACTCATGTCAAATTGGTTCTGTTCGCGAAGAACTTGTACGGGTACTGGACAACGTAAATTGTATTATATTGATACACATTTAATTACACATCGATCGATCGCGACCTCCGAGTTTAATTAATTCACAACTTAATTAAAAAGTCAAACAATATAATTTATTATTGTGTAAAATAAATAACGTATTCACTCAGACATTCGATCTGTAATTTTTATATACCTAATGTATTTTATTATGTCATGCTGTTTTTCATTCGCTCGCCCGCCGTTTTGCTTTTCATCTTTTCTAGATTTTCTTTCATAATACCATATTTGCTTTCTAGTGTTAATTACATTAATATAATTACATTATTAACATTTGGTGGTAGCTGGTAATTGTAATTTATTTACAAAATTTACCTTCAAAAATCTAAGTTTATGTTTTAATTTTGAATAAAAACTATTTTATTTTGTTTAAAACGTTGCTTACAAACTTGCAAACGGTGCAAAAATAAAATTTAATCCCTTTTTGTTTCGTTTCAGGCGAGCAAGGTGCTGCAGTCGGTTAGAATCCCGTAGGACGATTACAGGTTCAAATCCACAGGTTGTGTTACTCACGTTGTGTTATCGTTTGGGCTTGTACAGCGGCAGGACTAGCGGTTAGAGCGACCCTAGATGGCTTCGGTAGCGGTCGAGACTACTGTTGTTGTGACGTCACTACGACGGCATTAGCGAGTTAGAAAAATATATGATCATGTTGAAAAGTTGCGTAAAATTGTTACCAAAAGTTTTAGAATAACTGGAGAAACTCAAATAGTAAATTTAGTTAGATTTTTTAGTTTAGTCATAAAACTACAAGTCCAAACAATATTCTAGTCTAAATAATTTTAAATAAGTTATATTTTGTACGGTATGTTTTGTCAATTATTGATTTTGTCAATTTCGCTTGTTTCTTCGTAATGTGGATTAGGATGTTTGTTACCAGAAACATCATTCGCGTTTAGGAATGACAACACGACACAAACTGTTGTTTAATAAACACTGAAAAGAGAGAAAAGAATTTCAACGTTCTTTGGGTAAAGATGGTAATACAAAAAGATTTCAAAGAAAGTATTCTTAGGGCTGATTTTTCAATCAGATAACTTTTACCCGAGGAATAAATATGTATGACAATATTTATGACACAAATGTCGAAGTCACATCTTTATTCCACAGATAACAGTCATCTGATGATTGAAAGATCAGCGCTCACCCAAAAAGACTTTAAGATGATGCATTGATGAATGGCGGAGTGTGGCCACAATTATTTCATTGAAATCAAAGATTGAACTAATATTTTAATAATTCTCAGTAAGCTATACTTACTTTTTCTGTATACAAATATACAAATACAAATTGTATATTTGAATTCAGTGAGTGAAATTAAATTCTAGTAAAATGTCTCTGTTTTATAGAAGACGAATCATTTTGTCTTCTAAACATTAAATTATGATATGCTCCAACTGAACAAAGGCCCTAAGACAGTGATTCCTAACCTAGGGGTAATAACCCCTGCAGGGGTAGAACGGAGATTCTAGGGGGGTAACACGGGCTGGCACTAAATATTAAAATAGCAATAAACAAAATAATACTACGGTAAACGGTAGCAGGGCGCTCTCAAATTATCAGATTTTCGTTAGAATTTGTGTGGTTTTATTTAAATTAGCTAGGGGTAAACTCAATTCCCATACTTATTCACAGGGGTAGTGATATTGAAAAGGTTAGGAACCACTGCCCTAAAAGGTAATGATATGGTACATTTATTTATAATATGTATTCAATGCTATTTTATTAGCATTAGTAATACATGCTGCATCTCTGCAACAAAAATGCATCATCTTAAACAAAAATTAACAAGCCAAAATTATTGAAAAGTCACGAATAATCCTAGTATTTATTGAATTAATTCTATAGAGCGAAGTATTTGTACGGAACCAACAATTTAGATATAGACTATTGATAATAACTGCTTCATATCATCGCGTGGTAGTGGCCGCTTGAGCACCTCAGCAGGTTCTGGGAAGAGAGAGATAGCGTGTTGGGAGAGAGAGAGACGGTGAAAATTCTTACAAGACCGCAGTTGACAGGTGCTAGAAAGTAGGTTTAGAACATAACCTCTTTTTAGAAAAAAACGAAGAAAAAGTTATGTTTTTTTTTAAATAATAATAAAGTTACAAACCAGTCTAGATAGACTGCTTTGTAACTTTATTACTTACATGGTAACATAGGAAGATAGGTCTACCTATGTTTAAACAAAAAAATTGTATTCTTATAAACGTCAACGTGTTTGATTGGCCCTAACATAAAATCAGTCCAGATAGTTTTGAAGGCTGACTCTCCTTCAGAGGGAAGCCCACTCTTGTATAGTTCGTCCCTTTTAAATCTAACCTAAACGTAAACAAACCAAAAACACAGAAATTTTCACATATTTACTTATTGTGCACACTTTCACCGGAATATTAAAAGATCATACTTCAATAGCCAATACCTTTTGTAACAATGAAATAATAACTAACATATTTAAACATCAAAGAAAATCTTTCACAGTATAAATACGCTATTTTGACACTGCCGACTGTAGAATGTAGTCTATATAGTCTATGAATTCATGTAGCAAACAATATTCATTGTTTTAATATTGGCCACTTGGCATCACTGATTAATTAGTCTTTGGTTGTGTCATAGACGGGTTTGTTTACGTTTGGGTTAAATTAAACGGGAAGTACTATAGGGATTTGAAAGACGGACTTCTAAAAGCAAGGTCTAGGAATATAGTTATAAAAACTCCACGCCAATGGAATATGAAATCAATACGATACATAAATTGCTTACTAAAGTAAAATGTCTAAGTTAAATACAAGAAGAGAGTTCAGTTTTAGCGGATGCCTGTAAGAATTTTCAATCTCTCATATGGGGCACAGAGTAGTTAGATACGGAGAGTCGATTGGAACAAAAATGGTGCCTAAAATTGGTTTTAAAATGTTAAACGTGTATACATAACGCATTATATTATAGTTAATTGTTGCTATAGAAGAAATTTATTTATGTGATTATGAGTTTTTAATTTGAATTGAATGACGATATTATTATTAATATTTAAATAACATATTTTTAATGCAGCACAAAAACTATACAGATAATCTGAAATATATTTAAGAAACGCAAGATACAAAAAACCAATTGACATTTTCTTTTAAGAATTTGCGATATGTTAAAATACAATGTATATTATATAATACTATACAATCAGATGTAATATGATATGCATATTTAAGAGCAAAAAATAATAGCTTTCTTTTAAATTTCAAGTACTTAAGAGGAAACACCAATATTTTTTTTCCATACAAAAATAGGGGTCTAGGGGATTTCTATTTCCTCCCTGGATAACACCTCTAGAGTAACAACTTTTTTCCTGAATATTTATGGATATTGTTTGTACGTCCCTATTTTTTCCTTTTTTTAATAAATTAATTATTTAAAGAGATATGGACGTTTAAAAACCTAAAAAAATGGCCAGACGCTATGTTTAAATATCTAGGAAACAGATTTGACTACAATAAACAACAAAAGCAAAAAATAGGAACCTAGCTCAATTCTTTTTTTAGCTAATACAGAAAAAAATATTTAAATCGGTTAAGTTTTGAAGGAGGAAACAGGAATCCCCTAAACGTCGATTTCTGGTACTTTTAATAGGTAATTTAAGTCCAAGTTGCAGTTGTCTCTATCGCGCTGGTGCTGGCTAGCTAAGGCACTACGAGACAGCAATATATTTTATAAATACCTATTTTGTATTTCTCTCAATCGTGGTGTTTCCTCTTAACGATATAAAATTAAAATATAATTGGGTTTTTTTTTTGTTTAAACAATGTAACATATAAAAAAGTTTTGGCAATTATGGGCGATGTAACCTGAAAATTATCTTTAGGCTTCATTAATATCATTGAACCTGTCAATTATAAATTAAATATTATTTATGTTATGTAATTATAGTTATAAATATCGAACAATCGTGGTTTGGCAAGATTCGTATGTTAAATTGTTTTGAATGTAGTACTTAGTATAATGTGACAGACAGCCTAGATGGCGCGATGCAATTAAAATCAACGCCATCTAGTGTCGAGAATTTGAACTGTCGGGAGTTATAAGTGTTATGCAATATGCAGATATTATTCGAAATATCTCACTATTTTTTAAATATACTATAACATTCACGCTTCATTCCTCCTATAATCTTAGCTATGTTAGGCATACTTTATTCTGTCCAGTTCCTAACTGCATTTAATAATTTAATAGATACTTGCATATTGCATAAAGCTGTTCTGAAATTATTATTATAGTATACTCCGTTCCGATTTAATGTGATGTAAACAAAATAAATTAAATTCGACCAATTGAATTAAACATTGTTTTGTCTGTATTATAAGGCGAATTAGTGTCATTGAAATTGTAAGCATTTCAGCCGCCCATATGGAGCTTTGTTGACATGGGGCCGGTTTCTGAAAGGCTTGAATGACATTTAAGTTAACGACTCAAATTAAAGCAGATTGGTGAAACATTTATCAGAGAGAGAGACACTGATATTATATAATTACATCACGCTCGCACTTGCAAGGCTGGGTGAAATTAGTCGATTCAAACCGTATGTCATCTAATCGATACCTTTTGGTGAATTAAGCTTATCTGTGGAATTTCAAATATCCCTGAGAGTGCGAAAGTGATGTAATTATATAATATCTGTCCCTCTCTTTCTTTCTGAAAAATGTTTCACAAATCAGCGTTCAATATGGATTTTTTAGATAGAATGCCGTGTTACTTGATTATAGATTTGATTAGACTTTCAGAAACCGCTCCATTATATCACATTAATCGGAACAGACAAAAGCACCCTAATATTGTTCCTTGTACAAATTCTAACGACGCGTCCTCGTCGTTAATTTATTTATTTAAGCTTTTAACAGATTAGTGTCGCACTATTTTGACAGCATATAGCACTTGTTTTAGCATGTACGATGTATATAGGGGAACCCCCTTTTTCGACAGGTCGAAATATTTTTGACCATAGACAATTTTTCTGTATTTACTACTTATAAAAATCATGAATTATGAAAGTATAAGTTTTAATGTTGGATTTTAATGTTACATAATTTATTTGATTAACTTTTTATTGTAAGAACGGCGTTTTTGAATATAGCTCAAATCTTTCGACTTAAATGAATGACAATATGCTACACGTAAACTCTTAAATATTAACGCATTTCATTAACACAAGCTGTATACATTAGTATTATGACGCACTCGTGTGATATTTAAAAAAAACAAATTTGAATTCCGAACGGGATTCCATTTTGTTGTAATCATAAGTCGATAATAACTGATAGTAAACCTGTGATAGGTGAAGTGTATTCGCTCATGTTCATTGTTTATGGGATATTTGGAAGTCACAAAAAGTATATTTTTCATTACCAAGTACAGTCGGCTGGAAAGAATGCACTTCGAGCTTTGAAGGTGTTCAGATATGAGGGTGTTCAGTACAATGCAAATGAAGATATTACGCAATGGCTTCATACGTAGACACGTATGTTTGTGAAGAGTTTTCTCTTACTAATGTGACGTGTATGTGTTGACAGAAAAACCATGTGACCGAAAAATTTAAATTAAACGATGTTGAAAGTAGACAAATATGTCTTATTAAATTTATATAATATCCTTGTTTCTTCACTGGACCTACAATAGAAGAGGGTCTGTAGAAACTGAACACTGGCAAATTACGGAGGCATCCATCATTAAAAAAAGAAGAAGAATGTCTTTTCATAGGTCGATGTGCATTTTCGACTGCTTCAGTTTTTGTGATTTTCAAGTAGCGGTTAGTTGGAGCTGTAAGTCACATGCCTTGTGTAGACGGAAGAGAGCTTTTAGGGGCAGCTAGGCTGTGCTAAAGTGGTTCTTTAATAAAGTATGATAAGTTACATACACGTGGTTTTGTTTATACCCTATACCCTTAAAAGGTCATCTAAGGCTGCGTTTCCACTGACGCGGAATCTCCGCTCCGTTTCCACGGAAACAGCACGAACATAGTGATTGGTCAATTTGGGCACCGCTAAGCTCCTCTCCACCCCGCTCCGCGTCAGTGGAAACGCAGCCTTAGCATAGGATCCGTCGTGATATTACATATTATTTTACTATGTATTAATATGTTTTTCGGATATATATATATATATATTTTAATTACGTTCACAAAACAGGATACAATTAAATCAAATCAAGTCAGGAAACAAGTGTGTGTGAATAAAGAACGAAAAAAATTAAAGACATGAATGGATGTGTGCGTTACAACTGCTCCGCCACGGTAGAAATATGATGAAAATGTTCGCCCAAGATTTAGGCGAAATTTGACAAAATCGAAGGGTCCAAACCAAAAATTTGTCGAAGTAGAAACAAAGAAGTTATAAGGGTTTTAAGTTGGCCGCGCCAACGTAACGTCCACGATGGCGCGGCCATGGAAATCTCAGGAACTACGTGGGTTAGAGATCTAATTCTTTTTCTAGTATGAAGATTGAATTTGGCGAAAATTGTCGAAAAAGAAATTATAAACTAGAAATCGATATTTTAAGAGATATTTACCTCAGAAGCCGTGGCGGCGCAGACGTGCACTTCGTGTTTCTTTAATGTTGATTATTTCTTTATATCATAAGACTTATTATAAAAAACTGATACAGGAAGTAAGGGCTTAATTTGTCGAAACTAATGAAAGCAATAAATACGACGAAATGTTATTTAAACAGACAAATCGGAACGAAACAAAAAATTACATGGCCGCGCCAACGTAACGCTTCTTTGTACGCTGATATCTCATTACCTGTAATTGCTAGGATTTCGGTTTTTATATCCATTTATTCGGCACATTAACCTGATTAGAATGGCATATCGTTTTACCCTCAGAATGGTTTTCAACGCGTGTAATCTCCAAAAATGTGCTCTCTCATACAATGTTTGAGTAGGGTAACCATAACTTCGATTTTTATTTGGGAATACTTTTTACTCTACTAGACGAAAATGTGTCTATTTCCTAAATAATGCCAACAAATGGAATTATTACTATTAAATATTTCACACTTAAACGTAAGTATGTAGTTAGTACCTATGCCCGTAAGCGGTCAGTTGTAGATACTCGTATGATGATAATATTATGTTAGGTAAGTATACTGTACCTAGGCAGGCTACTTAATATTATGGGTTTCTTGCCCTTGAAATTAAGTACATACCTACTTATCTACGACAAGTATCCCCATTCCCTCAGCAAAGCAAGCGTTACGCCGGTTTTCATAGAGACCCGTGGCCGTGGTTAAGACCCGCTATTGGAATTAATATTATTGCAACGGCAGATGAATAATATGCTTTTTCAAGAAGGCACTTTTTTACCGTATTTCGGTGTGAAGTGACGCGACAACGAATTTTATTAGCGAGTCCGACTTTGACTATTTTTGTACTTATGCATTTTTAGTCATCTGTCTAATATTTACATTCTTGTTTCAGCCTTTTTAGATCTAGATTTTATTTCATATATTTCTGTTTCCATGATGTTTATAAAAGTACTAGCTATGCCCGCGACTTCGTACGCGTGTAAAAGTGATTTTATTAGAAGTTTATGAACACTGTCGTTGGGGTATTTATATACTTCTTGAAAGAGCAATCAGAGCTATATATAACAAAGGACCCCGTGATACTTTACGTACTTTATTTAAAGAAATAGATATACTTACTATGCCTTCTGAATACATTTTCCAAAATATTATGTATGCCCGCAAAAATATACAAAAATTTAGTAGTAGAAATAAATATGAGTTGGTTGCCCCCTTATTTAGGCTGAGTAAAACTAACAAATCGTTTATAGGAAATTGCATAAAATTTTACAATAAACTTCCATCAAGTGTTATTGAATTAACAGAGCTTAAGTTTAAGGCTCATATAAAGAAGGCTCTTATGTCTAAAGCTTATTATAATATCAAAGACTTTATTGATGATCGAGATGTATTCAACCCAACTCCTTCTACAATCCGATGACCTGGAAATGCTGTTTGACTAAATATTTAATAGAAAGTTTATGTTATGTTACTGACCTGTAATGAATTGTTTATCATAAAATTGTATCTGATAGTTTGTAAGTCTTGTTAATGCTATTTGACTAAATATTTAATAGAAAGTTTATGTTATGTTACTGACCTGTAATGAATTGTTTATCATAAAATTGTATCTGATAGTTTGTAAGTCTTGTTAATGCTATTTGACTAAATATTTAATAGAAAATTTTTGTTATGTTACTGACCTGTAATGAATTGTTTATTATAAAAATTCTATCTGATAGTTTGTAAGTCTTGTTTAAAAATTTTTTTATTTTTGTAATTTCTATAATTTATAATACGTATATTATTGTATACTACTGAATGTTTTGACATGTAACAAGTGCGATCGATTCGCCTACGTTACCAATAAACTAAATAAACAAATAAATAAATAAATGCCCAGCTATGATGGAACCCTTAACTAATATATAGTAATGCTTCTTTATACATGGTCTCTCGGAGGCCGATAAAGTAATAATAATAGTTTCAAATAATGGCTCAGACATGCCATAATAAGACATAGGATTAACCCCAATAGACGTAACTATATGTTGAATATTCAAACAACTATTCAGCATCAAATAGTGCAAAGAACATCAGCATGACTGCAAAGCAATGGCGCAAGTCACGTGCACGAAAATGGATACATCTACAAATTTGCAAAAATATTTCTACGTTCATATTTCAAAAATATCTTCACAATATTGTATTCAAATGCCTGTAATTATCTAGCAAAATTATGAATACATTATTTTCATAATGAAGTAAACAACAAAATTTCAGTAAATAGTATACAGGGTGTAAAAAGAGCAGTCACTATAACTTCATGGGGTAATAACCAGGCAAGAGATATATCCATTGGTACTAGTCATTTGCTTTTAATCCACTGTTTAAAAAATTTTCAATAGTCAATGTACAACGTGCACAACACAGCGATCAGCTGATTACGCTGAGAGGTCAATAGCACGCGTAAGACGTACTAGGGCAAAAAGTATTAAATTTGAGAATTTAATGCAGAACGTTGTTTCAAACAGTTCAGCCTTGCGACTAGAAATAATAAATTGCAAAAAAATTTTTTTTTTTTTTAAATAAATAATGAAACAACTTCATTTCTAGAATAAGAAAAGGTCCATTAATCATATCCCAAAGTTATAGTGACTGCTCTTTTTACACCCTGTATAGCTTATCGTGATGTTGCTTTAGTGTTCCGTAATAAAATGAAAGGTTGCGTTTCCACTGACGCGTAGCAGGGCCTAGAGGAGCTTGCGGTGCCCGAATTGACCAATCACTATGCTCGAAATCTCCGCTCCGTTTCCACGGAAACACTCTCTCTTCCTTTTACTCTCATAACCCAGTGGGACGGTAAACCGACACGACTGGCGAGAGAACAGGCGCAGGACCGACTTGTTACATGCCCATCCGACGCATGGATCATCTTGTCAGACAATCCGATCAGTCTGCATTGTCCTAACCAAACTTGAAAACAATTTTTTTTCCAACGCGAGAATCGAACCCACGACCACGGAGGCGATATTATAAAACATATTGTAATGCGTACAGGTACATGAGGACCACATTTTGTGGGTACCACCACAAAAAACTTATATAGGTAGACCGCTGACAGGGTGAGCTGTCATCAGCTTCACCCTTGCTGTGATCATCATTAGACAAGTGGCAGGTGTCACATAGAGTTGCACTTGAAAGCGTAGGCTCCAGAGCATGACAAACAATAATTCGACGATCTCCGTAGCGGTTGAGCGCGTTGGTGCTCGAGCGGGTCGCAGGTTCGAATCCCGCCGAAGGAACAAAAAGTGTTCTGTGTTCCTGGGTCATGGATGTGTATTAATATACTAAAAATCATAAATATGTTTATAGTATTAAATTATTGAATATATCTTAAGGGAGGCCATTTTGAAGAAGAAGAAGAATATATTTCCGTTGTCTGGTACCTGCAACACAAGTTCTTCGAATACGAGACACGAGGCTAGATTGACGTGGTTTGAAGCGTCCACATATATTATTATTATTATATTTATATTATACATAAAAATGAATTGCTCTTCGTTAGTCTCGCGTTTTAACTCGAAAATGGCTGAACCGATTCGATTATTTTTAGTATTGAAATATTCGTGGAAGTCCAGGGAAGGTTTAAACGGTTTGTATGCTCAACGAAGTGGGAACGGGTCAGCTAGTTATATTAATATAATAACACATACAACCATACTTTCAAAAAATATAACCATCATTCTGGTGCTTCGGGTAAAAAAGCGCACTGTCCAAACATTTAAATATTTCATTTTTAACCGATACCTATTTTTCGACCTTAAAAGTAACATTTGATATCTAACAGCGAATAGTTGGAGCATTTTGCATACGCAAATACAATTGGAATAACACCAATTGAAAAATAATTGGAAAATGCACGCCGCCATGCTGGCGTTGAGTTTTAGAAATGAATACAAAATATTAGCGTTTCATCATCATCAGCTTGGCCCACGGTGACTGTAGTCGCGCTCGACAGCATCGCTACTAACGACAGAGAAATGGTGGGAGACAAAAAGTCGGCCAACTTTTTATCGGTGAAAAATAAACTATAACGCATACGTCATACTTAAATTCAGATATATAATATGGAGGAAAAATCTGCCCGATTATCGGACCTACAGAAAAAGTCGGTGGCCGACTTTTTGTAGGTAAGAAATAGGACTGCAACGCTCACGTATACAAAAATTCGGTCAAAAATAATATGGAGGAAAAATCGGCCCGATTATCGGACCTACAGAAAAAGTCGGTGGCCGACTTTTTGTAGGTAAGAAATAGGACTGCAACGCTCACGTCATACAAAAATTCGGTCAAAAATAATATATATTTTTTCTCCTTTAATATTTTTTTTCAAATATCTTCAATGTAGACACGACTCCTCTACAGATTTATTATTTTATGTATAGCTTTTACCCGCAGCTTCGCCCGCGTGGAATTATGATTGTGGCAAAAACTTTACCAAATAACATTACGGGTACAGTACCTATTATAGGTGTAGTGGTGTAGGTAATGTTGTAATAACTTAATATTCCTACGTTCGTTGCGTTTTGGTGCGAAACCCTTCGATATTCAAATAAGTACACTATATTGTTGAACGAAGGCAAAACCGTTTGAATAAAATTTGGTGCGTACTTTTTTCATTTTAACATTATTTCTTAAAACATTAATATAAACTGTATGGTTTAAATAGCAATTGTTACGTGTATGAAATGCTTAATAGCGACATCTATACGCAACACGTTTTAATATTATTGACACTTGTCTTTTTAATAAAATCATGTTAGTTACTTATTTAATATTCTAATCTACTTTAGTGCCACGTTTTGTAGCTTCGCGTCACTATAGTAAATAGTACTGTAAGCGATGCCCCCGCGCGCCCCACCCGAACCGTTCGTCCGCAGTTCGCGCGCGAAATTCATCGACTTGCTTCAAAGTTGTCGTCACTGCTCGGCTCCTATGTATCGTATCGTTATGTTATATATCCTATAACCTGCCTAGGAATATGGTCTACAATCGAACCAAGTTTGGTTAAAATCTCTTACGTGGTTTTTGATCCATGCGTGCACATACAGACAGAAATACAGACAAAAAATATAGATGTGTGTATAAAATAATTATAACCCGTCGTCGCAAAAACGGATCAAGGGCAAGAAACGCATAATATTAAGTAGCCTGCCTAGGTACAGTATACTTACCTAACATAATATTATCATCATACGAGTATCTACAACTGACCGCTTACGGGCGTAGTTACTAACTACATACTTACGTTTAAGTGTGAAATATTTAATAGTAATAATTCCATTTGTTGGCGTTATTTAGGAAATAGACACATTTTCGTCTAGTAGAGTAAAAAGTATTCTCAAATAAAAATCGAAATTATGGTTACCCTACTCAAACATTGTATGAGAGAGCACATTTTTGGAGATTACACGCGTTGAAAACCATTCTGAGGGTAAAACGATATGCCATTCTAATCAGGTTAATGTGCCGAATAAATGGATATAAAAACCGAAATCCTAGCAATTACAGGTAATGAGATATCAGCGTACAAAGAAGCGTTACGTTTAATTTTTTGTTTCGTTCCGATTTGTCTGTTTAAATAACATTTCGTCGTATTTATTGCTTTCATTAGTTTCGACAAATTAAGCCCTTACTTCCTGTATCAGTTTTTTATAATAAGTCTTATGATATAAAGAAATAATCAACATTAAAGAAACACGAAGTGCACGTCTGCGCCGCCACGGCTTCTGAGGTAAATATCTCTTAAAATATCGATTTCTAGTTTATAATTTCTTTTTCGACAATTTTCGCCAAATTCAATCTTCATACTAGAAAAAGAATTAGATCTCTAACCCACGTAGTTCCTGATATTTCCATGGCCGCGCCATCGTGGACGTTACGTTGGCGCGGCCAACTTAAAACCCTTATAACTTCTTTGTTTCTACTTCGACAAATTTTTGGATTGGACCCTTCGATTTTGTCAAATTTCGCCTAAATTTTGGGCGAACATTTTCATCATATTTCTACCGTGGCGGAGCAGTTGTGACGCACACGAATGGATGAAGGTGATATGTAGCAAAATTCCGATTTCGACAAAATTGACACTAACATTTTAGAATATGTCGTAACGTATTATATTATACATTAATCTAAAGAATAAATGTACTTAATACGTTACGACCTAAAATGTTTCAGTGACAGTTTAAACTCAATTTTCTAGGCAATTTTTTTGCGACACTTTCATCCATTCATGCCTTCAATTATTAGCAAACTGATGTCTTATATGATACAAAAACTCCCTGCAATCTACATTTATATACGTCATAGGAGTTCATAATATAATGGGGTATGCATAAAACAATAAAAAAATATATTTTGTAAAAACTTTATTGGTTAAAAAAAAGTTTACAAATTCCAGTGACAATAAGGACACTTCAACAGACTATTATATAATTCGAATGCATAAATATTTCGTACATTGACTATATTTGAAAACAATATAAATTACAATTGCTCATGCAGTCATTTTAGGCTCATTTGATAGATATTACAAATTACAATATAATTTTAGCTCACATTTTATTAACTTTTGTAAATTCAGTCAAATATGCTTTCCACTAAAAATACTTAAGTTCAAATAGCAAGCATTCAAGTCTTATTACTTTTGTGATAATTTGAAAAGCACTATATTAGTTGCCATATCTGTTTTCTACAAGAATTGACACGAGCCTGATACAAACCACGGCATAGAAAATGGACTGAGTATTTACCTTTCAAAGATGTGGGGCGGCTACTCTAGAATCTAATGTTAATGGACATTGGAATTTGATAGTTCCCTTATCGGCCCGTATTAATAAAGAAATCTCAAACCCAACCTATTTGACAGATAAAAAACATAACGTATGTTTCACTTTTAAAAATGAAGAAATTTACTTGTTTAAAACTTAATAATATACTTAGATTTTTTATTTTTTTTTATTTTAAAGCCATATGAACGATATAAATACTTAAAATTACAATAATAATTTAAATAAATTAATAGTATTTATACCTATTACAGATATGCACAACATTAATTATTAAAGCTTTTTTTTTGTAATCTATAATATGAATATTACGGTATAAAAAGAAAAGAAATTAAAGTACTATGTAACATTAATAAAGTTGTTCACTTTTAAACGTGAAACGAAACGTTGTTTTATCTGTCAAATAGGTTCTCAAGTGAGGTTGGGTTTGAGACTTCTTTATTGATACGGGCCCTAAACACGACGCTAGCGCCACGTTGGGTAGAGAACTGTTAAAATCTAATCCCAAAGTCGATCCATTACATTCAAGAGTAAGCCTACTGACAACTCTACATGTAGAAAGAGACGAAGCGAAAGCTGTCTTTATCATTATAATATGTGGAAAAGAGACAGGCGATAGCTCGCTCCTTTTTCAAGAAATTGTCAACTTTACAGGTTTAGCTCAGTCCATTTTCTATGCCACGTCACAAACATACACATACATTGATATCTAATGTCGTACAACCGTTTTACATTAATGGTGAATTGATAAAATGTTTACAATGATAACACGTAATAATTCCTAGTTATCGACGCTTCAAACAAAATACTTTGCACGTGTGTGCTAGGCCCCAAGATAATGAAATGTTAGAAGACTTTTGCAACGCATTTTATTGCTAATATTATTCATATCAGTGACGTGAAGTTTCTAGACACCATTCTACCTCCATCACCTTCTGGATATCTTTATTCAAATCCCTACGTATTATGAAAGCTAGTTTCCTCTCTAAAGATAGCCAGCCTTCGCCATTGCTAAATATTATTTTTAATATAAGAAATAATATGTAGAAGTAAGAATGTATCGAATGTATGGATGTATCGAATCTTTTATGAGATTTCTCGAGCCCACACAAAATATTACGAAATCTGCAATTTCTAGTGAGCTATAATATGAGTTCAACAAGTCTTGGGGCCAACAATCGAATACTGATAGTAATTTAGGAACTACTATTAACCATTCGAGAAACCAAAGTGTGAGTTCCAAAGACAAAGCGATATGCCATAGACAAACCTCTTTATCACAGATGTAGAAATGCATGTCGTTACGGTCGGAACATACGCCACAGTTAAGCGACTCCTGTTATCACATTACGTTTACAAATATGAATAGCCACGCTCCAATGTTCATTTTCTGTGTAAAAAACATTAGTAGGAGACACGCCTTACGACATTGGTAAAAATGCGTATTGGCGTATACGCAACCTATGAGCGCCTAGTACGTCGATGCGCGTATGCATTGAGTGCGTTTATTGAGATAAGCGCTTTTAAGAAATACTTAGTCTAAGGATTCGAACCTGCTACTTATTATGTGTGTAACATTTGACATCTCGAGTATACAAGACTGTTATATGGGTATTATGTTACACATAAAAAACTGAATACCTAGGTATTAAATAATACAATGTGCTGAATTAAATTATCAGTATATAAAAGGCTTTTGTGTATGTATGTTCCGGCCCTAATGCATTGTCCCTTGTAATAAAGCTAAGTGCGAAAATGGCTTAATCTTAATATCTATGTCTTACGGTAGCGAGACTTGTCTATGGACCACGGCGAGACGCCAGTACAAAAATAAATTATACACTTACCAATACTTAATACTAGTGTAGTTCGTTCGTTTGTCTTTCATACTTAGTATTTACATGCCTATAGTAGTGGTAGAAAGTATATGTTATTTGCAATTGTAGTACCTAATTATAATTATAGACTTGACAAGGATTCAGGATGAAACTGCAGTTTGGTCACAGCAGACACTATTGAAGACATGAATTGATGAAGGTGACATGTGGCAAAAAAATGTACCCAGAGAATTGAACTTTAAACAGTCACTTAAACATTTTAGGATATTATGTAGTAACGTATTAAGTATATTGATTCTAGAGACGGATGTTTAGATTAACGTACTTTATACTTTTATACGTATTCTAAAATGTTAAGGTGCCAGTTTGAACTCAATTTTCTTAAAATCATATATATATAGTATACACCGCCCGCGCCGGCACACCATGCGAACGCTAATGTACCCGCATGTGTGCGTGCGCCGATTTGGGCCTACAGGTATGAAGATGTAGTACGAAAATATATATAATGTATACTGTGTGATGTGTGTGTGTGCAGTTCTATCGTTGCCTATAGGAAGCGGGCTTAAGGAAGCATTATTTGGTCCCTGCATTAAAATATTATTTAACAGCACAAAATCACCACATATAGAAAATGGTAAAGTAGTACAATATATAGGTATCAAAGGTTATAATGTTAACAAATCTACATTAGATGATGTGCAATTATAAAGACAAACGAAAAAACTACTCGCTTACCCTAAATTGTATCTATGAGTCGGGTTTCGAAACCAAACCGTGGCGTAGAAATACGAAGAACATTACAAAAGTTCTTTTTACAAGTTCTCTGTCCCCGTGTGTGTAATGACATTTTACAAGTTAAATTTGACCCAATCCTCTAGTTCAATTGTATTTTGTATAAATGCCTAATCGACATTATGGTTTATATTATATAAAAAAAAAGAATGTAATCTTTATAATGTTCTGCGCATTCCCTCCCCGATGTCGCGCTAGCCGGTCACACGACTTAATAAAAATCAACATAAAATTACAAAAGTACTACATGGACAGAAATTCCTAATTGGACACAAGTCATTTATTTTTTTTATATATTTTTTTTATTTTATAGTTTTTGAAAGAAAAAAAACAGTGTTTTCATATTTGAATAAATAGCAAAAATTGTTACAAAACTGATAAAAAGTAATTCAAAAGCATTTTAAGATTTTTTTTCTACAAAAACTGATTATTGAATTTGTTTGTGAATATTTATATTTTTCTAACTAGCAGACTTAACTAATATTTATATTATATTTATAAAATGTATAATTTAATGTTCTAACAAGTGAGACAGTCTTCGGATGCATTATTTGGGTAAGTAAGTCCCGTACATATGAAAAGTTATAGTATTCTGTATTTAGAAAAAAAAATACTTTAGAACTGATTTTTCAATCGTCAGTAGGCTAAGCAGGAACATTTGATGGCTCTGTTATCGAATGATAATTGAAGACATAAATGGATGAAAGTGATATGTCGCAAATAAATATCCATAAAATTGGGTTCAAACTGTCACTTAAAAATTTTAGGATATGTAGTAACGTACTTAGTAGATTGATTCTAGAGACGTATATTTAGATTAATGTACTTAATACTTTACGACGCATTCTAAAATGTTGAAGCAACAGTTTGAACTCAATTTTCTCGAAATCAGAATATTGCTACATATCACCTTCATCCATTCATGTCTTCAATTGTATGGAACGCTTGACAGCGCCAATACAATTGACACTCGATTACTTTATTTTACGGATTTTTTTTAATGTTCATGCCACTGACGAATTAATATTATGTAACTTTGACATATTTTGTATAACATAATGTCAAAGTGACATATCTATTTGACAGACAAAAGTTATCTGACAATGGAGAAAAAAATTAACCCGTGTTAAATAAAAGTATACTAGATATTGGCTGAAGATACTTTTAAATCTCCTGTTTTCAAAACATATTAAATAATGAAAAATATTCACATATTAAATAATACAATTACAATATCACTCTCTTCAGAATTTGCCTCATAAGTTACAATTAAGGAACCGAAAATTGTCTTTTATTTTCTAATAATTCTTATGTTTATTTGCATTGTCTAAAACTGAGGCTATACAACTGATAATTTAAGAATATAATTTATTACAAAGGAAGTTACTGGTTTTGGCTCATCATACAAATTGGTCTAATTTAGTAAATATTTATACAAACACTAATATGTGTTGTGTTAATAACTAATAAGGTTTGAATCGCCATATTTTTTTCCTAGTGGCCTGATATTCCAAGCCCATAGCTGGGCTAATACTTTGAAGATACCTGCCGGGCCAATATGACTAAATATACAGCGGAATACTCAAACTGACTTTAAAATTTGAAAGCATCTTTATGTTAGGGTCAGCTGGCTCAAACCGAGACGCGACGCCAAAATTTGATGATAGCAATTAAAAATTACATTTAATTAAAAAAGAATATATATCATAAACGTTTCATTATTAAATCGGCTCTGCGGTGCATTCAGATTCTTGCAGTGTAACATGTATCTTCTGGTATAGTGAATAAAGTCAGATTTTGATTAAAGTTAAGACAAAGATTGCTTTCTTAAAATAGCAGCAGCGCATTGCGTCTCGGTGTGAACCGATGCTTACTTAAGGCGGCTTAAGAAACGTTATCGAATAATAATTGCACGTAATCGCTAATTCAACTCGATAATGTTACTTATTCGGATCAAATGTTCCTGCTTCACACAGATCTTCAATAAAAACTGGTCGAGAGTTCAGCTGTCATCAGTTTGGCCGAGCCAATTTTCCTGTCCGAGACTTACTGCGCCGTTGGCCTAAGCCAAGGCCTTCTCCTCCTTGAGGGGCTCCGCCTCGGCCTGCGGCGGCGCGGGGGCGGAGGCCCAGGGCTGCAGCTCCCCGGAGCCGAGCAGCACGAACACGACCGCGCCGAACGCGTACGTCGCGGCCAGTATGAAGAACACTATCTGCCACTGTTCGTAAGTATTCTGAAAGTATAAATATTATTATATGTATATTAATACAGAATGTACGGTCCCGTTTAATTTTGACCCAAACGTCAACAGATCCGTCTATGACACAAACATAGACTAATTAGTGAAGCGAATACAATACAATGATTATTGTTAGCGACTAGGAATCCATAGACTATATTTTACAGTTGGCAGTGAAAAAAGGCGTATTTTTACAGTGGAAGTCTTTCACTTGATGTTTAAATATATTCATTATTGTTAATTTGTTATAAAATATACTAGATAATGTATGATCCTTATAATATGTGAACTATAATTAGTGCCAATTTCACCATCACAATAATATGTTAAAGTTAATCCTTCATTAAATATCATGATATCCCTCTCGTACTTGAATGAATGAGAAGGCATAGTATTTTAACAAGGCGTTAACATTAACAAGCGTGAAATTTCGCCGTTAAACATGCGTTTGGCGAGATAGTATTGTTTAGTATATAAGTGTAGTCTTACTCCTGGTTTCCCGTACGCTATTCAAATGAATGATCAACTAACATGGCATTCAAATCAACAACCCATATTGAACGCTGATTGGTGGAATATTATCAGACAGAAAGGAACATATATTTTATAATTACATCACGCTCGCACTCGCAAGATTTGTTAAAATTCAACAGATAAGGTTAATTCACCAAAGACACCGATTAGTTGACATACGATTTGAACCAGCGAGCGAACCTGATGTGATTATAAAATATCAGGGGGCCTACTCAAGATGCCATCGCTAATTATCGCTTACAAAGTTCGATAACAAAATGTATGGGATTTGACATAAGGTACGCTAAATGATCGCGATTTGGTATGTCATTTAGCGTACCTTATGTCAAATCCCATACATTTTGTTATCGAACTTTGTAAGCGATAATTAATTATTTGCGATGGCATCTTGAGTAGGCCCCCTGTCCGTTCCTTTCTGTCTGATAATGTTCCACCAATCAGCGTTCAATATGGGTTGTTGATTTGAATGCCATGTTAGCTGATCATTCATATGAACAGCGTACTGGAAACCGGGGGTTAGACGAATAAATTATTTAAAAAAATGATGAATAACTTACACGATCCTGCGTGAGTTCCCCGACCATGTAGGTGGACAGCCAGCCGCCGAGGGACGACAGCGTGTTAGCGATGCCGAAGATCGTTCCTGAAATACAAACCGTGAGACTTGAGACTGGAGATGTAACGGATATCCGGTAACTATCCGGTATCCGGCCTATCCGGCCTTGTTTTCACTATCCGGCCGGATAGGTACTGTATTACTATCCGGTATCCGGCCGGATAGTAAAATTTTACGGATATCCGGCGCTCCGGCCTAGTAGCTTGCCGAATATCCGGTATCCCGTATCCTGCCAAACTACTATCCGTTTCATCTCTACTTGAGACGTCATTCAGAAGCTGAAGTGACAATTTCGCCAACAAATAATAAAGATAATCCTTCATCAAACATCATGTTATCTCTCTCATATTTCTTGTAAATAAATCAGAAGAGAATTTTAACAAGCGTTGGTGAAATTAGGACTAAAGCAGAAACAAATGACTATTGAGTGTTCGTAACGATGTAGGAACACTAGAAATATGCACAAGCTAGACTAGATATACCTATAAACATATAATTAGAAAGTTACATTATATATTATAAAAGTATCCATATATAGGTATATACAGGGTGTCCCAAAAATCAACGATAAACCGAAAACGGGTGATAGGCCAAGTCATGACAGTTATGAGAAAAATGTGGAAAAAAATCTTTGTCATGTATTTTTCACATTATAAGGACTTTTAAAAATATCGGAAAAACTGACACCCTGTGATGGTCTTTCATGGCCTTAAACTACAAATATTACTTTTTTGTGATTTTTTTTTCGGTATTGTAGTCATGACTAACCCTTCTGTAAATCACAATTCATAATTTAAACATACCTGCCTCAGTTTTCAATAAAATGGTGTGTTTTGCCCAAGATTAAATTCAAAATAATTACTACACCCAACTTTAATCATCTGTACTGTAAAAAAAAATTACTACAGTATTTTGGCAAGTAACTTTAAAAGATGGCGCATTTAATCTGGATTCCAAAATGGTATGATACTTGCTGGATTACTTCTTTGTTGAGGAAAAAAAAATTTTTTTAACGGAACCGGATGTTAGGCCAACTCTGTTTAAATTTTTAAAATGTTGGTATTAAGTTGTTATGTGACGACGATGAGTGACGTCATCTTGTCTAGAGTGAGCGAGACAGACAGTGACGCTAAGTGCGGGTGCTTTTTTATTAAAAAAAAATTGTATTGCAGTGTAGGCATTTTTAAGACTTCAATTTTCAGGTATGAATACAACGCTCTTTTGAAAATGTGAGTGGTTGAGATACAGAACAGACGCCACCTTGTTATCAAGTATGTAATTAGTTAGTTTTAGGTGCAAGTTCGAAATAAAAGTCAGTCAATGGATTTCTTCAGTTATTACTTTAATTTACAAAGATTTACAGCAAATGTTCGAACTGTTTGCCTTCAGCTCTAATGCAAGCCCTACATCTTCTTAAAAATGATCGCGTAATAAGACGGGCGTATCTTCTTGAATTAATGTGTTCAGCAGCTTCTGTAATTTTTTGGCGCAGCTCGGCTAAATCTCGAATTGGTTTAGAGTACACTTTTTCTTTTATTGTTCCCCAATAAAAGAAATCAATGGGATTTAAATCAGGTGAACGGGCAGGCCACGAAATTGTACCACCCCGCCCAATCCACCTATCGGGGTATTCTCGGTCGAGAAACTCTCGTACTGTGCGAGCGTAATGTGCTGGGCAGCCATCTTGTTGGTACCACATGCTGCCGTAAATGTTTAGTGGCACTTCTTCCAACAAATCTGGTAATTGGTTCTGTAAGAAGTCCAAATAAACCTCGGCAGTTAAGTTCTCCGGTAGCTCAAATGGACCAATAACAGTACCATTCAAAATTCCCGTCCACATGTTCACCTTAAACCGGTACTGCGATCTGTCTTCCCGCATCAAATGTGGATTATCCACGTGCCATTCGTGCAAATTATGGAGGTTCATGTAACCATCTTTTTTAAACGTGGATTCGTCAGACCACAGAATTTTTTCAAAGAATCGCGGATCATCTCTGTATCTCTGCAACATCGTTTGACACAATTGCAATCTCTCTGGGTAGTCTCGGGGTAACAGGCTTTGTACTCGTTGTACATGGTAAGGATGAAACTGGTTCTTTTGCAAAATACGATGTGCAGTACTTTTGGGCACTCCGATGTTCTCTTCAATCCCACGTACTGAGATACTCGGGTCTTGTTCGACCGCCTCGAGCACTTCGTCCTCGTAGGGTATGAAAGGCCTTCCCTCGCTGGTATTTTGATTAGGGAATCGACCCTCTAAGAGTGACCGATGCACGTTAATAAATACCCGATAATCAGGATGACGCTCAGCGTTTGGGTATCTCTCACGATACATTCTAGCTGCAGCATTAGCGTTGCATAAGCATTCTCCATAGATGAGATGCATATTGGTGTATTCTTGTGCGGTGTATCGAGATGGCATGATAACACACTACAATGGAATCACACACTACAACCGAAGATACGACAATAAAACAAGTCCAGGGTCGTCAGAAACGGGGCAGATAAAACCAAATCACAAAGCAAATCAAGTCCAATAAACAGAAGCACAGTTGTAAGTACGAAGTCAATACGGATACAGAAAGATGCGCAATGAACGAAAGATCGTAACGTACTGCAGTTTTGCACGTTCATCACTGTGTTGTTGGCGTCACTATCTATCTCACTCGCACTGAGCGTCACTGTCTGTCTCGCTCACTCTAGACAAGATGACGTCACTCATCGTCGTCACATAACAACTTAATACCAACATTTTAAAAATTTAAACAGAGTTGGCCTAACATCCGGTTCCGTTAAAAAAATTTTTTTTTCCTCAACAAAGAAGTAATCCAGCAAGTATCATACCATTTTGGAATCCAGATTAAATGCGCCATCTTTTAAAGTTACTTGCCAAAATACTGTAGTAATTTTTTTTTACAGTACAGACGATTAAAGTTGGGTGTAGTAATTATTTTGAATTTAATCTTGGGCAAAACACACCATTTTATTGAAAACTGAGGCAGGTATGTTTAAATTATGAATTGTGATTTACAGAAGGGTTAGTCATGACTACAATACCGAAAAAAAAATCACAAAAAAGTAATATTTGTAGTCTTAGGACATGAAAGACCATCACAGGGTGTCAGTTTTTCCGATATTTTTAAAAGTCCTTATAATGTGAAAAATACATGACAAAGATTTTTTTTCACATTTTTCTCATAACTGTCATGACTTGGCCTATCACCCGTTTTCGGTTTATCGTTGATTTTTGGGACACCCTGTATATATTTACTTTTAAAAAGAACAATTTTGATAAAAGATGGCCCCGCGCGAGTTTCTTACGGTTCTTCTCGGCGACTAGGGTTTAACCGGTGGTAGCCATTTTTATCCGACTTTTTTGGTTAAAGTTTAATTTGGAAATAAAATATTTTTTATTTTATTTTATATCAAATAGAACGACCATAGTATGAGTGCTGTCTTTTTCATTTATTACTTCATTTAACCGACAGCGACGAAGCCAAAAAAAGAAAGGTTTTGATTTTGGCAGCCTATGTATGTAGTTTAGGTAACTACAGAAAGTGTCAGTAGATGAATACATAATGTTAGTCACATAATGTTCGTCGGTTAGTTTTAACTTTTGCACAGTTTGAATCAGTTTTCGTTGAGATAAAATCTCTACAAACAAACATGTTGCAAACAACAAAATAATTATAAGTATTGTACGTTCATTACAACACGCGTCAAACAAATATAACAATAATAACCACGGCGCGATGTTATCGTCAAAATAATGGCGCGAATGCAATCTACGTCAATATACTTATGGGAAAACCCCAGCAGGAAAATCGCACTAAAAAACTTTAGCTGAAACGCAACCGAAACGTGAACGTTACTCGACTTTATGACGTATTCGGTATCGCGCTATCCTTTTGACAGCTAGGTGAGACGAAGCTGGACCGTAGTTGTAACTAAAACGCTGTCAAACAAAAAGTTCATAAGGAGCTAGTTTAACTCGCACGCATCTCGAACGTTTGGAACAAAGTGATCGTATATAAGTTAAGTTTTTGAATCTAAATTGTGTAAAGGGCCAAAAATGTTCAGCTGGATTGGAAACGAAACGCAGCTGAAACACAAACGAAACTAAGTTGAACCTCAAATGAAACGTTGTGCAATAGCGCGATTGGCCTGCTGAGCAATAACAAATAGCTGTCTATTATGGCGTAGACGTGAAAACAATCAACTTTTAATGTTTACTGCGGACCACGTTAAAAATCTAGATGTTTCAGTGTCAATTCCACCAACAGATGTTAAACTTAATTCTTCGTATATCATGTTATACCTCTCGTATTTCCTGTCAACGA
The DNA here is from genome assembly GCA_905187575.2 of Celastrina argiolus. Lineage (NCBI taxonomy): Eukaryota > Metazoa > Arthropoda > Insecta > Lepidoptera > Lycaenidae > Celastrina > Celastrina argiolus. The sequence continues at coordinate 14,010,157 of LR994595.1, read as the reverse complement.
ATGAGAAAGCATGGTATTTTAACAAGCCGTTAACACTAGCAAGCGTTGGTAAAATCGGGACTTAATCACTGTAATTGTAATTTGTATGTTCAAAATTATTTCGTATTTAATCAATTTCCCCCGGTTTATAAAAGGCAAATCAACTGATCAGTGTTGTTTTCAACACAAGAGATTTAAACACTGATTAGTAGCGTTGATATGCCTTTCAAAAACCGGGAGTAAATCTAGAAATATCTCGAAAAATATACCTACAACATACAAGGGAATGAGCTAGTGCACACATAATTAGTATGCCAAGTTTTTATACTTACTATGTATGTATGGATATTCGTAAACTAGCATTTAGTATCAATTATTGTGCATTACAGTGTTAACATACAATAAATTTATAGTAAATATCTAAACTCGAGACTAAAGACGCTTGCTAAGATGCGAGGCGACATATACCTATATATCTACTATTTAATTTTTCGTTTGTCGAAGTTGGTGGAGCACATAGCGTGCAGAGCGTGGGTCGATTGCCGCGACATATTTCTCGAGTTTTGTCTCTCTACAAGTATTAGTGATAGCCGATAGGTTACAATATATTATGTACATACAACATATATCTACGCCTGAAGGAATAAAAATATTTACACAAAAAAACTGTTGCTCCAAAGTTATCCAGTGAGACCGGTCGCTCGCGGCATCCTGAAGGTCATAGGGAGTCCACCAACACCACCATCTAGTGGGAGTTCGTCCAACGTAGACAGACAAAGATGGCAACATTGAATGGCAATTACCGCTGAACCTGGGCGCGATGTCCAGCCCGTTGCCGAGGTAGCCGGCGGTCACGGCGCCGTTGATGGTGAGGGCCAGCGTGAAGATTGCGATGGACCAGATGCGATCGTGGCCGAAGAACGCCTCGGCGAGCATGAGCAGACCTGAGGCGGTAGATTAAAATAATAATAGCATCTATGGACGCTTCACACCACGTCAATCTGGCCCCGTGCTAAGTATCCGAAGAACTTGTGTTACAGGTACCAGACAACGGAAATATATTTAATACTTTTATACTACACCTACACATATTTAAGATTTTTATTATAATATATACACAAATTTAATACACATCTATGACACAGGAAAATTGAAAAACTTTTTGTTCTCTCGGCGGGATTTGAACCCGCGAATTCACGAGCATCAACGCGCACAACCACTGCGCTACGGAGGTCGTCAATCGAATTAGAAGAAAAAGAAACAACCACTGGGTGATTCTTCACGTGACGCATAAGTCGATGTACGCCGGCTGCACGCACGAAAAATAGTGACTCATTGTCACGTTGCGTTCGAAGCGAGAGCGCAGCACGAGGGAGCAAAAGGCAAGGCTTTAGAGTCATCAATGTTTTGTTACGACATTGTCACATTGAACTATCGTAGATGAAATCATGTAAATGGTGTCCAGTTATGTATACCTAGTTTTTTATTGCCACGAAATACCAGGGCTTCTAATGTCCATGGGTTGGCTTTACCACGTTTCTGCTACTCATAAAGTATATAAATAATAATGCCTCCCACACCGATATCGGTGACGGTGGCCGATTTCATTGAAACCATGCCAGCTACGCAGGAGTTATTTTTATAGTGCCCAAGTGTTTCCGCAATACACGGGATCACTCTCTCTTCATTCGCTCTCGTACTGCAGTGGGACGGATAACCGACACACTGGGAGGTCAGGTGCAGGACCGACTTTTTACATGCCCATATGACTGGATCATCTTTCTTGACAAGAAAGATGATCCATGCGTCGCCAGTCGTGTCGGTTTACCGTTCCACTGGGTTATAAGAGTAAAAGAAAGAGAGAGTGTCTTTGTTTATGGCGCACACACTTGGGCCCTATAAAATAACACCTGCGTAGCTGGCCTGGTTTCAATGAAATCGGCTACCGACACCGAAATCGGCGAGGGGAGCTATTAATATTATACAAACCCACCTGGTAGTCCAACTGCGAAGCCCGTGAACAGTTTCCTAGCGGCGGTGGTGCTGAGCTTGCCGGAGCGGCGCAGGGAGTCCGCCAACACCGACGACGCCAACGCGCAGAGGTACTTGCCCAGGTACGGCAGAGAGGAGAGAAGACCGTTCTGTGAAAGAGATAGGTATAAGTACAGTTGTTACACCTTCTAAAGCCTATTTCCAACATTGGAAGCGGGGGGTTCTGACCAAATACAAAAGTGATGACACAGCAAAAAATTGTGTTAAGCACTCGGCAATATACAGGCTATAAAATTAATAAGTGATAATACTTTAAGTGCTTTAGAGTGTGTATGGGTCCCGTATCTATAGAGTTTACTGTGAAAGTATGGACAAATTTATGATTTTGAGGCATTTCTCATAGAAAGATGCAAGTCAAAAGTAAGTCTTTCAGCGCTGGTATTTTACATAGAGTGTACTCTACGTAGGGGTCTAGAGATTACAGAAACCTATACAACGTGTAAAATAAATGAGTGATAATACTTTAGGGTGTGTATGTGCCTCATATGTAGAGTTTACTGTGAAAGTACCAGCGCTGAAAGACTAACTTTCGACTCTTATGTTCGTATGAGTTCGTATGATGTTACGACGCCTCAACATCATAAATTTTCCCATGCAAAAATAAAAACTACTTTTGATTCTCATGTTTGTACGAGAAATGCCCCAACATAAATACATAAATTTTCCCGTATAAAAAGTACCTCTTTCAGCGCTTGTACTTTCATAGTAAACTATATACGGGACCCTGAAGTATTATCACTCATTAATATAAAAACCTGTGTATATAATATAAACAAAATATTTAACCTAACCTCTTCTGCATAAAAAATAACCTACATGACTTTCATTTTTGCATAAAATTGATTACTAATTAAAAAAGTAATCATGCAAAATGATGTATGTATATTATATTAGGCATGATTATTCACATGTTATACATATTCACAACTACTTGATAGATTCACCAACCTTATAACCTAGGTAATGATTTTGCGATACACTTATTACCATATTCTTGTTTACGTCCAGCTCGCAATTAGTGTAAATTAGTAGGTATACCTAATCACCTATTTAAAGCCCCCGTTTACGGTCAGTTTGACCTGCAGTTTGGAATGAGCGGTGCAAATCGTCTGTGTGCAATTTAGCTCGAAGTAGATCGAAATAATAAAATATGTTTTTATTGTACTGTTAAGGTTTTTAGTGGAAATTTATATTACACAGTAATAATAAATAATAATACACAAACTTCTTGCATTTTTTGCACATGAATATGGATGTGTGATCCATGCAAAATTCTGATTTCGAGAAAATTGAGTTCATACGGTACGGTATAAACACGTCGTAACGTATTAAGCACATTAATCTTAAAATACAATATAAATAACATACAATTGTTATCATTCGATAACGTTACTTTTACGTAGCTATCGAATGTTCCTGCTTGGCATAGAGGTACTACGATCGGCGACGAAAGAACTGAAGCAAGACATCTGAAGACAACTGAAGCGATGACATTCCCGATTCAAGATGCCATCGCTATCATCACTTAGGAGGTTCGAAAACAAAAATGTATAAAATTTGACATAAAGTTCGCTAAATAATATGAGAATTCGTATGACACTTAGCGAAGTCAAATACATTTTTGTTTTCGAACTTCGTAAGTGACAATATACAGTGATTTAGGTCCCTGTGGTCGCATGTCTTCAGGCCAAACTGTCAGTTCTATCTGATGCCAGCCTCCGTATGTGAAGCCTTACAGTATGAAAGTTAAGAATGTATAATTAGATCGGCTACGAACGAACTGAAGCGATATTCCCGTGCTTGCATCTCATCAGGCCAAACTGTCAGTCCCATCTGATGCCAGCCTCTCCGTGTGTGGCGGCTTACAGTATGAAAGTTAATAAGGCATAATCCTGCAGCAGCCTTTCACCTGGGGTGAACGCACAGCAAATAATTGCGACACAGCGGTAAAAAACGGCGCCAGTCTCGGATACCTATCTATTTATAGGTTTGGCTATTTATAGGCAAACCCATCTTGATTACCGCAATTACGCCTAGGTTTGATAAATTAGTCACTTGGACAACTTGTTCCTTGCATTAATAGCTCCCTACAACGATTCGCTGACGGTTGCCGGCTTCATTGCTACGTTGTTATTTCATAGTGCCTATAGTAATAAAACAAAATAATCGTCTGTTCAGCTGTATACATTTGATTCCTGATTCATGATTGAATCCTACAGTATGCTGGGGTTCGCTGGCTCCTAGTCTATACACCATGATTGAATCGAATCCTACAGTATGCTGGGGCTCGCTGGCTCCTAGTCTATACACCATAATTGAATCCTACAGTATTTTGGGGCTCGCTGGCTCCTAGTCTATACACACGAACGCACCGTTTGTTGACCTAACACCTGACTAGGACTCAAACTCATCTGTTTTATGACTTTTCTGGAGTACTTTAATCGCGATTTGTCGCGTTATGGTATATGAAGTGAAAAACAAAAAAATGCTCTACGCGTCATTATCTTCACACTAAGTATATTCAGCTTAATATATGCACGATGAATCACTATGTACATCGCATGACAATGCAATATAATGATGACAAGGATCTGATCTGATGATGGAGCCGGAATACTTAAAAACCCCGTTATAAAAAAGGTTTCGTTGAAAACGTTCATTTGTGAGTATAGCAATAACGAGTATTCTCATAATCTGATAATCTTTATCAAATATGTACTAAATATTACTATCTTTCAGAACTTCCAGTAAACCTTTACCAAAACCGTATGTCATTCTCAAGATTAGCTTCTGGGTCAATTAAGCAACATTTTTGTAGAGAGAGTTTGTAGTAATCGCCTCCGTGGTCTAGTGGTTCAGAGCTTCGCTCTCGACCCGAAGGATGTGGGTTCGATTCCCGCGTTGGAACAACAAAATATGTTGTTTTCAAGTTTGGTTAGGACAATGCAGGCTGATCACCTGATTGTCTGACAAGAAAGATGATCAATGCGTCGGATGGTCATGTAAAAAGTCAGTCCTGCGCCTGTTCTCTCGCCAGTCGTGTCGGCTTACCGTCTCATTGGGTTATGAGAGTAAAAGGAAGAGAGACTTCGGCACTATAAAATAACTCCTGCGTAGCTGGCCTGGTTTCAATGAAATCGGCTACCGACACCGAAATCGGTGAGGGGAGATGTTATTTTTGTAGTCCGGCTAATGCCTCGCTTGGCGCCAGCGGAAAACGCACGCCCACATAATATCCGCAATTCCTGGGAAGATGATTCACGGCTTGGTGCAACGTGTTGCGACTTGCGCGGACGATGCGAGGTCAGACCACCAGGTGAAACGTTGCTGTGCAAGTATTAAACCTAAGCAGTTATAACTAAATGAAGCACCTATAATAATAATGCCTCCCACACCGATTTCGGTTTCGGTGGCCGGTTTCATTGAAACTAGGCCAGCTACCCTGGAGTTATTTTATAGTGCCCAAGTGTGTGCGCAATACACAAAAGAACTCTTTATTCTTTCACTCTTGTAACCCCAGACGGATAACCGACACGACTGGCGGGAAATCAGGTGTAGGAATGACTTTTTACATGCCTATCCGACGCATGGATCATATTTCTTGTCAGAGCAGGTGATCAGGCTGCAATGTCCTAACCAAACTTGAAAACAATATTTTTTTGTTCCAACGCGGGAATCGAACCCACGACAGCGTCGAACCAGGGTCGAGAGCGAAGCGGTTGAATTGCGGTATAAATCTGACATTTTTAATGTGGATCCGGCAAAAGCTTCGGGCAAGGCTTGACAAGCTTGAGACACATACCATCAAATAGGTTGGCTAGGGGGCACTTAAGAGGAAACACCACGGTTGAGAGAAATACAAAATAGGTATTTATAAAATCTATTGCTGTCTCGCAGTGCCTTAGCTAGCCAGCACTAGCGCGATAGAGACAACTGCAACTTGGACTGAAATTACCTATTAAAAGTACCAGAAATCGACGTTTAGGGGATTCCTGTTTCCTCCTCCAAAACTTAACCGATTTAAATATTTTTTCCTTTATTATCTAATAAAAGAAATGAGCTAGGTTCCTATTTTTTGCTTTTGTTGTTTATTGTAGTCAAATCTGTTTCCTAGATATTTAAACATAGCGGAGAGTCTGGCCATTTTTTTTAGGTTTTTAAACGTCCATATCTCTTTAAATAATTAATTTATTAAAAAAAGGAAAAAATAGGGACCTAAAAACAATATCCATGAATATTCAGGAAAATAAATGTTAGTCTAGCAGCATTATCCAGGGAGGAAACAGGAATCCCGTAGACCCCTATTTTTGTATGGAAAAAATTTCGTGGTGTTTCCTCTTAAGGCAGTAGGCACTTGGATTTCGCGCCTTTCAACATGCAACTGATTATCTCTACAGTTATAACTGTTTTATTTTAAAAAATACAGTGAGTAGGACAATAATTGAAAAGTAGCGTAATAAAAATGCATTCGGAACACGAAATCTCGTTTACTTAGACTTTCAAAGTCGTAATATCATAAGAAAAAAAATTGTCTTTTTGTTTTTTTAAATAAGTAATTTTAATGCCCATGGGCTGTAAGTTTTGTTGGATTTATTTGCAGATTATTCAAAAATCAATAAATATAATTTATTATTGAGTTAAACAAATATTTCTGTTTATAAAGTGAGCATCCGATATACCTGGCACTCTGTATTAATTCAAACATTGTATTTGTCATTTATTTTATTATGTCATGCACTTTGCTTTTGCTCGCCCGCCATTCTGATTTGTCTATCCTTTGTAGAGGAGAATCGCTATTTACTTTCCAATGTTTTTAGCAATAATAAATATCTTAATAAACGTTGTTTGAACTGCCTAACCTAATTCAAATAATCTGAAATTAAAGTTATAATTAAGAGTTTCGACTATTTTCGACCTCCGAGACTGTCGCAACCGCCTTCCCACGGCAACATATCAGATCATCAGTATCCTGTCATCTTCAATATCCTGCGACCTGGATCTCAGTAATCGCAACCAGATACAACCAGTTTTGTTGTGGTCACTCGTAGTGCAGGTTTCTTTTTCGGTTAGAGCCTCTGATACCTAATGTTAGTGTCACATCGTAAAACAAATACTTAAAGTCTATTTATTTGTTTTAAAATGTAGATTGGCAAGATATATCTGTACTAGAGATGAAACGGATAGTAGTTTGGCCGGATACCGGATATTCGGCAAGCTACTAGGCCGGAGCGCCGGATATCCGGCTGCCGGATATCCGGCCTTTTTGATAATATACAGTGTGTAAAAAGAGCTACTATAACTTTCAGACACGATTATACTAAGTACCTTTCCTCATTTTGGAAATGTATTTTTTTTTATTATTTTTTTGTCAATAACAAAATTTTTTTTTTTTAACTTTTCACCATTTCTTATTTTTTTGTAGCAAAAATTACAATAAAGCAAATTTTTGACATTTTTGTAAAAAAAAAACATTTCTTTCATATACCAAAGTTATGGTGACTGCTCTTTTTACACCCTGTATAATAATAAGTTTGATTTGAATATTGGCGCGGTGAACGAGATCGGAAATATTCAGGCGCATTCGGGTCCCACGTAACCGGAGATCGGGTCGACTCGGGGGCGTTCGAGTGTTATCGCGTAAAATTTGGTATTTATTCATCACAATTTGCCACTTGTTAATAAAACAAACATTTTTGATGTGCGATTATAAAAATAAACGGTGTCCACAACCTATTGGAGTATGATTTGCCTTTATAAAATAATAAGATTTTTTTAAATTTTACTATCCGGTATCCGGCCGGATAGTGAAAACAAGGCCGGATAGGCCGGATACCGGATAGTTACCGGATATCCGTTACATCTCTAATCTGTACCAATTATTATCAAACTTTTCATGTCTTCTTCTTTCAAAGGTTCCTATTTTAACACGCTTTTATAAGCTAGGGTATGTATGTACCTTTAAGCATAATTTTCACTAACATCCAGAAGTCTTAATAATTAGAATGATTTGAAATTTGCTTATGTATCAATGACCAATGGCAATGCAACTAAGTGTGTTTTACCCGACTTTTGATTAATTAATGAAGGTTTTGGCAGTTTATGTATCTATGTTTGTTACTTCGTAGCGGGTAAACAACTGGCCCGATTTTATTAAATGAGATTTCCATCGATCTGGAATGACGTGAGTAACATAGGCATTAGGCAATATAATATTTTAAAAAATGTATTTTTTTAAGTAAAATTTTAAAAAATTTAAATATAATAATTGTCTCGTGTTTGGCATCAAAAGATAGATCTTGGAAAGCACACCACCTATTAGTATTTAAATATTTAATTTATTATTATTTTTTATTGTTAAATTCAAAATAACGTTTAAAACGTAGTCGTACGTTCTCATTCGATAACGTAACGAATTTATATTACGTTATAGTGAATTATATAAACGTTAAAACGTTGTTAAATACAAACGTGGTAGTCAATTAAAATGTAACTGTAAATTAGTTGTGACACATATCTATTATTTCTAAACTTTAATTCAATCTATCGAATACTATCAAATTTATGGTCACTTTAAATCACCATAAGTCACTTTAAGATTATACTGATGATAAACAACCATTAATTTGTTTATCGCCGAATCAAGGGAAACTGGATATTTAAATGCTAGTATTAAGCCATTTTATGTCTTCTGAACCGGTTGAATCTGGATCCAAACTGGTAAGAGTCAGTTTAAAGAGTCCGAGATCAGAATGAGTCATTTTCGTATTTTAATGTGGCGCCAAACTGGTAGTTATATACAAAATTTATGCTGCACTGAAAGTGGAGACATATTCTTTACAATTTGTTGACATAAACTATAGACTTTCAGATGTGTTTACCGAAAAAAATATTGCTGTTTCGAATGCAAATATGTAAATAAGTTAGTAGGACAATTTTACATACTATAATGCGCTTATTACTATGTGCATAGGTCATTATAAGTAATAACCAAGAGCATGCTAGTGTGCGTCTAATCTAAGAAAATGTTCCGTAGCGCAAAAGGTTTCGCGTTACCCCGCGATTCGAAAATCTAACAACGCCATCTATCGAGTATCGTTGTAAACTTTTTAACGCTTATCGCGTCCAATGGATAATAATAATTGCTTTGATTTATTTCCAGCTAATAAATTAACTTTACTGCTTACTTATTATTTCTTTATTTTGTACAAATATTTCGAAGTAAAACAGTATAATAATAATTATCCAAACGAATACCGAAAACATAAAATAGCTTTGCTAACCTCTCAATGTTTATTATAATTTATACCCCACACTAGGTATATTTTAAAACAGTTAATATAAGAGAGTACCTACGTATTACGTGTGTAAAAAACTTTTACAAATATTATAATGAATACATTACTAATAATAACAATTATTAATAATTGTAAACGGAAACAATAATGACCCAATTTAACTTGTATACCTTACGCGACGAACAGCGCTCGCGCCGACCGTTACGTTGTGGGCCGACTGCGGTGACTGTGATGTGAGCAAATAACGGACATTCGGGACTGGTTTTTTTTAGTTTTTTTTTTCACGAAACACCCCGTTACGTTGCGGGCTGACTGCAGTAAAGAGTGAGGAAATAGCGGATACATTCGGAACTAGTGTTAAATTAGGTTTGTTCACTTCACGACCCCGTTACGCGGACCGACTTGTGAGTTATAGTGTGAGAAAAAGACAGACATATTCGGGAATAGTTTTTTTTTCGCTTCACTCTTGTATGCCGACTTTTGCTGACTAAATAATGAATATATTTATCATTTTTAACAAATAAAGTGGTGCATCACCTGTTACTACTACAAAAGCATTCTATGTCAGTTCTATAATTCCGTATATTTTAATTATTATTTACGATATATTTAAACGTATGATTATAAAAAACCCCATATTGAGCAATATAAAATTATTTTACAGCTACCCGCAGAATCATTTTTCCTTATTTCGATGTCTTATTGAAATAAGGCGCCTTTGCATTAATGTCGTTTTTACTACACAATTTCCGGTCATAATATCCGTTGTGCAGTAATTATTTTTGAGTTACTATTCAAATATATTTATTCACCTAATTTGTTATAATTAGTTGTATTGGGGTTTCAAAACAACTGCTCGATTAAAATTTTAAACGGCATTCTATTTTAATGTTTTTTTATTAGGAAAATTCAACAAATTAGTATTTAGAAACATGTCTGCATGCTTAAAAATTTTACTTATCGAAATACTGTTCGATACAACACACAAGTTTGGTTACACTTGTGTTGCGCTGTTGGTTAATGGGCTACCTGTGGTTACTGCACTCCGAAATTGAAATTCTTCTTATCATGTCAGCTATGACGTCTACTATTGGACATAAGCTTCCCCAAAGTATTTAACGCGGGAATGTTGCCTATTATTATTATCAATAAATTCGTCACGCTTGGGAGACGGGTTGGCGAGCGCAGTGTTAAAGTATATAAAATCAGTATATAAAATCTTTTTTGTACATTACGTTTAAATTCTTCGTTTTTTTATTTATGAAATGACTTAAGAGAAACTTGGAAGTTTATTTTTAAAATATTTGGGATAAATTGTCTTCTAAATAAAATACCTATATTATTATTAGCAAAGTGTGAACGATTATTCTGGTAGTATATTAATAATATCCTCAATATTGTTTTTTTTTTTAATTAAAATTCAATTTAATATAAGAATAATTACATTAAATTGAAATTTAACACACACAACAGATCTGCAACTCTGATTTTACAAAATATTGTTTTTTTAATAAATTAAATACGCACAATTTTCCATCTTTTTGCTAAAAGATGGCCCCGTCCGAGTTTTTTTACGCCGGTTCTTCTCGGCGGGCTAGGGTTGAACCGTTGGTAGCATTTTTGTTGACTTTCCGAAAATAGCGTATTAAGTTTAACTTGGAAATAAAATATTTTGAATTTGAATTATGCCAGAAATATTCTTAGCAATATGCTCTGTCGTTTTACTACTGTTTAAGGTGGAGCAAGCTCCGTTTAATGTAAAACCTGAAGTTGTCCGAGTGGACATTGGCTGATGCAATAGAAGCAAAGGCTTACGTTATGCTTGTTTATGAAAATTATCAAAGGAAAATAACGCATATTCCTATAAACAAAAGGATAAAAATACCTTACACGATATTTAGAAAGTTTAAACTGAGTTATGAAATTTATTTGCCATACCTACATGTGGAAATCACCTTCAGATTTTTGTTTATTAATTAGTGATAATGTATATTTTTTATGAGTTTTCGTTATTGGAACACTTAAATTAATTATAATATAATGCTTATGTTGTAATAAATTCAAGGATGATTGACAAGATATTATTGTACATCTATTATTTCGTAATAATTTAAATTGGGAGCAAGGTATATGTCTAGGCCACTTTTTATTTACTACTGTTTATTTTCTATTAAATACTTACATTACAAATAATTATATAACCAATTATTTATAATTAGCATGGCACGTGTAATAAGTAACATTGTTGTCAGTCCTTAATTAATGTCGCACTAAGTGATTTATAGTACCCATATCAATATTAATTACTATAGACAGGAAGATTTTTTTTCTAGACATTGTAATTAAATTAATGTGTGAACATCTGATAAATTTATTTTATGACCATATAAAATAACCGCATTTTTCTAATACATATATTAAACGTATGTAATATCAAAGGTGCAATTTACCGTTAATACGGTACTAATGAAGGCCTTAGAATGTTGCAACTGGCGACGTAAATATACTATTGAAGACTGTAAATATTGTAAACTTTTTAAATATGAATAACTTGTTTGTAATCGGCTAATTTAATAATTCGGCTAATATTAATTGAAATACGTCAGTCAGACTATAATAATATTATCTGTGAAATTAATCCATAATAATCTATGTCATGGAACTCTTGTACAGTTGCTACAATGTAATCCGCGTCTAGCGCGCAAATTTTTGCCCTTATAAAAAACATTACTGAACAAAATTAAAAACTAAAAATCTAGTTGAGAAGTGTAAAAAATCAAATACTGAAGTTATTAAAATATTATAAGCTCGTTTCTCTCGCTCTGTGAATACATTTGAAGTGCACGTACAGTTCCATATTCTTTAGTATTTCAATATTTATTGATTGAGACTATTAATAAAGTTATTTTAACTGTAATTAAAAAAGACATAGGAGCTTTTATATGTGATTAATTCTATAAAAACTACGATTAAAATACCTTCAATAGTAAACAGCACATTAATTAATTATATTAATTGTGATTTCCTCCTTTGAATATATTTGAAAGTAATTTATAAACACATTATGAAGAAAAAAACATAAAGCAATTCATGTTATAAACATTATGTGTTGATTGACGTTGTCACCCTACAACGAGCAAGTTTGCAAATAAATTATATTAAATAATGCATGAAAATGAACCTTATATGTTTTATATTAAAATATAAAACTGTTAGCACCTCTCTCAAATAGGATATACAGCTTATGACATAATAAAAAAATATCTTATATTTTAAACAATTTGAAGTTTATGAATATGATACTGATATAAAAAATGGAGACTATTATAGTTATTGGTCGTAAAAATTTATACTTAATAATATGTTGACAAATAAAATCACCATGGTGTAATAAAAACTTTTTATGAGTTTACAAATTGCAAAATTAAATTGTAACATTCAATTATTGTTATTTACATATGCATGATATTATAACAATATCTGCTACATTTTGCGTAGTGTCCACGAAAACTCCCACCCATGGTCACAGTACTTTTTTGTAGATGTAATAAACTGCATTTTTAATTTTACATCAACACACTTATTACTCAGCCACTTTTAATAAGAATTTTAATTGCACATATAATTAATAAGGTCAAGTATTTTGGAGTTTCATTCAGGCCAAGAGAGACAGACCAATACCTGCTTACGGCGTGGAGACGACTCACTTCGCCACGTCACGCCAACAACCCGAGATGTTATGTAACAGGGATGTGTACCGAAACTAACGCTTATCCGATATAAATAAAAACCGTAACCGTAACCGAATCCGAAATAAAAGTTTTGCTTCTGAAAAATGGTAACCAATATTTAATATCCGTAACCGAAATTATCCGAAACGGATAATCCGAAATTATTTCATATCCATATCCGAAAGTTCATATCAATTTCATCCCTGTTATGTAACATCTAACGCGGCGGGTGTTTCTTTGTATTGTAATTTTATCTTAGCTTAACCTACCTAGATATTTTATATCGTAATAATATATCATAGATCACTTATCAAATGTTGAACACGTACGGCAAAAACTAGCTCAACAGCACTCCATAATACACCTAGAAGCTAATTAAAATGTAACTTTTGGCATTGAGCTTTTTATATGGTTCCCTGTTTCACTGTTAACTGTTACTTTACTATTTTTCACATACCTTAATTACATGTTGTCTCTACATACATGTTCCGAATAAGCTATCCGACACTATCCCCCGGTTTCTGAAAGGCTGATCAAATCATTGATCAGCTAACATTTGAGTTAACAAGTCATTCTGAACGCTCATTGGTGAAAATCACTCGCAACAACTTCGCTCATTACTAATGAGCCTGCTGAACGCCATTGGCCGACACAATAGAGAATCGAATCAGTTCCATCTCAACGGCTTTTGGTATTTTATTTGGTGGATTACATTGAAACTAACCAGGATAAAGAAAATCGTTAGATCGTAATCGTCTTTTTGTACTCACGACCACATCAATCGACTGAGAATCAAAATAAACAAACGTCAATTCATTCGGGAGTACGCGGTACGATCGAAACTGAATCAAAATCGAATCCGTTTGGAGAGTAAGACCCCTGCTATCCAATACTATTCCCCGGTTTCTAAAAGGCTGATCAAATCGTCGATTTGAGTTAACAAGCCATTCTGAACGCTCATTGGTGAACATCACTCGCAACCACTTCGCTCATTCGCTACGTTCGCCAATGAGCGTTCTGAATATAGTAATAAATAGTAATAATATTTTGCCTAAAGCTACCAGTGTTGTCACTTGTCAGAGTAGAGTAGGCAATTTTCACATCACTTCTGTCGGATTTCTCGTTGAAATGTTTACTACTACAAGCCTTAATTAAGTTGTTTTCCTTAAGTTCAAGGAGATAGCTGGAGTAAATTACAATTTACAACTTTCATTTATGAATCGCAAGTCACAAGCAACAAAGTTTACGAACGAGCGAAGCTAGCATTCTAATAGTTCGCTGCAGGCCAACATACTAAAGGTATACGATAGGGGCCGCGCGCGGCTTACGGCTGTCATGGTAGCAACATTGTTTACAAATGGAAAATGACTAATTATTGAATGCTATGGAAAGACGATTTTTCTCCTGTTAGGGATTTCATGGCGCAAAAATGTCTAAGAACGCAGGAGAAAACTTTTGGATATATTGTTGTATCTTTCTTCATTATTATTTAATATATATTTATTTTCATTTGTAAACAATGTTGCTACCATGACGATCGTGTCATACAGTCGTAATCCGCGCGCAAAGTCGGAATGCACGGAATTGTAACCTTAATGATAAGTCACATAAACCCATGAATGAAAAGCTGTTTAACTATGTGCGTATATAATTTGTAAGTACTTTTTAAGCGAGGTTTCGACGCGAAAAAGGCGATGAACAACAATACAAGTTTTTTTCACAAGATTTAATAAAATTAATAGAATATGCTAAGTACTTTGGGAGAAAAATTAATAAAAAAATATCGTTTTCTAGTCTCACAGACTCATCCAAATCCAATATATTATTTAGATAAGATTAAGTTCCACTGTACGTCGTGAGTATTATACTCTGGGCTCCGATTCTCATATTTTTTTTATTTGCAGTCTGTCCCACTTGCGTGAGCACGAAATCATGCGAGTGCGAGCGGGACAGACAATTCTGAATTCGAGGCACAGTTTATTGTACTCACGTGTTTAAACTTTAATATCGTAGTTGAGCATTTCTCACATACTTAATTAACTGTAATTATTTCTTTCTACAGAAAATGAGGACGTACAAACGAAAATCTTTGAGGGGTGATGTACATTTTAGCGATGACGAAGAAAATAAACTGTAAGCTTATTTGCAGACGGCTGCTGATATTATTTTAGTATGAAGTAACACCATATGAAACAAGCATTTTTTTTTTAATTTGAATACGCAAAAATGAACAATAAAACTATGCCTGAATCTTGGAATATACAAAATAAATTTATAGATTTTTTCTACCATTGAGTAAATTTTAATGTTTTATTTTATACTAATCCTCTTTATTTACACTAATTTGCCTAGGTCTACCTGCCCCATCCTAATGGTCAACCTACCCCTGATATGGGGTAGGTTGACCAAGCGTCAGAGGTTTAGAAAATCAACTAAATAAGTATTATAATGACAAATATAAAATTTAAATATTAGTATTTTAGATACCTGTTTTATCTTTATCAATTGTTGTTATTATTCTATTAAATTAAACATCAGAGACATATGGGCTTCAATCAAAAGTTAGTCAACCATCCCCGGTCTCCCCTACTCACGTGTTTAATATCGTAGTTGAGGATCTTGTTGACGTACGTCGGCAGCTGGTTGACGACGGTGAAGTAGCCGAAGACGGACGCGCCGTGGGTCAGCACGATCGCCCACACCGGCGCGGACAGCAGCATGCTGCGCCACGGCACCGGCACGTGCTGCGAAGGTACGGCGGTGAGTTGGTGGCACAACAATGTGGACAACACTAGAATTATTGCAGCAGCTAAATACGGAACAAAACTAAGGTGCATGACCTTAAGGGAAATTCGACGCAATGATCATAATATTTCGGATGAGGTAATCAGGGGGCTGATTCAAGATGCCATCGCTAATTATCGCTTCAAAGTTCGATAGCAAAATGTATGAATTTGACATAAGGTACGCTAAATGACATACCAAATCGCAATCATTTAGCGTACCTTATGTCCAATCCCATTTTTTATGTTATCAAACTTTGTAAGCGATAATTAGCGATGGCATCTTGAATCAGCCCCCAGTAGACGCAGCGTAGGGCGGCCCCCCACAATATGGATTGACGATCCGCAGGCTGATTATGTATCTCGCAACAGAATAGCTCTCAAGTGTATACGTTTGACAGCGATATTGTAAACAATTGTACAAATTACGCCTGTCGCATTGCTGTTGCAAGATACATAATCAGCCTACCGTTCCGAGCCGCGGGCAGCCGTTGGATGCAGACAGCGCACGACCGGTCGTTATGGAAGTCCTTGGGGCCTATGTTCAGCAGTGGACGTCTTCAGGCTGATGATGATGATGAGATAATCAGAATACATTGTGCTAGTCAAACTTTAAAAACAACTTTTTAGTTGATCCAACACGGGAATCGAACCTATGTAAGAGTTCCGAGTCGACAGCCAAGCTATTAATAATCCATTTCATCCATGGGACCACGAAGGCGTATAATAAACCACTACAGACAGAGAGAGACACACTAGCTCTACTCACTCTACTCACCAGTTTGCAACAGTTAGTTACGCTCTGTCTTCGAGATGCGCGGGTGCTGCGCCGGATGCTCCAGAGTATATTGCGGCAGCGCCTTCAGCATGTAGTTGCGCTCTGTTTCCAAAATGCGCGGGTGCTGCGCCGGCGAGTCGTACACCATCGCGAACTGAACACCGACCACATCACGCCAATTATACCTCATGATATACTCTCTCCTCTCTCTCTACTCACCACTTTGTCGTTGTCTTGCGGCAGCGCCTTCAGCAGGTAGTTGCGCTCTGTCTCCGAGATGTGCGGGTGCTGCGCCGGCGAGTCGTACACCATCGCGAACTGAACACCGACCACATCACGCCAATTATACCTCATGATATACTCTCTCCTCTCTCTCTACTCACCACTTTGTCGTTGTGTTGCGGCAGCGACTTCAACAGGTAGTTGCGCTCTGTCTCCGAGATGCGCGGGTGCTGCGTCGGCGAGTCGTACACCATCGCGAACCGAACACCGACCACATCACGCCAATTATACCTCATGATATACTCTCTCCTCTTTCTCTCTACTCACCACTTTGTCGTTGTCTTGCGGCAGCGCCTTCAGCAGGTAGTTGCGCTCCGTCTCCGAGATGCGCGGGTGCTGCGCCGGCGAGTCGTACACCATCGCGAACCAAGCCACCGACCACATCACGCCGATTATGCCTGTTGACGGACAAAATTGCTTTTAAGAAGAATTAGATTATTATAGAAGAGCTACACACTCAAAGGTGCAAGGCAGGCGCCAATGCGACGCACTTTTTGACAGCGTCTTTGCATTCTAATCTTCCAACATTTTTCTGTCGACCATGAATGTTATTATATATTGCAACTTAAATATTTAACGCATCAAAACGCAATTAAGGAAAAACGGTGACACATTAATTTGGTCGGAATGCATTTAAGATAAAATCTTTTATTTATTCTCTAAAAATCTGAACATCACACAACACATATTTTTACAGAACAATAGTGAATAGTAAAATAAAGAAATGAATGAACAAAAAATAGGTGTCTACAATATTATAATGTTGTGTGATTTTTTTTATTGTAGTAGATTATTGCACATAACATCTCGCACTGAAACACAACGAGTCTACGAGTACGAAGATAATTTGTTGCTTACCTGTGAAGTAGAAGGCGGACTCCCATCCTAAGTGGGAGATCAGGAACCCGCAGATCGGCATCGTGATGGCAGCCCCCAGGGACGAAGCTGAAATTAACATATTATATGAGATAAAACTAGCTGTGCCCGCGACTTCGTTCGCGTTGTTTTTGAGCGACTTAAATCATTAATGCAGCGCAGGCAACGAAAGTTCCGAAATGTGAATAATTTTCCCAGTTTTTGCAACATTTTTCACTGACGCTTCGCTCCTATTGGTCGCAGCGTAATGTTTTATAGCCTAAAGGCTTCCTCTATAAATGGACTATCCACCAAAAAAGAATTTATCAAATCGGACCAGTAGTTCCTAAGATTAACGCGTTTAAACAAACAATCAAACTCGTCCGCTTTATAATACAGATGCTTGTCAAGTTTGAGGAACTTTGGGAGCAAACTTATGCTCAATTTCATCATGACGTACTCAGCTTCTGGCCTAGGCAAGACAGGATTTTCTAGCCTAACACAGGTAATATTACCAAAATAATGATTGAAGACGCAATTACTTTCGTCAAAAGGAATTAATTAATAAATGATCGCTCCACACAAGGTTTTAACAACTTATATAGCTGCATGCGCCAAAAATGTACATACGATAATTAGTTTATTGTTTCGAAGTCCAAAGTATTTAATTATGGACCATAATTTGTAATTTGAATACTAAAGTTTGAAGACTATGTTTGGCAAATAAAAAGTCGATAACTAACAAAAATCGTTTCCCATAACTATATTCGCTGAGTTTATAAACATTATAACTATCTAAGTCGACACTTTGTTTAAGAGACTTAATATAATAAAGAGCCCTTACTAAAAACTCCGTCTCAAGAAGATCGCAACCTCTACTTAAGAACCTATTTGACAGAAAAAACTACGTTTCGTTTCACTTTTTAAAATGAACAACTTCAGGATACTTTCATTTTTTTTTCTTTTTGAATCATAAAAATATAGATTTGCTTATTTTAGTAATCTATACATATAATAAATCTGTAGAGGGGTCATGTCTGTACATTAAGAATATTTAAGTGAAAATTAAAAAAAGGGGGTCTATATAAGCCACAGAACCTAAAAATAACATTTTTGAAAAAAATGTCTGTCTGTCTGTCTGTCTGTCTGTCTGTCTGTCTGTCCATATGGGAATGTTTGTCGTCGCATCACGCTAAAACCACTGTATGGAATGAAATGAAATTTAGCAGGCAGGTAGCTTACGACCTGAAGAGCATTATTGGAAATTATTATCCCGAAAAACGAAAGGGTTCCCGTGGGATCTTCAAAAAATTGTAGCTACCTATTTGACGGTATTTCAGCCAAACTACTCAACGTATTTAAATGAAATTTGGCAGGCAGGTAGCTTATGATCTGAAGAGCATTATTGGAAATTGTTATCCCGAAAAACGAAAGGGTTCCCGTAGGATCTTCAAAAAATTGTAGCTACCTATTTGACGGTATTTCAGCCATACTACTCAACGTATTTAAATGCAATTTGGCAGGCAGGTAGCTTATAATCTGAAGAGCATTATTGGAAATTGTTATCCCGAAAAACGTAAGGGTTCCCGTGGGATCTTCAAAAAATTGTAGCTACCTATTTGACGGTATTTCAGCCAAACTACTCAACATAATTAAATGAAACTTGGCACAAAGGTAGATTGTAACATGAAATAACCAACATAATATTTTTAACCGACTTACAAAAAAGGAGGAGGTTTCTCAATTCGTAAATATATGTTTGTTTTTTATGTTTCTTCGCGGATATCTTCATCGTTTCTGAAACGATTTTAATTTTTTTTTATGTTGTGTAGGGTATAATTTAAATTTGGTCCCATTGTCACCAAAATGGTGACCTGATGATGGGATCCGCGAGGAATCGAAGGAAATCCTCAAAATTTATGTGGAATAATATATTGATTTTGATTTTTTCTGAAGTAGTCTAAGCATATGTTACGAAACAGTAAGGTTTTGCACCATATCCTGGATCTATAATATCAAAAAATTTCGCGTTTCAGTAAACTATATATATATATATTGAAAAATTTCGCGCTGCTCTGGCTTACGCCAGAGCAGCAGTAAACTATATATATATGTCGCAGTCATCTGATTGAATCCGCTATTTAATTGAATGACTAGCGCTTTCATTGAATCCTGTTTTTACCAACAAATTTTAGAATCCGAGACTAGGACAGCCATTTAATATTTTAGTTTTAAACTTCGAAATTTCCGAATGAGTACTAATAAAACGAACATTAAAGTAAATTAATCAAAAAATATATCAACACATTGCTATCTGTACGAGCTGTTTGACTCCATTTTATAACCGCCTAGTGATTCAATTAAATAACCAGATTCAATAAGATGACTGCGACATATATATATTGAAAAATTTCGGTTAATAATACACGGTCATTTTTCGAGCTGGTAGTAGGAATTGTCAGCATTTTCATAGAAAAAATACCTCAAAACATTTACCACAAAAACGGCCATTATTTGACAGTAAACTATTATTATTCCACCATCGGCCTACTTCTTTTGCCTATGCACGTCTAATACCGTGTATAAAGAAGCATTACTATAAATTAGTGATTTTAAATATCTAAAAATTCATAAACTAAAAATGTATTTGAACTGCTGCCCTAAATCACTTTTCCACGCGTACGAAGTCGCGGGCACAGCTAGTCTATAATATAAATATTAATACGGGCCTAAAAATATTATTTAGAATGAGTCATCCACATATTCATAGTCAAAGTCAAATAAATATATACAAAGCGTCATGTCATGTAAATGTAACAAAAAATGTAGACATCAAGCTGCTGAGTGCTGACACAGTCAAAGTGTCTTGCTCCAAATGTGACTGGTTCTCCTTAAGAGGAAAGCAATTTTATTTTTGCCGCTGATTGTTCCACCATACAAATATACCGACATTATGTAAAAATATAATACGAAATGTGTACAGTGGATGGACTGCAGTATAGGAAAGGATTTGTGAAGGGAGATGAGAGTGTGGCGGTACTACTAGCGCCACAATCCTGCATCGCGCTATCGAAGTTTTAAGTCCGGCGCTATATACAGGGTGTAAAAAGAGCAGTCACTATAACTTTGAGATATGATTATACTACCTTGCCCCATTATAGAAATGTATTTTTTTAATATTTTTTTGTCAATAACTACAAAAATATATTTTTTACTTTTTACTATTTCTTATTTTGTTGTCGCAAAAATAACAATAAAGCAAAAAAAAATTTTTTTTTATTTCTTGTAAAAAAAAAGTTTAAAAAAAATACATTTATAGAATGAGACAAGGTAGTATAATCATATCCCAAAGTTATAGTGACTGCTCTTTTTACACCCGTTATATCCGACAACTGAAAACTAGTACAGTGGGCTTCTGCCTGACCGAGCATACCATTTCGCTCGGAAATTTCCCTTTGGGGCTTCCACTAGTATTCCCACAAGGGTATTCAAAAGGTAATGAGTAAGAGGAGCCTATAGGACTGGAGTCATGAACCGCGCGCCGCTACCTACAACCAACTTTCATCAAAATTGAGTAGTTTTCTGTGGTAGAGTACAAACATACGCACATATTTTCACGTCCATAATAGCAAGGATAAGGTATAAGGATGTGTTTAACATTTTCCCTCGTACACTTTTGAGTCACGGACAAAGCTATCCAAAATTGATATGCAATAAGGTTGGCATTGGCAAAGGACACATATTTAGGAAAATTCGCAAGTCAAGACCCGAAGGTAACTGATAAAGATTTTCCTCCCTACGACCTTGGGGTTAGCACGAGCAATTGATAACGTATTCGTAACATTATCGAATGAATTTTTTGTTAAAACTTGAAAACCATGACAGCACCTATAGGAATCTGACTCGATAACGCCACGAATACGTTGTTGTCGATTTTTCGTGCTAACCCTATTTAATATTTGAGGATAAGTGTAAATTGCTCCCTTGACATCCGAACGCAATTAATTCAAAGACCATAAATAACATGTGAGGATTTTACCAATTCAGAGGACGTGCTGGAAAATCCTCTTGAAGATACTCTTCTAGAATTATCCAACAAACTAATCAAAAGAGCTTATTGAGATATCGAAATTTTGATGTAAATTTTGTACTGCCATTTTTTTATCGCGTTAAGGTAAGTAATTTGTATGAGGTGTCAAAACAAAAAATGCTCTACGCGTCCTTCTCTTCACACTATATTCGGCTTGATTGTTCATTGTTCATAGAGGACCATGCGACACCCTGTCTATTAAAGGCACGGTCATACTATGGTAAGGGCTTACAATTGACGGGCTCTGACGGTACAAGTTGACCCTATTTTGTCACGTGTTTGACCATATGCCGGTCCTCAACTCTGACCCTGGACAATCAGAACACTGTTACTCAATACATTATCTCAGTACAAAGATCTTTCTGGTTATGATGCAGTCGGTACTTACTCTTATATAATTATATTATGGAAAATATGAGAACTTATAATAATTTTGTTGTGATTTATTCAGTTTTGTTAAAACTTGAGACTAATGTTGTTAGCTATGCAAATAATGTATTAATTTAACATATTTTATATTTTAAAACAATGTATTAGCTGTTGATTGGTCCTTCAATCAAAATTAAAAAAAAATACCAGCTAATCAATTCGTTTAATCGCTTGTCAAGACAGCTGTTGGTCTGTACTAGTAGGTCGGAACTCAAAAGCTATCGTCACGTTACTTATCTACATAATGCATAACGCATTTACGTATTACCACATAATAGTGGACGCACGGTAAAACAGCTAGCTCACGCTGTGACGTACAACCAACGTACGATTACTGACATAATCTAAAACAAACCATCTGTAATCGCTGGTCATCCGATTCTGCGTTCTGACCCCCCGTCTATTTATAGCACACATATATATATATATATATACACAGGCTGTAATATTAATGAGTGATAATATTTTAAGGTGTATATTATATAGAGTTTACTGTGAAAGTACCAGCCCTGAAAGAGGTAAATTACTTTTTTAATTATTGTATGGGAAAATGTATGATGTTGGGGCATTTCTCATACAAACATGAAAGACATAATGACTAACATACATGTATAATAAACCTTCGGTAGACCACACCCGTCGGCCAGAACTGGTCCACCACAAAGGTTGACTTGCGATGTGTCGGTACTCGGTAGTCGGTACCCTCACGACAAAGGAACTAAAGTTAACTACGTATGTGGCGAAACTCCAGACGCTCGACCCTCAAGGATGTCTTCTTCAAGATGTGGTCCACATGGTGGTGGTAGTAAAAAGAGCAGTCACTATACCTTTGGGATATGATTATACTACCTTCTCTCATTCTAAAAATGATTTATTTTCATATATTTTTTACAAAAATTTAACAAAAAAATTTTTTTTTGGCTTTATTATTATTTTTGCGACAAAAAAAAAGTTTTTGACAAAAAAATATTTAAAAAAAATATATTTCCGAAATGAGGAAAGGTAGTATAATCGTATCTCAAAGTTATAGTGACTGCTCTTTTTACATCCTTATTTTTACGTTTTAAAAACAAAAAAAAATTAAAGTTTATAACATGGGTAAAGATCTTCATCTTTAAAAGTGAAACGAAACGTTTTTTTATCTGTCAAATAGGTTCTCAAGTGAGGTTGGGTTTGAGACTTCTTTATTAATACAGGCCTTAGTCGCGTTAAACCAACAGTTGTTTTTCACTGGGAGAGTTTACGAGTTGTTTACGCCGTCACATTACACGTGTGCTAGTTCGTTATCGCGTGCACTGGACCCTTGTATATTTCCGACATCGCTAACTTTTAGAGACTTTGGCTTTGATAACTGAACGTTTTCTCATAAATTAAAATGGAAATGGGCTGGCCACATAGCAAGACTGTCAGCCGATAGCTGGACCATAAGAACGACACGGTGGGACGGACCAGTAGGTAAACGTCACTTAGGTAGACCGGTTATGAGATAAAGTCTATAGCTGGTCCAGGATGGTTAAACACTGCCAGGGATAGAGGAAAGTGGGCTTCTCTGGAGGAGGCCTTCACCCGCGGAGGGGTTCTAGAAGATTAGTCTAATGTTTCTAATAATATTTACAAAATTAATTATGTATTTGTAATCTTCTACGAAATAAAGACTTTTTAATTTAATTTACTTAACTGAACGTTTAGAAACAGTTTTTTTTAAAATGGCCCACCACACATTTCCACCACGGCAACTCCTGTGTTGCCAGGGCCCTGATTCAAGATGCCATCACTATTTATCGCTTACGAAGTTCGAAAACAAAATGTAAGGAATTTGACATAAGCTTTTCCAAATCATACACTAATTCGCTCGACATTTAGCGAAGCTTATGTCAAGTCGTAAATTCACAACGACAACTCCTTCATTCTTCTGATTAATTTCGTTGCGGGTCCCAAGACAGATCTAGCATATCCCTGGGGCACCCCTGTATCATACCAATTTTTAAAGTTGGTTACCACTGTTTCTAAACTGATATCTATGTTTGCATTCGTACACCTTAACACACTTCTTTTCCTTACTGTAATAGATAATTAATTATTATCCTATTTTGATATCCTTCTCGCTGGGCTAGTTCCCGAACCGGTGGTAGGCATCAAATAGTCACGACGCGACGTTCAGAAAACATTTTATAAAAATTTATTCTGAATAAAATGTTTTGATTTTGATGACATGTGTATTATTCCCTCCACCTAAAGTTGAAACTGACCACTGCCTGAGTAACAAAACATCCAAGGCCCTGATTACCAAACTATCGAACTTTACCGACTACTACATTTTTTTCTATTCTTCTGTAGAAAGAAACAATTTATACAATGGTCAACAACACGTGCTGGAGGACATTGGGGGAGGCCCAGGATCCAGTAGTAGGATAAGTTAAGGCCAATAAAAAAGTAGAAAATTCTGCAAAATTTAACAAGTTATTGAATAATGGAAAACGTAGCCGCTATCAGAGAAAGCTTACGTTTTAATGATGATTTTGAAATTAACCTTGTCCTAAATTCTAGAAACACCTACAGTATGTGACACACAATCTATGGTGGGTGAGACGTAGGCTTAGAACTTGAAGACTAACGCGTGGCGAGACTTCGAGTGAAACCGTTAGAAGTGGTTCCTAGTAACTACATACGATATCGAACCAATCAACGGTACTTCAAATAGTGAGAGTGTTAAGTGTTTCAATAGAATCGCTCAAACGAATATTCGATAGCGTGTACAAAAGTAAGTAAGATCTCTATACGCGACGTCATTTGAAAATCGAATTGAAAAAACGCAACCTTGCGTACGCGCCTAAATAACGTGCAAATTGAAACATGGCGCATGGCAACCGTTGCGCAAGGTTGCGTGCGCGCGCGCTCGGCCAATAGGCGCGCGGTATCGCCGTGACGTCAGCGACCACGCCTGCGCGCGCCCCCGCTAGCGCCAGTGCAACAAAACAATGTCGGCGCGAGCCGTTTAAAATTGAAACGTCTCGTAACCAAAGCGTTAACTCTTATCGGTTAGAGCGAATTTTATGATATTGGGCCACGACATTCCATCTCAAAACTATAAAGCTCATAATATAAATAATGACAGCATACTGTATAAAATCGAACAAAATAGGAACTACAATACCATTAGAATAATAAAGATAAAATCCGATGGCTTTCCAGCGGTATGTCACTGATAAGACAGCGGTAACATCAATAATAATAATGCTTGACTAAAGTATGATGCAAATGCAGTCATTTATCAAATAACACACATTAAAAATAAAATTCTCAAGTCTTATCTAGCAACATTGTGGTTAGCCGCAACTCGCAAGCTTGGTTTGTAGAAATTGTTTCTAATTTTAAAAGACGAACCGAATCATCGGCATAAAACAAAACAGGCAGACTGCTGCATTACAACACTGCGACATTTCGACGCATTAAAAAATTGCGTCTCTTTTTATCTCATATGATGCGACATATGTCAGCAAAAATGGAACTAATAACAAGGAAGTATATAAATACACTACACACATGTGCGGTCAAGGAGAGTTGTGTCTCAAACTAATTGACCATGTCATCGTGTCATGAATTAAAAATAACAATTACTTAACAAATGCTAATCATTTGTAATTGTCAAAGTAATTGTTTGTCGGGTTCGGTGTTACATCACTTTTGTCGCAGTTGACTTTACGAATTAATAAGGTTAAGATATCTGCGAAATAATTGATAAAAGTACTGAATTCTCTGTTGCTTTCAATAGGAATTAAATCATGGCGAAAAGTTTTTAGAGAAAACCCGCGAAAATGCTATAATGATGAGCCACTTTGACCGTCTTTAAAAAGTAACGAGACAATAAAAAAACCATTACAGATCTTAAAACTACAAAATAACAATAACTTTATTGTTATTTTATGGAAACTTTCTGCAATAAAATTTAAAATAACGTCGATTAATATTATATTCTATTGTTCATTGTTTAGCAGGAAAATGACAAACATCCATCCTGGCGAATATAATTGCAGCATATTGTCTATAACCGTCTGTCGTTTTAGTATAGAGATTAGAGAGACATAATGACATATAGAAGGATATAGATAATGTCTTATGACACGTGAACATAATAATTTATAAGATTTCTTACATTTATGAATCGACAGTGGTTGCATCAATTTTAGCTTTTAAGATATAATAAATCGTCCAAACTACAATCAAGTTCCAAAAATTCTTTACGGGTATTATTAGTAGCCACATTTTTCAAGTTTTCCAAGTACAGGCTAGCAGTGACGTTTGGTTCACTTACTGCTTACGTTTCGAAGACCGAAAACAAATTCCAGTCTCTTATACCGGCTACGATTTCTCTCTGTAGGAGAACCAGCATTCGCTACTGCAGGCTAGCTAGCTTAGATAAATAAACCCTATAGATTCTCAGGGTTAGGAAATTCCCTTTAGTGGTCAATGCTGGCAATGAATCAAGAAAGGATAAGTTTAATAACTTACCCATCATATTAGACATGAACTTGGATCTGTCCATTGGCGGGATCCACTTTGATGCCATTGGCAGAATAGCTGGCCATGTTGCTCCAAGAAAGAAGCCCAGGCCCACTCGCAGGGCTATCAGCCAGTAGTACCCGGCGGCTGCTGCTGCGGGGGACAGCAGTGTGAGCACACTCGCAAATAGAGTGCTATAGCCGAAGACTCGCCTGAAACAAGAGACAAAGTTGATTTCATACTTCAAAGAAGCGAGATCTTTGGTCACTAACATCAGTACACACTAAATAAATAAGTGAAGATAGAGTTCTGTGGAACATAAACAGGGGCCGAACTAAACTCTTCCTCAGTTCAGTCAAGATCAGCTTTTGTCTGGCTTAATTTGTAGATCTGAAATAACCACAGTAGGTTTACTTTAAACTACTGTAAAAACAAAAAAGTTCGGTTCAGAAGACATGAATAAAATGAATTGGTCACAGGTAAACAAAATACGTCCACAAGTCACCTTACAATAATCAGATCAAGGTAATAAAAATGGAAACAATTTGGCAACGCTTATTTAAGAGAATCATCGAAATGCTCACTCAAATTGTCGCATGGCGCCACACGGCGCGGGTGTTATTAGAATGATGCTAACTAAGCAGTCGACAGGGTATAATTAAATTAGCTACAAGCAACGATTAGGGACAAATATAGTCAATTCGACATTTTAAATTTCAAACAACAACTTGAATCTAGTTGCGAGGGAGATAGCAGATATATTAGAGTTGAAATACAAGGAAATATACCGCAAAATAACCTAATTATGGGACTACTTCACACTTGCGGTCAAACTATGGTTAACAGCTTTGCACAAGTTCTGAATAACATTCGCCAACAGAACCTTGTTACCGTCAAAACAACTACAAACTATTTCATGGTATCATTATGAGTTCTGACTTCTGACCGCTGGGCGACGTTGCAAATCATGCAGAATAATTAAAAAAAATCGTAATAAGTAGTAAAATCGCATAAGCTACTTTGCCATGGGTTATCCTATAGATAAGCATTAAAGAAAGATATAACATAGGATAGTAAAACTCAACATAAACTGTGGTGCCAATTACACAGGTTATTCTATCGTTAAGCAAGGATATGTAACATAAGATGGTAAAATAACAGTGAAATAACATGATGTGAAGTGGTTACCAAATGACCTATGAACTACAGGCGTCGAGGACTGTCGCAAAGCGCAATTTAGGTTAATATCTTACAAACACTATTAAATTGCTATTTGCTGTTCGTTCCCATAAAATCATTTGCAATTTAAATAAATAAACAAATTCCTTTCAAATGTATATTCTGCATTCCTTGGGGGAGATCCAATAATAATTTCTGGAGTAAATAATGGATTCTGGCGATTAGTTTGCTAGTAAAATAGAATGAACAGAGATGCCCCAACTCTGTTTCCTCAATCAAAAATTTGTAGAAGGCTACATAGGGTACTGGCTACTCTAAATATTTACCTCTGAGAAGCTTCTAAAATAATCGGCATTGCGTTAGCGCTAGGCAAATCAAAATATTTCTACCCTATGGCGGTATCCCGATTTTTGAAAAACCTTTCAAAGATAAATGACACATTGGGATGGTTTCTGACAAAATAATATATTTCGTAGTTCAAATAGTAGAATGCTCAGTTGTAACTCTATTACACCTTAAGACTTACTAGAATAATGACGACTAGCGTAGTGTTCCCATTTCCTAAAACTCAATTCCTATGAGCTCCACTGACACTCATCCAAAGCCCTAACAGGTTCCCTGTGGAGGAGAACTACCGTTCCACTCACTTGTTAGTGATAACGGCGTGTTAAAAAACCATGCCTTCTCGGTCATTGACAGGAAAACCGAGAAGAAGAACATAAATCATAATATTTAATGTAAGGATTAACTTCAACATTTGTTGGTGAAATTGGCACTTAGGCATATAATTCGGATAATTCTCTTGATGCGACTGAGCGACCCGGCTGCTTCGTCGTGAAATTACAAGCAACTGTATGCAACTATTTATTTCAAAGCGGTCCAGCCGCAGTTCCGAGCTGCATACAGTTGGTTGTAATTTTACGACAAGCGACTGGGTCGCTCATCAAACGGATGCATGTAATTCGAGCCTTAGCAACAACATTAGAAGCCAACGTACATTATGAATCAACTATTGGGTATTTATATTGCTTGATGCTTATTCATCTAATATAACATAACCATTTAGTATCTTCATATCTGCGGAAATGAGGTCAGAATGACTAACATTTTAAACTACACGTTTCCCCGCGACTACTTACACATAAGTAACAAATTGTAAGCAGCGAGAGAACTGATGATGATGAATGATAGCTAACACTCGATCACATCAGCTTTCAAACAAAAAAACTAGATCACAATCGGTTCATCCTGGAGCTATAGATACAGAGACCAGTCAAAGTTATGTCCTTTCTTTTTTTCGCCAGAGTTTAAAAGCCTACGTGTGAATCAAGCCTAAACAACTACCATGCCAAATTTCAACCAAATCCGTTTAGTAGTTATTGCGTGAAACAGTGGCAAACTTTGCATTGTGATTATTCACAATAAAACGCAAATAAATATCTCTTCTTGGGTAATAATATTTATATTGGCTTACATAATATCCTCGTCACATAATACTTATTGGAATGAATGTTTATTTATTTGTTAATCAAAGGAAGAAGTGGAAAGACTCGATAACAAGAAAAATTCCAACCAATAAATAATAACAAACAAGTAACCGTAATGAACAACCGAAACAAACATAAAATGAACATGAATTCTCAAAACTAGCCTCAAAAAACTGCGAAGTGACTTCAGACACTCGCACCGGTTCTGCATACAAGGAAAAAAAAATATGGTATCCACTTAAATACAAAAAAAAAATATTTAATTTAATTTTTTTTATATAATGGGAATTTATGAAAAAAGTTGAGATACACCCTTAGGTACGGAACTCAAAAAATAGCTACATTATACATAGTTACAATTAACTTTCCCATCAACTGTTACATGAAAGTGACAGTGAAATATGACGGATCCTTGCTATCATTAATCTAAACCGGTAAAAGTGGCCGATAAACGAATAGTAATTAATGTAAAATCTACAAAAGAGGTCTTGGCAGATTTTAATCCGGCCTACATTACTCACTCACTTACTCAGAAACCGGTTGAGATAACAACTTGTTTCAGGCAGGACAAACAAAACAAATTGCAATGAAAAAACCGGACAAGTGCGAGTTGGACAAGCGCGTAAGGGGCCACGTATCATCTTTTTCATTCTTTGTACTAGAATTAATATCGAGCAAAACAAGGCAAAGAATTGCGTATGTAGCTTCCGAGGCGGGAACGCTCCTAAAATATAATTTTTTCTGTTTTTGTTGTAGCGCCAAGAAAAATAGATGATCTGCGAACTCAACTATCTATCACGTTTACAAGAGTTCGGTGACAAGAGATAGACAATAGTATCTAATAGGATCCCGTTTTTAATGATTGCACTGAGTGCGGAACCCTAAAAAGCGAGACCAAATGATTTTGACCTGGCTATAACGGGTTTGAAGATTATCGAGACAAATCAACAAGGCACGACTTTGACTCCAAAAAAACTCGACAAGACGAGTTTACAATCGGTAAACAAAAGTTTACAAAAGAACACTTCTTCCATTATTATAGTTAACAATAGTTTAACTGGTATTTACAATTATTATTATTTCCGGAAAGGAATCGGTGTCGCCTTCGGAGATCTAAGAGCTAAAGGGTTGTCAAGAATTATTAACATCGTTAACCGTGCCCTTAATGGTCGTTTTTATAATAATTAATGGTCGCACATTGGATCTAGTTGACTCCACGACCCTTCTATTGTCCGATTGATTGAAGTCTCTAAAGTTCTGCATACCACCTATTAGGCTAGCTCTAGACTCGCGAAGTGGGCCGAGGTTAGCCGAATACGAGTGTGGGACGCACTTTGCGTTGAACTACCTACATCACCAGAAGCCTGGACTCTGCGTCTAGCTTGACTCAACTACATGGCAAGAACTGTCCTTAAAATACTTAAGCCCTGCCATTAGATGCTAAAGACTCTGGAAATAGCTGAAACATTAAACCTGAGCATTGAAAGTGTCCTTGAAAATACTAAAGTCCTGCTATTAGATGCTATAGAAATTATGGGCATCGTCAAGATAATCCATCTCCTTTCGAATAAGCTAACTAACTGTATGAAAGGAAGAGATAAGCTTCAAAATTGAAGGTCTAATTAAAATGGTAACCCCGATCGTTATGTAGCAGCTAAAGGTATCTCTGACGAAGCAGAATTGTCCTTTTCTGCAATCCATGTAAGCCTTAACCCAAATTCTCTTTCCATTAAAACATTTTTCACGACAAAGCCAAAATGAATATTGCTCGTAAGTTTTATCAAACGTCATATAACCGTTTAATAAAAAGGCTAATCGCCAATTACTGTACACCAAGGTTATTTGAGCATTAAGAGTGATAACGAAAAAAAGTTGAATTCTCATTTGCATTTGTAGAACCTGTCTAATTAGTGTTGCCAACTGTAAAATGTCTAGTTCATTTATTAATTTGGACTGAGCATTTCTGGGTTACACCCATTCCTTACCTGTACCTCCGTACTTCAATTATAAAGAAAGGCGTAATGCCAAGATCAACACGAAACATTTTATTAAATGCGTTTCTTGAAATAGATTTAGCTTCCGCTAAAATCTTCCAAATACATTACGTTCATTTCTAAATACTTGTTATTTTATCCGTGGATTATTACGTTATAAACGTTCAAATACACTTCTCTCGCATTTACCGACGCGACACGCCCTACCAACATTCTCAGAAAAGCGAGAAGCACGCATAAAAATGCATTAATTTTTCTTTGGATTTTCCTTATAGTTTTTACAAAAAATGTTTTCTGAACGTCATTTCTTTAAGATGCCTATTACCGTGGCGTGACCAAAAGAAGATATTAGATCTGCAAAGGATTTTCAATTATCAGGATTTGTCTTAAGTAAAGAGCAAGCATGTCAATTCCTTGCAGATTTCGCGGAGAACTCACCTTGCACCTATGATCTCTGCCAGTCGACCACCCGGCAGCTCTGTCATGATATACCCGAAGAAGAAGCATCCAAGTAAATTGTTGGTCTGTTTCGTATCCCACGCATATCTCGTTTGCTGAATACTTTCTGGGTGCTGAAAAAAAATTTTAAATTAATAATTAAGATAACGTGTTAAAAGAAGCTTGATCAAGAGCATGTCAGAACATGTTGAAGGAGGATTTCATATCATATTAAGCGATACATATATGAATAATGACGACAAAAATAAAGTCTATTATATTATACACAATCTACATTCAAAATTACAGAAGTGCCGACGGACGGACATTAAGTATACTCAGGAATACTTAATGTCTATACATAATGTTGAAGTTAAAAACGGAACCCTAAGAATACTAAAGCCTTCAAAATTGATATTGTACGGATAACATGTTATACAGGGTGTCCCAAAAATCAACGATAAACCGAAAACGGGTGATAGGCCAAGTCATGACAGTTATGAGAAAAATGTGAAAAAAAATCTTTGTCATGTATTTTTCACATTATAAGGACTTTTAAAAATATCGGAAAAACTGACACCCTGTGATGGTCTTTCATGTCCTAAGACTACAAATATTACTTTTTTGTGATTTTTTTTTCGGTATTGTAGTCATGACTAACCCTTCTGTAAATCACAATTCATAATTTAAACATACCTGCCTCAGTTTTCAATAAAATGGTGTGTTTTGCCCAAGATTAAATTCAAAATAATTACTACACCCAACTTTAATCGTCTGTACTGTAAAAAAAAATTACTACAGTATTTTGGCAAGTAACTTTAAAAGATGGCGCATTTAATCTGGATTCCAAAATGGTATGATACTTGCTGGATTACTTCTTTGTTGAGGAAAAAAAAATTTTTTTAACGGAACCGGATGTTAGGCCAACTCTGTTTAAATTTTTAAAATGTTGGTATTAAGTTGTTATGTGACGACGATGAGTGACGTCATCTTGTCTAGAGTGAGCGAGACAGACAGTGACGCTAAGTGCGGGTGCTTTTT
This sequence comes from Celastrina argiolus, assembly GCA_905187575.2. NCBI lineage: Eukaryota > Metazoa > Arthropoda > Insecta > Lepidoptera > Lycaenidae > Celastrina > Celastrina argiolus. The sequence goes on along the minus strand of LR994595.1, from coordinate 13,977,244 downwards.
TATTAAAAAAAAATTGTATTGCAGTGTAGGCATTTTTAAGACTTCAATTTTCAGGTATGAATACAACGCTCTTTTGAAAATGTGAGTGGTTGAGACACAGAACAGACGCCACCTTGTTATCAAGTATGTAATTAGTTAGTTTTAGGTGCAAGTTCGAAATAAAAGTCAGTCAATGGATTTCTTCAGTTATTACTTTAATTTACAAAGATTTACAGCAAATGTTCGAACTGTTTGTTCTCTTCAATCCCACGTACTGAGATACTCGGGTCTTGTTCGACCGCCTCGAGCACTTCGTCCTCGTAGGGTATGAAAGGCCTTCCCTCGCTGGTATTTTGATTAGGGAATCGACCCTCTAAGAGTGACCGATGCACGTTAATAAATACCCGATAATCAGGATGACGCTCAGCGTTTGGGTATCTCTCACGATACATTCTTGCTGCAGCATTAGCGTTGCATAAGCATTCTCCATAGATGAGATGCATATTGGTGTATTCTTGTGCGGTGTATCGAGATGGCATGATAACACACACTACAACCGAAGATACGACAATAAAACAAGTCCAGGGTCGTCAGAAACGGGGCAGATAAAACCAAATCACAAAGCAAATCAAGTCCAATAAACAGAAGCACAGTTGTAAGTACGAAGTCAATACGGATACAGAAAGATGCGCAATGAACGAAAGATCGTACGTACTGCAGTTTTGCACGTTCATCACTGTGTTGTCGGGTTGGCGTCACTATCTATCTCACTCGCACTGAGCGTCACTGTCTGTCTCGCTCACTCTAGACAAGATGACGTCACTCATCGTCGTCACATAACAACTTAATACCAACATTTAAAAAATTTAAACAGAGTTGGCCTAACATCCGGTTCCGTTAAAAAAATTTTTTTTTCCTCAACAAAGAAGTAATCCAGCAAGTATCATACCATTTTGGAATCCAGATTAAATGCGCCATCTTTTAAAGTTACTTGCCAAAATACTGTAGTAATTTTTTTTACAGTACAGACGATTAAAGTTGGGTGTAGTAATTATTTTGAATTTAATCTTGGGCAAAACACACCATTTTATTGAAAACTGAGGCAGGTATGTTTAAATTATGAATTGTGATTTACAGAAGGGTTAGTCATGACTACAATACCGAAAAAAAAATCACAAAAAAGTAATATTTGTAGTCTTAGGACATGAAAGACCATCACAGGGTGTCAGTTTTTCCGATATTTTTAAAAGTCCTTATAATGTGAAAAATACATGACAAGGATTTTTTTTCACATTTTTCTCATAACTGTCATGACTTGGCCTATCACCCGTTTTCGGTTTATCGTTGATTTTTGGGACACCCTGTATATATACCAAAAAATCGAATCTCTAAATATATTATAAGAAACCAGTGCCATGCTGGCAAAATAGCCAGATGTGGCCTTTGTGGTATTTTCCAGTTTTTTGCACGTTCATAGACATTTTTTATAAGGATAGTTACTATCAGCGGACTACGAACTTGGCCTTCACTTGTCTATTACACAATATCCATACCAAGTCCGCCCATAGCGTTCAACGTTCGCAGCCAAAAGACCAAATTAGAATCGCAACGTCATAGCCGCTGTATGAAAAAATTTAGGCAATGATAGAACATTCTCGAAAATCATTCGTATCATAATACGTTATGTATTTTGGTATGTTAGCGAGATTTATGATCTAAGCGTAAGTCTAGCGATGTAAAGAATTTCAAATGAGGATGACTAATTTTGTTCAACGGATACACCACGTCCAGCGACAGTCGCTTGTTATGTTTAGGTCTTGTAGAATGTTTGATATTACCAGTAGAGAATTGGTATTCAGAAAATTAATTCTTGGATAAATCTTATCTGATTTGCACCAGATTATTTTGTTGATGCGCTCGATCTGTTGTAGGTACCTATTAGCGTAATTATATTGAACCAATGGTTTGAAAACATTTTTTCGCATACCCACAAAATAAAATATGACACGTCTTTCACTTATCGTCGTTTCAGCCTTTTATTTTGTCCACTGCTGGACATAGGCCTCACTTTCACTTATAGACAATAGTTATTGAATAATAATAATAATATTTATATTGCGTATTAATAATTTATTTGAATAGCTTTGTTTATAGAACTGAAGTGTTTCAAAACTATTTTAATTACCAGTACCTAACGACATTGTCAAATTTAACTTTACTCTGTAATAATCCCTCAATGTAAGTTAATAATTGTATTCTTTTCTGAGGAATAAATGATCTTAAACTCGAAGTCTTAATACTTGAAATGCGTAAAATATCACAAATAAGAAGAATTGCTAATAATTGTCAAATACATATTACTAGAAGGTACTGTAAGACCCGTATAAATAAAACAATCTCAAACCCAACCTCACCTTGAGAGCCTATTTGACAGATAAAACAACGTTTCGTTTCACGTTTAAAAGTGAACAACTTAATTAATGTTACATAGTACTTTAATTTATTTTCTTTTTATACCGTTATATTCATATTATAGATTACAGGAAACAATAAAATAAGTATAATGTATATTTTATAATCTTTATTTTTACGTTTTCAGAAAGAAAGAAATTAAAGTATGTAACATAAGTAAAATTCTTCATTTTTAAAAGTGAAACGAAACGTTTTTTTATCTGTCAAATAGGCTCTCAAGGTGAGGTTGGGTTTGAGATTGTTTTATTTATACGGGCCTAAGAGCATAAGAGCTGGCTATGCTTGGAGGACGCCTTTACCCAAAGAGGGGTTCTTGCAGAAAGCACTAAAACCTAGTTATCAACAAAATACAAATTATATAAAAAAAAAAGTTAATAATGTTAGAGATAAGAAATATAATACAAAAATAATATCATACTATATTTATTATACAACTAACAATAATGTAAAGTTTTTTAGCAAAGATAAAAATAAAAACTAACATTTTTTTTTTTCTAGTTTTTTACGCATTGTGTTTTCTTTTGTAATATTAATATCTATTTTTTCTGTTCAAAAATTAATTGTAAACTGCAATGAAAAATAAAGGCTTTTTTTTTTATTATTTACTGTAAGAGCAACTTCTTAATTTGGTCATTTTAGACCCGCCGAACGTGTCATTTGCTTATGGGCCCTTCTCAATTCTTACAGAAGGAAGAAAGGAATTGATAGTGTTTTAATTTTGTACTATAGCGGCAAAGTTACAGAATCTATACATTTCACTTTGCTAGTGCATCTATGATTTATGATAAAATATTTAAACACAAAGGAAGTAACTGAGGCAACTCGTTCGACGAAGGCAACGTTGTAAATAAAAATCACTTATTCCCATATATTAACTTGCACTACCTTATAATTAGACGAATTGTATTGCAGACGGCAACATACACTATGTTACACCCATTCCTTACCTGTACAATACTAATTGTTGCCAACTAATCGCTGAAGTTGAGCGCAGACATGACATCACGACTATTAATACACCACTTTATTGCTTTTAATTTTATCCAGCGGGGATCGAGTTGCGTCCTCATTCGATGCGCAATTGCCGCAGGTGATATTGAAGTAGGTACATACATATTTCAATGAGAATTGAAAAGCAAAATGAGGCACACCGTAGATGGTCATGAAACAAAATGATTTTTCTAATAAGCATTGTGGTCTGATTTCAAGATATGATGCCTTGACGGTGCCTCTTAGCATAGGCCACCTCCAGCCTTCTCCACTGCTTTTGACTAGTGCTACCAGTTACTTCTAGGTCGTCTTCCAATACGAATTTCGCTTTTAGATGTCCAAGACGATTAATTTCCATAGCGCATGTCTGAAGACATTATGGACAATAAGGAATTTCCAAAAGGTACCTTTATAGATTTCTGTACCCCTCGCCAGTGTAAATCTCAATTTTACAGTCATTTTACGCCCTGACACATAGAACAGTTCCTTTTTTACAGGATCTTATCAAAAAGTCAATCAAGCTAATGTAAGATTTTTTATGCGTCCATTTTGAAATAATTATGCGCTGTTTCTAAACCTGTATACAAAGTCCTTGTCATTTATGTTTTTGTTTCACGCTACGTCAGTTTTAATGTTTGGAGCCGTTAACCTCTTCAGGAGCATTGGCATTATATTCTTTATTTTTGGGAAGGATCGTGCAAAAACCTGTGACTCGTACTACCTGGCGAGCAAGATATCTGGTGCGGTGTTTTTTGGTGTTCACTAATAATATTTCCTCTAATATAATCTAATATTAGACCAGTCTGAATGTGTGGATATTTAGACTGGTCTGAACTGCGCCACCTAATTACACTCACCAAAAACCACTACCATTATGTGGGAGCAGTACACCGGTTATGGAGTCTGAACAAGTTTGGTCTGAGGATTACTCTACAGTACTCACCTCTGTAACATTATGTGGATGCAATACATCGGTTGTGGTATTGGTGTCTTTGAACACCATCTCCACGATGGCGATGGTGAGGTTGACGCGGAGGGAATAGTTCAGCATGAACCCCAGCAGCACCATGATGTTCAGCACTTGGACGCATGTTAGACAACCTGCAACAAGCGTATACCACCTTTAGTTTTGCTACAATAGTCTAGACTCTACATACTAACATATTTCTAGAGAATTTTAAGGTCGTCACAGACTGCGAAGATATATTATAGGTATAATAATATATATCCTGGAACATATCTGAGGCCTTACTCTCCAAACTGATTCGACTTTGATTTAGATTCGATAGTGCCGCGTACTCGTAATAAATTGACGTTTGTTTATTTTGATTCTCTCAATCTATTGGTAAGGCCGGGAGTACATAAAGTTATGATCTTACGATTTTCTTTATGCTGGTTAGTTTCAAAGAGATCCACCAAATAAAATACCAAAAGCTGGCGGGATCGAACTGTTCGTTCTCGATTGTGTTGGGAGTAAGCCTGCTGTGGGCACGATGGTGCTCCGTCATGTTTGTCGATTTTCATGTGCAGTAATGGCTTTAGCAACGATGTGCATTGATGTGATCCTGATGTGCGTTGAATACTGTTACAGCAATATTGAAATATTATCATAGCCATCTTACGCCCGAAGTTAATAATCAATCTTGAACCAATTCTGAGATTTTTGACAAATTTTAAATCACAAAATGCAATCCCTGAAGTTTATCGAGATTGAAAATCTGTCAAGAATGATCTAAAGATGGACGTATTTTTACAGATTGTATATTAACATGCACTTACAGTCATTTTCGAACAGAGCCAAGTTTATCCAAAGTGTATAATATCAAGCGATATCTTTTTAACCGACTTCCAAAAAAGGAGGAGGTTGTCAATTCGGCCTGTTTTTTAATGTATGTACAATGATTATTCTGAGGTTAATGATCCGATTTGCGTGATTCTTTTTTAATTCGACGCAGAACAGCTGTCATTTGGTCCTATAAAAGTTTTACATATTCTGGTACATATTTCACCAAAATTAATAACGAATCAACATTTATCTAAACATTTTTTACATTGCCGATTTTGTCATTTAGTTTCGGTACTTTTTCACTTTTACATTTATAATTGACTCTCGACATAAAAAGGAGGTGGAAATTATAAATTTGGAGTGTGTGGTGTCTGTCAGTCTGTAATCTGTATGTAACATCGTAGCTACCAAAGTTTGCTGACACCGACTTCAAAAAGAAAATTAATTGCAAGTACATTATAAAAGAATTATTTTATGATTTTTAGATGTCGAAGTCAGTATTTTTGGAAACGTAGTTTTTTTTTTATAAACATACTATAGCACCTTGGCCGTCAGTGTTGTCCAGACTCCATTGTTTTTTAAATCACAATCATCGAGTATAGTTAGAAACATCAACAACTTTTTATTTACGCTAAGCGAGTTTTTGTGCATTTGCCAATATTTTTTGCAAGTTTTTCTCTACAGTGGTCATACGGCCTGACCTTGATTCTGGTTTTATTGCCCTTGCTATTTCGGTGTAGGCTAGACGTAGCTGTATACAATATTTAATTTTTTTTACGATAATGGTGTCAACTGCAAAAATGCCATTTATACAGGGTACAAAAAGATAAACCACTGAACTTTGGGATATGATTATACTACCTTTTCTCATTCGAGAAATGTATTTTTTACTTTTTTTTTGTTGTTCTTAGTTTGGTCTTATTTTTTCCTTATTAGGTAGGGGGCAAAAATCAAGTAAAAATAGTCTTACGTAGTAAATGTATTATGTAATAAAAATAGGCATCAGCTTTTTTGTAACATACTTCTGTCTTCACTTTTTTGTTTGTTATTAGTTTACAAATGAAACAAACAAAACATTTTAACAACGCCCAAATACTGAAACACTAATTAAAGTTAGAAGCTCAAGTCACAGGCTGTCACTGTCACTCTTCGCGGAGTGACAAGTAGGAAAAATGGTCGCCTAAGATGATGGTTAAACCAACTTTTAAATAAAAAAATCCTGCTTCCATGGAATTCCTTTGGTTTTGGGGTCCGCTGTTTAGTTCTTCAGTCATTACATTATTTGCCATTATAAAGTAATACCCAAGTAACGATGAGCCATTTCAGTATTGGTGAAATAGTGACTTATTCTGATTGATGATGATTACATAATGAAAAATATCAAATTTATCTCGAATTCACATGTTCTTAAAACATGAAATAAGTTTTATAAATAGTAACTACATCATACAAATATAATATAGTACGTATGAAACGAATATCCTAAGACGCAATATGCATAAAACTTTTTGTAAGATATTCGTGGTAAAGTAATATTTTAACATAATACGCAATTAACGTAACTATTAACTTGGTTTAGTAGAACTCCGCTCAACTGTGGTTAATTGCAGGGATGAAATGGATATTAAATTTTGGATACGGGTAATGGATATAGATATAAAATAATTTCGGATTATCCGTTTGTTTCGGATAATTTCGGTTACGGATATTTAATTTTGGCTTCCCTTTTACTGTAGCAAATTTTCATTTCGGATTCGGTTACGGATAGTATTTTATATCGGATTTTCGACATTTTCGGTTACGGTTACGGAGCCCCGTCACATCCCTGGTTGATTGTAATAATCATCAGCAATGGAGAATGTTAACAGGTATACGAAATTGCTTAAAACCGTTGTCCCAGTAGGGCTTGTGTCTGTACAAATACACTAGTTATTGTTTCATTGAAAAATACCAAGTATTATTGAATTTACAGCCATTTGAAATTCTTGAAAATTTGCATACGTTGAAAAATGACGTCATAGAATCGAGAATTTGAAATTAAATGTTTTGGAAACTATACGACGTCACTTGAGATTTAAGGGCTGCCATCCGTCCGGGTTTCCCCGGATTAGTCCTAGTTTGGAGGCCGTCCGGGGAGCGTCCGGGCGACGCCGGCGCAGGACGGGGGTGCGGAGGCGTCGTTTTGCGGCCCTCCCATCTCACGTCTAGTACGGGGCTCCGGGTAGAGGGATGGGTAACCTCCCCGGCTTTGTCAGTCTCGGCGCCGAGGAGAGCGCTTCAGTTTGCCGGAGCGCTCTCTTAATTTGATGGAAGTCCGGTCCCTGTAGAGGTGAACCGGCTGGTCGAGGGAGTGTGTTTAGACAGATCCAGGCACTCCACCCAACATAACGGCTGATGGCAATCCGCAAGTGGTTTTAGTGGGTAAACCGGCCGTAGCCGGGAGTCCCACATACCCCTCAGGGACCCTCCCGGGGGGATGCGTAAAGCATTTCCCTTGCGAAAAAAAAAAAAAAAAAAAAAAAAAAAAAAAAAGCGTCCGGGCGAGGTTTAAGTTGTAGTCCGGCTAAAACCCGGATGGACGAGCACCACCGTGCCCCCAGATTTTAAACAAGATGTAAGATAATGAAAAAAGTATTGAAATGTCCGGGTGAAAGCTCCAAAGTCCGGGGAAATTACGCTTCCGGTACTGGGTGGCAGGTTTTAGAGATGGCAGCCCTACTTGAGAACCTATTTGATAGATAAAACAACGTTTCGTTCCACTTTCAAAAGTGAACAACTTTATTAATGTTACACAGTGCCGCAATTAGTGAAACTATATTATAGGTTAGTATTTCATTATTCTCAAAAATATCGCGTCAATAAAAACACCGGTAGGGCAAGCAGGAACATTTGAATGCTTTATGCTTCGCAAAGTAACGTTAACGATTAATAATAATAATAATAATATAATATAATAATAATCTTTATTTCGGGCGGCATAGGCCCATATTATAAATACCTTACAGACTAACATACATATTATAATTATAACTAAGATTTATCACGTATTATATTCGGCGACGTGATGTGCGCCTCGCTCCGGAGTCTCCCCCGGAATCTTCGGTAGGCTACACCCATCGGCCAGAACTCCTCCACCTCGAAGGTCGATAAGCGATGTGTCGGTACTCTCACCACAAAAGAACTAAAGTTAACTTTATGGCGAGACTCCAGACGCTCGACCCTCAAGTTGAAGGACGTCTTCTTCAAGATGTAGCCCACGACATCCTCGACCTTCTTCGACTTTAATGTATGAAAAGCATGACAGCGCCATACAATGGACAATCCATTACTTTATTTCACGGAGCTTTCAAATGTTCCTGCTTGGGCTACTAATGTCAGTAGAACTGAGCTGTTCCGATATTCAATATCGGAACAGCTCAGTTCCTACCTAGTATAGGAACGAAGCGTATAGTATATACATATAATATACGCTTCGTTCCTATATTAGGTAATTGGATGCTCTCCGTTCTGATAATAGGTAATCGTAACTGTTCCGTAGTAAATCGGAACAGCTCCGGCTGTTCCGATAACCTATTATCGGAACGGAGCAGTTCTGATTACCTAGTACCGGAACGGTGCTGTTCCGATTTACTAATATCGGAACAGATCTGTTCCGATTTACTAGTATCGGAACGGAGCTGTTCCGATTTACTAGTATCGGAACGGGGCTGTTCCGATTTACTAGTATCGGAACGGAGCTGTTCCGATTTACTCATATCAATACGGAGGAGTTTCGATCACCTAGTAAGCTTTGGAACTGAGGTTCGTATGACATTTGTATAGGCGCTGTCACGCTTTTTATACATCTTTCGATAACGTTACTTTTAGGATTGGCCGGCCTACAGCTAAATACAACCAGAAGCTCGATCTTCATTAATATTTATAGAAAGCGACTCTTACATAACCTATATACTTAAATGGTCACATGCAAAACAGCTTCATTTGAATATAATATTGTTATGCAAAATCCGGTTTATTTATTTATTAATAACATCGCGCGATATGTTAATACATTGTATTATATCAAACATGAAAAATATTAACTGCTCAGAATTTAATGTACATAATTTCCAAAAAAAAAAAAATTATGACTTACCATTTATAAAGTTTTAATGTCTACTCTGAACACATTTGTATTGTACGAATAATATTGTATAGGAAACGTATATGTAAAGAAGACGAAAGTGATGGTGTTTGAAAGAGATGAGGCAGTGACAGACTGCAATATAGTGATTGGAGATGAACAAATTGAACAGGTGAATGAGTTTGTGTATCTGGATTCAAAGTTTACAAGAGATGGAAAATGTGAGAGTGATATTGAAAGACGAGTGAATGCAGGAAACATGGTGAATGGAGCTTTGAAATCCTTTATGAACAGTCGGAAGGTGTCTAACAAGGCTCGTTTGGCTGTGCATGAGGGGGTGTTGGTTCCGACACTCATGTACGGAAGTGAAAGTTGGGTATGGCAGAAGAAACACGAAAGCAGAATAAATGCAGTTGAGATGAGAGCGTTAAGAAGTATGGTAGGAGTTAAACTGAATGACAGGATAAGAAATAGCGAGATAAGGAAACGTTGTGGTCTGAAAGAAGATGTAGTGACAAAAATTGAGAAAGGTATGCTGAGATGGTTTGGTCATGTCGAGAGAATGAATGACGAACGATTGACGAAAAAAGTGTATAAGGCGAGTGTGAATGGAAGTGTGGGAAGGGGTAGACCTAGGCGGACGTTTCAAGACCAAATTAGAGACGTCTTGAAAAAAGGCCAGGTCAAGAGTACCCTAAACCGAAGAGCATGTATGAAGAGAATAATGAAAGTGGACGAAGCGAAACAAGTGTGTAAGGATCGTAGCAAGTGGAAGAAAGTGGTCTCTGCCTACCCCTACGGGAAAGAGGCGTGATTGTATGTATGTATGTATGTATGTATGTATGTAATATTGTATAGGTATCTGAAGAATAAAATGTTTATTTCGCTCACAATTACAAATCCTTATATTTAGGAACTAGCTGACCCGTGCCCACTTCGTTGAGCATGGAAACCGTGTAAACCTTCCCGGGACTTCCACGAATATTTCAAGACCAAAAATTGCCGAATCAGTTCAGCTGATCTCGAGCTTTAGACTAACGAACAGCAATTGATTTTTATATAGCCTATGTTACTCAGTGATAACGTAGCTTTCTAATGAAAAAAGAATTATTAAAATCGGTCCAGTACTTTTTGAGTTTAGTCGTTACACACAAAAATACAAATCTTTCCTCTTTATAATATTAGTGTAGATGTATTACATATTATATTTATATTAGATATTTATTTATACCTGTATCTGAGACACTGGGTAAGTGGAATACCTCTATAAGTGAAACGACATTGCAGGTCCCTTGATGTCTCACTTAACCAGGTTTTACTGTATTATTGAAAGAAAGATTTTATTAGGCTTTTTAAATTTAGTTTTCTCTCCTTTAGCAATTTCAGCCACGCAACTTGCGTAGATCTCTTGTAAGAGTTTAACATAGTGTGTACTGATTGAAAAGACACGATATGACGTAAGTAGAGTGAGTAATTATATAAGGGTTGCGTAAGTAGCCTCATTACTGATACTCCAATGTATATCTGTCAACAGATTCTGTGAACTCTAAAAAATTAGATTTTGATTCAGACTCGATAGAGCCGCGTAGTCCCTCATATAAACCATATTCGTCATTTTTGCGTTTTGTACGGAACCCCTCTGTCCACCTCACACTTGGCCAGGTTTAATTTCCACCTCGCCGCACGCGCAGCTAGCAACAAGTGTTACATTATTACTGAGCTACTGGCATTCTACTAATTACATATTATTCATAATACAGGTCCTTCAAGCACGAGGAGAGTTCGTGATCAAAATTATGCTAATGCTCTTTTATTTAAGAATACCCCAGTGCGTAATTAAAATACATGAAATCCGAAACAAAGGCTGAAAATCTGAAAATCGTTGAAATGAGAAATCTCCCGCGTCTCGTTTGCGATCATTATAATTTTTCTTGTTGTCTTAAGATGCTGTATATCTGTACATATATTATTCCAATTACCGCTCATATATTTAGGAGTAAATATAATATACTAGCTGACCCGTGCCCACTTCGTTGAGCATGGAAACCGTGTAAACCTTTCCCGGGACTTCCACGAATCTCGAGTTTTAGCGAGACTATCGAACAGCAATTGATTTTTATATAGCCTATGTTACTCAGTAATAATGTAGCTTTCTAATGAAAAAATAATTATTAAAATCAGTCCAGTACTTTTTGAATTAAGTCATTACATGCAAAAATACAAAATACAAATCTTTCCTCTTTATAATGTTAGTGTAGAAGTGTAGATAGTGTAGATTTATGGATAACTATAACCAGGCCCCTGATTCTAGATCCCATCGCTATTGTCGCTTACTTTCAAAAACAAAATGCGCCACTAGTATGGAGCTGTAGGAAACTAGGAACCCTACGCCACTAGAACGGAGCTGTAGGAAGCTAGAAACCCTACGCCACTAGAACGGAGCTGTAGGAAACTAGGAAACCTACGGAACTAGAACGGAGCTGTAGGAAACTAGGAACCCTACGCTACTAGAACTAACTGTAGGAAACTAGAAACCCTACGCCACTAGAACGGAGCTGTAGGGAACTAGGTTCCCTACGCCACTAGAACGGAGCTGTAGGAAAATAGGAACCCTACGCCACTAGAACTAGCTGTAGGAAACTAGAAACCCTACGCCACTAGAACGGAGCTGTAGGAAACTAGGAACTCTACGTTAATATAACGGAGCTGTAGGAAGTTAGGAACTCCACGCCACTACTAGGAACTGTCGCTCAAGTGCACGGCGCACGTTTCGAAATGGAAAAATTGCAACATCGTGATCTGTGGCAATTTTAACACGTTGGAAACACGTAGAGCTGCGGAAGTCGACACGTAGTGGTAACCCTAGGGTTGTCAGCTCGGCAGTTCCTCGAGCCAGTGTTACCAACTCAGGGGCTTTACCCTATTCAATTCAATCATTTATTCACAGAATGTATTACATAGGTATGCAGGTGGTAAAGTTTAAAATAGGTCCAATACATTCTACCATGATAGCATGGTGTGTCAATCTATACTAATATTATATAGAGGAAAGATATGTATTTTTGTATGTAACGACTTAACTCAAAAAGTACTGGACCGATTTTAATAATTATTTTTTCATTAGAAAGCTACATTATTACTGAGTAACATAGGCTATATAAAATCAATTGCTGTTCGACAGTCTCGCTAAAACTCGAGATCAGCTGAACTGATTCGGCTATTGTTGGTCTTGAAATATTCGTGGAAAGGTTTACATGGTTTCCATGCTCAGCGGAGTGGGCACGGGTCAGCTAGTTATAAATAAATATACAAATTTACCGTTAACTTACAAATATATAAAAATACAATAAAAAACAATAAATTAAGAGGATCGGGCTTTTAAAGATTTTTTATTTACTGCTGTTTTGTTCTCATTGAAGTGCTATACTAGGTGTAAAATAAATGAGTGATAGTACTTTAGGGTGTGTATGTGCCTGCTATGTAGAGTATACTGTGAAAGTAGCAGCGCTGAAAGACTTACTTTTGAGTTTCATGCTTATATGAGAAATGCCCCAACATCATACATTTTCCCATACAATAATTTTTAAAATATTACCTTCTACAGCGCTTTCATAGTAAACTCTATTCAATTTTAATTTAATTAAGTATTATCAGATAGTAGTAGTAGATAGTCACTGAATGGGTACCCGAAGAAGGAAGACGCCGACGTGGCCGGCCTAAGAAAAGATGGCGTGACGACTTAGATGCACATCAGGCGGGCTGGCCGGTGTTGGCACAGGAAAGAGATACGTGGAAGACCTTGGGGGAGGCCTTTGCCCAGCAGTGGGATGGCATAGGCTAATAAAAAAAAAGTATTATCACTCATTAATATGTCTGTATATTCTACAACGGCAAGCGATTTGTATAAGTCTTAAGAAAAATAATCTTTTGAGTTTTAGGAATGCGAGAGACATTATAACACAGAACGTCAATATTGTTATGTAATGTTTTTTCAGTATAAATAGTCATACAAAAAAAAAGTTCAGGGATTTTCGTGTAACTGTTACGATGTTTACCAATTTGTGATAAATATTTTTTTGAGCTGGCACCACTGTCTCGAGCGAAACGCACTCGAGAATTATATGCAGAATCTCCGACAGCCCTGTCGGTAACCTTAGGTCCAATGCTGCAACCTCGGCTGAGTTTATAAGAAATTATGTTCATAACTCATAAGATTTTGTAATTAAAATCCCTTCCTTCTTGTATCTTGTTTCTATACAAGTGTATCACGACTTGGGTAGGGCCGAGACTAGAGATACATACAACCTAAAGTATATTCATGAAAAATGCAAAATTATTTTATTTAATTTAATATCCTGAATATGTATTATCATTAAAATAGGATCACTAGTTTAGATGCTACAGTGAAATTAACAAACTTACCCCCAGTTTCTGAAAGGTTGATCAAATCGTCGATCAACCGACATTTGAGTTAACAAGCCATTCTCAACGCTCATTGGTCACTCGCCACGTTCACCGAAGAGCGTTCATAACAGGGATGCTATGGAGCTCCGTAACCGTAACCGAAACTATCGGATATCCGATATAAAAAAATATCCGTAACCGAATCCGAAATTAAAGTTTTGCTACTGTACCTGTGTAAAAGGAAACCAAAATTCAAAAACCGAAATTACCCGTAACAAACGGATAATCCAAAATAATTTAATATCCGTATCCGTATCCGAAATTTCATATCCATTTCATCCCTGGTTCAGAATGGCTTGTCAACTCAAATGTCGGTTGATCGACGATTTGATCAACCTTTCAGAAACCGGGGAATAGTGTTTTCATGAAAGAAGTCTTCTAGACGCAGCGTTGTGATCGCGCGATGACATGTTAATTGTTATATCTACCTAATTAGTTAATTACCTATAATATAAGATTCCTAAAGAAAAAGGGTAAATGTTTTTACTGCGATAAAATATTTTTACTAAGGGTTTTACCATTCCTAGAAACGGTAAAATACTATAATCCACAATAGATAAGATGCCCGCGACTTCATTCGCGTGGTTTTTGAGTGACAACCGTTTATGCAGCGCACGCAACGAAAGTCACCAAATGTGAATAATTCCATTTGCAACATTTCTCACTGACGCTTCGCTTGTCATTGGTCGCAGCGTAATGTTATATAGCCTTTAGCCTTCCACTATAAATGGACTATCCTAAAAAAAAAATCACATCGGGCCTCTTCCGCTTTATAATATTTGTATAGATAATCCAAAATAGATAAGATTTAATTCCACGCGGGAATTATGGAGAGTACTTGACTTGCCAAAACTAGGGTTCCTTATTCACCAGCCTGGTAAAAGCGTGTCGATTCTCACTGGTATGATGTATCTAATATCTATAACTGTTACCGTAAGGCCCGTAACCAAACAACGCAAACTCGGAGAGCTGCATTAACGGTGTATGACACTTAACAGTACTGGCCGCTTCTGCTTGCACTTTCAACTTACGAAAACTTAGGCCCGTATTAATAAAGAAGTCTCAAACCCAACCTCACTTGATAACCTTTTTAAAAGTGGACAACTTTATTAATTTTACATATGTAGTACTTTAATTTCCTTTCTTTATATAGGTACCGTAATATTCATATTATAGACTACAGAAAAAGTTAAAATAAGTACAATCTATATTTTTATAATCTATTTACGTCTTGATAAATAAAAAAAATTAAGTATGTAACATAATATGTAAAGTTCTTCGTTTTCAAAAGTGAAACGATACGTTTTTTTGTCTGTCAAATAGGTTCTAAGTGAGGTTGGGTTTGAGACTTCTTTATTAATATGGGCCTAAGTGAGGTATTTAAGACTCATTTGTGGGCAACAAAAAAGTGTATTCGTAAAAAATCACATTTCACCTCAACTTGACTACCTCTGTAGCGCAGTGGGTGGCATAGGGTTCGAATCCCACAGAAGGAACAAAAATTATGTGTTTCTGGATCGTGGATGTGAGAGTATTCTTGAAAAACAACCCATCTTCTGTCGCAGTCGGGTAAAAATGTTTAAAAATCAGTGGTTTTATTTTACTGTGATTCAAGTATTATGCAATGTAAGAAAGCTGTGCCCGAGCACAGCTTTCTTACATTGCATAATACAAGATCTTCTAAACTAAAACCTTTATAACATCGTAAAATGTCTTAAAATATATTGATACCTTTAGGTTATTGTGTGTTTCACCAATCAATGTTAAAGTAAATCCTTCAATAAATATCATGTTATCCCTCTCGTATTACCTGTCAACGAATGAGAAGGCATGGTATTTTAACAAGCCGTTAACACTGACAAGCGTTGGTGAAATCGGGACAAAGTGCAAATTTCAGAAAAACATGTTGAACTTAATCCTTAATTAAATATCATGTTATCCCTCTCCTATTTCCCGTCAATGAATGAGAAGTAGGGTATCGAGAACCGGTATATTTTTAGGAACCGGGATTTTCGGTACCGGCACTAGTCAGAACCGGGAATTCCCGGGATTTCCCGGGGTTTTCGGTATTTTCGTGATTTTATTCTTACTTGACTAAAAACAAATAGAATGGCTTCGAAAACTACTTTTTATAAATAAATCACAGATTTTGGCATGTCAAGTTAAAGTAAGATACATTAATTTGCTATACTAATTATTAAAATATCGTTATAAATTCGTAACAAAAAGTTCTTTATCTATAAAGAACTTTTTGTTACGAATACTATTCTACGCGCCCGAAGCCGCGGGACTATAGTAGCCATAGAGCTGCAGTATAATTAAGATAATGTTATACCAATAATAATCATATGACTATCCACTATCCAGTTTCTGGCCAGATCATACTCACTACAATATTTTTTTGCCAGCCTATCAGGCACACTTAGCAGATTCCCTCCCGCTCTTGCAAAGTTATTACTTTTGAATAGGTAAATAAAACATTGCATATTATATTTACGATCTATCATGAGCCAAAAAATTATTTTACCGGTGTAAATCTATTAAAAATTATAATATTGTAAAATACTGTGTAGTACAAAAAACCCAACCAAAACTGAGGAGTTTTATAGGTTTAAGTATAAGTAATTATATTTTGTCAGTAGGAATCAACGTCACGTTATATACGTGACGTTGAATCCTACTTTGCTTAGTTTTGCATCGGCGTTGATAAGTCCTATTTATTATAATATTATAAACTTATCGCCGTACCAAAATTAAACCAAATCGGTAAAACGGTTCATGAGTCTTAAAGTAACAGACATAGTTAGTTTCACGTTTGAAATAATATTAAGTATGGATCATTTTAAAATTATTTTTCTGCTCAGCCAATCGCACAAAATGCGGTATTATGTTTGGACAGAAATTAAAATTTCAAACTCAGATATTGTGAAAGTAAGTTTTTACGCTTTGAATGTAATATCGAAGTGAGTTTTACTGGCTAAAAAGATGGATCTTCCTAAAATGTTAACAACTTTATCCAACAGATAAATTGATTCAACAAAAATTCATAGTTTAAAGATATCTTATAAAATTGGTATTGCGATTTTTATTTATAAGTAGTAGCAAAAAGATTATATTATTTATTTTAATTGTTATATTTTAAAAGAAACCAGAATACAGATAAATACGATGATACAAAAAATCATAATTTATTTTTGATTTATACGCAAGCTTACAGCTTTTATAATTATGATCCCTTGGGACCCTTTTGTTTCCCAACAAAAAAAAATCCTGTTATTAATTTCATGGTCCAATCTACCTTTGTGCCGAGTTTCATTTAAATACATCGAGTAGTTTCACCGAAATACCATCAAATAAGTAGTTACTGTTTTTTGAAAATCCAACGGGCACCCTTTCGTTTTTGGGATAATAATATCCTACATTACCCTTTAGGTTCTAAGCTATCGGCCTGCTAAATTTCATTTTATTCCATTCAGTACGGACTCACATACGGACCGACAGACAGACACTAGACAGTACTTTTTTATAATTATAATTTATAAGTTCTATGGCCTTTATAGACCCCAAATCTTGATTTTGACTTAAATATATATTTAATGAGCAGACATTTCCCCTAGATTTATTTTAATATGTTGAGATAACTGATTGTTAAGAATATTTTGAATAACATCGTAACTTAAGTTAAAATTTGAAAGCGTTTTTCGCCGTCGGAAAGTTACACCATCAACGGTGAACACAGGCTATATTATATTTAAAAAAAAGGGATCCTTACTAAAACTCCAAACCCAAGGTGTAAAAAGTATACAATTTATTAAGTTTTTACATGCATTGGTTAAAATATAATGATACTCATAATATGTTTATTACTGTAACATTATCTAAACCACATTGCAGCTGTAGTGTTATTTGGTAACGAACTTTTTGCTACGAATACAATAATTCCACACGCCCGAAGCCGCGGGCCAAAGCTAGTAATATAATATTAGTCACGTTTATAAAAATTGTTTATATCTATGTAAAACTTTAATGGAAGTGAACGATATTTTAATCATTGTATAGCAATAAATATATTATCCTTTAACTTGACATGCCACAATGTGTAATTTAAATACAAGAGTACTTTTCTAAGCCCGTTGCGTTTATTTTTTGTTAAGGTAAAAAAAATCCCGAAAATACCGAAAATCCCGGTTCTTTTGCGTTGAGAACCGGTTCTATAACAGTAGTCGAAGAACCGGGAAATCCCGGGATTTTCGGTACCGGGATTTCCCGGTTCTGAACCCTAATGAGAAGGCATGGTATTTTAACAAGCCGCCTGACAAGTGTTGGTGAAATCGGCTATTCACTAGGGACTGAGTTTCCTGCTATAGTTTATGGTGGTGATTTACGGGCAGTCTCTCACCTGTCCACCCACACCGTGACCCCGTGCACCCATCACCACCCACCCAGAGAAAGTTATTAGGAAACTGTCTAGACGGTTTCCTTGCGCTTAGACAATATTAATGTTATTCCGACGGAGCCGAAGGCCTTAAGTACAATTAATCTGTTAAGCGATTTGCATCTTATGACCGATCATACGACAGCTGGATACAAGCCTCTCCCAAAGTATTTCATGAGGGGTATTATCACTTGTACTCACCACGCTTAGCAGGCGGGTTGGCAAGCTTTTTTTATGAGTGGTAATTCAGCTATGACGTCAGAGAAGACTAAGTATTTGGAGTTGCATATTATACTCGCTGTGTGGCGGATTGGCGAGCACAGTTTTAAGATTTCCTGCTATATACAGGGTGTCCCAAAAATCAACGATAAACCGAAAACGGGTGATAGGCCAAGTCATGACAGTTATGAGAAAAATGTGAAAAAAAATCTTTGTCATGTATTTTTCACATTATAAGGACTTTTAAAAATATCGGAAAAACTGACACCCTGTGATGGTCTTTCATGTCCTAATATTACTTTTTTGTGATTTTTTTTTCGGTATTGTAGTCATGACTAACCCTTCTGTAAATCACAATTCATAATTTAAACATACCTGCCTCAGTTTTCAATAAAATGGTGTGTTTTGCCCAAGATTAAATTCAAAATAATTACTACACCCAACTTTAATCGTCTGTACTGTAAAAAAAAATTACTACAGTATTTTGGCAAGTAACTTTAAAAGATGGCGCATTTAATCTGGATTCCAAAATGGTATGATACTTGCTGGATTACTTCTTTGTTGAGGAAAAAAAAATTTTTTTAACGGAACCGGATGTTAGGCCAACTCTGTTTAAATTTTTAAAATGTTGGTATTAAGTTGTTATGTGACGACGATGAGTGACGTCATCTTGTCTAGAGTGAGCGAGACAGACAGTGACGCTAAGTGCGGGTGCTTTTTTATTAAAAAAAAATTGTATTGCAGTGTAGGCATTTTTAAGACTTCAATTTTCAGGTATGAATACAACGCTCTTTTGAAAATGTGAGTGGTTGAGATACAGAACAGACGCCACCTTGTTATCAAGTATGTAATTAGTTAGTTTTAGGTGCAAGTTCGAAATAAAAGTCAGTCAATGGATTTCTTCAGTTATTACTTTAATTTACAAAGATTTACAGCAAATGTTCGAACTGTTTGCCTTCAGCTCTAATGCAAGCCCTACATCTTCTTAAAAATGATCGCGTAATAAGACGGGCGTATCTTCTTGAATTAATGTGTTCAGCAGCTTCTGTAATTTTTTGGCGCAGCTCGGCTAAATCTCGAATTGGTTTAGAGTACACTTTTTCTTTTATTGTTCCCCAATAAAAGAAATCAATGGGATTTAAATCAGGTGAACGGGCAGGCCACGAAATTGTACCACCCCGCCCAATCCACCTATCGGGGTATTCTCGGTCGAGAAACTCTCGTACTGTGCGAGCGTAATGTGCTGGGCAGCCATCTTGTTGGTACCACATGCTGCCGTAAATGTTTAGTGGCACTTCTTCCAACAAATCTGGTAATTGGTTCTGTAAGAAGTCCAAATAAACCTCGGCAGTTAAGTTCTCCGGTAGCTCAAATGGACCAATAACAGTACCATTCAAAATTCCCGTCCACATGTTCACCTTAAACCGGTACTGCGATCTGTCTTCCCGCATCAAATGTGGATTATCCACGTGCCATTCGTGCAAATTATGGAGGTTCATGTAACCATCTTTTTTAAACGTGGATTCGTCAGACCACAGAATTTTTTCAAAGAATCGCGGATCATCTCTGTATCTCTGCAACATCGTTTGACAAAATTGCAATCTCTCTGGGTAGTCTCGTGGTAACAGGCTTTGTACTCGTTGTACATGGTAAGGATGAAACTGGTTCTTTTGCAAAATACGATGTGCAGTACTTTTGGGCACTCCGATGTTCTCTTCAATCCCACGTACGGTCGAACAAGACCCGAGTATCTACTCGGGTCTTGTTCGACCGCCTCGAGCACTTCGTCCTCGTAGGGTATGAAAGGCCTTCCCTCGCTGGTATTTTGATTAGGGAATCGACCCTCTAAGAGTGACCGATGCACGTTAATAAATACCCGATAATCAGGATGACGCTCAGCGTTTGGGTATCTCTCACGATACATTCTAGCTGCAGCATTAGCGTTGCATAAGCATTATCCATAGATGAGATGCATATTGGTGTATTCTTGTGCGGTGTATCGAGATGGCATGATAACACACTACAATGGAATCACACACTACAACCGAAGATACGACAATAAAACAAGTCCAGGGTCGTCAGAAACGGGGCAGATAAAACCAAATCACAAAGCAAATCAAGTCCAATAAACAGAAGCACAGTTGTAAGTACGAAGTCAATACGGATACAGAAAGATGCGCAATGAACGAAAGATCGTAACGTACTGCAGTTTTGCACGTTCATCACTGTGTTGTCGGGTTGGCGTCACTATCTATCTCACTCGCACTGAGCGTCACTGTCTGTCTCGCTCACTCTAGACAAGATGACGTCACTCATCGTCGTCACATAACAACTTAATACCAACATTTTAAAAATTTAAACAGAGTTGGCCTAACATCCGGTTCCGTTAAAAAAATTTCTTTTTCCTCAACAAAGAAGTAATCCAGCAAGTATCATACCATTTTGGAATCCAGATTAAATGCGCCATCTTTTAAAGTTACTTGCCAAAATACTGTAGTAATTTTTTTTTACAGTACAGACGATTAAAGTTGGGTGTAGTAATTATTTTGAATTTAATCTTGGGCAAAACACACCATTTTATTGAAAACTGAGGCAGGTATGTTTAAATTATGAATTGTGATTTACAGAAGGGTTAGTCATGACTACAATACCGAAAAAAAAATCACAAAAAAGTAATATTTGTAGTCTTAGGACATGAAAGACCATCACAGGGTGTCAGTTTTTCCGATATTTTTAAAAGTCCTTATAATGTGAAAAATACATGACAAAGATTTTTTTTCACATTTTTCTCATAACTGTCATGACTTGGCCTATCACCCGTTTTCGGTTTATCGTTGATTTTTGGGACACCCTGTATATCTTCTGTCGCCTTTTGCACCCACGAGAAAGACAGTTGATAGGGACTTGCTATACCCCAGCACCCCACGGAACTTGTTCGTAGGTACCCCTAATCACATCGAATACATCAAATCCAGTAGGGTTAGCAGTAACATTTGGAATCTACGTATTCGCAAGTTGTAACGTCATCGAAAAAATTGTATGAAAATTATGACAGCGTCTATACAATTTCACATAACGCACACTGAAGCAGAGATCACTCCCGACACAATCGAGAATCAAATCAGTTCGATCTCAACGGCTTTTGGCATTTATTTGGTAGATTACTTTGAAACTAACCAGGATAAAGAAAACGTTACATCGAAACTTTATGTAGTCTTGACCATATCAATCGACTGATAATCAAAAAAACAAAATCAAAATTTATTGTGAAGCACGCGGCTCGATCGAATCTGAATCACAATCGAATCAGTTTTGAGAGTAAGGCCCCAGAGTCGAAGCTTCGCGTCAGAGTCGAACCCTGGGAAGGAAGAGCCTTGATTCAAGACACCATCATGTGATAGGTACATTTTGTTTTTTAAACATTTAACTACGAAGTACATTTAACTTACGTAGTTCACAAAACAATATGTATGGGATTGAACATAATTAAGCTTCGCCAAGTGACATACAAATTCGCTTGTCATTCAGCGAACCTTATGTCAACTGCCTACGCGGACCAGACGGACGAGCGAGAGACAAAAAGAGAGGACAGTTCTAATTGTCAGTTTTACGTGTCACTGCATCAAAAGCGTAAGTTTTAGCTGCAATTACGAGCGCACACCTGGCGCCGGGTGCGGGTTCCAATTTCGGAACCAGTTCACTTTTTATGAACTGTAAAACGAGGTCATAGTGGAAAAAAGTTTTAACATCAGCGGACAATAGACACTGAGCATGCTGTAGCATGCCAGCTGCTTTTCCACTAGTACCGAGCGAGGATATTCTTTCGAGAACCAATATAACGCTTTGCTGAGCAGGGAATATATTTGAGTTTATGCGGGAGTAAAAATATACTCGTCGGTGAGATCAGAAGTGTATGATTTATTCCTAAAACTACGGCTATATATTATAAAAAATTGTACAAAAATAGAAAGAGACATACTCACAAAATGGAGATAAAGACATAACAATAAAGAAAAGAGATAAAAATTTAGGTGGGAACATGTGCAAGAGAGATAGAAGTTAAGAGGGACAATGAGTGAGAGGTAGAGAGGGACGATGCGTATCTACACTAATATTATAAAGAGGAAAGATTTGTATTTTTGTATGCAACGACTTAATTCAAAAAATACTGGACCGATTTAAATAATTCTTTTTTCATTAGAAAGATACATTATCACTGAGTAACATAGGCTATATAAAAATCAATTGCTGTTCGTTAGTCTCGCTAAAACTTGAGATCAGCTGAACTGATTCGGCTATTTTTGTTCTTGAAATATTCGTGGAAGTCCCGGGAAGGTTTACACGGTTTCCATTCCAGCTAGTGTACATATAAAAATATTCCTCACAACGTATCCTCGCGTTTTACTGGTGGAAAATCACCAGCCTAAAATGGAGGAAAGCTCATACAACGTTACTAATACCATAGCTAATACGTAGTTCCTTTCGGGCCTTGGGCATTCAGTGAAATAGTAATGTTTCGTATAATAAGCAACGTTCTACAAACGACCCATGATGAGTAAAAAATTACGACTAAAACAGAACTAACACACTTCCTACTCCTCTTTAATTTTTCTGATTAATTTCGTTGCGGGTCCCAAAGACAGATGTAGCATATCCCTCGGGCACCCCTGAGATCATATCAAAGGGTTTTGAGGTCGGTTACCTCTGTCGATCCTGGCTACACAGGAGTTGCAGTGGTGGAAATGTAAGGCGGGCCATTTGCGAGTAAAAAAAAACTGAACTGTCACTTTAAAAATGCGCATCATTCTGCCTTTTGTCCAATTCCGCGAAATTCTCACAAGAACTTGTATTGTTTCAAGTTCATTACGAACTCATCTAGGTATTCCAAGGCCAGGCGGGTAACCCATGCAGACATCCTGGTGCCATAAGCAGAAGTTCCGAGAAAACTTGAGTATATCTAGATTCTTGATCGATGATAAATTGTAAGTTATTTTGATGCTGCCTGCGACATAATACGCGATAAAATATTGTGGGAAATGTAAATTTAGCAGCTCATGTCCATGTCGCAGTCATCTGATTGAAATCGCCATTTCATTGAGTGACTAGCGTTTTTATCGAATGACGACATTAAATTGAAAGACTAAAGGACAACTCGTCATGTTGTTTGTTGTTACGTCCAACGTCTTGACTGAACGTCATTTAGTCATTTAGCATAGTCCTTGAATATCCTACTTGTGGAATATCTAGTTAGGTGATTTTTTTTCTAATTTGCGCTCATACTTTATCTACCGATATTTTAACGATAAATGAAAATTTGCAAATTCTAGTATAAATAATATAATATAAATACATCCATTTAGTGTAGTTTTGTATGTTTTATCAGCTAATTAGTAAAACGATGACGTACAGCATGTTTAAAACTCACCTTCATTATGTCGTTCGTACCCAGTCAGTTTTACCTCAAATTTTTCTTTAAGAGTAGCCGGCGGCGACGTAATAATAGATAAATCCATGCTGTCACACTATTTAATAACGAGTATCGCACTCTAATGTAGATTTAATGAAAAAAATATCAACACAGTGCTAGTGCCAGCTGTTTGACGCCATATTTGTTTTGGTGACTACTAGCGCCGCAGTGAGAAGAAAATTCAATCACCTGACTGACAATACAACATTACAATCCGCTAACTAATTGGACGTTGACTGGCGATTGTTCAATCAATGTTCGGCCTAGTCTTTCAATTTAATGTCGTCATTGGATAAAAACGCTAGTCACTCAATGAAATAGCGATTTCAATAGGTGACTGCGACATCCACACTCCAACTATTTACCTTTCTATAGTTTGTACATTATACAAGACCAACTATTTGCACATACACATTACACATATACAAGAAATGTACAACGTACGAACGCCTCCGTCGGCTAGTGGTTTAGAGCCTAGCTCTCGACCCGGAGGTCGTGGGTTCAATTCCCGCGTTGGGACGACAAAAATGTTGTTTTCAAGTTTGGTTAGGACAATGCAGGCTGATCACCTGTTTGTCTGACAAAAAAGATGATTCATTCGTCGGATGAGTATGTAAAAAGGCGGTCCTGATCTCCCGCCAGTCGTGTCGGTTAAATCCGTCCCACTGGGCTACAAGAGTGAAGGAAGAGAGAGTTCTTCTGTGTGCACAAAAACCATCCCTAAGTGACAGCGATTCTTAAGGCACTTAGCGATACTTATGTCGAATTATATACATTTATTATCGATACATTTGTTTTCGAACTTCGTCATCGATGTCAACTTGGCTGAAGGCCTAGACGCGACATTTATTTATCACTCGATAAAAGTAAAGCGTACAAAGCGGAAATGTGTCCGTTTGTGTTTATTTTCATAATGGCCGCCTGCCAGAACGGCTACGTCAGTCGTCCGCCCTCACGACTGTGCAAATATCTGCACTATGAGCCTGGTGCGAGTTTTTGTGCCGTTAACTACAGTTTGTATGGCACCGAAACAGCGCCTCTAGTGCCAAAGTATGGTAACTAATTCGATGCTAAACAAATTGTACCTAACTTCGTCACCGTGAGCAGTGACAAAAACTTGCACTAGGCTCACAGAGCTTGGCTATTATGACCATTGTTATAATTCATATGATTACTATCCTTTTCCCCGCCACTCCATCCGCGTGACTATATCTGCGTGGAATAGACTATAATTCTTTTTCAGGGTGTACCAAATTTTATTTAAATGTAAGTAGTTTTTGCCGAAAGCGAGACAGATAGAATTCCTTTCGCATTTATAATATTAGTTAGGATTAGTATTACTATCCTTATCCTTGCATATTACAAAACAAAGTCCTCCGCGGCGTCGGTCTGTCTGATGACCTCAAAGACATAGATAGATAGAGCAGTTCTCTAGTAAGGTTTTAGTGTATTAATTGGACCCCCTAGGTGGCCAGTCCACTTCGACGGCGTCGCGGATGCTTTGTAGTCCCTGTGGCTTCGTCAACGGCGGTGGAGTCGGAGTACCGCCGAGTTTTAGTGGGGAGGGCTGCGTCCATCTACCATATTTTGGACAAGCAACTCCTACATAACTGTGGAGGGAATTCCCAATCCCCCACGTAATGCTTAAAAGGATTTTTAAAAAAAAGGTGGCCATTCCAAGCGTCAAGATAAGAATTTCGCCGGGACAAGTAGTACTAAAAGTTGTAGTAGAGAGATCTGGTTGAAGCTATAGCACTAAGGGCTGATTTTTCAATCGTCAGATAACTTTTATCTAAGGAATAAATATGTGACTTTGGCAGATTTTGTATGGAACAAATGTCAAGTCACATGTTTATTCAAGAGATAGAAGTTATCTGACGATTGAAAAATCGGCTCTTAAGAGGAAACACCACGGTTGAGAGAAATACAAAATAGGTATTTATAAAATCTATTGCTGTCTCGCAGTGCCTTAGCTAGCCAGCACTAGCGCGATAGAGACAACTGCAACTTGGACTGAAATTACCTATTAAAAGTACCAGAAATCGACGTTTAGGGGATTCCTGTTTCCTCCTCCAAAACTTAACCGATTTAAATATTTTTTTCTATATTAGCTAACAAAAGAATTGAGCTAGGTTCCTATTTTTTGGTTTTGTTGTTTATTGTAGTCAAATCTGTTTCCTAGATATTTAAACATAGCGGAGAGTCTGGCCATTTTTTTAAGGTTTTTAAACGTCCATATCTCTTTAAATAATTTATATATTAAAAAAAGGAAAAAATAGGGACGTACAAACAATATCCATAAATATTCAGGAAAAAAATTGTTACTCTAGAGGTGTTATCCAGGGAGGAAATAGAAATCCCCTAGACCCCTATTTTTGTATGGAAAAAATTTCGTGGTGTTTCCTCTTAAGCAAATGTAATTTTAAAAACGAAAAACACCGATTATCGAAATTATGAAAATACTAAAATAGTCTGTATTTTTATAATTTTCATATTATCGTTTCATAAAAAAAAAAGTACGCAACGTAAAAGCACAAGGTAAGCTGATCATTTTCAAAAGTGAAACGAAACGTTGTTTTATCTGTCAAATAGGTTCTCAAGTAGAGGTTGCGATCGTGATTAATACCTTCATTAGATAATCTAGAGTCTTGACCCAAGATCTCTTTTTGGCGCTAGCCTATGTAGAAACAATGGTTGTACCGCGTATAATAGTGACAAAAACCTTGATTTTGAAATATTCTTCATTGGCCTTCCAAAAGCAAGTAAGAAATTACATTCCAAATCAAATATTTCATTATCATGTTCTACATTCGAAAATTTAAATTTAGTAGAAAATAGCGTTATGCCGGTGACCTTACCGCCCACAACCACAGACAACATTAGATGTATGATTCGTAGTATTTCATATGTTTGCAATAGTTTGGATTATGGATATGACAAGTTTTTAGACGGCTTATGAATCAGTTAAATCCTAGACCACTTATAGAACTTTTCTTTTACTAATTATCAATATATAATGTACTGAAACTTCAGTAGTTTTATATGCTGTTGTATTATAAATAAATAGTATATTTAATTTTGGGTAAATAAGGGATAAAAAATAAGTGTAAAAAAAATTTTACGACCAATATTCTACGCTACGCTAAAATAAAGTTTGGGAGTTCTTGGCGGACTTGAGCGCTACTCAATTTAGCAATCGTTTGAGAATTCGGCCAAAAGAATATTATTTAATTTGAAGGTGCAGCTGTCAGGTCCGACAATTACAAGCTCGAAGCACTCACCCGTAAAGTTTCTCGGAAACGACTTCTCTGCTTTGGCCATGACGATTAATATAATCTGAAAAAAAAAATAGTACATTGAACTCGAGCTCTATATTTTCGTTCGAGGAATTTCAAACTATTTGCGCATGCAAATAGAGGTGTAATTAGCATATTTTACACTTCAACTTGTCTGCGAGAAAGTATGTGGTAGAATGTTATGCAAAAAATTGGGCGGCGAGATGACATGCTGATCTAAATGATCACATGACACATACCATTAGGGTTATCAATTCAGCTTGATTTAATTAAATAATTAAGTATTCATTCCGAATCTATTATTATTTTGAGAATCCCCTGTTTGTATTTTATTTAAGTGATCGCAGAGAAAATAGTTCCTAACGCACCGATTAATTTATTAATTTGGCGAATAAATTTACATTTTTAGAATCCCCTGTCTAGACAAATAAGGAAAAATTTGTACTTTAAGTCTGCTGTATATGCAAAGTTCTTAGGAACACCCCGATAGTATTATATTGTAAAACATGTTACTCGAAAAACAAACAAAACAATTATTTTCTTAGCAAAACCGCAAACACAAAGCAAGACGGATTAAAAACATGAAATTAATTTCTTATTTGGGTGCAATATTTTGTGGTTTTTCCAATGATCATTTAGGTACGGTCTACGTTCGCCGACAGATTCATACGATGTAAACCGCATTGTTTAAAATATTAAGGATTTTTTACGAAACGAAGATTAGCCCCTAGTTTCTTAGACGCTATTTAATTAATTAACCTATCAATTCAAT
Source organism: Celastrina argiolus (assembly GCA_905187575.2). Lineage (NCBI taxonomy): Eukaryota > Metazoa > Arthropoda > Insecta > Lepidoptera > Lycaenidae > Celastrina > Celastrina argiolus. The sequence continues at coordinate 13,949,241 of LR994595.1, read as the reverse complement.
TAACCCTAGCTGTGGAATTTTAACCAATCATGCAAGTGCGAGCTTGATGTACCTACCTACCTAATTATAAAATGTCTGTCCGTTTCTTTCTGTCAGATAATATTCCATTAATGAGCGTTAAGTTTATGTTAATTGAGCATTTAAATAATTGGTAATTTCAAATTTGTCAATGACTTTTAGTTATTTTTTGCGCTTGTCTGTGACATCCTTCATCGTAGCTCCCAAATGGATGAACCGATTTTGATATTTTTTTTCTGTTTGAAGGCCGACGTGATCCAGAGAGTTGAATTATTATCATCAACATCAATTCGCTCACTGCTTGAAAGTTGCAAGATTACATATAATGCATTTAGTTTAGATTTTTGATTATAAATATAATCTGAAAAATGTGAAGTCATGACCAATTTAGTAGCTTAATTCTTATCGTATCGGCAAATCGGTGGCCACATGTACAGTGTAGTGTGTACACACAAGGATCGCGGCATTATGACCTTGGAGACTTCCTACACCAGCCAACTTACAACACAATTTGCAAATAATAGCCGACTAGGCTGTACTATTTCCGAAGAGGTGAAGGTTTCAACATCTTATTCAACTCTAGCTGTGCCGCGACTTGGTTCGCGTGGTTTTTACGTGACTTAAACCGTGCAGCGCGCGCAACAAAAGTCCTCAAATGTGAATATTTTTCCCCGTTTTTGCAACATTTCTCACTGATGCTTCGCTCCTGTTGGTCGCAACGTAATGCTATATAGCCTAAAGCCTACCTCTATAAATGGACTATCCAACAAAAAAAGAAATTTTCCAATGGGACCAGTAGTTCCTGAGATTAGCGCGTTAAAACAAATAAACAAACAAACTCTTCCGCTTTATAATATCTTATTCAACATCTATCTTATTTTTTACGCAACGCACCAATTAAAAACCTTTATTTTTTGTTTACGTCAATTTATTTAAATTAAAATTGACAGGTAAGCCCTTGTAAAACGTCAAAAAACAAGCCACTGAACACGGTCATTATAAACAATTTCCTTTCGTAGGTAGGTATTTCTTATTATTGTTACGTGAAGCAAAAACATTGGGATTTTTTTTTCGGAAAATTGTGAACCGATAAGTTACCTAGTATTAAATTTGGCACAGTAAATGTTAAAAGAAGCTAAATTTTTTAGGTACCGATGAGGTACCTACCTAAAATAAAATAATACCTTTATGCCTATTATATCATGCCTTCTCTTTTATTAATACCTATTTAGAGAGAAGGAGATTAGGTACATGGTAATGAATCAACAATTGTAACTTTTTATGTTGGTATCACAATAAAATTATATTAAATACCTACCTATCTAAATTTTGCATGTTCTTATATTAAATCCTTAATTTTTTTCATTTTATTATTTCCATTTTCCTGGTTACACTAGGTACTGAAGAAAAAACATTTGTGTGCAGATAATTGTTTCTTTTCTGCAGTACCATAGCATAGATATATCTAGGTATATTATGTAGGTATCATAATATAGATATACCTAAGCTAAGCATTGATTGACTCAAAGAAAAATATTAAAATTCATTAAAAAAAGTTAAATAGTGTGCAACAGCCTACTTTAAATATTTTAAATTTTACATTGGTTTTTACTTTTACTTTTAATGTTTTTAAATGTTAGTATGATCATGAATAACATGATCATTTACTTATAATTTTATGTACATTTCTTCACTTTTGCTTGACATAAACTTTTTAATATTATGTTTTGCATAGCAACAGTAAAGGATACCTACTTGTTCAAATTTTATTTTATTTAAGAAATAGCTACTTTTTGTTATAAAATTAGTCATTAAAGCAACGAGAACTATGCAAATAGAGGTCGACAAAGGTTTGTGTCACGGTTTTATGTATTTAATTCGGGAAAAAATTATCTACTGCTGCACCAATGGTTTACAAATTGTTTCTATTTTTCTAATTTATAAACAGTTAACCGATAGGTATAATAATAAGTCCCTTTAGTTATTAGAATAAACTGTAAGCTCAAGTAAAAGTAAAAATAATTGTCAGAATTTTAATTTAGGATACCTATCATAACTTTTATTTCTTGACATAAATTCACTTTAAGAATTAAAAAAATACTTATAATTTAGGTATTATTACAATAAAAAAATACCAGATTATGGGCATACATTTTACGGTTTACCGAATATGTATTTATTAATTTAAAGTAGGTGAGTATAAAAATATATACAAATACATTGATGAAATTGCCTATTAATTATCACATTCATTATATATCACATAATTTTCAATTTACTTCTCCCTACAGATTTATTAAAATAGTTAGCACAATTAAATCAAATGTAATGTTTACATTGATAACCAATAAAAACAGTGCAGGAATTTAATATACCATTTACCTACATATTATTAGCTGTAACCTGGTGTAAAATAATTTATTATCTACTTTGTGCTGTAACCAATGAATACAGTCTTCACTACCTATGAAGTGGAAGAAGTATGAACCTTCAGCTACTTCTTTATACCAACACCTACAATCTACAACTACCCCTACATGCTACAACTTAGACCTAGGTACAGTATGTGAAGCATTAAAAATATTATCAACCACCAAGAGATTATTTATTACTTAAACAGTACTACTATTGGTAATAAATAATGGAAATAGGAGTTGAAAGGTTTGAATTTAGTTTTAATAAGTTTTTTATAATATCAAACCATAAAATAATAACAAAAAAAAAGACAAAAATACATTTCTCGGGTTGGTCATCCTTATCACTTTGTGGTGGGTGAACTGTGTAAATGAAAAATAGCTGTTACAAACTTACATATTCTCATACCTACCAGAAAATATTTTATGCGCTAAAAAATTTTATTATTTAAAACAACAACAACAAATTTGAGATTATACTTTTTTTGTTTCGTCCGAAATCGCATGCGCAAAAGCAACAAACAGATGGTGCAGAACAAGCTATGTTTTGTTTACGGGATAAATACCTACTACAAAATTATTGTTTCTATCGAACTATAATGTATCCTATTAAAATGCCTCACAACAAAAAGTTAAACTGATCCAACAGCTATTCAATAATCCCCTATCATTAGTCATTATAATTAAAATTCTGTCCGCAAGCAGCAGCTGCTTGGTAACAACTAACAATGCAAGTAAAAGTAAAAAAAAAATACATTGTATTCTGAAGTAAGGTTCAGTAAACAACCTTACACATAAATTAATATTATGTAAAATACCGAAAAAGCGGGTTTTGCACAAATGCACATTATTTAAGTGCATTTTATGAAGGTAACTTATATATTATAATATTATAAATTTAACACCGCGTGGACCGTATGCAAACGTCTTTAAATTTACACTCTAATTAAACATACGAAATGTACACTCGGGTTATTTTGATTAACTGGCATAATATGTGTGTTTTACTAAATATTCATACCTAACTAAAGTATTAGCTACAACGAATGTAACAATCGAAAGTGTTTCTGAAACCAAGAATGTAATACTCACCGGCAAATATAGTTCTTACTTATTTTCTACAAAACACAGATCATTAATTAATTCAAGCACTTATACTAGCTTTTGCGTGGTATTTATATTCTAAATATGTAACGCTAAAGCTTTGCTTTCAATAAAACACCAACTAAAATACTTAATTAGCTACGTAAAATCGAGTCGAGATTGCGAACACCCGACACCGGCAAGCGAAGAAACCCGACTAATGCGACCTCACGCGGCGCGAGCTCAAAATAATAGTTTACGTTCCGTTTTTTATATCAAATTGAATGGCTTCATTCATGAATATAACAAACCACTCCGTTTCATTGCCACTTAGCAATATTAATGTTTTACCATTTTTAGTTAAGCGAATCAGTTATTTTGTCTAATAAGCATTCTTATACTTCCAATTTTTCTATTTTAGAATTGAGCTGTCTGAAAGATAAACAAAAGATTTATAAATATTTATATTGTCTTTCGCAAACTACCACCACCGTTATGCATTACAAATAACATGTAAAGCGTTAAACATTTTTGATTTCAACAGGAACCTTTTTTAAACTGTTGTACTTAAAATTATCGTATTTAAAACAACTGGCGCTGTCTCGAGGAGATCGTCCGTTCTCAGGGCTTTCTCATTGGTGAATTCAAGACGCGCCTCCATAATAAACATCATGGAGACTATTGGAGACGTAGAGGAAAACTCTTTGTGATTCAAAAAAGTATGCAACACCATCGATATGTTATATATTAATAACTGAATAAGAAAACTTATTTACAGGTTAAAGTATAGTTGAGAGGAAATATTGTATTGTCTGTGCAAATTTTAATTTACCTACCTACAGAACTGCGAACTAAACTCAAAATATTTCAGGCTACCCACATTTTTTATATCGCACTACAGTGGGGTTTTTGCTGGTAATTTTAGCCAGGCTCGGGAAGAAAACCTACAAAGCGGCTTTAGGTTAACTAAATATTTTTAAAATATTATGTTTTAGTAATTTTTATGATTTTATACATTAATATACATCGATGTTCGTTATTTGTATAATTTATTTATGACTTTTATTGAATTTTAAATAATATATTTTAACAATGGCATCTACGAACTATTTAACTGCGAAACCACATCTAACAGAATTCAAAAGTAACGCTGACAAGGATACACTAAGTGAGGTAAGCTCTAAATTAATTTTATTGAAACTTTACATAGCCACATTCCGTTAGCGAAGAAAATGGACGTAGGTACCTACTCCGCCATGTTGGCACTTCGCAAAAATTTTAATATTAATTTGTACCTTAAGATGGAACTAGTTTTGAAGAATACCTACATCGAGCTTGCACCATATCACCCAATGCAATATTCACTTGAATAATTTTACCATACCGTCATACAGGCTTCAGAAAGTGGCACAAGTAATTCAGTTACGTCAGCAGAAGATTTACAAAAGTTAGCGGTTATACTAGGATTGAACAGTGCCGAGGATGTGTACCAAGAAAGATTTAGAGTGGATCGACGTCGTTTGGAAGCCATGCTCGCTGGTGAATATTTCATAACATTTTTTTTTGGACTTATTCCCTTTATTTATTATTCCAATTTTCCTTAGGAAACTATGGACACCTGATCACCTGTTGTCTATTAATCCTTTATGGGTTATCTCTTACATCATTATACTTTGGTTCTTTAAAAAAAAGAGGGAATTGTACCAAGTCCCTGTGCTAGGAGATTGATACTAAGTGATAATATTAAGTAGCCTTACACGGGTTACTGTGCAATTGTAAATTAATTTTTTGTTTTAGATAATTTGGAAGAATCACAAACGGCGCAAGCCTTTTTTCATCGGGTAAGATAACTCTAAACAATTAGGTATAGTATCTAAATAGTTACAAATGGTAACATTTTAATTATTATTTACTAATAGCAAGTAATAATATTTTATCTTTATATTAAGTTTTACTTAGACTTACTTAAAAAAATATTGTACCTGCTTTTTTTAATAAAAAATCAAAAGTGACCTTAACGTTTTTAGGTAATGAATGAAACGAATACGCTAATTAATTGGCCAGCGAGATTGAAAATTGGAGCACGATCAAAAAAAGGTGTTTTTATTTTTACTAATTTTTATAGGTTAATATTAAATTAATATTCCTCATAAAAATAAAATAAAAAAATATTTTTAATATAAATGACGGTATATTATATCAAAATAACTTTTACATTCTTAGAATTCTTATAAGTTTACATTGTACAAAAAGTTATACTGAATTTGAAGTGTAAAACGAAACGCAAATTTTCAAAATAACGTTCGCCTGAAATCTAGGGGATGGCGCCAAGTCTGGCGCGCGTTGGCGCCCGTCTGGCGCATTATTTTACAGATTTTATAATTTTTTTAGCGCTCATGCGTATGCGCAAATAATTTTTAATTTTTACTGTACTAATGAATTAAAATGTCTACATTAAATGATTGTGATGAATTTGTGTATGATCTTATTAAATATTTGCGTGAAAATCAATATACAGATTTATTACATTGTTTAGGTACCAATTGTTTTGTTTTAATTTTTGTTATTTTATGATGTAAACTTGTAATGTTTAATTTTTAATCGTAGATCCTCATGTTCGTATCGCTGGTCGGGTTGATGATGTTAAACTAGCAAGAGAGAAAATAATGCAACTTTTGGATACAAGGGTAAGTAATGTTTTGGTTCAAATTGGCATTTAACTTTACAAAGTTTTAATTATAGATACATTATTGTGCAATACAAAATAAAGGCTCTGTATGAAAGAGAGGAGAGTATAAATATAATTAGGTTTTGATAATAGTTAAATCTACCAGCTCATGAGTATAAAAATAAATAATTTATGATGGCCCCGCGTCAGACGCCTTATAAATTAATATAATGACGCTAAACTCTAATCTGGCGTAGCTCATCTTGAAATATCAGGAGTTATTTTTTATCTACCAATTTTAACTACCTACTGATGTAGTTATACATTTGCAAAATTCTTTATTACATATTTATTTGATTATTGAATTACCCTTAAGTATGTATTTCAATAATTAATTACAATAACTAGCAAACACATGAGCAATATACAACACAAGTTACAAATACGATAAATCACGCAAAAGGCAACATTATCGGTGATTTCCCAATTATAGTTTTTGCAATTTGTTTAATTTCAGAGCAACAGGGTCACTATGAAGATCGACGTGAGCTACACGGATCATTCTCATATTATAGGAAAGGTGTGTTGTCTACATATTCCTTTTTTTGTCTGTTTGTCTGTCTGTTCGTAACAAACTCACATAACTGCACCGATCTTCATGCTGGGTTAACCCCCGACGCAAAAACGACGGGATGTTATAAGTTTGACGTGTATGTGTAAATTTTTGTGTCTGCCTGTGGCATCGTAGCCCCCAAACTGATGATCCGATTTTAATGCAGTTTTTTTGTTTGGAAGGTAATATCAGTCAAGTGTGTTCTTAGCTGTGTTTGGTGGAAATCGGTTCAGGTCTTCAAGGTCATCAGGTCCTTTGTTAGATGTGATAGGAATGTTTCTCGCTAGATCGGCGGTTTTTATTAATTTTTTCGCCAATGGATAGAGTGGTTCTCTCTTTTCAGTGTATTAATATAGACCCGGTAGGTGGCGCTTCTGTCAGTACCTCAAAATACTTAATTCTAAGGTAATAAATTAAAAAAAAAAATTTGTTCCAACTTTTTTTTTGTATCACATTAAATTGAAATGGATTAAGTATATCATTATTCTATTATTTTACATGTACATTTTACAGACTACCTGTATGTGGCGCCCTCTCTGATGCCTCAAAGGCAACAAATTAAACGTTTTGTATGCTACAGGGTGGTTTAACCATTAAGCGCGTGATGGAGGAGACCGGCTGCCACATCCACTTCCCGGACTCCAACCGCACCAGCACCGTGGAGAAGAGCAACCAGGTGTCCATAGCTGGTGACATGGAGAGAGTGGAGCGCGCCAGGGCTCGCGTCAGGGTAAGCTCATCATCAGTACCGGCACCAGCGCCGTGGAGGAGAGCAACTAGGTATCCATAGTCAGGGAAATGGAAAGAAGGGCGTTAGGGTGAGATCCATCTCTATTTTCACGAAAACCTTCAATCAAGATTATAGCTGCTACTTTTGTAATGAAAATGTATCTTCTTGTATAGAGCATTTAATGTTAAATTTCCAATCCCTAATTATTATTCTACAAATGAATATGTACTTTTAGCTTCAATTTTACCAAAGACAATCAACGCTGAACCACGGTTTTAGACCTGTCTCTTTCTAATCTATACTTCTATACTAATATTATAAAGCGGAAGAGTTTGTTTGTTTGTTTAAACAAGATAATCTCAGGAACTACTGGTCTGTTTCGAAAAATTACGCTGCAATCAATAGGAGCGAAGCGTCAGTGAGAAATGTTGCAAAAACGGGGAAAATTATTCACATTATTACTTTCGTTGCGTGTGCGCTGCATAAACGGTTTAAGTTACTCATAAACCACGCGAACGAAGTCGCGGGCACAGCTCGTATTGAATAAGATTGGTGTAATCCCAGTTTAGTGTTAAGCAAGTTCATACTAGTTTAGTGAATTGAGACCCTAGGTAGACCGTGGTAAAACGGCTCACTTGGTACTGTCATGTGCAGGCGCTGACGCCGCTGGTGTTCTGCTTCGAGCTGCCGATCGTGGGGCCCTCGCAGCCACTGCCCGACATCAACTCGCCGTACGTCCAGCAGATACAGGAGCAGTATAACGTGCAGGTATATGGGATAGAATATTAAATTGGTTTATTAAGAGGAAACACCTCGAAACTTGTCCATACAAAAATAGGGGTCTAGGGGATTTCTAGTTCCTCCCTGGATAACACATTTGAAGTAACAATTTTTTTCCTGAATATTTATGGATATTGTTTGTACGTCCCTATTTTTTCCTTTTTTTAATAAATTAATTATTTAAAGAGATATGGACGTTTAAAAACCTAAAAAAAATGGCCAGTCTCTCCGCTATGTTTAAATATCTAAGAAACAGATTTGACTACAATAAACAACAAAAACAAAAAATAGGAACCTAGATCTATTCTTTTTTTAGCTAATACAGAAAAAAATATTTAAATCGGTTAAATTTTGGAGGAGGAAACAGGAATCCCCTAAACGTCAATTTCTGGTACTTTTAATAGGTAATTTCAGTCCAAGTTGCAGTTGTCTATCGCGCTAGTGCTGACTAGCTGAGGCACTGCGAGACAGCAATAGATTTTATAAATACCTAAAATAGGTATTTATAACCTAAAATAGGTATTTATAAAATCTATTTCTATACTATTTATTTAGTATTTCTCTCAACCGTGGTGTTTCCTCTTAAGTCCAGATTTTACCAACGCATGTCAGTATTAACGGCTTCTTAAAAATACCATGCCTTCACATTCATTGATAGGAATTACGAGGAACAACATGATGTTTAACGAAGGATTAACTTAAACATGCGTTAGTGAAATTGGCACTTAATACAATACATTCAAACATACAAACATAGAAGAATAAAGTGGAAAATATTATAATTTATTGCGCTCATATAATTTCAACATTTATTTTATTAACTTATTGTTGTTTTATGAACAATAATAATAAGTTAATATAAGGAACTGTTCAAAAAGGCGGTCTTACAGCTTCTATCAGATAACATAAGATCATATATTATATTATTATTATTATAAAATAATTAATTGATGTGTAATTTTTATCTTACTGCTAACTAATAATTGAGTATCGTTATAAAGGGTAACTTACCCTTTATAAAGACAGAACAATAACTAGGTAACTTAAAATACTTAAATTATATCCCAATTCCCAAAGAAAAGTAAAAATGTATTACATAATTGGATGAACTCCGTAGCACAGTGGTTGAGCGCGTTGGTGCTCGAGCGCGAGGTCGCGGGTTCGAATCCCGCCGAGGGAACAAAAAAGTATTCATTGTTCTTGGATCATGGATTTGTATTAAATTTGTGTATAATATAATAAAAATATTAAATATGTGTATAGCATGAAAGTGTTAAATATATTTCCGTGGTCTGGTACCTGTAACACAAGTTCTTCGATACTTAGCACGGGACCAGATTGACGTGGTGTGAAGTGTATATATATATATTATTATTATTAATAATATTATTATTATTAATTATTAACCAGTTCCACTTGAATAAAATCAATAATATTTTATAATTTAACCTTATAATATGTTTAGGTGATGGTCCGCAACCGTCCCAAGCTCCACGCGAACCTGCTGGTGGTGAAGGGCGTGCAGTGGGAGGTGCAAGCGACCATGGAAGCCACCACGCTCCTCATGAACTACATGTGCGGACAACTCGCTGTGAGTACCTGACACCAGTACCAGTATCCAGTGTTCTTGACTTTACCCTAAAGCACATGATTCTCTTCTCCTATGTCCATGTGCGGGTAAGAGATGCTGCGTTACGTCACAATCTATGAAGTACCACGGACATGTTTAGCTGGTTAATGTAAGCTTCGCTTCCTTTTTTACCAGACTTCGGCGAAGCTAAAAGGAAGGGTAATGTTTTTGGCAGTCTATGTATGTTTGTTTGCTTCCTCGCAGCTGCCAAACTGCTTATTGCGTGGCTAGGGCTACACGTCCGGAGAAAATACTGATCTCTGAAAAAAGAATACTGGGCTGGTCAAGTCACTTGTGGGTTCATCGTCATTCCCGTCCGAGTTTCTTACGCCGGTTCTTCTCGGCGGGCTAGGGTTGAACCGGTGGTAGTCTTATTGTTGACTTTCCGAAAATAGCTTGTTAAGTTTCATTTGGAAATAAAATATTTTAATTGGATTTGTCAACTATATTATATTAGACCAGAGTTCTATGTTCAGTGACCCTTGCCCACTTCGTTGAGCATGCTAGCAGTTTTGTGATGAACCGTTTAAATCTTTCCGGGACTTCCACGAATATTTACTACACTAAAAATAGCCGGATCGGTTCAGCCGTTCTCTAGTTTTAGCGAGACTAAAGGACAGCATTTAATTTTATATATATAGACTAGCTGACCCGTGCCCACTTCGTTGAGTATACAAACCGTTTAAACCTTCCCTTGACATCCACGAATATTTCAAGACTAAAAATAGCCGAATCGGTTCAGCAGTTCTCAAGTTTTAGTGAGACTAACGAACAGCAATTCATTTTTATATACATATAAGATATAAATAGATAAAATCGGTATTTAATGCGTATTTTAAGGTGGACCATGGCTTCGCTGTGGTTGGGTTAAAATACACCTACCTAGTTAATTTACCATTGTCGTTACAGCTGCAGACGCAAGTCCAGATGACCTTGGAGATCTCGCCCATGCACCACGCGGTAGTGGTGGGGCGGTGCGCGGAGCAGCTGAAGCTGATCACCCGCGGCACCCACACCCAGGTCATGTTCCCCGACGCCGACGACCCCAACGTGCCCGCGCTGCGCCGCAGCTGCGTCACCATCACCGGCCGCATCCGCGACGTGTACCGAGCGAGACAACAGCTGGTGGTGAGTACTGGAGAGATACCACGTGTGGTGGCACCTAACCACTACACTCTATACAGACTGTAATGTTAAGGAATGATATTACTTTAGGCTGTGTATGGGTCCCGTCTATAGCACTGTGAAAGTACCAGCGCTGAAAGTGGTACCTACTTTTTATTTAATAGTGTATGGGAAAATAGTTTATGATGTTGGGACATTTTTTTGACGTGGTCTCCCAATGCAATGCAGGCAACAAAAAGCTTTAAATGTTCCTGAGTCATGGATGTGTATTAAATTTGTGTATTAATGTAATAAAAATCTTAAATATGACTATAGTATTAAAATATTAAATATATTTCCGTTGTCTGGTACCTACCTGTAACGTAAGTTCTTCGGATACTTAGCACGGGGCCAGATTGACGTGGTGTGAAGCGTCCATAGATAGATATTATTATTGGTCATATAAACATGAAAGTCAAAAGTAAGTCTTTCAGCGCTGGTACTTTCACAGTAAACATAGACAAACAAAGCAAAAACAAGTAGTAGGCACTAGCCACATACCTACACCCAAAAGTACCGATTTATTTTATACCTTGTAGAAATAGTAATATTTCTGTAGTCTTATCGAATATGTAAAATTTTAGGTATAAAAATAAATAGTATGAACTATGAATGAGTCTCGTGCCAAACCCTTCTATTCTATACATAAACTATGTAAGTGACCGAAGTGTTTGTATTTTCCAGGGAAGTCTCCCGCTTGTCGTGATATTCGACGTGCCCGAGGAGAGCTGCCGCATGGACAACGAGGCGGTGGCGAAGCTGATGCAGACGCACAACGTGTACATCAGCGTGCGCAGGAAGCCCAAGCAGGGGATCGCGAGTATCGTGATCAAGGGCATCGAGCGGTGTGCCGGTAAATATACGTATCTGATACGATTTATATTTGTTGTCCGTGGGTTTCTGCAGTAGGAATAGTACCCATCAACCTTATTTCGTCAAAGGCGACAACAGGGGGCCTACTCAAGATGCCATCGCTAATTATCGCTTACAAAGTTCGATAACAAAATGGGATTTGACATAAGGTACGCTAAATGACATACCAAATCGCGATCATTTAGCGTAGCTTATGTCTAATCCCATACATTTTGTTATCGAACTTTGTAAGCAATAATTAGCGATGGCATCTTGAGTAGGCCCCCAGAGGCGATATTGTATATCGTCGCTTTACCTTCTCAATCTCGTATCTAAAAAAACAATGTTTTCTCGATAAATCTAGCTTGTATTACTGAAGCATATAAAACTTATTTTTTATATACTGTAGGTTAATACAAGCTAGATATAATATAATACTTAACCTCATTCAAATAAAAATCCATATCATAATAAAATCTAAAATTATTAAGTTTTTTTTTACTCTACTGAAAAGTTGTAGTCGGAAAAAGTTGTAGGAGATCCAGAAATGAACGAGATCAAGCAGGAATAATTGACAATTCTGCGTGTCCATGTGTTTTCGTGCCTTTCGGATTCCGAATCATAACTAGCCTTAGCGATAGCAATAATGCTAAATGCCATTATTAACTTACCAAGGCTCATGTCAAACGCCATAGTATGGTACTGTAGCGTCCTTGATTGACTCTACACACTTTTACTTGATAAGTTTGAAATGAAACTAGAGTTAACGATACTAAAATAATGATTGATTTATTGAACCCTTGATATGGTCAAATGAACCGGTGTGCGAGCACGCGCGATCGCCTTGATTGATCCGAACGTACTGATTTATATTTAATAAGTAATTAATTATGCGCGTGTCACAAACCGCTGATTCCTAAAACCTAAAATGCTTAATGTACGATTTGCACCGTACATGCTCCCACACCGAAAAGTAGAAAATGTTAGTAGTATGAGATGATGATATAAGATGATTTCATTTTGTCCTTAACCTACACTTGTTAGTAAGTACAAATAAATGATTTAAACAGAATTGAACTTTACACTATCGTCACCGATTACGTAAACAGAACGAAACTTTGGTGACGTACTTTTGTTTTGCTTGGCTACGTTAGAATACGATACGCCTTTAAGGTCTTGTTTACACGGAACACTACAACTGTCAAGGTTTGGATAACTTAAATATCGCGAAACTTTATTAACACTAATTTTATCACTTGCACCACACACACACTGATTGTCATTAACCGCCGTGGAGGAGGGCGGCTGCCGCCTCGCCACCACCGGGCTGGCCAGCGGCGCCGTCTGTCCCGCGCGTTCCGCTGCCGTCGCCCGCGCCGACTGCCTGCGCTGGATTCTGCGCGCTCCCCAAACAGCTGTCCCAACAATAGCCACGATAATGATGATGTATGTTGCAGTATAATGATGAATGTCGTGGCCGCTGACGCTGTCGTACAGCGGGACAGTCTGCTTCATCTCCTCTATCTTCTTCTGCAGACGAATTAGCTGCCTTGAATGCTCGCTGACGTCGTCCTCTTCGCTTGCGTTTGTAGGGACGATGATTGGTACCGATATATTAAACATGTAGTTAATCGGAGATAACTTTGGAGTAACTAGGTCTGACTTTATGTGCAAATTACTCATTTCTTGTTTATGAGTATACACCGTGAAGTCCTTGAACCTCAATAAACAACCTTGATTTGTTGATAATAAGCCACAGTTTAATAACTGCAAGGATGTAACTTGATCATCGCATAGTATTTTTACGTTCTGTTGCTGACAATAAAAATAAAAGTAAGTGTTAACTTGATTTAATTCATGCCACTGGGATCGGCAGGGTTCCTGATAAATTCGACATCTACCAGTGGCTGCGTCCTTTTCACAGAGGCTCTCGTCGTCCTTCAAAGAGTAGACTGGAGACCTGCTTTTACATAAAAGAGTGCCTGACTCTTGTTGTAGACAGGTCTTTACATCGCTTTCAGTCATAGGCAACAGAGCGTCTTTTTGTAGGTTAATCGCTAGGTAACTAGATACGGGTTTAACATGAATCATCATGTCATTTACTAAACGTGGTACGGCAATGATTTTATGAATCTCGTAAGTATCGCGGTGAACTAGAGGTATTTTTGTTTCAAATAATAGGTATTCCGTTGACATTCTAGCCTTAACTTTTAATAAATGATATATACTAGGCAAACTTATATTTTCAAAAGGTAGTGATAGATCCTTTGATATTTTCCCAGAAATAGTGTTTAACTCTTGGCGTAGTTGATCCGGTGTCAAGAGGTGTAAGCTGAGTTGGCCACTATAGATGTTGGTCATAGTGTCTAACAATGTGTTCTGCATGTCCTTGAGATGAGCCAATATATTGTTGGCTATTATTGCGGAAAGTATGAAGTCGTAGTTTTTAAGTCTTTCCTTTTTTGCGGCGTTTAACTGTTGTTCTGCTTGATTTAATCGTAGGTTGATAAGCTTATGCTGCTTGTTCATGACGTTTTCTGTACGTTTTAATATATTGAATTCAGCTTCAACGATCGAGGTTTGGTTCTTCCAGAGTGTAGCTAGATGATCTTGATTCTGCTTGATAAGATGGATGTCTTGTTCATATTTTTCCGCGAAATTACTGTCCAGAATTCCAAATAACGAATTTGCTAGATTGCCAACTCCGTTTATCAGTCCTCGTCGCGTGCGCGAATTTTGCTTGTTCATCATAACATTATTATAATGAGTTAATTGTTCGTAGCCGTGCCGTAGCTGTAACATGATCGCTGCGCATTGTGAATGGTCTTGTTTACTATCACAGATGTTTTGTAAATAATCCAAGTACTTGCTAACCGTTAATGAGCCCTCCCAGTAGGGACTCATATCGTAGTAGACGACTAGGCGCCACTCGTCCTTGATGAGAGCCATGTTTGTTACCTTGTCAAAGTACAAACTTTGATTGTTTCGGAGTGGTGTAATATTAAATGAACCTTCTGCGCTTGATATAAAGGTCATAAAAAATAATAAAATTGCAAAGGCTAATTTCGAAAAGCTGTAGGTACTTTTCTTTCTGGGCGTAGTAACGTGATACACTTGCTTTGTATCGTCGTCGTCTTTTACGTCAGATTTTTCTTGATTGACCGGCAATATGGACAGTTTCACTACCGGTCGCTTTATGATGCCGCTTTTTGTTTTTAGCGTAACGACCCTTACGAAATTGTCACTTCCCGGGTGAAGCTGTAGGACACGACCAAGTGGCCATCTCCCGGCCGGCAAATTAGTGTCTTGAATGAGCACTATGTCGTTGATCTTGATGTTTTCTTGTGGTAGCCGCCACTTGCTTCTAGCTGATAACTGCGTAAGATATTCTACGCGCCATTTCTTCCAGATATCATCGAACAATCTTTGTGTTTGGTGCCAACGAGTACGTAAGTCTGTTTCGGTATTGTAAAATGCTAAATGAGGGCCGCTAGTTAAAAAGTGTGCTGGTGTTAGACAATTTAAATCGTCGGGGTCTTCGGTCATTGCACATAGCGGTCTTTGATTAATACAAGCTTCGAGCTGAGATAGTAAAGTTGAGTATTCCTCAAAAGTGAGTCTCTGTTCACCTATCACCCGCTTCGTATGATATTTGAGACTCTTGACCGATGCTTCCCATAGACCACCTGCTGACGGCCACGAGGGGGCATTAAAATACCACTTGATACCCATTCGCGTGACTTCATTAATAAATTCTGGGTTATCGAATGTGTTTATTATTAGCTGATATTCCTCTTGTAGAACCTTGTTTGCTCCAATGAATGTTGTACCTTGATCGCTGTACATATTTTTGGGCACTCCTCTTCTAGCTGACATTCGACGCAAAGCAGCTAAAAATGATGATGTTGTTAAATCTGACACCAACTCCAGATGTATTGCTTTGGTGACCATGCAGACGAATACAGCGACGTAGCCCTTTGTGGTTAAAATACCTCGACCCTTGTTGGCCTTCACGAACACGTGACCTGTATAATCTACCCCTGTGTGGTAAAATGGCCGCGATGGATTGACTCTTGATGTAGGTAAATCGCCCATTAGTTGATAGTGCTGACTTGGACTGTGCTTTCTGCACTTAACACACTGAAAGATACGCTTCTTCGTGGCCTTGAGTCCTCCTACCAACCAATATTTTTGTCGAATGAACCCCGATGTAAGCTTGGGGCCACCGTGATAGGTAAGTTCATGACATTGGTCGATAATTAACTCTGATAGTCGACTATTTTTTGGTATAATTATGGGATGTTTCATATCTTGATTAATCTTAGCATTTTTAAGACGTCCTCCTACTCTTAAAATTTGATCTTGATCCAGAATAGGGTTGAGCATGCAAATCTTGCTTTTTGATGCTACATTTTTTCCTTTCTTTAGATCTTGTAATTCTTCCATAAAATATTCTTGCTGACACTGTTTAAATATTATTTTGCTTGCTTGCTTTATTTCGCTTAACGTTAAGTAATTCTTAGTTTCACGTTCATTGCTTATAAATCTATATATCCATGCTAATATTCTCGCAATCTTGCTTAGCGAGCTATATTTAAAAAGTAAGTATTTTATTATATTTTCATCTTGATTTTGAATTACACATGCTACTACTTTCTTACTTGTTTTCTCTTCTTTATTCGTAAAAAATGGTGTTTGGGTATGGGATAATTTGTTAGTGTTGAGCGTTTTTAGCCAAGTCGGGCCGTTCCACCATAATTTATGATCTTTTAACTGTGAGGCGGTTATACCACGGCTAGCACAATCTGCCGGGTTCTCCTCCGACTTGACGTAATTCCAGCTACTCGGCGGCACTACTTCGATAATTTGCTTTATTCTATTTGCTACAAATGGCTTCCAGCGCTCAGGAACACCGTTGATCCATCCTAATACTACCATGGAATCGACCCAGCAGTAATAATTAATTTGGAATTGGAATTCTGGATAGTTTCAGTGAATAAGTCCTTGAACGACGTCCACTGCTGAAAACTTCCGCTAAAAGTAGGCAACTCCATCTGCGGAGTTGATTTCTCCCTATGACACATAGACCTCATTTTCCTATTAATAGACCGTTTTATGTCTTCATACAATTGCTCATAATGATAAAATGCTGCATCATATTCTTGATTTTTACCCTCTAGTTCACTATCTATCTCGATATGTAAAGTATCTATCGCCGACCAACGCGATTGTAACGTATTTAGTAAATCGTCAAATTCCCATTTATCTAACTCCGTATCTAAGTTAACACTAGTTACCTTTCTTTGAAGAGCTCTGAAGTTGCTCGCTTGCTTTTTAAGCAACTCATCTGTCCTGCTGTTGACGCCCTGAGCCCTGAAAGTCACCTGATTTGATTCTCCCTCGTGCGCGCCGTCCGCCCTTGCTGCCGGAGACGAGTTGCGCGTAGGAGGCTGCGGCGGCACCACCCCGCCCAGCGGAGTCGCAGGCCGCAGCAGGGAAGTACCCGGCTTGCCGTCCCGTGCTTGATAGTTCACGATGATCGACCTGACGTGCCCGTACCGCTCCTTGGTTGTCTCGAACTGTTCGGTCACAAAATAATCATGCGACCTATCACTAAAACCACATAGCTTGAAGTGGTTGTTCTGAAACTCCTGCCAATATTGGTCCAGTGTTTCAAGTCTCCTTCTGATGTAGTCACCGGTCTTGCGTTCCGGCCCATCTTTCTTGAAATTGGAGTAGAGCTGCTCAATGGCTCCAACCAATTGCTGCTGAATTGCTAGTAGATCTTCCATGTTCACTAATATAAATTCTTCGACAACAAATACACTGTAATCCAATGTCCACTGATCACTTCGCGAAAAGTCACACTACGTATTTCACTCGCGAAGCCCTAATTATTTAACGAAGGACCATAAAGGATGTAGCGTCCTTGATTGACTCTACACACTTTTACTTGATAAGTTTGAAATGAAACTAGAGTTAACGATACTAAAATAATGATTGATTTATTGAACCCTTGATATGGTCAAATGAACCGGTGTGCGAGCACGCGCGATCGCCTTGATTGATCCGAACGTACTGATTTATATTTAATAAGTAATTAATTATGCGCGTGTCACAAACCGCTGATTCCTAAAACCTAAAATGCTTAATGTACGATTTGCACCGTACAGGTACATACCTACATTTTGTTAAAAATATATTATATACAAAATAAATAACTAAGCCAAGAGCATGTCGGGACAACTTCAATCATTATCCAATGCGCCTGCCACACACTACGAGTAGTATGGGAAGTAGCGAGGAAAGGAGGCAGAGACGGAATGTGGCTGGCACATAAGGATGTTTCCGTAGTGCAATCATAGTAGATAGGTATTCCCTGAATCGTGATTCAGAAACCGCATTACGCCATCTATTGAGTGGCATTGTAAATTTTTAATTCTTAATTATTTTATTAATAGAACCTGACAAAAATGGTTCCGAAACGTAAACCCTCAGTTTACTATGTAATCCTTACAGGTGACATCTACGAGGCACGGCGCGATCTACTCGGCGGGAAGGAGCAACTCATTACCGCAGAGATACCCGAGTCGTACAACATCCCCTCCCTAAACAGCGGCATGCCCAACTTCGCGTTCAACCCTTTCTCCCCGGGGTCCAACACCTCCCCGTGCTCGCCCTTCAACCTGCAGCTGGGCGACTACAACAGCCCCATGTATACTCACAACCCTCCCACCCCGGGCGGGTATACCCCACTGTCTCCGGTGGCGATCACCCCACCCGTGTTCCCCAATAACTGGATGGTGCCGTCCCCCCAACCGCGGTCGGGACAGTTCTTCCCGAACCTGAGCCCCAACCAAGCGCCGGTCATGTATAAGAATCAAGCACCGTGGAATCGTGAGTATTTTCTGTGTAATAATATAGAATATGATTTTAGTATGTTTACCAGAGGCTGGAAATAAGAGGAGTATTATCAGCTGTGTACATGAAAAAGTGCCTTCAAAATGGATAAATATGGTGGCGCTACAATCTCTTCAGGGTAACATTTATATTATTTTTATACGTAACAAGTTTTTAAAACTTTCAATTAACTTCAGTTGCATTAGCACCTATAGCTAACTTCATATCATACGCCGTTGCACACTAGCGCCATTGCAGCCAGTTTGAAAAGTAGTTCAATTCACTATCACTATATTATTATAATACCTTTCAAAAATGTATTCAAAAATTATATATCACTATCTTTTGTAGTTTTAGATATCGCCTACCATGTCCATTTTTTAAAGATTCACACTCCGTATACCTACTTATTGTAATCAAAACTTGAAATCGTATGTTCCTGTTTTCAGCAATGACGAACGGCGGAGAGCTGGTGGGCGGAGCGCCGGTGCCGGCACCGCAGCCCTACCTACACGTCGCAGACGGCAGGCCTGTGAGTGTGATGCATAATATTAACGAGTGATAATACTTTTGGGTATGTAGAGTACACTGTGAAAGTACCAGCGCTGAAAATAGGCAATTTAAAAAAAAACTTGTATGAGAAAATTTTTGATGTCGGAGCATTTCTCATAGAAACATGAAAGTGAAAAGTGAAATATAATAGTTTTGTTGTAGGAGAAGTCAAACTGATTATTTTCGAACATCGAACCGGTTGAAACTGTATTATTTTTTGTTACAATGCTTACGAAATTGTTGTCATAGAAAAAATATTTAGTTTGATTTGACAAAACTATTACATTTTTTGTTGGCTATTCGATTTTGTGACACAGACTTGTATGAAGCGCGATTCTTCAGTAGCGTCAGCCGGAATCTATTTATAAAGCACTAGCTGTTCCCGCGACTTCGTTCGCGTGGTTCTTGAGCGACTTAAGAGGAAACACCACGGTTGAGAGAAATACAAAATAGGTATTTATAAAATCTATTGCTGTCTCGCAGTGCCTTAGCTAGCCAGCACTAGCGCGATAGAGACAACTGCAACTTGGACTGAAATTACCTATTAAAAGTACCAGAAATCGACGTTTAGGGGATTCCTGTTTCCTCCTCCAAAACTTAACCGATTTAAATATTTTTTTCTGTATTAGCTAAAAAAAGAATTGAGCTAGGTTCCTATTTTTTGCTTTTGTTGTTTATTGTAGTCAAATCTGTTTTCTAGATATTTAAACATAGCGGAGAGTCTGGCCATTTTTTTTAGGTTTTTAAACGTCCATATCTCTTTAAATAATTAATTTATTAAAAAAAGGAAAAAATAGAGACGTACAAACAATATCCATAAATATTCAGGAAAAAAATTGTTACTCTAGAGGTGTTATCCAGGGAGGAAATAGAAATCCCTAGACCCCTATTTTTGTATGGAAAAAATCCACGCATGCAGCGCACGCAACGAAAGTCCCCAAATGTATGGATTCATAGCAAACAATAATCATTATATTAAAATTGGCCAATTGGCATCACTGACTAATCTATGGTTGTGCCAAAGATGGATTGGTTTACGTTTAAGTTTTTTTTTTAATTTTTTTTTAATTTATCTCGGACGTACTATAGTAAAGGTTTAAATTAATTTTTTTATCGTATGGTTGTCGCAGGTGACGCTGAGCCAGCTGCTGAACTCGAGCTCGCAGGCGAGCTCCGGCTACCAGAGCAACTTCACCGGCAGCTCCGTGTCGCTCGACACGCAGAACGTCTCCGGTACTACCCCTATTATACACTGAGTGAAAAGAACAGTTACATAACTTTGGGATATGATTTTACTAATATAATTTTCGTTTGAGATGGATCATTCTGCATGCTAGTTACTATTCTGTGATTATATGTGTAAAATGACCAGTTACATAACTTTGTTATATGATTATATATTATATTATTGGAATATTATACTTACTACCTTTTCTCATTCCATTTCCAACATATTTTTTTAAGTCGAAAAATTTTTACCAGTAGGATTAAACTATTCAACTTTGCAAGAATAGCAAAAAGATTTAAAAAAATACATTTCTAGAATGAGAAAAGGTAGTATAATCATATCCCAAAGTTATAGTAGCTGTTCTTATAATAGAATATAGATATAGAATACATACAGCCAGAGAGAATAGAATACAGCCTGTATAATAGAATATAAATTATTATACAGAATAATCCATCTCAAACGAAAATTAAGTGGATGTAGCAAAATATGGCTACATTTGCTGGGGGAGCCAACTTGTTGCAGGCAAAATTGATCACGTGCGTCTCGGGAAATATCACCAGGCGCGAACTCAGTGCCCCAGTCCAACAGAGACGACTCTCGTAGTCCAGGGGGCTTACTCCCGACACAATCGAGAACCGAATCCGCTTTAGTTTTTCGTACTTTATTTGGTGAATTACTTTGAAACTAATCAGGATAAAGAAAATTATTAGTTCGTAACTTTTTGTACTCCCGACTAGTACAAGTGTCTGAGAATCAAAATAAACAAATGTCAATTTATTAAGAAGTACGCGGCATGATCGTATCTGAATCAAAATCAAATCAGTTTGGAGAGTAAGGCCCCAGTGTTGTAGATAATGGACACTGACACCGACTGATATTATTTTATGCGCAGGACCGACTCTTTAAATCGGACAGACACATACATTTGGTCAATTTTCAATTCTTGTAACACAGTTAAAAACATGAATGGATGATGATATGTAGCAAAATTGTGATTTCGAGAAAATTGAGTTCAAACTGTCATTTACAAATTTTAGAATACGTCGTAAATCGTAATGTATTAAGTATATTAATCTAAAGATCCGTCTCTAGAATCAATGTACCTAATAGGTTACTACTTACTACATATACTGAAATGTTTAAGCAACAGTTTAAACTCTTTTTTGTATTAAATAAATTTTCTGTGTAAAATTTTTTTGCGACATAACCTTGTCTTCAATTATTGTGGAAAAAAATAACAATAATTTATGATTGAAGTGGAAAGCAACTAGGCGTAATATTGATTGACTAATAGCTCGTATGGTTTGTTATCAGGAGGAGAAGTATGTAACGTGGGGTCTCCCTCCGTGTCTCCCATCAGCAAGGCCCACACGCAGAGTCCGACAGCTTCGTCTGAAAATGATCGCTCACAACATGGTAAAGTATATATATTATCTACAAAACTAGCTGCCCGGCGCACTTCTATACTTAGTATAATCACCTACCGGATCCAATTTATCTACCTGGTATACCAATAAACATTTCTTATTTTAACAGAAATAGCGTCTATAATATCGGAGCTGCCGCTTTCGGAGCGGCGCGCGGTGGGCTGCGAGAAGAAGACCCTGGAGACCCTCGGCAAGCTGTCCCCGCGAGCCGACCTGAGGCGCCTCCGGGCCGAGGCTGACAAGGTACCATCATCGTCGTCGTTACAGCTGTAACGTCCACTGCTGGACATAAACCTTTTTTTTTTATTTCGCAAGGGAAATGCATTACGCATCCCCCAGGGTGGGTCTCCCGGCTCGCTACGGCCGGTTTACCCACTAAAACCACTTGCGGATTGCCATCAGCCGTTAAATGGGCGGAGTGTCCTGGATCTTTCAAAGCACAGGCCACGCCCCCGCGACCGGCCGGTTTACCTCATAAGGCACCGGACTTTACCAGAAATATCTGGATATATATTTGAGCTCCGTGGTCTAGTGGTTTAGAACTTCGCTCTCGACCGGGAGGTCGTAGGTTCAAATCCCACGTTGAAACATAAATAAAGTTGTTTCCAAGTTTGGTTAGGATAATACAGGCTGATCACTGATTGTCTGATTAGAAAGGTGAGCCATGCGTCGGATGGACATGTAAAAAGTCGGTCCTGCGCCACTGGGTTATGAGAGTAAAGAAGAGAGAGTGTCTTTGTGTATTGCGCACACACGAAACTAAATCGACTCCTGCTTAGCTAGCCTGGTTTCAATGCAATCGACTACCGACACCGAAATCGGTGAGGGGAGCTATTATTATATATTTTTCCTTTGACTTTTTACGACAACCACGAGAAAGATAGTTGATGAAGATGATGAGGTTTCACTCCGGCTCCCCACGGAAACCCCCTTCCACCGTAATGTTTAATAACCTTAGTCGCATCTTGTTTAAATAGTATCTTTGTTTTATACATATTATTATATTACATATTTATGTATTTAATAATCGTAGTGTACTTGTGTGTTGTGTATTATTAGTATAATTTAGTATATTCATTGTAAAGATTCTTATAATATTTGTTGTTTTGCTGTCTTACGTCTATTTCTCCTTTCTTTCTACTCTAGATTTGTCTGTGAAAACTTGTAATTGGCCTTCTTGTGATACTATGTTAAAACTGTCCTGTATGATCTAGCTGTAAATTTTCCTAAATAAATATATAAAAAAAACATGTATTATTGTCCAGGCGATGCGGTCGCCAGCCAGCGGCTACCGCGTGCCGACCACGCGCTGGAGCGGCATGTACTTCAGCCACACCTCACCCGGACCCATCACACTACCAGATAAGGACGCTACGGTACGCTCGTCTCGTGTTCATTGTAGACCCCAGGGCCCTAATTCAAGATGCCATAGCTATTTATCGCTTACGAAGTTCGAAAACAAAATGTATGGGATTTACACACACATAATTTTCGTTAAACGACATACGAATTCGCTTGTTCTTCGTAAGCGATAAATAGTGACGGCATCTTGAATCAAGGCCCAGCTATAGAGTATAATACTACTTACTAAAATTGAGTACATGAATGGATGAAGTCACCTTCATCCATATAAATGTAGCAATATGTAGCAAAATTCAGATTTCGAGAAAATTGAGTTCAAACTGTCACCTAAACATTTTAGAATATTATGTCGTAACGTATTAAGTACATAAATCTAAAGATCCCTCTCTAGAATATCTTAATATTTTTTTTTTGCAACATATCATAACATTTATGGAAATAAAGAATTGAATTGAATTGAATCACCTTTATCCATTCATGTCTTCATTGTGTATTTAAGTAAGAGTTGACTGTATTACACTTCGATTAACAATATACTAGATATCGTGTCAGCACAAGAATCGGTCCGTCTCGACGAATATCAGCTCATGTTAAAAGTGTCACAATATCGATTAAAAAAAGTGATATAATTAGCGATTTTAATCACATAATCAACTTTAAAGTTTGAACTGTTGTTCGTTATTAAACATACTGGAGAACGGATCCTGCAGGGTGCATGACCCATTGATTGGATGACAGGCAATATGGTAAATGACTACTCCACTTGTAGTTTATAGACACTTGCATAATAAAACAAAACACTCAAATCGTTAAAAAAATTTATACTTAGTATATTTTACAATTTTTTCAGCCGGAAAAAGGGTGGAACAAGTCTGATCTGGTGCGACCGAACATAGTGGAGCCCGCGCCGTCGCCATCGCCTGGGGCGAAGCCCTGCCGCTACCAGCAACTGTATGATTTACTGAGAGACGTGGGGTTGCATAAATATATTGGTAAAGTATTGTAGCCTAAATGCAATGTGTAAACCATCTCATAATAGCATTATGGAATTTGAAATAAACAGCAATGCAATCTTACCTTTTACCATTGTGTAGGTTGTTTTAACCAGTGTAACTTTTAATAATAAGTGTGGCTGTGTATTTTTTCCTTTATTTAGATACCAAATTGAAAAGATACAATTTAAATGAAAAATAGGTATTTGAAAATTTTGTTGCCGTCTCCAATGCGCCTTGATCACGTGGTTCACGCCCGCTATCGATGTGTGAGTGTGATCGTCTATGGGCCTGTTCCAGGAGACGCTCTAAACGTTTAGATCATTCATAACGCTGACATTGACAGCTGACAGTGCCTATGAAAACAGTTCAAAACGACCCTAAACAGTGCTAAAGAAACGCAAATCTGAATGAAAAAAACGTTTTTTTCGTTTACTATTAGCTCCTGGAACACAGGGTATGTGTGCGCGGGGTGCGCGGGCCTCTCGCTACTTAAAATGCTTAAAGTAAATCGGACTATATTTTATGATTATGACAAGAAATGGAATCCTCGTTAGACACTTTTTAGTTTTTACCTCGACTAGGTACCTAGTACCAGAAATGGTCGATGCTCGTATACAATAACTAGTGAAGTCCATAGTTTCATAATATTATGGTGTTAATTCTACATAGGTACTATGATTAAAGTATGAGACTCATTCAATCCGAAATTGTCTAGATCATTGTGCTATTTCGGCAAACAATAAAATTAATCTAAAAGTTTTATATAGTCAAACACCTTCAAAAAATTATGTTTGGTTTATAGGCTATTGTTCGATAACTATAAATATTTACGAAATTTGAAAAAAATATCCTGAAAGAGGAGGAAATTTACCAAAAAAAGGTTGCACTCCCGGAATTGTACCTCCATAATTTATATTTTTAAATTAACGCTGAAAATAGCCCTCCGCGCCATTTGTGCATGCAGACGGCCTCATAGGCGTTAGTTAAAATTTTTAAAGTAGGTACCTAAGTACTTAGAGTTAAATGAAAAATATAAAAATATGTAAAGTATAATCTAAATACTCAAAAGAATTGATTTCTGTCGGATTTTTTCATATAAACATTATATTTCAATAATTATGCTAGACAATTATTTTTTCAAACTTCCGTTATCGTTCTAAACTAATAAATATTTAAATAATGTCCGTTTATAGAATAAATAACTACAAACCAAACACTATTTTTGAAGATGTTAATTGTTTATAACTTTTGAATTTTTTTGGGCAAATTTCATTGTGATCATTACAATCATTATGATTATCAAATGGTCAATATGATCTAAATATCATCGGATCGAATAAGCTAACCACATATTATGTAATTTTAATCGCAGTATTTTAAACATTTTAAACTTATAGAAGTTTAAAATGTTTTTTATTCTACATACTAGGTAGTCTAGTCTACCATGAAAGGATATGGATCATGCTCCATAGAAGTCTAGGCCATAAATTCAAGTAACCAGCCAATGAAAACAAATATGCTATGCTCAGTCTCACACACAGCTATATATATATGTACATATAGTGAATCAAACTGAAAAATTTCAGTAAAGTAACTAAGTATTAAGTATTCTCTAGGAACACAGAAAAAAATATTTATAAGCATTTTTCGACGAGCTTATGATCGTGGTAAATTGTTTAGCGCCAACGCAAAATCACTTTTGCATATGTATGTGGTGACATCATTCTGGTGAGACTATCTAAAGAAAATCCTCGCGAGAACTCTGTATATACGCATCGTCCCTCTCTACATCTGTCCCTCCCGCACTATCTCTTACATGTATATATTGCATTTGTTAGTTTTTGAACATAGGGTACATTTTTTAAAAATTTTAATTAAAAAAAGCTTAAAAATAGTTTTTCCCAGTTTTTTTAACGGTTTATTTTTTTATTAAAAATATATTAAGTATCTCCGACTTGCTGTAACACTTATGACCGTATTAATAAAGAAGTGTAAAACTAGGACTGTCTTGGTTGATAACAACTCATACTAAGATTAGCTTCTTCATTTGATTAATAGTTTGATTTCAAGGACGTATCAGGTGAACCGGGTTTAGGAACGCTGTCTCAACTAAGATCTAACCTTTCAAAATTGCTTTTTTAATGTGTGACTAGTAAAATAACGTTTCGTTATACTTTTAAAAGTAGCAGATTTATTAGTTTTATAACAAATATAATATTTTTCAAAATTTCTGTACATGAATGTAACAAAATTTTGTAGTATAAATATCAAAAAGAGACTTTAATCTTAATTATTACATTAAAAACCAGTTTTTCATTAATATTTTGGTACAAATAAAATATTCCATCACAAAGAAAGTTCATATTCGGAACTAGAAATAGGTAAAACGGAATGAGATAGTGACATAAGCCTCAAAACAACTCTCAAATCACTGTTTACTTTCGAAAGTTCACCTACTCAAGTAGCAGTTTGACAGATGTTGATAACGCACATACTCAGTTGAGACACCGTCTTTAAGTTAAGTACTATTTATTATTTCGACTGTCATCTCAAATTCAGTATTTGAGTATTTGAGGTTGAGGTTGAGATCGTTTTATTTATATGTAGTATGTATTACTTAATTCAAAATTCACAATATTTTATTTAGAAATGAAACTTTACAAGCTATTTTCGGAAAGTCAACAAAAAGGCTACAACACCAGAAATGAGCTTGTGCTTATCACTACATAGTATAAAACAAAGTCGCCTTTTCTGTCCCTATATCCCTATGTGCGCTTAAATCTTTAAAACTACGCAAAGGATTTTGATGCGGTTTTTTCCAATAGATAGAGTGATTCAAGAGGAAGGTTTATATGTATAATACATGCATAATATACTAAGGCAACATTGCTAATTTTAGAGGTTTCTAACGTGATGTCGTAAATTAACCTATTTTAGCAAAAACGCTGCCTAAACCCTACGAGTTAGATCAAATTAATGTACTACAGTATTGTACACCATAAAAAGGTCTACAAAAAAGTCTGCGATGGTATATGTTTATCTTTTAGGGATAACCCACATTAACCATTTTTATTGTTTACTTTTTATGTGAAAAAATGGCTTATTTACGAAGCTATTTTAAGCAATACGGCATTAATCCTTATCGAATTAAGTACCTTAAATACAGTGTGCAATTAATATAGATCAATATGGTTCCTTACATATTAATATTTTTTATATATTTTTGCACCCGTGCGAAGCCGGGGCGGATCGCTAGTTTATTATTAAAAGAAAGTTATATAGTAGGTAGTATATTATTTCTACAAGAAAGTTATGTAAATGAGAGTTGTCATAGAGCCTCCTTGCCTGTCAATGAATTAAAAAAATGGGATGTTGATTTATAAATTTGTACGGCAAATTATACTTAGCAGATTTGGAGCATCAATAATATTATGTATAATTTTGAATAAGTATAATAAGTCAAAATATAAGCGTCTGTTTTCAATAGACTGAGTTTTATAGCATATAAGTCTATCGTAGTAATTTAAATTTGAACGCCCGGGGGAAATTAATAAGTTGACGATAATAAACAATTTTAAAGAATTTATTTCAGTATATATTCATAAACACAAAAAAAAACTAATATTGGTCCACAGACGCTGGAGTATGTTCAACGACATAGAAAAAAGTATTTAAAAAATATATTTACTTTAAAATAATATAACTCACAAACAAGCCGAAATCTTAGTAATTATTTTAACAAAAAATTAAAATGTATAATGTACCTAATCTAAAATATTCAAAACACTTACACCAACTGGGGTCCATTCATAAGATATTATTTCTCCAAAAAGAAAATAGGTAGGTATTTTAGTTAAGATTTATACAAATCGAGCTCAAAATTATTTTGGATATTTTTTACTAACATTTTTAGAGCATTCTTGCTGTATTTTTAAAGTATTCAGTTCGGTTGCCTTTACAACATTATAATATAATACGTTTTGGTCGACCGGCTATTTGACGTTATGGCCCAATACGATCCTCGTTACTTGGCAGTAAGCATGAGAGAATGATGGACGCATAATAGTTTTTTATGTTTTTTGAATATAATTTAATTAGATTTATATAATTATTGTAATATAATAATTTAATAATAAATATGAAAAAAGCTATAGACTTCACGAAAAAGATGTAAGAAACTAGAAATGTCGATATCGATAAACAACACTAGTTTATCGATATCATTATCGACTACGTGTCACATCACGCGTGTGTGTACGTATTTGGCCGCGTCCCCCTGCCTCAAGCCTCGCCCCTCATAGTGCGATAGGGACAACTGCAGCTAGAATTGAAATT
Source organism: Celastrina argiolus (assembly GCA_905187575.2). Taxonomy (NCBI): domain Eukaryota; kingdom Metazoa; phylum Arthropoda; class Insecta; order Lepidoptera; family Lycaenidae; genus Celastrina; species Celastrina argiolus. The sequence continues at coordinate 13,920,487 of LR994595.1, read as the reverse complement.
ACCTATTAAAAGTACCAGAAATCGACGTTTAGGGGATTCCTGTTTCCTCCTCCAAAACTTAACCGATTTAGATAATTTTTTCTTTATTAGCTAAAAAAAGAAATTAACTAGGTTCCTATTTTTTGATTTTGTTGCATAATGTAGTCAAATCTGTTTCCTGGATGTTTAAACACGGCGGAGAGTCTGGCGGTTTTTTTTAGGTTTTTGAACGTCCATATCTCTTTAAGTAATTAGTTTATTAAAAAAAGGAAAAAATAGGGACGTACAAATATTATTCATAGATATTCATGGAAAAAATAGTTACTCTAGACTAATTATCCAGGGAGGAAATAGAAATCCCCTAGACCCCTATTTTTGTATGGAAAAAAATTCGTGGTGTTTCCTCTTAAGTACTTGTAATAAAACATCATTTAAAACCACTGAGGTTTGTCCGATTTACACGGACGTTTGTACTTTGTAGTACGTAAATACAGTCGCTTTGTAATTAGTGTTATATTTTTTTCTTTTTAATTTAATAATTAAAGACATATCCAGATTTATTAAAATAAGACACCGGTAGCTGCAAACTTTCAAACTGCACCTATACCTTTAATAAAATTGATCTCTTTGATTTGAAATATTTGATCATTTAACTTTCCAGTGGTATAGTTGTGAAATATTGATGATAATATTATGATGATGATCTAAGACAGTTGCAACTGAGCTATATCCCCCGTTTTAGTCACCCTTTGCGCTCATATGATAGCATATATTTGCAGATATGTTCAAAAAGCACGAGTTGGATATGTCGACGTTTGCGTCGCTCAGCGAGGCGGACCTCGTCGAGATTGGCGTGACTGCGTTCGGCGCCCGCCGCAAGATGCTCATGCTTATTTCCGGTATGCATAAAGATACAATTAGTAAAATAAATATTCTTCTTTGGAAATTATTAAATAATAAACTCCCAGACCGCAACTTCCGGTATGATTTACATTATCCAACTACCCTCACATGCCTTTGCCTAAGCTTATTTCCGTTATGCATCTGTGAGGTCAGGGTAGTCGGAACTTGTAATGTAGTGGTTGTTTAAAAAACTTTTCGAGGATAGGTAATGATATATAACTATTATTATGGAGAGGTTACTTTCGTGACATAACTTATCGTTGCATATCAGTATTGAAAGTATTAGTAACTTATTATACTCTTGTATCTAAAACTTTCAGAGATGCAAAAGCAAGCGAGCTCGTTCAAGGCCGGCACGCCGAGCGGCAAGAAGCTGATCAACTCCCCACCGTACAACACGGCTGCGCTTGCGCAGGACAAGTGGTAGACGCTACATACCGGTGTACGGACAGCGCTTATGTGACTGAGCATTTTGTATGTGAACCAGTGGTGAAGGGTTAATATAATTCTACAAGGCTGGGACTAGACGATCCGGAATATTCCCGTACGGAGAAAATTCAGAATGCTGCGCTAATACAATAGAGTTTAAAATCGAACACTCGTGTGTCGACTTGGCAAATTTTGCAGTGTGACATTTGACTCGACGGTCGTGGTTTTGAACTCTATTGATGTCAGAGTTCTATTTTCACTGATAAGAATTTTCTACAAATGGGAAGATTCCGAATAATATATTCCAGCCAAAAATCGTTTGTGAAGTGGCACTAAAGATACGTAGAGATTTGAATCAATTCTAAAAATCTACGCCCTCCACACTATTTTTGTATTAAACGCGGTGGAGGGACGTGTATATTTAAAATGGTCAATCACTACCCTAAGCTCACTCTGAAATATTTTATGAACTTTAGAGATAAGCACTCAAATGGAATTGATGACTCTGAGAAAGAGAGAAAGTACGGCCGGTGTCTGTCTCTTGTCGCAGCTAGTTGATGTACTGAAAGTACTGACCGCACAGCTGTTTTGTCACTTTCTAGAGCTGTCAATCACCTGAGGGGACTGCACAGGTGATGCTCTGTCTTTGTCATTTTCTTGTCTATGGGTAACCCTCCATAACTGGTCGTCATTTTGAAACACGTATTATAAAGTGTACATAAGATACATAATCAAATTCAACAAAATTATTAAAAAATTAAGTTTTAACAGCTTAGTATACACGGTATTTTTACTTATATTTTAGATGTATTTTATAGATGCACTTTTTATCAGGAAAATGTGTTACAGGCCTTAATATTTTACCTAAATCATGTCGTCTAGTGTTACGGCGTCTTGGCTCTGTGAGCAAAATGTTCTGAATAGACGGGCTGGCTACCGTTGCAAACGTGCAGCAGACATTTTAATACTAGATAGCTTTTTATTTCCTTGTGTTTTCTCTTTCTTGTTTTATTTTCTTCCAAAGGTATCGTAACACCAGCGCAAATGAAATTTTACGGTCACATAAGCGTTTTATGCGTTCTTTAATTAAGTCTGGCAACGTTTAATTCGCGGCTGTTTACATTTTATACCTTTGCCACCAGTGTTGCCAGTTGTAAACAACTTGTGAATTAAATGTTAGCACGATCTCGCGTTCAAGACTGATTCATTGACTAAGTTACTGTATCATCAGTTACGATTCGAAATCGACTGAATAAAGACTGATATAGACAGTGTTGCAATATTAAAAACACAAAATTGTCGGAAATCGTGACAGTGTTGCCCTATTAAAACACAATTGTCGGATATCGTGCCTGATTGTTAGATTTTATGAAAAGTTGATTTTAATAGATTTTTTAAATTGTTATTCCTTTTAGATTTTATAGCCTTTATGCATTTCGACGATTTGATCTCTAGTTTAGACCGTACGATTGTTGAAGTAAACATAGATAAGTTTAATTTAGTTAGGGATCGTGTTAGGGGCATGTTTTATTTTTTGATTTTAACTATTTTATATCTACTAAACATCATGAATATCAGCAAGCTAGACTATTTTGTACAATTACGAGCAGGTTTTTTAATTCTTGATTATTATTGTAATTGAAGTTTTATACATTTTTATCGGCCAATCGTATCTTTTGATATCATATTATCAATAATATGCTTTTTAAAAGAATGTCGGCATATGACAAAATCAACATCAAGAAATTAGACCATTGCATTGTGACTAAATAGGGACGTAAGTTGGGATCTAGAGAAGACAATAGTTCGAGTCGTTGCTGAAATTTTAATCGATTAACATTTTATATTGATTTTCGTTTTTGTTACTTATTTTGAGCATTTTTGATTTTAACCGTATTAACATGCTAATTTTTGTGAATGTGTTTATTTTATGTGATACATTGTTGGTGCAAGAATGCCATTAAATTAAATAACACCTGAATTTATTATTGTATCAACTCATTTTCTTTTATATACTCTTTAAAAGCTCTGAAATGTAATTTTAATCATGAACTTATGATTCAAATCGATTGTTTTAAACTTTGATTATGATATGATGTTAAACACAGTAGTTTTGTTTGTTATTATGTAATAGTTTTCTAAGTCGGTTGATGGGTTTCGTATAAGCATTAGCCGTTTTTTTTATTTTTAGTTTAAGTGAGAAGTGTTGCACGTTCATTTTTAGTTTTTGCTCGAATAAACAATTATTAAAAAAATTCCTGCATTTTTATATTATTTTGCTGTCCATAAAATGTAACTAAGTAATGAAAATAGAGTCTTGTCCCATAAAGTCGAGCCCAAAAGTGGCGGCAAAATCATAGATGATGAGTATACATAGATTTGCTACGATACGTCAATAAAGTGTGTGAACGAGATCACAACATACAAAAACTTTAAGGAAGGAAAAGGAAGGCGACAATATTCTCTGTCTTTGTCAGAGTTCTTGTTTTTGTTTGTTGGGCACAATTGCTATGTGCCCAACAAATCAGTTGATAGTTCGGTCACAGCTTAGCTCGTATCTTCCAGGATTTTTAGTGAACAATAGTGATCTAAGTGGTGAAAATAAAAAGAAATTTAAGTGATACATAATACTAACCCTGCTTTACATGGATATATGTTAAATAATCGGCTGTAAAAGCCGTACTGAGCAAAAAACACGAAATATTTCATTTCATGCGTAAGTACAATTTTTAGTAACAAATACCCCTTGCTTTGATAAAATATCGACAGATTGTGTTCCGTAGCACACTAATAAGCTATTAATAGGTTATTGTGAATAGAAATAATGAATTAAAATGTTATTAAAATTACAATAATAAATGTATTATCCAAAAAATGTATGTGACAAGGTTAAATTGTCATCCTCGAAACAAATGTCAGGCAGTCCGCCATTTTAAACTACTTTTTGACTTAGTAATGTTAAAGATTTTATGGGGATACCAGCTAAGGTACTCATAATTTACCCTAAAAGTGGGGTCTTTTTTAACCGACTTTCAAAAAAAGAGGTTTTTCAATTCGACCGTAAGTATATATATATATATTTTTTTTATTATTCAATTTTAAGCCGTGCAATAGTGAAACTGTTGTTACAGATTTCCAAAGGACTCTTCAATCCGCCAATTATGGATTCGAGCCACAGGCCGACAAAACTAGCAACCAACCAAATATACTCGAGTATGCTCTAGACATTTTGAACAAAGTTGTTTTAGAAAAACAGTAAAATATGACATATTTAAACCCGTTATCTATTCCTACGCGTCATGTCATCGAGCAGGTTAGTTACTTTTATGGTATTTATTTACGTACTCTAAAAGTGATTATTATAATGTTATAAACATAATATTATATTCAGAGTCTTGTGTAGAGCCTACTGAAATTTACCTACATATTATGTTCACTAAAAGTACTATTTTTTTACTGTAAAATAACGATGGAAATGGAAATCTTGTCTACATTTAACGAACGCCTCTACTATTCCTATTTTATATATTATTGCTTTGTTTTAGTAAAGCCGACGAAATATTTATTGGAAGACGTATAGTGAATATACCTAAGTCGTAAAAGTCACTCCAAAAATTTCCATTCATGAACTCTTGAACTGCGGTGAATAGTCGAATGAGATTATATCTATAAATTGTAGTTGGTATAAGAAATAAATTAAAAATTTAAATGTCCCCGGAAATGCTGGTAAGGGATCCACACTTTATACAGGCATGAAAAGGAAAATACCAAATGCTTAAACGAGGAGGAAGAAATTCGTGCATCTACTTCCAATAGCAAACGGTATGAATACAGTTACGGAAATAATCATTTTGAATAACGACCCATATAATATGTTGTAATATACCAATAATTATAAAAAAATGCAAATATTATAATAAAATCATTTAAATAATGACTATATGCACAGATTACCTTTAAACACCTTATTTTTTATTTTATATACTTTTTTACGTATATACTTTATTAGTTATTTTACATTAATTTCAATATTTATTAAAATACACATCTATTTGTTAAAATACACGACCGGTTTCGACGAAGTCATCGTCGGTGTAGGTATATATTATAATAAAGTGAAAAAAAGTGCAAGTACATAGTTTGTGTTTTATTACTACATAAAAAGAATGTCCGCCAAGAAATTAAAGTACATTCGATAACATAAATAGAGTACCGACATACATAAATTATTTTTACGTCCGCGTCTGTGATGAAAATAATTATGATGTAAAGACGTTTTTTTAAAACCTTGGGTTTTGTTGTATGGTATGTTTTGGGCATACAAAGTAGCAGCCAATGCTACTTTGTATGCGCAAATGGGAACCGTTGGTACATTTACACGTCATAAACGTAACATAATATTATTTCCTGCTTTATCCGTTCCAAATTTCATAATTTAATGGAAACAAATATATAGATGAACAAACTTTCTCTTTAATAAATTTGTATTTTACTGTTCTGTAATCTTTGTTAGTCCCGAGTAGCAACATTCCTGAATAAATTGGGTATATTTAAATGGGGTTGGCAACACAGATAGTGTATATACTTTTCGTTTGTCCCTTTCGGCTGTGGCAATGTGTCAAATCTAGAGGATTCTTTATCTAAGCGGCAAAATACATTTACTAGCCGCAAATAATATTTTTATTATAAAGAGGAAAAAGGATCCGAAACTTGAAAATTATTGACACAATTGGTGCAAATGAGACCTCAAGTATTAGCGCTAGATTTCCATACTGGATGGTTAGTATAGCGTTTATTTTAATGATTGGGTTATTTGAACTTTAATGGTAAAATAATACTGTTTACAAATTACTATACCATCGCCGTCAACATCCATTTAAAAAAATGTTAAGTCACATAAATGTCATCGGACTGTCAGAAAAATGTGCTCATTTTGACATTAACATATTTTTCATTTTCAAAGTCGGTGTGATTGCTTATTGCATCATAGTTTTTTGAAATAAATACAATAAAAATGGGTAATGCAAGTGCAAAATCGGTGGACGTAAAAGTACCGGAGCCTCCTGCGCCTGCTAATGCAGAGAAACCCAAACTGAAACCTTGCTGTGCTTGTCCTGAAACGAAAAGAGTAAGAGATGCTTGGTAAGGACATATCCATTAAATAATAAATAATATAACCTTTCTGAAATACATATTATAAATATTACATAACCTATATGAGTAAGATGTCAACGAGATAGACAGGCAAGACAAATGCTATTATGATCATTTATTGAACCTTTATATTTTGACCATGGGGAACTATACCACTGTGTTAGTTCAGTAACTCCAGTTGTCAGTTAATCTTCTATTAAAGTTGTACGAATTGTATGAAGGCATTGACGCTAGTGATTCATTCATGAATCACTAGTGTAATATAAATAGCTGGAACAGACTAGAACATCCTTGCTCATTCACTATTTCATTATCTATTATTTATATGTTACAAAAATTACTGGGTAATATAATATATTAAGAGCTTAGCCCAATAACTCACTAGCTATTTTATGCTTTTAATTTCTTATTTCATTTACACCTAAGTCTCATATAATTCTGCTTTAGTAGAAACCAGTTAACATGTATATTATTTTCTATTACAGTATTATTGAAAATGGTGAAGAAAACTGTGGTCCGTTGATTGAGGAGCACAAAGCATGTATGAGGAAGTTGGGTTTTAATATTTAAATTAACAAGTCATGATTTCATGACTGATTTAACCTCTGAACCATAATTGTTAGGAACCTCAGTTAACATAATATATAATAATTGTTATAAATTCCAAGAGTAATATCAAATTAATTCCTTCATTACTCTTTTAAATATTAAGTGTAGTGATATGTCTGTAGAACATAATACACCAAATATTATAATATAGCAACTGAAATTTCATTATAATATTTTCTGAAGAAAATTCAATACAGCATATATTTCGGAAAACTCATACCACACATAAATACTGCATATTCAACTAAAGATGCAGCATAAAATGTTTCCCAGATGTTGTGTAGGATGTTGTAATGTAATAAGTAATTATGAGATCAAATTATTCAGTAGTTCTTTTGCTATAATTATTTAAAAAAAAACTGAAAATTACTTCTATAATCGTCGTTTCGTCTAAAAAAAGTCATCATAGTCCTTAATTCATTAGATAGATTATTGAGGAAGAAATTGATTTGGCTGTTATTTTGTATTACCTATAAACATTAGATTTTGACGACCTCCGTAGCGCAGTTGGTTGAGCGCGTTGGCGCTCGAACGAAAGGTCGCGGGTTCGAATCCCGCCGAGGGAACAAAAAGTTTTCAATGTTCCTGGGTCATGGATGTGTATTAAATTTGTGTATAATATAATAAAAATCTTAAATACGTGTATAGTATAAAAGTATTAAATATATTTCCGTTGTCTGGTACCTGTATACAAGTTCTTCGGATACTTAGCACAGGGCCAGATTGACGTGGTGTGAAGCGTCCATAGATATTATTATTATTATTATTATTATTATTAGACATTGCCAGACACTGGTACATTATTTTACTAAATTCTTGTAAAAATGTTTCATCACTATTTTACCAATATTTTAGAAGAGAGTGAAATTAGGAAAAATTCAATTAATTTAAAGTTTACAAATTTGAGTATAAACAAAAAATAAATAGTGTTATACACCATAGCCAAGGTATTTGTTGAGTTCAGTCTATATGTTTAGAAATTGTTTTTATTTAATTAGGTACTAGCCAAAGAAGCACCATGTTAATGAAATTTAACAGCAACATGAGGTTATTTAAATAGTTAGTGTTAAGAATGTCGTATTTAATTTTGTTTTGATTCTGTGTAAATAAATGTCTTCTTCATTGTCTTCGTATATTTCTTTACCTCTGACCACAACCCTTAGACCCAAACAAGCCCATGTACGTGAATAATGCTTAAAAGGCTGTTACTATATTATCATAAAATTACTCTGAGTGCTATGCCGTCTTTTGTGGTCTATCAGTTTTATGTAAATCTACACTATCTACACTAATATTATAAAGAGGAAAGATTTGTATTTTTGTATGTAACGACTTAACTCAAAAAGTACTGGACCGATTTTAATAATTCTTTTTTTATTAGAAAGCTACATTATCACTGAGAAACATAGGCTATATAATAAAAATCAATTGCTGTTCGTTAGTCTCGCTAAAACTCGAGATCAGCTGAACTGATTCGGCTATTTGTGATCTTGAAATAAGGAAGGTTTACACGGTTTCCATGCTCAACAAAGTGGGCACGGGTCAGCTAGTCTCGGATAAAAGAGTGACACAAGACGGTGTCAAGCACAACTTATATTTTCACAGTAGTGACAAATGTGGAGCATGAAGTCTTCTTGACTCTCTGTGGCTGAGAGAGACCTTATTGTTTACAAAATATCTTAATAGATATGAAACTCGTTTCCACTTTTTTGCTATTCGATTATTGTAGGCGTATTAATAAATAAATAAATAAAAAGTCTTTATTTCAGGCATCAGCAATTCACCCATAATTATGTAAAAATAAAACATTGTATATAATATATACTAGGTACTATAAAGTACCAACTTATCCTTAGAAGAAAAAAAACGTGAAGACAGCTTAGTCTTAAGCTTTATTTTCTAGCTATTTAAAAACTGTTGTAGCTATTCTAATCCTATTATGCTCTCCTCTTAGTGCTATTTGCCACCAGTTTGTGCCGGCGATTTTTTTTAAATTTCATCGTTCTATTGAGTCAGGTATTGCTCTCTTTATTTTCCTTGAGGTCCTATCCACATGGCCACATTTCCTTGAGGTCCTCTACACAATGTAGTGTAAATAATAAAATAGCCGCATATGACCACAAAATCTGTCTGCCCAATTCAGATTTTAAGGGCTCCGGGCCAGAACCTGGGTACGTCCTGAGTCCTGTCCCTACTGAGCTTTGTTCACAATATATTATGATCACATTCAATCATAACTGTCTCTTCTGTTACTGGATATATCATAGAGTTGGGTGTCGCCTATTAAGTTACCTATTTATGTACATTGTACTACATAATACATATCTAGCAATATTTATTACTTGGATGATGAAATAATATAGCCTCTTTCATCATTAGGTTAAAATCAATAACGTGTGATCCTTCGAAAGTCAAGATCTATAAATTGTCCAGTGAAACCACAGTCATGACCTACGCGACCTAGGTCTTCCACATATTGTAAATAAATTGTTTACGGATTGCAAAGTAAACAACGATTTAAAATAATTATTAAAAACTAGTTGAACCGACAGAAGTTATGTTTAAGTTAGAATTATATTATAGAAACGTTACATAAAGTTTCTACCCCAACAACACACCCACATACCTACTACTACTTGCTACTTATGGCATAAAATAAACACATTAGGTATAAAAAGTTATCGACCACTGAGGGTTGAAGATCAACAGCCAAACTGTGAAAACCAGCGGTCGCCAACCTTTTGGCAGACATAGGCAAACTGGCCATATTACAAAATAAATAGATAAAGGCGGGGCCGCACTTGTAAGATAATTTTGTACATGTAATATCTACCACTATCTACTTAATTATTGTGGTCACAAGGACCATATGCAACGGGAAATAAGGTGAGCGGGGACTGTACTATAGCTTTAAAATATGGGCAACGGATCACATCAACGATTTTTAGTTACGTGAAATCTTCTCTAGCATCGAAAATTATGTACCTAAAAATAAAATAGAATAATAGTAGATATTAGTTATTATATTTTATATTTATAATATAATAATAATAATAATAATATAATTTTATTTGCGAAAATATGGTACAATAAGCTGATACAGTTTAACATAGTCTCACATATTTTTGTCGAATTTTTCTCGACGTGCAAATGTTGTCGGTAAGTTAACAATGGTTAGTCAACTCTAGTCAAATATTTTACATTCTAATCATTAGTACATTACACAATAGTCTTATTAATATATTATACAAATAAAAAAAAAAAGTTTTAAGTCAATTTCACAATAGTACAACTTTTAGTAAATTCTTCAATAATATAAATTAACCAGCTACATTAAATTATTATATAACTGATATCCTTCCTTCTATCCTTAAATGTAATACAAAACATATAGAAAGTTATAAAATATTTTATGTAATTCTATAATACTGGTTATACGAAACAAAACTTTTTGTAATTTTGTCTGTCTTCAAAGTATTCTTTATTAGAATAAAAACATTTATCTAGTAGCCAAGAAAATAACTCCTTTTTAAATTTATTATATATGGACAGATCTTTTAATTTTTTCGGTAATGTATTATATATTTTTATTGACATACAAAACACATTTCGACTATAAATTTCTAAATTTTGTTTTTCTGTCTAAATTTTATAAAATTATTCTTTCTCGTTAGGTAGTAAGAATAATTGTTTTAATGGTTAAATATTATTTTACAAAACTTAACACTTTTTAATACATTTTTGGAGAAAACTATTGTAAACAATGTTTTATCTTGACGTGGTTTCTCTGTATCGAAGTTATCAAGTGTATCATTATTGAGTTATTAATACATTTAATAGTGGATAACTGTGATCATATTTATCGCATTACGTAAAAATGTAGAGTTCACTTACATCGCTTTATCTCGCAAGCAATTCTCGTTTATTTTAACGTAAATATTCATCTGGAACGGAACTCGGTGTCGTTTGTTTTTTTTTTGTGTTACATATTAAGTATTATAATAAAATTATTTTAAAATGAGAGGAAAACGAAATAATAAAAGGAACAGTGAGAACGAGTCTGCGGCTAGTTCTTTTCAGTCTACCGATAGTTTTGGGTAAGTCTTTCTAGTAGCATAATAAATATGCTTTTATAAGCTTGGGTTGTATGTATGTACTTATTTATGTAAGTATGCAGGTAACGTAATCTTTGAGCATATTTTTATTATTTGAAATTTTGCATACGTATCAATGATCATGGACCATGCAATTAAGTGTGCTATTTTTTTTAAACGATTTCTTTTTCCATAACATAGTAAAATAATGAAAATTAAAACAACGTTATATCGTCAATCTAATATAGTTATAAATTATTATGACTATTGTTCAAAATATTTCCTTATAAATATTCATTTATTTACTTTTAATTTAAGTTACAAATATTTAAATAATATGCAGCTTGTTATAGTTGTTGTAAAAGTGTAAAATTAAACTGAGTTTAGTACCTACAAGTCAAGCTGATAATAAGTCTCAGGACTGTTTTAGGACCTTGATATTTTTATGTAACCCTAAAAGGACAATTTAACTTTACCTTCATCGAATTTTTAATCGAATGTAATTTGAATAATTTTGTTTAAGACCTTGTCGATAGTGCCAAAAGGAAATGCCTATCAATGACACACAATACGTGTTACGATTATAAATTACTTTTATTGCACCAAAAATTGCTAAACACGTTTTAAAGGACGTTAAAACACTTTTAGGTCTTAAGATAGATACACTTTGTAATATAATTTATATCAAGGATTACAATTATCACGTAAATAGGTATTTTACCGATTTTTTTACCTAAACCACTGAACTTGTAGCTCTAATTTTGAGCCTTACACATGCTTTTGTCCATTGACGACTCTACATTCAAGGAGCTTAATCATCATGGAGAATCTGAATGTTCCTCATATCCCCTGAGGGCTCACGTGTTCGGTGGTGGTATTAGAGGAATCAGGAAGTTCGATGAGACTATGGATACTGAAAAAAATTTTAGTTAAACAATTATTGTTATTTAAATTAATGTATCTATGACACTATTTAATATCTAATATTTAGTTGATCATATGCTAAGTGAACACCAATTTACTTTTTGTTTTGTTTAAATTATATGTTTACCAAATAAAATTTCTTTTCCTTCTTTCAAAACTAATGAGCTAGTAGGTACCACCGATAGGATCCGCAGTAGCCTGTTCCTAGCTTAGATATTTTAGAATAGGTACAACTTAGATCACTGAACTACGATGTTCGCGCGAAAAATTTACAACTAAGTACCTATATCGAATGAGAATTGTATAATCACGACAGCGTATACAAGCCGACAGTTACCGAAACTTTCACGTTGAGATAAACGTGTAATGTTCAGATAAAATGTGCCCACATGTAGGTTCACGTGCCCGCGACTTCGTTCGCGTGGTTGTCGGAAACACTATCGTGATTATCTTTTGATTGCGTACGTTGGTTTTCGTTATTATGATTATTATTTATGCAGCGCACGCAACGAAAGTTCTCAAATGTGAATAGTTTTTGCAACATTTCTCACCGACACTTCGTTCCTATTGGTCTCAGCGTAATGTTATACAGCCTAAAGCCTTCCTCTATAAATGGACTATCCAACAAAAAAAATCTTTTTTCAAGTCGGACCAGTAGTTCCTGAGATTAGCGCGTTTAAACAAACGAACAAACTCTTCCGCTTTATAGTATTAAAATATAGATTGTTATAAATTCGGATGTTGAATGTATATTGTATAATGTATATAATTATAAACTGATAAGAAGTCACGAAAGTTGTAGCAAGCTTTTGTGACGCTCGGACAAAGTTACAAGCGAGAGTTCAAGGTGTATTATTGAAGTAAACAATTATGTGCATTATGCATTTTACAAGGAAAATGCATTTAAATAACTATAGAACATTTAATTTGGTTTAATTTTACTTATGTCCATGCTTTTAGAATCTTTGGGGGTGTCTGCTCAGATCTTTCTGACGGTGAATATGAGAAGCATACTCATGAACAGTAAGTAGTGTTTTATTTTATTTGTCATTGTTAAAGATGCTGTTTTAGTAGATTATATACTTAATTGTTTTATGTTATAACGTTTTCTCAATGTTTCAGCACAGACCGAAGTCCGGATAGTCACAAAAGTTTTAGAATACTGGACCATGAAAGAACGCCACTGTTGCAGAGTCAGACCATACCCATCGTGTACAAGGCCATAAATAACAACTCCGATGCACCGGTGAGATTTTTTTATAAACATTTTACTTGGCATAAAATTTAAATATATTATATCTAGCAATATCCCGCGAAACAATTATAACCACAACCTGCAAGCAGATGAGTGAGTGTACGCATAGGCATGCGTTTGATGCACCTCCCTCCTCCCACACTGCTTATGCGTACACTCGCAAGCAAAAAACATGAAAACACCACCACCACACAAGCAATAATGTTAACATGATCGTGCAAAGTCCCACCACCATGCAGGTTGCAAAACTCGACGCGCGTTTCGCTCCGACCCCGGAGCATCCTCAGTGTTCGTTAAGTCACTTAACGAACATTGTTCGCAGAGTCTACATCCTGAGGATGCTCCGGGGTCGAGTTTTGCAACCTGCATGGTGGTGGGGCTTTGCACGATCGTGTTAACATTATTGCTTTTGTTGTGGTGGTGTTTTCATGTTTTTTGCTTGCGAGTTTACGCATAAGCAGTGTGGGAGGAGGGAGGTGCATCAAACGCATGCCTATGCGTACACTTACTCATCTACTTGCAGGTTGTGGTTATAATTGTTTCGCGGGATATTGCTAGATATATTATATTAAAATTTTATGCTATGGATTTCCGCAAAGTAACGCCTGATTCCATTAACTATTTTACTTGGCTCCATTGAGAGCCAATTCTTGTTTTTATAATCGTTATACACGGTTGAATCTAGTGAAAGAGTCTTCCGTTATAGAAGGTTCCTAAGCTTGGCGCTGTGATGGCGTATGTTAAATTCACGTAATCTTAGATCAACACATCCTCTAGAGTATAATCACTCATTAATATTATAGCCTGTATATTTATAATTGCCGCGGGATTTATTTCACGAAATATTTATTATACCTACTCTATTCGTCATCTCCGTTAGTTCAAACTTGGCTTGACCCCGCGATAGCCAAAATATACTAAAACTGGACCCATACAGAAAAATAGTATCCATATTTTTGATCACGAGAATTAGGGTGAACTTTTTGTCGAAACTTTGAACTTATAATATACACCATACTGATTGCTATAAAAAAAAAAAAAAAAAATCTAGGACTGAATCTAATCGGTCACCCACCATCAATCACTATAATGTAGTGTAGTACGTACGTCATACAAAAAGTTCGTTTTTTTATTTATTTAATTAGAACTGGAAACTAAGTCCTTTGCTCAACAAAAAGTCGTTTAGAAGTAGGGTTGTCATCCGTTGATCCGTCCGGGTTTCCCCGGACTTGTCCTACTTTAAAGGGCTTCCGGACGGGACGGCTGATATCCGAATTTCGATTTTTTTAATGTTTTGAGTTTATGGAATTTGGTGAGGCGAATATTTGTTGGTTTTGAGCTCCAGAGTCCGGGTTTTAACGCGTTACATCCTAGTTTTTTTAATTTTGAAGACGGTAACCCTATTCAGAAGTAATATGATTGAAAAATCAGCTAGATAGAGTTCTACTAATACCGGCTTCTGATTATAATAATTTTTGTATTGCGTAAATTGTGGCCCTATCACCGCACAATAAAACGGTGGTAAAACAACAATGTTTTGATACTTTTGTGTAATCGAGCATAAAATTAACAAAATATTATTTTAGTGCTAAGCAATTTGTTCTTACGTTACATTATCTTGTAATTGTGTAATAAGTGTAAGAACTAGATAGACTACTGTTGTTCATATGAAAGTATACAAACTTTCATATGAACAACACCTATATATGAATGTACCACTGAAGGTATGTTGATGAAATTTCGTATGGTACTAGTTTGGGCTCCGAAATAAAACATGCTTATCCCGAAAAGTAAAGTGTTCTCGTAAGATAGGTCCTGTATATTTCCGTGTGTGGAGTTGCAGGTGGGCTATTATTACATGATAATGTGGCGTGTCATCAAAGGCCTTAGGCCCGCTACAAAGAACCGAGCTGTCATGTAAAATGACAGCGGGGTTATTTTTTTTTTCTTTCTAATGGCATGCGCTTTGTGCATAGCCAAAACAGCGGGGTTTCTCGCTCTCTACTTCGCGCTATATTATTGATTAGGTAGATGTATTTTAAAATTTAAATGATAATTACTAGCTGTGCCCGCGACTTCGTTCGCGTGTTTTTCGGAAACGCTATCGTGATTATCTTTTGATTGCTCACGTTGGTTTTAGTTATTATAATTATTAAAATGGACTAATTCTTTCCTACATATTTTTTGAGTAACTGAAACCGTTTATGCAGTGCACGCAATGAAAGTCCCCAAATATGAATAATTTTCCCAGTTTTTGCAACATTTCTCACTGACGCTTCGCTCCTATTGGTCGCAGGCCGCAGCTTAATGTTAGCCTAACGCCTTCCACTATAAATGGACTATCCAACAAAAAAATAAATTTTCAAACCGGACCAGTAGTTCCTGAGATTAGCGCGTTTAAACAAACAAACAAACTCTTCCGCTTTATAATATTAAGTATAGATTACTGTATATTATAAACTGTGACTGTATAACATGCTAGTGTTCCTGATAAATCTGATTATACACCATTTATACACGAGTCTACGAGTTTCATTTGGGGAGACTTCCGACCTTCGCCGTCATCACATGCCCTAAAATACCATACAACCAACCAGTGAGTAATGTGATGGTATTCGTAAATTATCCTTCCACTCCTCTTTTGGCTTTAAAAGGCTTTCAATTTTACAGTAAACATGTTTGTGAAGTAAGTTACAATAAATAAATAAGAATAATAAAGTAGGCTGATAGTATTTGACAGAATTTGGCAGCCGCTATTGGTTATTACACACTACCTTGATAATTCGTCCTTTTGGGCGTTCGATGGGCAACCATAAGCACTTAATAATCAGACTATCTGTCACTTGACCTTAGTATGAAAAACATTTTCCTTATTTTTTCGTCTTTTTCCTTAAATTGCCTTCGAATCAGTACAGATTTAGTAGTCTAGTCATCGCAGTTTCTCACGGGCTATATTTAGCCTGTCGCGTGTCGTTCGTCGTCGATAACCTCGCACGTAACTCATCTGTCGAAAATATGTTTATTGGGTAGCGATAACCTCATTGGGGATGCTTTTGAATGATCGCAGATGCCGTAATTTAACAATTACGGGGGGCCCATCTGTAAACGTTGGAAATTATAATAACAGCCATACGTGATTTATACTAACAGATTTATTGCCAAGAATATTTTCAAGTCCGCTTAGGACAATGAATGCTGATCATCTGATTGTTTGTCAAGGAAGATGATCGGATGCGTCGGAGCGTCGGATGAGTATGTCGCCCTGGGGCCTTACTCTCCAAACTGATATGATTTTGATTCATATTCGATCGTGCAGCATACTCCCGAATAAATTGACGTTTGTTTATTTTGATTATCAGTCGATTGATATGGTTGGGAGTAGAAAAAGTGACGATCTAACGATTTTCTTTATTCTGGTTAGTTTCAAAGTAATCCAGCAAATAAAACACCAAAAGCCGTTGATATCGAACTGATCCGATTCTCGATTGTGTCGGGAGTAAGCCTGTTGGGTATGTCGTACTGGTTTGCGCATTGTGAGACTTAAAGAGAAAACAGCACGGGCTAGACTAGAAAACCCAATAGGTAACTAACCTATTTATAAAATCTATTGCTGTCTCGCAGTGCTCTAGCTAGCCAGCACTAGCGCGATAGCATGGATCAATAATACTATTGGACACTATTGGTATTATTGATCCATGCTATCTTTATTACGTACAAGTACTAACTATTATAAGTACAAGAATTCGACGTTTTTGATACTCATTCAAAACTTAACCGCTTTAGGTACTTTTTTCATTATATTTATAGGTAAACTAATAAAAACTGGAGATATGTTCCTATGTTGCGATTTTATTACAAAATGTACTAAAATTTGTTTTCTGGATGTTTTAACACAGCCAAAAATAGTATACATAGATATTCTGGAAAAAAATGTTACTCTAGAGCAAGTGGTTCTTAACCTTTTCGTGATGAGGGACCATTTGCATTTTTTTGTCTTGCCATGGATCACTTGGCAAGACAAAAAATTTAGTGGTAAATTTAAATTAATAAAGGATCTATATATATCTATAAATAAAACGTACCTACAACCTATTTTCTATTACCCAGTTTCATCACCTTTATTAATACTAGATGTCGCTATTATAAAAGTGAATTAGCTGAATCGCGCTATCGAAGCGTTTTGAACTTTTTGGTATAGATCTCCGACGCCTAACGCATTATTTTGTAAATCATTCTGTTCGAATTTTCATGTGGTGATGATTATTCCGAGGGCTTCGCGGACCACGTCGTGTGCTTCCAGGGACCACCAGTGGTCCGCGGACCACCGGTTAAGAATCACTGCTCTAGAGGTATTATCCAGTAGGAAACAGGGGTCCAGGAGGACACCTATTTCTGTATGGAAAAATGGCCCTTGGGTTTCCTTGGAAGACAGTGTGCTGATATGTAATGCGTACTCACTAAAATAAACTCCTGCGCTGCTGGTCTGATTTTATCATTTTAATGAAACTAACCACCGCCATCGAAAATCGATGGAAAAATTATTTTTAAGTTAGCTGATGACAATGATGGTGTAGGACAAAAAGGACAAAAAGGAAAAGGTCTACTAATACTAAACTACTTACTATATATCACATATTGAAATAAAAAGGTACCTAATAACATAGACCAAAAATACACAATAATAATAACATTTTACATAGTTCGAAATTAATTTCGCATAATTGCCTATAACGCCTTCATTAATCTTATTTATTCGTTCACAACGCAATAAAATTATTTTATTTCATCATATTTTATCAACATTTCAATGGCCTTTAATTGCGTTGTAAAAAAATAAATGATTAAAAAACTATAACCCGACTTCACAAAAAATGGGTCTAAAAAGTCTGAAACAAGAAAATAATTCCATTTGAAATCTAGAAATGCATAGGTACAAAAATGGTCAAGGTAGAGCCGTGGTCGCAACCGCTATTGGCATCGAGCCTTAAATTTTTTTTCTACCGTATTTCGGTGTAAACTAATGCTTAGATTTTATTAGCGGGTACGACCACGGCTCTACCTTGACCATTTTTGTACCTATGCATTTCTGGATTTCAAATTGAATTATTTTCTTGTTTCAGACTTTTTAGACCCATTTTTTGTGAAGTCGGGTTATAGTTTTTTAATCTTTTTTTTATTTAATACTTTTCTGTTTCCACATCAAATATAATAATTATTATATTTTTATTTAATTGTCCATTACATAGAAAGTATCAACTCCTAGATACTACGTGTACG
Organism: Celastrina argiolus; assembly: GCA_905187575.2. Taxonomy (NCBI): domain Eukaryota; kingdom Metazoa; phylum Arthropoda; class Insecta; order Lepidoptera; family Lycaenidae; genus Celastrina; species Celastrina argiolus. Next base: position 13,901,863 of record LR994595.1, on the reverse strand, counting down.
ACCGCATTTTAAACCTTTATTTAGAATTTAACAATAAAATATAATAATAAATAAAAAATATAAATACATATTCGTAATGTGCTTGCCAAGACCTATCTTTTGATACCAAACACGAGACAAATATCTTAATTTTTTTTTGGAGATGGTTTATGAGGTATAATTTTCCAAGTCCAAAATTTTTCAAAAAATTATATAGCCTACGAGGTAACATACATACATACATACATACATACATACATACATACATACATACATACATACATACATACATACATACATACATACATACATACATACATACATACATACATACATACATACATACATACATACATACATACATACATACATACATACATACATACATACATACATACATACATACATACATACATACATACATACATACATACATACATACATACATACATACATACATACATACATACATACATACATACATACATACATACATACATACATACATACATACATACATACATACATACATACATACATACATACATACATACATACATACATACATACATACATACATACATACATACATACATACATACATACATACATACATACATTCATACATACATAGACTGCCAAAATCATTCAGCCTTCCTTTTGGCTTCGCCGAAGTCGGGTAAATACGCATATACGCATTTCCTTCCCAAAAATACTAAGATATACTTACATAGATCTAAATAAGTACCTATTTTATTAATATAAACGTATCTGATTAAAAACCGGTCAAGTGCGAATCAGAGTGCGAATCAGAGCCCACAAAGGGTTTGCCCAAAAATGCGAGCAAAAAAAAAGTCACGTTTGTTGTATGAGGACTGAGGACTGAGGAGCCCCCTTTAAATATTTTATTTTTAATATTTGTTTTTATTGCAACAATAGAAATATCTCTATGAAATATATAATCTGTGAAAATTCACCTGTCTAGCTATTATCTGCACGTTCTTGAGATACAGCCTGACAGGCGGACGGACAGCGAAGTTTCAGTAACAGGGTCCCGTTTTTACCCTTGAGGTACGAAACCTAAAAAAACTGTTCTAGTGCAAATCGGACTCTAGCATGCAGGGTAGGTTAAGTAGGGTAGGTAAATACTCGGACAACCCAATGGTATTGTTTGGATACTGTGGCGTACTCCCGTCTCCCTGTATACCTATAATAAAGTAAATTATGTATTACTTCATGAACAATGTTTTCGGATTGATATTCAATTATTAAAAAATCATCACAAAATGACAAGAAGTATCACAGGGAAAAACTATGTACTCCTAAGTTTAACAACGAATATGGCAAAAGAACGTAACAATATCTAATTCCCCACAAAATCAATAACCTAGCTTTAGAAACTAAAAATTACGAACACAAATAATAAACAAAATTTTAAATACTTAAAAACTCATAATATAATTAAACACGCTGTATAAAAATTACTATCTGCTGTTTACTGCAATGTGCACGCACGCCGGTCGCCGCGCTGTGGTGTGCGTAGTCAGTCAGTAGTGCGTATTGTGCCTTTATCTGGCCGCTCGATGCAACTTACCCTGTGTTCCAGGACCTAATAGTAAACGAAAAAAACGTTTTTTTCATTCAGATTTGCGTTTCATTAGCACTGTTTAGGGTCGTTTTGAACTGTTTTCATAGGTACTGTCAGCTGTCAATGTCAGCGTTATGAATGATCTGAACGTTTAGAGCGTCTCCTGGAACACGGCCATAAATGACGAGTTTTGGATGTTATTACATTGTGTACCTATCTTATATAATTAGCTTGTACTTAAATGAGGTAGTATAAATTTTACCATAAAAGTTTATTAATATAGTAGATTAATATAATTATTGTAAGAGTACTTTTATAAATATTGATAATATAGTTGAGAATGATATGTCTGGACAAACTCGACAAGAGTTTATAGGTGTCGCAGTCATCTGATTGAATCCGCTATTTAATTGAATGACTAGCGCTTTCACTGAATCCTGTTTTTACCAACAAATTTTAGAATCCGAGACTAGGACAGTCATTTAATATTTTAGTTTTAAACTTCGAAATTTCCGAATGTGTACTATTATAACGTATATTAAAGTAAATGAATCAAAAAATATATCAACACATTGCTAGCTGTGCGAGCTGTTTGACGCCATTATATAACCGCCTAGTGATTCAATTAAATAACCAGATTCAATAAGATGACTGCGACATAGGCATATCGTAAACAAAATTGTATTTAGTTTTAAGATTTGAAATAAATAAAAAAGCAAACGGTAAATGCTATTTGTTGTGTGGAAGCCCGTAAATATTTATTTCATTCTGATTAGTATTGGCATGTAGGTATTGGTTTCTAAATATAACTACTATTATTTGTAAACATTTCAACACAGTTCATGAGATAAAACGAAGTCATATTAATAACCTCATTACTAATGCATAATACTCTAAGGGCCGATTTTTCAATCGTCAGATAACTTTTATCTGTTGAATAAACATGTGACTTTGACATTAATTGTTCCATACAAAATCTGTCAAAGTCACATAGGTATTTATTCCTTAGATAAAAGTTATCTGACGATTGAAAAATCGGCCCTTAAAAGAATAAACTTTTGAAAACATAGAAACATTTTATTGCGGCTTACATGATCACAATAAATAAAAAAAAATTGGATTATGGATATGCCCAGGGGCCAGGGTCTTCAGTGCTCCGAAGCTAGATCCGCCTCTGTAAACTTTAACTCCGGCTCCACACTACTCGCGAAGTTGAACGAAGTTAGACGAATAGGATAGTGTAGAGAATAGAGATGCACTTCGGCTTACCTCGTCAAACATTACTATAGTACTTCGCCGTACTTCGCCGAGGAACTCCGCGAGTAGTGTGGAGCCGAGGTTAGAGTTAGGGTGCCCGACTTTATGTATTTTTCTAATTTTCTACCGAGTTTGATGCAGATTGTTCCACTATAATTTTGGCATTATATATAGTACGTCCCATTTAAATTTTACCTAAACGTAAAGAAATCAAAACACCGAAATTTTCACATACTTAGTTATTGTGAACACTTTCACCGGAATATTAAAGGATCATACTTCATTGTCCACTACATTTTATAAAAAATAAACTATAATTAATAAATAAACATCAAATGTAAAACATTCACAGTAAAATACGCCATTTTGCCAATGCCGACTGTAGAATATAGATTGGTTGTGTCATAGACGGGTTTTGTTTACGTCTGGGTTAAAATTAAACGGGACATATCTTTATGTATGTTTACTTCATCGTAGTACTTACTACTTACGTAGTAACTATTTAGTAATTTGTGCTACAAATTTTTATGTAGGCATAAAAAACATTACTTGCGATAGTGACAAACCAAAATATCAAAAACCAATGACCTATCATGTTTATTGTTACTACTCGCCTTGATCTCTGTTATCAGTCACAAGATTATATTTTAATACAGCTCCAGCGACTGCGTCTTTGTTCGCGTAAAAAGCTCTAGCTTTTTTGAAGTCGCAGGCCAACAAACGTAACCTTTCTCAGCCAGGAGCACGATTCTCGGGCAGTGGAAAAAAGTTCGAATATTAGTATATCCCGCTTGCACGCGCGCTAAATCTCATTTGCATGAGCGGGACAGACCGATAGTAAAAACTAAGTTCGAGGCCTGAGAATCAGGGCCCTGCAGTTCAATTATCTAAGCGACCGGTTGAGGCTGTGCTCGTCGCTGTGATCACGAATGTCGCCGCCGTCACATCGTCGGTTGTCGATAGCATACAAACTAATATTGGGGAACACCAACTATTACAGCCGTTGGAATCTTGGTTGTCACGATTTTTACGCGTAGAAAATTTCACTGTTTATTACGGTAGCTATTGGCCATACCCCATAGTCCATACCTACTTCCTATCCAACCGGCATGACGCTGTGGAGTTGATCCAATCTGCAGTCAGTCTTTCGGCCTGACCGAGCATACCATCTCGCTCGGTCGGAGATCTCCCTTTGGGGCTTTCACTCGTACTTCCACAGATAATTCTTGTCAGACAATCAGGACGTGATCAGCGTGCATTGGCCATACTCGTGAACCACACTTATTGTTGTTCCAACTCGTAATCGGACCCAAGACTTTCGGACGCGAAAGCTTCACATAATTAAGTGCATTATTCATTGTTTTATTTAGTGTTGTATGTCTTTCAGACGCCAGAGGAAATCTTCGGGAGTGATATACTGACCACGCTCAAGCGGACCAGCACGAAGTCCAAGACTGATCCCAACAAACAGAGCTCTCTAGTCACCATGTAAGTAAAACGTTTTAAGATTAAGGCAGTTGTGTCAAGTCCGTGATTTCGTCCAACAAAGCAATGCTAAAAGACGCAAATTTTACAGTTAAATACATTTTTTTTGATTTCGCAAGGGAATTGCATTACGCATCCCATGTGGGACTCCCGGCTCACTACGGCCGGTTGACCCACTAAAACCACTTGCGGATTGCCATCAGCCGTTATGTTGGGTGGAGTGCCTGGATCTGTCTAAAGAGAGGCTACTCCTCCCTCACAGTTAAATACATACTCCGGTCTCCGACATAAGTGATCAGCTATTACAGTTGTCCGCTAGTAAATAACATACAAAGGAGGTTGCAAAGTTGATTTGAAAAAGTTCCTGCAACAATCTATACAAATAAATAAAATTGAAGTGTCTGTTTGTAACTTTAACAACAAATTACCAATGTTTTACTAAATGCATATGACATTATAAAGGATACTGAAAACGAAAATGCAATTTAAAGTTTTTTGTCTGTCTGTCGACATGTCTGTTCGTTCCGGCTAATCTCTGGAGCGGCTGGACAGATTTTGACGAGACTTTCACTGGTAGATAGCTAAAGTTATAAGGATTAACTTAGGCTACTTTTCATATAATTGCAGCTTCTCAGTATGGAACACAATAATGGGTTCGTCCCTGCTGACCATCGCGTGGGGCATCGAGCGCGCCGGGCTGCCTGTGGCGCTGGTGCTGATGGTCGGCATGGCGGCGTTGTGCCTCTACACCGCGTACCTGCTGATCGAGGTCAACGCGAGGCATGGTGAGTTCGTCCCTGCAGCCTGCTGACCATCGCGTGGTGGTGCGCGCCGGGCTGGTGTTGCTAGCTGGGGTAAGATGAAAGAATATTCGAAAAACTCGCTATTGTCGTTCGCTACCAGAACGTTAGACGGCGGAGTGAGATTGAAAATCGAGCAGAGTTTGAAAAATTAACCCGTTAGACATAATTATTACGAAATGACCGACGAATCTTAGCTGCTTTTTATTTATAATCTAATCTTGCCAGCATTATAATTATGAACATATCATCTTAACTCCACTCATTATAATGCTTTAACTCGCATCTGCACCACCAGGTGGTTACGGCAGCGAGGTGCCCGCGCTCTGCGGGGTGCTGCTGGGACGGAGCGCCGCGGACATAGCGCAGGCCTGCAGTCTACTGGTCCTGGCCGGCGCATGCGCGTGCTACTGGCTACTCCTGTCTAACTCCTTGTACTACACCGTTACTGGCCTGCTCGGTGAGTCTCGCTGATGACCGGCGTGAACTGTCATGTATAATCACTTTGGCTGGGTGTTAGTGCGTCTTCGCCCCAGCCCGAGGTCGCGGATTCAAATTTTGCGGGACGAAAAGATTTCCTGTTCCTGTGATGTTTATTGAATATGTAGGGACCGTGTATATGTGTGAATGCGCGAGTGTCAGCGGTTTTGTGTCTGGAAGATATATATTTTTGCGACGACGGGCAGTCACTGCGAGAGGCCTAGTCGGTAAGAACGAGAGTTTAGTTTCGGGATAATAAAAGGCCATATAAATTGACAAATCACTCGACAAATGTGTTTTAATTGAGTGACCAGCAAAAGGTGTAGTGAACATGTAGTAAAGTTCAAGAGTAAAACTCCTACAAATATAATAAAATCGCCCCATGGAAGTGATGACTTTAGCCAGTCAGACTGGCGCCGTAACGCGCTACGTAACGAAGCGGTTTACCCATAAGAAGTTATCACTTCAATAATAATAATTATTGTATAATTGCAGACATAACATCATCGAACAGCACCTACAACGCGACCGTGCTGTGCCCCAGCGAGGCCCCGGTGCCGATGCTGGGCCCCCCGGCGGCCCCGGCCGAGGCGCCGTACTGGGGCCTCCACACGACGGTGCCGCTGTACGTCGCCGTGCTGGTCTACCCGCTTCTCAACTTCGACAACGTGTCGTTCTTTACCAGGTTCAATTCGCTGGGTAAGATTTTTTGGACGACAGCAAAATTACCAAATCTCAATAATTAAGTCAAGAACCTCTTATTAATGACTAGCTGTTATCGCGACTTCGTTCGCGTGGTTTTTGAGTGTCTGAAGCCGTTTATGCAGCGCACGCAATGAAAGTCCCTAAATGTAATTAATTTTCCCCGGTTTTGCAACATTTCTCACTGACACTTCGCTCCTATTGGTCGCAGCGTAATGTTATATAGCCTAAAGCCTTCCTCTATAAATGGACTATCCAACAAAAAATAATTTTTCAAATCGGACCAGTAGTTCCTGAGATTAGCGCGTTTAAACAAACAAACTCTTCCACTTTATAATATTAGTATAGATTTAGTAATTACTTAAAAATCTCCCTAAAATACTATTTTTATTTGGGGCTGACTTTAAAATCTTATTGATAAAGTAGTTTAACGTTTAACAGCGTAAGAATATAAATAAAGCATGACAAGAGATATTTATGGAAGGTTTGTAGCGCAATACGTTTCCGCGATTCAAGATATCGTACAACACCACCTATCGAGTGTCGTTGTAAACTTTTAAAGTCCTAATTTTGTAAATTCTCTTTAAAAGATTCAATATAAATAAAATGTTTGCAAGCACGCTCGATAGATGGCATTGTACGATTTCTGAATCGCGGTAACACTTTGTTAATGTTGTTGTTGTGAAGCTACGTCTTTGTAGATTTACATAGAATACAGTCGAGGTTTATTTTATTTCATCTACAACTTCTAGGTACCCTGTCCGCCCTATACCTCGTGACGTTCGTCCTCGTCAAGGGCGCGCTATGGGGCATCAATCTGCGCGCCCTACCTCCGCTGCAAATCGGCGCCGACGCGGCCGTGCTCAGCGGCATGCTGGCCATGTCCTTCTACATACACAACATCATAGTTACCATCATGAGCAACAACGCGAGGCAGGAGAAGAACGTGAGTTGTTTAAGTGCTATTTATTTATAGTTAACTAGCTGACCCGTGCCCACTTCGTTGAGCATACACACCGTTTAAACCTTCCCTGGACTTCCACGAATATTTCATGACTAAAAATAGCCGAATGTTCAACCGATCTCGAGTTTAAGCGAGACTAACGAACAGCAATTCATTTTTATATGTAAGAGATAATATTTTGCCTGTTGTCCCCCCACAGGACAGCTGCTGCCTAGTGTGGGAGTCACTCAACTTTATCTTTTTGTAACATATTTTTTTGGAAATTAATATTTTCACTTTAGTTTTATATCTAGATGTTGGGCAAGAACGACGTATTCTTAACATTATAGAATTAGAGTGTAAAATGACAGAGTGACGCCCGAGCTGGTTATGCGCTGTGACAACGCACTTGCTCTTATATTGCGAATGTCGATAATATTTCTTTTATTTGGCTATCTGCATTTTTTTCACCTATTCCAGTGGGAACTTAGTGTCTGGTTTCTTTGTAAGCAGTCCAGCTACTCAGTTATTTCGTAGTGCCAAATGCCAATACATACAAAAGATATCTCTTTAGTCTAGTGAACTAGTGGGACAGATGACTGACACGATAGGGCCATGGACTTTTTACATACCCATCTGATGGATAATATTTTTGTCAGACAATCAGATGGTCCGCCTGTACTGTTCACCAGCGATCTGCGGAGTCGAGAGCTCTAAACCATGGGACCAGTAGTCATAAGCAAATGTGATTCTTTTAGAGTAACTAAGAACCAATATTCCAGGGCCGCGACCTGAGCATCGCGTTCCTGCTGGTGACGGTGACCTACACGGTCGTGGGCGCGGTCTTCTACATCTGCTTCCCGCTGCCCAAGGCCTGCATAGAGGATGTGAGTATTACCTGTAGTGTACAGTTTACTGGAATATTACCACAGCAATGTTAATGGAGTTATATGATTTCCTACCAATTTTGTAGGGTTTTAGCGAAAAACAGTGCAGTCAGCACTGAGAATATTGGAAACTCGAGTAGGTAGGAGTGGCGGTTGAAAAGAGTGCCTGACATATTCAAAAGGGGGGGTCAAAGATCAGCAAAGTGTCAGTGATCCGCTATCGTTGCTGTTTATAACTTTCATTTATAAATGAATATGCACTTATATGATAATTTCAGTAGCATCCGTCACAAGCTTAAACTAAAAATACCCTCATCAAAAACTTCAAAATTTAGCAAAAGTACATACATAATTATGCCAAAACTCCATAATAAATTACCGAATGACATAATGAGAATAGACAATTTAAATAAATTCAAAATAAAATTAAAAGAATTTCTCATTGAAAAAAATTATTACACAATTATAGAATATTTAAATGATAATATATGACATGCAGAATTTATTAATAATAATCTATCGGACCGTTCCTTGAATTTAATATTGTGTATAAAACATAAAATGAAATGAAATTAGTAATAATAATTGATGTAATAAATAAATATTTAAGTGTGTAATGATATTTATTAATTTAATATAAAATAATATAATGATGTAAATATAAAAATGAATTCTGTATATTAATATTTTCTACCTATAATAATAATATATTGTATAATTATTAATAATGTACATTGTAATCAAAATATTTGCATGCCATTAAAACGGCAAAACATGCACTAAATAATTTATTTGTGACAACTTTTAAAACATGTTTTATGCTAATAAAGACATTGTATTGTATTGTATTGTATTGTAAAAAAAATATCCAGCCCAAGCAGGAACATATTACGTAATCTCAAAGTAGGATAGTCTCAAAGTAGAAGATTCTAGTATTTACTTTCTTGTTTTCAAGTATTCTATATTGTTATGGTGATAAAAATACTTTCATATATTCTAGAACATGCTGAACAACTTCGAGACGCACGACACTCTGACGGCCGTCGCCAGGGCAGTATTATTGTTTCAAGTGAGTTCATTTTTATTCCACTGAAATCCTCGCCTGACTGCATTAACGCCGTCTGTGGAGATTTAGGTATGACAAAATTAAATATTGTGTTTAAATAACATGATGTAATTTATAATTACGTAAAAGCACAAAAAAAATGTTGGTGACCTGCAGGACAGGCCAAGCCTAGTTCAGGCGCCAATTATAATATTTTAGAAGACGCTGTTAAATACCTATCTAAACAGAAGCATAAGTGTGTGAAATAAAATGTATTATTATTATTACTTTCACACCGTTTTCCGACAGGGCATTCCCGAAATTCTTATTTGTGACGTTTATTGCGTCATCACCAAGGCCGACTAACGCCAAGTTAGGTCAAACAATGAACTTCAACGTTTGTACAAATCCTTTTACAATACATTATTCCTTGTAATATTTATCGGGATACCATCCCAGGTGGTGACCGTATTCCCCCTGGTGGCGTTCATGCTGCGGCGCGAGGTGATCTCGCTGCTGCCGGCGCGCGCGGGCAAGCAGCGCGGGCTGGTGCCGGCCGTCAACGCGGCGACCGTACTGCTGTGCGTGCTGGTGGCCTGCTTCTGCCCTAGCATCGGCACCATCATCAGGTGAGCTTCACATTCATGAGACTTGCTAGATGGTACCTGAACTGTTAGCCAATTAGTTGCCATCGATGACCTAGGGACACAAACCTTTTTTGCTGGCTCGAGATAAGGACGGAAAGGTCCCAATCATCGTTCGTCGTCGTTTCAGCTGACATCCGCCGAATGACAAAAGCGTCCCTCAAAGCATTTCATATTACATCTGTCGCTTTTTACGACACCCACGACAAAGATGGTTGACATTTAACTCCTATGGACCTCATGGCGTTTTGTGTCCGCAGGTATACGGGTGCCGCCAGCGGGCTGGTGCACGTATTCGCGCTGCCCTCCCTCCTGCACCTGCGCTCGCTGTACCTGCGCGGGAGCCTGACGCCCGTCACCGTGGTCGCTCACTCCGCTATAATCTTGTTTGGCACTGTTAATCTGTTTATGCAGTTCTTTGTGCAGTAAATTTCCACAATTTTTGTTTGCTCAACTCTTATAGGCACAGAACTGATTTACAATTATTAAGGTACAAAATATGCATAAGGTAGCGATCGTTTTTCTGGTTAAGTGCGCGTTTCATTTAAAAAAATGACGCGTTGCGACGCCTCAACTCTGTGCCAATGTCAATTGAGCATAACCTGACGGAAATTATATAGCCTGTTGTAACCCAGGCCATTATTATGATTCTATTGACACCGCTTTAATTAAAATCGGATCAGTAAATAAGGTGCTATACGTCGATTTACCTTCCCAACCTCGTATCTAAAAAATCCGTGTTTTATCGATAATATCTATCTTAAAAGCTAAAGTATATAAAATCTAGGTTACAACCTAAAGTATATAAAACTTAATTTTAATATACTTGAGGTTAATACAAGCTGGATATAATACTTAACTGAACCTCATTTAAATAAAAGTCCATGTCAAGTCTAAATTATTAAGTTTTTTTACTCTACTGAAAAGTTTTAGTTTTATAGAAACGAGGTTGTGAAGGTAATGCGACGTATAGCACCTTATTTACTGATCCGATTTTAATTAAAGCGGTGTCAATAGAATCATAATAATGGTCTGGGTTACAACAGGCTATAAAATTTCCGTAGTCAGGTTATGCTCAACTGACATTGGCACAGAGTTGAGGAGTCGCAACGTGTCAGTTTTTTATACATACTTATGTTGGTTTCTGAAACATTCTCAACGCTCATTGGTTATCGTAGCAAATGTGCGAAGGTGTCGCGAGTGATGTTCACCAATGAGCGTTCAGAATGGCTTGTTAACTTAAATGTTAGCAGGTCGACGATTTGATCAGCCTTACAGAAATCGGAGACAGCCAAAATCATTACTATTCCTATGGGTTTCGCCGCAGTGAAGTAAAAAAGTGATTCGAATTTGTTGCGGGGGAGAAATAAAAAAAGCACAATCGATTTTTTCGTCCTCACATTACCTGCGTATGTTCGTTCCTCGCAAACTAACTTAAGAGATTTGGGGACGCATGAGAATTGATCTGTGGGACAGCTATTTTTCTCACCAATTACCGAAGTTAAGAAAATAAAATTTAATGTAAGGACCTTTGTTTAGCTGCGACATAATCGAACGTTTAAAACTAAATAATAAATACTTAATATCGACATTTAATAAGAGAGTTGAGTTCCCAAAATGTATGTTTGTATACCTTTTCATTGTAATTGTCTGCAAATCATATATATTCTGTTTTCTAGTCCATTTCGAAACGATATAAAAAATCAATAATTTGTCATATCTATGCAAATGTATGTGAAAAAAGTGAAGTGAAAGATTGGTTTGTGAATACTGTAGAGTGTAGACTGTAGATTGTAAAATGGAATACAAAAGGTTGTTATACAATCATTGGTTCGATGTATACTTTACTATGCTACGAAAAATGTATACTTAGGCTTAATATTTTTACAACGAACCAAATGTGTAATCTAGTCAATAAAACTTTAATTCCAATATAAAATGTTTTATTTCAACGTAATAACAACTTTAAAATCTCTAGTCTTTTAAATCTCATAACAATTTATAAATATACAAACAGCTTTATAAAATAAGTTTAACGGCCTGTCCACATGACCACGTCATGACGTCATGTCGTCAACGTAAAACAGTGGCGTATTACATGCTTTACGTCGCCGAACTCAAACTAAAATTGTAAAAAGGCCAACGTTGCGTCGTGACGTGGGCTTGTAAACTGCTACGCCAACTAAAACCCAATACGTGACATATATAATCATAAACATTATTTAAATAATTGAGGACAAGAATGGATGAAGGTGTTTACAACGAACCAAATGTGTAATCTAGTCAATAAAACTTTAATTCCAATATAAAATGTTTTATTTCAACGTAATAACAACTTTAAAATCTCTAGTCTTTTAAATCTCATAACAATTTATAAATATACAAACAGCTTTATAAAATAAGTTTAACGGCCTGTCCACATGACCACGTCATGACGTCATGTCGTCAACGTAAAACAGTGGCGTATTACATGCTTTACGTCGCCGAACTCAAACTAAAATTGTAAAAAGGCCAATGTTGCGTCGTGACGTGAGCTTGTAAACTGCTACGCCAACTAAAACCCAATACGTGACATATATAATCATAAACATTATTTAAATAATTGAGGACAAGAATGGATGAAGGTGGTATGTCGCACTTTTTTTTTACCCAGAAAATATAGTTTAAACTTTAAACTGTCACTTAACGTTTTAAGTACATTGATTCTAGAGACGGATCTTAAGATTAATGTACTCAATACTTAACGACGTATTCTAAAATGATTGAGTGACAATTTGAACTAAATTTTCTCGAAATCAGAATTTTGCTACATATCACCTTCATCCATTCATGTCTTATAGGAACTTCCAAAACAACATAGTGATTTGATTTACTTGTTTTTATACGTTAACCAATAGAACTACATGAAAATCAGACTTTAAAGGGAGGCTTATTGATTATGCGTTTCGTTTGAGATTGCCTTATATACGACATACATACAAAAGTAGAATATATACATACTGTATAATTAGCCCCGTACCAATAAAAACATTTACACAACGGCTAACATATAGAATTTTAAATTATGACATTGGAAAAGTCACTTGACAGACAAATACAGCAAAGTTATCCCGTTGTGTGAATTTTATTAGTAACAGGGTATAATAAATATAAGTTCAGACAATAAACTGTATTTCTTATGTATTGTTTACTACAGTGTGATGTATCTTATACTATACAGTGTGTCCTATGTGTAACTGGACAGTACGACATGGTCACTGCGGTGACGTGATCACTGCGTTCGGTAACGTGGTCACTACGGTTTCGTGATCACCGCGGGCGGTTACGTGATCACCGCGTGATACTGTCGGTTGCGTGGTCACTCCGTTTAGGTGATCACGGTGGGCGCGTCGCGGCCGGTGTACTTCTGGAGTTGGGCCAGGTCTAGCGCGAGGTCCACCAGCGGCTTGAGCATCACTTGGGCGTCGCCCAACACATCCTTGGCCTCGTACGAGTCGATGTATAGCCTGGAAAGAGATTTATTATTGTTAATATTTTATGTCCAATAACTGTAACACAAATTTTACTTTCATTTTACGATTAGACTGACGTAATGTATGACAACATATTAATTATATTGTATACTATTGTGTATAATAAAGATATTTGATTTCGATATGACAACATATTTTGAAATAAATAGGTTTAGAAAAAAGGAAGTATTACTATCAAAATAAATAATTTTGTGCAGTTATGAATTTATGTTAATTTGAACACTACACACATGAGACTTTACTATAAAAAAAGGGGCAAACTTCGAAAATATACTAAAAATTATTAGTAAAATAAAAGTGACTTTATGGGGCGTTTTCACGAGAAAAAAATTGTACATATTTCATATATTTTAATTCCCTTGTAAATTTTCTATATTTTACAGAACACTAACCATTTATGAGTTGATAAACGGTCAAACCCGTTAGTTACGATTGAAACAAAATCGAAACCAATGTGCTGTGAGCAAGACCGCCTTTCGCACAGTTTCTTTTATTGATTTGTTGTTGTGTGTGTGATAAATTATTTTCAGGTTCAGAGCTTCGCGCTCAGCTCGGAGGGGTCGTAGGTTCAATTCCCGCAAAAGTTTTGCTTGGACAATGTAGTCTGATCACTTGATTGTCTGACAAGAAAGATGATCCATGCGCCGGATGGGCATGTAAAATGTCGGTCTAGCATCCCACTGGGTTACGAGAGTGTTGGAAGAGAACAGAAGCTCCTGTGTATTAGACAGCACCTGTGCTATATAAAATAACTGTTGCGTGGCTGGCCTAGTTTCAATGAAACTGGTCACCGAAATCGGTGTGGGAGGCATTATTATTTTGTATTCTGTTCTATTGTACCTGACTGTGGCGCCTGAGCTGCCTGTGCCGCTCAGCCGGTACACCACGCGCGACCCGTCGGTGAACACGATGCGCAGACCCTATGAAAATACAACATAATACATGTCATATCACAATTATTTAGAAAAAAACCGCCAGGTGTGAGTCGGACTCGTGCGTACGTTTCTGTAATAAGACATAAATGGATGAAGGTGATATGTCGCAAAAAAATGTTACCCAGAAAATTATGTGTCTGTCACTTAAGAATAAGTCGTAACGTAATTAAGTACATTAATCTTAAGATCCGTCTCTAGAATCAATGTACTTGATACGTTACTACATATCCTAGAATGTTTAAGTGACAGTTTAAACTAAAAAATCATTGTACTGTGTAACTTACATAGTGTTAAAATTATAACTTGTAATATTAATAATTATAACATTGACCATGATGCACCAAGTTATAACCTCCAATTAATTCAGCTGACGGCTTTTTAAATATGAGAGTGACAACATACACGTAAATTATTTAATAATATGTGTAACTAATATTGCATGTGTGCCTAATAACTAATCAAATATTATTTCCATGTCCATATGGGCAGAAATTGTGAGACAAAATATTAAAAATATGTAACAACTATGTAACCAATTTCTTGGTAAAAATTAATGAATGAATAAACATTCTGGATATTTTTTTACGACATATCACCATCATCGATTCATGTCTCCAATTTCAAAGATAAGTTTGATTTTATATTACCTGTTTCATAGCCACGCTGCGGTCGACGGGGTCCATGTACGAGAAGTTGTCCGCCACGTCCACGGTGTAGCTCTTGTCCCCGCTCTCGTGGGTCGAGCCCACGAACCCCGGCGCCGTCATCTTGCGCTCCAACTCCGCCATCATCTCGTTGCACGGGTCGCTGGGGCACTCCTCGTAATCGTATCTGTAATAGGTCATAAAATGTTACTTCTGTGACTCAGTGGCAGAGCGCTTCCGTGCCTGAGGTCGCAGGTTCGATTCCTGCCTACGTGGCTCACAGCAGTCGAAGATCAGTTCTATTAATATAAAAGTAACTCTTAAAAACCGTATTTTCTACGTATTGAAACGACGTACGTGTACGTACGTACGTACGAAAGATGATCCATGCGTCGGATGGGCATGTAAAAAGTCGGTCCTGCGCCTGTTCTCTCGCCAGTCGTGTTGGGTAACCGTACCACTGGGTTATGAGAGTAAAAGGAAGAGAGAGAGTGTCTTTGTGTATTGCGCACACACTTGGGCGCTATAAAATAACTCCCTGCGTAGCTGGCCTGGTTTCAATGAAATCGGCCACCGACATCGATGAGGGGAGCTATTATAAATTTACTAACAGCGTAGATTCTCTGCCATGCGTGATGCGGCACGTACCTGGTGAAGTAGTTGCGGCCGAACTGGCGCCAGTGCTGCTCCAGCAACTCTTGCACGGAGGTGCCGGCGGCGGCCAGCACGCTCAGCCAGGCCAGCGCCGCCCACAGCCCGTCCTTCTCGCGCACGTGGTCGGAGCCTGTCCCGAAGCTCTCCTCGCCGCAGAGGGAGAGGCGCCCCGCGTCCATCAGGTTGCCGAAGTACTTCCAGCCTGGAAAGAGATATTTATTGAGCGTTATTAACTGTTGATGAGACATCAACTGAGCCTAAACTACTATAGTACGTCCCTTAAATTTAACCTAAACATAAACAAACCGAAACCACCGAAATTTTCACATATTCACTTATTGTGAAAACATCACTATTGTATCACTATTGTAACATTCTCATCGGAATATTAAAGGATTATATTTCACTATCCAATACATTTTATAACAACTAAACCACAATTAATATTTTTCAACATGAAACAAAAAACTTTGACAGTTAAAATACGCCATTTTGACACCGCCGACTGTATAATATACTATATAGTCTATGGATTTATAGTCGCAAACATTAATAATTGTTTCGAATGCACACCTATTACTAGTCTATGGTTATGTCATAGACGAGTTTGTTTACGTTTGAGTTAAAATTAAACGTACTATACTATATTAAATTTCATAATAATCTGTTAAATAGTTATTACATAGATGAATAAGAAACATGACTGGCAAAAAACTCAACAATAACTTTGAACTGTGACTGGTGTTAGGAATTGGGAAAGCGCTGCCATTTTCACTAATTTAATAAATATTTATATATTATTATGTTCTTATTAAACATGGTATGATGGTATGATGACACTATTGCTAAAAGTAATTATTTGTAATTTATTAGATATAAATCATGTCATGACAAAATGTCATGACATGATTTATTATATTTTATTATGGACTAGCTGTGCCCGCGACTTCGTATGCGTGGAAAAGTAATTTAGGGCAGCAGTTTAAATACATTTTTAGTTTATGAACAGTGTCGTTTGGATATTTAAAATCACTAATTTATAGTAAAGCTTCTTTATACACGGTATTAGACGTGCACAGGCAAAAGAAGTAGGCCGATGGAGTAATAATAATAGTTTACTGTCAAATAATGGCCGTTGTTGTCATTAATGTTTTGAGGTGTTAAATTAAGGCGCCACCGCCGCGGCGCCGCCGGAATCCAGCTCGGCGCCGCGGCGCGCCGATCTGTTTGTGTGGCGTTTGTTTCTATAAAAATGCTAACAATTCCTACTACCAGCTCGACAAATGACCGTGTATTATTTCTATTATGCAAACTACTTGATAGTACGCTCATATACGCGACGAAGATCTCTGTACTGAGATTTGTATGGATTTTACGTCGCAGCGACTGCAGAGGATGATCGTTTTCACACCGACCGATGCTGCGTTGCTGGCGCCGACCGCCAAATTTTTCGGTGTGGGCGGTCTACTCTCGGTGCGCAATTCCAACTCGCACTTGCCTGGTTTTTTATTTTTTAATTACCTACGCTAACAAACATGTAGCCTACTTTGGGACTTTACGGTTAAAGTACTAACTGCTTCTATACGGCAAAATTACAAAAGTCCAAAAGAAAGAAAAAACCCAAGTCGTACCTAGCATAAAAACTAATAAATAAAAATGTCAGGTGAAGACAGGGGTGGTAGCGTCGGCGTCGCGGTGTCGGGCGTCGGCGTCGCAGCGTCGGGCGTCAGCGTCGCGGCGTCGGGCGTCGGCATCGCGGCGTCGGCGTCTCGGCGTCGGCTAAGCGGCGTCGGCGTCGCGGCGTCGGGCGTCGGCGTCGGCGTCGCGGCGTCGGGCGTCGTCGTCGGGCGTCGGCGTCGCGGCGTCGGGCGTCGGGCGTCAGGCGACGACGCCCGACTGGTTGTGGTCGCAGCGTAATGTTATATTTAAACCTATAACCTTCCTCTATAAATGGACTATCCAACAAAAAATATTTTTTCAAATCGGACCAGTAGTTCCTGAGATTAGCGCGTTTAAACAAACAAACAATTCACAGTTGGACTTTCTTTCATTGCATGCGCTGCATAAAAGGTTTAAGTCAATCATATTGTTAATTGTTATGATGGTATATATGGATACCTACTATCTGGTGAAGACAGGGGTGGTGGTGACTACTATAATTGATATAGTTGCGACTTTAAGCGATGTCGAAATTTCCAAACGTATATCTTCAAAGACTAAGCAGTAGTGATATTACCTTGATAGTTGCTTTAAAATTATGTTTTGAGTCGGATATGCTTATGTTACTCGAAACAAATACAAAATTGCTATGAGTGTCCCTATAAATTTCGAGGAGTTTCCTCGATTCCTCACGACGCCATCATCAGGTCTCCACTTTGATAGTTATGAGACCAAGTTCGACTGTAATTGTATCTCTTAGGACTCAGAGGTTCTGTTCAGTACTTTTAGGTCCAGTACATGGTGTAAAATCTTACTGTTTGGTAACATATGCTTAGACTACTTCAGAAAATATCAAAATCCATATATGTTTCCATATAAATTTTGAGGAGTTCCCTCGATTCCTCACGGATCCCATCATCAGGTCACCATTTTGGTAACAATGGGACCAAATTTGAATTATACCCTACACAACACAAAAAAAATATTAAAATCGGTTCATAAACGACGAAGATATCCGCGAACAAACATAAAAAAACATATATACGGTTGAATTAAGAATCCTCCTCTTTTTTGGAAAGTCGGTTAAAAATACTGTTTTCTTTGCGTCGCGTCTCTGTGTAGGTAGATAAGCGATCGCCCCGCGCGTCCCGCACACCCCACAGTCCACACGCGTCGAAATTCCTCCGACTTACTTCAAATTTATAGTCACTACTGGGCTCCTATGTGTCTCAGCGTTATGTTTTATAGCTTATAACCTGCTCAGGAGTATGGACTACAATCGTACTAAGTTTGGTTAAAATCCGTTCAGTAGTTTTTGTTCCATGCGTGCACATACAGACAGACAGACAAAAAATTTATTGATTGCATTTTAGGCATCAGTATCGATCACCAATCATCCTCCAATAAGAATTTTGAAAAAATATTCAATGTACAGAATTGACCTCTCTAGAGTTTTATTATAAGTATAGATATAGATAATTGATTTCCTATTTTGCAACTATTTAAATTGAATTAATTGATATGTATTAAAAATTGTAAACAAATTTCACACACAATTTAAATGGTAGAATGGAAGTACGAATTATATTTAAGATAACACCTCTGTAAACTGCGTTCTGTGAATAAAATATTTGATTTGAGGTTATTTTGTAAGTTCCCATCACTCACCCGTCGGCACCTGGAACATCGGCACCCCCATGGCGTCGGCGACCCGGTCCACGGCGGCGGCGGTGGGCATGCTGCGCGCCAGCCCCCGCACCCCGCCGCGGAAGTACGGGATGTGGTGCATGTGGTGCAGGTGGTGCGCCAGCACCGCCAGCGAGTCCGACGGGGTCACGAAGAACGCGTCGCGACCGATTATCATGTTGCGGTCGCCTGGAGAACACATTTTATATTGTACATTTGTAAAATGAATAGACATGAATGGATGAAGGTGATATGTAGCAAAATTATGATTTCGAGTTCAAACTGTCACTTAAACATTTTAGAATACGTCGAAAATTATTAAGTACTCGTATCTAAAGATCCATCTTTAGAATCAATGTAATTTATAATGTAAAGACCTCCGTAGAGCAGTGGTTGAGCGCGTTCGTGCTCGAGCGAGAGGTCGGGGGTTCGAATCCCGCCGAGGAACAAAAAAGTTATTATTATTACTTAATAGGTTACTGCACATCCTACAAAGTTTAAGTGACAGTTTAAACTACAATTTCTGGGTATTTTTTTGCGACATATCCACCTTCATCCATTCATGGTAATTAATACAGCAGTAAGTGTGAAAAGACGGTTTCGAGATAATGACAGTTAAAGATATATATCAGGGCAGAATTATTTTTACCGCTTGCACAAACAGAATAGCAGACCATTACCACTGTCCATGATCACCCCATACTCAAAAAGCACCACGAGTTCATTAATAGTCAAACAAGCTAAACTTAAATACCATTATTAGATGTGGCAATGCGGGGATTGAACCCACGATCACCTAGTTAAGGGCCAGACACGGACCTTTTTGATATAGTTACGAATTGATATGGTCGGGAGTGCAAAAAGTTACGATCTAACGATTTTCTTTATCCTGGTTAGTTTCAAAGTAATCCGCAGAATAAAATACCAAATTGAACTGATTCGATTCTCGATTGACTCGGGAGTGAACCTGCTGCATTCACAGTTGACTGCGACCATGTTCAGGTCGTCTGGCCACCTGGAGGGAGGTAGCCCGACGGTTCATCGCCCGGTATCCGCTCGAGGACCTTTCTGCTTCAGCCGTCGGTGCGAGGTAGAGGATTCTAGACGCACTTGCTCACTGTCTCCGTCGAAGGCCGAAGTCCGGGCCTTGCCGGCGCACGCTCCGAGACGCACGAGGACGCCAGACGCGCGGACTCACCGTCTCCGTCGAAGGCAGCGCCGAAGTCGTACTCTCCGCTCTTGACGGCGTCGACCAGGTCCGCGGCGTACGTGAGGTTGGGGTCGGGGTGCGCGCCACCGAAGTCCTCGAGCGGCGTCGTGCGCGTCACGCCCGCCTCGCCGGCGCGCGCTCCGAGACGCACGAGGACGCCAGACGCGCGGACTCACCGTCTCCGTCGAAGGCCGCGCCGAAGTCGTAGTCTCCGCTCTTGACGGCGTCGACCAGGTCCGCGGCGTACGTGAGGTTGGGGTCGGTGTGCGCGCCGCCGAAGTGCTCGAGCGGCGTCGTGCGCGTCACGCCTGCCTCGCCGGCGCGCGCTCCGAGACGCACGAGGACGCCAGACGCGCGGACTCACCGTCTCCGTCGAAGGCCGCGCCGAAGTCGTAGTCTCCGCTCTTGACGGCGTCGACCAGGTCCGCGGCGTACGTGAGGTTGGGGTCGGGGTGCGCGCCGCCGAAGTCCTCGAGCGGCGTCGTGCGCGTCACGCCCGCCTCGCCGGCGCCGAGCTCCGAGACGAACACGCGACGCACGTACGGGCCCGTCACTGGAATTATCGAAATTAATTTGTTATAGTATGTTCCGTTTTATTTAACCCATACGTAAACAGACTGGTCTATGACACAACCAAGACTGGTCAGTGATGCTAATAATTGAACAATATTATATAAAAAAAGAATTTTTTTACTCCATTTTTGAAGTTAGCTTGACATGAGTCGCAAATCTTTAAATTTGTACTTAAATTAAACTTTTCTCTCTCACTTACTAGCAAAACTAGTCAACGTTTCGTTTGTACAACTTCTCATAGCCATTTTACACAAGTCGATATGGCTTATTATTATATGAAACACGTTATTCTCAAGTAATAAATAGAAAATATTAATTACCTAAAAACTGGGAAAAGGAAGGGAGAGGACTTTGCCCAGTAGTGGGGTAGCATAAGCTAATCAAAAAAAAACTAAAGGACTAGACTGTAGGCATATACAAACCTCCATTCATGGAATCAATAAGTATCTTGAACGGTGGTCGTTGCTCGGAGCCCTGCAGCAGACTCTTGATCTTGGGGAAGTCAAATATCTCCTTCATGTAGTCCACATAGTCCTGCACCGGGTCTATGATCTGCACTGCAAACTCACGGTCTTCTACCTGCAAAATAGTTCATAGTTATTCTAGTGCTGCAAATTGTTTGTTATGCAATTTTGTCTGATAACAAACAATATTAATAAATTTAACATAGGTATACTATAATAATTTAAATTGTATGCAAAGGAAAATTTATTAATAAATTAAAAAACAATTATCAGTTTTATTAATACAAAAGTAATACTAAAAAAACCTTTCCTACATATTTTTATAAACTGCTGTAAGAAAATTTCTTTTTAGAAAAAAAAAACAAAGCACCTTTGTGTTGTTTTGTCATGTAAAATGTTAACAAATAATTGTGGATGTGACAATTCGGGTTTAAGATCATTTTTATTCATCAAAAAAGAATACAATATTATTCACTTACATTGATGGAATATTTTCTAAGTAAGATAAAATTTTTGCAATGGCGCGGCGTTACAAAACAGTCGTTACCACTAATACAATAATAAAAGAAACAAAAAAAAAAAACATAAAATTTGAAACACTTAAATAGGTATTGTTAACAAAGCCATCCAAATACATTTAATACGTAATACAAATCGATACCTAATTATTATTTGCTTTAAGCATTAGATGTACCATATTTTATTTTGTGGGTATACGAAAAAATAATTGCAATCCATTGGTTCAAACCAGTTGCGCTTATCGGTACAACACAGATCAAGCGCATTTGGAAGCGACATTCAGATTGTAAGTTTGTACAATGACAATATTTTTTTAATTTAAAATGTAATATACTATGTATTATGTAGTGTAGTAGTGATTAGATATTAGGCAGTTAAGCATTCAATGATTTTATTTACGATAGATCTATAAGTAATTATTGTTTTTATTTAAATGTAGTTTCTACTATTCATTTACCATTATCAATCTGTTATAATATAACCTCTCAACTGTGACAGTAATATTAAACATATAATATTATATATTTTTACTATAGAGCATTTTTTTTTTTTTGCATCCTTATGATAAAGTATAATAGTAATACTAAAGTAATTATAAGTGTGTTTACGGCCTAAATAATATACAATAATATTATGTAACAATAAAATAATAATACTATGTTATATTTATTAACATGTCTTAGAATGTGAGTTAGTGATAATGTAATGTTTCAACTTATTTTTAAAAGCTGTCATATTTTTGGTTTCTTTTATGTCTTTAGGCAACTGATTGTATATTTTAGCACCTTCATGCATAAGGCACCTCTTCCCGTAATTTGTACGTGATTTTAATAAAAGTATGTCGTTTTTGCTCCTTAGGCCGATCTTATGTAAATTGTTTTTATTTTTTAATTTTATTTGTGTATGTTTATCACCTGATAAGATTTTACGTATAAGTATACAATTTAAATATTTGTATGTTTGTATGATGGTCATAATTTTAGTGTCCTTATAGATTTTTTCAGTTGATGTTAGAAAGTCGTAATTGAATATTTTCTTGATTAGAATTTTTTGTGCTGTTTGTAAAGATGATAGATTACTTAAGGCCTCTGTACCCCACACTTCTATTAAGTAATCTATATGGGGCTTAATCAATGTGTTGTAAATTGTGTGGAGTCGACTCGGAATGCACCGTACAATACCTCGTAGCATCCCGGATAGGGAGCTAAGTTTAGTTTTGAGTTTTTGAATATGTGGTTTCCATGTCAGATGACTGTCTAAAATCAGGCCTAGGTATTTTTCTTGATTTACTTTGTTAATTGTTGTGTTTATAGTTAAAGGCGGATAGTTTGATATTTTTTTGTTTTTAGGTAAGAATATAATGTAATTAGTTTTCGAAACGTTAATAGTAAGCAGATTGCTAAGAAACCATTCATTAAGCCGGGTCAAGTCCTCTTGTGCCTGCGCTATCACTGTATTAGCTTGATGGCCAAAGTAAAATAGTGATGTATCGTCTGCGTATAGGTTTACTAAACCTTTTAGTTCTATGTCCTGTATGTTATTAATATATATTAGGAATACTAATGGTCCAATAATTGAACCTTGTGGTATTCCGTATGTAATTATACTAGGTTTACTTATGTTTTCATCGATTCTAACAGCTTGTCGACGACCAGATAAATAGGACTCAAACATATCATGTGCAACTCCGTCTATACCAATGTCTCTCAGCTTTACCAAGAGGTTTGTGTGGCTAATTGTGTAAAAACGCCTTTTTTAAATCTATAAATATTCCTAGCGCAATTTGTTTTTTATCAATATTTGTCTTTATTTTTGTAATTAGGTCTATACTAGCTAATAATGTGTTTGATTTTGCTCTGAAACCGTATTGCTTAACATAAAAGAAGTTACGTTTAACTAAATAATCCTCTAAACGCGTGTATAAAATTTTTTCAAAAACCTTTGACATAACCGGGAGAACAGATATTGGACGGTAGTTGCTGGGGTCATTCCTGCAGCCAGACTTATAGATCGGGGTGACTTTGGCTAATTTAAGACTGTCAGGAAATACTCCTTGGTCAAGGCACGTATTAACACAGTTTGAGAGTTCTTCAATTATAATAGGAGACACACATTTTAGCGATTTAGTGTTGATACCATCTAAGCCTGTGCTGGATACAATTAACCATAATATCAGATAAGTAAGGTTTTTGGTTTACCACTGAGTCTGATAGCAATATAGCACTCAAGTGATAGCATATTCCACAATATTGATAGCACTCTAGCATAATAAATGTAGACACAATTTATTTGATTTGATGAGTAACGAGAAAATTCTAAATCCCTATTTATAAAAAGTAAACTAAACTTACTAAGTTTAAAAATAAAGTTATAAAGGTACCTTTTTATTTGTTGTTATCCTAAAACTATGGCTAGCTAGCTAGCTAACCAACCTAACGAGCCGTTTCAATATAGATGAAGAGTTAACTCTACCTATAACTAAAAGTTAAGTTTACACATCCACTGTCACATAGTATTGAACTATACTTTAAGATATATAGCTTAGGGATAGATAGCTTAGATTAGGAATTTTAGATTTTAAAAGGGATGGTCCCTTTTAGAGTAAATCTAATCAGAGAATAAAAACTATCCATATTAACCATGTATAATGCATCACATTTTTGGAATAACCAGGCTTTAATATTATCGTTAATATTAGATAGGTTATTGAAACAGAAGTTAGTCACCAGCTGTCTACTTGGTAGAATGACAAGGGCAACATACCACTTGATGACCTCTGAAGTATGCTATGGCTGTACGCCTTATATTAAGAAATTACTATTATCTATGCTGTACGCTCATAGCATACTAATTATTGCAGGGAGATTTTTGCACAGATTGTTTCACATTTGTGATTTGTGACCAACATTTTATAGGATGTGTACATTGCACTATGGACATTGGTATGTTTTATATTCACCTATAGTTCGTCCCTGATAAATTTAACCTGAAGGTAAACAAACCGAAAACATCTGGGGGCACGGTCGTGCCCCCGTCAAGACGAGCCAAGCGAAGCGCAAGGGCACTACCTACCTTTTCTCGAAAGGTTTCGTCGTTTTTTTGAACTCCCATAACTTTACTTTGGATGATGCTAAATAGTTGAAAATTTCAACATATAATGACACCAGTAAATACATGAATTATACAAAAGTTGAATGTCGTAGCTACTATACTTTAGATTTTATCGATGTGTAAAAACCCCTGATTTCGTCACTGACTCATTTATAAATCATCAAAATTCTTAGGTTACTTCCGGAAATCTTAGGCAGTAGAAAGCTGAAGTTATGTATGTAAGCAGTTATTGCTACAAAACCAACAAAAAAATTATTAAAATGTAAATGCCGCCATTTTGAATCCAATATGCTGGACCACCATATTGAATTCAAAGGATGTTTATTATAAGGATCTGATGATCTTTAATTTATAAAAGGAATATAATATACAAGTACATAAAAAACCTACGACCTACTTTTTGTAGGACCCATCCGACTTTATGTATGTTGAGTGCGTTGCACGACTGCAATCAGTATATTCTATTATTCATCTACAAAAAGTCGGTCACCAATTATTAATCGGTGACCGACTTTTACCGAAGATGAAAAATATATTATTATATTATTTATGAGAGGAAAATTTGTTTTTTATCCACTTATTTAAAATTAGCGCGAATATGCAGGCAGCTAATAGTTGTAAATTGCTGTCGGTCACAAAATAACTGTCGGTGTATGGAACAGGTCCGGCACAAGCTCCATCTGTTGTTAAATTTATTTTCTGTAAAGTTCTTTGTATGCTTAGCATTATTATAATGTGATTTGTAAGAAACTAGCTTGTCAGTGGCTCAAAATATTCTATAGAATTCCTTGTGCTAGTTACCATCATCACTACTACTATTAGATATAAGGTACTGTTGAAAATACTAGCTGGTATTAGCTAATACCATAAACACCGGGCGTCGGCAGGCGTCGGCAGGCGTCGCGACGCTGGGCTTCGGCAGGCGTCGCGGCGCTGGGCGTCGGCAGGCGTCGCGGCGCAAGACGTCGGCAGGCGTCGCGGCGCTGGGCGTCGGCAGGCGTCGCGGCGCAAGACGTCGGCAGGCGTCGCGACGCTGGGCGTCGGCAGGCGTCGCGGCGCTGAGCGTCGGTAGGCGTCGCGGCGCTTGGCGTCGCGGCGCTGGGCGTCGGCAGGCGTCGCGGCGCTTGGCGTCGCGGCACTGGGCGTCGGCAGGCGTCGCGGCGCTAGACGTCGCTACGCTGGGCGTCGGTAGGCGTCGCGGCGCTGGGCGTCGTGGCACTGGGCGTCGGCAGGCGTCGCGACGCTGGGCGTCATGGCGCTGGGCGTATCGCGGCGTGGTTCTTTGTATGCTTAGCATTATTATAATGTGATTTGTAAGAAACTAGCTTGTCAGTGGCTCAAAATATTCTATAGAATTCCTTGTGCTAGTTACCATCATCACTACTACTATTAGACATAAGGTACTGTTGAAAATACTAGCTGGTATTAGCTAATACCATAAACACCGGGCGTCGGCAGGCGTCGGCAGGCGTCGCGACGCTGGGCTTCGGCAGGCGTCGCGGCGCTGGGCGTCGGCAGGCGTCGCGGCGCAAGACGTCGGCAGGCGTCGCGGCGCTGGGCGTCGGCAGGCGTCGCGGCGCAAGACGTCGGCAGGCGTCGCGACGCTGGGCGTCGGCAGGCGTCGCGGCGCTGAGCGTCGGTAGGCGTCGCGGCGCTTGGCGTCGCGGCGCTGGGCGTCGGCAGGCGTCGCGGCGCTTGGCGTCGCGGCACTGGGCGTCGGCAGGCGTCGCGGCGCTAGACGTCGCTACGCTGGGCGTCGGTAGGCGTCGCGGCGCTGGGCGTCGTGGCACTGGGCGTCGGCAGGCGTCGCGACGCTGGGCGTCATGGCGCTGGGCGTATCGCGGCGTGGTTCTTTGTATGCTTAGCATTATTATAATGTGATTTGTAAGAAACTAGCTTGTCAGTGGCTCAAAATATTCTATAGAATTCCTTGTGCTAGTTACCATCATCACTACTACTATTAGACATAAGGTACTGTTGAAAATACTAGCTGGTATTAGCTAATACCATAAACACCGGGCTGGGCGTCGGCAGGCGTCGCGGCGCTTGGCGTCGCGGCGCTGGGCGTCGGCAGGCGTCGCGGCGCTGGGCGTCTGCAGGCGTCGCGGCGCTTGGCGTCGTGACGCTGGGCGTCGGTAGGCGTCGCGACGCTGGGCGTCGGCAGCCGTCGCGGCGCTGGGCGTCGGCAGGCGTCGCGGCGCTGGGCGTCGGCAGGCGTCGCGGCGCTGAGCGTCGGCAGGCGTCGCGGCGCTGGGCGTCGGTAGGCGTCGCGGCGCTTGGCGTCGTGGCGCTGGGCGTCGGTAGGCGTCGTGGCGCTGGGCGTCGGCAGGCGTCGCGGCGCTGGGCGTCGTGGCGCTGGGCGTCGGTAGGCGTCGCGGCGCTGGGCGTCGGCTGGCGTCGCGGCGCTGGGCGTCGGCAGGCGTCGCGACGCTGGGCGTCGGCAGGCGTCGCGGCGCTGGGCGTCGGCAGGCGTCGCGGCGCTTGGCGTCGTGACGCTGGGCGTCGGTAGGCGTCGCGTCGGCAGGCGTCGCGGCGCTGGGCGTCGGTGGGCGTCGCGACGCTGGGCGTCGGCAGGCGTCGCGGCGCTGGGCGTCGGTAGGCGTCGCGGCGCTAGACGTCGCTACGCTGGGCGTCGGTAGGCGTCGCGGCGCTGGGCGTCGTGGCACTGGGCGTCGTGGCACTGGGCGTCGGCAGGCGTCGCGACGCTGGGCGTCGGTAGGCGTCGCGACGCTGGGCGTCATGGCGCTGGGCGTCGGTAGGCGTCGCGACGCTGGGCGTCGGTAGGCGTCGTGACGCTGGGCGTCGGCTGGCGTCGCGGCGCTGGGCGTCGGCAGGCGTCGGGGCACTGGGCGTCGGCAGGCGTCGGGGCGCTGGGCGTCGGCAGGCGTCGCGACGCTGGGCGTCGGCAGGCGTCGCGGCGCTAGACGTCGCTACGCTGGGCGTCTGTAGGCGTCGGCAGGCGTCGCGGCGCTGGGCGTCGGTAGGCGTCGCGGCGCTAGACGTCGCTACGCTGGGCGTCGGTGGGCGTCGCGGCGCTGGGCGTCTTGGCACTGGGCGTCGGCAGGCGTCGCGACGCTGGGCGTCGGTAGGCGTCGCGACGCTGGGCGTCGGCAGGCGTCGTGACGTTGGGCGTCGGTAGGCGTCGCGGCGCTTGGCGTCGTGGCGCTGGGCGTCGGTAGGCGTCGCGGCGCTGGGCGTCGGCAGGCGTCGGGGCGCTGGGCGTCGGTAGGCGTCGTGGCGCTGGGCGTCGGCAGGCGTCGCGGCGCTGGGCGTCGTGGCGCTGGGCGTCGGTAGGCGTCGCGGCGCTGGGCGTCGGCTGGCGTCGCGGCGCTGGGCGTCGGCAGGCGTCGCGACGCTGGGCGTCGGCAGGCGTCGCGGCGCTGGGCGTCGGCAGGCGTCGCGGCGCTGGGCGTCGGTCGGCGTCGCGACGCTGGGCGTCGGCAGGCGTCGCGGCGCTGGGCGTCGGTAGGCGTCGCGGCGCTGGGCGTCGGCAGGCGTCGCGGCGCTGGGCGTCGGTAGGCGTCGCGGCGCTAGACGTCGCTACGCTGGGCGTCGGTAGGCGTCGCGGCGCTGGGTGTCGTGGCACTGGGCGTCGGCAGGCGTCGCGACGCTGGGCGTCGGTAGGCGTCGCGACGCTGGGCGTCGGTAGGCGTCACGACGCTGGGCGTCGGCAGGCGTCGCGACGCTGGGCGTCGGCAGGCGTCGCGGCGCTGGGCGTCGTGGCGCTGGGCATCGGCAGGCGTCGCGACGCTGGGCGTCGTGGCGCTGGGCGTCGGTAGGCGTCGCGGCGCTGGGCGTCGGCAGGCGTCGCGGCGCTGGGCGTCGGCAGGCGTCGCGACGCTGGGCGTCGGTAGGCGTCGCGGCGCTAGACGTCGCGGCGCTGGGCGTCGGCAGGCGTCGCGGCGCTTGGCGTCGTGTCGCTGGGCGTCGGCAGGCGTCGCGGCGCTGAGCGTCGGCAGGCGTCGCGGCGCTGGGCGTCGGCAGGCGTCGCGGCGCTGGGCGTCGGCAGGCGTCGCGACGCTGGGCGTCGGCAGGCGTCGCGACGCTGGGCGTCGGCAGGCGTCGCGGCGCTGGGCGTCGGCAGGCGTCGCGACGCTGGGCGTCGGCAGGCGTCGCGGCGCTGGGCGTCGGCAGGCGTCGCGGCGCTTGGCGTCGTGGCGCTGGGCGTCGGTAGGCGTCGCGGCGCTGGGCGTCGGCAGGCGTCGCGGCGCTCGGCGTCGCGGCGCTGGGCATCGCGGCGCTGGGCGTCGGCAAGCGTCGCGGCGCTGGGCTTTTGAATCCAATAATATGGTGGACCACCATATTCGGATGTTTATTTTATAATATCCTTATGGATCTGATGATCTTTAATTTATAAAAGGAATATAATGTACAAGTACATAAATAACCTACGACGCATGTAGGACCCATAATCGTTCAGAGTTTTGCTCCATATAATTTATGTCCGACTGTATGTATGTTGAGTGCGTTGCACTACTGCAATCAGTATATTCTATTATTCATCTACAAAAAGTCGGTCACCAATTATTAATCGGTGACCGACTTTTACCGAAGATGAAAAATATATTATTATAATATTATTTATGAGAGGAAAATTTGTTTGTTATCCACTTATTTAAAATAGCGCGAATATGCAGGCAGCAAATAGTTGTAAATTGCTGTCGGTCACACAGGAGATAATTTATCTGTCGGTGTATGGAACAAGTCCGTACAAGCTCCATCTGTTGTTAAATAAAACAACAATATGATGTGAGATGATTATAAAGCTAACGTCAGTGTTAATGTAATATCCGTATAATCTTATATAAAAATCGTTCCACACCTCGATAGCGCGATGCAGGTGCCTAACAGCGACATCTATGTTTAGAACTGTGAAACATCTAAACACAAACATTTAACAGTCGGTAACGTTTTATAATGATAACAATAAACGAAAAACAAACGTTACATAAAACTCCAAATGCGTAGATTTTTTGTAGTCTAAATTGTAAAAACTTCGATACTCAAAGAAATTTGTGACCATAAATTAAGTATGTACTTAATCGACTTTTAATTGATTGGCGCATGACAAAATTTTATAAGTTTCAATATGACACGATCAATTTATTTATACAATTTTAGTTATTACGCCTCCGTGGTCTAGTGGTTTAGAGCCTGGCTCTCGACTGTGGTCGTCGTGGGTTCGATTCACACGTTGGAAACACGTTTTAAGTTTGGTTTAGACAAGGCAGGCTGATCACCTAATTGGCTGACAAGAAATATGATCCATGCGTCGGATGGGCATGTAAAAAGTCGGTCCTGCGCTTGATCTCCCGCCAGTCGTGTCGGTTATCCGTCCCAGTGGGTTACGAGAGTGAAGAAAAAGAGAGTGCTTCTATGCATTGCGCACACACTTGGGCACTATAAAATAACTCCTGCGTAGCTGGACTGGTTTCAATGAAACCGGTCACCGTCACCGAAATCAGTGTGGGAGATATTATTATTATTATTATTTTAGCAAACACTAAAATTATTAAACAAGCTTATGACTAAACAACTAGCCACCCGGATAGTTATAGCACTTTCGAAAAAAAAAACAAGAATACAGTATAAAGAGAGTTCAATTATAGTAGTGAGGTGTTTTATTGAAGTTCGGTGTTACACAGCCACAATGGAGACTTATAGTTTTCATATCAACCCCTACAATATGGGTAACAAATGATGAGAGAGTTTGAGAAAACAAATACAATTCATACAAGATTTCATGAATGCCGCTATTTTTAATCCAAAATAGCGATTTATCGTTTTCACAGGTACTCTCACAATATGGGTATCAAATGAAAGAGAAATACAATAAATCATCTAAATTCCAGACGAAGAATAAGGCGAAAATAATTGCCCGGGGTCAAAATAGGTTATTCTTAAACTCAAACAAGTCCATTAACCAACTTACAAAAATAAATGAAATCCCACCAAAAACATTTTCATGTAAAAATGTTGCCAAGACGAGTCTATATAGCTTACCCTGTGAAAAAATTATCAGATATCGTATAAAGCCAAGCTCTAAAGACTACTCGCCCTAAATCTACAAGCACCTTGATCAAAATCTATCAAAAAGTGGACAAATCCCATGTAGAACCAAAGTTCTTGATCTATGCGCCCTTACTTTACTAGGCTTAGCTTCACTTACTCTACATTTCAGTTAAAACGTGATACTTGGCCGTTTTGCTACCGTTACGAAGATTTTATAGGCATTCATTTATCGTGTGTGAAATAAAACGGCCAAGCATCACGTTTTAACTGAAATGTAGATTAAGTGAAGCTAAGCCTAGTAAAGTAAGGGCGCATAGATCAAGAACTTTGGTTCTACATCGGATTTGTCCAATTTTTGATAGATTTTGATCAAGGTGCTTGTAGATTTAGGGCGAGTAGTCTTTAGAGCTTGGCTTTATACGATATCTGATAATTTTTTCACAGGGTAAGCTATGTAGACTCGTCTTGGCAACATTTTTACATGAAAATGTTTTTGGTGGGATCAAAATATTCCCTTATCCACTTATTGTGCACACTTATCAACACTTTCACAGGTATATTAAAGGATTACACTTCATTATCCAAAACATTTTATAACAATTAAACAGTAATGAATGTTTAAAAATCAAATGAAAATCTTTCACAGAAAAAATATGCCATTTTGATACTGCCGATTGTAGAATATAAGCCTATAGTCTATGGATTCATAGCAAACAAAAATCATTGTATTATTATTGCCCAATTGGCATCACTGACCAGTCTTTGGTTGTGTCATAGACGGGTTTGTTTATGTTTAGGTTAAACTCATCTCGGACATACTATACAAAAAGTCAGCCAACAAAAGTCTTAGACTATTGTGTAACCAGGCAATTGTAACATACCTGAAATTTCTGCACACCAATATTGCTAATATCACATGTTATATCTGGCACAATTTTGTACTGATTGATGTTTGTAGATATTTCGTAGATACGGTTGGTGGTACCATCTGGTGCTGGTCCTCCGTTAGCGCAGTTGAACTTGATGCCAAAGTCATTGTTGATGCCACCAGGGTTGTGAGAGGCCGTGAGGATTATACCACCTGGAAATTAGAGGTCATCTGTTTTAGTGTCTAGGGTAAAGACAAAACATGTTGTACAATATTTAAACTATAAAGAGTGAGAAATTAAATGTATGGAATAAACTACTTGAATTAGCAATAAAATATCACAATTTCATATATTATTCTTTTTAAAATAACCAAGTAAATGATTGTTTTGATAAAATTTTATACTATTCAATTGCTAGGCTCAGTATATAGTATATAATATTATTCATATCTGCTTATATAATACGTAAACATAATATATCTCTATTATTATATCTCTTGTATTTAATGTAAAACTTATTAAAGTAACTTATATAATACATAATATATTATATGTATTTTCAAAATTCTAATTTCTTACTATACGCAGATGATCTAAAAGTTTACAGAAAAATTAGGAGCACTCATGACTGTCAACTCCTCCAAGAGGATCTGGATAGACTCGGCTATTTATAGATCGGCTTATTGTCAGACTACTAAACTGAAACTAAGCATTAATAAGTGCAATTACATAAACTTCACCAAAAATAAAAATGTTATTAGGTTTTCCTATTCACTTTGCAATGAGTTGTTAAGGAATGTTGACATGGTTAGGGACCTTGGTGTTATGCTCGATGCGAAGCTCTGTCTGAACGTCCACGTTGACAGAATTGTGAATAAGGCCTATCACATGTATGGATTTATAATGAGATCCACTCATGACTTCAAACAAACTACGTCATACATGTGCTTATATAAAACCTTAGTGCGTTCGCAGTTGGAGTACGCGATACCTATTTGGAATCCACATTATAACAAGTATATTGACTTGGTTGAAGGTGTTCAACGTAGGTTTCTACGAGCCATGCATTACAGATGTCACAAATCCTATCTATCTTATGACCAACTGCTCAATAAATACGGACTCTTGACACTATTTTCAAGGCGTAAGCAGCTCGAAGGCATAATTGTCTATAACATAATTAATAACAAATTTGATTGCATAGATCTAAATAATGTATTGTGTTATGCGGTCCCCAGAACTGTCCATAGGCGACAGGTGCGTGCAGGCAAATTGTTTGCTGTGACACTTATAGTGGTGAACTAATAGTGGTGAACGCTCACCAATTCGACGAATGGTTGTAACGTACAACACCAACTTTGAAAATATTGATATTTTTGCAAATTCTGTATCACAATTTCGATATAATTTATTTAGAGCACTTAATGCATGATTAAAATAGTCCTTTCTAGTACTGAATAATTTTATTTTTTACACTTAATTGTTACGCATGAACTGTTTGCCCCCTAGCTTTTATTTTGTATGATTTCTGGTAATCTGTGGACAGTGCTGTGGGCTTCACTATTATTTAATTTTATATGTTTAAATTGTATTATTTATATACATAGTGTAGTTGTTTGCTGTTCCTTTTTGAATAAAATAAAAATAAAATAATATGTATTAACATGAAGAGTGCCTATAACATAAGATTGCTGAACGGGTATTTCATAATATTATATCAACACTACAGGTGGGCATTAAACGCAAGTCATGACAAAACATTGATTTAGTAAGGATATTTTTATATGGATGATGCAAGATAAGATATAATGACAATAGCCTTGATAATATTTTTTGTTAGTGATTGACCAGTTAAAATCAGCTAATTCTGTATGATGTAAATATGATATTAGTTGTTGTTGTGATGTTTCTACTATTTTCAACTATTTATTTATTTATAGTATTTTTTTAATAAGTAAATTATATGGGTTATATTATTGAGGACTATTATAACAAATCTATTGACACCTTGTTTACAATAGGATTACTACTTACAGGACTAGTTTATGCATTACAGTGTAACTAATCAAACATGTACATAGACTACCTTAACCTTTAAGTTTTGCCATATTCTGGTAAAAAGATGGTTTTAATTTCAAACATAAAAAAATACATTGTTACTAGTGTGTATTTTAGTGCATTTTTATACATAATGAACTATAATCTACACAAATATAATCTACACACATTTTCTTATCAATGTATAATTTGAATACCAGTTTGGTACCACACATAATGCGGTAACAATGGGTGACTTGTTTATTGTTATAATATTATGATTAGGAATGAAGATGATTTATTGAGTAAAGAAAAAAGTATACTTGCAGAAAGAACTAGGGAATTTTTAAATTTTATAAGTAGTGGTGGTTTAATTTTATTAAGCTAGGAATAACCCCAACTAGCACCACTCTTTTTAAAATAAATTTTACAATGACACAAAGATCTTATTAAAAAAAGTAATCGGTTCAAACTTTAAGTAAATAGTTAAAATAATTTATTGGCATTTAATTACAGCTCTAAATCCTATACTGTATTTACTCTCATAAGTAATAACTAAAACGGCCGTTTTAGTTATTACTTACGAGATATAATATATAATATTAGTTTAACTATTATATATTACTATAATAAATTTGTTTAACTATTTACTTAAAGTTTGAACCGATTACTTTTTTTAATAAGATCTTTGTGTCATTGTAAAGTTTATTTTAAAAACAGTGGCGCTAGCTGCTGTTACTCCTCGCCTTATTATAAAAATGAATATTTACCTAAAGTCTTATATTTTCTGATTAAATGTGAGACAGCTGGAGTTGACAAAATGCCGTTTTGACCAACCAATAGCTTAGCAACCTGTAAAAAAGTTTAGACTTTTAAAATTAACTTTTTACGCATCTAGCATCTATTATTTATTGTACTATATAACCTAAGATTGAGATTAATACGAGGAATTTTGTAAAATGGGAGTAAAACTGGTACACTTACACGGGTTTTATAATTTACTGAAATTCAAAGAAAATATTTAAATTTCTTACCCCATTTCCCGCTGAAATTTTTATTATTTTATCCACGACTTCCTTGACTAGATATCGTCCATCACCACCTACTACTAGCGTAGAACCAACTAGCGCATCTTTGTTAGCATCCAAAATGCTCTGAATAAAATTTTCTGTGTAATTTTCTTGAAGGAAAACTTTAACTTTTTTTCTTAGACCACTGGTACCCGGTTTTTGACCCTCGTAGGGGTTTGTGTTGACTGTGATGACAATAGACATTTTTATTTAGTCAATAGAGGTTTCAAGTTGCTGCTCGGAGTTATCACAAAGAACTAAACGTAAAAATAAAATTGATATCGCTAATCACAGTTCGTAAGGTCAAACAGCCCGGTTGAATTCCTACTCAACTGTCAACACAATGTCAAAGAAGGTCGACAAACAACTTTATGTTCCGTTACAAAAAAATTGTTTACTATTTAATTATATTGCTATACAATTTCAATAGTAACAGCCATAAAATTCAAAAAATATGTTTATTTAATGCATTTTATCAGTAACTTTTATTTAAAACTTTGTTATTACACTTATTTTTCGTTACAATACCACACATATTTTACTGTTTTAGCGTCGAACGGAACGTTATTCGCGGTATTTTTAATTATTTCAATCATTGCAGTTTTGCTAACAATGGAAAATATACATAACAATTAGGTGTTTTTAACAACATGTACCTATGTAATTAACCCTA
The DNA here is from genome assembly GCA_905187575.2 of Celastrina argiolus. Taxonomy (NCBI): domain Eukaryota; kingdom Metazoa; phylum Arthropoda; class Insecta; order Lepidoptera; family Lycaenidae; genus Celastrina; species Celastrina argiolus. The sequence continues at coordinate 13,866,404 of LR994595.1, read as the reverse complement.
GAAAGATAACGTTATTTTTTTGTACTGAAGAGATAAACATGCGCCTCAAGTCGCTCTATTTTAATAGCCGATATTTTTAAATGATAATCAATTGTTTTTATTACACTACTAGTGTAAATTATTGAATTATTAATATGTAAATAATACATACGAATTATCATTATATTTTATTTAAAATATAAAAATTTTAGGATTTTAGAAACACTTAACAAAAATTAGAAGTAGGTATTCAGTACATACATAAATAGATTTTTTTAAATAGGTAACTTTTATAGTGTTTTTTCTTATTAACTGATTAATTATATTATTATAGTTATAAAAAAAAATCAACGACTAAAACAATTGTTGCAAACGTCTTTTTCATGTTCTCCTCCTTTTGTGCGCCTCCCGAGCGCAATGCATCGCTCTAACAGCAAATCTATGATACCAAACAGAAACGGAGGTCTCTTGGAAATGTTGACTGACGCCTCTAATTACTCTAATCTATGGACTGACGACTGAATTGGCGCGGAAACAAACTTGTACGCGCGTCGGTAAGAAAATGGCGGTGAAATGTGTATTTACGTAGTAACTAATACTAAACCCTTGGTTTACCCGGTGACATTTTACCTACACAACGTACCCGGTGGAGTCCCTAGGACTCCCTTCAAAAATATAATTGTCGATATAGAAAAAAAAAACACTAATATTTTTAAGTAACAAATTTAAATATTTATTCATCCACTATTTGGCTTTGCCAGAGCAAAAGATAATGACTTAATAATTATAGATTAACAGCATTTTAAAACTTATAACTAGAAATCTAATTATTTCTGCCGACTATTATGAGATCAATCTTTCAGTGATTTTTTTATACCAAAATATATTTTTTTAACAAATACCACTGTAACGTGTTCTTTACAATGTAAACTTAAATAAAAAAATAAAAACAACTAAAAAAACTTTGTGGAAAAATAACGTGCACGATATTCTATGAACCATTATTGTTTAAAATTTCTCTGTGTAACCGAGCTGCTAATCCTAAGTTCAGGTCTGACAAATGTATGCCGTCTTTCTTTTTAGGCAAGTTGGACACAGGTGACAATATTTTCAAAAAAGTTTGGTTCCACTTCAGCTAAAAGAGGAATACTTGTAATTTCTGAGATTATTGTGCGGAGCTGTCGTGTAAGGTGTTTCAGAATCTCTGTTATCCATATATTGCAGCGAAGTGTTAATTAATGAGTCGGTTTCATCCTCCAAAAGATTTACAACATTGCGAAAGGCCGTTATAGTCCTTAAAATTAGAAATAAAGCCTTATAAAGGTATAGCACCGAATCCAAAACAATAACATTCATTACATTGGTAACATAATGGAGGTAACATTATCATCCTCGCCCAGTTTAAAAAAATCACTATTAATTAATTTCTACACCAAAATATTTGACATTTACAGTAACGCTATCCTTACGAAACACTTTATGAATATAAAAATAGTTTTTATGTGGTGTAGGCAAAAAAGTGAGTAAAATAAACTAACTTGACTTTCTTTTATTACGATAGACTGTGTGGATACTTCCAAGTTCCAAATCTTGTTGCGATCCTGGTGCAAATAGCCGAATGATTGTAAAATGGCCGACACATAAATCAAGCGAATTTGTTGCCATTTCACAAAGAAAATATCCATATTTGATTATTTTCTCCCAGATTTTTTGGTAACATAAGTGACATGACAGGCATATTAAAATCTGAGGACATAATTCAAAACGATTTTGTAATTCTATTTGAATACTAATAAAGATTTAATTCCCAAATTTCGAGTAAGTAAATACGTAAATTATTGCCATAATAAAAAAATATAATATGTTTGAAGCTAAATAGTCAATTGCATTAAAATAATTAATAACGCATTTCAACGGGATTTCGGGGTGGGGACAGCCGAAATAATGAGGTCCCTAAGAAGTATTTTGGTGCAAATGCAGTATCTATTCATAAATTTACGGAATACTTTAATATATAGTTACATATTAATATCACACCCAGAAGAGTAAAATTCCGAAAATAAATAAATATTAGTAGCTTAAATAATGGCTAAAGTCTGGGGACAAACCAAACAAAGGGGGTACTACTTTTTGTGAAAATGCTCATTAATAATCTAATATCTAAAAAGCTATTAATAATTGTTACTTACCACGGGTGAAAGGTGCAGAGCCTATGGGCATTGGGCACCGATACAGTTAATCCGGCCCTGTTTCGATGCCGCCAACTTGCAATTTGCGTAAAAAATATATGAGTGATTTTCTATCCGGTGTAGGCGACGGACGTGTCGCTCGTTTGGACTTTATACCGCAAAATAATTTATGCTGAATTCCTAAAAACGTAAGTTACTATTTCTTAGATCATTTATCTACCAATTTATATTAATAATATCGTTAGTTTTGTAAATTGTAATGTTAGCATCAGGTTTGGTTAGATTCAAAGTGAAGCTTGTCTTGTTATTTTTTTAATATTATATTGAAAGTCGCATAAAACAATAAAGAAAGACCTGTTGTACAGTTGAATTATAAACTACTCCTTTTAGGATGTTGGCTAAAAACATAATAATACTATTTTGATATAAGTAACGTTAAAAAAGGAGAAACTCCCAATGCATATTTTCAATGTTGGTATCTACCTTTTAACCTACCTTTTAGTAGGTATATTGTGATAAAAACTGGCTAAAAAATCGGTGCACACAACTGCTCATTAGTCCGATACTTAAGAACTAGATACTCATTACCATTAAAAGTTTAACATTTTTTAATATAATAAAAGTTTAAGAAACTATAGGTACTTAGGTACCTATAACGCGACTTCGTAAAAAAATATTATACATACAGACGAATTGAGAACCTCCTCCTTTTTTTGAAGTCGGTTAAAAAGGGATCTGAAAATTATGACGACCTCCGTAGCGCAGTGGTTCAGAGCGTTGGTGTTTGACCGAGAGGTTGCGGGGTGGAATCCCGCCGAGAGAACTAAAAGTTTTCAATGTTCCTGGGTCATGGATGTGTATTCAGTTTGTGTATTAATATAATAAAAATCTTAAATATCTGTATAGTATAAAAGTATTAAATATATAATATTAACACTAGTTCTTCGGATACTTAGCACAGATGTATAATTATTTTCTTGTTTTGCCTTTTTAGACCTATTTAAAATAGTAAGTTAAACATGACGTGTTTGGCGAGATAGTATTTTTAATTGTTATAATACATATATAAGTCTAATCTTAGACGAATAAATGATTAAAAATAGAAAAAAATAATAAAAAGAATCATATTTGACACCCATATCACACCCACTACACATATTAAGAAGCAAGTAGCTTGTAAACAACATTAGCTAGGTATATCTTTATTTAACAGAAGTGATCGTTATAAATATTAATTTAGACTAATGCTTCAAATGCTCCAATTGTCAAATAGCTGTACAACAATTAAAATAAAGAACAGTTGAAAGACATCGGTTCTCCATACGGAACCGCTATCATTACTTCACTTTTATGAGCGAGTGAAAGTTTCGAGGTGATTGAACTTATTTATGTTTTAGTCCGAGCAAATTGCATAAGTAAAGCACCATACACACGGTCCAGCAAATCCAATTCGATAGTTATAGGCGCCATTTGTGTCAATGTGTGTGGTTGCGAACGTTCAAACTTCCAGTGGCCTGACCTCGAGGTCTTATGGCAGTATTACTTTAACATTACATTACTTAGGAATTTCGTGTAAACAAATATGATCACTATTTATACAGGGTGTAAAAAGAGCAGTCACTATAACTTCGTGGGGGTAATAACCAGGCAAGAGTTATATCCATTGGTACTAGTCATTTGCTTTTAATCCACTGTTTTAAAAATTTGAAAATTTTCAATAGGCAATGTACAACGTGCAACAACAACAACACAGCGATCAGCTGATTACGCTGAGAGGTCAATAGCATGCATAAGAAGTTCGTGAATTACGTACTAGGGCAAAAAATATAAAATTTGAGAATTTAATGCAGAACGTTGTTCCAAACAGTTCAGCCTTGCGACTAAAAATAAAAAGTCTCTTGCAGGAATAAGTTAAGTTTACATGTAGAAAATCCTACCAAAAACATAAACTATTCTAGTAATAGCAATAAATCTAATGTGATTAATTTGGTGCATCAAAATTTACAAGGAATGGTAGGTAAAGAATTTGAAATTGAGTTATTTTTGAATGAATTTAATATTGACATTATTTGTATATCTGAACACTGGTTCAGACAACATGAACTCATTTTCAATTTCAATGATCACCAGATAGCAAGCTCGTTCAGTAGAGAAAAAGCCATTAGAGGCGGCTCTTTAATAGTAATTAGAAAAAACCTAAAATTTAAGGAACGTAAAGACATTACGAGTCTCTCAACTGAACGAGTAATTGAAGTAGCCTGCATAGAGTTGAGTCAACTTATTGTTGTATGTGTATACAGGCCTCCATTAGGGTTATATGATTCCTTTGAACAAATCATGGAACAAGTTTTAACAAGAATATGTGGATCTAATAAAAAAGTGATTGTATGTGGTGATTTTAACATTAATTTATTAGACATAAACTCCTCCACCACAATTAGATTCACATCTTTGTTAAAATCTTATAGTCTTTTTAATCTGTTTCATGAGCCGACAAGAGTGTGTGACACCACGGCAACTTGTATTGATAATATTTTTACTAATGTTACTCCATGTAAAAAGGAAATAATTAATAAGCTTAGCTCTGATCACTATGGACAGTTAGCTTCTTTTAATATTAAATTTGATAGTAACACTATGGAAAAGCTTGTGTTTATTCCTGTGAATACAAAACGTATTGAGAAATTTAGAAGTAAATTAAGCTCAAGTATTCAATGGGATGGGTCAAATAGCTCAGATGATGCATTTAATAAATTATTTAAGATAATAAAGACCCAATTTAACTTAGTATTTACTTCTAAAACGGTTAAAACTAATAATAAGAAAAGGAGCTTTATTGAATGGGCAACAGAAGGAATTAAAATAAGTAGGCAACGATTATATGAATTGTATGATGAAAAACATATTAATAACAGTGAAACATTTAAAACATATGTAAAAAATTATTCAAAAACTTTTAAAAAAGTATGCAAAGTTGCTAAAGCTATTTATGTAAAGAATAAAATTAAAAATTCCAAAAATAAAATTAAAACTACATGGAAGGTAATTGCTGGTGAGACTGGAAACGTCACCTGTCGCAACTCAGATTTTGAACTTTTTCATGAAAATAAAAAGATTACGAATGAACTAGAAGTTGCGACGGTTTTCGAAAAGTTTTTTGCTGACATTCCGGTTTCAACTACAAAACATTTAAATTCCTCACTTATAGCAGCTGAAAAACTACTCAGAGATAATGTAAAGGAATGTGATGTCAATTTTAAATTTAAAGAAATAGATTCCAGAGACATTATAACCGCGTTTAAGATGTTGAATATTAAAAACACTGCTGATCTCTGGGGCATGTCTACAAGAATTATGAAATCAATAATTGACATCGTAGCTCCTTATCTAGCCATGATTTTCAATGATTGTATAAAAAGTGGTGTTTTTCCTGATTTAATGAAGCACAGCAAAGTTATACCCCTGTTTAAAGCGGGAAATAAATCTGATCCATCTAATTACAGACCTATATCGATTCTACCGACTTTTAGTAAAATATTTGAAAAAATTATCTTAAAACAGTTGTTATTACACTTTAATTTAAACAATTTATTACACAGTAATCAATACGGTTTTACTAAGGGTCGATCAACGACGGATGCTGGTATAGGTCTTCTTTGTAGTGTTTTTGATGCTTGGGAGGGATCGCAGGATGCATTAGGTGTATTTTGCGACCTCTCCAAGGCCTTTGATTGTGTGGAGCATGCTACATTGATCAGGAAATTACAACACTATGGCATAAGAGACTCGTCACTCAGCCTTTTGAATTCTTACCTGAAAAATAGGATTCAAAAGGTGGAGGTAAATGGAAAAAGGTCCACAGGGACCAAAATAGAATTAGGGGTCCCCCAGGGATCCATATTAGGCCCCTTTCTTTTTCTCATCTATATAAATGACTTACCTTACTTAGTTAAGGAAAAACATGAGATAGTACTTTTTGCCGATGACACTTCACTAATTTTTAATGTGAAGCGACAGCAATCAAATTACGACGAGGTAAATAGTGCTCTCTCAAAAATAGTACATTGGTTTAATGTTAATAACTTACTTTTAAATTCTAATAAAACAAAATGTTTGAAGTTTAGCTTGCCCAATGTCAGGCAAGTACAAACCAATATACTATTAAATGATGAGAAAATGAACTTAGTGGACACCACTGTGTTTCTAGGTATAACATTAGATTGCAAATTACAGTGGGGTCCACACATTGCCAAACTAGCAGATAAGCTCAGTTCTGCAGCATATGCAGTCAGAAAAATTAGAGAAATTTCTGATGAAGACACGGCGCGACTAGTATATTTTAGTTATTTTCACAGTAGAATGTCTTACGGCATCCTTTTATGGGGAAATGCAGCCGACATCAATACAATATTTGTGCTGCAGAAGCGAGCTATACGTTCCATTTACAAGATGTCGTCCTTTGAATCTCTGAGAGAAAAGTTTAAGGAAATAGGAATATTGACCGTCGCCTCTCAATACATTTTGGATAATATAATGTATGTCAGAAAGAACTTAAATAATTTTAAAACGAAAAGCGACAATCACTGTAGAAATACAAGAAATAAACACAAGTTAGATATACCTATGATCAGGCTTAGCAAAGTAAGCAAATCTTTTAAAGGTCAATGTATACGCCTATACAATAAGATCCCAGAAAACGTTCAAAATTTTTCCATCAATAAATTCAAAAAAGTAGTTAAAGAACGTTTGTGTGCTAAAGCTTATTATAAGATTAATGACTTTGTTAATGATAGCACACCCTGGGAATAAGGTGGCCACTTTCGAGGCTATTTCTATATTATATAGTATATATAATTTTGTAAATTGTAATTTATTTAAAGTGATAACATTGTTATATATATATATATTTTTTAAAAAGAACAATTTTCCCATCTTTTTGCTAAAAGGTGGCCCCGAGCGAGTTTCTTACGCCGGTTCTTCTCGCCGGGTTAGTCCCCGAACCGGTGGTAGGTCATCATGTAGGACAATTCTAAAAGTGTTAGTAACTAACCTATTTGGAAATAAAAGATTTTTCATTTTCATTTTCATTTAAATTTAAAATATTTTTTTTTTCAAAAAATAAATAATAAAAAAAAAACATTTCTAGAATGAGAAAAGGTCCTTTAATCATATCCCAAAGTTATAGTAACTGCTCTTTTTACACCCTGTATAATGGAAAACATATTTTTAAAGTAATGTTAACATAATACTGCTTTATGACCTAGTGTCCCCCAGGCGAAGTTAGTTCTACTCCTGTGTCCTGAATCCTGATGCAGTCCACGACTACCCGACCGTATTAATATGTCCATCATTTTATATTATCATCCTACAATACATAAAAGACGGCGCTGTACGAGCAGGCTAGACCGTGTGCATGCCGTTTAAGTGGAAAGGACCATAAATGTTTATTAAACAATTAATTTTTAGGTGTAATTAATGCCCAAAAATATGTTGAAAAAAACAAACTAAAAATGGAAATAATTCCTTACAAATTAGTGTTGCCATTTTCTACCTAACGCGCCACCATTCGTGATCCAAAGGTTTTCGGAGTGACAATAGCACCTCCTCAACAAATCATCCTTGCCGTGGTTGTTAGAGGATACGGAGGGAAAATAATATATCCGGAACTAGGCCGCAGCCTGAGATAAAACTGCGCGCGCCAACTCGCCTGCCATCCGAAATAAGAGCATACCCTCGTAGCACTGCTGTCCACAAACCGATCCGTACATCACCCGGGTGATGTACGGGGGGTTGGAATTCTTAGAAAAACCTTAAAATGAACATTTACCACGATTACACTTTAAAAAGCAGCGAAAAATGAATACATACAATTTCCCGCCGCCATTTTAACTATATATTACCTTTTACATACAAATTTTCTCGTTGGCCTTGTTCGGACCCTACTCAAATGGAGCTCCGATAATAATAATAACAATGCCTCCTACACCGATTTCGGTGATGGTTGCCGGTTTCATTGAAACGAGGCCAGCTACGCAGGAGTTATCTTACAGTACCCAAGCGTAGAATGAAGAAAGAGGACAAAGCATAGAAGCAATCTCTCACTCACTTCACTCTCGTAGTCCAGTGGGACGGATAACCGACACAACTGGTGGGAGATCAGGCGCTGGACCGACTTTTTACATGACCATCTGACGCATGGATCATCATTCTTCAGACAATCAGGTGATCAGCCTGCATTGTCCTAACCAAACTTGAAAACAACATTTTTGCTATTCCAACGAGGAAATAGAACCCACGATCGGATCGAGAGCGAAGCTCTGAACCACTAGACCATGGTGCTGCGATACAAATGTAGTAATGATTCATCCTGGCTCGTACGTAACGTGACACGCGTGGCTCCGAGCGACGTAACTGCAGGAAGTATCCCATTGTCGGTCACGCACTTGTGGTTTTACCTTTCTTTTGCTCTTATGCACTTTTTACGAAGTGAGATTGTTACCTAATTTTGTTTTTGTGCTTATCTAATACCTACTTATAATGTTAAGTAAAATAACCAAAAAAGCGCGGAAAGGCTTACTCTTGACTTGCATGATTATATGAAAAATGGCCCAACATCATAAATTTTCTCATACAATAATTTAAAAAAGTACCTTTTTCAGCGCTGGTACTCTCTTAGTAAACTCTATATACGGAACCCATACACACCCTCAAGTATTATCACTCAAAATAATAGCCTGTATAGATAAAAATGACAGTTGCATCAAAATGCTGATACTTATGTAGGCACCTACTGATAAATGGAAATCTTTTTTTAAACATTAAACAAACCATTTGCACATATATTTGGACTAACAGTAGGTATTTAACTGATAATACAAAACTTAAGTACTTGTGCATTCATAATATTTGGTGATTGTTATAAATCACTTATTATATTAATGTCTGTGTTTTTTTAATTGCAGGTTGAATCAAAATGTCGTTCCTCAAAGAGGCGGGAAAATGCCTGCGGATGCTTTTGGATTTTATCATTGACTTCTTCTTCTCCTTGTATTGGGATTGCCACAAGGACGTTGTGCCAGATCTCGACAAAGATCACGCTTTGCTGTCGGAGAGCGCCACCGCTTTGGCCAACAAGATCAGACGAAAAGAACTTAAATCCGAGGACGTAGTACGAGCTTACATTGATCGAATTAGAGAAGTAAGTTTAAGTTTATAAATCATAATATTATAATAATTGAAGACATTAATCGATGAAGCAAAAAAATGTTACCCAGAAAATTGATTTTAAACTGTCACTTGAACATTTTAGGATAAGTAGGAACGTAATAAGTACATTGATTCTAGAGACGGATCTATAGATTACTGTACTTAATACGTTACGACGTATTCTAAGATGTTTAAGTGACAGTTTGAACTCAATTTTTTCGAAATAATAATTTTGCTACATAATGTCACCTTCCATCCATTCATGTCTTCAATTATCTATGAACTTGATTCTGGTAATATGCTACGTTCCCTAAGAATTTGTATTATGCGTGCCAGACAAAGTAAATTTGATACTTCTATAATACTGTCCGTTGGGTGCCAGAGTAAGAATAGGAACCTTCCCATGAATCACCTCTCCGTAGGTAAGGATATAAAGGCTAATATATTATATCCGAGTTGGCCATCAGCATTTCCCCGGACATTGTTACTACTGTTTTAGAGCCGATTTTTCAATCGTCAGATAACTTTTATCTGTCGAATGTTTAATGTGACTTTGACATTTGTTTCATACAAAATCTGCCAAAGTCATATATTTATTCCTTAGATAAAAATTATCTGACGATTGAAAAATCGGCTATAAAACTGCACCTAGTCCCATGAAATATTAAAATATATAAATAGCGTAGCGCGCCTTGCCTGGGCCCCGTATAAAAATTTGTTTGGGACTCTTTTGAAGGATATGCCTCGATTTTTCACAATATAAAAAAAAGGACGTCACGTCGGGGACTCCGTGACACGGCAGATACGGCGTTAGCTACGCCTCTGAAAAGAGCAGTCGCTAAAAACTTTGAGATTTGATATTATAGTACCTTTTTTATTCTAGAAATGTTTTTTTTTGTATTTTAAAACATATTTTTACAATATACATATAAGTATGTTTTTAGTCGCAAGAATAACAAAAAAAAGTTGGCATAAAATACATTTCTTGAATGAGTTTAATCGTTAAGTAGGCAGGTAGTATAATCATATCCCAAAGGTGCCCATAGTTATAGTGACTCTACTTGTACACGCTGTATATTTAATCTACGTCCATGTCCAAATAATTATCTGTTTTCCAGGTTAATCCTATTCTGAACGCCATAGCAGCCGATCGGTACATCGAAGCGATAGACGAAGCGAGGGAGATCGATAAAAGAATAGCTGATGGCACAGAAGACCTGGATAAACCATTCTTAGGTATTATAATATTTTTATTTTATATTTCTTTATTAGGCGCAACAAACAGCGTTCACAATATATCTCAAAAAACTAGGTCTTCCTTATTGTATTATCGCCGTCATCCACAAATTAAAGCCGCGACATTACTCGAAATGTGTGTATGATTGTAGGTGTGTATGTGTTTATGCATATGTATTAATATAATAGCTCCCCTCACCGATTTCGGTGTCGGTAGCCGATTTCGTTGAAACCAGGCCAGCTACGCAGGAGTAATTTTTATAGTGCTCAAGTGTTTGCGCAATACACAAAGACAGTCTCTCTTCCTTTTACTCTCATAAGTCATAACCCAGTGGGACGGTTACCCGACACGACTGGCGAGAGAACAGGCGCAGGACCGGCTTTTTAGTCTTTTTACACGTCCATCCGACGGATCATCTTTCTTGTCATACAATCAGGTGATCAGCCTGCATTGTCCTAACCAAACTTGAAAACAATTTTTTTTGTTATTCCAACGCGGGAATCGAACCTACGACATCCGGGTCGAGAGCGAAGCTCTTAACCACTGGACCACGGAGGCATGTATTGGTGTGCATGTGAGTAGGGGGTGAGTGGGAATGTGTCGTAAAATAATTGCAAAATTAAGTTTCTCACAATTTTAGGAAATTAGGAAATTTGCTGTTAGATTGTGTAATATATGTACTTGGCTGATCTGCGGCCATACAGGTTGTAAAAAGAATTAGGATATGATTTAAATATTACATCTTCAGTCATTCTAGAATTATTTTGAAAAAAAGTTTAGCTTTTTTGTTATTCATGCGACTAAGGTCCGATTTTTCAAATCGTCAGATAACTTTTATCTAAGGAATAAATTTGAGACTTTGGCAAATTTGTATGGAACAAACGTCAAAGTCATGTGTTTATCCAACAGATAAAAGTTGTCTGACGATTGAAAAATCGGCCCTAAAAATATTAAATTGTTAAAGCAGTATTTTTTTTTAATACCCAAAAAAAATCCTAAAGTTATAGTAACTGTTCTTTTTACATCTTGTGTACATACAGGTCGTGTACATGACGACTATGATACTCATAATTATGACACTCTTAGGGCCGATTTTTCAATCGTCAGATAACTTTTATCTGTTAAATAAACATGTGACTTTGACATTTGTTCCATACAAAATCTGCCAAAGTCACATATTTATTCCTTAGATAATAGTTATAGGACGATTGAAAAATCGGCCCTTAGTGATAGCAAATATTATGTATTTGAGTTTCCAATATTCCCAGTTCAGTCAGGTTTTTGCGAAGATTCTAAAAATTGTTAGGAAGATAACGAAGAGTTAGTTTTAGTGGTTTTAATAACTTTACAAAGGATTTACGCGTCAGTCCTTCGATGCCATCCAATTTGGCAAAATTATCATATTATAGATTCTAAAATCAACAACACCTACAAGTTTGATCTATACGATGGGAAATTGGTTTAAACATTTACGTGTGGTAAATGCTCTCGAAGCAATGACGATATACCTACATAATTATCTTACGTAAGCGCTCTTTCGGAAAACACTTAGAAAGTTATATTTGTTTACTGCTTAAGTAAGTCAAGTACAAAAGCAAACTTGGTAGAATTTGTATGTTAAATTCAGTTGCCCTTTTTCCTACTTCGGCGAATGTATATATAATATGTATGTATGTTTGTTCTACGGTTCTACCGTACCGCCTGAACTGCTAGCAATTTTAATATATGAAAGCGACAATAGATTCTTAATAAAAGCGGAAGTAACATTTGAAATTTACTAGTCAGGTTTAAATAGTTTTTCACAATAAATGTAAAATATTTATCAGGTTGAGCTAGAAGGCTGGCAAAGAATTATTGTTCTTAATTTTTAACATCCGATGCAAAAAGAGGGGTGATAAAAGATTGACGTGTTTGTGAGTGTGTATATCTGTCAGTCTGTCTGTGGCATTCATAGCTTCGTAATGGATGAAGTGATTTTAATTTTGTAATGAACGTGACTTGTGTATATACGTGTATTTTATGAAAATCAGTTGGGCCGTTTAAAAATAATGGGGGTCCAAAGTGGGGACGAAAAACCGAATGCCTCCAAATCGGGTCCCATGTATGTCGACAGGGTCTTAAATAATTAAATTATAAACAACTATTTTATTAAATTTCATTTGTCTCAAATAAAAGCACATCGTGTGCATCACGAAATATGCACACGATGTGCTTTTTTAAAGTTTGGTGAAAAGCAATTGATCTGCCAAAAAACTCTTGTTTCTTATGCAAGGTGTAAAATAAAAGAGTGATAATCATTTAGGGTATGTATGTGCCTCCTATGTAGAGTACACCAGCATAGGAATGTACCAGCGCTGAAAGTCTATAGATACATCATAAATTTTCCTATAAAATATTTTTAAAAAGGTACCTCTTTCAGCGCTGGTACTTTCTCAGTAAACTCTATACACGGGACCCATACACACCCTAAAGTCATCACTCCTGTACTACAGCCTGTAGAGCCAGGAGAAAATTCAGCATTTTGTTTATACTTATTAGCGTTATGATAATCTATAGTGCTTGCTGCTTGATTCTTGCAGGTGTACCGTTCACTACCAAGGAGAGTCAAGCTATAAAGGACATGCCCCTCACCATGGGGCTCTGGTGCCGGCGCAACAAGAAAGCTGAAGAGGATAGTGAAGCAGTCATCAGGCTGAAGAAGGCTGGAGCCATACCCTTGGCCAGCACTAATCTCCCGGAACTGCTTATTTGGTAAGAATACTTCCTATTAATATATTATATTGTATATTCCTATTAATAGTTATAAATAGGTTGTTAAAATAAATAAAAAAAACGTTTTATTTCCAAATGAAACTTAACAAGCTATTTTCGTAAAGTCAACAAGAAAAACAAGCTACCACCGGTTCAACCCTAACCCGCCGAGAAGAACCAGCGTAAGAAACTCGCACGGGGCCATCTTTTAGCAAAAAGATGGAAAATTGATAAGTAAATGGAAAACAAAACGGAGTCCTATTTATAAACGAATCTTTATTATGAAATTCGGTTGTTTTGTAGATACAAACGTATATCTTAATACCTCAAATGCAGTCGACGTGGTCACTTCCTTTGAGTATTTTGAGGTGTGCAAGAAAAATGTTTAGTTACTGGGGCCTTACTCTCCAAACTGATTCGATTTTTGATTTTTGAACCTACTCCCGAATAAATTGACGTTCGTTTATTTTGATTCTCAGTCGATTGATATGGTCGGGAGTACAAAAAGTAACGATCTAACGAATCTCTATAACCAGGTAAATTTCAAAGATCGAACTGATTCGATTCTCGAATTTGTCGAGACTCGCGAGTAATCCTGCTGATCGAGTAGGATTTTGCCAATATCGTATGTTTGCACAATGCACGTAAATTGTAAATTGTAATATTCTGTCCATACCTTCAATCAATAATAAACTAAATATCATGTCAGCACAAGAAATCCGTCTCGGCGAATATCAGCCCAGTCGCTGAAAAGTGAGCAGTTATTTCATCCCGCAATGTGTGTTTAAATTTAGATAATAAAACGTGACATAATTTGCGATTTCAATTTCAATTCATTTAGTACCAACGAAAAATGTATGTTTTAAAAATGATTGGTAATATTCTAATCGATTCTCAATTCCTCAAGGTTATTGCATCAGTCTCGTCGTAAAAACTATAGAGGAAAAAAACTTATTTAAAATCCGGTTTTCGTGGCCCAAGCACGAACAATTGACAACAATATATTTGTACCTTATTCAAATGTAAATTATATGAGCGCTGTCACAATTTGCATACAATTCTTTTTCGATCGAGTCACGAACACGTGGTTGTCAATTGTATCTGCTAACCTCTGAGTCTTTAGAGTATAGATACTAATTACCCAACCTTCACCGCATCTAAACTTGCAGGCTATTGTGATTTATGATTATGCATGTTTACTTAATTGCCTGACAATTGTCCATACATATTCAAAGTTTGAGGCTTAAACATCTATTTTCTATAGAACATTTTAAACAGCATCATCATCAATTTGACGACCTCCGTAGAGCAGTGGTTGAGCGCGTAGATGCTAGAGCGAGAGGTCGCGGGTTCGAATCCCACCGAGGGAACAAAAAAGTTTTCAATGTTCCTGGGTCATGGATGTGTATTAAATTAGTGTATATTTAAATAAAAATCTTAAATATGTGTTTATTATAAAATTATTAAATATATTTCCGTTGTCTGGTACCTGCAACACAAGTTCTTCGGATACTTAGCCTTCGGAGCCAGATTGATGTGGTGTGAAGCGTCCATAGATGTTATTTCTATTATTTATTATTTCGCGATATAGTCGTGGTCGAGAAATTGACTTGCCTAATTTCATATTTTTAAAATACCATAACTTTATGATATTTGCGCATATGCGCATTCAAGTTTTTAACCTCACTTGTATAATTATACTTGAGTCCTTATTTTACACTGGAAACAAAGCTCTGTTTGAAAATTCTTTGAAACTTATTAAAGTAAGCAGCGATTTGGGACAATACCTTTGTTTACATTAAAATGCAAAAATTAAATGATGTAGGTAGGTAATTAATGTCTAATACAATATTTGTATAATTTGTGAATATTTTAAAAGTAAGTACCTAATAACATTTAAAATGCCTTAAGGCATTAAGTCCGCCTATGTACAAATGTGCATGATGTTTAAAAAACATTTTTATAATAAAAAAAAAATATTTAATTAGTCTTAAAAAAGGCCAGTGCCAACTAATTTAATTGCAGTTGCTATGGTACATAATATATAGTATGGGAGTATTCATATTAGTAAGAATTAGAATTTAGAAATGGTAAATAAAAACCGGTTAAGAATGAGTCATCCGTAGAAAAAGCAAATTAAAAAGCTTTTATAAATCACGCTAGTCTGGCTAAGAACGTTTGTTGTAAGGCGACAGAGGTAATATACAGCGTGTAAAAAGAACCGTCACTATAACTTAGAGATATGATTATACTACCTTTCCTCATTTTGGAAATGTATTTTTTTATATTTTTTGTCAAAAACTAAAATATTTTTTTTTTTACTTTTGCCATTTCAAATTTTTTTGTATAACGAAAAAGGTATTTTTTTAAATTACATTTCTAAAATGAGAAAAGGTAGTATAAGTAATCATATCCCAAAGTTATAGTGACTGTTCTTTTTACACCCGTTATTATTAGTATATCCAGCAGCGTTTACGCGGAAAATATAATAGGTAAATACTTTGGTAGGCTAATGGCCAGCAATAGACCATAGCTCATAGCTGAAACGACGACAACCTTCTATTATTTTGTGAAGTATTGAAATAAAATTGTTCTAGCATGTCAATAATAAATTATTATTCGCCAGGTCGGAGACGCGGAACCCGGTGTACGGCATGT
Organism: Celastrina argiolus; assembly: GCA_905187575.2. NCBI lineage: Eukaryota > Metazoa > Arthropoda > Insecta > Lepidoptera > Lycaenidae > Celastrina > Celastrina argiolus. Next base: position 13,850,384 of record LR994595.1, on the reverse strand, counting down.
GCAACAACCCGCACCACACGGGCCGCTCGCCCGGGGGCTCCAGCGGCGCAGAGGCCGCGCTCACGGCTAGCTACGCCACTGCTATCAGCTTGTGTAAGTTTTTATTTATTTATTAAAAGGATTTTCCTACTTAGAAAGACTATGACAATCCTATAGTACTCTTACAGATTATATACAAATAAAAATATTAAACTAAAAAATCAAAAAATACTACCTAACTACTACAATCTATCCTATCAGTTAAAATCAAACCTTACCAGCTTTCTAGCCGCATCAGAGTTTGGTTCGGCTAGAATGCTGTGTAGAGCTGAGTAAGTTTTATTTAAATACTGCCCGCGACTCCTCAATAATAATAATTTATCCGAATTAATGACATAAATAAATGAATAATTACTAATCAGCTTACAATGATACAGGATGTAAAAAGAACAGTAGCTATAACTTTGAGATACAATTATAGTACATTTCCTCATTTTGGAATTGTTTTTTTTGCTAAAAACTTTTTTTATTTTTTACCATTTCTAATGTTTTTGTCGCAAGAATAACGAAAAAGCCAAAAAAATGTTTTTTAATTTTTGTCAATATAAGAGAAAAGGTAGTATCATCATATCCCAAAGTGACTGTTCTTTTTACATTCTGTATTATAGTGGTGCTTTTTCTACTATTCTAGTGATTGCTTTTTTGTACTGTCTCTCGCATTACTTGGAAATGAAAATTGGAAAATACTCCTCCAGAAGATTAATTTCGTCCTAAGTCACGTGAGATTATTTTTTTACCACGGGGAGGGCGGGAGAATTCTCGGGGATTCCTTGTCAGCCAACAAGGAATCCCCGAGAATTCTCCCGCCCTCCTCAACTAGGATATATAATATATCCGACTCTACTAGGAAGGTGGCCTATGGGGGGCTAAACTCCCTCCTTTCACATCCTGCTGCTATCAAAATGGTGTGCATTAGCAGCAGGACGAGATCAGCGTTTATGTAGTCGATTCTAACACAGTGATGGAAATATGAGGTGGCCAATGCCCGACAATTACGACACCTTGTTTTATTGATTTTTTGATACTGTTTTTGCTTGCGGAACCCGTAATCAGAATGCAACAATACTGTTATCAACTAATATTGTAAAGGCGAAAGTTTGTGAGCGTTCCAGTGTGTTTGTTACTTCTTCACGGAAAAACTACTGCACGGATTCTGTTGAAATTGGTAGTAGATTACATGCTGGATTAATACAAAGGCTACTTTTAACCGTACCAAAATGTACGGTTTTCGTGGGATTTTATTTTGTGTGAGCGAAGCAGCGGAGAACATCTAGTTTGTTTATAAGTTCATTAATAAATTGTATTATTGTGATCCAGGTTCGGACATAGGCGGATCGACGCGGATGCCAGCGTTCTACACCGGCATGTTTGGGCACCATCCCACAGCTGGGACTACCAACACTAAAGGTTCGTCGACGTCGTTTCAGCTGGACGTCCACTGCTTGACATAACTCTCCCTCAAGGTTTTCTTTGTCTAACTCGCATAGCATAATCATTTTTGGTTTTCTTTATTTAAAATTGATCATAGACTTCTTAGGAACAATTTTCTATAACATTTCTCATTACTATACACAACTCTACACTAGTTGGGGTTTCGTAGATCACATCTCAGAGTTTGTCCGTTTGTTCTTGGTATAAACCATTTTTTTTGGAAGACTGACTGACGGTTAATGTTAGAAAAATAAAATGTTACTTGTATCTTCCCTGCATAATGATATACACAAAATGATATGGAAACATAATATAATAAAATGGATGATCACAAACTATACAAATTACATTCATTTGTCGATTTTTTTTATGTATTCTAACCTAAATAAATAATTTCTAGGATCGTTTTACCGCAACGGTGATGAGGAGTCCATGTACTGTCTGGGATTCATATCCAAGAGCGTGGAAGACCTGGCGCCCCTCACCAAGATCATTGCTGGAGACAAGGCTAGCTTACTGAAATTGGACAGAAATGTTGATATGAAGGTAAAGATATTGATATTATACCCTAACGGAATTTAAAAAGAAAACGGGGTGTGGCTGAGTTATAGACTCGGTTGTTTCTTGTACGTGAATACGGTCCTAACTTGGCGTAATAAAATCTTTGATTATGTATCTATGTGTGTAATGGTTTCATTCAAATTTGTATGGACATGATAAATATGTAGCTGCAAATAGGAAACCGATTCCTCCATTTAATTATGATTTGTTTTTTTAAATTGCATCCCAATGAAACCCGTATTCATTTCAATAAAGAACGTGTATCATCATCGTTATTTTTATTTTAACTCAAAGTGCTCGGAAGATAAGAGATCATGTCATAATTTGGTACTGGTTCAATCCTCAGGATATTAAGTTCTACTATCTGGAAGAAGCTAACGACTGCCTGGTTAGTCCACTGCGGTCAGATGTTAAAGATGCTATGCACAGGTAACAGCTTATTTAATAACCAATAATATTAATATCGATCATCGATGGAGGTATGCTGTGAGGATGGAGTACCTAACTTATGTTACAGGCACCGGACAGCAAAAAAAAAATTTTTCTACTAAGTACATATTTTTATACACGCCCATGACATAATAACGTCGAAAACTAAAACAAAAACGAACCTTCTCACCTCTGGCTGTCGGATTGTCGCACCACAGACTTATAAATATACTACTATATACTTCTCTTTATAAATCTGTGGGTCGCACTTAAACACTCAGCCAATATAGGTCGTTAATAGTATTATTATATTATTCATGATTTCTCTTATTTATCATGATATTCAAAGAGAAGGATTCACAATTGGATTTTAGGCGAAAGTGAATGTAGTTTTAATTTTTTAACTATATTTTGTATTAACTTTATAATATGTAAATATTAATGATGGGTCATTCGTCAGGGCGATAAAGAGAATCACCGACAACCACAAAACAGTGGCGGAGCCATACGCTCACGAGGCCCTGGGCAACATGTACAAGCTGTGGTCGTACTGGATGGGCCGCGAGCCTGGGGACTATGCTAGCATGCTTACGGACGGACAGCGAGAGCTGAACGGTTTTGTTGAGCTGGGTAGAAAGGTAAATTAAAAAGTATACATACACGGCAAAATAACTATAAAAAAATATGTTGAATTAACCACCGACTTTGTTAGAAAATTTTTAACTGTCAACCAATGATGACAATAAAAAGCATTGGGTATTTTCTCCACTAACGATAGAGCTATTTTGTAGCTTAACCGATTTTCATTGAACATTGTATTATTTTGTAATGTGATAGTAAAAAAAAATGTTTTGATTATACTTACAACACAACGTTAAAGTGACCTGAAATATAGTAGGTATATAGCGTGCGCTGCTAAAACTATTGCTGATAGAACAATACGATATAATTACTATAAACCATAACAAGAAAACAATGACTATACAAAAACGGTCGTACCAGCATGTTTAACTATTGCAGTTATTGTATGTCACAATAAGTGATAAATTAATGAAAAATAAATATATTCCGCTTCTAGTAAAAGCTCTTTATATAATAGGTAGGTACATAACTACTTAATCATACCATCTTGATGCTTAAAAACATTTATATTACGTTTTATTGATTTAATATGCACATTCACGTGCAAATTAAAATAATAAAGAAAGATGACACGAGTTCAAAAGTGTAATGCGAAGTCGGGGCGGGCCGTTATACTTACTTAATAAATATGGAAATTATATAAAACGTTTAGAATTTTATAGCCAAATAACAAATTCGTTTACTTTTTAGTTAATCGGCATAAGCAAACACTGCCTATTCGTAATTATGCGGGTTCTGGAGATGAAGGTGTTGCACAAACCAGACAGAGAGTGGGCAGAAAAAACAACCAAGGATCTAAAAGATGATATTATAGTAAGTTAAATCAATTATTTCTAAATGTATGTATGTCCAATGCATATATTATATATGGTAGTGGCTTGTTTGTACTTAAAGTTTACAAAATAAGGCGACAACGCGTACTGAAATTGAAATGATTTTAATATTGAATTGAGAGAGAGAGATTCAATTTTAATATTTTTCGAAATGAATGGTGCTGAATTATATGTAGTCATTATAGGAAAATTTCATATAATTGATGCATGATTGATGGAAAAAAAACGGTTTTAGAAACATTCATTCAACACAGAAGTCTTGACAGGCTTCCAGAATCCGTTTTTTCCCTTCCAAGGAGATTTCGGATCAATATACGTAGTCCAAGTTAAGCAATTGGATGCTGACCGTTAGGGATTTAGCAAATATATTATAATATTATAATTATTTATTAAGGCTTTGATGATTATATATAATATTTTATGTATTGTTAGTCAATTATACATTTTATTTTCAGAATAAACTTGGCGACAATGGAGTGCTGATTCTGCCCAGCGCACCGCACCCGGCGCCCTACCACTATTCGTTTTACCTGCGCCCCTACAACTTCTCTTATTTCGCTCTCGTTAACACACTCAAGTGCCCAGCAACACAGGTTAGATACGCCACTGACTTGCGTACAGTTGCCTCTAGACGTTTCCATCATTTACGGATCTTAAATTTAGTTAGGAGTGTATTTATTATCTATTTAGTTTTCTATACATTAGTGCATTTTTTTCTTATAATGTAATAGACTTCTGAGTCTAGTATAACGGGTGTAAAAAAACAGTCACTATGACTTTTGCGTATTATGATCAAACTACCTTTTCTTATTCTAGAAAAGTATTTTTTTCGTTATTCTTGCGAAAAAAAAAGAAATGGTAAAAAGTAAAAAAAAAAATTATTTTTTGTTTTTGAAAAAAATATATACATTCCCAAAATGAGGAAAGGTAGAATAATCGTATCTCAAAGTTATAGTGACTGTTCACACACTGTATATTTGCTTCTTGATAGTTTGCGATGAAAGATTTGAAAATATTTTTTTCTTGCCCATTTTTATTATCGTACTGTTAAGGGTGCCACATTGAGCAACTTTATCTAGATCAAAAATAGAACATACTGATTGCATAGTACAACGCACACGTGATACAAAATGTCTGTCAAATATAATAATATGGAGAATAAATCGGCCCAATATGTCCTACAAACGGTGGGTCGTGGGACGGTACTTTAAAATAGGTATAAAAATATACCTATTTTAGAGTACCGCCCCACGACCCACCGTTATTACATCCAAAATATGTTTTGTTTTCCTTTTTTTATCAAGTTAGTAAGTATACATTTATTGGTTATCAACTTAGGTTATCAAGTTAGCACGCTATCGATATTTACTTTTTTTTAAACACTACGTTTGTAGAAAAATACAATATTGTTGTGCATATTCAGTATTATCAAACAAAACTCATGTAGAGTGCACCAACATCTGGTTAAAGCCAGTAAAGCTATGCCAGCCAGCCAGTAAAAAATGTAAATCAGAAGCGAATACTTGCCTGAGATTTTATAGTAAAAACAACGATTGCGAAATACATAAGAATGTACAGTGTTTGTGTTTCGAAAGTTTTGAATTTTGAAATTGTATTCTCTTTTGCTTTTCTATGATCAATGCTTATAAAAATAACACCTAGGTTAGACACACCCGGCTTCCAGATGGTGCAATGATGATCATACAACTTATATTTACCAAATACAAATACCAAATTTGGATTGCATAGTTTTGTTAATGGCAAGTAGTTAGGATACCGATCTTGATATTATACGTAGCAATCTGAGATTGAATTCAATCTGAGATTCGAGATACGTTATTAATTTCGTAAGACAATTCACGTCAAATAATATTCCTTTGCGTAAATAATTTAAATAATTTCATACCGTAAACGCGTAAGTTCTATAAAAATAGTTTAAGCGTAGAATATAATTTCATACCGTAAACGCGTAAGTTCTGTAAAAAGTTGCTTTTAATAAAGCGTAGAATTTCATTTGGCCTGATAATCAGCTCTACAAAAATGTTTATGCAGATCAGAGAATTTGCTACGGGACCCGCGCTTTCTTAATCCGGCACTGTAACTAGGTGTTACAAATTACAATCTATATATTTATGTGCTTTAGTAGTTAGGAGATATTCCCCAATAGTTTACTGTGCTGTATCTGACTACCTACTTATTATAAAATCAAAAATGTTATTTTTTTTTAATTATTAACTTTGTGTTCCAGGTACCACTAGGACGGGACTCGCACGGCCTCCCTTTGGGAGTGCAAGTGATGGCTGCCCCCTACAACGACGCGCTCTGCCTCACCGTCGCTAAATATTTAGAGAAAGAGTTTGGAGGTGCCGTTATGGCATGCAAAGCTAAATAATAAAATAAAATATTATCGATAACTAGTTGTTACTGTTTGTTACAATCCGTTCACACATATTTTACCTCTCACAGGGCCCCAATGTCTTAAGAACACTCTTGTAGAAACTCAGAAGTAAAATAAATCTGAATAACGTCTGTATTCATTGCAGATAAAATAAATGGTTTATACATAACCGATTTATGAAATTTATAATAATTAATAGGATTAATATATTTTTATTTTTCATTATCATGTTGTTTTTTTCATGTATTAATCATATCAGTTTAGTATAATACGTATCCTAAATATTTAGTATATAATCCATGATTATAATACACCATGGAGTAATAGCAGTGGACGCAATGCAAAAAATATTAAACCATGATTAATCATCTGAAATGCATGATAGGTGTTTACCATTTCATATAGGTATTTATTTACCGTGCTGGCGATTTTCGCTGCGTTGAGCGTGTGCCCGGCGCGGCTACCCGCCGCGGGTGCCCGCGCCACAGATTAAGAATTAGTTACTACGTAACAGATGCGACAGCTATATTTTACCGAGTTTCCAGTTGTTACGTTTTGGCAGCACTGTAGCATCTGTCATTTTGACCGCACACCACAGACCATAGCACATCACAGACTACAAACACACATTGTATAAGTGGTTGAATAATCGAGTCCAGCTATCGATACTTTAGTGAGGTATCGATTTTTTTTTGTAGGTAGGTTTTTGTAGTTCAGGTAATTTATTTTTATAATAAGTAATACAAAATAAAAACAGGTTACATTTATCATTTATTTATTGATTTTTTTTCTGAATTTCTAATAAGCCCTGATTGATATAGCAAGAACATTAATATTTAACAGAATATTTTTTTAATAATATTTTAATAATTATCCTAATAAAACTCTCTAATGTCGTAATCCAACCATCTAGTGATGGTAACACACAAGTCCAGGTTTTCCTGTTTCTAAGGCCACTTGCCTTACTTGAAGTGTGCTCATATTTCAATTGTTTTCATTTCTTTGATGACACAAAAGTTGATCAGTCACTTCTGTAAATAAATAACACAATATTTATGATGAAAAAACAATACATAAGTTGGCCGGTCACTTAGTCCGGCCATCAACAACAACAAAACAAGGAGGGTTTCTAGTAAAAACTATAGTTAATTAGCAAAAATAGATTAACTAGTTTTGTCCTTCAGCACTATAAGTTGATTACCCTAAATAAAACTGCAATAATATTCTGCTATCAAATATGCTTAAACTGCCATAACACTTGTTTAACATTTATGAAAATACCATCTTTTCATAAATGTTAAACAAGTGTTACGTATATTTTTTGTTGTTTCAATGAAGTTATTGATACCCACAACCTCCAATTCCTGAGCCAAGTTCCAAACCACTAAACCTTGGTATTTCACAAAAATAAAACAATTTCAGTATCTTTTGATATGTTAAAATATCATATAGAATGAGTGTCAAAATGCCATAGTACTTAATACATACCCGCTCTTCCAATGACCAACATTTCATCAGAAGCATTTACATCCTCATTGGAGTTCTCTTTGTAATAATTGTTATCACTAAGGCCTAGGGGTATATCTGTCTGAAACAAATGAGTACAGTTAAGATTAATATTGATATACAAAAGCAAAAAACATTGGCAAACTTAATGAGTCAAAGATTTAGTATAATTATATTATATTGTTCATACTTTATATTACACTAGCTCTAACTATAACGTGTTAAAAGTAAAACTCACCTGTGAACTAATAGTTGCGTTGCAACCGCCGACACAAGACTTAAATAGTCCCTTAAAACGAAAAATGAACAATATTTACACTAAATTAATTAACATACTATAAAAGATTGATATAATGTATCAATAATCTGCGGAGTAATTGAATATTTTGGATCAAATCAAGCAAGAAACGAGGATAAACAAAACACTAACAAACTACACGCGGCCATATTTGAGTTTTGACAACAAAATTACTCTAATCTATGTTTGACAACATAGATCATATTTTGACACTACAAACAGGAAACAGGAACTTTACGTGTGTGACGTCACAAAACGACGCCATTTTGCTTTCGACCGCAGCGCCAAAACGTAACAAATGGAACTACACTGTCAGCCCCCTGGCCCGCGCCGTGTGTCCGCCTGCACGCCGCGGCTGGCCGCAACGGTCTCCCGTCACTCGCAGCCCGCAAGCGGCCAGTATAATTTCGATCGTGCGGGTGTACAGTCGGTACAATGGATTTTTATTGACATAATATTACCTAGCCAACAGACGACGACAAAGTATACCGTCGCGCGGTCACCCGCTGCAGGCGCGGTGTATGACGGCTAACCCGCTCAACGCAGCGCTGCTCTATGGGATGTCATAAAACTAGCACGCCTAGCGGGTGCCCGAGCCAGGCGACGAGCCGGGCACACGCTTAACGCAGCGAACGCCCTTACTGTTTTATGTATGCAAAGTTATCTGAACAATTATAGGTCTCTAACTTTTTGTAAAAAAAAGGGTTTACTATCAGTTTTTATTTGTCTCTGAATCGACGTCATATTTGACAGCGGATTTGACACATAACGTCTTCTATAATTTTACAAACTTGTCTATGCTTTTAGCTCCCAAGTTCAAAAGTCAACAACATAGTCAACAAACGATTTTAATTTTATGATTTAAATAATTTAATTAAGTGATACTACTACAGATTGTAACAGGTACTGACTATTATATAATTATATAAGTTCTAACAATAATATTGTTTTATTAGCTCAAGTTAGTAAATAACTGTAACAAAAAGTAGCGGTATACACTATTAAAATTAGAAAGGCTTTACTTTCATTTTTAGAATTTTTTTATTGGATGTAAAGGATAAGAATTTAGAAAATAGGTAGCTAATCATTCTCATTGAACTCAATTTTAAAAGTTTTCCTTTATAGAACTACAAGTACTATTATGATTTACATATTATTTGATTTAATATTGTATACGCATTCGCAAATCTTATGATTCTTAGAAATATAAATAAAATTGTTGAGGGTCGATATGATAAAGTTCAGATTTAATTTCTTCAAATTTAAACACTGTTAAGTGTTAAGACCTGTAGTTATGCATTAGCTCTCCATAAGTAATTACTAAATGTAGGTTTTAAAATTATTTACTAAGACGTTGCCTAGAACACAGCGGCGAGATAAGATTTTCAGTCTATAAATAGTAATATAATAAAATAAAAAAAAAACCTTTTAGTATTTAGATTCTGTTTTTGGAGATTTCACACTTTTCAATATTTTACTTAATATTATCTTATTGCTCTTTGCCAAAGGCCTCCTCTGTACTCTTCGAAATTTCTCTTTACCTTCCTAATCCATATTGATTTTCCTGTTGCTTTCATTTCAATCTCCTTCTTTTGTCTTCCCTTTTCTATCTTGACGATACCATACAGTGATACCATACCATATCTTTTATGTATGGTATATTACCATACAGTTTTTTTTGTGACATCTTTGCCCTCTTTATTTTTCTGTTTCTTCTTGTATGTCCTGTACATTTTCTATTTTCTATTTAGGGAATTATGCAGCCCATAGCCTACTTCAAACTGCATTGGTGTGTTTAAATAAGAGGTCTTATTAAAAATATTATTTTCAAACAAAATTTTTCAGAACCCTGTATTACATTTTCATTTAATAAATTATGGCAACTGAAAAGGTTGCAAAGCATAAAAGAGAGTCCAAGGTATATATAAATTGTAAAGGCATGTTCTTTATAGCATTCAGCTATCTATAACAATTTTTACTAATTAATTATATCTGGATACGGGTTTAACGTATTACTATATAAATATTAATTCTGCACTAAATAAACAATGCCTATTTTATGATTATAAATCAAATAATATTTAATGTTATCAGTAAACTGGGAATGGAATATTGGATTATATTTGATATAATAATATATTAAGATGTGCATGCATGTGGTATTTTGTATGTACAAAATATTGTAACACTATGAAATGTGTTTCCTATTTATAATCCACAAAAACTTTCTTTTCAGCACCGAGACAATAAATCAAGTAGAATCTGTAAAGGCATCATGATGAATATCTTGAAAAACATATATCTCATTGTACGAGTTTACGTGGAAAAAATTATTGACTATGCGTTTTCTATGTATTGGGATACTGAGAATAAGCGTGTACCAGACCTATCGAATAGGCATGCAGTATTGAAGGAGAGTGCTGTCTCGCTGGCGGCTAAGATTCGGAACAAGCAGCTTAAGTCCGAGGATTTAGTAAGGACGTGTATTGAAAGGATAAAAGAGGTATGAATTTTTAAAAAATAATTACAATAACAACATTTTTTCTTAACTAAGACCTGACCATGTAAGTAATATGTATAACATATCTTAGATGGGCTATTATTATGAATCTATTTACACCCCAGTCTTTAAAATGGGGTCAATAGTTTAGGTGCTACTGTCAATCTAACATACATGACAGAGTACCAAAATCATTACCCCTCTAATTACACTGGCATAATTGGGTAAAAAACTAATCACATTATTACACTTAACACTAATGTTATGAAGGCGACAGTTTTAGAGTGTGTATGTTTGTTATTCTTCACATCCAAACGGCTGGAGCGATTTTAATAAAATTTGGTATGGTAGCTGATATCCTGTATTACAATATTGTACATTTTACCACATCCAAATGTACTGTTCCTGCGGGACATAATTTTGCTCATACAAAGTAGCGAGAAACATCTGACATATTTAAACAAAGCAAACTTACTAAGTACTTTTTTTAATAACCTTTAGAAAACTTAATTTCTTATACATTGCTAAAAATATGATAATCACTAACAATCAATAAGAAAGTAGTATGCACCTTTGAATAGTTCAAATTATTTAAATATAACCTTGAGTGGGGCTTTAAATTAATTGAATTTGCTTATAATATATCCATAACATATGAACTCCATTGTTTTAATGCTAAATAATATTCAGGTATGTTGTAACCTTTCACCTCAGATCAAACAAAGACATTAAGCAGTAAGAACTGTACTGTGTTATATTCCAATTTCAATGTTCTATGCTTTTTGGTAATCGTCATATTCAATTGTGCAATTATATTCACCTAGATGTCTTATGCGTTCTGTCTGTTTATAATTAGAACATTGCGAAATGATTCCAACTAATTCAACATTTACAAATCGATGTGTTTTGTACTTATTGAGGACCCATTGCCCAATCTTACATAGCGTATTTAAAAGTTTTGTCACTTTCTTCTCTGCCGGAGCAAGAATTCCACCACCCCATCAATTATCTTTTCCGTGGCTGTTGTAAAAGGCGACAGGGGGCATATATTATATTCGAAATTGGGCAGCAGCGTTACTGAAAACTGCGCTCGCCAATTGGTCAAGGGTGGCGAGTATAGGCAACGACCACCCATGATGAAATACTTTGGGGGAGGCCTATGTCCAGTAGCGGACGTCCAGCTGAAATGATGATGATGATGAGGATTTAACTTAATTTTTTTTAATATACTAGCTGTCCCGGCAAACTTCGTATTGCCTTATTAATTAATTGCTTGACATACTGACTGCAGCGCCACCTATCGGTTCCAATTGTAAATCTAAACCATTCTCGAATCTCCACGAACACACACAAAAAATTTCATCAAAATTGGTCCAGTCGTTTAGGAGGAGTTCAGTCACATACACACGCACACAAGAAATATATATATTAAGATAATATCTAGCAATAACCCGCGAAACAATTTTTGATAATTGAAATATTGCTTATATTTATAAATTTTATGCTATGGATTTCCGCAAAGTAACATTGTAATAACAATTTAGCTAACTATCATTTATCAGAAGATTGGCAGAAGAAAACAAATGCTTCTTGACTATTCTTTTAACTATTTTCTATTATTATTATCCCGTTTTGTTACGCGTTTCCTCATTCCCGTACGCGTTAACATGTGCCAGCGAGCCTGAAAAACAGTAATTAAAAAACTAAATGAACAATTAAAAAGAAATCCGACTTAGCGTAACATTCCTATCACACCTAACAAACGACCTAATGACCTTGAAGACCTGAACTGATTTCCACCAAACATAGCTAAGAACACTCTCGACTGATATACCTTTCAAACAAAAATTCGCATTAAAATCGGATCATCCGTTTGGGAGCTACGATGCCACAGACAGACACATACACATTTACACAAACACGTCAAACTTATAACACCCCATCGTTTTATCGTCGCGGGCTAACTAATACTTACGAACTTCCTCCAGGTTTTAATATTAGTTATTCCTTACATATGAAATTGGCGTTTAGTCGTACTGGACACTTTGATCTTAAATATATCCTGTTTGGTTAGGAATTCCAAATTCAAATTTAAACAGCTATTTACTCATGCATTTTTGTTTTGAAAACCGTAATTCATTTGTTTTTTTCTCTTTTGCTTTTTTTTCTGCGTCACTCATTTCACGAAATGGAAAACTTAAAATATCGCATTATTTACGAGTACGAGTTCCACCGTGGCACCAGTGCTGCAGAAACGGCTCGAAGGATTATTGATGTGTATGGGGGTGGTGTCGCAAAAGAAAACACAGTGCGTTTTTGGTTTCAACGCGTTTCGTTCTCGAAATTTCGACCTGCAGAACAAGCCCCGTGGACGGCCGGAGACCAAGGTCGATAATGATGAATTGAAGGCTATTGTGGAAGCAGATCCATCTCAAACCACATCAGAGTTAGCTACAGGCTGCGGTGCTAGTGACAAAACCGTTTTAATCCACTTGAAGCAAATTGGGAAGGTGAAAAAGCTTGAAAGGTGGGTACCTCATGAATTGAGTGAAGCAAACCGACAAACGCGCGTTGACTGCTGCGTTACATTGCTCAACCGGCACAATAATGAAGGAATTTTAAATCGGATCATTACATGAGATGAAAAGTGGATCCTGTACGATAATCGTAAACGCTCATCGCAATGGCTAAACCCTGGTGAACCAGCAAGGTCTTGCCCCAAGCGAAAATTGACTCAAAAAAAGTTACTTGTAAGCGTTTGGTGGACTAGTGCCGGTGTCGTACACTATAGCTTTCTAGAATCTGGTCAGACGATTACGGCTGATGTCTATTGTCAGCAACTGCAAACCATGATGGAAAAGCTCGCCGTTAAACAACCGAGACTTGTCAATCGCTCTACGCCACTGCTGCTTCAAGACAACGCTAGACCACACACGGCCCAATAGACGGCTATCTAATTAGAGGAGCTTCAATTGGAATGTCTAAGATATCCACCGTACTCTCCGGACCTTGCTCCAACAGATTACCATTTTTTTCGAAATTTGGATAACTTCTTGCAAGGAAAAAAAATCAATTCCGATGAGGCAGTCCAAACCGCTTTCAAAGATTTCATCGATTCCCGTCCGAATGGTTTTTTTAGTAAAGTGATCAATGAACTACCTATAAGATGGCAAAAGTGTATAGATTGCAATGGTACATACTTTGATTAATAAAATATATTTTAATATGAAAAAATCGCCTTTTGGCGTTTTGTATGGGAGGAACATAAGTTCCTCCCATACAAAACGCCAATTTCATATGTAAGGACCTAATATATACTTTGTGTACAGGTGAACCCGATAATAAATGCCGTGACCGATGAAAGGTTCGAGCACGCTATGAAAGAAGCCAAGGAGATTGACAAATTGATTGAGAATGGTCTCCCCGATGACTATTTTAAAGACAAACCATTCTTAGGTAAGTGTTAAATGTAGTAAAAACTATCTGGCAATACTTTTATTATAATGTATTATAATGATAGCTCCCCTCACCGATTTCGGTGTCGGTAGCCGATTTAATTGAAACCAGGCCAGCTACGCAGGTGTTATTTTATAGTGCCTAAATGTGTGCACACAGGCTTAAGCACACTCTCTTCCATTACTTTCGTAGCCCAGTGGGACGGATAACCGACACGACTGGCGCGAGATCAACCGCAGGACCGACTTTTACATGCCCATCCGAAGCATGGATCATCTCTCTTATCAGACAACATAGAACAGTTAGAGGGACTTTAAAAAAGAAACGAAATTAAAGTATTATGTCTAAGTATAATATATCACTTTTAAAAGTGAAACGAAACGTTTTTTATCTGTCAAATAGGTTCTCAAGTGAGATTGGGTTTGCGACTTTTTTATTAATACGGACCGTAATGCTTACTATTTATTTTCTATTCTATACATATATTTTCTATGCACTTTGAGGTCGGTTAAACTACGCCTTACAGTGTTATTAAGGTTCGAGCACATTATGCCGGGCCGCGCCGGGGCAGAGCGGGCCGCAACGCCAAAATGCGCCCCTAGCACATTTGTGACGGGCCGGGCCGCATCGCATTGATGGAAATCCGCCGCGCATTAATGCGAGCCGCTGCGGCCCAACACAGTGTGCGTTATTTCATACAATTTGTATTGAAGCAATTTGAGCGGATTTTTGCACTCCGCCCCGACACGCTGCGGCCCGGCATAATGTGCTCGAACCTTCACTGTGTCACGCGCGGCGCACACTCTCGTAACGTTACTGTCTAGTGTCTACTACCGTAACTAAACTGTAACTAAATCACACACCACGGTGGATGGGTTCTGTAATGCACGTCTCGGTATGCCGATTTGTTGTCACTGCTCACGTGGAGTTTATATGGCATTGAATTAGTTATAGAACAGGGAAAACTTAACAAGTTATTCTCGGAACGTCAACACAAAAAGCTACCAACGCGCCGGTTCAACCCTAACCGGTGGTAGCTTTTTGTGTTCGCCTTAAATACGACTTAAAACATTTTTATAAGATGGGCGTCCTCGTCACCCTCTACAATCCAAACTAGCTCAAAGAAGCTGAAATAGTTGAAGACAAATTGAGCTCAAACTGTCACTTAAACACATTAGAATACGTCGTCAAGTATTAAGTACATCAATCTAAAGATCCGTCTCTAGAATCTTACTAGATATCCTAAAATGTTTAAGTGGCAGTTTAAACTCAATATTCTGGGTTATTTATTTTTGCGACATATCAACTTCAAGGATGCATGTCTTCAATTCGAGATATTATGGTGAAATTGAAAATAAAATTATAACGGCTTTGTCAGTAGTACACATAGACAGACACGTCATAATTATTACACTCTCTATTTTCGTCACGGGTTTAAAAATAAGAAAACAATTGAACAAAAATAAAAATACAATTGATCTAGGAAATGATCCGCCCAATGGTACGGAGTATGTAACGAGGCCTGAGTCCTGACGAGTCTTATGTTTTTATTTTCCGTCGGGTTTTTTAAAATGTTTTCAATTCCCATTATGGATACAGAATAATATTGCAAATAGTAAACGTACGTTTTAGTTGCAAGGAAATAACGTTTTTATCGAAAATTTCAATCACATCCTGTTTTTTTTGTGAAAATTAAGAAATGGAACGCATCTTTACATTAAGTAATAGGTACTTCCTTTTAAACTTTGACCCGTAAAATAGTAGTAAGTACATTTTTAAAATAACATAATGGTAATTTATGTAAGAAATTATTTTATGTTCCTTTGTTCACGTAATGTGAGAATAATTAATAATTATGTTATAATTTATGTCAATTTAGTTTTAATGAAACTAATTTCTGCGTGTTTTACATAATGTTCAACAATTTTCCCATGTAGTTGCAAACATGTTTCTATAGTGAGCTAAAATTAGAGTCATCATTAAATAATTATGTTCATAGTCGTGCGAAAAAACTACTGTTGAACGGCATGCAATCTTATTTGTGTTGTGAATTGTGATGCTACTGCATTTGGTCAGGGTTCAGTCACATGATCAATGACTTTTTAACACTTAATGATTTATTAAATACTAGCTGACCCGTGCCCACTTCGTTGAGCATACAAACCGTTTAACCTTCCCTGGACTACCACGAATATTTCAAGACCAAAAATAGTCGAATCGGTTTAGCCGTTCTCGAGTTTTCGCGTGACTATTTGTTTATCTGTAACATATGAGTGCGCGTAAGTATATTTTCTGTAATTATATCAACCGTATCCCCAGGTGTCCCGTTCACAACGAAGGAGAGTATAGCGGTGTGCGGCCTCCACAACACGCTCGGCACGCTGGCGCGGCGCGACTACCGTGCGGGCGCGGACGCGGCGTGCGTGCGGCTGCTGCGGGCCGCCGGCGCCGTGCCGCTGGCCGTCACCAACGTGCCCGAGATCAACAAGTGGTGAGTGACGTGGCGACGAGCGGTGTGTGGCCTCCACAACACGCTCGGCACGCTGGCGCGGCGCGACTACCGTGCGGGTGCGGACGCGGCGTGCGTGCGGCCGCTGCGTGCCGCCGGCGCCGTGCCGCTGGCCGTCACCAACGTGCCCGAGATCAACAAGTGGTGAGTGACGTGGCGACGAGCGGTGTGTGGCCTCCACAACACGCTCGGTACGCTGGCGCGGCGCGACTACCGTGCGGGTGCGGACGCGGCGTGCGTGCGGCTTCTGCGGGCCGCCGGCGCCGTGCCGCTGGCCGTCACCAACGTCCCGGCGATCAACAAGTGGTGAGTGACGTGGCGACGAGCGGTGTGCGGCCTGCACATCACGCTCGGCACGCTGGCGCGGCGCGACTTGGCCGTCACCAACGTCCCGGCGATCAACAAGTGGTGAGTGACGTGGCGACGAGCGGTGTGCGGCCTGCACATCACGCTCGGCACGCTGGCGCGGCGCGACTACCGTGCGGGCGCGGACGCGGCGTGCGTGCGGCTTCTGCGGGCCGCCGGCGCCGTGCCGCTGGCCGTCACCAACGTCCCGGCGATCAACAAGTGGTGAGTGACGTGGCGACGAGCGGTGTGCGGCCTGCACATCACGCTCGGCACGCTGGCGCGGCGCGACTACCGTGCGGGCGCGGACGCGGCGTGCGTGCGGCTTCTGCGGGCCGCCGGCGCCGTGCGTATGTGCCTCCTATATAGAGCTTACTGTGAAAGTACCAGCGCTAAAAGACTAACCCCCAGTTTCCCGAGCGCTATTCAAATGAATGATCAACTAACAGTATTCAAATCAACTGATGTCATTATGAAATATCTGTCCGTTCCTTTCTGTCTGATAATGTTCCACCAATCAGCGTTCAATATGGGTTGTTGATTTGAATGCCATGTTAGTTGATCATTCATTTGAATAGCGTTCGGGAAACTGAGGGTTACTTTTGACTTTCATGTTCGTATGAGAAATGCCCCAACATCATAAAAAAATACCTCTTTCAGCGCTGGTACTTTCACAGTAAACTCTATAAACGGGACCCATACACACCATAAAGTATTATCACTTATTATTATTATAGCCTCTATACATATTTTTGAATGTGTTAAAAATAACATAGGATATTTTTTATTCCTCGCATGCGAAGCCACGTACAAAACTTAGTAATGTACAAAAATTAAATTGTTATAATGTAAAAAGTCACTTCGCCGTTTCACATTTCTATTATTCATGTGGTTTGGGTTTCAATGGAAATAATCTGTTGTGTTATCGTACCACAGGCAGGAGACCAACAACCTAATCTTCGGGCGGACCAACAACCCGTACAGCGGCGGGCGCGGCGTGGGGGGCTCCAGCGGCGGGGAGGCGGCGCTCATGGCCAGCCTCGCCACGCCCATCTCGCTCTGTGAGTCACTACACCTAGAGCTGCCATCTCTTAAAACCTACCTCCCAGGACCGGAAGCGTAATTTCCCCGGACTTTGGAGCTTTCACCCCGGACATTTCAATACTTTTTTCATTCGCCTACATTTTATCTACTATAATATGCATTTATTACATAAATAAACCTTCCTCTTAAATCACTTTATTCATAAAAAAAACCACATCACAATCCGTTGCGTAGTTTCAACGATCTAAGCATACAAAGGGACATAGGGACAGAGAAAGCGACTTTGTTTCATACTATGTAGTGATCATTTTGAAAACGGCTTTTATCGAAAGCCCATACTTTAACTGTAGTCCGGGTTTCACCCGGACTACAGTTACAATTTAAAACCCCCCCGGACGCTCCCCGGACGGCTTCCAAACGAGGACAAATCCGGGAAAACCCGGACGGATGGCAGCCCTAACCTAACTACACCCTACTACATATTGACATTTGACCACTACATCCCGCTATAGTACATCCGAGGTAAATTTAACCCAAACGTAAGCAAACCCGTAGGCTGACTATGTATCTTGCAACAGCAATTCGACAGGCGTAACTTGTACAATTATTATGTACAAGATCGCTGTCAAACGTATACACTTGAGAGTGATATTGTACACAATTGTACAATTCACGCCTGTCGAATTGCTGTGGCGAGATACATAATCAGCCTGCAGTCTATTACACAATCATATCCTAGTCAGTGATGCCAATTGGTCAATATTAATACAATGATTATTGTTTGCTATGAATCCATAGACTATAGGCTTATATTCTACAATCGGCAGTGTCAAAATGACGTATTTTTTTCTGTGAAAGATTTTCATTTGATGTTTAAACATATTAATTATTGTTTAATTGTTATAAAATGTATTGGATAATGAAGAATAATCCTTTAATATTCCAGAGAAAGTGTTAAGTGTTAAGGCGAGGAGTAACCGCAACTAGCGCCACTCTTTTTAAAATAAATTTTACAATGACACAAAGATCTTATTAAAAAAAGTAATCGGTTCAAACTTTAAGTAAATAGTTAAACTAATTTATTATAGTAATATATAATAGTTAAACTAATATTATATATTATATCTCGTAAGTAATAACTAAAACGGCCACTTTAGTTATTACTTACGAGAGTAAATACAGTATAGGATTTAGAGCTGTGATTAAATGCCAATAAATTAGTTTAACTAGTTACTTAAAGTTTGAACCGATTACTTTTTTTAATAAGATCTTTGTGTCATTGTAAAATTTATTTTAAAAAGAGTGGCGCTAGTTGGGGTTACTCCTCGCCTTAATAAGTGTGCACAATAAGTGAATATTGAAAATTTCGGTGTTTTTGGTTTGTTTACGTTTAGGTTAAATTTATCTCGTACTATACATATCACTACACCCACCACTGACCACTAGACATGTATGACGAGGTCCGTAGCACAGTGGTTGAGCGCGTTGGTGCTCGAGCGAGAGGTGCGGGTTCGAATCCCGCCGAGGCAACAAAAAGTTTTCAATGTTCTTGGGTCATGGATGTGTATTAAACAAGTGTATAATATAATAAAAATCTTAAATAATTGTATAGTATAAAAGTATTAAATAAGTTCTTCGGAAACATATCACGAAGCCAGATTGACGTGGTGTGAAGCGTTCATAGACATTATAAACAACATAATGCCTCCCACACAGATTTCCGGAAAAGCCAGCTACGTAGGAGTTATTTCGGGTGCCCAAGTGTGTGCGCAATACACAGTAGTACTCCCTCTTCCTTAACTCTCATTAGCCCAGTGGTACGGATAACCGACACGACTGGCGGGAGATCAGGCGCAGGACCGACTTTTTACATGCCCATCCGACGCATGGATCATCTTGTCAGACAATCAGGTGATCAGTCTGCATTGTCCTAACCAAACTTGAAAACAACAATTTTCGTCTTCCAACGCGGGAATCGAACCCACGACTTCCGGGTCGAGAGCGAAACTCTGAACCACTAGACCACGGAGGCGTTTTATATTATTATTATTATTTTATTATTATAAAGAACATGATGTACGACGCGCAGGTTCCGACATCGGCGGGTCGACGCGCATGCCCGCGTTCTACTGCGGGCTGTTCGGGTACAACCCCACCGCCGGACACACCAGCTTGGAAGGTAAATAGATTTTTTAAATCTATTTTTTAACAGAGGCTTTCAACACTGTTGATGCTAGCTTCGCAGTCAAGGTAAATAGTTAAATGAAGACTTGAATGGATAAATCCTCCTTTCAAGTCGCGACAGCGATGTCGCAAAATTTATAATCGAGAAAACTGTCACATAATTTTTTTTAAACTTTTTTATGTTCATGACCTTTACTATATACACGGTGTAAAAAGAGCAGTCACTATAACTTTGGGATATGATTAAAGGACCTTTTCTCATTCTAGAAATGAAATTTTTTCATTATTTAATTTTTGAAAAAAAAAATTTTTTTTTTGGAATTTATTATTTTTAGTCGCAAAGCTGAACTGTTTGGAACAACGTTCTGCATTAAATTCTTAAATTTTATAATTTTTGCCCTAGTACGTAATGAACGTCTTACGCGTGCTATTGACCTCTCAGCGTAATCAGCTGATCGCTGTGTTGTGCACGTTGTACATTGCCTATTGAAATTTTTTAAATTTTGAAAACAGTGGATAAAAGCAGATGTCTAGTACCAAAGGGATATATCTCTTGCCTGGTTATTATCCCGCGAAGTTATAGTGACTGCTCTTTTTACACCCTGTATGTATATCCTATTGTTCTGTATAATGTTATGTGTTTTGTGATGATCAGAATTAAAAAAAAATTTTTTATTTCTTTCACTTAAAGATTAGGATATTATGTTGTATCTCGCAACGTATTAATTACATTGATTATATTAAAGTCGGTTCTTTAGGGATTGGAAACCGCAACGAAATTAATCAGAAAAATGAAGGATCAGTCGGCGGTAAAAATTGTAATGACAAAAAGTCTGAAAACCTGACGTATACTTTACACAATTTCCGTTCCAGGCAACGCTCTCCGCACGGGCAAGGAGCCGACAATGGCCTCCATTGGGTTCGTCGCCCGCCACGCCGAGGACCTGGCGCCGCTCACGGCCGTGGTGGCCGCCGAGAAGGCGCCGCTGCTGCAGCTGGACAGGCCGGTCGATCTCAAGGTGACCCTGACGTCTGACGTTCTGTCATTTTATTTATTTACTCAGAAAACTTACAGCTTATGAAAAATCAGAAAACGTAAATATACAATAAAAAAGCCAATTAAAAGTTTACACTAATAGGTAACAATAATATTAATTATTATTTAACTACTAGGTATTAGTTTTAAGTTGAAACACAATTAATCAATGCCATTCCAAACAGAACTTAATCTCAAACAAAAATAAACAATACTATACTATGACAATATAAAAATACGATGTCATCAAAGGAGGTTGAGAAAAAATTTAACTAAGAGTTTACGGAGAAAAATACGCATCCGATAAGAGTCTACATATCTTAGATGATTTCATTGAAAAAACATCCTCGATAAGATCATCGGAGGTGAGTTTGTTATGTTGAGATGCTATGACATATGGTTAGCAGTGCCGGATTAACCACGTAGCAAGAGTAGCAATTGCTACGGGCCCCACGCGAAAGGGGCCCCGCATATTTAACCCACATCTTTTCCTGAGCGTATTTTTTACGTGAAACTTATTAATATATGTTACAAAAACGTGAAATTTTACTACTTTTCATTGAGACAATCCACGCAAGACACTAGGCACCCGACTATTTCCTTGGCGTAAATAATTTCATACCTTAAACGCATAAGTTTTACGAAAAGCCGCTTGTATAAACGCGTAGAAATTCAGTCGGCCTGATAATATGCTCTACAAAATATTTGCCGTATAGAGCAGGTCAGAGAATTTGCTACCGGCCCCGCGCTTGCTTAATCCGGCACTGCCCTGACGTTCTGTTATGTTGAGATGCTATGACATATGGCTAGGATCCATTCACACGTCCAATAATACACTTTGGTTGATGTATTATATTTATTAGCTAGTACTTAATATATTGTAGGAAGGAGTGTTAAGTATATAAGAGTCCGTGGTGGGTAAGAAATAATGAATGAAATTTATTACAAATACACACGGAAACGTAAATACACCAGCCTAACTAAAATTTAAGGAGTAACAGAGGACAAAGAATCACAACGAAAATATCAGTATCAACCACAGTCTAAGCACTAAAACATTCTCTTTTTTTCCTGGTTATTTTGTCGCTAGGCAACGGACTCTCTATCGCTGCGCGCGCACTGTCCATTGCAGAAACTAACTACTTACTAATAAAAATAGTGGAACATCTTTGTGTCTGTACAGATAAATTAATATTAATATGAAAACATCTTTTTGTATATAATTTGTAAATAATAATATTAGAAAATAAAGATTGTAAAATAAATTATAATAGGAAAAGTAGATCACTACAATATTATGATAAGTCTTATAACTAGGTGCATAGGTCCTACTCCATAACCTACTCTTATAACCTCTCGTGTAGGACTAATATAGACTATCTCAAGCATCATTGTCAAATGTTTTAATTGATATTACACTGCTTTAAGCCTAATTAATAATGGTATGGCATTATATAACATGTTATACAGACTGTAATGTTAACGCCTTCGTTGTCTAGTGGTTCAGAGCTTGGCTCTCGACCCGGAGGTCGTGGGTTCGATTCCAACCGTCGCACAACAAGAAATGTTGTTTTCAAGTTTGATTGAGTCTATGCAGGCTGACAAGAAAGATGATACATGGATGGGCATGTAGAAAGTCGGTCTTGCGCCTGATCCCCTGCCAGTCGTGTCGGTTATCCGTCCCACTGGACTACGAGAGTGAAGGGAGAGAGAGTGTATTTGTGTATTGCGCACACACTCGGCCACTATAAAATAACTCCTGCGTAGCTGGCCTGGTTTTCAATGAAACCGGCCACCGTCGAATCGGCGTGGGAGCCATTATTAATATTAATGACTAATGAGTGATAATACTTTAGGGTGCGTATGTAGGGTTCCCGCATGAAGAGTTTACTGTAAAAGCACTAGCGCTGAAACCGTTAATTTTTTTTTAATTATTGTGTGGGCAAATTTATGATAAATAAATAAACAAATCAAATCAAAATATTTTTATTTAAATTAAATTTTACAAAAAATATTTTCTGAACGTCGTTTCTATATGATGCCTACCACCGGTTCGGGAACTAGCCCAGTGAGAAGAAACGGCGTAAGAAACTCGCAAGGGGCCACCTTTTATCAAAATTATGGAAAATTAATGATTTTAGGGCATTTATTTATTTAGTTTTGTTTTTGTTTTGTTTTTAAGTTTAGCTGTATTTGAGAATTAATCCAAGACTTATTATCACTTTCTAGATTATAAAATGTATTATTTATAAGTGAAAACTTGTTATTGGCTTCTTTACTTTTAAGTTAAATTGCTATAAATTGTTATTATTTACTAAGCTGTAAGTTTTCCGAAATAAAATAAAAATAAAAATTTCTCATAGAAACATGAAAGTCAACATACGGGACCCATACATACCTATAAGTATTATAACTCATACCTATTGTTTAAATTACCGTTTCGTCGTTTAAATTTCAGGATATCAAAGTGTTCTACATGGAGACATCCAACGACCTGCTGCTGAGTCCCGTCTGTGAGGACCTGCGACAGGCCATGAGGAAGTAAGATTACTGTACCCTGTGTTCATGTATTTCAGTGTATTGGGTTAAACTCACTGATGAAATCAATATTAGGTTATGTTATTTATGGATGATTTTTCAATCGTCAGATAACTTTTATCTAAGGAATAAATATGTGACTGGCAGATTTTGTATGGAACAAATGTCAAAGTCACATGTTTATTCAACAGATAAAGGTTATCAACGTTTGAAAAACCGGCCCTTAGATATGTAAGAAGTGCAATTTATTTTGTTTTGTATACTATCAGTGTGTTCCTGTATAAACGCTATAAAAGTCTGAACGCGCAGATCATTCATAACGCACACTGTCGTTTACAGCACAATAATGTAAATTTTGGAATTTTCAATCTGATCGTTTTACTGCTAGTGGAACGACTGAAACATGTTAAATTTTGACACTTCTCGTTTATCTTATAAATTCTTATTATATTTTAAATTATCAATTTCAAGATTAATATAAAAGAATCCTTAATAAATTTCCTCCGCGATAACCTAAAAATAACATCGAGATCAGTGAAATCTGTCAAATCCAAGTAAACGTCAAAAAATGTACATTTTGCCTCAAGTAGGGAGCTGGGTAGAAATAAGCAAAATGGCGTGATCATTCTGAGCGTTTTGAACAAAGACGTCATATTCACGCCTCCGTTGAGAACGGGGATCCGGCTAAAACATGGAAATTTCTCAAATCCCTCGGCGTGGGCAAATGCTCTGAACCGCAAGACTCTCATAATATAGATATAGATTCACTTAATAACCATTTTACTTCCTCTTTTAATCTCGACCCCAAAATTAAATCACAAACGTTAAATTATATTTCTTCGCTACCTATATTGAATTCTGATCCGTTCCTTACTGTTCCAGTTTCCGAGTGTGAGTTTAAAAAGCACATCCTTTCCATATCGTCAAACGCAGTAGGAGATGACGGTATCAGTCGTAGAATGATCACACCAATATTAGATATAATTGTTCCTGTTCTTGCACACATTTTTAATTCATGTTTAGAGTCTTGTACCTTTCCTGATGCCTGGAAGGCAGCTTACATAATTCCTTTACCTAAATCCTCCTGTCCTAAGACTGTGTCTGACTTCCGTCCTATTTCCATCCTACCCTTTTTATCAAAAGTTTTAGAGCGAATCATTCATCACCAGCTTACGAAATTTGTTGCCCACAACAGCTTACTCAGTCCGTTCCAGTCCGGTTTTCGCACTGGTCACAGTACGACTACCGCATTGGTAAAGGTAGCTGATGATATACGGTCAGGTATGGATGATAAAATGCTTACTATTCTCACACTTCTGGATTTTAGTAATGCCTTCAATTCCATAGACCACGATATTCTGCTAGCCCGGCTTGCATCTTTAAATCTTTCACCATCAATAATTAATTTAATTCGTAGCTACCTTGTAGGACGACGGCAGAGAGTTAAATCATCTGATTATTTCTCCGATTGGAGTTATATCTATGCCGGCGTGCCTCAGGGTGGTGTGCTATCTCCTCTTCTGTTTGCAATTTTTATAAACCCTATAACAATATCGATTTCATCATCCTACCACTTGTATGCGGACGATCTTCAAATATACACACAGTCTCCTTTGGACAATCTGAATTCCGCTTTTGATCTAGTGAATCACGATTTGTCGAATATTTGTGAATGGAGCAAGAATCATGGACTTCTTATTAATCCTATTAAAACTCAATTAATTGTAATTGGTAGCCCGGGGCTAATTTCTAGAGTTGACCATGATTCTTTACCTCCTGTCCTTATAAATGGTGTAACAATACCTTTCAGTAAAGTGGTTAAAAACTTGGGAGTGTACTTTGATGAACATTTATCGTGGACGCATCAATTGCAAGAGATTAGTAGAAAGGTTTTTTCTACCTGGCGTTCCCTAAAACGTCTACGATATGTTCTTCCGATACCCACAAAGGTAGTTTTGGCTGAATCCCTACTCCTTTCCCATTTAGATTATGCGGACGCTTCTTTCACTAACTTGACGGAGGAACAACTGAACAAATTGGAGCGCCTTCAAAACCTGGCTTTGAGGTTTGTTTTCGGTTTACGTAAATTTGACCATATCTCCGAGTATCGCCTCAAGTTAAAGTGGTTGCCAATCCGCTACCGCCGTGACTCTCGTGTTCTCTCCTTCCTTTATAACATCCTATTTGACTCCCATTGTCCCACTTATTTAAAAAGTAATTTTAACTTCCGTACCTCTGACAGACTGGAACTACGATCTATATCTAATCTTCTTCTTGACATTCCTATCCACCGCACTAAATACTTTAATTGCTCTTTCATTGTAAAATCCATTTCCCTTTGGAATTCTTTACCTATCCATATAAGGCAGGCTAAAACTATACATCGCTTTAAAACTCTTATAAAAAATCATTATCTGGAATCATATTGTGTCAACCCTTAACTTATGTAACTAACACTTATTATTATAAATTAAAATATCATGTAGGTTTATCTATTGTATATATATATAGATATATGTATTATATTATATTGTATACATATATTATATATTTATTGTGTTTATGTATTATTTTATTTTATTTACTTTTATTTTATTAAATATACTTTTGCGCAACTCCCATTCTCTAGCATTGTTTTCTCTAACACCATAAGGTTGTCTGGAAGAAATTGCTATCTAGTAATAAGGCCGCCTTTGTGTGCATGTCTGATTTTTGTAATGTATATTTTTTTTTGTTTTTTTTGTAACTTGTTGTGTGCACAATAAAGTATATTTGTATTGTATTGTATTGTATTGTTTTTGACAGCTGACAGCTGCGTGTGGAACACTAGTGAAAACAGTTCAAATTGAACCTAATGGTTCTAAACAGTGCTAAAGAAACGCGAATCTGAACGAAGAAAACGTTCAAATGGTTTATACTTGGCAAGTGGAACGAGGGGTATGTGTAACATGAATTTCCGCCGAAAACCTACAGGACATACATATGTTTTGCAGAGTAATAGCCAAGCTCGCGGAGGACACGTCGTCGCCGCAGCCGTTCTACCACCGCGGCTTCAACTCCATGTACCGGCTGTGGAAGCACGGCATGTCTCGGGAGGCGGAGGACTTCGCCTCCATACTGAAGAACCACGGCGGACGCGCCAACGGGCTCGTGGAGATGGTTCGGAAGGTAGGAATAGAATTCAATATATTGTATTACCATTAACAATATTCACGACAACAATCCTTGCATATTATTTAATTAGCTGTGCCCGCGACTTCGTTCGCGTGGTTTTTTAATGAATTAAACCGTTTATGCAGTGCACGCAACGAAAGTCCCCAAATGTGAATAATTTTGTCCCGTTTTTTCAAATTGGTCGCAGCGTAATGTTATATAGCTTAAAGCTTTCCTCTATAAATGGACTATCCAACAAAAAAATAATTTTTCAAATCGGACCAGTTCCTGAGATTTGGGCGTTTAAACAAACAAACTCTTTATAATATTAGTATAGAATATCAACAAAATTTAGAAAACGTCGGGAGTTACTTAACTCCGGCCGGCTGATTACTTATAAATATCGATCAGCAAAATCGCGAGATGCATTAGTTTTACGACGACACTAGCGCCCAAAAAAAATAGTGGCAATCATAGGAACTATTAATTAAATGTTACGTCAATCAAACATTAACGCCAAATTCATTTTTCTGAATTTAATAACTTTAAATTACTTTTTTTTGACGCTAATTACCTTTTAACCGTCGATAATGAAACAATTAAAAAAATGCGATTGGTTTGCTTTTGCAATATATACGTAATTATGTGTGTAGTATACAAAGTATCAAAATAATAATGGAGTGGAAGAGTGGTGGGGGTGTCTATTGTTATTGGGTTACAATGTCACATTGTATTATTGTCAAATAAGTTGGTTATTTATAAGTTAAATTTTTATTTTTAACAGTATAAGTGTATCTGCATGTTAACGAAAGAACAGGGTCTCCAAACACAAGTTTATACTTAAATGGAGACCCTAGCCACTTATTAAGTATTGTACAAAAAGATACTGAATAAAGATTTTTCATTTTCATTTTCATATATTTCCGTTTTCTGGTACCTGTAAGACAAGTTCTTCGGATACTTAGCACGGGGCCAGATTGACGTGGTGTGAAGAGTCCGTAGATATTATTACTTTTAACCATGCCGTATTGGCAACACGCACACTCGTCCATTTGTTTCAGGTTGTGGTAATAATTTTTCGCGGGATATTGCTAGATATAATGCTATATATATTTTTTTAACGTCAGTAAAATAATAAATGGCTGGTTGTCCGCCCGTGCATGTGCACGTGCACTTCCAAGGAGACCAAAAAAAATATTTTTTTGGTCTCTATAGGATTCTTGACCCGAGGACTTTGCGCCAATGTTAGTTGAGCCTTAACTTTTTTTTGCAGCTGCTAGGCATGGGCCAACACACGCTCGCGGCGATCCTGCGGCTGCTGGAGCTGCAGCTGCTGCCGGCCGTGCCCGCCGCCTGGGCGGACGGCCTCACGCGCGACACCGCCGACGAGCTCGCGGTGAGTGCGGGGGGGCGGTGTACGGCGTGGGCCGGCACACGCTCGCGGCGATCCTGCGGCTGCTGGAGCTGCAGCTGCTGCCGGCCGTGCCCGCCGCCTGGGCGGACGGCCTCACGCGCGACACCGCCGACGAGCTCGCGGTGAGTGCGGGGGGACGGTGTACGGCGTGGGCCGGCACACGCTCGCGGCGATCCTGCGGCTGCTGGAGCTGCAGCTGCTGCCGGCCGTGCCCGCCGCCTGGGCGGACGGCCTCACGCGCGACACCGCCGACGAGCTCGCGGTGAGTGCGGGGGGAACGGGTGTACGGCGTGGGCCGGCACACGCTCGCGGCGATCCTGCGGCTGCTGGAGCTGCAGCTGCTGCCGGCCGTGCCCGCCGCCTGGGCGGACGGCCTCACGCGCGACACCGCCGACGAGCTCGCGGTGAGTGCGGGGGGAACGGGTGTACGGCGTGGGCCGGCACACGCTCGCGGCGATCCTGCGGCTGCTGGAGCTGCAGCTGCTGCCGGCCGTGCCCGCCGCCTGGGCGGACGGCCTCACGCGCGACACCGCCGACGAGCTCGCGGTGAGTGCGGGGGGAACGGGTGTACGGCGTGGGCCGGCACACGCTCGCGGCGATCCTGCGGCTGCTGGAGCTGCAGCTGCTGCCGGCCGTGCCCGCCGCCTGGGCGGACGGCCTCACGCGCGACACCGCCGACGAGCTCGCGGTGAGTGCGGGGGGAACGGGTGTACGGCGTGGGCCGGCACACGCTCGCGGCGATCCTGCGGCTGCTGGAGCTGCAGCTGCTGCCGGCCGTGCCCGCCGCCTGGGCGGACGGCCTCACGCGCGACACCGCCGACGAGCTCGCGGTGAGTGCGGGGGGACGGTGTACGGCGTGGGCCGGCACACGCTCGCGGCGATCCTGCGGCTGCTGGAGCTGCAGCTGCTGCCGGCCGTGCCCGCCGCCTGGGCGGACGGCCTCACGCGCGACACCGCCGACGAGCTCGCGGTGAGTGCGGGGGGAACGGGTGTACGGCGTGGGCCGGCACACGCTCGCGGCGATCCTGCGGCTGCTGGAGCTGCAGCTGCTGCCGGCCGTGCCCGCCGCCTGGGCGGACGGCCTCACGCGCGACACCGCCGACGAGCTCGCGGTGAGTGCGGGGGGAACGGGTGTACGACGTGGGCCGGCACACGCTCGCGGCGATCCTGCGGCTGCTGGAGCTGCAGCTGCTGCCGGCCGTGCCCGCCGCCTGGGCGGACGGCCTCACGCGCGACACCGCCGACGAGCTCGCGGTGAGTGCGGGGGGACGGTGTACGGCGTGGGCCGGCACACGCTCGCGGCGATCCTGCAGCTGTTTCATATTCACATTGAAAATACGCCATTTTGACACTTCACACTGTAAAAAGTCGGTCCTGCGGGACGGTAAACCGACACAACTGGCTGGAGATCAGCTCCAGCCAGTTGTGTCGGTTTACCGTCCCACTATGTTATGCGAGTAAATAGAAGAGAGAATGTCTTTGTGTATTGCGCACACACTTGGGCACTATAAAATAACTTCTGCGTAGCTGGTCTGGTTTTGATGAAATCGGCTATCGACACCAAAGTCAGTGAGGGAAGCTATTATATTATTAATGTGTGTACGAGCTAGCACATACATTGCTGATTCTGCAGAATTATTTGCATTGTGTGGTAAAGTGCAGGCTGCCGGGCCCCAGTCCGCATCAAGCATTCAAACCGCGCACTCATAATCATTTAGTAATTAGCATTCGTGAGAATAAACGTAAATATCATATCAAGGACTTTTAATTATCAATCAATCAATATCACCAAAAGGTGTAGTTGAGTAGCAGCTCCTACATCCTTTTTTTTGGTCCTTCGAGCCGGATAGTGAAATCAGTGACTATCAAATTATTATCAGTGACTTTTTAAGTGTCTATCAATCATCAAGCAGCAGCAGTGAGCATCATCAATCAACAGCATCTATGACGTTGACAATGACAGTGACAATTTGAGGAAGCGGGATTTCAGCCATTACAGGAAGCCGTCAAGGGAGATTAAAAAAAGCGTTAATCGAATAGTACATTACTATAATTAAATTACATATTATTATACAGTTTAATAATCTTATAAAACTTAGCAAAGTTTTTTAAAATGGATTTGATTTGAAGTTGCTAAAGTAGATTCAAGTTTTATAAGAAAAATGGTAAAGCATAGACATTTTATTGTCGATTCTCTGTTTTAGGTTAGTAACTATTTCATGTGTCTGTTAATATGTTATGTAAAACTGTAATTAAAAATAAATACTCTGTTTTAGATGAATCACATTGTGTTATGCTTCAACAAGAAAATAATCCCTTGATATCTCCATTCTCCACAGCGCGTGCTCGGCACAAATGGCGTACTGGTGCTGCCCAGCGCGCCGCAGCCCGCGCCGCACCACCACGCGCTGTATCTGCGCCCGTACAACTTCGCCTACTGGGCGATACTTAACGCGCTGAAGATGCCCGCTGTGCAGGTATTGGAACATACCAGTTTGGAACATACCAGTTTTTACTTATTATGTGACGACCTCCGTAGTGCAGTGGTTGAGCGCGTTGGTGCTCGAACGAGAGGTCGCGGGTTCGAATCCCGCCGAGGGAACAAAAAGTTTTCAATGTTCCTGGGTCATAAATGTATATTCAATTTGTGTATCACTACATAGTATAAAACAAAGTCGCCTTTTCTGTCCCTATATCCATATGTGCGCTTAAATCTTTAAAACTACGCAACGGATTTTGATGCGGTTTTTTCCAATAGATAGAGTGATTCAAGAGGAAGGTTTATATGTATAATACATGCATAATATACTAAGGCAACATTGCTAATTTTAGAGGTTTCTAACGTGATGTCGTAAATTAACCTATTTTAGCAAAAACGCTGCTAACCTAACCCCTACGACTTAGATCAAATTAATGTACTACAGTATTGTACACCATAAAAAGGTCTACAAAAAAGTCCGCGATGGTATATGTTTATCTTTTGGGGATAACCCACATTAACCATTTTTATTGTTTACTTTTTACGTGAAAAAATGGCTTATTTACGAAGCTATTTTAAGCAATACGGCATTAATCCTTATCGAATTAAGTACCTTAAATACAGTGTGCAATAAAACAATTCCTCTTTCCTTCATAGTAAGTATAGGGAATGTGAATAAAACAATTCCTCTTTAAAAAGAGGAATATATAAATAAAATAATTAAAATATTAATAATTAATATAGATCAATATGGTTCCTTACAGCATGTAAATCTTCATAGTAAGTATAGGGAAAGAGGAATTGTTTTACTCCAAATTTAATGCGTGCAGGCCAAGGGCAGTAATGAATGAATCAAAAATACTGGATCGATTTTAATCATGTTTTCATTGAGTGACATAGGCATATATATTTTATGCCCGTGCAAAGTCGGAGCGGGCCGCTATGTTTTTATATACAACGTTCATAGTTTTTCTGTAGTGTATTTAATTTAGTATCAGCATTGCACCCGTGCGAAGCCGGGGCGGGTCGCTAGTATTATAATAAAAATCTTAAATATGTGTATAGTATAAAGGAATTATTTATATCTTTCTTTGTCTGCTACCTGTTCTTCGGATATTAGCACAGGGCCAGATTGACGTGGTGTGAAGCGTCCATAGATATTATTATTATTATTATATAGGTCCCGCTCGGCGTGAACGCAGCCGGACTTCCGGTGGGCGTGCAGGTGGCGGCGGCGAGTGGGCAGGACGCGCTGTGTCTGGCCGTGGCGAGACACCTCGAGCGCGCCTTCGGGGGCTACGTGCCGCCCTGCCAGGTGCCCGAGTAGAATGTGCAGCAGTTGTGTGTAGACAAACTACCCATTACTTCCTTATTCAATCTCAAATTATAAAACAATAGGTATAGTAGTCGTCCCAGATAAATTTAACGTAAACAAACCAAAACTTTCACATATTCACTTATTGTGCACACTTATCGACACTTTCACCGGAATATTAAAGAATCATTCTTCGTTATCCAATACATTTTATAACAATTCAACAATGAAATGAAATGAAAATTCACGTTAAAAATACGCCATTTTGACTGTAGAATATAGCTTAAAGTCTATGGATTCATATTAGCAAATAATTATCATTGTATTATTTTGAGCAATTGGCATCACTGACTAGTCTATGGTTGTGTCATAGACGGGTTTGTTTACGTTTGGGTTCAATTAAACGGGACGTAGGTACTATTATAGAACACCGAACATCTGTGTGAAGCCAGTCAATCAAATAATAAAATGAAGCGTTAGTCGGAAGCCACAGTGGAATTAAGCTGAAGGAGCGAAAATGAATTTATGCTGGAACATTTTTGGTGTGTATTAAACACGTCTTCTAGTATTCAATATATTTCCGTTGGTGTGTAAGTGTGTATGGTGTGTCGCAGCACAAGTTCTTCCAGAACTTAGCCAGACCAGCTTGACGTAATGTAACAAAATATTAAATATTATGTTGTATAATACAGGGAAAAAAGAACAGCTGTTTACACCTGTATTTCTCCAAACTGTTTTCAAACTATCCATCTACTGTAAGTAGTTACTTTACAGGCATTTATAGTAATTATTTTAAATATTTATAAAATTATGTGATATATGTACATTTTGATGTTGACTATTTGAATGTTATGTTATGTTATGGAGTAAGGCTAAAAATTTTATGATGTTGAGAACTGCATAATTTATTTTCTACATTTTTATACACAACGGTGATAAACTGTTTAAGACTGTTTAATTAGGTGAAGGTTTACAAATAAATGTTTGTTTTTTTGTGTGTTGCGTTTTATTTATCTTTGCAAACTTTATTAAAATGTTAAGTTTGCTGTAATGTCATTTACTACCAGGGACCGAAAAGGTTACCCATTTTGGTGTTTTAAACTGTTTAATTTATACGATTCTCTGAAAAACCCTAACATGCGCTTCAGCCGTATATACGGCTGAATCAACGGTATAAAAAACCGTTTATGAATAAGGTTCATTTTCGTTCGTTTTTCTGTGTTAAAAAAGGATGCGTGATAAGTAAGTACCGCGGAACGCTATTGGCTGAATTTGTTCCATCATGCATGTCACAACTAGACTGGCGCACCATTTTACGCAAAAATGAGTGTGCGTTACAAGTGCTCCGCCACGGTAGAAATATGATGAAAATGTTCGCCCAAAATTTAGGCGAAATTTGACAAAATCGATGGGTCCAAACCAAAAATTTGTCGAAGTAGAAACAAAGAAGTTATAAGGGTTTTAAGTTGGCCGCGCCAACGTAACGTCCACGATGGCGCGGCCATGGAAATCTCAGGAACTACGTGGGTTAGAGATCTAATTCTTTTTCTAGTATGAAGATTGAATTTGATAAAAATTGTCGAAAAAGAAATTATAAAGTAGAAATCGATATTTTAAGAGATATTTACCTCAGAAGCCGTGGTGGCGCAGACGTGCACTTCGTGTTTCTTTGATGTTGATT
This sequence comes from Celastrina argiolus, assembly GCA_905187575.2. Lineage (NCBI taxonomy): Eukaryota > Metazoa > Arthropoda > Insecta > Lepidoptera > Lycaenidae > Celastrina > Celastrina argiolus. Next base: position 13,816,593 of record LR994595.1, on the reverse strand, counting down.
ATTTCTTTATATCATAAGACTTAGTACAAAAAACTGATACAGAAAGTAAGGGCTTAATTTGTCGAAACTAATGAAAGCCATAAATACAACGAAATGTTATTTAAACAGACAAATCGGACCGAAACAAAAAATAACATGGCCGCGCCAACGTAACGCTTCTTTGTACGCTGATATCTCATTATCTGTAATTGCTGGGATTTCAGTTTTTATATCCATTTATTCGGCACATTAACCTGATTAGAATGGCATATCGTTTTACCCTCAGAATAGTTTTTAACGCGTGTAATCTCCAAAAATGTGCTCTCTCGTACAATGTTTGAGTAGGGTAACCATAATTTCGATTTTATTTGAGAATACTTTTTACTCTACTAGACGAAAATGTGTCTATTTCTTAAATAATGCCAACAAATGGAATTATTACTATTAAATATTTCACACATAAACGTAAGTATGTAGTTAGTACCTATGCCCGTAAGCGGTCAGTTGTAGATATGATAATAATATTATGTTAGGTAAGCATACTGTACCTAGGCAGGCTACTTAATATTATGGGTTTCTTGCCCTTGAAATTAAGTACATACTTATCTACGACAAGTATCCTCATTCCCTGCAGCAAAGCAAGCCGGCGTAACGCCGGTTTTCATAGAGACCCATGGCCGTGGTTAAGACTCGCTATTGGAATTAATATTATTCCAACGGCAGACGAATAATATGCTTTTTCAAGAAGGCACTTTTTTACCGTATTTCGGTATGAAGTGACGCTTAGATTTTATTAGCGAGTCCGACCTTGTACTTATGCATTTTTAGTCATCTGCCTAATATTAACTTTCTTGTTTGAGCCTTGTTAGACCTAGATTTTATTTCATTTATTTCTGTATCCATGATGTTTATAAAAGTACTAGCTGTGACCGCGACTTCGTACGCGTGTAAAAGTGATTTAGGGCACTTTAGTATTTTTAAATATATTTTTAGTTTATGAACACTGTCGTTTGGGTATTATGCTTCTTTATACATGGTCACACGGAGGCCGATGAAGTAATAATAATAGTTTCAAATAATGGCTCAGATATGCCATATTAAGACATAGGATTAACCCCAATAGACGTAACAGTACTCCAGCCCGGCTCGGACGTAAGACACGTCACGCAGCAGCCAGCATCACGCGGCGCCCGGTCGAATCACGGAGAAACGATTTTAATTTTGCTATATCCTAAAGTATTCATTATATTTGCATGGTCTAAAGGGCAAAATATGTAGTCTTCAGAAATGCTTAAGCAGAATAACGTATTTTAAATGATAAGTATTAATACCGTGATGGTAGATGGCATTCATCTAATTCAAATCGCCATTTCATTGAGTGACTATTGTTTTTATCGAATGACATATTTATATATATAGTGTGTAAAAAGAGCAGTCATTATAACTAGAGATACGATTATACTACCTTTCCTCATTTCGGAAATGTATTTTCCTGTTTTCAATATTTATTAATATTATTTCCTCATTAATAAACTCAAATTTCCATCTTTACGCAGACGACCTGCAACTCTATCGTCATTCTAATATTGTTGATATTGATTCTACAGTTGCTGGTATTAACTATGATCTGCAGAGCATATCAAATTGGGCTAAATCTTTTGGTATGTTATTTATTTATTCATAGCCTTTATTACAGAGCTTACCATACTTAATTCTTTTGGTATGTTGGTAAATCCCAAAAAATCTACTAAGTAAACTAGTAAGTATATAACGCAACGTTTACACAATGTGCATGTGGTCAAATATGATGGTACTATTATCGAATTCAGAGACACAGCTAAGAATTTAGGGTTAACTTTGGACAGCAATCTCTGCTGGAATCCGCAGGTTAGTGAAGTCAGCAGAAAGGTACACCAATCGTTGCACATGCTGAGGCGCCTTAAAAACTTTTTGCCTTTGCAAACCAAAATTTTCCTCGTCAAAACTCTCATTTTTCCTATCCTCGACTATGCCGTCTCCTGCTACTTAGACGTTACCGAAGAGCTGCTAACTAAACTGGAACGCTTGCAGAATCTCTGTATCCGTTTCATTTTTGGTCTAAAAAAGTTTGATCACATATCAGCCTTTCGGATAAAACTCAAGTGGCTTCCTATGCGTCTCCGTCGCAACTCCCATATCCTCTGTTTACTTTACAATATCCTGTATAACCCTCTCTCTCCTTCCTATCTTCGTGATCGATTTAACTTTTCCCGGCCCATTGATATCCCTTGTAGGTCCAAATTCAGAACAAACATTTTACTCCCATCACATCGCTCTAATTTCTACTCCTACTCCTTCACCGTTCATGCGGTCAGATTGTGGAACTCGCTTCCTCACACCGTCCGTGTTAGTCCCACCATTGCCATATTTAAAAGACGTTTGAAGAAGTACTATTTTGAATCCCAATCCATATCATAGCTAAACGGTATTATATATATTATATTTTTATTTTATACGTATTTATTTATGTATTTAGTAGTTATTTATATATTTATTTTATTTATTATATATGTATTATAATTTATATTAATTATTGTATTTATTTTTGTACATGTATCTATTCTGATTTTAATATAATTTAGATGTAATGTATTTGTATGTTATTGTGCACGCTCTATTTGATATCTTGTATCCCATATCTCTTCCGTAGGGCTGCTGGAAGAAATTTCTTTCAGAAATAAGCAGTACCTTTTTGTCGTCTTTCTCTGTAATTTGTACTATTGTTAAGTGTTTCTTGTGTACAATAAATTGTTAAAAAAAAAAAGAGAAAAGATAGTATAATCATATCCCAAAGTTATAGTGACTGCTCTTTTTACACCCGTTATAGCTTCTCAAAACCGCTAAATTGTCTGTTTCTTTATGTTTATCCCGAAAGGCTTTCTTTTAATAATTCCAAAAGTTGATTTTATACAATAAATGATAATTTATTTCAGTTTGTGAAGCAAGTTCAAAAATACAGTTTTTATATTATTGACACTGTGGAAACACTTGTCTTTTTAATAAAATCATGTTAGTTACTTATTTAATGTTCTAATCTACTTTAGTGCCACGTTCTATAGCTTCGCGTCACTGTGTAAGCGATCCCCCCGCGCGCCCCGCCCGAACCGTTCGTCCGCAGTCGCGCACGAAATTCATCGACTTGCTTCAAAGTTATTGTCACTGCTCGACTCCTATGTACCGTAGCGTTATGTTATATATTCTATAACCTGCCTAGGAATATGGTCTACAATCGTAATAAGTTTGGTTAAAATCCCTTCCGTGGTTTTTGATGTTGCACATACAGACAGATATAGAGACAAAAAATATAGATGAGTGTATAAAAGAATTATAACCCGTCTTCGCAAAAACGGATCAAGGGCAAGAAATGCATAATATTAAGTAACCTTCCTAGGTACAGTATACTTACCTAACATAATATTATTATCCTATCTACAACTGATCGCTTACGGGCATAGGTACTACATACTTACGTTTAAGTGTGAAATAATGATTAATAATAATTGTTCCGTTTGTTGGCATTATTAAGGAAATAGATACATTTTCGTCTAGTAGAGTAAAAGGTATTCCCAAATAAAATCGAAATTATGGTTACCCTACTCAAACATTGTACGAGAGAGCACATTTTTGGAGATTACACGCGTTGAAAACCATTCTGAGGGTAAAACGATACGATTCTAATCAGGTTAATGTGTCGAATAAATGGATATAAAAACCGAAATCCTAGCAATTACAGATAATGAGATATCAGCGCGGCCATGCTATTTTTTGTTTCGGTCCGATTTGTCTGTTTAAATAACATTTCGTTGTATTTATTGCTTTCATTAGTTTCGACAAATTAAGCCCTTACTTCCTGCATCATATTTTTGTACTAAGTATTATGATATAAAGAAATAATCAACATTAAAGAAACACGAAGTGCACGTCTGCACCGCCACGGCTTCTGAGGTAAATATCTCTTAAAATATCGATTTCTAGTTTATAATTTCTTTTTCGACAATTTTCGCCAAATTCAATCTTCATACTAGAAAAAGAATTAGATCTCTAACCCACGTAGTTCCTGAGATTTCCATGGCCGCGCCATCGTGGACGTTACGTTGGCACGGCCAACTTAAAACCCTTATAATTTCTTTGTTTCTACTTCGACAAATTTTTCGTCATCGATATTGTCAAATTTCGCCTAAATTTTGGGCGAACATTTTCATCATATTTCTACCGTGACGAAGCAATCGTGATGCATACCAAAAATGATCATAATTGCGTATGACATAAGTTATAAGATGATGTTATTTAATGCAAGTTCTCGTCCATTTTTGTTTATTATTGTTTTTTTTCCATTCTTAGTCTTTCCTTGATATTGATTTGGTAAAGAGCGAAAAGTTAATTCCCATCTTATTTTTTTTTCTAATTATACGGAATTGTAATTTAGGTAATTCAAATTACTATAAAATATAAGTATGTTAAAATATAAGTATAATATTAGTATAAAATATAAGTGCTGTGCATTGTGCAACATTGATTTGGTCACTTTAAACTAATGTTTAAAGTGACCAAATCAATGTTGCACAATGCACAGCAAGGCTATTGAAACCTCAAGTCAGTGATGAAAAAAAACGCTTTTCATAGATTTGATCCCAGCCACGGCGTGTACCACAAATTTTTTGTCTCTTTCTGTTATTGGCGCGGCTGTATTAAACGGTTTAATACCGTTTAAGACAAGCGCATAGTTAAAAACCCTTAATATGGGTATTTAAAATAAAACGGTTTGTATTGATACCGCTACAGCCGTATAGCGGATTAATCGGTCCCTGTTTACTACTCTTGAAAACAATACCGATTATATTGTATTTGATAGTTCCATAAAATAGTCACTGAATTTTAAACCAATTTGGCGCTAGTGTCGTGTTCAAGATTAAAAATCTGTCGAATTCTAATTATTTCCAAATAATTCCAAAACAAAGTGAACAACATTAATAAAATTGTTAGTGAACAAAAAAGTTGTTAGTAAAAAAAAATTAAAAGATAAGTTGTTTTATCTGTCAAGTAGGTTCTTAAGTAGAGGTTGCGATTGAGATTGTTTTATTTACATGGGCCTTAATCCCTTAATACGCTATTTAGTACTTCAGCTGACATGATACATAATATAAAAAGGTTGAAGGAGTCTGTTTTGACTTATAAAAAGGACCACCTTTCGTCTCCTTAGTACTTTAGCTAACATTGATGGTACTACTGACACCAACATTGACTACTCTAATATAGTTGCTGAAGTATTTTAATTGCAGTGTAATTTCTTTTTAGCTATCTTTAATTGTAGTGTAATAATCTTACTAGCATTTAGGTACTCAGAAGACCGAGCGGCCAAGACGTTCGTCGAAAGGGTAAAAAAACAACTTAATAATATGAAGAAATTTTATTAGATTTTAAATCTTCGATACAATCTATCGCTGCTGGTCGGTCCACGCCTGCCCGGCATGGCCCCGCGCTTGTGCCTTCGTGGCCTTTTGGCCTTGCCGCTTGTACCTTAACCTAATATGGCCCACATTTTGGGCTCTATTGGCCCAACATTTTGGGCCCGAATTGGCCTACCACGTGGCACCTCACGCGGACACTTCTATCCCCGTGCACACTATACCTCACCCACATACGACTCACATACTTTTGCCGGCTATATTCTACGTTTTATTCGCAACAAATTGACTAATATACTATACATCTTTTAATTTTATATTTAAATCGCTAACACATTTTTCACTATCGACATTGGAAGAATCACATTTACAAAATCTACGTCCGTTAAAGCAATATTCAAAAGCGTTTTAGAAATATTACCATTTACATTAGAATAACAATCTTTTAAATTACATTAAAGTTACATTATGCCCATTTTGGAGATACATAATGTACATCACACTAGCCGTCAATTCGTTGCGAAAATACAACGACAATACTACAGACTAAGGTAAATATTATCACTTTAGGATCACTCACAGTGGAATGGTTTAATCACATAGATCGACACCCTGCGCTAAGTCTTATTTACATCACATTTAAATTTAGTTTGTACATACATTTCGTACGAGATAGGAGTTCTGCCCGTCGGGGGCTTATGCTATAACTCTAGTCTAATCTAGGACATGACGTCTAATGGATCAAGCGGGAACGTGTAGCAAAATATATGTATGGACATCGGAGATCACTTAACACAATTAAAGGGTGCCGGACTGAGAATGTTATGTATATTTAGAATTTTTTTTGTGAATTTAAAGAGACGTAAAATACCAAAATAAGAAACGTCTGCAAAGAAGATGAACCTAGGATTAACGTAGCCGGTAAATCTGCATGCACAGATATTACTTTGGCTACGTCTAAAAAATTAACAGCTTAACGCAGAAGCGAGGCCTTCGCCGTGTTATTCGTGGCCTTTGCCGTGTCGTAAGGCTGTACAGACATTACATTGGCTACTCGGTTAAAAAAAACTGTCGACGTGGCCATTGCGACCGTACTACTCATAAAAATAATTCGTGGCATTTGCCGTATAAGACTGTACAGAACTTACATCGGCTACGGTTTTAAAAAATAAACTGTCAACCGGCCGTCGCGCGGCCTACTCGTAAAAAAAATCAATTCCGTGGCCTTTGCCGTGGACATAAAAAAAGTGTGTGATCAGGCGGCGGCGCGCAGGCGGCAGCGGCACAGCAGGCGCAGGGCGCGACGCAGCAGCGTGCGGCGCTCTCAGCTCGGGAACTTCGCGTACAGCGCGTAGTGGAGCGAGTACCCGGCGAAGCGGCAGTTCTGGGCGTCCTGCGCGGCGTAGTCCGGCGGCGCGGCGGGCGCGGGCGCGGGGGCCGCAGGGGCGGAGCCCGACGCGAACACGGTGAGCACGAAGCGCCCCGGCCGGAACGTGCGCAGGACGCGCGACAGGAGCGCGTCGTAGCAGCGGACGGGCGCGTTCGACTCGAAGGAGACGTACGAGCACGCGGCCTCCGGCGTTATGTGGATCGTCATATACACGCCCTGCGAATTCAATAAGAGGGGTTTGTGATGACAGCGCAAATAGGCAAATAAGAAATAGTAAATTATAAATACTAGTGATAATGTTATGTAGGTTGAAAACTTTGATGTGAACTATTCTGCCCTGGTAATTAATAGTGCAGTCAGAAATCAAGGCAGTATTGAAGTGATAACTTATTTATTTAGAGGGTGAACAGACTCGTTATGTAGCGCGTTACGGCGCCAGTCTGGCTTAAGTTATCACTTCTGTCAGTCGCCACACACCTTTTCTCGTTTTTTAGTAAAACTTACATTTGGAATGTCCTTATCTCCCTTTAGATAGCACAAATAGAAACAAATCGATTAAATTCATTTTAACATTTGTCTTTAGAAATACATAAACATTTAAAGTAACCACCGAATTGAAAAGCAAAAAAAACTGATGATGATGAAATATATATGCTAATACTTGATAACGTTAACTTTCGAACAAAAACATGATCAAAATCGGTACATCCGTTTGGAAGGTCACCGATTTTGATCATGTTTTTGTTCGAAAGGACACACACAGTTAAACTTAAGGTCTCTGCCTCGAATTTTGCGGGTAGCGGGACAGCGGCGGAGGCGGCGCGGGAGCGGCAGAATCTTTTGCATAAAATCAAATGGACCGGTTCTCGAAAACGGCGGCGCGGGAGCGGGGAACGAACACCGTTCCTGCGACGCCGCCGCTCTCGCACCGCTGCCCGCAAAATTCGAGGCTGAAGCCTAACATCTTCTATTTTCGTCGGGGTCACAAGGGAAACTCACATGTTTAGCGACGCCGTTCATGGAGTAGCCGCAGGGGTCGAACAGGTAGTCGTCGATCACCATGCCCGGGATCAGCTTGTCTATGCCCGACACCTGGAACAACAAAACATCTCAATTACACAAGGCACAATTACCTTGTTCTGTATAATGTTATGTGTTGTGCGATGATCAGAATATTTTTTTTCTTTCTTTCAAGGTTATAAATGGCTCCGAATCCTACACTGCAGTGGGAATTAGAGGCCCATGTTCTTGCGGAGGTCTATAGGGCAACGCGTAGAGGCAACCGTGGGAGGTACCCGCCCAAATTCAGTAGAGGTCGTCCGTTGGCGTGACGAGGCACGCGGGGATCTCTATCGAAAGTGGGAACATGATCTCGCACTCCCAGGTGCAAGTAGGCAGCTAGTGTCTGCAATTCGACCTACTACGGGAGTGGGTCGAGTGTCGACATGCGACACACCCGAGATACAGTGCCAGGGTTGACCTCTCACCTTGGTGGCCTCCGCGGCGTCGGCGGAGGCGGCACGAGTGAAGATATCCATGACCTCGGGGTCGAGGTCAGACATGAGTATCTCGATGGTCTGGTCCGACTCGCAGCACGCCGAGTTGCTGTCCTGCTCCTTCTCCAGCGCGTCCACGGTGCCTGTGCAGAAGAAAAGGTCAAAAATCTGAAATTAATAAAATCTAATATTGTGTACATTGATCATTATTAAGTACATAAATTGATAAAGCTCTGAAAAACAAGAGAGTTCACAAACTGAATTATAACTGGTGTAAAAAGAGCAGTCACTATAACTTTGGGATATGACTATACTACCTTTTCTCATTCTAGAAATGTATTTTCATACAAAAAAAAATAACATTTGCTTTAAAAAAAAATAAGAAATGAAAAAAGGTAAAATGTATTTTTTATTTTTTGACAAAAAAAATAATGACACATTTCCAATATTAGTTACTATCATAACTGTTCATATCATAATTATAAATATAACAATAAATATAATTGTACAAAACAAAATAAGTGAGATATTGGTGTACCTTCCAGCGGCAGGAGCGTGTAGAGGTACCAGCAATCCTTCTCCGGGCCCATGATGTAGGCTCGCCCGTCCCCGAAGAACGAGTCCAGAAGTTCTACCTGGAAATTAAAACAGATTCATTTGAAACTAGTTGGCCCTTCGAATTAAGTTTCTTGACTATTTTTCTATTATACACTATAATATACACATATTGAATTGTATTGTTACACTATCCCCCGGTTTCTGAAAGGCTGATCAAATCGTCGATCAGCTAACATTTGAGTTAACTAGTCATTCTGAACGCTCATTGGTGAACATCACTCGCCACAACTTCACTCACTAGCTACTTTCACTAATGAGCGTTCCGAATGGGTAGTCAAATCAAATGTTAGCTGATTGACGATTTGATCAGCCTTTCAGAAACCGGAGGTTAGGTCTGAAGACTCGCGACGATCGCAACCTCTACTTGAGAACCTATTTCACAAATAAAACGATTCGTTTCACTTTTAAAAATGAACAACTTTACTTATGTTAAGTACATACTCTTTTTTTAATTTTTAAATTTATTTTTTTGTAAAACAAAATCTAAAATCAAAGCCACCTCAACAAATGGTTTATTTCTACAGAAGAACAAACAATATAACAGATTGATAAAGAAAACATGTCTTCATGCAATATGTCAGTATTCCTAATCTCATGTAGACAAAATGTATTTCGACGGTGTGCATTCAAGTGTTCAACCTTATGCTTGCATTTTGGAGATATCCAAGGTCAGTGAAATATACAGGATGTAAAATAAAACAGTTACTATAACTAAGGGATTTTATAATTTTAAAAATGTAGAAATTTTTTTTTAGAAAAGGTAGTATGATCATATCTCATAGTTATATTGACAGCTCTTTTTACACCCTATATACAACAGTATAATGGAACATTTGTATACTCAATATTGGCTAAATGTAGAAAATTGTTTTCAAGATAAGAAACCAATTTAGAATTTGTATGCATTTTCTTGCATTTGCACACGGAAAATTAGTTTTCATATTATAAATTCAATTATGGCGTTCGGTTTTCTTAACTTTTTAGTTGTATTTTATTTCAAAACTTTTTTAATTTGATGTACATACCGAGGCTCGAACGGCGCAAGTACTTTAGCGAGGTTAGGAACCCTATTATATATTTGAACCGTCTGAGGTGGAAACACTAGAAGTATGGTGCACATTTGAAGTGCAAAAAAGCTTAGTTAAGTAAGCTTTTTTGATATTGCTATCTATATCTTTTGATAAGCATTTTTTAAGTGCAAGTTTTTATATGTTTTCAGCTTAATTTTGTAATTTAATAATAATAATAATATCTATGGACGCTTCACACCACGTCAATCTGACCCTGTGCTAAGTATCCGAAGAACTTGTGTTACAGGTACCAGACAACGGAAATATATTTAATACTTTTATACTATACACATATTAAAGGTTTTTATTATATTATACACAAATTTAATACACATCCATGACCCAGGAACATTGAAAACTTTTTGTTCCCTTGGCGGGATTCGAACCCGCGACCTTTCGTTCGAGCACCAACGCGCTCAACGTTAATACTTATTTTCGGAGGTCGTCGTTAATACTTATTTTCTGGACTTAATTATATAAATGTTAATAAGTAATTGAATATGGACCATCTCATTGGTAAAATTGAGTCATCACATGATATATTATGTTAATGGTTTATGCAGTGATTAAGATATCTCAATCATATCTAAGGTTAGAACTTAGAACCTTGTTCTTACATTAAATAGGATTGCTTCGAGAACAAATTCTGTTCCTCAATTATGTTATCTAGTGAATTATCATCTGTAGTACAAATGAACGTATGACCTGTGCAGATAAAAATTGGATTTTAAAGCAAAGCAACGGAGTTCATTTTGCGATAACCCCGCATATAGGCCATTGTAATGACTCGTCTGTCCGGCACTTGTGCAAAAATGATAAAAAGCAATTCATAAAGTAAGTCCACTGATTTAATGTTTTATCAGATAAATTTACTTTAGCTTAGCAACAACTACTATTGACATGACTGTTTGAATCTTGAAGGTCTTGTTAGAGGGCAGGGGGGCACACTTGTCGTAAATACTATTAGATATATCCCGGATGTTCCTTATGCTCACGCGCATACTCAAATGATGCGGTGCGGTGTGTGGACTGACACTGAGAATTCGGTTCCTATCTCCTTGTATCAGTCCTCTGGCAACAAAGAACATAGGACTGACATAATCATCGTTTTGACAACCAATTATTTAGAGCCGTCATCATCAGTCCTCTGGCGATCAATAACAAAGGGACTGGCTTCAGTCCTCTGGCATCAACTGACCTCGGAGTCAAAGTTGTCGTGCGGCGCTCGCTGCGCGTGCGGGCGCGCGAACTGGCGGCGCGAGTAGAACACGTTGTGCACGCGTGCGTGGCCGGCGTCGGTGGCTAGCGCGAGAACGGCGCGCACGCACCGCAGCGGCGTCGTGCGCCCGCACGTCTTGAGGATCCAGCGGCGGCGGGACACGAACATGCTGCTCTCGCTGTGGAAAGGAGAAGAGAAGATTAGTAATCGCCAAACAAAATTGGACGACCACTGTGGCTTCTGTTTTATGGCGGTTAAACGTGTCGGTGTTCAATCCGAGTGTAGTTTTTTAAGTTCCTGGATGATTACACTACCGAACTAAGAGGGTAGTAGAAATGATATCAGAGTAAGCCCTGAGCGGGCTAACTCTGTCATCATTCATCAGTAGAGACCGGATTATATGCATTTGCATATTTGCGGATTCAGCGGTTATAGCCTATTTTCTAAGATCTATTTATGATGCATATTGTAGGTACATTTACAATATTTTTCACTTACCCTGCGTTCCGAAATGATTTTGTGTAATAATTGTGACTTTTGACTGCATTTCGGAACGCAGTCAGTAGCCGCTCGCGTCTTTTGTTTTGTCAGTTATGATAATAAAATGAAAGAGACAGAAGAACTTCGCGCTCGCCTTATGCAAAGTCGTTCCACATTTTCGTGCATATTTCAAGCATTTTTCATGCATAAACAAGCACTTTATGTTCATAAAATCGGCGCACAGTTTTAAAACTTGTTGTAATTTCCTTATCGACCTTTAATGTTTAAAGAAAACTTAGACAATTAGCGGTCTATCGTTGTATATTTTATTACATTTACGGTTTATCGACGCTGGTGTCGATAAACCGTAAATGTGGCAACAGCTGTTATTATCTGAACTCGAGTGTACCTACGACGCATATCTGTTGCACTTGCACGTGGGGGGCTGCCACGTGGCGCAATGTACCGCAAATACAAAGTATGAAATGGGATATCTCAATTCTCAAACGTAGTGGGAAAATTGAGAGCCCCAAAGGCTCTCTAACCAGGCGAAAGTGCAAATATTTTTGAAGTGGAAACTAATTTGGCAGCGTTTTGTATTTTTTTGGAAAAAATTCGTAACGGTAGCAATACTTGTCCGTTTTGCTACCGTTACGAATATTTCATAGGTACTTACGAAGAATTCATGGTGTGATAAAAACGCCCAAGCATCAGGTTTATAATAGCTCCCTCACCGATTTCGGTGTCGGTAGCCGATTTCATTGAAACCAGGCCAGCTACGTAGGAGTTATTTTATAGTGCCCAAGTGTGTGCGCAATACACAGAAGCACTCTCTCTTCCTTTTACTCTCATAACCCAGTAGGACGGTAAACCGACACACCGGCGAGAGAACAGGCGCAGGACCGACTTAAATTACATGCCCATCCGACGCATGGATCATCTTTCTTGTCAGACAATCAGGTGATCAGCCTGCATTGTCCTAACCAAACTTGAAAACAACATTTTTTTGTTGTTCCAACGTGGGAATCGAACCCACGACCTCCGGGTCGAGAGCGAAGCTCTGAACCACTAGACCACGGAGGCAATATGAATCAGGTTTATACTGAAATGTAGACTATGTGAATTTAGGTCTGTTAAAGTAAGATCTGGACCACCGGAATTTTAAATAATATAATTCCTTGAAATGTACTCTTAAAATTCCGGTGAAAGTGTTGATAAGTGTGCACAATAAGTAAATATGTGAAAATTTCGGTGTTTTTGATTTGTTTACGTTTAGGTTAATCTTCGGACTACTAAATCTCGGACATACTATAATAGTGTAGTAGTAAATAGTAGGCTCCACCTACTGTTTACTACTACAGTCAGTACAGGTCACAGGACACGGAGCCCCGCGCAACCGCGGCGCGGCGCGATCGATATCCTACGTGATACGTCACAGGATCACGCGCGGTCCTCGTGATCATGCTGGGACATCCCAGGGAGAGAGACAAGCTATTGATGGAACTTCACTCTTATATTAAACGATTCAAATTCAACTAATATTTAAAGTCAAAAATTTTCTATACAGAAAAAAATTTACAAAAATGTTTTCTTAACGTCGTATCTTTATGACGCCTACTACCGGTTCGGAAACTAGTCCAGCGAGAAAAACCGGCGCAAGAAACTCGCATGGGGTCACTTTTTACCAAATAGATGGAAAATTTGTCTTTTGTTAACGAATTTTTCACTTTTACAAGTTCTTAGATTTTGCAAGGCCCAGGGGCGGACTTAAGATAGGGGGCGAGGCACTAGGGCCACGCGCGTGATTCAGGGTCACATTATTTATTTATTTATGTATAATGCACATTTGTATAATATGGGACTTAATATTCCATGGCATTACATATTTACCAGTCACCTTTAGGTGATTGTGACAAAAATTAAGGTGATGCGTTCCTTATAGTGTACAAAAGCATAATATAAGGTCAAAAGGATAATTTTTACATTAAATAAAACCATAATAAATCTGCTTTGGTTAAGAAATCGAGAACTATTTATTATCAGAATGTGTAAGGATTTTCTGATGGTTTGTGTCGTTGTTCGCACTATGAATTACAAACTTTATTAAATTACTAGCTGTGCCCGCGACTTCGTTCGCGTGGTTTTTGAGTGACTTAAACCGTTTATGCAGCGCACGCAACGAAAATCTCCAAATGTGAATATTTTTTCCGTTATCGCAACATTTCTCACTGACGCTTCGCTCCTATTCGTCGCAGCGTAATGATATATAGCCTAAAGCCTTCCTCTATAAATGAACTATCCACCAAAAAATTCAATTTTCAAATCGGACTAGTAGTTTCTGAGATTAGCGCGTTTAAACATACAAATAAATTCTTCCGCTTTATAATATTAGTATAGATGCGTAAACTATTCAATATTTGTTTTTCATCGCGACTGTAGCTGTGTTCAGAAAGTGACGAAACGAGTTCTATAGACCCTGACTGAACAAACAATGCATTCGTCTTGTCAAATATCAGGGTCCTTTATGCGTTCATGTAGAATTGTTTTCATTCAGTTTGTATATTTCTAACCGACAACGGCAAAGGCGAATAAAGGGTAATTTGGCATTCTTAGGTCCGATTGGCGTGAATAGATTCGTAATGAAGACGTCAGGCAATATATATATTAAAACAGGAATGGTTATTTGTGTAATACACCTCAAAAAAATTGTATTATCTTTACACATTATAAAACAAAGTCCTCCGCAGCGTTTGTATGTTCGCGATAAACTTAAAAACTACTGAACCAACCTTCATGCTGTTTTCACCAATGGAAAGAGTGGTTCTCGAGGAAGGTTTTAGTGTATTAATTGGACCCGGTAGGTGGCACTGCTGTCATAGCGTCAGATAATTCTACGCAACGGGCATTAATTTTGTTATAAATTTAGAAAACCAACCATAATTCTTTAATAATCGCTCAAGATGCAAATCGAAAACCACCAGATTAGAGTACCACCTGCGTTGCCTTTCACTGTAAACAACTAACAAGTCAAGACATGTGACTCAAGACGTAAACCATTTAATCATATGTATTTCGTACATCACCGTAGGGTTTCCGTGCATTTAGACGAGTTATAAATACACACACGTGCTACCGCGCGGTCTGTGGACACGTCTATGTTGCACAAGTATCTGAAAGGACGATGTGACATACGATTTCGCTATTATCAGTTACGAAGTTCGAAAACAAAATGGCATTTAACTTAAACTTCGCTAATTGAATTTTGAATTCGCTTATCGTTTTGTGAACCTTATGTCAAATCTTATACATTTTTATTTTTAATAGCGCTGGCATCTTAAATCAGGGCCTAGGGCCCTAATTACAGAATTCCAGTAGAAAAAACAATATTTTAGACATTTATAAGTAAAGGCCCTAAAATTAATACAAAAATGTGTTTAAACACTTTAAAGGCCGTTACAGACGTAGCTATAATGTATATTAATATCAAGAACCATTAGTATGAATATCTAAATATTTATATACCTACGAGTGCGGTCATCAATATTTGATGTACAAATTATATCGTAATATGCCTTGCTATGATTCATATTAATATAATATATTATTGCTACGTCTGTGACGGCCTTAATGCCCGATTTGCGATGTGTGTAATGAAGTAAAACTGGACAAAAGGCATGCCACACTATCGTGATATAATATTAACGACTTCCCGGTTCAGAGAACGTGTTACAGTCATGTTATCGCAAAACATCCAAACATCCCCACAACTGAAAGAAGAAAGAACTACATGGTGACAATCCTGACGGTACCAAACTAAACCTTACTGCCTACGTAATAAGCGTCACCACGGTCAAGGTGAACCGGTGTCGTAACCTGCAGCCGTTACATAATTTAATTGTTTCGCCTGACTCTTATGATATAAATAGATCTTCATTAATAATTAATATTACGAATGCTTCCCAGTATTCATAATCATTAGGGTGTTACTGTTTCTGGCGCAAATACAAGAGGAAGACATATAAGTACATTAAATATCATGTTATCCTTCTCGTATCGTCAATGAATGAGAAGGCATAGGAGGCAAGGCGTGTGAAGTAAGTCCCGATTTCACAAAAACTTGTTAGTGTCAACAGCTTGTCAAAATACTATGCCTCCTCTTTCATTGACAGGAAAATGATGTGAGATAACAGGATATTTAATTAAGGATTTACTTTACCATGTGTTAGTGAAATTGGCACTCAGTCTAAGTTTTCGCTTTGTTTGAAAAAGGCATTTGTCAAAACTTAAAACGCAACACTTAATCGAGCTACTTGTCTACGATCGTCGATATTTTGAGCATAAAACTGCTAGGACTTAGGCTTAGAACATCTAAATTACATTAGTTCAATTCACATTCATAACCTTGTCTATCAATATTCCGTCGGGGTCTACACAATCTATTTTTTGCAAGCACTTTTTGTTTACCAATCATGGAGGTTGGGTTGCGAAACATTACGTGTTGATCGTTCAAACTTGTTTCAATAACTTTTTATTTTTTAAATTTAGACGAGTACAGCGATACATCGCTGACCACATCTCACAAGATGTCATGTTGGTGCATGGTGTGGTCTCCATTTTAGGGTGCCCAACCACGTCAGTCGTCACCTACATTTTGTAGACTGATTGTTCCGCCGATTTTACCACTACATACCTAATTCATATTATGATCGTATGTAATATCTGTGTTAATGAAAAACTGAATCTGAAATTATAACCCTACAATGTATAGTATAAACTCTAGTGACTTGTCTTACTTAAAAACACGAATTACACAAAATTATCTCCATAGAAAAAAAAATGCGAAGTAGCCTCTAATATGCTTAAAACTTTTTATTATAGTTCTATTATCGATAAAGCAGCGATTATTTCGATACAATTTTTGTTGGCATGGTGCGGGCCCTTAGCTAGTGACGAAACTCACTGAATTGCGTCTCACAATCTGTATTTAGAATGAAAAGTGTGAAATGCCTGCAGATTGGAGTGACGTCATCAAAGAGATCTTCATTACAGATTCAAGGCAAAACTCTGCGTAGACTCTGTTGCATTTGCAAAAATCTAAACTAGTAAATTTTTTAATCTAAAATTTTACTAAAAGCCTGGCAGTCATTTCGAAGTTCAAATTTCAAACCAAAAATCCTGGCAATCATTTCAAAGTTCGAACTTCAAACCTAAAACCTTGACAGTCAGTTCGATGTTCGAACTTGAAAGATAAAACCCTGGCAGTCACTTCGAACTTCGTAGCTAAAATCCTGGCAGTCACTTCAAACTTGGAACCTAAAAGCCTAGCACAAAAAATAACTCGGACATTCACATAATAAATTAGTTTAGTTCAGTGTAACTAATCTAATAGTCTACAGAATTAAAACTCAATTTTCAAACTGTATATTCATTATTCTAAAAATTCGAATCCCAATTTGAAAGTAAGCACGCTGTTACTTCAAAGTTATAGAATTAAGAAACTCGCACAAGTCTTAAATGGAACACCGTAAACTTTAGCACCGGGTTGTCAAACTTGTGGTGCATGGAGCATGCGCGGTCTCCACCTTGACCTTACCTACCACCCAACACCCCCCACATCCGGGGGAAGCCGTAACATAAATCAATAGTGCAACGACATATTACAAACGTTTATTTATATACCAGTTGATATGCTATAGCTTTATTTGGTGAGGTATTTATATACCTAGTTCTAAACTTAGCATTTCTCTTCTAGCTAAGTTTAATACAATAGAGTTAAATTCGTGATATTTCAGAATTGATAAAATATCGTACAGCCTAGTATTCTTATTTAGATTGGAATTGTTGGACAGTACTCTAATATTAAAGTCGATTCTAGTGTTCTAGAGTCAATTTACTAACTTGCACTAACATAGCGTTTAATATTAGATAACTCTCTAATCCCAATCCAAATTAGAGTGGGCTTTGCTGTTCTATATTTTATCAACCGTAATAATAAATTTATCAATCGCAACCATTAGTTTAGGGAAACATACAAATACAAAGATAACGAACAGGAATGTCGAAAAGTATTACATAACATTTGTTTATCGTATGTTGTTATATTTCTTCTAGAATAAATATGACGACAGGTTTTTTATCGATTCCTACGAACTTTTCACGAGTAACACGATTTCTTAAGTCTGTGTGACTCGAAGCGTTAGCAGAATTTAACTTTTTAAATATTAATAGCCATCACCACGCGATATGTAATGAACAAAGTCTAAAGCTTTTTGTTATAGACTGTAGAATAACTATATACAAAATTAATAATCTAACTGTCTCCCAAAAATAAAAGCACTAAGCGAACTGATGATATTTAATTATAGGAAAGAACATCGCGATCAAGTCAGCTTTTAAACAAAAAAAACGTCTGCTTGGAAGCTACGAAGAAGACGTACACACACTGACATGTCAAACTTATAATACCCCTATTTTATCGGGGGCTAAATTTCTTATAATATAAATTGCCAAAGTCACAAGTCAGTGTCGGATATAAGCAGAACCCCTAAAGGCCCGAATAGTATTTAGGTCAAGGAGTCTCCGATACATTTAAAACCAATAAACTTATCGCGGAACAATTAACTAAATCATAATCTAAATGTGTCAGGGGCTTGCTTATTTGCATATTAAGCATATACCCTGATTAACAAACGTTACAACATCTCTAGAATAAGAGTTTAAAAATAAAAAATAAAAGCCACTTAAAGACTATTGAACCATGAGTATAAAACTGAATAGTAAATCTAGATGCAAGTGCCCGCAGCGATAATCGGTGACCGTTTTTTTGTAGGTGAAAAATAGAGCATAAGTGAAAAGACGTCATACCAATTACAATCAGGTCAGAAATAAAATTGAGGAAAAATCTGCACGATTATTGGTCCTACAAAAAGTATGCCGTGGCACTCTTAAACTCGTAAAAAGTAGGAAGAGTGTATTATTTATTATAAACCGGATTTGTACACATTGTAGTGACGTTGGCAGTTGGCATCTATATTTACTTGGATTAGTGCATGACGACAGAACGAAATATGTAGTGCATCGTACGGTGTTGTTACTATGTCAACAGAATTACGTAATATCGTATACCATTATAGGTGTAGCAATAGTTTCATGTTTAGGTAACAGGTACTGTGATACTGTAAACTACACAAGCTTTCTATCACGGGCGAAAAATAAAGTATTGTTAAAATCAATACATAACTGTGTTAGTGACATTTTTTAGTTTAAAAAAAAACATAAAATAAAAGTTAAAAAGACTATAACCCGACGTCGCAAAAAGGGGTCTAAAAGGCTAAAACAAGAAAATAATTCAATTTGAAATCCAGATAGGCATAACTTTTATTTTATATTTTTCCGTTTTCACCTCAAATATAACATTATATTTTCATTAAATTAACCATTACATAGTAGATACTCGTAAGTAACTAAACAACTCCTAGATACTACTTGTACGATCGCATTTTCAACGTTTATTTTGAATTTAGCTATAAAATGTAAGAATCAATATAATATTTAAATACATATTCGTAATGTAATTGCCAAGACCTATCTTTTGATACCAAACACGAGACAATTATCTTAATTTAGTTTTTTTTGGAGATATTATTTGAGGTTTCATTTCCAAAATACATAATTTTATAGCCTATGTTACTCGCAGAATTATTACCAATCGATTGATACCTCATTCGTTAAAATCGGACTAGTAGTTTAGCCGCTACGAGGGAACATACATACATAGACTGCCAAAATCATTACCCTTCCTTTTGGCTTCGGCGAAGTCGGGTAATAAAAAATATAAACAATAAAATATGCGGGCCCTTATTAGCGCCCCAAAAATAAGTTAAGTACGCCCCTGAAAAAGAAATACAATTTTTTTAATGATTGTAAACTATAGATGAATCCAAGTTTCTAATTTATTTAATTTTAAACTTTAAATTAAGTTTACAAATTCAGGAGTGTAGGTAAATCAAAACCTGGTGCATCTGTTTATTTCATTTTTGTCAGCTATGCATATTATTTCTGAAAAATTATACATAATATCTATGATGACAGTATCTTTACTTGTCCAGTTCACTATTTCTTCACTTATCTTTACAATGTTTAGTTAGTAAACAATTTAGGTATGATATCAGTTAATTTATATCAACTTCACGCCTTAGAGCTACGCTTGTACCGTGTACGTGGGACCTCAAAGATGCCTATTCTTCTACGAGTATTGATCTAGAAGAGATAATATTTGGAACTTGGCCTCTGCGTCACCAGAGCAAAGGCCCATTATATAAGAGATAATGAGCACGCAGCATCACCGTGGTTATCAGGGGTCACAGAGATTAGACGTTGGCTTTCCTAACGTTAGCGAGATAATTTATCAAGAACATTGAAACAGGGAAGTACTAGCATTTTATTCAGTTGAGCTTTAATTGTAATACTTACATATTATTCAGAGTGTCAAGAACAGTCACTATAATTTGGAGAAACGATTCTACAACCATTCCTCATTTTGGAAATGTATTTTTTAACCGTTTTGAAAGAATAACAAAAAAGCAAAAAAAACTTATTTTTGCAAAAAACATACATTTCTAAAATTAGAAAAGGTAGTAGGTATGTTTTTTTTTGTCAAGAATAACGAAAAGGCAAAAAAAAACTTATTTTTGCAAAAAAAAAATACATTTGTAAAATTAGAAAAGGTAATCATATAAACAAAGTTATAGTGACTGTTATTTTTACACAAGTAATAACACAGTCTACAACCGCGTCGTCGTTCGCAATAACCTAGACTACAGCAGCACCGATCTTTATGCTATTTTCACCAATGGATAGTGTGGTTTTCGCGGAAGATTTTAGTATATTAATATTATGGTGTTGCGGTAGGTCAGTGCGTTAGAAGTACTTAATACACCTTATACTTACAACCAATCAATAAAAAGTACTTTATGTATGAAAAATGAAAATGAAAATGAAAAATCTTTTATTTCCAAATAGGTTAGTAACTAACACTTTCAGAATTGTCCTACATGATGACCTACCACCGGTTCGGGGACTAACCCGGCGAGAAGAACCGGCGTAAGAAACTCGCTCGGGGCCACCTTTTAGCAAAAAGATGGGAAAATTGTTCTTTTAAAATAAAAATATATATAACAATGTTATAACTTAACATAAATTACAATTTACAAAAGTATACTTTATAAAATAGAAGTGGCCTCGAAAGTGGCCACCTTATTCCCAGGGTGTGCTATCATTAACAAAATCATTAATCTTATAATAAGCTTTAGCACACAAACGTTCTTTAACTACTTTTTTAAATTTATTGATGGAAAAATTTTGAACGTTTTCTGGGATCTTATTGTATAGGCGTATACATGGACCTTTAAAAGATTTGCTTACTTTGCTAAGTCTGATCATAGGTATATCTAACTTGTGTTTATTTCTTGTATTTCTACAGTGATTGTCGCTTTTCGTTTTAAAATTATTTAAGTTCTTTCTGACATACAGTATATTATCCAAAATGTATTGAGAGGCGACGGTCAATATTCCTATTTCCTTAAACTTTTCTCTCAGAGATTCAAAGGACGACATCTTGTAAATGGAACGTATAGCTCGCTTCTGCAGCACAAATATTGTATTGATGTCGGCTGCATTTCCCCATAAAAGGATGCCGTAAGACATTCGACTGTGAAAATAACTAAAATATACTAGTCGCGCCGTGTCCTCATCAGAAATTTCTCTAATTTTTCTGACGGCATATGCTGCAGAACCGAGCTTATCTGCCAGTTTGGCAATGTGTGGACCCCACTGTAATTCGCAATCTAATGTTATACCTAGAAACACAGTGGTGTCCACTAAGTTCATTTTCTCATCATTTAATAGTATATTGGTTTGTACTTGCCTAACATTGGGCAAGCTAAACTTCAAACATTTTGTTTTATTAGAATTTAAAAGTAAGTTATTAACATTAAACCAATGTACTATTTTTGAGAGAGCACTATTTACCTCGTCGTAATTTGATTGCTGTCGCTTCACATTAAAAATTAGTGAAGTGTCATCGGCAAAAAGTACTATCTCATGTTTTTCCTTAACTAAGTAAGGCAAGTCATTTATGTAGATGAGAAAAAGAAAGGGGCCTAAAATGGATCCCTGGGGGACCCCTAATTCTATTTTGGTCCCTGTGGACCTTTTTCCATTTACCTCCACCTTTTGAATCCTCTTTTTAAGGTAAGAATTCAAAAGGCTGAGTGACGAGTCTCTTATGCCATAGTGTTGTAATTTCCTGATCAATGTAGCATGATCCACACAATCAAAGGCCTTGGAGAGGTCGCAAAATACACCTAATGCATCCTGCGATCCCTCCCAAGCATCAAAAACACTACAAAGAAGACCTATACCAGCATCCGTTGTTGATCGACCCTTAGTAAAACCGTATTGATTATTAATAAATATTGATTAGTAATAAATTGTTTAAATTGAAGTGTAATAACAACTGTTTTAAGATAATTTTTTCAAATATTTTACTAAAAGTCGGTAGAATCGATATAGGTATGTAATTAGACGGATCAGATTTATTTCCCGCTTTAAACAGGGGTATAACTTTGCTGTGCTTCATTAAGTCAGGAAAAACACCACTTTTTATACAATCATTGAAAATCATGGCTAGATAAGGAGCTACAATGTCAATTATTGATTTCATAATTCTTGTAGACATGCCCCAGAGATCAGCAGTGTTTTTAATATTCAACATCTTAAACGCGGTTATAATGTCTCTGGAATCTATTTCTTTAAATTTAAAATTGACATCACATTCCTTTACATTATCTCTGAGTAGTTTTTCAGCTGCTATAGGTGAAGAATTTAAATGTTTTGTAGTTGAAACCGGAATGTCAGCAAAAAACTTTTCGAAAACCGTCGCAACTTCTAGTTCATTCGTAATCTTTTTATTTTCATGAAAAAGTTCAAAATCTGAGTTGCGACAGGTGACGTTTCCAGTCTCACCAGCAATTACCTTCTGTTACGGACGTGAATAAAAGACAACTCTCCATATTTATAATTACAATATTTTAATCGGGCAGAGTCTCTGCTTATAACAGTATCAATCTATTCTTAAGTCTGGTCACAACGAAGAGTTACACCCTTATATATCATTGACAATCGTTAGGGCAAAAATCAATATGAGAACTATTTAATATCCGGTATGATTATAATTACCTATACCGGATATAATAGAATATGATTATTAGGTAAACAAATATTAATCTTATATAATATTAATCTTAATAACAAATATTAATAACATATATTTAATCTTATATAATTATTCTTACTTTAGTTAAGATAATAAATTGTATGACAATTTAATATTATGGAAGTGACGTCATGGGTTGCCATATTTAAATATTAAATAATTTAAAATAACTACAATAATATAATCTATAACAGTCAGTTGATTGATAAATTATTAATAAACAGTTCAATGAAATTAACACTAATATAAAATAAACACGCATAATTGTAATCGGATATAATAAACACGGATCTAGATGTGGGCACTGCCGAGACTGAAGATGTTTGTAACACTCGGCCATCCTGCATTTTGCCATGTCCCAGGGCAAGATGATTAGTTTTCGTCATATCTTTTTTGTGTACCTGAAAGAAATAAACGAAAACAGTAATTGCACTTAGAAAATATTTTAAATACATTATGACCAAAATATTCTTTATATTTAATTGTGTCTATTTCAATTATTAAGTTATTTATCATAGTCAATTATCCTGCTGAGTTGGTTTAGTATCTCTTGGATCTGGTTTATTCAGTAGATGTTATTTTAGTGTAAACATTTATGTACACAAATTTTGCATAATATTTTGAATTATTATTTTATTGTCACATAGATATAGTTTTTTTTTTAATACTAACTAATTGTTATTTTATAATCACATAAATCTAGTTTATTTACCTACTAGTTTTTATTTTAGTATCACACAGATATAGCATGTTTACTATATATTATTTCATAGTCACACAGATCTAGTTTAATTATTAGATTTTATTTTTGTATAACACAGATATAGCATGTTTACTCTATATTATTTCATGGTCAGACAGATCTAGTTTAATTACTAGTTTTTATTTTAGTATCACACAGATATAGCTTGTTTACTATATATTATTTCATGGTCACACAGATCTAGTTTAATTACTAGTTTTTATTTTAGTATCACACAGATATAGCTTGTTTACTATATATTATTTCATGGTCACACAGATCTAGTTTAATTACTAGTTTTTATTTTAGTATCACACAGATATAGCTTGTTTACTATATATTATTTCATGGTCACACAGATCTAGTTTAATTACTAGTTTTTATTTTAGTATCACACAGATATAGCTTGTTTACTATATATTATTTCATGGTCACACAGATCTAGTTTAATTACTAGATTTTATTTTAGTATCACACAGATATAGCATGTTTACTATATATTAGATAATATGCCCAAAGAAAGAGTATAATAAGCATCTCCAAACCCTTTCATTATTTCCTATATCCACTTTATTTCTGTGCCTATATCTGATGGTAATATTTCAAGTTAGTCAATCAATCCAATCATTTGTTTTCTTTTAATTTAAAATAATATTAAATTTACTACCAGTATAAATAACGACACTTGAGGAGCTAATAATTACGGGGCGCATAAAAACCACTTGATCATTTAAATTAAGAATCAATATACACACCGGATTTTGCTGATCCTGTTGCCGCGAAGGTCCGGGTGTAACGGCTACCCAGCAGCTTGCCGAAGTGTGTCACACAGTTGTTGTGCTCGGCAATCACGTGCCCCAGACCACAAGGCAGCTGTAGACCTTTTCTCCGCGCCGCCATGATGATTCCCGGAGTTTGCTGATCCTGTTGCCGCGAAGGTCCAGGTGTAACGGCTACCCAGCAGCTTGCCGAAGTGTGTCACACAGTTGTTGTGCTCGACAATCACGTGCCCCAGAGCATATGCTGTAGACTTTTCCTCCGCGCCACCATGATGATTCCCGAGAAATTAAAGATAAGGAATTATTATCTTTACTAAAATTTTCTAAAAGACATATCCGAAATATACCATTTCTCGTGTTTGATAAGCTTTAGCATTAGCACGTAGTTTAGACGGTCTATCTATTATTACGAGTATAATCAACTACCATAAAAAGAAACCAAACTACTATTTAACAGAAAAATAAATAACGACGGTATTTAAAAAAAAAGTTTCTCATAAGAAAAATACTTTGCAAAAGGTCAAGAATATTGTTTATAAAATATTTTTCTACTTAGTAGGTACAATATTATAATCATAATTATCTATATGTAATACTTAATTTAAAATAAGTATGTAATGTACATAGGGAAGTAAATGTACTAATCTTATTATTTAGCAAACGCCTGAACAAGGCACTAAGTTTTATATATTTTTCAATGTATTACGATTTATCATATTGTGTATGCAGTCTTTGCCAATAAAGAGTATAAAGTTTGATGTACCTACATGAAATTACATCTTGACCAGCAATATTCACATTTTATCGTAAAAATAACGAATCATGAGCCACACAGCGTGGTTTTCTCTTTTTGCCAGCGTAGGGTTGGGCGTGGAGTCATCAGAAACGAAAGAAAAAAAAAAAAAAAAATCATCACTGACCTGTCTTCCTGTTTCCTTTTTTCGAGTCCATCTGGGTATGGCCTTGATACGTTTCTTCTTGACCCCTCTTCTGAATTGTTACGGACGTGAATAAAAGACAACTCTCCATATTTATAATTACAATATTTTAATCGGGCAGAGTCTCTGCTTATAACAGTATCAATCTATTCTTAAGTCTGGTCACAACGAAGAGTTACACCCTTATATATCATTGACAATCGTTAGGGCAAAAATCAATATGAGAACTATTTAATATCCGGTATGATTATAATTACCTATACCGGATATAATAGAATATGATTATTAGGTAAACAAATATTAATCTTATATAATATTAATCTTAATAACAAATATTAATAACATATATTTAATCTTATATAATTATTCTTACTTTAGTTAAGATAATAAATTGTATGACAATTTAATATTATGGAAGTGACGTCATGGGTTGCCATATTTAAATATTAAATAATTTAAAATAACTACAATAATATAATCTATAACAGTCAGTTGATTGATAAATTATTAATAAACAGTTCAATGAAATTAACACTAATATAAAATAAACACGCATAATTGTAATCGGATATAATAAACACGGATCTAGATGTGGGCACTGCCGAGACTGAAGATGTTTGTAACACTTCCATGTAGTTTTAATTTTATTTTTGGAATTTTTAATTTTATTCTTTACATAAATAGCTTTAGCAACTTTACATACTTTTTTAAAAGTTTTTGAATAATTTTTTACATATGTTTTAAATGTTTCACTGTTATTAATATGTTTTTCATCATACAATTCATATAATCGTTGCCTACTTATTTTAATTCCTTCTGTTGCCCATTCAATAAAGCTCCTTTTCTTATTATTAGTTTTAACAGTTTTAGAAGTAAATACCGAGTTGAATTGGGTCTTTATTATCTTAAATAATTTATTAAATGCTTCATCTGAGTTATTTGACCCATCCCATAATTGAATACTTGAGCTTAATTTACTTCTAAATTTCTCAATACGTTTTGTATTCACAGGAATAAACACAAGCTTTTCCATAGTGTTACTATCAAATTTAATATTAAAAGAAGCTAACTGTCCATAGTGATCAGAGCTAAGCTTATTAATTATTTCCTTTTTACATGGAGTAACATTAGTAAAAATATTATCAATACAAGTTGCCGTGGTGTCACACACTCTTGTCGGCTCATGAAACAGAATAATAAGACTATAAGATTTTAACAATTTTAACAATATGGATCTTATTGTACGTGTTTTACCGTTTCTGTAATGTAAAACAATAATATTATTAGTTATATTTGTAAACAAGACACTAGACGGTTTTTCGCTACGATGCACCTCGCAGAACTTTTGATACGATGCCAAGATTCAGGAAAACGTAGTTCTACGCTGTGGCATTACTCATTAACCGAAATAGGCTAAAACAGTGTTTACACTGTTTTAGCCTATTTCGGTTACAGTTCGGTAACAGTTTACCTTTAATACATTAAAGGGGCTAGGTCCAATTTATTAATTACACTTCCAGTTTCAATAATCTATATAATATAATATATTTCATTATAAATATTTCAATGGTTTATTATTATAAAATAATAACCGTACAAAGTGACAGCGAATTGCTGTCGCTGAAAAAGAGGTTTTTGAAACGAGCCGAAGTGATCGCAATGAACGCAAGATATCTTATTTCTCGTTCATACAAGTTTTACCATATTTAATTATAATAATTGAAAATCTAATTTATTCAAATGTAACCACGGAGTTAGATATTTAGCGATAATCACTCTTTATTTATTTGTTACCATAAATATTTATTTGTATACGTATGATATAATAAGCCTTATCATCTTCTGCTTTAAAATTCGCTTATTAAAATCTATCACGAAACCTTGGTATGATCGGAATTTTTAATACATTGTTACACCGATAACAGTTGCCGAGCGATATAGGATTGTAATTAAGAACTTAAAAACTAAATTAAAATATCTTATGTATAAAATAAAACATCCGCCTAAATCGCGAAAATATATAATAATGTTATATGACTTCTAAGATATTTCTCATAGGTAATAATTTAATATTGTTATGACTTAAAACTTTCTTTGTAATTTTGTAGGTTGCCCTAGAATAGATAACTTTACGTGATATTTTACTGGCTGATGATAAGTACGTGTTTATTTAGGAACATTTAATTAGGTTTATTTTCATATTTTTGTTCATCGGTTCTAGTGCGTATTTACGCACGAGAACCGATGAACTCACTATCGACTCGCGACTGCACGTGGACTAAGAATGAAAACGTTGCGGCCGAATAGTGAAACGCTTATTAAAATCAGGAGCCCCCCCTATTCACAGTCTGTCACTGATACTTCTTGACAAAATGACAAGGGCTTTTGAGTATTTGACCGTTAGAGTCAATTTCCTGGACGCGACGCTGTGTGTTCTAGGGGAATAATTAATGTTTTTTTGTTTATTTATTTATAGGCTTCTGTCAAAATCGACAATGCCAGTATTTCGCTAAAATCTAAATTACCAAATTGACAATAATAAATCAATAACCTTTTCTTAATTTAAGTTATTCTAATCAGACCTAAGCATAATAACAAATAAATACAAATAAACCAACCCCCAGCAAACACGTTCCTCTGGATGCGTGAGAGTCACCTACACAACCAAGTTGCCCAAGTGACACTCCCGCGTCTCTGCACTGAGGCAGACCATTATCTTAGGTGGTTCATTACATAAAATTTTAGTAATGAACCAAATAGCCGGATTCTTCACGGATCTTTCATCAAAGTGAGTTTGCCATAAGCAATAGCAAAACATCTGGCCAATATTGTCTTGATCGTTCTCGCTCAAGCTTTTATGAGACGGGACCCATTAAAACTTAATATTTAAGTTGACACTTTGCAACTTTTTTTAAACGGGCATTGGCCCACCTCACATTCCCACCACTGCAATTCCTGTAAGCCAGGATAAACAGCGGTAACCAACCACGACAAAACCTTTGATATGATCTCAGGGGAGCCCGAGGGACAAGCTAAATCTGTCTTGGGACCCACAACGAAATTAATCGGAAGAAAAAAAGGAGGAGTAGGAAGTATTCCAGTTTCCAACACTTTGCAACTGTAAAAGTGAGTCAAGTTACGGATGTTGTATCAACCTAACCTATATGATCCCCAAAAAGGGGTCAATGCTGATATTTACTGAGATCGGGTTTGACAGGTTACTCCTACAATTAAAAAAAGATTTAGTTCAACTAATTCACAATTGCTTTCATAGACTCAGATTCCTCTTTGAGAATAAAGTTGTGCAATGGCGGACGTGCCGCATTTCAATAACATATTGTTTTCAATACGACATTTTTCTTATACATAAATTACTCGACATAAATTACTAGAGTACTTTTATACTAATCTCATACAAAATTAAGACTTAAAATCGTTGCCCTATTTTCGGTTGTAGGTGCCCAGGGGCCCTATTACGTAACTCCTTTGGCTATCCCGACCGTCGACATCAACTGTCATTGTGACGTTAAATCTTTTTAAAACACGATTTAAAAAGTTAAAACGTCTAAATTATGACATATTAACTTTTTAAATCGTACTTTAAAAAGATTTAACGTCACAATGACAGTTGATGCCGACGGTCGGGAATGCCACAGAAGTTACGTAATCAGGGCCTTGGGCCCGTTGCCGCAGAATTGACTACGCCCCTGGATATTTTGAATCGCAATAAGTTGTTTTTTTGTATATTTTTATTTTATTATAGATGTACTAATAAATGAAAAAAAAAATACTAAAAGCCATTAAAAAGCCATAAAAGTATTTACAGATATGTGAAATGAGTGATTAATTTAACAAATAGGACTCATAAACAAATGTACTTTTTCGACTCTTTGTCCTAAAACCCTAATAATATTTACGCCTCTAAGTAGAAATAAATTAGAGGGAATTAAAAAACCATCGTAATTAAAAAGTTTCAGGTCAAAATTACCGCACGAATTTCAAAGGTCAAAATTCAGATTATCATGGAGACTTGGTGTGCCGCGCGCTAATTCAAATTGATTCGCTGAATTGTTTATGTTACGTCATAGAGATAAACTCCTGAGATAGAGGCGGCGAGATGTCAATAACACTTAGCTCGCTTCCCGTGCACATTGGAACATTCTTCTTCGTAATGTGTTGGTCGATATCATATCTGAGTAGGTACATACTTATTTAAGAGGAAACACTGAATTTTTTTCCATACAAAAATACGGGATTCCTGTTTCATCCCTGGATAATGCTGCTAGAGTAACATTTTTTTTCCTGAATATTTATGGATATTGTTTGTACGTCTCTATTTTTTCCTTTTTTTAATAAATTAATTATTTAAAGAGATATGGACGTTCAAAAACCTAAAAAATTGGCCAGACTCTCCGCTATGTTAAAACATCTAGGAAACTGATTTGACTACAAAAAACAACAAAATCAAAAAATAGGAACCCAGCTCAATTCTTTTTTTAGCTAATAAGGAAAAAAGTATTTAAATCGGTTAAGTTTTGGCGAAGGAAACGTCGATTTCTGGTACTTTTAATAGGTGATTTTCAGTCCAAGTTGCAGTTGTCTCTATCGCGCTAATGCTGGCTAGCTAAGGCACTGCGAGAGATTTTATAAATACAGATTTTATAAATACCTACCTATTTTGTATTTCTCTCAACCGTGCTGCTTCCTCTTAACGCCTCCGTGGTCTAGTGGTTCAGAGCCTAGCTCTCGACTCAGAGGTCGTAGGTTCGATTCCCGCGTTGGAACAACAAAATATGTTATTTTCAAGTTTGGTTAGGACAATGCAGGCTGATCACCTGATTGTCTGACAAGAAATATGATCCATGCGTCGGTCGTAAACAGTATCGAAATATCGGGCACAGGACCATATTTTCTTGCTAGACAATCAGGTGATCATGTGCATTATCCTAAACATATTTAAAAACTACATGTTAAGTCAATTTGTTAAAACTCGGGAATAGAACCTGGGAATTCCAGCTAGGGACCACTCTAAACCGCTGGACTATGGATGCGTTTTATCATGTTGGCAATTCTGCCGTCCTTATCATAAACAACGCACTTGCTTGGAGGTTACTTTCGAGTAAAGCGCGATCAAAGTTTTTTTCTATAGGTATGATTTGTTGTCTATGAAACTAATAGGAATATTCCAAACATTTTTGTTTTGTTTAATACCTTTCAATGTGGACTTTGCATGTGCGATATGTTATGTTAATTTATGAGATTTTTACGATATTTATGATTAGTTTGGAATGGATCCACATATTTTGTTTACGATTAACAAAATAACGAAAAGTATAACAGCTATTAAAATGAGCGATTGATCCTGGTAGATCGCAATAAACTATTAGGTAACTGATTTTCGCTAAAAATGTCGATGG
The DNA here is from genome assembly GCA_905187575.2 of Celastrina argiolus. Lineage (NCBI taxonomy): Eukaryota > Metazoa > Arthropoda > Insecta > Lepidoptera > Lycaenidae > Celastrina > Celastrina argiolus. The sequence continues at coordinate 13,785,746 of LR994595.1, read as the reverse complement.
CGTTGTTTATGATAAGGGCGGCAGAATTGACTGACTTGACTATTTATTTAATTGATGAATGCACATATGACTGACCTTAACACATAGGCGTCAACTTGCTCGCTCTGAGTGAACGATATAATTTCGCAGCCAACTATCTTCAGCACATTGTCCCATTGTTGTCTGAAACAAAATATTTTATTTTATTTTTGGAACAATCCACCAATCCACAGTAGGCACTGTCGGCTCCTCAGATCATCATCACTCAGAATCATCAAAATCATATATTTTTACAGCAGCAGTATTAGGTATAATAAAATAGCTTAATTGTGTTTTGTATAAACAAACAATATAATATATTTATATAAAGTAAAATATTACTTAGTTTATTTTCGCAAAGTTCTAAAGTAATGCCATTGCACAACAATTAGGCAACTTTTTCTAGTAGCTTTGTTACCTACTTAGTCAACCAAAGATCACTTGCACCAAACAACACTGTTTAAAGTGTTATTTCACTCTAAGTTAACTCTAGAATTGGAGGACACTGGGTTATTAATTTAACTCATGATTGACATAAGTGGGGCCAGTTGGTTGAAATTACATTCATTTTCTACCCATTTATTATATTATTGAAAATATTGAAAATTTAAATATAACATAAAAAAAATATTTAACAAATACATGAGACAAATTGTAGGTAAATTAATAAGTCTTTGATATTACAATACCCTCTTTGGTAGGTACCTACCCATTATTAAAAAGACTTTAATTTTGGAACACTAAAAAAGGTTTTTTAAATACTTATAAGTAAATATGTAATTATATTGTACCAATATTTTATAAAGTGGTTTCTTACTATTGTTTATTTTTTATGATTGCACAAGAGTAAAACTGTTGATTACAATATTATTATGACATTATTTTAAACAACTATTTTAGTCTTATATCTAAAAGACAAAGTTATAAAACCATAACAAAGTATTTGATTGTTAATTGTTGACTTATTGAACCCTGAAATTTTTAGTCTACATAGATAATTTTTGTGTGTATTAATATTATGCAATATGTTACACATACTAAAGCAAAACAAATCTTAAAGATTTCGCACATTTTGAATAGAATTAAGTTCTTTGTTGTTGAAATAGGTGCATTTCAATATTGATATGGGATTCAGTGACCACAGTACATAGGTATGTAACAGTATTTGAAGTGATGACTATCATTATATTTTTTGAATACAGCGGCTTAATATTTAAAATAAATTATTCAGGCAAGGACTACCTCAATATTCACACTTTGTTAACTGGACTCATTCAATTTGTGTTTTCATGAATGAATAGCTATGGTGTTGTAATATTTTGTTACAACTATTAATAATAATATGGTGTAATCACTAAATTTTACCCTCAATTAACAATTTCATATTTTTATTCAAACACATATAAAATATTAACCATACTACAAAGGTATGTAATAATTTATTGGTTGATTTCATTTTCCACGGGTTGAAACATTGAATAACAAGAGTTCTCAAAATTTCAGAGCATGTTCCTAAAAAGGTACCCATTAAATCCTTTAGGAACAAGTTTTCGAATTTCGCTCCATTATTCGTTACCAGTTTTTGTGCCCCATAATTAACAAGACACGAACTTCACATGGCCATGTGGAAATGGTCCTTATAACTAGGTACTTGTGGGTAGCTGAACATAAAATTTGCATGTGTTTCTTCAAAATCCTTACTAGAAATGGTTGGGTAGACATTACATTAAATAAAAAGCGTCTGCCGAGGCAAATCAATGTAGACCGAAATGCTCCCGGCCAATCGGCAGCGGGGATCCACTAGACACGGAGTACCGGCAACGGGGGCAAATCAGCTGATTCTAGAAGGTTCTTAACATACACCTGCACCATCGAATTTAACTTTACGTTGCACTGCAAGTTTATGTAATAATATTGTGAAAAATCGATTTACTAGATATGTACCTAATGAAGTTGAATAATTCTATGCTCATTTACACAGTTATTGAAAAATTGCCGGTAACCTATGCACGTAAAAATATTATTAAATTGAATAAATTTAAATAATATACCTTGTTATTTTTCTTAGGTCCGCATTTTTTTCGGGCGTGAACCAAATCTCGATTAACTTTTCGACTCCTTCAAAGAATTGATCATTATTTTCACCATTTGATATTATTTCCGTTTCAGCCATAGCGGTTTTTTCTTATTTATTGGATTTAACTTGTTTACTGTGCAAATGACCCAACCGCAACGCACAAGCTTCGGAGGAGAACTGAAGAGAGTGAAGTGATATGGAAGTGATCAGTGATTAATGAACCGAACTGAAGTGAGAAACGAGCGTTGAATGTTTTGAAGTTTGAACAAAGAGCTGTGAATGAGAATCATAGAATTTCTCAAAGTATGAATCTATTGATTGACATCTTTTAAATTAGATTATTACATAATATTTTATAGCTACTTTGTGGTATTGTATTTTACCCTACCCGTCTTGACAATACATTTATTTATTGATAGGTGACCTCAGAACAAAGATATTATGATTCTTTATTCTGAGTAGGTGATCCCGATATTCTATACTAGCTGTTCCCGCTACTTCGTTCGCGTGGTTTTTGAGTGACCCCAATATGCAGCGCACGCAATAAAAATGTAGGTACTTAATTTTCCCCGTTTTTGCAACATTTCTCACTGACGCTTCGCTCTTATTGGTTGCAACTCGCAGCATAATGTTATATAGCCTAAAGCCTTCCTCTTTAAATAGACTATCCAACAAAAAAAAAATCTAATCGGACCAGTAGTTCCTGAGATTAGCGCGTTTAAACAAACAAACTCTTCCGCTTTATAATATTAGTATATATTATATTAATATTTTATAGCGGAAGAGTTTGTTTGATTAAATTTTAACGCGCTAATCTCAGGAACTACTGGTCCGATTTGAAAAATGTTGCATAATATACTGAGAAAATTATTCACATTTGAGGACTTACGTTGCGTGCGCTGCATAAACGATTTAAGTTAGTCAAAAAATATGTATGAAAGAATTATTACTTTTTAATAATCATAATAACAAAAACCAAAGTGAGCAATAAAAAGATAATCGCGAAAGTGTTTCCGACAACCACGTGAACGAAGTCGCGGGCACTAGCTAGTTAAGTAGGTATAATTATTGTACTCCATTCTCATTCAATGTGATTTTAATGCTGCAAAGTTAAATTTTACATATTCATTGTGCAATAAAGAAATATAAGGTACAATAGTGCGTTCATTTGAGCGAAATTTATTTATTTATTTAAATATAGATCACATTGAATCATATTGGAAGTTTGCCGTGTCTGCTCTCTGCTGTAGATACCTAATTTTAAAACAGATTGAAAAACATAGGTACACATATTACAGGTTCATTTTAGCATAGCTGGGCATTAACTCGTTAATCCGTTAATCGTTAATTAACGAAGTTAACATTCTTATTAACGGATTAACTTTTAAGTTAACATTTTAAAATGTTAACGGACTCGTTAACTCCCGTTAATATCCAGAGGTCCGTTAATCGTTAATCCAATGCCCACTATTTACTGTAAGGCACCAGGGCGCGGCAACAAAAACTAATTCAGACCAGTATGAAACGACAAGTGCCGCAAGGCGCGTGTTGTGAAACAAAATCAGCTAAAATCATAAAGCTCCTACTCTTTAAAGAGTAAAACGCAAAGTCTCGTTAAACTGTGGCTGGACATGAAGTCAAAAGAGTCATTCAAAGATATTGCATTCCTCGGTGAAAACATATTCATTAATCAGTTCATTAAATACAATAGTGCCATACCGTCAAACGCTGCAATTGTTTAATTTTTTCTTTAGGTAAATACATTATAACCGGAAAACGAGCATCACCATTGGATGAAAACTTTAATTAAATTAGATTTAATATATTAGTAATCATGAAGGGGAATACTTTTCAATAAAAATAACGTCTTTTACTGTTCCTAACCTGTTAACTTCTAGCCTTATCGAATTTTAAAGGATTAACGATTAACGTTAACTTGCGTTAATTCTTCCCAAATGTAACGGTTTAACGTTTAACGAAGCTAACTTTTTAAGTAACGGATAAACGATTAACGAAGTTAACTGTGTGATTAACGGTGCCCAGCTATGCATTTTAGTAATATAATAAGCCAATCATATAAAAATAGCAATCAATCATATTTTTATTATTAAGTAAATCATACATAAAATTTAAAAACTAATTTTTATATAAAATAAAAAAACATTAAGAATATGTCATAAATTTTCAAAGGTTGCTATGAGTTTGTGTAGATTGCCATTTTCTGTTGGACGGACTCTGGCAACTTTGGGTTTCAGTATCTGTATGTCGGGGACCATATCACTGAGTTTTTCATCATTGCAGAAGTCTTCAATGTTTGGTTCGAGATCCTTTTTTGAGGAAATTTTTGTTTTTGAAGGTCTTTTGTTTATTTTTAAACAAGGTTTTTCAATACTGGTATTTAATTCTACTAAGTTCTTGTATATTCTATCGTTAAAGTGAAAATTTAGCTTTTTTGTTATCTGAAACAATATAAAGATTTTAACATATTTTAACAGAAAACATTTTTATTTTACATAATATACAAAATATGCAGATAGAAATAAATATATATTTTTAAGTGTACAACAGTAATCAGTATATTTAATGCAGTTCTGGTTATCTAAATGTAAACAAAATATTTTAATTCAACCAAGATTGTGTATCATTATAGCTGTGACACTTAAAATATATACATTACTAGCTGTCCCGGCAAACTTCGTATTGCCTTATTAATTAATTGCTTGACATACTGACTGCAGCGCCACCTATCGGTTCCAATTGTAAATCTAAACCATTCTCGAATCTCCACGAACACACACAAAAAATTTCATCAAAATTGGTCCAGTCGTTTAGGAGGAGTTCAGTCACATACAGAACAGAGTATAGTTGAGTTTACATTGCCTTACCTGAGAACACAGTTCATCTTTATCTGTTTCTAAATCCTGGACAACAAGTGATTTTGGTAAACTGTTTTTGGTATGATTTAAGTAATTTGCTAACGTCTCACTAGAACACAGTGTTGGTTGGTCTAGGTCCCTGTCTTTTACTTGAGTCGTTTTTCTATTTGTATTACTCGTTTTCGAACTACTTGGAAGACTTTCAAATACAGCTATATGATCTTTTGTAACTGGTCTTTCATAGTTCCTTATAAGTGTCTTTTTTACTGCCGGATCCTTGCCAAACTTTCTCATGACAGTTTATTCACTTCAAGGAGTCTGAAATCTAGGAACTTTATCGCCTTGTGATATAAAGAAACTAGATTTTATATTAACAAAGTCTAAAAAATTATTTAAGATCACAACAAACTAAATTTGAAAACAACGGTGGTCGACACAGATTAAGTACCTACCTAGGTATTAGTTACAGCTTGGCAAAAAAGAGTCTGACCGCTGACGCGGTGACAGCGGAAACTAAAATTTTGCACATGTGGCAACACTACTGAACATGTCAACAACTACTAACTAGTACACTAAATGTCAACAGTCCGGTCACGCAAGCTATTTACATTGATTAATTATAATCGTAGCTCAAATTAGCTCTTCTGAATTGTTCAGAATGAACAAAACTATTCGTAGTAGTGGTAGAGCAGTGATTTATAAAGTTTTATTGCGATGTTTGGCTCAATATGAAGCAGGACAAATTTTATCACAAATAGGTAATGTTTATCAAAGAACTGCCGATATGACAGGTATTTATCCCTATTTATCAGCATAATAAGGTTCCTACATATGTTATTACATTGCATATGAATTTATAGTTTTGTTTAAACTATAATTCAGTGATTTTTAGTCTTGTTTACGAACATCTGATTTTGAGGTAATGTTTTTCCGATTGACAATTAATGTATAGTTTGTATACTTCAACACGAATAACAATGATACTTGAAGTTATTATTACATTATTAAAATTAAATTATTTACATATTATGTGTATTTTTTTGTTTTAGGTAATTAAAACAATTTATGAAGATATTGGAAAGTAATTAACCTCGGAGACGACAGTAGCTGCAGCTGTGAATCATCAGAATCAGAATATGATTCTGAAGTTGCAGGAAGCTCCAGCGATATGACAATGTTTTCAGGCGTAGAATATTTAGACGAAACTTTGTTAAACTCTGATTAAAGTAATTATAGAAATACGAAAAAAAAATATTTAGTTTTATTATATACACACTTTAAAAAAAACTTGTGTTATAAGTCATATTATTATAGTAATGCCGTGAATAATATTAGTAGAATGAAACCTATATTTATATTATAAAGCAGAAGAGTTTGTTTGTTTGTTTGTTTGATTAAACGCGCTAATCTCAGGAACTACTAGTGATATTTATATAAAAATAAAAAAGTTTATTGTTGCCAAAGTTGATTGTATAAAGAAGTAGATACGAATAATGTTTCTTATAAAAAGGTACATACAATTATAAATACAAATTAGAGTTGCATCATGAGTGAAGCCCTGTTACCCTTGATATGCTGGTAAACCTGTAGTAAGGGTTAACATACCCTTTCCCTCTAGATTTTACATACTGTAAACTTAAGTGTTAAATTTAAAATACATTTTATTAATAGAATAAGACTGTGTGTGTGTTTATATGTCGCATTCATCTGATTGAATCTGCTTATTTAATTGAATAACTAGCGCGTCTTAGACATCGTTAGTCTTTAGGAACGATATCATATTTCAAATAAAAGATATTTTATTATAATAATTATTTAAAGTAAGGTAACCTATACTCGTTTAAATAGGTCAAAACCTAAAGTTACAAGTATAAAATTGTTAAAATTTTTATTATTATAATAAAATAAAAGATATTTTATTATAATAATATTATGTTGAGTAAGGTCCCTTTAATCGTTGAAATAGTTTAAAACTAAAAATTACAAGTATTAAAATTGTTTATAGAGGTACTATTGAGGGTTGCCACTAAAAAAGGAAAAGCGACCTCATTTATTCCACACTCTTTTTTGCCAAGCTGTACTACTCTTTATATACTGTATTATCTATGGTTACTACCACAGATTAAGTATTAGTTACTGTTACTACGTGGTGGTCGATGACAATTGTTGACATTTGATTTGACATTATTTTTTTCTAAATTTTACAGGTTGTGTTCCATTTGCTAAGATTATACGAAAATATCGTATTTGTAAGTTACAAATTGTAACTGTTTCCACAGGCAATTACTGTCATCTGTAAAAACGCTGAGAATGATCACGCCATTTTGCAAAATTTAATTTTTTTGACATTTACTTGAATTTGACAGATTTCACTATTTAGTATTTTTAATAAATTAATTTTTTAATTTTTTAAAGTTTGGCGGTAAGAATGATCGGATCGTTTTAAGCAAAAAAAGCGTTCAGAGGAACACGCTATATTAAGGTTACTACGAGAAATAAAATGATCCAAGACGAGAAAGAATAAAAGACACCTTTACAAAAAAAAAAAAAATAGGTATAAATTTTACAAAATACCATTAGATTAGTTCATTTTAGTAAGTTGTTTTGTGTAGTTTATCTCCTCGTTCCACTTGCTAAGTATAAACGATTTGAACGTTTTTTTCGTTCAGATTCGGGTTTTCTTTAGCACTGTTATTATTATTAATTTAAAACATAATTAGAATATACGCGATAAATGGGAAATGTCAAATTTTAACATCTGTCAGTCGTTCCACTAGCAGTAAAGTTTGCTACAAACGATCAAGCCGCTGATTAGCTAACTTCGGCCGCATTGCCATCTCTCGAGATCAACTGTCATTGCGACGTTTAAAATTTTTAAAACACGATTTAAAAAGTTGAAATGTCATAATTTTGACGTTTTTACTTTTTAAATCGTGTTTTAAAAAGTTTTAACGTCACAATGACAACTGAAAAAACAGTGTGCGTTATGAATGATCTGAGCGTTCAGAGTAAAAAAAGCGTTTAAAAGAACACACTGCTAGTGTTCCACACGCACTGTCAGCTGTCAAAAACTGTTCAAAACGCTCAGAATGATCACGCCATTTTACTTATTTGTACCCAGCTCCATATGAGGCTAAAAAAGGCCGGGTGATGTAAGGGGGGGTCATACCCCCCATCTACTCCCTTCTAAACAACTAGCCACCCGGCTACTTATAGTCCGACACAGCTAAATCGGCTCTCATGCCATTAGTGAGTACCCTTTCGAAAAAAAAAAAAAAAATGAGGCTAAATGTACATTTTTTTACTTTTACTTGGATTTGACAGATTTCACTGATCTCGTTATTTTTAGGTTATCGTGGAGGAAATTTATTAAGGATTCTTTTGTTTTATTCTTGAAATTGATAATTTTAAATATAATAAGAATTTATTAGATAAACGCGAAGTGTCAATATTTAACATCTGTCATTCGTTTCACTAGCTGTAAAGCGAATCGAAAATTTCAAAATTTACATTATTGTGCTAAAAAAAAGAAAGTGTGCGTTATGAATGATCTGAGCGTTCAGAGCGTTTAAAGGAACACACTGATACTAACACTGACAGTGTAGTTCCATTTGTTACGTTTTGGCGCTGCGGTCGAAAGCAAAATGGCGTCGTTTTGTGACGTCACACACGTCTATGGTCTATTTGTTTATGTGTCTAATGATCTATGCTAATGATCTATGTTGTCAAAACTCAAATATGGCCGCGTCTAGTTTGTTAGTGTTTTGTTTATCCTCGTTTCTTGCTTGATTTGATACAAAATATTCAATTACTCCGCATATTATTGATACATTATATCAATATTTTATAGTGTGTTAATTAATTTAGTGTAAATGATGTTAGTTTTTCGTTTTAAGGGACTATTTAAGTCTTGTGTCGGCGGTTGCAACGCAACTATTAGTTCATGAAACGGCATTTTTCTTTCCCAAAGAACATTAATTTTAGAAACCTGTGGCTGTCCTTCCTGGTGCCAACTATCCATCGGTCTCTCTAAAGAGCAACTTCGAAAACTTGTTACTGAAAAACACTTTCATAAATATCAATTTGACGAAGAAGGCCAAGATATTTAAACATTCTAATCCATTTCTCCTTACGGATGATGAAATACAGAGCACGGCATGCCTCTATCGTCCTGTGAATCAGGTGAGTTTTACTTTTAACACGTTATAGTTAGAGCTAGTGTAATATAAAGTATGAACAGTATAATATAATTATACTTAATCTTTGACTCATTAAGTTTGCCAATGTTTTTTGCTTTTGTATATCAATATTAATCTTAAATGTACTCATTTGTTTCAGACAGAAATACCCCTAGGTATACTCCAATGAGGATGTAAATGCTTCTGATGAAATGTTGGTCATTTGAAGAGTGGGTATGTATTAAGTACTATGGCATATTGACACTCATTCTATTGATATTTTAACATATCAAAAGATACTGAAATTGTTTTATTTTTGTGAAATACCAAGGTTAAGTGGTTTGGAACTTGGCTCAGGAATTGGAGGTTGTGGTTTCGATAACTTCATTGAAACAACAAAAAATTTATATAACACTTGTTTGACATTTATGAAAAGATGGTCTTTTCATAAATGTTAAAGAAGTGTTATGGCAGTTTAAGCATATTTGATAGCAGAATAATAATGCAGTTTTATTTAGGGTATCAACTTATAGTGCTGAAGAACAAAACTAGTTAATCTATTTTTGCCAATTAACTAAAGTTTTTACTAGAAACCCTCCTTGTTTTGTTGTTGTTGTTGGCCGGACTAAGTGACCGGCCAACTTATGTACTGTTTTTTATCTTAAATATTGTGTTATTTATTTACAGAAGTGACTGATCATCTTTTGTGTCGTCAAAGAAATGAAAACAATTGAAATAAGAGCACACTTCAAGTAAGGCAAGTGGCCTTAGAAACAGGAAAACCTGGACTTGTGTGTTACCATCACTAGATGGTTGGATTACGACATTAGAGAGTTTTATTAGGAGAGTTATAATTATTAAAATATTATTAAAAAAAATATTCTGTTAAATATTAATATTCTTGCTATATCAATCAGGGCTTATTAGAAATTTAGAAAAAAAATCAATAAATAAATGATAAATGTAACCTGTTTTTATTTTGTATTACTTAATAAAAATAAATTACCTGAACTACAAAAACCTACCTACAAAAAAAATCGATACCTTACTAAAGTATCGATAGCTGGACTCGATTATTCAACCACATAATATACAATGTGTGTTTGTAGTCTGTGATGTGCTATGGTCTGTGGTGTGCGGTCAAAATGACAGATGCTACAGTGCTGCCAAAACGTAACAACTGGAAACTCGGTAAAATATCACTGTCGTATCTGTTACGTAGTAACTAATACTTAATCTGTGGATACTAAGTGGTTTTAAAAAATCTGTTGTCATTTGTCAATAATTGTCAGTGTGAATGTCATTGTTGTCAAATGTCAATTTCCTTCTGTCTAGTTTTTGGTTGGCTAATGTAATTTTTGTGTTTTGTAATTTACTAATTTTACTATCCTTAGTAGTTATTTCCTTCTAGTTTTTCTAGCAGCATTTTTTTAGTTCACACGCATAAGGCTACTTAATTTTAAGCGTATAAGTGGCTGACAAATTACTTGCTACATCTTTAAATTAAATTTAAAACATGGAAAGTCATAGCAACGAATTCAGTGTAAGTGACCAAATGTGTACGTGTAAACAAAGTTATTACAATAAGTTCAATAAAAAGCTCATCATCATCTTCCTCAACGTTTCAGAACCCAGACAATCTTCCTTCAGAGAGTGTTACACTATGTGTATCAGATTCAGGTGTCGTACGAAATGTTAATGCTATAGTAAGTACATTTATAATAATATGATTTTAGATACCAGATTGAGCTGGAAATCCATTTTTTTGTTCTCGGCCAAATAGCGATAGAACTATCTTTCTTCAGTCTTCAGAAGTATGGGTTTTTAATAATCAAAGTCTCAGTATAAGACTTGACAAAGTATAATTAACTACTCCAAAGTTCCAAAGCAACAAGGTTTTACCATAAAATTGTTTTAAAATGTTTATGATACAAATTTTTAATTTTAAGGACCCATATTGGGTGGATAAAAAGCAGTTGATATACTACGAAAAGCCTCCAGCAGGCACTGACTTAGTGTTTGGTGCCATTGACAATTGGAAATCAAAAATGGAACCTTATTTAGAATATTTACAACTTTTACTACAAATGGAGCATCACAGGTATTAAATATAAATATTTTTATGTGAATATTATTGATTCAAATACTCTGTTACACAATTTAAAAGGACTTAACAATAGCTAGTACTAATGTAGTTATCAGTACAAAGTTTAAACAAAAAAAAAAAAAAAAATTAGGCAAATAAATCATGTATAGTTTCTATCTTTCTTTTATTTATATCTTTCTGATTATCTCCTATCCTCTTCTCTTGTAAGACAGAGAGATTCTCTGTCTAATAGATTTTATATCAAATTTTTCGCAATATACTTTAAGTTGTGTAACTTTAAGGGAGTGTTTTACCAAGCAATGTCAAAGTTAACGCCATGTTAAATATCATGTTATCCCTCTCGTATTTATTTCCTGTCAATGAATGAGATGGCATGGTATTTTAAAATGGCGTTAACTTTAACATTGCTTGGTGAAACATGGCCTTAAGTAAACATATGCCCATTAAATTTGACTTATGCGTCTTTAATATTTCGAAGACGAATTAATAATGATTTTGATCTCACTTCAGTTACTTACATAAGGTTAATTGTATCTATTAGATATTATAGTTACTTGATAATTAATATTGTTACTTATAAATTGATCTATCTGTGTAAGTGAAATCTAGAAAGACTGAGCTACTCGTTACGTCGTAAAATTATTACTAGTTACCTACACTACTAAATTTTAATTGTTTTCTTGTTGTATATTTGTCTTAACATTGGTTAGGAAATAAAGTCGATTTTATATATTTGTGATTTATTTTTTATAAACTACCTACATATAAGTGCAGTGACACTGATTAACTCACTTATTTTGTACTAAATGGTAGCTCACAACTTTCTTAGCAATAGAGTTGTTCAGAAATGGAACATGCTGCCGGAGGATGTGGTCTCTGCAACAACTGTTAACTCTTTCAAAAACAAACTTGACTGTTGGCTTCAAAAAAATAAATAAGGAAGAGGCACAATTCCAACACTGTGAGATATGGTCATATCAGCCACTAGCTGCTCGACCATAATCAATAATAATAATTATAATAATAATAATAAAATGGCAAAAATTATCTTGATTTAATCAATCCGGCCGGATCCGGTCGGCTTTGGCCGGATTGATTGGAATCCGGTCGTATCCGGCCGGACTGAAAATGACGCCGGATTGCAATCACTACTTACTACTTGACAAAGGTTACTGAAAATATTTTAATAACATCAAAAACTTTCCAGATTTTGGAGTACAATAATATACCATGAACAGTGTATGGACACATTGATATCGTTCCTGCAGGAAGCTGACCCACCATACTCCCCGCCGCACGAAAGCACAGATGTACAGAGACTGTATGAGGACATACGACGACATATACTAGTAGTATTTAGTAGGCTAGTTACTAATAAAGAAAGTAAGGTAGGATTTGTAAACTATGATTTGAGTTAAATTATATTGATATCTCTTCAAGAGATCATTCATTTATTTATTGAATACTCTTCGAAAACAAAAAGGGTTTTTGTCCAATATCTTATTAATATTACAAAATTTTTTTTAGGCTGTGTTTCCAATGACGCGGAATGGGGCCCGTGCGGAGATTTCGAGCATAGTGATTGGTCAATTCGGGCACCGCTAAGCTCCGCGCCTCTCCGCGTCAGTGGAAACCCAGCCTTAGTTTCATGTTGACTGCTCAGATCAGAGGGTTACTGAAATCAAATAACAAACTTATAATAAACTAGCTGACCCGTTACCACTTTGTTGAGAATGGAAACCGTGTAAACCTTCCCGGGACTTCCACGAATATTTCAAGACCAAAAATAGCCGAATCAGTTCAGCTGATCTCGAGTTTTAGCGAGACTGACGAATAGCAATTGATTTTTATATAGCCTATGTTACTCAGTGATAATGTAGCTTTCTAATGAAAAATGAATTATTTATATCGGTCCAGTACTTTTTGAGTTAAGTTGTTCATTCAAAAACATTAAAATTTAAAGAAACTCTTATTCATGTTATGAATAAGAGTTTCTTTAAATTTTAATGTTTTTGTTACTCTACTTTTCTTTTTGACGACGTCTGACGCTCAGTGGTTGAGCGAGTCAGTGCTCCGGTGGTCGGAGCTCGCGGGTTCGAATCCCGCCGAACTAACAAAAGGACAGCTGTGTACTAAATTTATGTATAATATAATAAAATTCTTAAATATAGTATAAAAGTATTAAATATGTTTCCATTGTCTGGTACCTTTAACACAGGTTCTTCGGATACCTATGATGAGGCTATATTGAGGTGGTGTTAACTGTCCGTAGATATTATTATTTCTTATCAACTAACTGTTTTTTAGTTACGATGGCTAACTAAGGAGTACATGGGGGAGATAATGTACGAGAAGTTCATATTCACCGTCCCCGTGTTGTGGGATATCTGTTTGACGTATGGCTGCGACAACCCCAGACACATTTCCAGGCTGCTGCAGACCATCTTCGAGCTACAGCCGCAGTATAAAGCCGATGTGGCTCATGCGTTGGCGTTTGTTAAAGAGGTAATCAAATTTTTTATACAACTTTCACTGCTGAATGGGAAAAATATATATTGTACCGATTGGTAGCATTTCTTTGATTTAGATTTCGACAGTACATTGGCATGCGTAAACAAACGGAACTCTTAAGTCGCCTATACATATTGGCCAACGCCAACGTGTAGACAGTCTATTTGCCTTGCCTTGTCATCGCTCGGCATCGCTCGCCTAGCTGGCCGAGTGAAGGCGAGCGCCGACGTGTGGACGGCTCATTTGCCGCCACTTGCCTACGCTCGCCGTTGCTCGTGCCCACTCGCGACCACTCGCCTCACTTCGGATCGGTGTCGGTTTTTGTGCACAAATCAAAGGCGCTCGCCTGCGCTCGGCCAATAGCGTCCACACGTTTGTATAGCCGCCATTGTATTATGTGACATTTATCGCTGTCAGGCCAACGCGTGGGCAAAGCTCTACAAACACTCGTCTACATTGGCCACTTGTGAGCACTTGCCGAATGTGTGGACGGTAGCACTCGCCTTGCACCTATTTGCCGACGCTCGCGTTAGCCTACGCTCGGCCAATATGTATAGCCGACTACAGTGTTGCTACTTTCACAGTGAACTATATACATAGGATACGCATCCATTCATAATGTCACTAATTAATTATACATGTTGTATACTTGTGTTACTTATAAATTCAAAAGTGTGTCTGACTGTAATCTTCAAGCATTAACTTTGAGTGTAATGTGTCGAGCCAGCGAACGGTCGCGCTCCGCGTTATACACGCGCAACAAATATTAATTTATATTTTTGCGAATCGCGCGGCTGATTGCCGCTGCACGTCACCATGGCGCTCGTGGCCAATGAGTTGCTGGCGTTTATCCAGCATGCCATCGACACCATGGACGAGGTCAGCATCATGCAGATCTGCAAGTCTTCCTTCAACAGCGAGGAGATTTGCAAAGGCAAGCAGCTGCTGTACGAGACGCTCGGCCAGCTTAGCGCGAATATGCCATCGCGGCGCAGAGATGGCACCGAGAGAAGCGTGCAGGACATAATCTCCCTGCTGAAGCAGACGGATCCAGACGACGTGCCGGCATTTGTGGCAAAAGATCTCCACAAGCTGCCGGTGGTGACGATGGACCACGTCGACGTCTCCAGCCTGCTGAAGAACTTCAATAGTATGAAGGCAGAGCTGGACGAGATGCGAGGTAGGTTGAATGCATCGGAATCCACCATCCGTGATTTGCGTAATGAATTATTGCAAATTAAAAGTAATAATTCACTATGTATGTCACCCGAGCATTCAACCTTTGTAAATACGCGTCGCCGTGGCGCGCAAGCTGACACCTTTTGCGCGTCAGCGGAATCCGACGTGTCACCGACCGCCGCCGCTCCCGCCCGCCTTCCCCTCGAGGTCGAGCCGAAGCTGAGTCAACCAGCGACTCAGCAGAAGAAAAGTTTTGCGGGTGTCACTGCCCGCTCCCCCGCACCTCCCCAGGGGGTAAAGACGAAAGGGGTGAAAGAGAGCCGCAAGGCTAAGGAAAGCCGTAAGGCAGAACCTTCTCGATCTAACGAGGGCGAGAGCAGGAGGTTCGATGAGGAGGGCTTCACATTGGTGGAGAGAAAAAAGAAAAGGAAGCCCGCCGTCCGCAACCACCGCGGCACCGCACCCTGCGGACCCGAGCAGCGCCTGCGGTGTGAAATACCGACCACGCCGCTGTACGTGTCCCGTCTGCACTGGTCCACGAAGGTCGAGGATGTCGTGGGCTACATCTTGAAGAAGACGTCCTTCAACTTGAGGGTCGAGCGTCTGGAGTCTCGCCATAAAGTTAGCTTTAGTTCTTTTGTGGTGAGAGTACCGACAGATCGCTTATCGACCTTCGAGGTGGAGGAGTTCTGGCCGATGGGTGTAGTTTACCGAAGGTTCCGGGGGAGACTCCGGAGCGAGGCGCACATCACGTCGCCGATCATAATACGTGATAGAGCTTAGATATAATTATAATATGTATGTTAGTCTGTAAGGTATTTATAATATGGGCCTATGCCGCCCGAAATAAAGATTATTATTATTATTATTATTAACTGCTGAATTGACATTGAAAAAATCTGCCTTAGATATTATACGCCTGGTTTCTATATGCTTGGTAAAATCGTCGGTCAGCTAGCATTTGAGTGAGAACAACCTTTTGTGAACGCTGATTGCTGAACATCAATAACATACACGGTATGTTTACAAAAGGCGTTCAGAACGGGTTGTTAACTCAAATGTTATCTCGACGATTTCATAATAGTTTTAGAAACCGGGAGTTTAAGTCAAGGAAGGTCATCAGGATGAAATACGTAGAGTAAATGAACTACAGGGTAGGACATACTACTACACTGCGGAAAAATGTACGGCTCCGCGAGAATTCTCTTTGCTTGCATGATAGTTATATCTATACAAATATTATAAAGCGCAAGTGTTTATTTGTTTAAACGCGCTAATCTCAGGAACTACTGGCCCGATTTGAAAAATTATTTTTTTGTATAGTCCATTTAAAGAGGAAGGTTTTAGGCTTTATAACACTACGCTGCGACCAATAGGAGCGAAGCGTCAGTAAGAAATGTTGCAAAAACGAGGAAAATTATTCACATTTAGGGACTTTCGTTGCGTGCGCTGCATAATAGGTTTCAGTCACTCAAAAACCACGCGAACGAAGTCGCGAGCACAGCTAGTATAATATAAACCTTTATTCAGAGACACGACTTTTACTTATTACTAGGATTAGCTTATGACTCGGATGAGTCGACATTGCCAACTTGCTCCGTTTGGCAATGTTTGGCAAAAGCCTCCTCCATTTCACGCCATTTATTCCAGTCTAATGCTGACCTGCTCCATGTTTTACCTACGGTTCATTTAATGTCGTCCTCCCTTCCTTCCTTCGGAACTGTTTCCCACGTTCTCTTTCTTGATCTCTGGCGAGCCAGAATATTAGTTTTTTTATTCCACTTCTCAATGCCTTGCTATACATAATATAAGTAACCTAAATATTTGTCAATCAATTGAAGACCAGGATGGACTAAGGTGATATGTATTATTTTATCTCGTTTGGAATGCATCTACTTATTTTTGTCTATAAATCACCTAAAGGTTGACTGGTAGAAAATGCCTTGAGGCATTAAGTCCGCATATGTACAAAATGTGCAGGATGTTTAAATAAATAAATAAAAATAAATTCCGTCTCTAGAATCAATGTGTTTAATACGTTACGACATATTATTCTAAAATGTTAAGACAGTTTAAACTCAATTTTCTACATATTTTTTTGCTTCATATCACCTTCGTCCATTCGTGTCTTCGAATTATAATATGTGCTTTCCTTTCAGGCTTTCAAATACATTATACTACAGGTGAACAAAACATACGAAAGTGAGGAACCTCCTAATCTGCCCGAAACATTCAAAGGTTTCGGGGAAATAAAACGACCGACAGATTCTAAGACAGATACCATATCGTTTAGGACTCTTAGAGACCTCGTGTTGCATTTGCTCGATACGGCCATGACGTTACGGATATTTGTAGAAGTTTATCCGGACAGTGTAGAACTGTTTAAGAAAACTAACTTCGTTTTAAGGTGAGCTTACATTTTGATATGTGTAAAATTTTAAGTTAGAAAGGAAATCTATACTAATATTATAAAGCGGAAGAGTTTGTTTGTTTGTTTGTTTAAACGCACTAATCTCAGGAACTACTGGTCCGTATTGAAAATTTTTTTTTTGTATAGTCCATTTATAGAGGAAGGCTGTATAACATTACACTGCGACCAATAGGAGCGAAGCGTCAGTGAGAAATGTTGCAAAAACGGGGAAACTTTCGTTGCGTGCGCTGCATAATAGGTTTAAGTCTCTCAAATACCACGCGAACGAAGTCGCGGGAACAGTTAGTGTATATAATATACTGTACTAACCAGATTTGAAAACAAATTTTATGTTGTATCAAAACGGGAATCGAACCCAGGCGTTGTCCCGACACAATCAAGAATCGAATCATCGTAACTTTTTGGAAAAAAAGGAATCGTTAAAAGTATTTTTTTTTGTTTTTGACAAAAAAAATACATTTCTGAAATGAGGAAAGGTGGTAGAATCATCATCAATCAATCATATCTCAAAGTTACAGTGACTGTTCTTTTTACACGCTGTATAAATAAATCGAGGGGTTTTATTTCGGTATGTCACGCAGACGACAATCACAGTTTATATCAGAATGTTTTTTTTAATCTTTATTTAAGGAGCTTAGTCAAAATTGACTATGCCGCTCCATTAAGCCAACAGACACAATAATAATAATCTACTTAACATAACATACTTAATACTATTTTATTTATTTATTTATTTATTTATTTTATTTATTCGGAAAACTTACAGCTACTTTTACAAATTAATCAACTACATAATAACTATAAGCCATTTACAAGTTTTCACATATAGCAACTACATATTATAGAGTACACAAATGGAATATATAAATAACAATATATAAATAAATAACAAAACATTTTATATATACACACGCACACACATAATATATATACATACACACATGTGCGTGTGTGTGTGTAGATAAAGAAATACAAGCGACATAAAGAACACTACTTGCAAAAATTAAGCTATATAGCAAGTAAACCTACATAAATGTAAAAATCTGAATTGTGTGTGACAATTAAGAATTGCAACCTTCGCCATGCATGGTTATGAAATTGTATATAATACAATAATCTAAGTGAAAAAAGGTAAATTATAATAATAGTGAACCTAACTACGCAAGAGCCAGAATGAAACCAACACTACTACGGATCGGTATTAAAAAAAGGACTTAATTAAAAATTACTGTAATCGTATGAGGCTTGGCCGAGAAAATGTCAAGAGAAGAGTTCATTCGTGAGAGATCATTAAGTTGAGAACCCGCTCTCAAAATAAATGAGTTACGACGGTAATAAGTGTTAAAGTTAGGAACACTTATCGGGACAAAATTTCTAAAATATTTAGCAGGGATACAAAAATTTAATTTACCTAGCAAATGTGAGCTATCTATGTTGCTCCGGATTATTTTGTTCAAATAGCATAAGTCCGCTATGTTCCGTCGTATCGTCAATGGTAAAAAATGAAAATGCTTACACCTATCTTCATAGCTCTGCAAAAAATAATTACTCCTAAATTCCAGGTATCTCAGAAAACGCTTTTGGATTGATTCAATCCTATCTATGTATACATCATATTTAGGGTTCCATACCTCAGAACAGTACTCCAGGACACTACGAACGTGGGCACAATACAAGACTTTTATTACCTTAATGTTATTGAAATTTCTACTCATTCTTATGATAAATCCAAGTGCTTTTGAGGCCTTGTTAAGGATGTAATCAATGTGATTATCAAATATTAATTTGGAGTCCATAATAACCCCCAAGTCTCTCATAGTATTAGTATTCTCAAGCACTTTGTCACAAATGGTGTATGGGAATTTTAACAAATTTATGTTACGAGAAAAGGTCATCGCATAGCACTTAGAGACATTTAGGTCTAGTTTGTTAACTTCACAATAATGCTTGAATCTAATCAGATCCGCCTGTAGTAAGCGGCAATCATGCGGAGAAGAAATGCTTTTATATATTTTTGTATCATCTGCATATAACAAAAACTGGGAATGATTAAAACATGAGGCAATATCATTAAGAAAAAAAAAAAAAAAAGAAAAATGGCAAATAATAAGGGACCCAGGAGAGAACCCT
Organism: Celastrina argiolus; assembly: GCA_905187575.2. Lineage (NCBI taxonomy): Eukaryota > Metazoa > Arthropoda > Insecta > Lepidoptera > Lycaenidae > Celastrina > Celastrina argiolus. Next base: position 13,766,239 of record LR994595.1, on the reverse strand, counting down.
GTGGGACTCCTGAGGGTATAAATATCCATTTAGAGATATAGCCATTTATAGCAACAGCTTGAGAGCGATTGGATATGTATGAGGAAAACCACCTGAATAGATTTCCATGTATACCAGCAAAGTGCAGCTTCTGCAGGAGGATTGTGTGGTCGATACGATCAAATGCTTTACTAAAGTCAGTAAAGATCATATCCACCTGGTCCCCTGTATCCATGAAGGAGGAGACATAATCATTGGCTAATAATTTAACTAGCTACAATTTATTTCACGTCTACTCAAAGCAATGCTGACCATTTTATACACTTCTTTAGCTTTTTCAGATAGAGGATACGCCAGAATACAGTTGCAAGTTCCAGTGCATATAAAATTGACAATTTTTCTTACAAAAATCATTTTGAAAATCTAAATTTTAATTTCAATTAAAAAATCTAATGTCTTCATTCCGGGCACAAGCCATCATGATATGAAAAACGTCTTGTACTTTTTCACATTCCACATAACTATTTATGGCGACGCTACTTTTTTCATGAGAAATCCAAATTTATTTATGTGACCGGAACGAAGTCTAAATGCTATTATATTACTAAGTATTCAATCAGAATGATAACACAGTCCCATCTCTTTCAGTATAGTCCAGCTCTACGAGTACGGTATACCGAACCTCTACACCACGCTGCAGGCGGTGGGCGACCGCACCAGCGTGGTCTACACAGAAGTGGAAGGCTACCTCGATCTGGCCCGCGCAGAACTCATAGACTTGTTCAAGGAGATTCTTGCGGTGTACAAGAATGCTATATTTAGTGGAGAGTGAGTATTAGGCTTAACTAATACTGAGTAGAATTATCTATCTATCTCTCTTCTATCTATTATCTATCTATCTATCGTCTATATATCTTCTATCTATCTTCTATCTATATTCTATCTTTTCTAACTGTAGGGGTGAATCCCTACAGATGTGTTGATGGTGATGCTGGATGTAGGTACTTAAGTCCAAAATGTACAGAACTTAAGGAATGACGACAGCAATACCCGTTCAAACAGTTTATTGTCATTAAAATAATATTGTTGTGTATTGTTTTCTATCTTTCTTATATATAAAACTGAATTGCTGTTTGTTAGTCTCGCTAAAACTCGAGAACGGCTAAACCGATTCGGCTGTTTTTTGTCTTGAAATGTTCGTGGAAATCCCGGGAAAGTCTAAGGGTTCATCACAAACTGTTTGTATGCTCAACGAAGTGGGCACGGCTCAACTAGTATCTTCTTATATATAAAAATTAAATGCTGTTCGTTTGTCTTGTTAAAACTCGAGAACGGCTGAACCGATTTGGCTATATTTAGTCTTAAAACATTCGTGGAAGTCTCGGGAGGGCTTAAATTGTTCATCACTAACTGTTTGTAGGCTCAACGAAGTGGGCGCGGATCAGCTAGTATATAGGACTAATATGATACTAATAATAATAATGCCTCCCACGCCGATTTCGGTGACGGTGGCCGGTTTCGTTGAAATCAGGCCAGCTACGCAGGAGCTATTTTACAGTGCCCAAGTGTGTGCGCAATACACAGAAGCACTCTCTCTCCCTTCACTCCGTAGCCCAGTGGGACAGATAACCGACACGACTGGCGGGAGATCGGGCGCAGGACTGACTTTTTACATACCATTTAAACTAAAAAAATATGAAAACCATTTAATTTTTCACCAAATAATATTGTAGCCCTTAGCAAATCTTCAGAGTTTTGAAAGAGTGTTCGTCGTTAAAAGTAAGTTTATTTTAACTTGGAATTACGTACAATCCAATCGAAACCTAGTTAATGGTTTTAGCTTACGGCCCTCGACACCATGGCTGACACATGTTTGCGGTCCTTATAAAATAAGGTTGAGTATGGCTTATCTAATCTATCTATTTCCTAGGGGCAACGTATCGAGCACCGTGGAGTCGTACCTATCTGCGATGCTGGAGGCGCTGTCGGAGCGTTTGTTCGTGTCGGACTACCACGCGTGCTGGCCGGTCGCGGACGACATCGACATGCTGAAACAGGCCTACCCGGACATGTATCCTTTGTCAATTCAATTCATTTTATTTATCAAGTATAGTAGTAGGGCGGCCCCCACAAGGTGGACCGACGATCCGGTCCGAGCCGCGGGCAGCCGTTGGATGCAGACAGCGCACGACCGGTCGTTGTGGAAGTCCTTGGGGCAGGCCTGTGTTCAGCAGTGGACGTCTTCAGGCTGATGATGATGATGGATACCGATACTAAGTCAAAAGTCAGATTGCTGTTTTTGATTATATATGACTCATGTGAACTATGTGAATGATATATTACAGAGTTTCTGGTAAAAAGTGTAACTGTATTTAAAAGACGCTAGAAAGAGCATTTTTTCAAATCTCAATCGATGTAAATACCGCTATTAAATATACATATGGTATTTATGTTATACAGGCTGTAATATTAATGAGTGATACTACTTTAGGGTGTGCATGGGTCCCGTATATAGAGTTTACTGTTAAAGTACCATCGCTGATAGATCTGGGGGCACGGGAGTGCCCCCGTCAAGACGAGCCAAGCGAAGCGCAAGGGCACTACCTACCTTTTCTCGAAAGGTTTCGTCGTTTTTTTGAACTCCCATAACTTTGCTTTGGATGATGCTAAATAGTTGAAAATTTCAACATATAATGACACCAGTAAATACATGAATTATACAAAGTTTGAATGTCGTGGCTATTATACTTTAGATTTTATCGATGTCTAAAAACCCCTGATTTCGTCACTGACTCATTTATAGATCATGAAAATTCTTAGGTTACTTCCGGAAATCTTAGAAAGTTGAAGTTATTTATGTAAGCTGTTATTGCTACAAAACCAACAAAAAAATTATTAAAATGTAAATGCCGCCATTTTGAATCCAATATGGTAGACCACAATATTGGATTCAAAAGGATGTTTATTATAAGGATCTGATGATCTTTAATTTATAAAAAGAATATAATATAATATGCAAGTACATAAAAAATCTACGACCTACTTTTTGTAGGACCAATAATCAGAGTTTTGCTCCATAAAACTTATGTCCGACTTTATGTATGTCGAGTGCGTTGCACTACTACAGTCAGCTACAGCAAGCTCCATCTGTTGTTAAATTTCTTTTCTGTAAAGATCTTTGTATGCTTAGCATTATTATAATGTGATTTGTAAGAAACTAGCTTGTCAGTGACTCAAAATATTCTATAGAATTCCTTGTGCTAGTTACCATCATCACTACTACTATTAGGTATAAGGTACTGTTGAAAATACTAGCTGGTATTAGCTAATATTATATAATATTAGCGATGCTGGGCGTCGGCAGGCGTCGCGGCGCTGGGGTCGCGACGCTGGGCGTCGTGGCGCTGGGTGTCGTGGCGCTGGGCGTCGTGGCGCTGGGCGTCGTGGCGCTGGGGGTCGGCAGGCGTCGCGGCGCTCGGTGTTGCGGCGCTGGGCGTCGTGGCGCTGGGGGTCGCTGCGCTGGGCGTCGGCAGGCGTCGCGACGCTGGGCGTCGGCAGGCGTCGCGGCGCTCGGCGTCGGCAGGCGTCGCGGCGCTGGGCGTCGGCAGGCGTCGCGGCGTTGGGCGTCGGCAGGCGTCGCGACGCTGGGCGTCGGCAGGCGTCGCGGCGCTCGGCGTCGTGGCGCTGGGCGTCGTGGCGCTGGGCGTCGTGGTGCTGGGCGTCGTCGTGGTGCTGGGTGTCGTCGTGGCGCTGGGCGTCGGCAGGCGTCGCGGCTCTCGGCGTCGGCAGGCGTCGCGGCGCTGGGCGTCGGCAGGCGTCGCGACGCTGGGCGTCGGCAGGCGTCGCGGCGTTCGGCGTCGGCAGGCGTCGCGGCGTCGGCGTCGGCAGGCGTCGCGGCGTTGGGCGTCGGCAGGCGTCGCGACGCTCGGCGTCGGCAGGCGTCGCGGCGCTGGGCGTCGGCAGGCGTCGCAGCGCTCGGCGTCGTGGCGCTGGGCGTCGTGGCGCTGGGCGTCGTGGCGCTGGGCGTCGTGGTGCTGGGCGTCGTCGTGGTGCTGGGTGTCGTCGTGGCGCTGGGCGTCGGCAGGCGTCGCGGCGCTGGGCGTCGGCAGGCGTCGCGGCGCTGGGCGTCGGCAGGCGTCGCGGCGCTTCGGCGTCGTGGCGCTGGGCGTCGTGGTGCTGGGCGTCGTCGTGGTGCTGGGTGTCGTCGTGGCGCTGGGCGTCGGCAGGCGTCGCGGCGCTCGGCGTCGGCAGGCGTCGCGACGCTGGGCGTCGGCAGGCGTCGCGGCGCTGGGCCCCGTCCGACTTTATGTCGGACTTTATGTATAGTAGTCAGTGTTAGTGTGATATCCGTATAATCTTATATAAATATCGTTCGACACCTCGATAGCGCGATGCAGTTGCCTAACAGCGACATCTATGTTTAGAACTGTGAAACATCTAAACACAAACATTAAACAGTCGGTAACGTTTTATAATGATAACAATAAACGAAAAACAAACGTTACATAAAACTCCAAATGCGTAGATTTTTTGTAGTCTAAATTGTAAAAACTTCGATACTCAAAAAAAATTTGTGACCATAAATTAAGTACTTAATCAACTTTTAATTGATTGGCGCATGACAAAATTTTATAAGTTTCAATATGACACGATCAATTTATTTATACAATTTTAGTTATTACGCCTCCGTGGTCTAGTGGTTTAGAGCCTGGCTCTCGACTGTGGTCGTCGTGGGTTCGATTCCCACGTTGGAAACACGTTTTAAGTTTGGTTAAGACAAGGCAGGCTGATCACCTAATTGTCTGACAAGAAAGATGATCCATACGTCGGATGGGCATGTAAAAAGTCGGTCCTGCGCTTGATCTCCCGCCAGTCGTGTCGGTTATCCCAGTGGGTTACGAGAGTGAAGAAAAAGAGAGTGCTTCTATGCATTGCGCACACACTTGGGCACTATAAAATAACTCCTGCGTAGCTGGACTGGTTTCAATGAAACCGGCCACCGTCACCGAAATCGGTGTGGGAGGTATTATTATTATTATTTTAGCAAACACTAAAATGATTAAACAAGCTTATGACTAAACAACTAGCCACCCGGATAGTTATAGCACTTTCGAAAAAAAACAAGAATAAAGTATAAAGAGAGTTCAATTATAGTAGTGAGGTGTTTTATTGAAGTTCGGTGTTACACAGCCACAATGAGGACTTATCGTTTTCATATCAACCCGTACAATATGGGTATCAAATGATGAGAGAGTTTGAGAAAACAAATACAATTCATACAAGATTTCATGAATGCCGCCATTTTTAATCCAAAATAGCGATTTATCGTTTTCACAGGTACTCTCACAATATGGGTATCAAATGAAAGAGTAAACAATAAATCATCTAAATTCCAGACGAAGAATAAGGCGAAAGTAATTTCCCGGGGTCAAAATAGGTTATTTTTAAAATCAAACAAGTCCATTAACCAACTTACAAAAATAAATGAAATCCCACCAAAAATATTTTCATGTAAAAATGTTGCCAAGACGAGTCTACATAGCTTACCCTGTGAAAAAGTTATCAGATATCGTATAAAGCCAAGCTCTAAAGACTACTCGCCCTAAATCTACAAGCACCTTGATCAAAATCTATCAAAAAGTGGACAAATCTCATGTAGAACCAAAGTTCTTGATCTATGCGCCCTTACTTTACTAGGCTTAGCTTCACTTACTCTACATTTCAGTTAAAACGTGATACTTGGCCGTTTTGCTACCGTTACGAAGATTTTACAGGCATTCATTTATCGTGTGTGAAATAAAACGGCCAAGCATCACGTTTTAATTTATGATGTTGGGGCATTTCTAATAAAAACATGAAAGTCAAAAGCGCTGATACTTTCACAGTATACTCTATATAGTAGGCACATACACACTCTAAAGTATTATCACTTATTTGAAGGCACGGTCGTGCTCCGCCAAGACGAGCCAAGCGAAGCTTAAGGGCACTATCTACCTTTTCTCGAAACATTTCTTAATTTTTTTAAACTTTCATAACTTTGCTTTGGATGGTGATAAAGACACCAGTTAAAACATGAGACATACAAAGTTTAAATGTCGTAGCTATTATACTTTAGATTTTATCCATGTCGAAGAACCCTCGATTTCGTCACTGACTCACTTATAGATCATCAAAATTTTTAAGGTACTTCCTGAAATCCTAGAAAGCTGAAATTTCGCATGTAAGCCGTTATTACTACAAAAAGAACAAAAAAATTATGAAAGCCGCCATTTTGAATCCAATATGGTGGACGGTACTAAATAAAGACTTATCGTTTTCATAGCTACCCTGTGAAAAAGTTATCAGACCTCATTTAGAGCCGAGATTCTTGAACTATGAGTCCTTACCTTACCAGGCCTAACTTCACATACTCTCATTTCAGTCAAAACGTGATGCATGGCCGTTTTATTTCACACACGAGGAATACCCTTAAAATCGTCGTAACGGTAGCAAATTTTAGTTTATATTTAATTAACAACTTTCTTTAATAAACAACCAGTGATCCAGTAAAGACTGATTTTATACTACAAGCGATATATTCAAATATTGACGATCCGATTCCCGAGGAGACCATAGCCAATACAAACGAACTAACCAACGGCCATGTTGAAACCATAGACACGCCAGGACCGTCCAAAGAGCATGAAATACCGGATAACATTAGAGAAGAGTCCCTAATAAGTGAAGTGAAGGATATTCTGCCACATTTGGGAGACGGATTTATACTGAAGTGCTTGCAACACTACGGGTTCAATGCTGAGAGAGTGATAAATAGCGTGCTGGAAGATACATTGGCAGATTCGCTTAGACGTAAGTTTGAAATTTTTATATAATATACAAGGTGTAAAATAAATGAGTGATAATATTACGTCCGAGATAAATTGAACCTAAACGTAAACAAAGCCGTCTATGACACAGCCATAGATTAGTCAGTGATGCCAATTGGCCATTATTAATACAATGATTATTGTTTGCTATGAATCCATAGACTATAGGCTTATTTTCTACAATCGGCAGTATCAAAATGGCATATTTTTTCTGTGAAAGATTTTCATTTGATTTTTAAACATATTCATTACTGTTCAATTGTTATAAAATGTTTTGGATAATGAAGTGTAATCCTTTAATATACCTGTGAAAGTGTTGATAAGTGTGCACAATAAGTGAATATGTAAAAATTTCGATGTTTTCGGTTTAGAAAAAAATATAGCCACAACCAGCAGGCAAATGAGTGAGTGTACATAGTGTGCATATGCATGAGTGTTAAGCATTCGCAAGCAAAAACGCAAAAAACACTACCACCACACAAGCAATAATGTTAACACGATCGTGTAAAGACCCACACCACCGTGCAGGTTGCAAAACTTGACGCGCGTTTCGCTCATCCTCAGGATGTAGACTCTGCGAACAATTTTCGTTAAGTGACAGAATATTCTCGATATAATATATGAAAAATGTATGCTACGGATTTCTGCAAAGTAACTCCTGAATCCAATAACTATTAATATAGAAATAAAAGTAATTTCGTGATTGACGTTTTAGTAAAATTGCCCGATGTGATCAGCTGTTCTAAAGATGAGGGGTACTAAAAACTAACGAACTTGCCACCAGCTGTTTCGATGCCATACAAATTGTATGGCATCAAAACATCTGGTGGCAAGTTCGTTAGTTCGTCCCTGATAGATTTAAGCTAAAGGTAAACAAACCGGAAACATCAAAATTTTCCCTTATTCACTTATTGTGCACACTTATCAACACTTTCACAGATATGTTAAAGGATTACACTTCATTATCCAATACATTTTATAACAATAAAACAATAATGAATTTGTTTAAACATCAAATGAAATCTTTCACAGAAAAAATACGCCATTTTGACACTGCCGATTGTAGAGTATAAGCCTATAAGTCTATGGATTCATAGCAAACAATAATCATTGTATTATTATTGGCCAATTGGCATCACTGACTGATCTATGTCTGTCATAGACGGGTTTGTTTACGTTTGGGTTAAATTTATCTCGGACGTGCTATAGTTAACATTCAACTTCGAGCTGTGTAATTCACACCCAAATCCTATATCGATATTGATAATACGATGTAATTCGACCATACATATTACTCTATCACAGTCTAATAATTGAATTTCTTAAATTGTAAGCATTTTATTGTCTTCTATTTACAAAATAATTGAAGACATGAATGGATAAGGCCGTGTTTCACCAAGCAATGTTAAAGATAACGCCATGTTAAAATACCATGCCATCTCATTCATTGACAGGAAATACGAGAGGGATAACATGATATTTAACATGGCGTTAACTTTAACATTGCTTGGTGAAACACGCCCTAAAGGTGATATTACTAAATATATGATTTTGAAAAAATTTAGTTCAAACTATCACTTAAACATTTTAGAATACGCCGTAAAGTATTAAGTACATTAATTTAAAGATCCGTCTCTAGAATCAATGTACTTAATATATACATTTTACCTTCCAATAAAATGTGTATTATGTTCCTTAACGTCCAAAGTCCTTTATGAGAGTACATCGCTTGCTACCGATTACAGCCCATAGATGTCGTACCGTACCGTTACCGCTCCCAGCGCCACCTTCCGTTAAATCTGTGAACTAAGTGAAAGCCACAAGCCGCCATCTTTGATATATCAGATCATTGTAAGTGTCTCATAATGACGAGGATGGACACCAGGAAGCCCTTATTAGGACTTTGGACGTTAAGGAACATAATACACATTTTATTGGAAGGTAAAATGTATATATTATGGTTCCGTTTGACGTCCAAAGTCCTTTATGAGAGACGTGTTTGTTATCTTCTGGTGGCTTGTGAATAATGCAACAATGTGATAAAGTTTTAAAGTAATAAAAGAATCACAATAACACCTATCAAGTAGTACTGTGTGTCAAGAGACTGGTCGAGTATTTAATTCTTTATTTAAGAATATATTTTTGCTCACGTAATCCGACATCACAATAATTACTGCTGATGTAAGTTTCCAGGCGTAGCGTAAAAAAATATATATATATAGCTTTATGACATAATACGTATTTTGAGATGAAAACTGTCAAAGTACCTGAGGCGTTCACCAAGATAGAAATATTGCACCGCCAGTGGGGATTAGTTTACATTCCAAGCAACTGGGGTATCACAAAATTTTAGCACCATCGACTCCGCTACTAGTAAGGGTTGAATGCAATTAAAAACGTCTTGCAAAGTTAAAAAGTTAGTTACTATTCGATGCCATCGTGTGACACTTCTATGAATAAAATATATTACCTGGATGGTACAAGTACTATACGCTATGTACTAGTGTAATAGAACATCTCTGCAAATCTAGACTTATTCCTGAGAATTAAAGATAAATAAGTTATAATATTACCGACTATGTCGTTTCCAGGACTGTGGAAATCGTCGCAAGGATCTTGCTAGGTGACCGACCTGTGTCTTACATTTGACAGGAACTTCGTAGTTGCGATTAGTGTTCCATACACTTTTACTGAAGCTGTAGCGTGCCAGCGTTAGGCAAGCAACCTTCCCGATTGGGGTGATGAAGGTTGCAAAGTTGATAAACCCTATGAGGCGAGACCTGCATGAGGGACCAACCGCCAGCTGCACAGGAAACTCCATAAACTCTAGCACATATACAGTATCTATTTTTTCAATATAACTTTATTAAAGTGGCATGGTGAGTGTCCCGAGCTTTATGTAGCCTTTGAAGCTGTAATGTGCGAGCTTTCGACCATAAGTCTAGGACTGATTTTGACCCAAAGTCGACTACAGACAAGAGACCATGAGTTCTAGTACGTCTGCAATATCTTGGTTTTCAATAAATACAACATATTTGGATGTGCGTCTGTATATACGTTATAAAACTTTTGTCTTATTGACAGGAACTTCGTCTTAGAATATATGCCATTATAAAGCTCATGAATGTATACCATCAATAGAAACCTTATATTAGGATGTGTGCCATCATATAAACATCTTGTTTGCGTACCATCAATCCCTGTATTAGTATTCTAATACGTGTGCTATTATAAACATATTGTTTGTGTATCATCAATCCTTGTATTTGAATATGTGCTATTATAAACATCTCCACTTTATATCATCAACAGGATATTTGTATTAGAATGTACCTATGCCATTATAAACCTCTTGAATTTATATAATTGATAGGAAATTTGTATTAGGATGTATGCCTGCTCTTGACTTTATATCATCGTTAAGAAATCTGTATTATGATGTGTGCCATTATAAAACTTTAGACTTTGTATATTGGACATAGGTAAAGCACGCGTCGACAATGACTCGACGACCAAAGTGGATATAATATTAATATTATACTCTGTAAAGCTGAATCCGTTTGTGCGACAAACAGACCACTGCCCCGATTTTCATAGGACCTGGTATACGTAAAGTAAATAGGTGCAAATGTTTGGCGTTTCAGCCAACAGCAATCCTGCTATACCCGGAGGTAAATAGTTTCGACACTGATATTATAGTTCCAAGAGGAGTAAGACCTGCTTGAACAATCAGCTATTAGTCAATGTATTGTAATGAACTTGTACTGTCCTTATTGACTTTCGACAGGGAATTTGTATAGGTTTTGTGTCCCTTAAATATTACTCTTGCAGTGTAAGTGCGCGGCTATACGACCTGTCCCAGCGGGATGAAGGTTAGGAAGCTAATTTTTTAGTTTCGAAGCTGATATTATGGCCCAAAATCCCAAGAGGTAGAAGACCTGCTTGAACTGTCAGCTTTTAGTCAATATATTGTAATGAATTTGTACTGTACTTATTGACTTTCGACAGGGAATTTGAGTATAGGTTTTGTGTCCCTTAAATATTACTCGTGCAGTGAGAGTGCGGCATGTTTTTCATCATCTCGATCGATATTTATATAGCAAGCATACCAACAGTCTGTGTTATATATTTAATGGTAATAGTATTTTAGCCACAACTACAAAATGTACGAGATTTGCAAATCTAATGACTTTGATTAATATCGCGAGGGCGTCGACTGTACAATGGATTTCTACCACTTTATTGATAATATTCGTGATGGCGTCAACTGCACATAGTTTAAATTCATAACAATACCTCTTTTAAAAAAATGATAATTTATGTTAGGTTACCGACTGTACATTTTATTCGATCACTTGTCTCAGTTTGAAATCATTCTATTAAAGTCATATTAAAATCAGTAAAGTTTTGATCTCTTATATATATTATGTGGTCATATTATATTATATGTATATTATATCCCCCCCCCCCTTCTTTTTTAAGGAGTGAGGATGCGTCGCAAATCGCATACCCACGATTTATTTATTAATGATGGTTCCAGAGAACTGTGTGTTCGTAACCTGAATGTATGTTATCCAGTCCGCCTACTTTTTATCTTGGCTTGTCAAGCATTAGATATCTGCGTCTGCATAAACATGAATTTTCTAAGCTATATTATATAGGTTTAGGGTATGTTTATTAAAAATATTTTCAGCCGTCTACTGTTAGAACCGAACAGTCAAGACGTTTAACGTACCTATAGAAGGTCTGGAAAAGTTGTATGTACTTCCAGCGCAAACATCGATCTATTTCGTTCAGAAATGCTATGAGTGAAAACATCGATCTATTTGGATCACAAATGTTACAAGTGTAAACATCGATCTATTTCGTTCAGAAATGTTATGAGTGAAAACATCGATCTATTTGAATCGGAAATGTTATGAGTGTAAACATCGATCTATTTGGATCAGAAATGTTATCAGTGTAAACATCGATCTATTTTGATTAGAAATGTTATAAGTATAATGTATTTTAAACTAAATATCTGCAGAACTGTACGTATTGGCTCAATTAGCAATAGAAAAGAGCTGAACAACTTCGCAAAAAATATTTTACTACCCTCCGCGAAGTAAACGTAAATGATGTAACGGATGGAAAATTCGATTTAGTAATGAAATATTTGTTAATACATTTACATAGCCATTTGAAATGTAAAAGACAGCGGTTTATTGTATGAATACGTTTACATTTTAGGTAATACGTCTCCGTTCCAAAAATGGCGGTAGTCGTAAAAGTTTAAAAATAGCATTTTTTGTTAATTAATTACTTTTATACTATTCGGATATCACGCTATGATAAACAGGTCACCGAATTAGGCACGATCTCAAGAAATAGATCATTAGTACCCGCCGCATCAATCGTGAAAAATTATCATGTCACTCACCAAATGCGGCTGCAAACCTTTGCTTCGATCCTAATTTCAAACGGCGAAGAGATTTTCTGCTCCATCTTCTACAGTAACCGCCAATAACGAGTTCAAAACTCTATTGACGATAAGTAACGGTTTTACGACTTTATAAAACTCAAAAATTAGTTTTAAATAGATTTTAAAATTAAAAGTTAAGTTAAATTTATAACTTAAATAAGTAAGTTTTTAGCGACTGCATGGTTGCAAAAACGACGCAACAATGATCTGATATATCAAAGATGGCGGCTTGTGGCTTTCACTTAGTTCACAGATTTAACGGAAGGTGGCGCTGGGAGCGGTAACGGTACGGTACGACATCTATGGGCTGTAATCGGTAGCAAGCGATGTACTCTCATAAAGGACTTTGGACGTCAAACGGAACCATAATACGATACTACATATTCTAAACGTTTATGTGACTGTTTAAACATCATTTTCTGGGTAACATTTTTTTGCGACATGTCACCTTCAATTGACTCTTAAATTGGAAGCATTTTAGTGTACTACTATTTTTATTTACAAAATAATTAAATTGGATCTCATCAAAGTACTAATTGATTTTTATTACATAAAGATTAGCTTTTAAAACATTTTCAATGTTCCTCGGACGTAGTGTATAGGTATTTTATCATCGAGGACTTAGCCCTTATGGCTCTCACACAAAACTGCGAATTTTTATTTTTTTATTTATTTAAACATCATGCGCATTTTGTACATAGGCGGACTTAATGCCTCAATGCATTTTCTTCCAGTCAAACTTTAGGTGATTTAGAGACAAAAATAAGTAGATGCTTTTCAAACGAGATAAAATATTCGCATCGCATCGCTATATAGGTATTTGCGATCGGCAGGCTGATTAAGTATCTCGCAACTGCAATTCGACAGGCGTGAATTGTACAATTGTATACAATATCGCTCTCAAGTGTATACGTTTGACAGCGATATTGTAATCAATTGTACAAATTACGCCTGTCGAATTGCTGTTGCAAGATACATAATAAGCCTGCCTATCGATGTTAAACGAGTGTAAAATAAAAAATGTGACACCGTATCGCATCGCATCGCATCGCGGTCTTGTGTGGGAACCCTAAGACCAGATTGACGTGGTATTAAAGCGTTTTTTTTTGCAGCCCTGGACAGAAATCTTCCGATAGTGCCCGAAGACATATTGGACAATCACTTCCTGGAGACGGGAGTGCAGCGACTGAACGTGTTCGACGGAGACCAGTTCGACATAATGACGAGAGACGACGTGGACCTCAGCAAGATACACGTCGGGAAGCGGAAGGACAAGTACAAGACGGCCAGCGACCTGCTGGACGACAAGGCGGAGGTGAAGAGCCGGATAGACATATACAGTAAATATAAGTGAGTATTTTATATTAATCTATGCTTATATTACAAAAACTAATTTCACCAACACATGGTAAAGTTAATCCTTCAAAAGTAGTGGTCCGATGAAAAATTCTTTTAGTGTTGGATTAACAATTTATTCGCCATATTTTTATTTAATTTGGTGGAGTTTTTGGGTCGTAATAAAACTCGGAAAATTAAACCATTGATTACAATATAACCTTTAATATGTTTTATATTTATTTATCTATTTTTAAGACATTTCAACGTTTATACTTCAACAATCACGTTTACTGTTGCTACAAGTACATCACCATTCCAGCCTCGTGTGCGAGGACGCGGGGATGTACTCGGACGAGTACGACGACACATACGACAGCGACGGCGCGGAGCCCCGCTCGGCCACCGCCGCAGACCCCGACGAGGTGCGCCGCCCGTTCGTCACGCCGAGAGCTCTGGCGCAGTACAGCAGACAGGTACGTCACCCCGGCCTCGGGCGAGGACGGACAAGGACTTTCAACTAAGTTGTCCGCATGGTGCCGAAGTAAGCATAGCATAGCAACAACCATCGGCGTCGTCATTGGCAACGGAGGGAATATATACCCGGAAATGGGCAGCGACATATCCGCGGACATTGCTATGAACTGCGCTCGACAACTCGTCTGTTAAGGGTGGCGAATATTGGCAACTACACCCCTCCCCCCCTCAAGAAATTCTGGGGGAGAGGCTTATGTCCAGCAGGGACGTTACAGTTGAAGCGACGACGATAGTGCAATACCGCAGAGTTCTATTTTCAAATTTCTGAATTTTCTTCGGACGTTGAGTTTCCGGACAATATAGGGACTATAACTAACCTTAAACGTCCTCAATTGAATCTCTGAGAGAAAAGTTTAAAGAAATAGGAATCCTAAACGTTCCATCTCAATACATTTTAGACAATTTATTATATGTAAGAAAAAATTTAAATAATTTTAAAACTAAAAGTGATAATCGTTGTAGGAACACTAGAAATAATAAGCTCGATATACCTATGATCAGGCTTAGCAAAGTAAGAAAATCTTTTAAAGTTTCATTTGGAAATAAAACGTTTTTTATTTTATTTTAAAGAATAATGTACTGAAGCAATTTAACATTAGAAAATCCATAAAATGATTGTTCCCATTTTTTGTATCAGGATGAGTCCGAGGATGAGTCATCGGAAGAGGAGACGGTCCAGAAGCCGGAGCAGCGCAGCAGGATGAACTTCTGCGTCAACCCCGAGGAGCTGCGGGCGCGGCGGGCGCAGGCCTACAGGCCGCGGGGACACGCCCTCAGGCCGCAGCAGCCCAGGTAACTTTTCTGGAAAATCTTTTATCATTTTTTTAAACAAAGAATTTTGCACATTGATGTTCTGTATGCTGCTAATACTTATAACGTTTTTATTTGAATAATCGGTTTAATAAGGCCCCAGGCCGCTGGAGCCCAGGAATAATAATAATAATGCCTCCCACACCGATTTCGGTGACGGTGGCCGGTTTCATTGAAACCAGTCCAGCTACGCAGGAGTTTTTTTATAGTGCCCAAGTGTGCGAGCAATACACAGAAGCACTGTCTCTTCCTTCACTCTCGTAGACCAGTGAGAGGCATATAACTTGTCTATATCGCGCGCATACATCTCCGACGTATACACACAGAGAAAAGTCTATTTGCGATAGGTTACTTTTTGAAACGGCGAAATGATCATTACCTGCGGTATGGCCTACCATCCCATACAATCTTTAATGCAAAAAAAAAATGCAATAAATGTCGCTACTATTAACGTTTGTAAATTATAAAATGTAAATACGCCGAATTAAGTACAAATATTGACATTAAAATAAAGATAAGCATATTTTTAAACATAACATCATATTAAGCTAAATTCAACTACAACTACTAAAGTACGAAACGAAATTAGTATTTTCCAAAAGTGGCGCTAGATGGCGGTTTCCGGAATTTCTAAGGACTTAGCCCTTTGCCAGTCGCATTGCCAGTATTAGGGTGATACCATTATCTAGTACGAGGTCGTGTCTCTGTTATAATATTATATTTACTTTGTGCCTGCGGGAAGTTTTGAGCAACATAATATACCTATCAATTAATATTCAACTCTCTTACTTAAGGCGAGGAGTAACCGAGCTAGCGCCACTCTTTTTAAAATGAATTTTACAACGACACAAAGTTCTTATTAAAAAAAGTAATCGGTTCAAACTTTAAGTAAATAGCTAAACTAATTTATTATAGTAATATATAGTAGTTAAACTAATATTATGTATTATATCTCGTAAGTAATAACTAAAACGGCCGTTTAAGTTATTACTTACGAGAGTAAATACAGTATAGGATTTAGAGCTGTAATTAAATGCCAATAAATTAGTTTAACTACTTACTTAAAGTTTGAACCGATTACTTTTTTTAATTAGATCGTTGTCATTGTAAAATTTATTTTAAAAGAGTGGCGCTAGTTGCGGTTACTCCTCGCCTTAAGCACCTTCTCTTTAATTTTTTCTCTGCATCACCCTATGGTTGACTGGAAAATAAATATGACTGTAAAAATATTATAGACAAACTTATGTTGAATGTGCCCATCAGGACTCAGATGAGAGCGACACGTGCCCGCCATACATTTGCTCTGCCGCGATGCAGAACAAATGCTGGAAATCGAGGGCCTATATTTAAAATTATAAATAATTATGATCTAAACTTCAACGAAATAGATATTTTCTGTAATCAATCTGGTTCCTTTAGAAATAATGTCTTTGAAATGTGTCTAAAGAAATATAATGAGCATATTATTATGGCATATTGGTATTGTTATTTGTTTATATCATATTGCTATTGCTTATAGGTTTAAATGTTTTCTTTTTGGACATCATGACTCTCGACGTTCTTATTTATAAAGTTATTGTTGAAAGTTGAGACTAATGTCGTTGGCTATACAAAATTGTAATAATTTAACAAATTTTGCATTAAAAAAAAATATGTATTAGCTGTTTATTGGTCCTTAAATAAAAAAAGAAAAAAAGAAAATGCCCTCTGGCATTAAGTCCGCCATTGTACATTGTGCATAAAGTGTATAAAATAAAATAAATAAATAATATTCTCTGTTCCTCCAGCAGGGACGTAGTGGGCAAGCCGAAAGGCCAAGGTCAGGAGAAGGAGGTGCTCGCCAACAGGGACAAGAAGGAGAAGCACAAGGGCTCCCGCGGGAACCACAGCCGGCGGCAGGGCGCGCAGTGGAAGCGCAGCCAGGGCATGATGCCCTCGTAGGGCTCACGCGGGCTGGTGGGACTCGACACTGGAGGTCGGAGCGAAATCCGTTCACAAAACGTGTTATTGAACTTAACCGAAGCGCAAAACCTTCAATTAATTTGTTTATACAGGTTGCTTATATAATATTAATGAGTGATAATACTTTAGCGTGTGTGTAAAAGTATAGAGTTTACTGAGAAAGTACCAGCGCTCAAAGAGGTACTTTAAAAAAAATATTGTATGGGAAAATGTTTGATGTCAAAAGTAAGTCTTTCAGCGCTGATACTTTCACAGTATACTCTACATAGGAGGTGCGTACACGCCCTAAATTATTGTCACTAAATTATTTTACGCCTTGTATGTAATGTAACAATGTAACGTTTATTACGATCGTTTCCACTTATAATTAACGAAACTGTATTTCGGAAGTAACCTGAAGGTTGTCATGCTGATGATGATGAATTATAGCAAAGAATAAAATTATAACTAAAAATCGAGAATCCTCGATCTCCTCGGCTTAAACAAAAAAAAACGATGCCTCGGACAGACGCACACAAAGACGCGTCAACTCATAACTCTGTTTTTCGGCGTTTTGAAAATATGTGTGTACTTACTACTGGCATGTCTGAGGTTTGGGCTGTTTCGTTAACACGCGAAAGAAGTCTCGTCACGTTGTCAATCTCCACCGAAACGGTTTGACCGATTTTCATAAAATTGTTGTATTTGTTAGGTATGAAATGATGTTGGCCTTACTGCACACAACGTAACATGTAATTGTCGCAGTTATCTGGTTGAATCTGATTATTTGATTAAATGACTAGCGCGGTAATTGAATGGTATCAAACAGATCGTACAGATAACAATGTGTTGATATATTTTTTGATTAATTTACTTTAATGTGCGTTTTAATAGCATACATTCGGAAATTCTTAAGTTTAAAAATAAAATATCAAATGGTTGTCCTAGTCTCGGATTCATTGAATTTGTTGGTAAAAATAGAATCAATGAACGCACTAGTCATTCAATCAAATAGCGGATTCAACCAGACGACTGCGACAATATACATGTTGTAGGCGCCAATTCTTGTCTAATGGCCTATTCCAACTTCTTCAAATAATTTATTTTATCAATGGAAAGCTATTTATTTATTTATTAAAATATATACGTGTCGAATTGAGAACCTACTCAGTTTTTTTTCGTCGGTTAAAAATACCATAGAGATATTTTACAACGAATAATAATATAATATGACATTATAATATGCCACAATACAGTCTGCAATTTGAATATATGATTCAATAAATAATGTAATCCTAACACGGTACCAAGTTGAAATAAGAAACCGTTATTTTTGCACACGTTACGTTCATTTATTTAATTATTTATTATGTAAGACTTGATAGGTTTTGACCTCTTCTTTAAAAAAATCACAATAGACCATTAATTTTACAAAAATAGTACTTAAGTATAGTAGATAGTACGTTCTTTTTAAATTGAACCTAAACGTGAACAAACCAAGAACACCAACATTTTCACATTATTTACTTATTGTGCACATTTAGCAAAACTCACCAGAATATTAAAAATCATACATCATTATCCAATTTATAACAATTTAACGACAAAACATTTACAGTAAAAAAAACTTATACGGTCGAATTGAGAAACCTCCTCCTTTTTTGGAAGTCGGTTAAAAATACGCTATTGTGACACTGCCGACTGTAGAATATAGTATATAGTCTATGGATTCATAGTCGCAAACAATAATCATTGTATTGTATTCGCATCACTAGGTAGTCTATGGTTGTCATAGATGGGTTTGTTTACGTTTGGGTTAAAATTAAACGGGATGTACTGTAATAGTCTTACGTAATAAATGATTGGCACATATTTACCTATGATATTATCTTGGAGAGTAGAGATAAGGAGTCTATGATGGGATCTGTGAACATGACGAAGTGTCAGCCAAATGCATAAATTAAGGTGGCGCCACAATTAGTTTAAATTTTATAGCACAAAATTCAAATAACTAAACTATCTTTACTCCAGCATTTAGAGCTAACTTCACTACGCCGTTGCAACTCTAGCGCCATTGCGGCAAGTTTTGAAACTATAATTTAATTACTTTCGTCGGATTTTTAAGTTTTCTCCCTTATCCCACTCCTTATCTCTAATCTCCAGGACTATTATACAATGTTTTTAAACATCTATCGTATGTCTATTTATTGACAGGAATAAAAAGTAACATATTGTTAATATATTATACAGTTCGTGTTAAGTTAATAAAGCCCATATTATTTAATTGTTGTCTTTTTCTTTTTGTCTGTTTTGTAGAGGAGAGTTAGCGTCATGTAGCGGGCGTTTATATAAACAAAATGGCGCTTTTTCTAAGCCCGTGTTTGCTGGCGTAATTTTTGGGGCATGCGAGTAAAACTTTTATTAGTTTTACTTTTATTAGTCACCTTTCTATAGTCAATTTACTAATTGTAATTTTATAGTTTTAAGTAGTTAATATCAAATCAAATTTCATCAAAATCAGCTCATCAGTTATTCGGTGAAAGTGTAAAAACATATAATAAGTTAGTAAGGATTTTTTTAAAGTAAAACATCAGTAAAAGTTATTTTAGATTTTTTAATATACCGATTCAATTTGATAATAATCTAAAGAAAGCTCAGTAGAGGCAGCGAAAATACTAGCAATATAAACATCACTTATTCACAATGGCACATTATTTTGGTAGAATTTTTCAATTTTATAATTGGAGAACGGAGTATCTTAAAGCTTCACAGTCATTGTAGAGTGTAGTGCAACAACACGGCGGTCGTTATGAATAGCCGTGCGTGAGCGGAATCGCAATTGCTCACTTTTGATGCGCCCGCGCCGTTGTCACGCACGAGCGGAGCGGACAGCGCAGCGTGTAGCGTTTTTGAACTGATAACTTTATTCGAGCTAGCACATACATTGCTGATTTTACAAAATTATTGGCATTGTGCGGAAAGTAGAGGCTATCTGGTTAGACCGCATCAAGCGCATTCAGTTGAATGCGCTCATAATTATTTAATAATTAGTATTTGTGAGAATAAATGTCAATATCATGCCAAAGACTTTATATCGATCATCTTATATCGATATCTCATCGATTATATCAATATCACCAAAAGGTTTAGTTTTTGGTCCTTCGAGAAATTTCTGATCAGTGAAATCAGTGACTATAAATTTATCAGTACATATTTAAGAATCGTCAAGCTGCAGCAGCGAGCATCATCAATCAACATTTTTTATCAGCACAGTAATCACTCTCCTACACTTTCTATAGGCGGGAAAACTGTTTCGCGGCGTAACGCGTTACTTTCTTAGAATGTTAATGTTTTAAACATTAGGTTATTCTCCCTGTGTTCCAGTACCTGATAGTAAACGAAAATATCGTTTTTTCGTTCAGATTAGCGTTCCATTAGCACTTTGACATTATGATCGTTTTGAACTGTTTTGACTAGTGTTCCACACGCAGCAGTCAGCTGTCAAAAACTGTTCAAAACGCTCAGAATGATCACGCCATTTTACCCATCTTGTTCTTGACGTTTACTTAGATTTCACAGATTTCACTGATCTCGATGTTATTTTTGAGTTATGGATCGAGCAAATTTATTCTAGATACTTTTATAATGTAGTTATTATTGTTAATTTAAAATATAAATAGAATTTATGAGATAAAAAGGAAATGTTAAATTTTAACATCTGTCAGTCGTTCCACTAGCAGTAAAGTTTGCTACAAACGATCAGATCGAAAATTTCATAATTTTCATTATTGTGCTAAAGAAACGACTGTGTGCGTTATGAATGATCTGAGCGTTCAGAGTAAAAGAAGCGCTTAAAGGAACACACTGCATGTCGGGCATGACAGTGACAAGCAAATTCGCATGTCACTTAGCGAAGCTTGTGTCAAATCTCATGCATTTTTGTTTTCGAACTTCTTAAGTGATAATAGTTTTGTCATCTTGAATCAGGGCCCAGTATGGTGATCTATCCTTTCTATTCTCTCTCTATCTACATATATCAGTTTTTTAGCCACGCTAATGTTACTAGGCAGGTAGGTACCTAAATATTAAAGTCTCGTACGTTATCTTTTTTTTTTACCCACTAAAACCACTTGCGGATTGCCATCAGCCGTTATGTTGGGTGGAGTGCCTGGATCTGTCTAAACATAGGCTACTCCTCCCTCGACCGGCCGGTTCACCTCTATAGGGACCGGACTTCCATCAAATTAAGAGAGCGCTCCGGCAAGTCGTACGCTATCTAGCCTAAAAAGTCCTAGGCCTCACCACAAAGCCAGGCCGAAGCTATAAAGGCAGCCATAACTTTATGCCTACGTCTTCATAGACGCGGACATCAATAATTCTCATGTCGGCGCTGCAATCATTATTCATATTGTTTATGATACCGGGAACTGTGCCCGCGAATATGGCGGGGTTTTCAATCAGATTCTATGTGTGGTTTGCTTAGTGGTACATTGTTTTGTTTTTAATATGTCTTGGATTTGTCTATGGAGTAAAGTGTCTACAGATTATTTTTGAATTCAACAATATGAGACATATTGTACGGCGACGTACGGCGAATAAAATAACTACCTATACACTTTTGTTGGTACTTTATTCAATTATTTAAAGCTATTTATTATTATTAAAAATATTTGAATTGCTAGTGCATCTTCATACAATAGGTTCTGTTTAAAAGAACCCAAAAAGTGTTTGTTGAGCTAACTATTGAAGTATTTCAAACTTCAGATTTATCACTCGCTTCGGCTGCATGGAATTGTGGCAAAAACTTTTATACCGAACTCTACATACCTTTACGCATGGATTATAAATATATAAACCTTCCTCTTAAATCACTTCAAAAAACATGATGACTACTTTTTAAAGGGGCAGACAGCGATAAGCAGCTTTGCTTTAAACTGTATAGTAAAGCTAACAGATTTCATTTAGTTCATTAAAATCGACACTATTATTAGATAATTCAAATCAACTTGGCGCTAGCGCCGTGAATAAGTAGAGAACTGTCTATTATGATCTATTGAAATTCGTTTCAAGAGTTTGTCTACAGGCAATGATATTCAATAAAACAAGAGGTTTAAAGAAGGTTTCAGTTAGGTAGTTTATAATTTCATTGTCTACAGGTCAATCATCATACAAAAACTATTAAGCTCTTCAACGTCGCGGTTCTTTATTTTGAAACCCATAGACATAATTTTTGTGCTGCATTACGGGAAATAATGTGTATTTAATGTGCCGCGCGGGCATCGATCATGGCATTTTATTATATTGCCGGTAATGGCGGCCATTAGGGCGGGGCGGAAGGATTTAATAAGCGAGCGGCGAGCTGCGTGCGCGACGCTCCGGGCGGTGCCGGTGTAGTGATGTGCTACAACGGGGAGTACGAGAAGCCCCAAAGGGAGATCTCCGACCGAGCGAGATGAATGCTCGACCAGGCCGAAGCCCACTGTACTAGTTTTCAGAAGTTTTCAGATATGTCATACTCATGTCATGTCCTCATTTTTAGGACCTTTTAAGTTGCAAACTTATGGTCAATCCTACCCCCACCAAACATTACAAAGTATGCTATATCCCATTCAACGACTACTTCAATCAAGACGAAGAACGTTACATTTAACAACTTGACATGTTGTCCTAGTCGTTCAATTTAACTGCTGAATCAATTAGATGACTGTGACATATACGAGTATAATATAGCGCCGGACTTCGATAGTGCGATGCAGGATTGTGGCGCTAGTAGTACCGTTACAACGCTAATAGCAAAATACTGAAAACGCTAATAGTGCGTACCACTCACTTAGAATAAACGAAAATAACGTTATTTTCGTTCACCTCCTGTTTTTATGTATGAACTTGGGCTGAAAGAAACAGGAATGTGATAGAAAATTAATTACGTTATTTTCTTGCAAGTAAGACACACCTTATATGTATAAAACTAAACGTTTTTTTTCGCCTTTTGCACGGAATCCTACGCGAGTCGGGCTAGCACTTGGCCGTTTTTTTTTTGTAATTATTCATTTATTTCTATGTAAATTAATTAGGAAACAGCGTAAAAAATTACTGCAACAATATCGACTATCGACAATGGAAGCCAAAGATCTGATCCCATCCCTCAGGCCGACGGGTATAATTTATTTCACATTGAGTCTACTTGCGCCGATCATTATTATTGTTCTTCGAAACCGCACTGCGCCTGCGCAGTATATCAGCTTTGCATATTACTGAATAACAAAAGCCAAAAATAAAAGTATATCGGTGGAACGTTTTTCGACAGATACTGTCCTGGCATTTCCTGTGACCTGTTTGTATTTTGTTATGTTGATATTTTGTTATGAAACTTTTGACCAAAGGTAATATAGTTAATTTACCATTTAAAGAAAATTTTCGAAATTAAAAACGGTATTCTCACTAATGTCCAACGTCAAAGGTGTTCAAACTAAAATTAGATTATACATGATGTAATATTAGTGAGTGATAATACTTAAAAGTGTGTATGTGTCCTGTTTATAGAGTTTAATGTGAGAGTACCAGCGCTGAAACAGTAACTTTTTTTTAAATTATTATTTTATGGACTTTATGATGGGGCATTTCTCACAGAAACATGAAAGTACAATAGTAAATTTATAAAGGAGACAGAATTATAAGCGCGCTTAGTGAGAGCTGAGTTTAATAAAGCCGAGTTTTCGTTGTTAATGGTGAAATCGCCCCTTAGAATACAAAACAAGTGCACAAGCTTAGTAAACCAGTACAAATATCAATGAAAAAATAATAGTTTAAAAAAACTAAAAAAACACGCTTTTATTGCTAACCGAACTAAAAAATAGAAAATAATTTTAATTTCGAAGAGTTTATATTACAGTAGTAGAAGATCGAACAATCAATTAGAATTTATCACCTCAAAATAAAATTATAATAAAGTTTAAGTTGTTAACAAAAGAATTAAATTCAGAGTAAAAAGCGTGGGGTGCTTGATAAAGTAAATGTAACAATCATTCTATTGGCAACAGTCTATGAGAGGACAGTTATGAAAAGTAGTAAAATGCACCCCACGCTTTTTACTCTGAATTTAATTCTTTTGTTAACAACTTAAACTTTATTATAATTTTATTTTGAGGTGATAAATTCTAATTGATTGTTCGATCTTCTACTACTGTAATATAAACTCTTCGAAATTAAAATTATTTTCTATTTTTTAGTTCGGTTAGCAATAAAAGCGTGTTTTTTTAAACTATTATTTATTTTTCATTTTTTAGTTCGATTTATCAATTAGTTATTTGTTGTTATCAATTAGTTATTAGTTGTTTTATACAGAAATCGTATGTGATACAGAAGTAATCGGGACTTTTCGACACGTCTAGTTAATTAAAGTTCCGGTTTTTTTTTTTTTTTTTTTTTTTTTTTTTTTCATTATCATCGGTCCTTGATACGTATGCAAAGTTTCAAATTAATCAGACTTCTGGAAACTGGTGAAAATTAAGTTCAAAGATTCCGTTACATAGATACAACCCAAGCTAATAAAAGCGTTATAAAAAGATTATTCTGTTTTTAAATCAAGAGATAACCAAAATAGTCCGAGTTAGACGAGGAGCAGGAAGCCGAGTACCTACCTATTTTTATTAAATTGAGCTTTATTGACTAGGCGACAAAATACATAGAACCACTCCTATGATTATTTATCGGTCGGGTAAACGTAGTACCATGGACCAATTATATTGTAATGTAATTGGTCTATGGTAGTACCGAAGTCGATAAAGTTCAATTTGCTACGAAGAAAAGTTCTCATTCTGGTAGCCCTAAACACGCGCTCTTATTTGCAATCTACCTCTGGCGATCTCGATGACATTTATTAAGATTTCAATGAGAAAATTTAATGCAATATGTTGGTCGACTTATTTTGAAACGTATAATTGAGTTGTAATTAATACTTCACGAGAAAACTAATTAAAATCATCGATTAGAACCTGTTTTATTTATGTAAGTAGACGTACGCTACAGGATCAGACGCACCGCTTCATATTTTAATAAATAGGTACAAACGAGTGCAGATATATAATGATGTGTAATTATTGTTAATTGCATAATTAAATTGTTTGTTTTTACTGTATATTTTAAGCATAAAATCCTTGATATAGGTAGTAGGTACTACCTACAGTCAGACACAATTAAAAATATCTACTGCTGTTAATAAAACTTATATAGGTATGAAGTTTTTTTGTGACACAATCATATTATTTAAGTATTTAGTAACTAGACAAAATATTTTACTACATGCTTATAGGAGCTTAGGAGCTATACAGACTTCTGAAGTTCTGACATTCGAGGTATGTTCCAGTTGCAAGGAAATACCGTTATTTGTGCAATTTTTAATCACATTGTTTTTCAATGATAATGTTTCTTTGTACTTAAATTTCATACATAAAAGAATGTGATTGAAAATAATTACCTTAATTATTAATTAAAAAGACATGTGGCACTCGGGGACTGCCGCGGTAAAGCTATTGCATACTTATTTACTTACTAGCTGTGCCCGCGACTTCGAACGCGTGGAAAAGTGATTTAGGGCAGTGTTATAATAAATCTGTTTTAAAAATATTTTTAGTTATAAAAACTGTCGTTGAGGTATTTAAAAAACTACTTTATGTTGACAATTCCTACTACCAGCTTGACAAACGACCGTGTACAATTACTATAATGCGAACGGGACTACTTGATAGTACGCTCACATACACGACGAACATCTAGTTCTAAGATTTGTATGGATTTTGCGCCGCAGCGACTGCAGACGATGATCGTTTCCACGCCGACGCTGCTGGTGTGGCGACAATGATATTAAGACAGCGCGCCGCAAAATTTTGCGGTCTTTTCGGTGCGTAAGTCCGACTCGCACTTGCCCGGTTTTTTTTATTTATTAATAACCAAACATGTTGGTACTGATTATAAATCACTTCACTGTTAAAGTACTAACTGATTTTATACAGAAAAGTAGCAAAATATAGAAAGTCCCAAAAGAAAGAAAACAAACCTAAGTTGTACCTAACATAAAAACCATTCGGTCCATGATAAAAACTAAGAAATAAAAATATCAAGACAAATATAAATGTGTACTTATATTGACATAACTTTTTTAGTTTAACTGTAAACACAATACTTATGTTAATCAAAATTCTATATATTATGCAGTTATCGAATACATAATTTGGACAAAGAAAACTATAAAAATGTACAGTAATAGTAGGCTGTAGTATGAATTTTAACGGACGGAATGAGAACTATAATATAGAATCCAAAATTATATTATACATTGCTAATGATGCACGCTGAGTATAACTCTCGGATAACGTATTGTATAAATGTATGTACCTACTCAACTTTGCTATAATTGTATTAAAAGTACGGCATTTGGCGTATGGATATATTTGTATAAGAGAATACTCTATAAATATTATGATATTTGACAAAAAAACCCATAATAATCACACTGTTAACACATATCCATGGCAGGCCGCAAAAGGCTAGAATTTCAAAAGGTATCTCGATTGGAATCGAGTTGTATTAACAGTTTTCCCCTGTAACACAGTTTAGTAACTATCGAGATGTTTTTAACGTCTATCTTATGAAATAGAAAAAACAAAAAAAAGAGCAATATATTTCTGAAAATCTTAAAACTGTTTTTAAGATTCCGTACCTCAAAAGGAAAAAACGAAACACATATTATAAGATCATTTCCATGTCAGTCTGTCAAGACCCTTTTACTCAGAAACGCGTGTTGTGATGAAAATTATATAAAATACTCAGGAACTACTGTTCCTTGAAGCAGTGAAAAAATCAGACTTCTTAGCCAATGCAATCAAAAGCAGTCGCTTATGTCGCTAAATTTCGTCATTTTCGACACTCGTAAGGGAATCAAAACCTAAAGGGTACTGCCCGTGAACTCAAAATCATAAAATTTGAAACCAAGCAAAGTCTAAAACCATACGTTTTTAGTAACAATATATAGATAGAAAAAATATTTAGATTTTTTTAAACTTTGTACCGTTTGTCATGAATGTGTTTAATTGAAACTTATAACAAATAGGTACTTAGGTCTCTAATATATTCAAGTTGTAACCAAATCAAAATTCTATGTCAATCAGGTTTGTATGGAACTCTCGGTGTGCAAGTCCAACTCGCACTTGGCCGGTTTTTATTTATTTACTTATTACTAACCTACGCTAACAAATATGTATACAGTACCTACTTATCACAAAGGACTGTACAGTAAAAGTACTAACTATTTTTATACAAATAACTTTCGTAATAAACTCAAGAAAAAAAATCTTAGATTGTTCCTACCTAGCAAGCCTAAAACTAACAAATAAAAGTCACCCCCGCGGCCCCGGTGCGTTTGCTGCGAATACAATTTGAAGCGGCGAGCGCGCGCGGCGGCGCACGGCTCCCGGGCCCGGCGCGCGCTTCCTACAAACGTCCAGCAAAAACGACATGATCTCTTAATATTGTCATAACTTATTTATTTATGAACCGATTTACATAAAACAAACACTAAATGTTAAGTGAAGCTTGCCGCAATATATTAGTGAAAAGTACATCTTAATCGGATAAGCCGTTTCTGAGATTAGCGTGCACAAACCCACAGACAAACAGACAAACAGACAATAATTTCAAAAATCATAGTTTTGGGTACTATTGCGTAAATAAAGGTCCCCTATGATATTTTTTTTCAAATATCTTCAATGTACAGACACGACTCCTCTACAGATTTATTATATGTATAGATTGCATAGTATATCAACTTATCCGATACAACCAATGCCACCTAGAGGCGAGTTGTTGAACTAAAGAGACAAGCGTGATATTTCAAAAAAGTCATTAAAAGTTCTGCTATTCATCGATAGATGGCAATAAAAAGTATCCGGACGGAGTGGGGGGTGTTAGGTTATTTTCGTTACGGAATTTCTGGATTCGGTCTCCACGCTTAAGGCCCGCGATAGAAGCTATGGAATAGCTTAAAAAAATAATTACGTTAATAATTAAGTTAATAAAATTAATAATTACGTTATTACCTTGCAACTGGAACATGGTATCTAGGAATTAACGCAAATCTTTGAATAGTCTCTGATGAGATTGTAATCGGCAGTTGGATGTCAGGACCTGGCAGGACGGTCGTCACGGGCCGCTGCACACAAATAGCCCCAAATGATCTGCTAGTTGCTGCACCTTCGGCAAGATAGGGCCGTCGCTTTCTAGATATTTGAAATATTGATAAAATTGCTTTCAAAGACCAGTGTATATAAATTATCTGGCGGTTTTAGAATTAAAATGTATCTACAGTTGACATTCATCAGTCTACTTTCAAGTTTTGATAATGAAGCTACTGTTTACTATAATCATTGACTATTGCTATAAGTATAACATGCTATAACTTAACTGTAGCTCGTATTAAGATAAAACTAAAACTTATATTTTTGTAATCTTAAGTAAGATAATTAATTCTTATACTTCATTCAAATGAAGATACCTAATAATCATTATTAAGTACGTTTATAGCTATTAGGTAATACAAAATTTTGGCGGTCAGTATGATAAACATTTTGTGATCTGGCCCTCTCTTTTTCCATGCAAGCAGAGATTTTTATTATTTTTGCCAGCCCTAATGTTCAAAGTACCCGCCTATAGTTGTACCTTTGTGCTGTCCCTCAACTCGTGCGTGACAATATCAGTGAAGAGTGAAGACAGACCGTTCATCGGAATATTTATTTTTACACATAGGTAGGCAGCACAAAATATAATATTTTTTAACCGCCACTGTACAGGCTAAAGACAAGCATTCAGATAAAAAATCATAGACAATCGATATTAAACTTGGAACCTTGAAACAATTTTTAATATCCGATTGTTAAAATATTTTTTACATTAGTTATTAATGTGAAATATTTTTATTTTTCCTGTTACTCATAATCGCGCAGCCAGAAATGCAAAACCTTACAAAGAATGATAGATAATTTGGACCAGTAATTAGGAGCCAAATCAAATTTAAATTGTTTAATCTGAAACTGCGATGACTTCAAATATTAATTTTTTAGGATTCCATGCCAAAGGGTTAATTTTAAATGAGCGGTTTTTATTTTGACAGTTCTACTAGTTTCAGAAAACTGCTGATAGATGGCATTAAACCTAAGTAATATGTCAAGTCCTGTGTAAAATGTCAATTTCCGCTTTGTTTTTTGTTTGTTTACCTTTCAACTTTCTTTCTTTCACTTGCAATAGTTTATTATTTATTAATTGTGCCCTGAGAACTAAACTAAACATGGCTAGTCCATGCGCAGTACAATTTTGTAAAAATATAGGTAACCACCGCTTTCCCCAAGATGAAACTCGGAGATCAAGATGGATAGAGGCTATCAAACATATAAAAACAGGATTAACTATAAGAAAAAAATCCTTCATATTATGTTCAACTCACTTTACGCCAGCAGATTTCATCTCTCCGTCATCACATTTGGCAAGAGCCCCAAGAGGTAAAATATTTAGACGTCGAGTCGAAAATACTCGGCAGCAGGCTGAAATTTGGCATGTATATTTCTTAGAATCTAAGTATAGGGGAGTACTAAACAAGAACTTCCCGAAATCCCTACGGAAACGGGAGAAAAGTGTGATTAATTATTTGTTTCAAAAATCAAAGATATCAAAGCCAGCGAGCTATAATGTATGTAGGTTTCCTCGGAAGTGTAGGAGATCACTAAGAAAGGAATTTGAAAGGATTATTTTTGTGTATGAAACAGCATCTGGTAACTATTAATTAACCACCCAACAAAGATCACAGATTTTTTGACATATTACATTATGCAAGCGCCATCTTACGGTAGTCTCTGTACCTAAAAGTGACACTTCGAAAACCCCTCATTACTAAGACTTTGCTGTCTGTCTATAATACCAGACAACATCTAAATAAGTAGGAATCGCGATAGCTAGTTGGTAGTTGAAATTTTCACATAATGTATAAAATATGTATTTCTGTTGCCGCGATAACGACAAATATACCTACTAAAATAAATATTTAAGAAGCTTCCCGTACAACAAATGTGATTTTTTACCCTTTTTTCCCGATGAGTACCTAATGGCAACAGGTAGAAACTGTTGAAACTGTTGAAATTTGTACAATTACCATAGTTGTATATATATATTTTTCTTTAATAATAAATAAATAATAAGAATATTTATTATTTAAGTAATATAAAATAAACTAAATACTTCAGGAGGGCTCTCATACAACAAATGTGAATTTTTCCGTTTTGTACGGAACCCCTTGGCGCGCGACCCGCACTTGGCTTATTTTATATAATAGTTAAAATTGCCACCGAATCCAATTCTGAAGGGCATTAAAACGAGCGTCATTAATGCACAAAAACGTCGCCAAGGACTGACGTTTAGTTGGAAATCTCGAGGTTGGAAACGAACGCAAAAACATGTTCCTTTGCTTTGCCGAATCAAAACAAAATGATCTCTATATACAGCAAGACGCTTACGACTTACGACACGACATACGGTTAAATATCGTACGTGCCTACCTAACTAATAAAAATATTAACCCACTGTATAAGCTTTATGATGATTTCATATTGTTGAATACATTGTAAAGCATAAAATTATAGAGTTCTTGTTGATACGTTCGAAAAGTCACTTGACCGATAAGCACAAAAAATATATTTATAACTATCTATTTATAGATAGTTATATATTTTTTGTCGATATATAATATCTGCTTTAGAAAATAGACTGAAATATAAATAATTACCGAATTCAGCAAGGTACAGATTCATGGGTAAACAAAAAATAAGGGTATTGTAGTACGGAACCTAGCAAACGGATCGCATGATGGAAAGCGATTACCGGCCCCGTCTCCGGTGGACACATGCAACACCGGAGGAGAAGCAAGTGCATTGTCGGCTTTTGAAGAAGCAATACGCTTCTGTGAAGTTCTCGCGCTAGTTAACGCTCCGGAAATACGGCTAGCGACAGATAGTTTCAAAGTGATATGAGTGATTGAAAGATGATTTGAAAGATATCTCTCGTAACGCCATATCTTTTGAGTATAATTCCATGCGTATTTGTTCTTATTGATCGTGGCCCGTGGGTCGTGACTTTACAGATAATCGTGTCGTATAGTGTAAAAGTGTGTAAATTGGGGGACGTCTGTAGGTCTAATTACTTTTTTATGCCGTTCGTATTTAATGTCAACTTGATAGCACATAATAACAGTAAAATATCTGATCGCGTCCTCTTATTTAGGGTCAGCTAAGACCGCGACGCAACGCACACATTTAAATGCGTATCTTGTTGTGTGGCGAATAAAGTTAAATTTTAAATCGCTATTTTTTATTCGTGTTGCTTCGCATCGTGTCTCGGTGTGAACTGACCCTATACCTGGTATAGGTATAGATAAATTTTACACGAAATGTGATGAAAACTTATATCTTTATCATTAATTAAAGCCCAACCTGTGCAAATTTCAATGTTACTACGTAAGTTTTAACTTCTTAGGGCCGATTTTTCAATCGTCAGATAACTTTTATCTAAGGAATAAATATGTGACTTTGACAGATTTTGTATGGAACAAATGTCAAAGTCACATGTTTATTCAACAGATAGAAGTTATCTCTGACGATTGAAAAATCGGCCCTAAATCGACTATTTAAGAAAGGTAGGTATTTCTCTTCTATAGGACGGTACAAAAGTGACATTATATAAATTGGTAACATTTCACGTATCTACTGTCTTTTTATTCATAATATATAATTGGAAAGCCAATAATTTATTAAACCTAAAGCAAATCCAATTTCTTTGGAGAACATAATTCAAAATAATTTCTCATTGAATGCTATATCGTGTAGATATTAAAAGGCTACATTAACATCCCGACGGGAGCGGAGTCTAATGACTAGTAATTACGCCGGTACCGAGGTAATGGACTCTCGTAATGGCCACAAAGATGCCTCCATTTTGTTTTTTTTCTTATCTGTGTTTCGCGCCAGTGCGTTTGTAGTAAAATGCGGCAAGGAGATTGAATATTCAGCCTACTGCATGAGATAATTAAGTTATGTTAATTGACATTTAACTGGTAATAAAATTAATCCTTTAAGTTAAGCTTTGCCATTCTTCTCAATGATTACAGTGAGTTAAGTTGATGTTTTTTTGTATTTAGTAGTCTAGATACTTCTGAATGTTGCTGGATTTAGAGTTCAACCGTTAGTACCACGTTAGTATTTAAATAATATATTTTAAATGTTAAATAAGAGAATTATACGTTCATACCGTCTCTTAAAGTTACTTAAACTTCATGTCAGACAGTCTAAATTAGCGTGACGATGTAACGCATCGCCAATTAAGTCCCATCTGCCTTATCGGCCACAGATTCAGTTTCAAATTCAAATGACAAAAGGCATGGCATGTCGAATTTCGCAAAAAAAAAACAATCATAGCCGCGTTCCCTTTGCCCGACAATCGGGATGCGTGGCCGTGGAGTCGGATCACAGATTAAGAATTAGTTACTACGTAACAGATGCGACAGCTATATTTTACCGAGTTTCCAGTTGTTACGTTTTGGCAGCACTGTAGCATCTGTCATTTTGACCGCACACCACAGACCATAGCACATCACAGACTACAAACACACATTGTATAAGTGGTTGAATAATCGAGTCCAGCTATCGATACTTTAGTGAGGTATCGATTTTTTTTGTAGGTAGGTTTTTGTAGTTCAGGTAATTTATTTTTATAATAAGTAAACAAAATAAAAACAGGTTACATTTATCATTTATTTATTGATTTTTTTTCTGGATTTCTAATAAGCCCTGATTGATATAGCAAGAACATTAATATTTAACAGAATATTTTTTTAATAATATTTTAATAATTATCCTAATAAAACTCTCTAATGTCGTAATCCAACCATCTAGTGATGGTAACACACAAGTCCAGGTTTTCCTGTTTCTAAGGCCACTTGCCTTACTTGAAGTGTGCTCATATTTCAATTGTTTTCATTTCTTTGATGACACAAAAGTTGATCAGTCACTTCTGTAAATAAATAACACAATATTTAAGATGAAAAAACAATACATATGTTGGCCGGTCACTTAGTCCGGCCATCAACAACAACAAAACAAGGAGGGTTTCTAGTAAAAACTATAGTTAATTAGCAAAAATAGATTAACTAGTTTTGTCCTTCAGCACTATAAGTTGATTACCCTAAATAAAACTGCAATAATATTCTGCTATAAAATATGCTTAAACTGCCATAACACTTGTTTAACATTTATGAAAATACCATCTTTTCATAAATGTTAAACAAGTGTTACATAAATTTTTTGTTGTTTCAGTGAAGTTATTGATACCCACAACCTCCAATTCCTGAGCCAAGTTCCAAACCACTAAACCTTGGTATTTCACAAAAATAAAACAATTTCAGTATCTTTTGATATGTTAAAATATCATATAGAATGAGTGTCAAAATGCCATAGTACTTAATACATACCCGCTCTTCCAATGACCAACATTTCATCAGAAGCATTTACATCCTCATTGGAGTTCTCTTTGTAATAATTGTTATCACTAAGGCCTAGGGGTATTTCTGTCTGAAACAAATGAGTACAGTTTAAGATTAATATTGATATACAAAAGCAAAAAACATTGGCAAACTTAATGAGTCAAAGATTAAGTATAATTATATTATATTGTTCATACTTTATATTACACTAGCTCTAACTATAACGTGTTAAAAGTAAAACTCACCTGTGAACTAATAGTTGCGTTGCAACCGCCGACACAAGACTTAAATAGTCCCTTAAAACGAAAAATGAACAATATTTACACTAAATTAATTAACATACTATAAAAGATTGATATAATGTATCAATAATCTGCGGAGTAATTGAATATTTTGGATCAAATCAAGCAAGAAACGAGGATAAACAAAACACTAACAAACTACACGCGGCCATATTTGAGTTTTGACAACAAAATTACTCTAATCTATGTTTGACAACATAGATCATATTTTGACACTACAAACAGGAAACAGGAACTTTACGTGTGTGACGTCACAAAACGACGCCATTTTGCTTTCGACCGCAGCGCCAAAACGTAACAAATGGAACTACACTGTCAGCCCCCTGAGTCGGATGATGATTTTGATATTTTTTGTGGGCAATTTGATTACGGTGCGCGGTTGATTGCCGCCTTCCTTGGAACTGAGGTTCTATCACATTATCTGTGGCATAAAAACGCGTTCCATAATGGCTCTCGTGTCTATCTCGTAATGTTAAGTTTTTTAAAGTCTTAAACCTAAATGGCTTTGGCAATTTTCATTTGCTCTGTCGATAAAATTAACGTGTAACTAGTGATTTTTATTGTATGCCGATAGTAAAGTTATCCAATGTCAGTGTATGGGCTCTCCTATAATTTACACAGAGTTTTGTTCCTGCTAACATCACTAGAATCTTTTAATTTACAATAAGTGGATCTAAAGTCTGAACAGAGTGAAGTTGTTACTTGCCCCCTGTGTCTAATATTTTCTTTATAAACTTAAAAGTTGAAATTTTTGTTGTAGACTTGGTGCTGTTTGAAGCTTTTACATTAGTGACAATCACTAAATTTTATTATTATTAATTTAGTGACAATCACTAAATTTTATTACACTTTCATTTAATTCAGCGGTCCCATATAATTATTTTAATATCTTCTTAAAAATGAATTGCTGTTCGTTAGTCTCGCTAAAATTCGAGAATGGCTGAACCGATTCGCCAATTTTTTGTCTTGAAATACTTATTAGTTTCGAGTAATTTAAATATTTGAAGTTTTTTTCTCGGGAAGGTTTAAACGGTTCATCACAAACTGTTCTATGCTCAACGAAGTGGACACGGGTCTGCTAGTTAGTAGTTGATCCTAAAAATATTATGGCGTAGACAGGCGTCAGTAAAGGGACGAATCTTTTGAACTGAAATTCCGTCCTACAGTTTAACGTTGAACTACGCATAGAACTTTACCATGACTTCAAATTCCATGGTTTTAATTGCTGTGGTGACCGGTTTAGCTGCGACGTTTTATGGTGACTATTTGCATAAATTTTTAGTTAAGAACATGTTTACAAGTTTGAACAACATCTAAATACTTGAATATGACGTCAATTTTCAAATATGGTGGCAAATTACCATGGTCAAATGGCAGTGGTCAGATAATACAGATCAATTGATGTTTTATACGCCTAGCACAAATTATAGTTGGATCCACAATTGTTAAATCTACACTAATATTATAAAGAGGAAAGATTTGTATTTTTGTATGTAAAGACTTAACTCAAAAAGTACTGGACCGATTTTAATCATTCTTTTTACATTAGAAAGCTACATTATCACTGAGTAACATAGGCTATATAAAAAATCAATTGCTGTTCGTTAGTCTCACTAAAACTCGAGATCAGCTGAAGTGATTAGGCTATTTTTGGTCTTGAAATATTCGTGGAAGTCCCGGGAAGGTTTACACGGTTTCCATGCTCCACGAAGTGGGCACGGGTCAGCTAGTTATCTATAATCTGCATTTGTATGAAGGCTTTTCTCATCAGTTCAAACAATAACTCACAAGTTATATATATACCTAATGTTTTAAACGCAACGCAAATGTTGTGGTTTCAAACATAATTATAGTAGAACTAGGTATCTACTTTAATTATTTTTGAAACTACAATATTTGAACATTTTTACGCCTTTTTAAGGCAAAATAAGCTTGAACGGAATTTACGTACCTACATTGTAATTTGTAACATCTTAGTATCTAATTGTAACTTATTTAATATTTTTAACTAATGAAATATCTATCTAGTATCTATCTATTTAACTATGGTAGAGAATAAAGACGCAGGACTGGACTATAGTCGGAATTTTAATTCGATTCCAGATTTGACACATTCAGTGTTGCAACGTTATGACAAGTACTAAATAGTGACGTGCGAAATTATTCGATACGGAAATGGAATATTTCGGGATCGATTCCTCTCGTTTATAGTAGTATGTCTAAAAAAAGAGAAATAAAACAAATAGGTATATGTATTTTGGTAATATTTTATTTTATAAATCGTCGCCGTCATCGCTATCGCTGTCAATTTCTGTAACATGTTCTGTCTGTTATAAGCTAGCTGACCCGTGCCCACTTCGTTGAGCATAAAAATAGTTTATGACTAAAACAAACTAACGTTCGCGTTCTTTAGTTATAAATAGTGTAGGTACCTAACACGACTTTCTTTTATATATATTATAGTCTAGCTGACCCGTGCCCACTTCGTTGAGCATGGAAACCGTGTAAACCTTCGCGGGACGAACGAATATTTCAAGACCAAAAATAGCCGAGTCAGCTGATCTCGAGTTTTAGCGAGACTAATGAACAGCAACATTGATTTTTATATAGCCTATGTTACTCAGTGATAATGTAGCTTTCTAATGAAAAAAGAATTTGATTAAAATCGGTCCAGTACTTTTTGAGTTAAGTCGTTACATACAAAAATACAAATCATTCCTCTTTATAATATTATTAATGTAGATGTATAGATTACTCCTACTAACATAAGCTAAGCCGGTGAATGCACGGTCAAAAACAGTCGGTCCAGTCGATTCGGACATCATTAGTTTGATGACGATGATGATGATGAAAAGTAGCCTATGTTAATCTTCATAACTTTAGCTATACCAATGAAAGTCTCGTCAATATCCCTCCAGCCATTTCAGAGATTAGCCGGAACAAACAGACATGCGGACAGACAGACAGACAATTTTTTTTTAAATTGCATTGTCGTTTTCAGTATCCTTCATATGCATTTAGTAAAACATTGCTAATTGAAAGTTATAAACAGACACTTCAATATAATTATGGGCCGATTTTTCAATCGTCAGATAACTTTTATCTGTTGAATAAACATGTGACTTTGACATTTGTTCCATACAAAATCTGTCAAAGTCACATATTTATTCCTTACATAAAAGTTATCTGACGATTGAAAAATCGGCCCTTATTTGTATAGATGTGTCTAATGTTGTCAATTAACATATTATCTAAGGGCCTGTTCCAGGAGACGCTCTGAACGTTCAGATCATTCATAACGCTGACATTGACAGCTGATAGTGCCTGTGAAAACAGTTCAAAACGATCCTAAACAGTGCTAAAGAAACGCAAATCTGAACGAAAAAAACGTTATTTTCGTTTACTATTTTCTTTAGCACTGTTTAGGATCGTTTTGAACTGTTTTCACAGGCACTGTCAGCTGTCAATGTCAGCGTTATGAATGATCTGAACGTTCAGAGCGTCTCCTGGAACACAGGGTAACCTACTCATTTTTTCCTCTTCTTTGACCACATGGGATACGCATTTAGACCATTACAATAAAACCAATTAATAAATAATTATTATGAATAATAATGTATTTATTTAAATAAAAATCAATAATTTAGTCTTTAATTGGCACACCAATTATTAACATAAATCGCGATTGTTTATCGATTTTTGTGTTTATCACTACACTAATAAATGTGGTATCATTATTTTACGAAATGACAGTAGCTAATGTCAAATGTGGAATCTAATTAAAATTCCGAGTATAGATAGGAGTAGCTACGAATATTCTAACTTTAAATTATAATAGTCATACGTAGTACTAGCCATATTTTGATGCGTAACATTTAATTATTGATACTGGCAAGCAATAGCCACTGTTCTATTTTTAAACATTAAAACAATATGTCGGCGGTGCATTGTAGAGAGGTTGTAACTTGTAGCCAAGTAGAGTGCTATAATTCGTCCCGCACTTTTCACTTGAAGAATTATTATTATCAAAAATAGTAATCACAACCAAAGACAATAAAAGCGATATCTAATATCTGTTAATGAAATCTCACGAGCTCGATATTAATAATTACCTGCACTTAGTGGTATCGCCACAGATAAAACGCTAACGTCACTGCTGAGATGTACTAGCAGATGGATGTGGTAAATTTTCAATGAATTAATTTATTAATTCATTGAAAATTTATTTCAATCGGGTATTCATATTTAATCGACTTAAAAAAAGGGGGAGGAGAGAAACCTACATACCTCAGAACTTTCGACTGGATAACTGATTGTTTATTTGAAACCTGATCTTCGCTGTGTGGTACCATTTTTACTTTGGAAATTGGTTTTGCATTATAATACTTAATTATTTTGTATTTAGAGAATACTTTCTGCATAATGTAATTATTAGTTGCCTTATAAATGCATGGCAACTGTCAATGACCTCTCCTCATCACCGAGCCACTTTTTTAACGTGCTGCGTTGATGTCTAATCCAGCGCATTACTTTTTTTAAAGTTTTTGGTAAACAATGGGGTTCTTTGTTTTCTAAAACAATGTTACTTTAAAAACAAAATATGCACATTGCACAAAATATCTAAAACGAAGTTTTTTAATAACCATACAATAGAGATTGTTTAAAGTATTGTAAAACCCTTTTTAAATCCTTTTTTACTTTAATCCATTACCATTGTTTTATTTGCCGCATCCATTCAGTTAACTAAATGTATCCAACAAAAAAACTATCGTTCATTAGTTGGTATTGAAAGCTTACTTCCATTTTGTTTTTTTGTTTTTTTTTTTAGATCGACGTAATTATTCTTATACGTTCAGATAGTCCCAGCCGGTACTTTGATCTATGTTCTTTTTATGTTTTTTTCTTTGTTTGTAGTTTGTAAGTTGGTATTAACTGTTGTGGAGCTCTTGTGCTTTTGTAGGGAGCTTAGATTATGCTATTGCATTACAACTTTTTAAGTTTGTAACCCTTTCTTTTGTGACTTGCGACTCTACTACGTACTACCAATAGTAAAGTGTGGTAAGATACAATTAATAAAACGTAAAACTGTCCTTTTTAATAATAGAGGATTAATATCTACTGTTAATATAGCTTTGTACGAGCGGAGTCGTACATACTCACTTGTTTCATATAACCGCTGACCGAACACTTTACATACACTATAAATTATGTTATCACAACAATATTATTTTAATGACAATAAACTGTTTGAATGGGTATTGCTGTCGTCATTCCTTAAGTTCTATACATTTTGGACTTAAGTACATCCAGCATCAACATCAACACATCTGTAGGGAATCACCCCTACAAGCTTTTTCTTTTTCTTATATATTCTGACAAAATGTACACATACATTTTGTCAGAATTAAAATATACATATATAGACGATACTTGAAGCAAAGTTTTCCATCTTAGTTTTAACATTATTTTCAGTTTACGTATATTTTAGTTTCTTGTTAAAGAAATAACAATGGAGCTAACCAGCTAACCAATCTACAGGCTATAAAATTAATGAGTGATAATACTTTAGGATGTGTATCGGTTCCGTATATAGAATTTACTGTGAAAGTACCAGCGCTGAAAGAGGTACTTTTTTATTATTCTATGATGTTGGGGCAATACTCATAGAAACATGAAAGTCAAAAGTAAGTCTTTCAGCGATAGTACTTTGACAGTATACTCTACATAGATGGCACATACACACCCTAAATTATTATCACTCATTTATTTTACACCTTGTATATGTGTAGGTAATAATTGATAAAATTAATTTCATACTTACATACTTTTTCCAGTCGAATTGAACATCATTATAATCTAACTGTGGTTTATGTGAATGTATTTTATCAATGTTTTCCAAACCACTGGTTAAACAAACTTTATCAGTCTTAAAAGGCAAGTATTACTATAAGAGATGCAAATGAGATTACAAAGTATTTGTTGCAAGGGAACTGAACATTTAAAAACAAATAATCATTTAGCAAATCGCATGAGTAATAAAAACATTTAATCGATTACCATTCGATTATCGAATTTCGTCTTTTTGCGGTGAAGCGGCGGCCAGGGTAAAACCTTTTAATGAGAAATGCTGTGCGCCGTGCATTCATTATTAAAAAAAATAACATCAGTCGGTATCATTCTAAGTTTTAAAATGTTTCCAAGATATTTCATTAGCATATTATCTACTTAATTACTAACCCTTATTAAAGACTTTATATTCGGCTAAAAGGCAGTTTAAATTGTGAGATACAGAATATTATATCTGTGATCACAGAGTACCTACATAATATTTTGTCATATTTTTTTTCAATTTATCAGTTTTAGTCATTTTCCTTGGTAATAAATAAGTTTTCGCAATAAAAAAGTTTAAGCTAACGTAATATTATAAAGTTTACAGGTACCGGTACAAATAATAATAATAGCTCCCCTCACCGATTTCGGTGTCGGTAGCCGATGAGTTATTTTATAGTGTCCAAGTGTGTGCGCAATACACAAAGACACTCTCTCTTCCTATTACTCTCATAACCCAGTGGGACGGTAAACCGACACGACTGGCGGGAGAACAGGCGCAGGTCCGACTTTTTACATGCCCATCCAACGCATGGATCATCTTTCTAGTCAGACAATCAGGTGATTAGCCTGCATTGTCCTAACCAAACTTGAAAACAACATTTTTGTTGTTCCAACTCGGGAATCAAACCCACTCTGCTGGAAGCTCTGAACCACTAGACCACGGAGGCGATGAACCGGTACAAAGCTCAGTAGTCAAGTCATCTCAATTCATATCAAAACCGCCGCTTCTAAATTGCCTGTATTAATATTTTTTGTAAGCCTCGCCCGAGTCGAGGCAGTGTGTCCAATTGATTCGGACCCGACTTCGCGGTGTCGGACTTAATTTTATTTTATTATTCTTCATTCAGAGCTCGAATTATGTCAATGGAATTTAAGATTTATAGTTTTTTGAGATAATAACAAACGCGAGATCGAAATAAATGCTAAGTAGAGTTTCAGGCTCCCTTTAAAGTCGAAGTCAAATATGTTTGAATTTTACAAAAAATGTTTTTTTAACGTCGTGTCTATATGATGCCTACCACCGGTTGGGAACTAGCCCAGCGAAAAGAACCGGCGTAAGAAACTCGCAAGAGGCCATCTATTACCAAAAAAGTTATTTTTTTTCTATAAAAAAAGTACAAAGTCACATATAAATATGTCAATACAAAAACTAAATAACATAAGTACCTACATTCTATAATATATAAGTAGCCTTGTGAGGGGCTACTTTATTCCCAAGGTTCCATTCATATAATTTTTTACCATACCAATTTTATAACCATTAAGTTATAATACACATCACCACTTACTGGTTACCACTCTTCAGAGTAACAATAGCAATATTCGATTAGGTTATTGACTTATTTCACATATTGCTAAGTGTTTCTCTATGAAATTATAATTTAATCTAACCGTGGTGACGCCTTATTTCTCCATGTACCCCAACAGAAACGGACAGACTGACGACTAACTTTATATTCCTCTCGGCGAACACTCAAACGTTAAAATAAGTGCCTCTCAAATCACGTGCTGACCTTGTCATTTCGCCAAAAAGTGACAGTGACATCCTGTGAATTCTTAACTTTAATAGGCATTTATGTGTTCCGCCGTCTGTTAAATAAATTCCATTCACATCCGAATAGTCTATCCAATATTAAGTCCAAATAATAACGACACCTCCAAAGTAATTGCGCCCATTATGTCGTGGAGCTCAGCCGGGAACCGAACACCACGCCCCGGCGCCGCCTAATGATGACCTGGAGTCCTTCACGAACAACGCATTATGTGTACGATCAGCTTTCACTGTGCATGTGTAACATTAACTTGTGTTGCGATGGTGGATTTTACTTTCGTTGGACTCAAAGCAAATAAGACAGATCCTTGGTTTCAGAAAGGCAAATCAATGCTCAAATAAACATAATTACCCCCGGTTTCCCGTACGCTGTTCAAATGAGTGATCAACTAACATGGCATTCAAATCAACAACCCATATTGAACGCTGATTGGTTGAACATTATCAGACAGAAAGGAACGGACAGATATTTTTACCCGACTTCGGCGAAGCCAAAAGGAAGGGTAATGATTTTGGCAGTCTATGTATGTATGTATGTATGTATGTATGTATGTATGTATGTTTGTATGTATGTATGTATGTTCCCTCGTAGCGGTTAAACTACTGGACCGATTTTAATAAATAAGGTGTCAATCGATTTGTAGTGGTCCCGCGAGTAACATAGGCTATATAATTTTTCGAAAAATTTTGGATTTTGAAAATTATACCTCAAAAACTATCTCCAAAAAAAATTAAATTAATATAATTGTATCGTGTTTGGTATCAAAAGATAGGTCTTTTTCATTACACAATATATGGATTGGCAAAATATATATGGGTGCTAAAAGTTCGTTTCATTTCATACTCGTTTCATTAAAATATCATAATGCGAGATTTAGAACAAGAGCATTCTTTTGTGATCTTTTAGTGTCAACGAAAGCTGAAAACGTCGGCGTTCAAATCAAAATATCAACATTTAACTAGCAGACCCAGCGAACGCAGATAGAATAACGAAAGATTGCTCCGAGAACGTGTGTTTACACTAAAATAATTTCATAGAGTGCATAGAATCAGTCTTTACAGAACCCGCC
The DNA here is from genome assembly GCA_905187575.2 of Celastrina argiolus. NCBI lineage: Eukaryota > Metazoa > Arthropoda > Insecta > Lepidoptera > Lycaenidae > Celastrina > Celastrina argiolus. Next base: position 13,723,699 of record LR994595.1, on the reverse strand, counting down.
ACCCACCAGAATATTCATACCAAACCACGAACACGCATAGTACGTCCGAGATAAATCATATATAATATTAGTATATATTATAATCTATATCTATACTATAATAATATTATAAAGCGGAAGAGTTTGTTTGTTTGTTATTCGTTTGTTTGTTTAAAAGCGCTAATCTCAGGAACTACTGGTCCGATTTGAAAAAAGTTGGATAGTCCATTTATAGACGAAGGCTTTAGCCTATAAAACATTACGCTGCGACCAATAGGAGCGAAGCGCCAGTGAGAAATGTTCCAAAAACGGGGAAAATTATTCACATTTGAGGACTTTCGTTGCGTGCGCTGCATAAACTGTTTAAGTTACTCAAAAAATATGTATGAAAGAATTATTCCTTATAAACAACCAAAAAAAAAAGTCCGTGACAGTATATTATGTCTATCTCTTAAGATTTACTAAATAACTAACAGGATCAAAAAATGGGCAATAAAGCGGTTTTTGGAAAAATATTTATACTATCACGGTATTAATTCTTATCATTTTAAATACGTTAGTTGCCTAAATCATTCCATGAAGACTATATTTGCCCTTTAAGGCCGTCTTTCACCAAGCAATGTTAAAGTTAACGCCATGTTAAAATACCATGCCATCTCTTTCATTGACACGAAATACGAGAGGGATAACGTGATATTTTAACATGGCGTTAACTTTAACATTGCTTGGTGAAACACGGCATAAACTATGCAAATACAATGAATACTTTAGGAGATATAGCAAAATTAAGATTGTTTCGCCGTGATTCGACCGGGCGCCGCGTGTGACGTGACTCGCGTTTGAGCCGGGACCGAATGGTAGGAAATATGAACCCCACGCATATTTTATGACAAGAAATAAGGTAACTATTATTTTTCATTAACCTGGCCGACGCCGCGACCACGACCGGCCGAGGCGACGGCGTCGCGGCGTTGGGCATCGCGGCGTCGGCGTCGCGGTGTCGGGCGTCGGCGTCGCGGCGTCGGGCGTCAGCGTCGTGACGTCGGGCGTCGGCGTCAGGCGTCAGGCGTCGGCGTCGCGGCGCCGGGCGTCGGCGTCGCGGCGTCGGGCATCGCGTCGTCGGACGTCGGCGTCGCGGCGTCGGGCGTCGTGGCGTCAGCGTTGCGGTGACGGGCGTCGGCATCGCGACGTCGGCGTTGCGATGTCGAGCTACGGCATCGCGGCGTCGGGCGTCGGCGTCGGCGTCGCGGCGTCGGGCGTCAGTGTCGCGGCGTCGGGCCTCGGCGTCGCGGTGTCGGGCGTCGGCGTCGAGCGTCAGGCGTCGGCGTCGCGGCGTCGGGCGTTGGCGTCGCAGTTTCGGGCGTCCCCGACTGGTTTTGGTCGCAGCGTAATGTTATATAGCCGAAAGCCTTCCTCTATAAATGGACTATCCAAAAAAAAAAAACTTTTTCAAATCGGACCAGTAGCTCCTGAGATTAGCGCGTTTAAACAAACAAACTATTTACATTTGGATTGGTTTAAGTCAGTCAAACACCACGCGAACGAAGTCACGGGCACAGCTAGTTTAACATAACAATGTAAACAAACCAAAAACACGGAAATTTTCGGATATTTACTTATTGTGCACACTTATCAACACTTTCACCGGAATATTAAAGCATTATACTTCATTCCCCAATACATTTTATAACAATTAAACAATAATTAATATGTTTATATACATCAAATGAAAATCTTTCACAGAAAAAATACGCTATTTGACACTGCCGATTGTAGAATATAAATAAGCCTATAGTCTATGGATGCATAGCAAACAATAATCATTGTATTAATATTGGCCAATTGGCATCACTGATTAGTCTTTAGTTGTGTCATAGACTCATAGGCGGGTTTGTTTACGTGAGGGTTAAATTTATCTCGGACGTTAAGTATAACTATAGTTGCTAAGCGTTCCCACTAAACCCACGGTTCTCATTCGATACTAATACGTAGTACTCAATAGTTCCTGCTAGCCCTACAAATTCGAGTGCCAATAAGTACTGATAATGATGTCAGTGAAGTCTTTATTAAGTGGCGTGCTGACTGCTGAACAATCAACATTCTTGACGAACGGACAGACAATTTGACAGTAATTTATTGTGTACAATGTGACACATTCCTCGCGACTGTACCGGGCATAATAATAATTGAAAATAGAGCTTAAGTACTGACGCACTCACAGCCTAATTACTTAGTGCCATCTGTACAGGTACAGTCGGAGACACAGGGGTTAACTTTTGCTCAAAGTGGGGATAATCATTAACTATTAATGTTTATAAACGTTTTTTGTTAGTTTAATAATATGAGTCATCAGCAGCGTAATCTAGTCATTATATTTTGATATTCTCCTACAGAGCTTTAGCTCACCTATAAAAATCATTAGGTAGGTTCATTTAGATGAGGGTATTCAGAAGATAAGGTGTATGTGCAGCCGATAGGAGGTATAAAAACTAGGAACCCCACGCCTTTAATAAGTTTTTAGGTAGGCTAATATTATTTGGAGGCCTGATGTCTAGAAATACTAGCAGAACTGCTTAAATTAAGACTGCAGTCTTCCCACAAATGCTGCACTGTAACTCAATTATTGTGAAAGAGCAAATGATCAATTTATTTATTTAAAAATTTAGTTTTTTTTTCTGGGGTAGTAGCATATTTTGAAGGCTTTAAAATAATAATAAAAATAATGCCTCCCACACCGATTTCGGTAACGGTGGCCGGTTTCATTGAAACCAGGCCTGCTACGCAGGGGTTATTTTAAAGTGCCCCAAGTGTGTGCGCAATACACAGAAGCACTCTCTCTTACTTCACTCTCGTAGACCAGTGAGACGGATAACACGACTGGCGGGAGATCAGGCGCAGGACCGACTTTTTACATGCCCATCCGACGCATGGATCATCTTTCTTGTCAGACGATTAGGTGATCAGCCTGCCTTGTCTTAACCAAAATTGAAATCAACATTATTGTTGTTCCAACACGGGAATCGATCCCACGACTTCCAAGTCGATAGATAGGCTCTAAACCACTACACCACGGGGGCGTTTTATATTAATAACCAAGCAATAATTTTAAACACAATATATTTTGAAACAATAAAAAATATCATGTTGAACGAATTTTATTCGTGACTGTAGCGCACAATAACTCCACGCACGCGGCACTTCAAAGCAATTTACTCGTCTATCAGAAGATTCACTTAATTACCCGCAGTCCCCACCTCCCCTGCTCTTCACCCATCTCCTATTGATATAGAGTATAGACTGAGCGATATGATAGTTCATTAAAAGAAGTCCCTTGATCCGGCGCTGTTAAACCAGCCCATGGTGGCCGTGTTCCGTGGCTTGTTTTTTGACGCATGCGCTTGTAAAGAACCAATCAGAAACCTTTTTTTTGATTGGTGCTTTACAAACCGCAATTCAACGCAAAAAAAGCATTTCGACATATCGCTCTCAAGTGTACTTATACGTCTGACAGCGATATTGTAAACAATTGTACAAATTACGCCTGTCGCATTGCTGTTGCAAGATACATAATCAGCCTACGGGGGTTTTAGTTGGTAAACGCAGCGCAAAGCACTGGGGAGTCCAAGATAAGCATGCTTACTTCTCCGCGCTCTAGCGGGGCGTATCTCTCTCTCGAAAAAAGGTTACATCCATGATAGTATATTAGGCAATGTCCATTTTCTATGTCTCTGCGTATCCCCCCCTTAAGAGGAGTCCCCTCCCCCCGCCTCGCGTGCGCCGGCGCAGCGTGCGTAGCAAATTGCCGCCTCCAACAATATGCCTAATGATAGCTTAATTGCGTGTAGTCGATTATAATAAAGACGGAGGGATCTTTGTAGTATGTTAATTACAATAATTTCAATGTAAACCTAGGTTGCCTAGATCCATTATTGACAGCTGGCATTTAAACGTGAACGGAAAGGTACAAGCGGTAAGTACAGTACCTGTAGAAAATTTACGGTGTTTTCTGATGGTCCCTACTACTTATCTGACCTATTGAATCATGAAGTGGAAATACTTTTATGGCAGTCGAGTGGACGTTCATGCCCTTTAGCGGCCTATGTGAAAAGTGTAAACAAGATATATTTTTGGCACCTCAAAAGTTTATCTAATTGTATGTTGTGGGTTATCAGTTTTATACGTACCACAATTTTAAGATTGTAGGTGTAGGTAGTATTAACGTATATTCTTAATAACCATGATATTATACCTATAGTACGTCCGAGATAAATTTAACCTAAACGTAAACAAACCAAAACCACCGAAATTTTCACATATTTACTTATTGTGCACACTTATCAACATTTTCACCGAAATCTTAAACGATTACACATGATTATCAAATATAGTTTATAACAATTAAACAATAATTAATATGTTAAAACATCAAATAAAATTCATTCACAGAAAAAATACGCCATTTTGACACTGCCGATTGTAGAAGATAAGTCTATAGTCTATGGATTCATAGCAAATAATAATCATTGTATTAATATTGGCCAATTGGCATCCCTGACTGGTCTTTGGTTGTGTCATAGACGGGTTTGTTTACGTTTGGGTTAAATTTATCTCGGGCGTACTTACTATACATGATATTATTCTCGTCTATTTTGTATACGACCTGATTCAAGATGCCATCGCTACTTAACGCTTACGAAGTTCGAAAATGTATGGGATTTGATATAAGGTTCGCTAAATGACATAAAAATTCTCTTGTAACTAGCGAAGCTTATGTCCAATCCCATACATTTTGTTTTCCAACTTCTTGAGTGATATTAGCGATGGCATCTTGAATCAGGACCCTGGGGTCTTACTCTCCAAACTAATGCGATTTGGATTCAGATTCAATCGTGACGCATACTCCTGATTTTTTTTTTTTATATTTTTTTTTCAGTCGATTATATCAATGATGACTGAGAAAAGACTGAGACTGAGAGACTGTATTCCGGACCATATCGGTCAGGAATACAAAAAGTTACGATCTAACGATTTTCTTTATCCTGGCTAGTTTCCAAGTAATCCACCAAATAAAATACCAAAATCGAACTGATTCGATTCTCGATTGTGTCGGGAGTAAGCTTGCTGGACCTTAACTAACACCAATCAAAGATTTCTGTCCCCTCTCATTCTGTAATTGAGCCCTATCATTACCGGCCGTACAATACTCATGAGGTCCCTCACGTACAGCGCTTCTCAAAACTTATTACTGGTAAACGTCTGGCGATCGCCAATTAATTCACTGTGTAATTGGCGGAAACGGCATTTTTAATAATTATCCAGTATTTACTTTTTTATGGGACTGTACCTTGTTGACTTGTTAAAACTTCAAGAGTGAAATATATATTTTACACACTCTGACACTGGCAAATCACCAAGGAGCCATTCCCAAAAAGAAGAAGAAGATATATTCTATTAGGTACCCGACTGCCAAAGTAAGGGTAATGATTTTGGCAGTCTATGTATGTATATTCCACCGTAGCGCCTAAACAACTAATCCGGTTTAATGAAATATGATTACCGTTCCTTTTGGCTTCGCCGATGTCGGGTGTAAATAGGTACTTACTTATACGATTATCTAAATTCTAAATAACTATAGCACGTCCGAGATAAATTTAACCCAAACGTAAGGGTTAACCCGACAAACCCGTCTATGACACAACCATGGACTAGTGATTGATGCCAATTGGCCATTAATAATATATTTATTCAACAAATAAAACTTATCTAACTATTGAAAAATCGGCCCTTATTGTTATAAAATGTATTGGGTGATGAAGTATAATCCTTTAATATTCCGGTGAAAGTATTGATAAGTGTGCACAACAAGTAAATATTTGAAAATTCCGGTGTTTTGGGTTTGTTTTACGTTTAGGTTAAATTTATCTCGGACGTACTATAATTTAGTGCAATCTGTCTAGTGTGTACATATTTACACACTGTATGCTTTTTTTTACCCCAAAACAGTTACTTTTGTGATTTTTTTACATTGGATAAATTTGAACAGCGGCACATTGTAATTAGTAAAAACTAATATCCAAAAGTTTATGAAGTGTAAGAACGTCTCGCCAGGAAACTATCAAGTCCCCTAAAGGTTCCGATGGGTTTACTACCTTATGATACGTGCGCTAAACATAAGTGCAGTTTTTTTTTTTAATTAGAAAAACGAACAGATACACGATGGCAAATTAAGAACAGAAGTACAGTTCTATGTATATTTCAAATATTCTTAGCTTTTATATGTTATTATTTTCATCATATTACAAACAGTTTATATTAGGATATATATTATGTTTATAATAAAATATAAATAAAGCCATTAAAAAGTTTTTACAAATTATATTCTTCACAACTATGCGAGTCATATCATTGAACAGGTTGAAAAGAAAAACAAATAGAATGAAAAGAAAACCAAAAAATCTTTCGTAACTAAATCAACTGAGAAACAATAATTTAAGAGTACCGCTGGATCACTGGTCACATATTATTTAATTTTAGTTGAGAATTTGGATTCGAATAGTATTTGTGGGGTAAAGTAGTACTTATAAACACATCAAATGGGTTGTTATAATTACGTGAATTACCAAATTCATGTAATATTTAACGATTTAAATACAGTTCTCTGAAACTATTACAAACTATTAACCTAATTACTTAATTAAACATTATTAACATAATATGCGGAGTAACTTGTGTATTGAATTTTGAAAGCTTTCAAATTGCATCACCTTTTTTATGATGGGTGACCTAGGCATTAACGTACTAAGTACTGTTAACTGTTATAATGTGAAAATATGCAGTACAATTTACATTTTATTTACATACTAAATTGTATCTATACAGTGTCTATCATTTGTCGGTCTACCACGCTTGCTTACTGAGGGTAGGCATGGTAGTTGGTACATAGTAGTAGTTAACTTAGTACGTACTATCAAATATTTGGTGAGGACAGGGAGTTGGAACTGAAATACTCCTTATCAGCGCACACTATGTTATCGAACAGTTAATCCCGCTGTGGGCAGCGGTATAAAATCAAGATAGCGGACTTCAAACGCGCCGCCAACCCTTTGCCGCGCTCTCGCCGCCGCCATTGTCTCCCACGTGTTGTTTTAATACTCTTAATTCTGTGTTGTCATGTAAAAACTTTATTATACACCCTAATAACCCAACTCAAGCATTCTGAACCTTATATCGACAATATAGAGTTGGGTTTGAGTTTGCATTGTTGTTATTAACTATTAAACCGTTTCGGATTCGTTTTATGAACGGAAGTGAGCATGGGAGGATGGATTTCACTTTGATGTTCGTGTCACGTATGGTAGCGTCTAAAAGGGAATAAGTTATTTAATTAAGATGGAGGAGTATTAATATACCAACTCCTGATAATGGCTTCCAATGAATTCTCAAAATGATATGGAATCTGTACCACAGATTACTAGACAATTACCTACTATAGTCCGTTTAATTTTAACTCAAACGTAAACACAACTATAGACTGATGCCAATAATTGGCCCATACACTGATTATTGTTTTTGAATATGAATCCATTCCATTTTTCCAGACTATTTATTTTACAGACGGCAGTGTCAAAATGGCGTAATTTTACTGTAATTTTTTTTTATTTCATGTTAAAGTATATTAATTATTGTTAAATTGTTCTAAAATGTATTTTAGAACAATAAATGTATTTTAGGATAATTAAGTATGATCCTTTAATATTCCGGTGAAAGTTGATGTGTGCATAATATGTAAATATGTGAAAATGTTGGTGATTTTCGTTTATTTACGTTAAATTTAAAAGAGACATACCTACTATACATCTTAATATTTCGTACTTACTACCTACTCAATAAATAGCCAACAAATTGTAATATACATAGGTATACAATATATGTATATGTCGCAGTCATCTGGTTGAATACGCTATTTGGTTGAATGACTAGCGATCATTGAATACTGTTTTTACTAACAAATTCAATGAATCCGATACTAGGACAGCCATTTGATATTTTATTTTTAAACTTCAAAATTTCCGAACGTGTACCTACTATTATAACGCACATTAAAGTAAATTAATCAAAAAATATATCAACACATTGCTAGCATGTGCGAGCTGTTTGACGCCATGAAATAACCGCGCTAGTCATTCAATTAAATAAGCAGATTCAATCAGATGACTGCGACATAGATACCATAGACCAATTATTTGTATGTATGTTGCACATTTACTAAGGATGTTGCACATTTACTAAGGGTGTTGCATATTTACTAAGAGATATTAGCTAAGCTACTATTCATAAACATAGAGTGTCAGTGTCTTGCATTGAGTGCTACAGAACGGTCGCGCTCCGCATTACACTATAGCAGCAAAATTTAATTGTTTGCGAGTCGCGCGGCTGTGTGCCGCCGCATGTCACCATGGCGCTCGTGGTCAACGAGCTGCTGGCGTTCATCCAGCACGCCATAGACACCATGGACGAGCTCGGCATAATGCAGATCTGCAAATCTTCTTTCACCAGCGAGGAGATTTGCACTGGTCAGCAGTTGCTGTACGAGACGCTCGGCCAGAGCGCGAACATGCCATCGCGACGGAGAGATGGAACAGAGAGAAGCGTGCAGGATATCATCTCCCTGCTGAAGCAGACAGATCCAGAAGACGTGCCGGCCTTTGTGGCGAAAGATCTCCACAAGCTGCCGGTGGTGACGATGGACCACGTCGACGTCTCCAGCCTGTTGAAGAACTTCAACAGTATGAAGGCAGAGCTGGACGAGATGCGGGGTAGATTGGATGCATCGGAATCTACCATCAGTGACTTACGTAGTGAATTATTACAATTAAAATGTAATAATTCATTAAGTGGGTCACCCGAGCATTCAACTGCCTACGTCAACACACGTCGTGGTGGCGCGCGCGCCGACACATCGTTATGCGTATCAGCAGAATCTGATGCGTCAGCAACCGCCACCGCCTCCGCCCAACTTCCCCTCCGGGTCACGCAGTTGCCGAGTGACCAAGCAACTCGTCAAAAAAGTTTTGCAAGTATCGCCGCTCACCCCGCACCTCCCCCGCGGGCGAAGACAGAGGGGAAGAAAAAGAGCCGCAAGGCTACAGAAAGCCGCAAGGCTCAGCCACCGCAACCTGGCAAGGACGAGAGCAGGAGGTGCGATGAGGAGGGTTTCATACTGGTGGAGAAAAGGAAGAAGAAACCCGCCGTCCGCAACCATCGCGGCACCGCACCCTGTGGACCCGAGCAGCGCCTGCGGTGTGAAGTGCGCTCCACGCCGCTGTACGTGTCTCGCCTGCACTGGTCCATGGAGGTTAAGGACGTCGTGGACTACATCCGGAAGAAGACGTCCCTCCCCTTGAGGGTTGAGCGTCTGGAGTCTCGCCACAAGGTCAACTTCAGTTCCTTTGTGGTGAGAGTACCGACGCATCTTCTATCGACCTTCGACGCGGAGGAGTTCTGGCCAACGGGTGTGGTCTACCGGGAGTTCCGGGGGAGACTCCGGAATGAAGCGCGCTACACGTCACCGACAACACGTGTAGTGTAGTTTTTAAGTATTTTAAATATTATGTATGTTAGTCTTTAAGGTATTTATAATATGGGCCTATGCAGCCTGCAATAAATAGTATTTAATAAATGGTATTAATTTATATATAAATGTTATGTAGGGGGATTTGAATTATATTTGTAAGTGTAATTTGCGTGACAAAATTTGTATTATGTTATTGTTAATGTACAATGTCATTAATAGCATTTAAGTATCTACATATGTAATATACTGAGTGGAGCGCCTAAAAACTGCTAGATCGGTTTGGCGTAATATAGGTAATACATGACTGTGTATGAAGAGGAAGTGTACCTATAAATCATTAATAAAAATAAAAATAAATTGGTCTGCCTATACAATATATAAGTGGTATACTAATGTAACAATAGTATATTACTTTACCATCGGTTCTGAATATCGTAATATTCGAAATTTCTTAACTGTTAACACTTCACGAAGTGTAATATTTGACACATCCTACGGCGCGGCGGTGGAAATGGTCACTTAAACGTGTTATTTACACAACTTTGGCCCAACAAAAGGACCATAAACGTATTTTATAAGCACTAAAATAGCATTGTGGTGCTAATTCTATTAGCCTTGTGCTATGTGGCGGTGTGTTTGAAACTTCTTAAAAAGAAGAATTTGATTTCATTAGTTTTTTCACAAAGTAGATAATATTTTAAGTTCTACTGTTAGAAAACGTATAAAATTTTGAAAAACCTTATAAATCATCATACAAAACCATTGACCAATATATGTTATATTATAAGAAAATTGTTAAAACACTTTTCTCTATTAAGTGAATAAGGGAAGATGTATATTAATTCTGTGTTTAATATAATAAAAATCTTAAATATTTGATAGTATAAAAAGTATTAAATATATAATATTTCCGTTGGCTGATACCTGTGGGCTGTGACACCAGTTCTTCGGATACTTAGCACGGGGCCAGATGCTACGCAGTTTGGTGGGCTGCATGATTAAAAATGTAACTTTGAAAAATAAAGACTTTTATTATTATAATTATTATATTAGATAGACGTGGTGAGAAGCGTCCATAGATATTATTATTATTAGATACTAATACTATAGAACTGTAGAGTTTGTTTGTTTGAACGCGCCGAAATACAAAAGTTTTACCCGATTTAAAAAATGATTTTAGTGGTGGATATATCGTTAAAGCCTACACGCTACTATAACTATAATATATCGCTACGGTTACGCTATGACATAGGAGCAAAACATCAATAAATAATAATCTAAATTCGGTGGTTTTATCTCACTATTTCACGCGGACGAAGTCTTGGACAGGAGTATAAAAATTAGGATCCCGAATCCCATACCTACTCTTTTCAGTAAGTTGTGGTTTGTCCTGTAGGTTTGTTATAACTAATAATAATTATTTCGAGTTACCATGACGTCATGTTACACTTGACGGCAAGTATAAAGTGGTGACAGCCTAGTCACAATAGTTTTGTATTCCAGTGACGCGACGCGGCGGCTCCCGGAGCGCCGCCGCGCCGCGCCGCATAAATAATGTACTTCACTACTGAGTACAGTCTAGTGGTTCAGAGGATCGCTCTCGACCCGGAGGTCGTGAGTCCGATTCCCGCGTTGGAACAACAAAAAATGTTGTTTTCAAGTTTCGTTCGGACAATGCAGGCTGATCACCTTGATTGTGTGAAAAGAAAGATGATCCATGCGTCGGATGGGCATGAAAAGTCGGTGCTGCGACTGATCTCCCGCCAGTCGTGTCGGGTAAAGTCACACAGAGTTACGAGAGTGAAGGAAAAGAGAGAGTGGTTCTGTGTATTGCGCACACACTTGGGTACTTTAAAATAATTTCTGCGTAGCTGGTCTGGTTTCAATAAAACCGGCCACTGTCAGCGAAATCGGTGTGGGAGGCATTATTATTTATTATTATTACTGTAGGTAACTCTTTCACTTGTAAAAATTGGGAAAATATTAAGACGTCATGAATTTCTTTTAAAATAACTAAACAAAAAGTATACAATTTGAGCTGAAGTACCTTATAGGGAAACTTAGGCCAAAGGTGTGATGATGAGAGTATGACTAAAGTCAATTTAGGCTTAGTTCTAAATTATGTTTTCGGAGAAAATGGAAATGTGAAAATAGAACTTGACTAATAGAATATTTTTGAAAATCGAACATACGAGTGAGAGATGACTTGTCAAGTTTGACATTGACATTTGACTCGACGGTAGTGTCTTCGATTTCCGACTCTATTCTAATAAGAGGAAATACTACGAAATTTTTTCCATTCAGAAATAGGGGTCTACGGAATTCCTGTTTCCTCCCTGGATAATGCTGCTAGAGTAACAATTTTTTCCTGAATATTTATGGATATTGTTTGTACGTCTTTATTTTTTCCTTTTTTAAATAATTACTTATTTAAAGAGATATGGACGTTTAAAAACCTAAAAAAATGGCCAGACTCTTCGCTATGTTTAAATATCTAGGAAACAGATTTGGCTACAATAAACAACAAAATCAAAAAATAGGAACCTAGCTCAATTCTTTTTTTAGCTAATACAGAAAAAAATATTTAAATCGGTTAAGTTTTGGAGGAATCCCCTAAACGTCGAATTCTGGTACTTTTAATAGATAATTTCAGTCCAAGTTGCAGTTGTCTCTATCGCGCTAGTGCTGGTTAGCTAAGGCACTGCGAGACTGCAATAGATTTTATAAATACCTATTTTGTATTTCTCTCAACCGTGGTGTTTCCTCTTAATTCCAGAATTCTATTTTGAGTGCTCCGGATTTTTCTCCAGGCGGTGTAATTCCAGATCAATATAGTTCCACTTCCCAGTCTTATTGCCTAACATACTTAGGGCGTGTTTCACCAAGCAATGTTAAAGTTAACGCCATGTTAAATATCATGTTATCCCTCTCGTATTTCCTATCAATGAATGAGATGGCATGGTATTTTAACATGTCGTGAACATTAACATTGCTTGGTGAAACACAGCCTTAATCGCGTCGTCCACAGCTTACCCTTTTCTTTCGCTCACGTCCTTACTTGACCTTTTTCAAGAATTCCACTAATATGGCGATGTAATGAAATAATCTATAGGTTTGTAGTTTTGTACATACCTACAAACTACAAAAAAAAAGTAATTCACTTGGACACGTTTTTTTATTTATAAACGAAATACCTACATACTTAACTACTTAAATAAATTTTTTATTCATACCTAAAAAATATTTTTTTATAGAGAAAATTGGGATAGCTTTATTCTTTGAAAAGTAATATATTATTAACTTACATTGAGGTACCTATTAATATATTAATAAGATTGAAATTGATTAAATTGACAAAACAGAACTTAAAAATAAAATCACAATCATAAATGAATATGCTCATATTTTATAACTCATAGTCATAAAACACAAGCGAAACTAAACAACAAGCCGCAAAAGGTAGGGGTTATTTTTGGCCATAACACCACAGCGGGGCGCCGTGTTAACACCTTGTCGCCCGCTATGGGGCCGCGGCTTTTTGTACAGACACGATCTTTATCACCAATATGATGTATAAACTGTTATTTTATGTTATTTACGGGTTGGAACAGTGTTATTGTGTTATTAGATAGGATACTAGATGTATCATGTTATCGTGTAGCGCGCCACTTCTTTTAAAAAAAAATGGCGCAGGAAATATGGAATTTAAAAGTACATTTGCCGTACTAAAAAGTTACCTATGTTATTATAGTTCGTCCCTGATAAATTTTACCTGAAGTTAAAGAAACCGAAAACATCAAAATTTTTACATATTCACTAAATATACACTTATCAACACTTTTACAGGTATATTAAAGGATCACATTTTTTTATCATTATCCAATACATTTTATAACTATTAAACAATAATTAACATATTTAAACATCAAACGAAAAATCTTTACAGTAAATATACGTTATTTTGACACTGCCGACTGTAGATTATAGTCCTTAGATTCATGTAGCCAACGATATTATTCATTGCATTAATATTGGCCAATTGTCATCACTGACTAATCTCCATAGATTAGTCAGTGATCACATAATGTCCTTTACAATGAGGATAATCTGACCGTCCAATTTGGCGGGTAAAAACGTTTGAGATGAGTTTGAGTCCGTCATAGTTTTTGCGGTACTGCGTTTTGTCCCGCCGCGCCGGCATTCCGCGCAAATTATAGTGGGAACATGGTGACCAGGCTTTGTGTTTTAGAAATACAAAATAATTAATTTCTTTCCTACTCAACCCCCGACAAATATAGAGGGGTTTGATGTGTCTGTGTTTGAAAACTAGTGATCAGGAGTGTTTTTAGCTATAATTTAACATCATCAATTCGTTTACTGCTACAAATCGGGGGTTATTTTTTTTTTTTGTTTATATTTATCTAATTTTATTGTGTGGTCGCTGTGTCGTGTGCCATAATGTGCTGACTACTGACTAGGACACATCTGATGTTTAATCCCAATGTTATTTCATGGACCTTTGATCTAATAAAAATTCATTTCAAATACTTTCAATAGTTTCTTCATAATTGAAAATTCTTTAAGTGTGTACTTATTAAAGTTGGTATTCAAAATCGATATAATGTGGGAGTAAGTACAAGTGGAAGCCCCAAAGGGAGATCTCCGACCGAGCGAGATGGTATGCTCGGTCAGACCGAAGCCTACTGTACTAGTTTTCAGATGTCGTATATATAGCACCGGACTTAGAAAACTTCGATAGCACGATGCAGGATTTTGACGCTAGTAGTAACGCCATAATATGTATATAATATCAGCATCTTGTATGTGTTTTCATTTTTAAACCGTAAAAATCACATTCCTTTATACATAGGACGTGTGGCCACCGTACACAAGGCGAGTAGGCTTTTTATGTCCTGGCAAATTTAGTTAATTGTGTCTACGACCCCGGGCCACGCGAAGAGCGCTAATTAAGCCGCCATCTTTTCGGTTACCGGTTGTGTTCTAATAGGAAACGGCTGTGGTATGATAATAGTGACCACTTTAGTGGCAGTCACCAGAAACCAAAAGATTATTAAAGTTTAAGAGAGGTGGGTGATAATAATATAATAGCTAAAAAACGCCTCCGTGGTCTAGTGGTTCGCTTCGCTTTCGAGTCGGTCGTGGGTTCGATTCCCGCGTTGAAACAAAAAAAATGTTCTCAAGTTTGCTTAAGACAATCCAGGCTGATCACCTGATTGTCTGACATGAAAGATGATCCATGCGTCGGATGGGCATGTAAAAAGTCGGTCTTGCGCCTGTTCTCTCGCCAGTCTTGTCGGTTTACCGTCCCACTGAGTTATAAAAGTAAAAGTCTTGTGTATTGCGCACACACTTGGACACTATAAAACTGAAATGGATGAGGGGCTTTGGCCTACGGTGACACTTTTTCCGGATAAAAACATTCTTATGTCCTTTGACGCTTCCCAGGACACCAACTTATGTCAAAATCGTTTCAGCAGAATTTGAAGAGGTAACAGACAGACAGACTATTAACACGAGTTCTAATGATGTAATTTACTGTGTGGCGTCAATGTTTGGTTAAGATTTATCATACTTCCTCAGTCATAGCCTATATCAATCTTAAAACCTAATGTAATGTAACTTGAAATTTATGAAACGCGTTGTCTTACTTTGTATTCAATTTGCAGAATTTACTACTTTGAGAAAGGCCACACCGATTTAGGCGTCAGTGACCGGTTTCATTGAAACCAAACCAGCTACAAAGGAATTATTTTATTGTGCCCAAGTGTATGTGTATTCCTTCACATTTCTTCCTTTCACTCTCGTAAGCTAGTGGGACGGAAATCTAAGGATTGGTCCAGAGGCCTTACTCTCGAAACTGATTCGATTTTGATTCAGAATCGATCGTGCCACGTACTTCCTAATAAATTGACATTTGTTTATTTTGATTCTCAGTCGATTGATTTGGTTGGAAGTACAAAAAGTTACGATCTAAGGTTTTTCTTTATCCTGGTTAGTTTCAAAGCAATCCACCAAATAAAATACCAAAAGCCATTGAGATGGAACCGATTCGATTCTCGATTGTGTCGGGAGTCTTTGATTCAAGATGCCATCGCTATTATCCCTTACGAAGTTCGAATACAAAATGTATGGGATTTGACACAAGTGACATACGAATAAGTGTGTCACTTAGCAATTTTAATTAGACTATTTCATGCCCATCGGACGCATCAGATCATCATCAACCTGCACTGTCCTAATCAGACTTCAAAACAATATTTCTGTGTCGTTCCAGTGTGGGCATCGAACCCACGACCTCCAGAGACGAGAGCCAACTTCCAATGGACCACGTAGGTGTCAATCACTAAGCAATAGCTGATTATTTCGGTAGATTGATTCGGATGATTTCGGAATTAGAAGATTTCTAGATGAATTAGATGTAATTTAACAGAATTTAGAAATGAACGCCGAATTTCAACTCACAAATTCATTCAAGATGGCGGATATGATGCGTGTTACATTTGCCATCAATTGTGTCTGCATCAAGACCCATATCTGACGTTTTAATTACAATTCCTTGCCCAATTATTTGGGGTGTGGCCCAAGGAGCTCTTAATGCCACACTCTTAAGCCACGTCTGGTTTAATTACAATTATTATGTGGCGTAATGTGTTTGACGGGGAGTAGTGGTATGCTAATTGATTTAAATGATTCGAGTAATTTGCAAAAAGGGCCTTAAAATTTTGGTAGCTCTTTCATCAACACAGCTTTTAGTAATGATCAGAATGTATTGTCATAGTTTCTCCTCCTGAGAACAGGGTCATATTCCTATAAATTCAACTGATACATTCATTTATTATAAATATCAGTTGTAAAATTTAGAGTACTGAAAATAAAATAGAACCATCTGGGCTAATTAAATAGAGCTGAAAATCGAATACACGAGCGTCGAGTCAAATGTCACTGTCAAATTTGACATTAGCACAGAGTTCTATTCTCAGCACTGAATTTTCTTATTATTATTTCGTACAATAGGTTAACTTAAGTAAAGTCTCGTCAAAAGGAAAGCACAGGACTGAAAAATATTGCGATAACTCAGTCGCTGACAAGAGCTTACTTTTTAATTTTGGATGGAATGAATGGATCTCGCACAATTCATCCCAATTAAGAACTTCAACTGAATGGTAATGAGTTTATTTTAACGTTGTTTTGGTCGCAATTATGATCCCAAATATCTACTGCTTTCATGATTATGATGACAAATAAATGTCTAAATTTCTAACATTTAACATTTCAACTGCCATAACTGGATTTAAACATTGTATTAATATCTACATTCCCATCATTCGCGTTCTCTTGCTCTATATTTTGCTATATAATAAAAATTATGTATTTTAAACCTTTACTTGTACCACACACCACACCCCGAAGTCCACGCATGCGTCCTTAATTAGGCATTCCTCTCTTGTCCGGCCTGCGTACGCGCAGCTCCGGCGGCGCCTTTGACAGCCGCTCGCCCCGTCCCGCTCGCACAATACAGCAATTCATGCCGCCGACCAGCATAACCTGACCCCTTCTTCCCTTTCATCATAAAACACCGCAGCTTAGATCGGCGTTCCTGCTTATATTGGTCATAATAAGCAAAATGTGCATGAGCTCTGCTTTTCGAATTTAAATGTTATGTGTATAAAAGTAGAGTTTAATTTTCGTCGGTGGTTGGTCCATGTTAAAGGTGTTATTTGAGTGATGTAATGAAGGGGCCTAATTGTATATTCTACTTGGGATGTCCGCGATAAAAGAGTAAGCGATAAAGGCCCTGCGTTATCTTCCTTGCACATCAGGAACGCAAATGGGTATAAAGTGAGTATAAACACAAGGGGTTTTGTACTGTAATGTCCGTAAATTACATGAAATATGCTCACCCACTTGAAATGTCTTGCGACTTGACGTGTAGAAAACATTTTTTAATTTAAATTATGTCCTTATTTCTTTTGTTTAAATTGAAATAAAATTGTATCATCTGCCTACAATGTCTACAAATTTATTAAGCAGCAACAAACAAACATTTCTTTTAGGCTAATATAGAATATTTTGAAAACACTCTGTTAGAAATCTAATTACTATTATTAGAAAAACTTCTCTATATGAATTGAATCTCTCTAAGCTTTCTGAACCTCTCAATTATCCATCGAGGCAATTTCGTAAAAAAATATTCCTCACGAAAAGATGATTTAACATGCATCATCAACGTTCATACAAATAACATTTTATAGGACCGAAGAAAATTGCTCTCAGATTTGGAAGAGCGATGCACGAATTAGGCTTTATTAACAGACCGTTCAGAATTACTTTACCTCTGACATAACCTTTATTCCGACGACATAAGAATCATTTCCATGGAATCTCCTAGGCAATATAATTCAAAAACGGACTGTATTCACATTCAGCTTCACATATTAAATTCATAATAATATGGGCATTCAGCGGTGTGGCAGAACGCTTCACCGGCTGCTCGGCTGACCGGTTTCATTCTTTTGCCTTTGAAGCGCCGCGCCACGTTCGAAATTCGAAAATTCGAATCAGTCTGTTTTGAGCTCCGACGGAAGAAGGACGTGTCTCAAAATAATGCGCTTAAAACTTTTTACGTAGCTCGTGTTTATGTGAAATATGTTTGTATTTGTGCTGCGACATTTGTAATAGTGATAATGATTGCCAGGATTTTATGTGTGGCACTCCTGTCCTGGTCGGTCCTCGCTGACCAGGAGGAGGTGGAAGGTGGCAAGTGTGTGAGGATAACGCTGCCTCAATGCCAGGATTTGAAGTACAATTGGACGGCCATGCCTAACCTTTTGGGTCACGCTGATCAAAAGGAAGCTGAAGAAGCGGTAAGCTACATATTTCGATTTTTTTTTTAAATTTTAATCTTCTTTCTAAATCCAACAAGTAGTAGTCAGGTACTTACTAGATATTTTGTCTATAGTACTTGATAGTATTTTCAGCTGCCACTGTATTTTGAAGCATAAGTTGTTCTACCTACATGCAACTCTATTTTCAGCAAAACTTATATGTCCAACTCTATTTTTCGGCTAAATTAGTTTTTGTTGACAGAACTGTTTTGCTAATATCCCATACCTTATAGAAACTCCGAGATTAACTCTGAACTTTATTTTAAGGTATGTTATTGAATGTACTGTAGGTTCTTGATGGAAATACATTGTACACAGTAATAATACACTATTAATACTATATTACTGTGTTTATTTTAAGGGCAGAAACCATTGACAAAAATACATGTCTATGGCAGCTACTCTACTTTTTGACAAAAGTCGTACATATTCGACAAAAATTACTTATTTTATTTAATATTGCAATGATATTTATATGTAATGATTAAATAACGCATATTTTTCTGATTAACAAATAACTAACGATTAAATTACATAATTTTTGTAATTCTCAAACAACAGGGAAGTTGTTATGGAAGCGACCTTACATTGTTGTTCTGGCGTTCTAAATTCGTATAAAAACATCGTGAGAATATTTTTAGTGCAAACTACTATTATAGGCCATTTATATAACTGCCAACGTAGACCATACCCTTCTAAATTTAAATAAAAAAAATCTTACGGGCTGTTTTTTTTTATATGTGAGAAAAGAACATCATCATACAATATTGTAGATAGGTTAGGTTAGGTACAACAGAGTAAATCTTTTTGACTGTTTTGGTTTTATGAGTAATTAACAATTAGATAAATAGTTTAAAATTGTTTGTGTAGGAACTAGGAACATGTTTAAGGTACCTAGGTAATATGATCCAAGTTACCTAACCTTATAATATTTTGTACCTTAATTTATAATATTTTGTAACCAAAACTTTCTTGGTCGTAGAATCGATGTTTTTTCTATAGGGGTGGCCTATTTGTTTATTGTCATGTCAACAATAGATAGCAATTGATACGGGCTGATAATGATAAGTCGGCGCCTTTCTGTTTATCAGGATTAGCAACAAGTGGCTGTATCGGACAATGTTTAATAACTTACGGTTGTATAAACGATAGCTAAATTAAGTGGCGCTCACATTCCTTATCAATCCGCTGAGCAGTGATAGAGACAACCAGTAAATGGAATGCAAACTTTTTAATAAGCGTTTTAGCATTCGGCCTCTTTGGAAGCTAGGTAACTAGGTTTATAAACAAAGTACAAACCCCGTTTGGTGCAAGCGCCTCAATGCTGTAAATTAATACTAGATACCTACGAATCATTATGATAAAGTTTGTAGTAAAGCTCCAATTTCACAAAGCCATTGCATTCTACGTAATGCCTGTGAGTTGACAGAAACTTTATATCTTTAGGAATAAGCAAAAGCATTAATTTTCCCGGTATGTCGTTTAGCGACATACCGGGAAAATTAATGCTTTTGCTTAAATATAAAGATATAATATAATAATAATAATAATATCTATGGATGCTTTACAGGTTTTTTTAGGTTTGCATGTTGTAGTAAACAAGTCAAAATAACTTTGTTTAAAGCATATTGCCAATCGTTCTACACGTGCAGCCTGTGGACCGACTATACACAGAGAGCATACAACGCACTGCGCGTGCAGTATAACAACGCATTTAGGGTAGTGATGGGATTGCCCAGGTTTTGCAGCGCCTCAGGTATGTTTGCGGAGGCGCGAGTCGATGACTTCTATGGAATTATTAGGAAGCGGTGCGCCTCCCTAATGAGCAGGCTGCAGGCTAGTCCAAACACTATCCTGAACGCGTTGACAGATAGATGGGATTCCCCATTGTTAAAGCACTGGGTGGGTTTGCACGCCCCTTTATCTAGGTGTAATATTTTTGTTTAATTGTAATAATAATTACTAACATCACTAACATAGATTAAGGAAAAATTGTTACGAATTAAATTGCTAACACTTATGGATCTTATCTGAAATAAATGATTATTATTATTATTATTATTATTTACACCACGTCAATCTGGCCCCGTGCTAAGTATCCGAAGAACTTGTGTTACAGGTGCCAGACAACGGAAATATATTTAATACTTTTATACTATACATATATTTAAGATTTTTATTATATTATACACACATTTAATACACATCCATGACCCAGGAACATTGAAAACTTTTTGTTCCCTCGGCGGGATTCGAACCCGCGACCTTTCGCTCGAGCACCAACGCGCTCAACCACTGCGCTACGGAGGTCGTCAAAATGATACTTACTAGAATAAGGGCGTGTTTCACCAAGCAATGTTAAAGTTAATCCTTCGTTAAATATCATGTTGTTACGAGTTTTTTTTTGTTGGTGGTTAGTCCTACTAATGGCCTTGGTTCTTAGCATGTACAAGGCTACTCGATAGAGAAATTCAAGGAAAATATTGCGCCTAATTTCAATTAATGGCTAGACTGTTAATTGAAGGATAATTGTACAAAGTGGCCACGTTAATTATTCTAATCTACACTAAGTATTAGTTAGTTTTTTTAGTTTATAGCATAGAGCAGAAATTAAAACTGTTAACGTTATTTTTGGATTTCGAACAACAAAAATATATTTTCGATTATACAAATAGAGATCATATTTGTTTACACGAAATTCATAAGTAATAAGTAATAAGTATAAGTAATATATAATAAATCTGTAGAGGAGTCGTGTCTGTACATTGAAGATATTTAAAAAAAAATATGATAGGGGACCTTTATTAACGCAATAGTACCCAAAACTATGATTTTTGAAATTTTTGTCTGTTTGTCTGTTTGTCTGTGGGTTTGTGCACGCTAATCTCAGAAACGGCTTATCCGATTAAGATGTACTTTTCACTAATATATTGCGGCAAGCTTCACTTAACATTTAGTGTTTGTTTTATGTAAATCGGTTCATAAATAAAAAAGTTATGACAATTTTAAAAGATCATGTCGTTTTTGCTGGACGTTTGTAGGAAGCGCGCGGCGGGCCCGGGACGCGCGCCGCCGCGCCGCTTCAAATTGTATTCGCAGCAAACGCACCGGGGCCGCGGGGGTGACTTTTATTTGTTAGTTTTAGGCTTGCTAGGTAGGGACAGTCTAAGATTTTTTTTCTTGAGTTTATTATGAAAGTTATTTGTATAAAATCAGTTAGTACTTTTACTGTAAAGTCCTTTGTGATAAGTAGGTACTGTATACATATTTGTAAGCGTAGGTTAGTAATAAGTAAATAAATAAAAACCGGCCAAGTGCGAGTTGGACTTGCGCACCGAGAGCTCCATACAAACCTGATTGACATAGAATTTTGATTTGGTTACAGCTTGAATATATTAGAGACCTAAGTATTTGTTATAAGTTTCAATTATACACATTCATGACAAACGGTACTAAGTTTAAAAAAATCAAAATATTTTTACTATCTATATAATGTTACTAAAAACGTATGGTTTTAGACGTTGCTTGGTTTCAAATTTTATGATTTTGAGTTCACGGGAAGTACCCTTTAGGTTTTGATTCCCTTACGAATGTCGAAAATGACGAAATTTAGCGACAAACCTAAGCAACTGCTTTTGGTTGCATTGGCTAAGAGGTCTGATTTTTTCACTGCTTCAAGGAACAGTAGGTATCCTGAGTATTTTATATAATTTTCATCTTGATACCTACACGCGTTTCTGAGTAAAAGGGTCTTGACAGACAGACGGACATGGAAATGATCTTATAATATGTGTTTCGTTTTTTCCTTTTGAGGTACGGAATTTTAAAAACAGTTTTAAGATTTTCATAAATATATTGCTCTTTATTTTGTTTTTTCTATTTTATAACATAATATACATACGTTAAAAAACATCTTGATAGTTACTAAACTGTGTTACAGGGGAAAACTGTTGATACAACTCGATTCCAATCGAGATACCTTTTGAAATCCTAGCCTTTTGCGGCCTGTCCTGGATATGTGTTAACAGATTATTATGGGTTTTTTTGCCAAATATCATAATATTGATAGAGTATTCTCATATACAAATCTATCTTACAAGCGATAGCGCGATGCAGAGCAGACCATAATAGCGACATCTATACGCCAAATGCCGTACTTTTAATACAATTATAGCAAAGTTGAGTTGAGTAGAATACGCTATCCGAGAGTTAAACTCAGTATGCATCATTAGCAATGTATAATATTATTTTGCATTGTATATTATAGTTCTCATACTACAGCCTACTATTACTGTACATTTTATAGTCTTCTTTGTCCAAATTATGTATTCGATAACTGCATAATACATAGAATTTTGATTAACATAAGTATTGTGTTTACAGTTAAACTAAAAAAGTTATGTCAATATAAGTTAGATTTATGTTTTTCTTGATATTTTTATTTCTTAGTTTTTATTATGGACCGAATGGTTTTTATGTTAGGTACAACTTAGGTTTGTTTTCTTTCTTTTGGTACTTTCTATATTTTGCTACTTTTCTGTATAAAATCAGTACTTTAACAGTGAAGTGATTTATAATCAGTACCTACATGTTTGGTTATTAATAAATAAAAAACCGGGCAAGTGCGAGTCGGACTTACGCACCTAAAGGCTAAAATACCGCAAAATTTTGCGGCGCGCTGTCTTAATATCATTGTCGCCACACCAGCAGCGTCGGCGTGGAAACGATCATCGTCTGCAGTCGCTGCGGCGCAAAATCCATACAAATCTTAGTACTAGATGTTCGTCGTGTATGTGAGCGTACTATCAAGTAGTCCCGTTCGCATTATAGTAATTTTACACGGTCGTTTGTCAAGCTGGTAGTAGGAATTGTCAACATAAAATAGTTTTTTAAATACCTCGACGACAGTTTTTATAACTAAAAATATTTTTAAAACAGATTTATTATAACACTGCCCTAAATTACTTTTCCACGCGTACGGAGTCGCGGGCACAGCTAGTAAGTAATATAAGTAGTACTGCTATAAGACCTCTTGGTAAGGCCGCTAAAAATCATCGCGACTATCTTGGTAATAGATTTCTATAATATACGTTTGTGAAAAAAGACAGACAACATACGATTCATAACGATGATTCCTGAAATAGTCTTGCTGTAACATGTAAGTAAAAAAAATATATATATTTCACATCAAATCCACTGCTTTTCAAGCCAACAAACTTTTTCTAGGCATTTTTTACTTTTTTCCACTAAACTTTGAACACATATCAAAAAACTCTACTTTTCCATATAAACTTTCAATTTACTTATCTCCTCTGTCCACTTTATCGCGGAATAAACGTTACGAATTATACATTTATCTGTGGAAATGCAGTAAAGTATATTTTATATGGCCACACAAGGCAAACGGGTTCGTATCTCGCGGATCGCCGGCGCGGCTCTTTTGAGTCGCCGTAATGGCTGTCCCTTATCGCTCGCGATTACTAAACGATAGTTGAATTCTACATTTAATGGTCTTTTAATCAATGGAAAAGGAAGGGTTTCGATTAAAATGTTTTTTTAATTAAAGAACGGTTGTTTTTTTAATTTTCGTCTCAATGCGGCCTAGGTTAAAAATAAAGTGTAAAATTTATGTTCGATTCAATAACCTAAACTTCTAAGTACGTAGGTAATGTAAGTAATACCTACGTTTCCTACGTACTACGTAGGAACCTACTGTACCTAGTACCCACCTACGTTTACGTTATGATTTTACGAAAAATAAATAGGTAAAAATTCGGCCTCTACATTTTCTTAGATTATAGGTCAATAAATTAAAACAATTTATAGGCTTCATAAAAATTATTATTGTAATAAACGAAATAAATTATTTAAAACAAGCTTAAGCTCTACATATTATTTATGGAAAAACGTTAAAGCCAGCTAATGATTAAATATTAATTATATCTAAGAAGTTAAGAACGCTCTCGAATCTTGATCACAGCTTTCAAACAGAAGAAAGTAGACCGAAACAGGACAATATTATCGGTAAGGCACACAGCATACGCTGTCTGAGTTAAAACATTATAACAGACAGGTAAACTACTATTTGCATCGAGGGTTAAAGATAGAATTTAGATTATTATCTATTAAATAATAATACATTTAAAATAGAATTTAGATTATACTTTACAAAATAATTTAAAAATAGACTCTAGGTCAGTAGTAGAGATTCACGCGCGCAAATTTAATTTGCATGAATTATAATCGCAAATGCGAAAAATAAATCACTACACCTATTTTAGAATTATTCTCAATTTATGCTAATATCTATTTAAATATATAAGCAGTAGCTCTACATAGTGATTTTGAGATAAAAATATTGCCTTCAGAATGATAATAATCTTAAGTTAATTAAGTACACTATTAAAAATTACGTAATATACTTCGTTTCAATATGATGTTCTTAAATGTGCCATTTTTACTTCAAGAAAATTGTAATGGTGAAAAAGTGAGATTTAAATTTGGAGCATCATAGACGACACTGAGCTTTGTTCACATAATTTCATATTGGATATTAACATAAAGTTCGTCCGAGTTAAATTTAACCCACACGTAAACAAAGCCGTCTATAACACTACCATAGATTAGTCAGTGATACCAATTGGACAATATAAGAGCAATGATTATTATTGTTGGCTACATAAATCTATAGACTATTATAGCTCATATTCAAAATAAATCGTAATCAGCAATGTCAAAATGGCGTATTTTTTCTGTGAAGGTTTTTCATTTGATGTTTAAATATGTTAATTAATGTTTAATTGTTTTAAAATGTATTGGATAATGAAGTGTAATCCTTTAATATACATGTGAAAGTGTTGATAAGTGTGCACAATATGTGAATATGTGAAAATTTGGATGTTTTCGGCTTGTTTACCTTTAGGTTAAATTTATCAGGGACGAACTACAGTGAGTTTACGTTTTATAGTATTGTAGAATATGCATAGAGTCTAGCCGATAGCGCGTATTAAACGATACGGATCGGCACTTAGGCGGTATCTGATAAGGCGCAAGTAAAAATAAACTCTGTGAACTCACCGCGCCGTATCTCGCCGCGGCAAGGTTATTAGCCTACTGACATTTCTGTACTGTGCCTAAAGACTTAAGAATCATACCATAGACTATAAAGTAGATACAGAAGATAGAGTATGGAGATAAAGTTATGGACTCTATCCAGGGTGTAATATTAATGAGTGATAATACTTCAGGGTGTGTATGGGCCCCGTATATAGAGATCACTGTGAGAGTATCAGCGGTAAATGAGTTTCTTTTTTAAATTATTGTATGGGCAAATTTAGGATGTTGGGACATTTCTCATAGAAACAAGAAAGTCAAAAGTAAATTTTTTGGGGTGGTACTTTAACAGTAAACTCTACATAGGAGGCACATACACACCCTTAAGTATACTCATTTATTTTATACCTTGTAGAGTCACAAAGTAGATAATAAAATAGAGTTAATTAGTTAGTTTCATCAGTCATAACTCATCAATGTTCCTATTTGGGCTACTGATGGATGGATTTCTTACTTAGGAACTCGGTGATACAAAACGCAAGCTATTTTACGCCAGTACTCTGGGAAGCCGTGGTGCTGGATGACCATTTTGTCATATGATATTTCGGGTGTAAATTGCATCATTTGTTTTTGAAAAAAATATTTTTGTGACTCTAAAGTGGACACAGGGTAATAAATACCGGTTACGCCGAAATAGTGAATGGTAGGTAACAACTAACAGCCAAGTGGTAACAGTGGATTACATAAGTGTTAGTAGTTAGTACATGACACGTTACATAAAATGGCGAAATGGCATACCTATTGCATATGTAACAAGCACTGGCAAACAAATTATGTTTAATATTGTAGGTCGTAGTTTGCTTACGTACTACCTTTAAGATTACTTTTTCTTTTCACACGCCTCTGTAATCTAGTGGTTCAGAGCTGAGCTCTCGACCCGTAGGTCGTGGGTTCGATTCCCGCTTTGAAACAAACAAATGTTCTCAAGTTTGGTTAGGACAATGCAGGCTGATCACCTGATTGTCTGACAAGAAAGATGATCCATGCGACAGATGGGCATGTAACACGTCGGTCCGCGCCTAATGCCCGCCAGTCGTGTCGGTTATCCTACTGTTACGAGAGTGAAGGAAGAGAGAGTGCTTCTGTGTATTGCGCACACACTTGGGCACTATAAAATAACTCCTCCGGCCTGGTTTCAATTAAACCGACCACCGTCACCGAAATCGGTGTGGGAGGCATTAATATTAAGATTAGTTTCAAATGAAAGTCGCTTTTAGACTTGATTAGAATAGAATAGAAATCATTTATTTGCTTAAATAAGGTACAAAATGGTGTTACAGATTTGATACATAATTGCTCTCTTATTTTGCCTTTGAGTGGCGTGCAAATTTTTACTAAAATACAATTTATTATTATATTTTCGGTCATGCATTAGGTGTTCTGTTTTTATGATTATTGTTTTGTTTACATGGTTATTCATTAATTATATTAGGTATATCAATTTGTTATTATAAAAAATTACAATTATTAGGGCTCCTCCTTGGGGCACCGGGGTAAGAATAGCACCTCCCCATCTTTCCCGTGTCGTAAAAGGCGACAGAGGGAATACAGAGCAGTCACTATAACTTTAGGATATGATTATACTGTGTTTTGAAAAATGTATTTTTTTTAATTCCTTATTTCAAAATATAAAATACATTTTTGTTAGACTTGCTACTAAAAAAATACGAATTATAAAAAGTTTTTTAGTTCTCGAGGAAAAAAAAAATCAAATATGTACCTACATTTATATAATGAGAAAAGGTAGTATAATCATATGTCAAAGTTATAATGACTGCTATTTTCACACCTGAATGTACGAAAATGGGCAAGTACTTTTCTGCGGATATTGTTAAGCTGCTCGCCAACCCGCTTGCCAAGCCCCGTAAAATATTTTGGGCTTGTGTCCAGCAGTGAGCGCTGAAACACGACGAACTTTACCAAATGTAGTGGATTCGTATTAGATTGTGTTTTTTACTTTTATAGAACTGGCAAGAACACTAAGTTACATCTATATTTTAACTAGTAATTATTTATAGAGCCTAGAGGCCCAAGCGCCGCGCAGTGAACCTTTACTATTGAGTTATACTTTTGGATACCGTTAGTCAAAAGTAAAGGGAAAGCTCGCAGATCTTATCTTACAACCGTGGTTTAAAAATGGAACAGCACGATTTTTTCTTCACGAGAAAAACGACCAAATAAAAATGTAGACCTTGCAAATGAGCTATATTTTTACTTGAAATGCCTAAATATAAATTTGTTTTCATAAAATACTCTTATTATTGAATAAAAATTGATTATTATTACAATCAATAATATTTCTAATACACTTAATATTTTCATATATTGTATAACTAACATGGTAATTATTCTATTGTGCACAAACTTTATTAAATCGCATTATGAAAACAAATTAAAGGTTACGTAACTGCAAACACTTATGAATTATTAGTTATTATAATATTACATAAGTAATACATTATTATACAATCTCTAAATCGAAAAAAACTCTCACCTCTAGATTCCATAGACCCTACCATAATTAGTTTTATGCCTTTGTCGGTAACACCCTTCAATAAAAAAAAAATACTGGCCATTGTGCTTAGAACTACCCTATCATTAAAAAACTTTTGGTATACTTTCGTTAAAAAAATAGGTGCGCAGCATAATTATTAATTACCCTCTAAAATGCTTTTGTTTTGTACCTATTGGTATTATTATTGTAAAGGTACTTGTTTTAAGTGTAAAAAGTAGAGTTTCTTTACATGTTGTAATAAAAGAAAGAGTTGCACAATTTCGAGATAAAAAAGAGGCTAAAACTATAAAAACTAGAGATTTATTTAAGTTCGTCTGCTTTAAGACCATAAAAATACTGCTACAGGCCCACTGATCTAAATATAAATCAAACAGATATAGTAGAGTAAGATTTAAAAAATCCGTTATTATTATATTAAGTATTATGTAAGATTATTATTAAATAACGCCTATTAATACTATTCAAATTTGAAAAGAAACTTCGATTTTTGTTCCCAAAAATTAAATGGACATAAACAGGTTTTTTTTAAATTTTACAATGTGTAGCAAAATCTGTTTTTTTTTTCAAAACCACACTGTCGTATTTTAAATCTTATCCAATATAGACCATCACGAGCGTACTGCGAACCTCCCAAATTATAGATGGCCGGTATAAATCTGAAAAATCAAGAAACCATTTCGAATTTCGAACCCGCAGGGCGGCGAAATGGAAAAAGTTCCAAATTGCCCACCCTAATTGCAGGTAGGCGAACAAAAAACGTGTTAATTCCGAAACTGGTTCTCGAATAGAACCTTTTTTGAATCGTACCAGAGATTGTATCTTGATATTTTCATTTGAACTTTCAAGTGGTAATAACTAGTACAGTTATTATTACCAGTTATTATGATAGGGTTGATTTTTCATTACTTCTCTTCTTTTCAAAATGGCGATTTTTCATTAGTCAGATTACTTTTATCTGTCAATGTGAATTTGACATTAGTTTCATTCAAAATCTGTCAATCATATTTTTAATTCTTCGGATAAAAGTTATCTGACAATAGAAGAATTAGACCTTAAAAAAGTATTTTATATGTACTACTAGGGTATACCTAAGGTTGTCGCGGTTGTATTATATTTCCCGTGGATCCGTGGGCGGCGGTTCTGTCGGAGTACCGCCGAGTTTTAGTGGGTATGGCTGCGTCCACTCACCATCTTAACGGACGCAGCGAGCCCCACATACCCGTGGTAGGAATCCCCGTCCTCCACAGGATGCGGCAAGAAGCATTTCTCGGCGAAAAAAAAAAAAACTATTACTAGGTATATACTATTTTTTGGTCGTGAAATTATATTTTGTTTTAGCGGCGTCACCCAGATGTTATTTTATAATTTGAGGTTTTGATTAAGTCAGATTATCATTAAACTCTAACGAACAATACAATGAAGCTATATTCTGAATGCCAACATAATCCATTAAAATATTATAATGCACATTTCTGCAGGAACAAACACAACCATTGGGCGCCATTACAAAGGCGGGCATAAAAACTGCACACGCGCATAATACGATTATTTATTGCACTTTGTTTCCCAGAACGTGAAGGTGCAGAATGATAGCTTAGTGGTGTGCTGTGATAGTGCATCGATATCGATAAATGGGAAAAATAATATTTTAAACTTTAGATTCTGATGAGAATAAAAAATGTATCATTAGTGAATTTTGTTCACAACACAATATTCTATCGAATTATGATTCTTTATGTCTATATTATTATCTATCATAAATTTGCCTTAAAACTTGTTGAGACTTGGGGTTTATGAAAATGTATCGGTCGAACAATGAAACATATTTATTCTTTTATTTTTAATCTTTTATTTAACATAAAGATACACAATCAAGTCGTCACTGTCGCTGATTGACTGAATATCAAGCATGTGACTAGAGGACTACTATCATATTTAGTATTTACTAAGTATTGGCCGTTAGTCTCCTACTTCTTTGTACAATCACCTTTGGCAACAATAACATTTTTTATAAATTCTAAAACTGAGTCACCATCACGCAAACAATCGTCATCGCGCTTTATCGATAATATATATAAGTTATACACGGACGCCGCGCGTCGGTCGGACAGTCATTACAGCCCTATTAGCGCATCAAAGGGCGCCGCGTTTATCGGACCAACGACCCGGAGCTTATTTATAATGAAAACCATTCATTATTTAACGATATGTTGTAATTACAGATAGCGAACGATAAGACGCACAGATAAAAATATTTTGATGACTTCATACATTTGATCAATTTATGTTTGCATTCGTGTTCCCTGTACAAGAAATTAATTGGATTTAGGAATGAAAAGTTTCTTGAAAATATGCTGTCGCTTAACAGTTTATTTTGATAATTCTTAATTCCAACATAACTTTCCTATAATGCATAAAAAAGTAAGGTTATAATAAGCTTTTTAGGTTAATCGTAAAAGAACAAAAAAGGTTACGCCATAAAAGGCATCGTATGCACATTCAAAGCATGTTGAACTTATAAATTTAAAAAAAAAACGCTATCAGGCGGATGACAGCGCGCCCCCGTACACTTGTCAATTACTTGCCCGCCAGTGAAGCCTGAATAGCGGCCTTTTTGTACAAAACCCCGGGCACAATCGACCACCTAAATACTTTAAAAGGTACGGAGAAGAATAATTTGAAAATCAAAATGCTTGATTTTGTTGTAAGCCATACAAAAAAATGGCGCAACGAATTTTGATTCTAAATTATTATTGACGTTAGTACTTAGTATTTACATTCAAAGAGGCTGCAAAAGTTTGCCTCTACATATTTTAGTGCATAATATTTAATTAATACAGTAATTAGGTATAAATAATTAAAAATGTTTTGATGCATGTAGACATGTCCTTTTGATAGACGGCCCCATGTGTTTAAAACAAACAGATAAGAAATAGAAAGTACTAGGCGCCGTATCTGATAACACAAGTAGGACACTTTGTTTTGAAGTCATCAAGGAATTTGAATCACCACGCACACAGTCACATACAGCTGGTAGGTAAAAACATATGTTTTTGATGTGTGGGTAGGTAGAAAAAAATGGTAAGAGGCAGAAGAAGTGATTTAGATTTGCCTCTTGAATAATTTTCAATAGTATTATTATTATTATATTTCAAATAATATACTTAATACTATTTTCGTGGTTCTGTGGTCGCAAAAAAATCTATTTTGATGCGATAAAAGTAGCGTACGTCACAGTCCAAAGCATAAACTATTACCAGACTAGATTTCATCGAATTCCGTTAGTAGTTTTTCGTCCAACCATACTTATTATAGTTCGTCCCTGATAAATTTAACCTAAAGGTAAACAAACCGAAAACATCGAAATATTCACTTATTGTGCACACTTATCAACACACAGGTATATTAAAGGATCATAATACTTCATTATCCAATACATTTTATAACAATTAAACAATGAATATGTTCAAACATCAAATGAAAATCTTTCACAGAAAAAATACGCCATTTTGACACTGCCGATTGTAGAATATAAGCATATAGTCTATGGATTCAAAGCAAACATTAATAATTTTATTAATATTGGCCAAATGGCATCACTGACTAATCTATGGCTGTGTCATAGACAGGGCCCTGATTACGTAACTTCTGTGGCTTTCCCGACCGTCGACATCAACTGTCATTGTGACGTTAAATCTTTTTAAAACACGATTTAAAAAGTAAATATGTCATAATTTTGACGTTTTAACTTTTTAAATCGTGTTTTAAAAAGATGTAACGTCACAATGGCAGTTGATCTCGAGAGACGGGAAAGCGACCGGAGTTAGGTAATCAGGGGCCAGGTTTGTTTACGTTTGGGTTAAATTTATCTCGGACGTACTATAGAAATATTTACAATTATAATTAGTAAGGATTATGTTTTCTGACCAATCAACTCGATTCCTCTGAAAACAAGGTTCTTAAGCTTAAACTAAACCAAATTCAATTTTGAGTTAAGACAATACTGAGGTACTCAACTCAGCTTACCTACATTCTAGAACATACTAAATCACTAACTATAAGAAGACATACAGTAGCAATGTTAATAATTTTATTAGGACACTTAAAAGATTTAAGTTAAATCATTTAACAGAAGGTACTTTGCTGTTTCATAAGATCAGTTGTTTGAGGAGCTCAAGATAAGCTAGGTTTGTTTGTGTTTAACAATAATCATGAAATTATTTTACGTTTTGAGTGAGTAAGACATTAGATTCCTTTTAGATTTCATAAGAATAGGTAGATAGATCGCACCACACTTCTAGGCGAAGTTTAGATCTTAGACATCCATTCACCTCTTATTTCTTATTATTATACTCTAGAGTAAATAATAATATATTATATTTGTCTAATGGTGCGTTTCAATAACCTATCTACATATAAGAAAATATCACTTTAAAAGCGATTTTCAACATAATATAACATCTTCAGCTTTCTGTAAATTGATAGACTGATTTTGTGATTGGGAAAAACTTTGTAAAAATTTCAGTCCAAATCTAAATTATTTTATTTCCAAATGAATGTTAACAAAGTTTTCTTCAACCAAAATATTACTTATATTAGGAACTTGGCACTTGGCAATCGATCGAGACAATCGAGTTGGGAACGATGAAACATAATAATTAATAAAAGATTCGCTTTTTGACTAATGAACTAAAAGTTGCTCTCCTCATCTCTTTTAGGCTGTAATTTTTTTTATATCTTCAGAGCTGGACATAAGTCTTTAGCTTTGTGGAGCCGCTATCGATGGCACGGTCAATTAAGTCCACCTGCGTCGGTATAGGAATGTACGGGAATGAATGGTCCACGGACATCGGACCACGATAGCGCGTCTAATTCATAATGGCGAGTGACCACACTGTGGCTAGGACAATTTTTTTATTGTATGTTTTGTTGTTAGCAAAATACTTGGTATCCAGCTCAAAATGAATTAAAAAAGCTAGGACGATGAGATTATCTTTTACTTTGTAAGTTTTCAAACAATTTAGTTTTTACACTTTAAATAAAATTTACTAATATTAATTAATACTGGTCCAAAGCATAATATTAATTATAGAAGCTGACTGCTGTCCTTTACTAAAATTTACTGTGAAATGATTGTAAATAATCATTGTAGTAACAGATAATTCAACATGAAATTTTATTTAATTAATTTGTATCAATTAAGCTTAATAATTACCAGCTAATGATTTTAAATTGGATTTGGTAGCGAAAACTACAGGTGGTTAGTATACATAACGGCATTTCAAAACATTTAATGATATATATTTAAAAAAAAATGAATATCAACATTTTTCATCAGTGTGGGAAACCTACATGAATTTGATTGGATGAGGCAATTACGCAAGTTGAGCTTTATAGCGTAAAGAATAAGGTACATTTTACCTTATCGTACCATTAGCTTGTATTTTACATCTTATTACCATGGGATAGAATTCACATTGGACCCGTGTAATTGTTAATGATAGTGCATACGGTATCTTTTAATGCCGGAGAACGGTGATGAACTTTCTCGTACAAAATCTGAACTATAGTTTATAGATGTTATAATAAAAAATGATTCGAGATTACGTAACTGCTAGAAGTTTGAGTGTATTTCATACATATGGATTATTAAAGTAGGTATTTATTAGATATTTAATTATGACAGTAATTTTGAAACATAATTTTAATTACAACAACCTGAAAAATGATTTTTGGACTAAAGACGAAATATATTGTTAAGGGCTGATTTTTAAATAGTCAAATAACTTCTACCCGAGGAATAAATCTGTGCCTTTGACAGATTTTTTATGAAACAAATGTCAAAGTCACATCACGCATGTTTATACGACAGATAAAAGTTATCTCGCTATTGAAAAAGCAGCCCTAAATTAGGTACTGGGCAATAAAATAAATTAACATTTATTCAACAATACGGACATAACACTACACAATGAGAAAAACATGTTATTATTACATAATACATAAGTATACCAAGACATCATTTAAAAAAACATGAATCAAGAAAAAGCAATCAACTTTTGGTGCAATTGATAACATAATCTTATCTACTTACTACTTAGTAGTCTATTCTCATTAATAGTGAAATTTAACCTTACCAATTTACCATGAACCAAGAGTATTATTGGTCCATGAATTTACCTAGCCACAAAGTAGATATATATCCTAGCGAATGAAAATTGTATAGGCGCTGTGAGTTGTCATAATTTTCATTCTAAGGGCCGATTTTTCAAACGTCAGATAACTTTTTCTGTTGAATAAACATGTGACTTTGACATTTGTTCCATACAAAATCTGTCAAAGTCACATTTTTATTCCTTAGATAAAAGTTATCTGACGATTGAAAAATCGGCCCTAAGTCTCATTCGATAACTTTCAATCAATGTTTTATTTTTCACCTACAAAATGTCGACCATCTATTATCGCTCGTGTATGGCATTGTATGGCGTAGATCCGACGAATTTTTAAAGGAAATTATATCTTCCGCAAGGCAACCTAGCTCTTAGATCTAGCACAATCTACATTTGCAAATAATTGAAAATGCGTATCGTAATAACTAAATAACTAAAGTTATCGAACAAATAAAGTTGGCCTTAGCATATCGCGGCTAATCCTTCGCAACGGTCCACCAGTTGAAATACAAACACTAAACCATTCTATAAATACCAACAGTATTTGCTTCCGTAGGGCTGTCAACGTCGATCTACATATTATAGTAAGTTTTCGACCTTTACTTTATCGTCCTAGCTTTTTTAATTTATTTGGAGCTGGATACCAAATCTTTTGCTCAAAACAAAACATACAATAAAAAATATTATCTAGCCACAGTGTGGCCAGGCCACTCGCCATTATGAATTAGACGCGCTATCGTGGTTCACCGCTTCCATGTACACTCGATGATGAAAACACAGAACTATGCTTTTTTTTAAAAGTTTAAATGATGTTTCGTTTAAATTATAAATTCTCTACCAAAGGTTCTCTACGAAAGTTAACCTTATACTGTCGTTGATAAGGTTAACTTTCCTATGTAACACACATTTAGGACGTGGATTTGAATATTCCTATGTAATAATGTTTATCTACTAAGTATATTACAATATACATATTTCTAAATATTATACTAACGTAACGCGAGCGCAAAGTATAATTCTTCGGGAGCCCTATATTGTTGGCGATATAAGTCGGCCTTTCTTTCCCGTTGTCGCCTTATCTGGTATTGGAGACTATACATTGGTTGCATCAAACCAACTTGACCCAACAACAACCAGGAGGAGTTATTATAAGAACAATACTGTCTTATCACGGGCAAATTCACAGGAAAAAAATAGTAAAACTGTCATGTGACAGCCCTATAGAACAAACGTCGGCACTTTAATCTCAATTCGCGCGCGCTGTGTAAACAACAGCTCGACGTACTTTGATGCGCCGCCGCCGATTTGATCGTAGATTACAGATATGATGTTACTGACATACAGTTTACTCTGTACATATGTACGGCGGGTGTACTTATGCGACATAAGATCGCAATATAGATAGTTGTTCTAGGTATGTTTAGCCGACAACGTTGAAACCGAATGTGGGTAATAATTCCTTTTTTACAAACCGGCGCTTTGGTCCTTGCCACAGAGGTATCTAAAATAGAAAACTAAATTAAAATTCCCGACTGAGAGTGTAACATTCCTATCACACCTACCAAACGATCTGATTACCTTGAAGACCTGAACCGATTTCCACCAAACACAGCTAAGAACACTTCCGACTGTCATAGAAGCATTAGGTTTTGTTGTTATCAGTAAGTACTAACAACAAGAGAGTGAATGTTAAATTGGTACATAAAATGCAGATTGGGCGTTATCAATTGTTTTTTATCACTTCTAAATAACGGCCTAAAATACATGTTCCTACTTCCTGCCCGGTGCCACGCGCACTCATTACCTACTATACGTATTCATGCGGAACGAGCAGAGCCCTTTTGATGTGAAGTGCTTCATGACCTATATAGATATACACATTAAACATCCTCAACCCATCTTTAGGGCGTGTTTCACCAAGCAATGTTAAAGTTAACGCCATGTTAAAATGCCATGCCATCTCATTCATTGACAGGAAATACGAGAGGGATAACATGATATTTAACATGGCGTTACCTTTAACATTGCTTGGTGAAACACGCCCTAAATGTCTATCTATATATCCTATCGACTCAAAGAGTTACCTATTCAGTACATACATACCTACAGAATAATCTGATTTCCATTACAATGGTATCTATTAAGTAAAATTGTGAATATCTGGCATATAAGGAAATATTTTTTATTTATAAAAAATAATATTTCCGTTAATTCTATAAAATACAATTCTTTACGAAGTACATCACGGTTTTGGTAAACTAACACTCAGGTTTAGGTATATATGTATATTACTTTATACTTAGCGATTCTATAATCTAAGATAAATATCTAATCTAAGATAAAACCTATAACAGGAAAATACTACATTAGCTCACTGCACAGCTAAAAAGTAGCCTACCCGTAAATAAACCGAACATATTTAATATTTAAAAACATTATGTAGCTTTTTACGATTTCTGCCTAAGATACATAGTACAGTCGGCTGCACTAACATCATTTAAAACTACAATTTTTATTATTTTAAAATATGGGATGTTTTTCATTTTGCCCGTGTTAGTTTATATTATTTATATTTACAATATTACGGTCATTCTCCAGTTCGGCGTTATTTGCCTAATTACCGTAACCGTTTTTTTTCTACTAATCTGGATTAAGCACACTGAAATATAAAACTAATGAAAGATACAAATACAATAATTAATGAGGCATGCAACAGTTTATTATAGTTCTTGAGATAATGAGACTTAAAAATTGTATGGGTACGGTAGTTAGACAAATGTAATATTTAATGTTACGGTAATTAGAAAGTATTATTTATTATATCTAAAAGATGATATAAAACTCTGATTAATAAGTTCTACATAATATAATGTAATTATAACTATTTTCGCAAATAATATTTATTTAAACAATAAGTAGGATCTACCTAAAAAAAAAAAAATGTTTTAAAAACTTATAACCCGACTTCGGAAAAAACAAGAAAACAAATTCAATTTGAAATCC
Organism: Celastrina argiolus; assembly: GCA_905187575.2. Lineage (NCBI taxonomy): Eukaryota > Metazoa > Arthropoda > Insecta > Lepidoptera > Lycaenidae > Celastrina > Celastrina argiolus. The sequence continues at coordinate 13,686,439 of LR994595.1, read as the reverse complement.
AGAAATGTATAGGTACAAAAATGGTCAAGGTAGGGCCGTGGTCGGACCTGCTAGCAAAATCGATTGATATCAATTGCTTGATAGGTACATCAATTGCGCATTTAATTTCGCATTGCAAGTAGATCTGGTTTTGAGGAACTCCAAATGACTTGGTGGACTTTCATTGTGCCCTTATACTACCACTGGAACCCTTGAACCCTTATAAAACGTATTCATTTTTCATACAACGGTAATTAGAAAAATACGGTAATTAGTATACGGTAATTAGAAAAAGTTAGAATTTCTTAAAAATTTTAAAAACAAATAAAGTTAGCAAAAACTGTCTTGAGACAACATACGTAGGCCAAAGTACTGTCTAGATTTATATGGTCAACTTAGTTCTATTTTAAATTTTAAATATTTAAATAAGAACAACGGTAATTAGAAAAGTCTATTACCAAAGCTACGGTAATTATATACTTACGTGCTTCACTGGCGGCACACAAACATTAACGACCTGCGATTGCTGTCGGGCCGTAGTACAAACGGAGGTGTCGCGACACGTGCGGCAGTGATGTGCCAAATCCTGTTGCTTTGGAGTGTGGACCCAAGAACAGTGTGGGTTACGGTAATTAGAACATTCGTTGGGACACGCTATTATTTCATGATCATTATTTATAGACTGGACCTATTGAGTCGTTTTTTTTTATGCGATACACGATCCTTTGTATTGTTTAGAAAGTTAATTGGATTAAAGTAAATATGTACGTAAAAAAAATTACAAGCTAGTTTTCAGATCAAGTTGATGTCGGGACACGTTACGGTAATTAGAAAAAAGTGCTTTTTCAACGCAACTTAAAATAATTTAGTCTTAATCACTTAAAGCAGGAGCCTATATTTTTGTTTACAGCTAGATACGGATGCTATCTATCAAATAAAAAGAAAACATAGATGATTATGACAATAATACAGAGTAGACAAGCCCGGGACACGTAAAAATTTATTACCGGAGAATGGCCGATTACTAATATATAACGATATTGACATCGTTTAGTTTTGATCATATTATAGTTTGAGGGTAGACAATAAAAACCGATGAAAGTAGTATTTGAAATATATACGTTCGCGTGAATCGCAGTTATACCTATTACACTAAAGAATATAATCGATATTCTAATGTATGTGTGATTTTTAAATAACCGTCAATAATAATACCCGTCAACATATCACCTCTATTATTTATAGAATTCATTATTGTACTTATTGCAATGTAATGAAATTTTGACCAGCCTTTTCTGAAACACAAAATTAACGTTTAGGTACATTGTAATGAAGTAAACAATGTTTACATATTATTGAAATTTGTCGCGTATTCATAATTATGAATTTAAGTGTGTGTACCTACTATTCACTGAAATACTGCTGTTTACTTCATTATGAAAATAATGTATTCATAATTTTGAAACACTTTGCTGGTTACATCGCTTTGAATGCAATAAGGTGACGATATTTTTGAAAAATTACACGTAAGACATATTTTTGCAAATTCGTAGATGTATCCATGTTAGTGCAGCCGACTGTACATAATATAAGGTTTTTCATCCTCTACATAAGCAGTGCCAAATTACATATTCCTCAGTTCGCAAAATTGTCGTCTATACTCCACGTGTTAAGAACTTTACTTATCAGTAAATCTTCAAAGATCTCCGCCGCCTTGTCAATGTTGCGGTGTCGGTCGGTGCTTTGTGATAAGATAGCGGGAGACCCCTATCAATTCTACTTGTGTGTTAATGTTAAATAATACATGATTATTATGTAATAATGTGTGTTCAATTATTACTTGGGTCCTCGCCACAGAGTAGATAACTAAAATAAGAGCTGGAAGAGACTGCTATATGCAGTAAGACCGCCATTTTGTACAATTTCTTTTTATGGCGTGATGATTAATGTTTTTTTTATGTACAAATTAAATAATTTTCTATTCTATTTTTAACCCCTACGCAAAAATTATGGGGTGTTAATTTTGACGTGTTTTTAATGCGTTTTTTTTGTTTGAAAGGTATATCAGTAGTTCTATCCCTTTAGCCCCCGGTTTTAGAAAAGCTGATCAAATCGTTGATCAGCTGACAGTTAAGTTAACAAGCTATTCTCATCGCTCATTGGTGAACGTAGCGAGGGAGCGAAGTTGTTGCGAGTGAGTCACCAATGGGCATTAATAATGGTTTGTCAACTCAAATGTTAGCTGATCCAAGATTTGATCAAACTTTCAGAAACCGGGGTAAGTTTTGATCTCTAGGAAATAACTTCTAAGCTTTCGTAAAACCTTTCACTTTAAATTGTCAAAAAACTTATTTTATTTTAATAGCCCATACTAGCCCGAATAAGTACATGAATTATTTACATATTATAATTTACAGTCTTTAGAGTTATTTTTCACAAATCGGATCATTAGATTATTCGCCAGTCGCCACGGAGAACAAACATACATACAACTGACAAAATCATCTCCGTTTTCACTTCGCCGTTGTAAAGTAAAAAAAAATGAAGCCAATCAAAGATGGCGACCGCGACCCCGAATTGCACAAAAACTCCCGCCATGAACGGAGCGACAATGGCAAGGACGCGACAGTTTTTTGCGCACGAGCAACGGATCAAGGCATCGCTCTGATGAATTATTTTTAGGGTGACCAGTTTAATACTTGTTGCTTTGGCTGCTGGAACTAGATATTAAATCAAAATATGGGAATAGGACCAAATAAATGAAATAAAAAAAAAAATGAAAAATAAAATAAAAAATCGCCGCATATATAATGACATTCAAAATCACAATTCCAAGGACATAGATAAAGAGTATCTATTATATTAAAATAACAAAACATCTACTTATTATTGTTTATTAGTAACTGTAGTAAGTAGGAAACATCGTAATTCCTATTTTCTACCCATACAATATGGGTAATGGGTAAGGGTTTAAGATAAAATTTGGACCAGTAGTTTAGCTGCTGCGTGGGAACATACATACATGCATACATACATTTATACATACATATTACATACGTAGACTGCCAAAATCATTACTCTTAATATAAGTCGGGTAAAAATAGATGTTATTGAAGCAAGTCATATCTACGTTTTGATACCTACAAATATTTGAAAACACACAGTAGCCAAATCAACTTAAACTCTTACCAAAACCACTTTTTGTCTGGTTAGTCATTATCTGAACTAAATCCTGTTAGAGATCACTCCCCGTTAGTTTTTACGTCGCCCTTCGACAATAGTCAGCAAACGCCGATGTTTGCGTTCCAAAATGGCGTTGATGAGTTAAGGCGAAGTTGAAGACTAGTTTTTCTGGGATTTCTAATTATCTGGCCAATCGTTGATGGCGCAATTTTAGACGTTGAAGATGCAAGGTCCCAATTTTACCAACACGTGTTACAGGGTTAACCCTTCATTAAATATCATATTATCCCTCTCGTATTTCCTGTCAATGAATGAGATAGCATGGTCTTTTAACTAGCCGTTAACATTGACAAGCGTTGTTGAAATAGGGACTAAACGTTTCAAGTATCAATGTTAGCCAATTGTACAGCACGATCTGTCAGTGATAGTTATGTGGATCAATAGCAAAACTTCTAGAAATTAGCTTTCTACCAATGCCAAATAACTGCATATCTACGTTTTCTTTCCTAAATCTTATACCTATACTTACGACATTTTAACCTATTTAAAAATAAATATATATTATGTGAATAGCTCCACGATTCGTCGAAAATGTATTATTTTTAATTGGTCGGTGAAATGAAACTAAATAAAAATAAATGTACAAAACATGTGAAGCTTAAAATTCTTCAAACGTGGAACATCCCTTTAAGACTCAGTCATGCGCGCAGTCTTTTGAAGTTCACATCGCATGCGTTGATTTTAAACAAACGCCGATGGTTCGAATTTGGTCTCTTTCTTCGAGTAGTGAGGTTCATAATTCGTTGGATCTTTAAATGGCCGTGTTTGTATACTTTAAAACGTTGTCCATTGACTATTCCGAGTACTTAGTATTATTTATTTGCTCGGATAAACATGATATTGAGCCGAATTGGATGGTATTGTTTGTCAAACTCAAATACCATAAGCCCATTGAGCACATTCCTTTGGAGGTATCGAGTAGCGGCGAATGTTATTCTTTTGTACCTAATCCGAGGGGCCCCGTCTTTGAGAAGCGGATAGGAGATTATCTGTGTATTTCCGATTTTTTGCGATGTTTGAAATTGCCTTTCTATTACGAGGGAATTGGAGACGGCAGAACGAATTGCTCGGGGCGTATCGCTTTTTGCAACATAACAAAAGAATAAAAGTTTTAATAAAAGTAGTCGTATCAGGATCTTGTCAATCGAAACTGCCACTCCGACAACGGCAATAATCCTCGATACTTCTTGCGTTCTCTCGCCCGATAAAAATGCAGTAATCTAATCATTAATGGTTTTTTTTTTCTTTTTCCAGATGTCGGCATTCTCGGGCCTGCTGGCGAGCGAGTGCTCCCCGCACGCGCGGTTTCTGCTGTGCTCGGCCTTCGCCCCTCTGTGCAGCGCGCAGGTGGCGGGCAGCGTGAGCGCCTGCCGCGCGCTGTGCGAGCGCGTAGTCACCGACTGCCGCGCCCAGCTGCGGCTGCTGTCCTCACCGCTCGACTGTGCCGCCTTCCCGCAGCGGCCCGGCCGCCGCCTTTGCATGCGGCCCCCCGACGCCGGCGAGCCCGAACCCGATCCCGCGCCGCCGCCGCGCTGGCCCTTCGAGCCGCGCGCCTGCCCGCCCGGTCGCGCGCGCTCGCCCGGCGGCGCGTGCTGGCCGGCGTGCGGGCAGCCCGCGCGCTACTCCGCCGCCGACAAGCGCGCCGCCGAGCTGTGGACCACCGGGCTAGCCTGGCTCGCGCTGCTGAGCACGGCGCTGGCGCTGCTGACGTTCTGCGCGGAGCCGGCGCGCTACCGCTACCCCGAGCGGCCGGCGGTGTGGCTGGCGGCCTGCAACGCGGTCCTGGCGCTGGCGCACGTGGCGCGCGGCTGGCTCGGGGCCGAGGCGGTGTCGTGCGCGGGCGCGACGCTGGCGGTGGACGGGCTGGCGGCGCCGGCGTGCTCGGCGTACTTCGCGGTGACGTACTACTGCACGCTGGCGGCGGACGCGTGGCTTGCGGGCGCGGGCGTGGCGTGGTACCTGACGGCGGCGTGCGAGTGGTCGACGGAGGCGCTGGAGCGCGCGGCGGCGTACCTGCACGCGGCGGCGTGGGGCTGGGCGGGCGCGTGGACGGCGGCGGCGCTGGCGCTGCGGCGCGTGGCGGCGGACGAGCTGACGGGCGCGTGCGGCGTGGCGGACGCGGCGGCGGCGGCGCTGGAGGGCGTGCCGCGCGGCGCGCTGCTGCTGGCGGCGGCAGCGCTGGCGGCGGGCGCGGCGCCGGGCATCGTGCGCGTGCGGCGCGCGCTGGGCCCGCGCGGGGCGAGGCGGGTGGGTCGTCTGGCGGCGCGCGCGGCGGCGGCGGGGCTGCTGTACCTGGTGCTGGCGGCGCTGGCGGTGGGGTTCCGCGTGTGGGAGGCGCGCACGCGCGAGGCACAAGGCAGCGTGGCGCTGCTGGCGGCGCTGGAGTCTGGGGAAGCCGAGGAGAGCGCCGGCGCGGGTGCTGCGGCGTCGGCGTGCCTGCGGCTGGCGGGGGGCGTGGCGGCGGGCGCGTGGGCGTGGTCGCGCAAGTCCGCGGCGGTGTGGCGGCGGGTGCTCTGCCCCCCGCGCAAGGCACCCTGCTGCGCGCCCCCGCTGCTGGCGCCGCCTCACCCCTACTACAAGAGACCGCTCCACGTGTCTAGAGTGTAGTGTCCGGGACCTTCTGTGAAGAAAGTGACCTCTGCCTTCTGTGAAGGCTCTCTCGAAGTGTACAAATATTGTAAATAGCGTTTATTGTTAGTACAATTATATTGATTAACTATTTTTAGATGAATATACTGTTGATTTTATATTTCTGCTGTTTCTTTTTTTACCTTGAAGCCACTGGAATATACAATTTTGAAAAACAATAACGAAGTAGATCCCACGGGAACTTTAAAATAGACAAATTTCCCTATTGCCATTAGACAGCAGATGGCGTTGGCTCAAAAAGATCAGACGACGAGATCACCCCTTTTTTAAAGATATTGTTCACTATTGCTATTGGTCATTAGATAGCATTTGCTTATTTAATAAATAAGTAGTTTATAAAATTCTTATGTTGAGATGGAATAACAATACGAAACAACATTTTTTGAAAACATTTTATTAATAAAAATCTAAACATACAGACGCGATATATCTCTATACAAAATAAACATTAATTACACAATTTACATTAACTAGTCCCAATTGTTAGTAATCCTGGTAATGTCACGTATAACTTACAAGTTAATACTTCACGCCAAAGTTTAGAGCCAAAATGACGATATAAACTCATTTAAATCATGAAAAACGCACCCGAACATTAAAAGTTGTAATTCCTTATTTCGCATTGTTTATAAAAACAAGCCTAAGCTGCGCCATCTATTTGGTGATCGTGGAAACAGCATTTCATTGAAAATCATATCGCCGGTAGATGGCGTAATTTTATACTAACCACTATGTGTAACACAAGTGTATAAAATTTTAATAATACGAGTAATGAAAACCGTAGAAAATCTTCAAAGACATGGCTATAAAAGTTATGTCATTGGTATTAACAATTATTAAGTCCAGCTTTCGTTATTATACATATGATATTAAATCATTTAGGCTCCACCTTTAGAGGTAGCTTGTTACAGTGTTTATTGGAATGTCTTATTAGTGACTATAAAGGGACATCCAGAGGCCTTATTCACGTAAATAACTTTATTAGAAAATGGATTCCAAAGTTATCATGTTGCATTCGCGCGATAAATCATTCGAACATATATTTACCTTGGAATTAAACCGACATTTAATAAAATTACTTACGTTTATTGGGGTTCTGACTCTTGATTAGAAAGCCTCGAGAAAAATATACCGCTCTCGCTCTAGCACAGAGTTTTCTCGAGAGAGACAACTTCTCGAGACATCGCCTTGAGACCAAATGCCGTATAAGAACAGTGAAGAACAGTATTTTTCTGGCTAATATTTACATTAACATCAATTTTAACTATTTTTTTGTCCTAATACTAAGATATTATGTACAATGTACACGTGGAACAAGTGCAGTACAAATTATGACTATTAAACTGTTGTAGTAGTATAATTAAACTGTTTCAGAACAAAACAACACTACACTACCTTTGTATACTTTGAATAGGGTAAACAATTTGTTAGCTGTCAAAAAATCCTATTCATAACTTCATTACATAAATATTAAGAATAAGTATAAAATAAAATATATAAAATGCAGAAAAATAAAAATAAATATAAAAAACAAGTAAATTTCCTGGCATATACATATTAGTTGAAATCGAATACTGTCAATATATTATGCACGAATTTTTCAGAATTTTATATACTTTTAACATAAAATTATATTAACTATTTTCATAACGTTTAAAACATATAATTGAATTCAAATGGTACTTAAATTAAATTTAAATATATTTAACCAAAACATTAAAGTATGACACTATTGAATAGGCCGAAACTTAAACATTATTATAAGTTAGTTTAAAGACAAGAACAAAATTTAAATAATAAGCCTACTCTCAAATCAAATTAAAATTGGAACTGCGTTTGAATTTAACAGTTCGTCACGTCACTAGCGCCAAATACATTTGATATCGAGTGTCGATTTTATGGAACTATTCCAATCAAATATAATCGGTATTGTTCTCGATAGTAGCACGTGACTAGCGCATTAGATTTGAATTAGTATTGGTTTGGAATCAAAATTAGTTTCGAGAGTAAGCAAATGAAAAACGCAGATTGTAGTTAAAGATTATTTATGTAGTGAATTCTGCACGGTTTTTCACTATTGATCTTTAAATTATACGAAGTGATTTTGTAATCCGTCTTTTACACATTTTACACCATCGTGCCTCTTGCAATGAAATGAACTTTTACGAGGGTTTATTGTAGTTCATTTTACTTTTCAAAGCCATTTTTAATATGCACACACAAAAATCACATTTGGATTACCGCCCACTTTTTGTCCTTTTCTTACAACTGTGAAATATCTTCTGTCCTCGTTTTACTTTCCTGAACCATCTATCCTTGTCTTACAACCACGTGCTCCTACATCGATCTGGCAGCTATCCCTCCTGCGTCGACATCAATGCCTCAAACGCCTCCGAGCCCTGGTCTTGCATATTGGACCCGAAGTAAGTAGCAAAGTTGAATATACTGGAGTCCTGTCGAACGTTGTCCGTCGAGCCAAATTGAGCTTTGTTACTACTGTGCATAGGGGTCACGTTGGCGCTGTAGGACTTCTGAGGCAGCAACGGCTTTGGTTCCAGGTCTTTGATGTTGTAGGGGTTGGATATGTACTCGTCGTATATTTCATTGGAGCGGTCTTCTGTCTTCTGCGTCTCCTCGGCTCTGTATATTTGTGGCTGTTGAGTCTGTATTGATATTTGCGTCGATATCATCTGAAATTCAAAGAAAAATATCACAATAAGGCATAAGACACAATCGAGAATCAAATCAGTTCAATCTCAACGGTTTTTGGTATCTTATTTTGTGGATTGCTAACAACTAACCAGGATAAAGAAAATCGTTATACCGTAACCTTTTGTACTCCCGACCATATCAATCGACTGAGAATCAAAATAAACAAACGTCAATTTCTTGCGAAGTACGCGGTACTATCGAATCTGAATGAAAACCGTATCAGTTTAGAGAGTAAGGCCCCAGATCTTTAATTATTTATGAACGATTTTTTGTTGCAAGAGACAAATATAGCTCACAGAAAGATTTTTTTAGTAATACCTGTTGTGCCCTTTGGGTATAGATTCCTAAAAAGAACACAAATATGATCACAAGCAAACCAGAGACCACTTGGAAATAGATATGTCGCAGTCATCTAATTGAATCAGCTTTTGATTAAATATCTAGCACGTTAATTGAATGACGACATTTAATTGGTCGACTAGGCCGAACGTTGATTGTCAAGCGTCACTCAACGTCCAACTAGTTAGCGGACTGTAAAAAAGCCCTTTAAAAAGAGCGGACGTAAAATCAGTCAGGTTATTAAAATTTAGTTCATTTTTCTCCGCAGTGGCGCTAGTTGTCACCAAAACAAATATGGCGGCAAACAGCTCGCAAAGATACTAAAGGACGTTCAGTCACGAAGCTGAACGTTACATTAAACAACTTGACGAGTTGTCCTTTAGTCATTCAATTATATAATTAAGCTGCTGATTCAACCTACCTCATTCAATGGCTGTAGTAGAACAGACGAAGTTAGCCCCGACTGGTCGTACAGCGGGTTCCGTATCGGCACCATCCCACTCACGGGCCCGGCGGGGATAGACCCAGGCGTGGGACTCGTGGGCTTAACAGGTATGGGTGCGACTATTCCCGCGGGAGCTTGTGGGGTGAGCACATGGGGCGGGCTGGGAATCTGGGACGGTGGGGGGATTTGGGCGGAATTGGGAATTGCTTGTGGTCTGGGTATTAGTTGGGCGGTGGGGTGATTGGGAACTTGTGGGTTAGTAGGAACTTGTTGTGGGTTAGTGGGAATTGGTTGGGTGGTGGGAGCTTGTTGGGAAGTGGGAATTTGCTGGGGAATTGGAACCTGTTGGGGAATTGGAACCTGTTCGGGAATTGGAACTTGTTGGGGAATTGGAACCTGTTGGGGAATTGGAACCTGTTGGGGAATTGGAACTTGTTGGGGAATTGGAACCTGTTGGGAAATCGGAATCTGTTGGGATGTAGGAATCTGAGGCATAGTGGGCACCGTCAAGGGTGATTGGGCTACTGTCCCCACTAGTATGTTGGGGGACTGTGCTGTAGGCCTCTGGGGAATGGGTTGGTTTTGGTGTAGGATGGTGGGGTTGTTTGGTGGTACGATGGTGGGGAGCATGGGTATGGACGGTTGCAAGTGACTGGACAAAGCCTGTGGCGGTCTGTTGTCGTTCACTGTAACGAGAAATAAACCGAAGACATGAATTGATGAAGGTGAGATTGATTGAGAAGGTGTGTATTTTGCTACATAAAATTATGATTTTGAAAAAATTAAGTTCAAACAACAAAAAAAAATTTTTTTTGTGTTTGACAAAAAAATTTATTTAAAAAATACATTTCCAAAATAAGGAAAGGTCGTATAATCGTATCTCAAAGTTATAGTGACTGCTCTTTTTACACCCTGTATAACATTACACTGCGACCAATAGGAGCGAAGCGGCAGTGAGAAATGTTGCAAAAACGGGGAAAAATTATTCACATTTGAAGACTTTCGTTGAGTGCGCTGCATAAACAGTTTAAGTGACTCAAAAATATATATATGAAAGAATTATTCATTTTTAAAAAATCATAATAACAAAAACCAACGTGAGCAATCAAAAGATAATCGCGATAGTGTTTCCGACAACCACGCGAACGAAGTCGCGGGCACAGCTAGTTTAAAACATGGCGCTTGTTGTAAAAGATGTTGAAAGAAGCTCTGTGTATGACATAAGGAGTGAAGTTTGCCGCAGATCGATGACCACGAAGTTAGCGCGAGCGTCAACAGTTACTTTTATTGCGGCTAGAGAGACAACTCACCATCAGGAAATAGCTCCTGCTTGAGATTGGGCAGGAATTCCCCGATGATGTCCCACGTGAGGTACCACAGGTCGTTGTACTCGTCACCGGTCGTGAAGATCTGAAATGTCAAATATAATTAATAATAAAACGTGCACATACTAATTGGAGGATGTTCACTAATCTATATTTTCAGCATTAACACTGCTGAAAATAAATAATATAACTGAAAACAATACAACGATAAGTTATGTAGTTATCAAAATATACTTGTTTCAAATTCTCGGCGGGATGACGTCATTTTCCAACACTTTAGTCTTAAAAAACTTGAAATGTCTGAAAATTCATTAATACTATTTTTGTTTTATTATGTTTCAATAAAATAAAAACTAGTGCATTAAAACCACGAGTGAAAAAACAACTACGATGGACGTATCGTAATTATTTTAATATTTTTATAGTTTTCAAAATTTATCATTTCAAATTCTCGACGCCATGACGTCATCCAACGTCTGCTTAAAGCCGCGCTATTTATTAGAATTCAAATTTCTGTATATTATTTAATTAGATATTTTTCACTGAAAATAATATGGTATTTGTACAGATACAAACCCTACTGGGACTCTCCATTGACTCAAACTTGGATGATTTAGAAATTTTCGGACAGAATAGGAAACTTTTACTCAAATCAATGTTGCTTTCGTTAAATCTGTATTTCATCGGATTAAATACGATTAGCGTTTTGATCGGATTAAATACGATTAGTGTTTATTTGTTTTCAGAGATGGAAGTTTCCGAATGCGCTCGGAATCGGCAAACGTGTTCGGACTAAACATGGGCGCCAAGCACAATTTGCCGGCGACGGCGCGCCGACAGGTCATGGTCGGCGCGACGGCGCCACACTGGCGTGGCAATAGTCATCGTCAGCAGGTTCTGCGGCGCAAAATTCATACAAATCTTACAGCAACGACACCACGAGATCTTCGACGCATATGTAAACGTACTAGTAGTCCTGTTCGCGCAACAGATACAGTAAACAGCCACTTAACGTGCTAGTAGTAGGAATTCTCAGCATTTTCAAAGGGAAAAAACGCCACAAGAACCGTTCGGCGCGCCGAGCTAGATTCCCGGCGGCGGCGGCCGGCGGTCCAAACTCGGCGCGGCGTACCCGGCGCGGCGCCCATGTCTAGTTCGGGCCCCGGACTCTGACTGTTAATTATAAATTACCTTAACGGAGTGCATGACCAGCAGCATGTTCTTCAGCGACTCGGCGGCGGCCTCCCGCAGCGGCTCGTGCGGCGCCGCGAGCGGGCCGGCCTGCGCGCGCGCCACCCGCGCCCACAGCGCCGCGAACGAGCCCGCGTCGCCGCCGGTGGACGACAGCGCGCCCACGTGCTGCAGGAACACCTGCGGACGGATGTAGTATAGCTTTATTACAAGTAAATAATGAGTCTTCTTCGTACGGGAAAAATGAAAACCCGCGCGAAGAGAACATTTTGATGCGGTAAAAAGTCTCCAGCATGTAAACTACTACCCTGCCGCCCTTATCATAAACAACGCAATCGACATTTTTGGCGAAAATGAGTTTTTAGTATATTTGGAGTCATCGCAACGAGATCTACCGGGATTAATCACTCGATTTTTAATAGCTGTTATACTTTTCAAACTAAATATGTTAAACAAAATATGTGGATCAATTCCAAACTAATAACTAGTTTGAAATGAACTAAATACGTAAATATAATATCGCACATGCAAAGTCCATATTGAAAGGCACTAAACAAAACATAAATATTCCTATTAGTTTCATAGACAACAGAATATAGAAAAAACTTTGATCGCGCTTTACTCGAAAGTAACCTCAAAGCAAGTGCGTTGTTTATGATAAGGACGGCTGTACCATAATCAATGTCATCAAAATTCGTTGCGTAGTTTTCTCGTGAACCCTTTACACACAAATATCCACACATACTTTCGCATGTCTAATATTGGTAATTTGAATCTCGCGTGAATTAAAAACTTCGTCAGAGTTTTGACCTAAAAAAAGAATTTATTTACGACTATTACAACAGAATTAATAATCAATCTTAATTACTAAATCCTAAGTTTATATAAACCAAATATGCTAACTTAACATAGTGTCAGCTGTTCTACTCAAGAAGAACAAAGCTTATAGTAGTAGGGTTATCACTCTTAACTCGTGCCTATAGTCTGGTCGCTCCAAGGAGTCCAACCACGGCTGCAGTACAGTACCTTGCAAGTGAGCGTGTGGGCGCGCGCAGCGGCGTCGGCCCGCGCAGGCGGCGCCGCCAGCAGCGGCAGCAGCACGCGCTCGACGCACGCGCGCCAGCCCGCGCCGCCCAGCGCGCTCAGCCCGGGCGCCAGGAGAGCGCGCTGCAGGTACGCGATGCCGCTGTTCGCCACCTGGGAACACGACAGAAACATATTAAAAACAGCATAACTCACTGCTGACATCTTGCGGCCTCCAACTAGTCCGGGCACGTGATTCTTCGGTCCCATTTTTAAACCCCGACGCAAAAACGACGAGGTGTTATAAGTTTGACGTGTCCGTGTAAAACGCAAATCAACGTTGCTTTCATTATGTTAGCTACGGTGCCACAGACAGCTGTGGCACCGTAGCTCCCAAACGGATGATCCGATTTTAATGCGTTTTTTTTGTTTGAAAGGTATATCATCAGTCGAGAGTGTTCTTCGTATGTTTGGTGGATATCGGTTGAGGTCTTCAAGGTCATCAGGTCGTTTTTATGTGTGATAGGAATGTTACACGCTAAGTTGGGGTTTTTTTTTTTATTTAGTTTTATTTCAATATATTGTTGATATTGTTTTAGATCTACTATATACCTGTTCCTATTTTGTTCAATGGATTTTTTATATATTCGAGAGATTATTCAAATGTTAAACACAGTCACATTTTGCGTCTTAATTAGTTGCAAGCGTTTAAAAAATTATTAACACTTGGTAATAAATATTAAACTATACACAAAATGCTAGTAATATGATAAAAAGTAAAGTTCACGGTGCTTAGTGATTAATTTTTCTAAGCCATCACGCATAGCATATTTCCTTTTATTTAATTTCGGAAATTTACAAACAATTTTTTATTCTATTATATAAACCACGAGTCTAATTTTTTTTAACATAAAAAGTAAAAAACGTACTACAACAGTTATATACAACAGGAACGCAGTATTCGAATTCTCGAGAATACCAAAAGCTATACACAAATTTATAAATAAATCTTTTTATGTACTATTTCTTAACGCTCCTGTAGATCTGACTCTGAAGTCTACACGTACCTGTTTCCTCTTGTCAGTACAAAACTCCGCGATTCCCTTCAGCAGCGGCTCCCAAGCCACCTCCCATAAGTCGTATTCTTCCGCGCCTGAAACACACATACATTTAACAGAACAGAAGGGTTAAAAAAATATATTTTCGTTCAATATTTTTTTCTGAAGGCAAAACCCTACAACGTCGTGTTAACGAATATTGTTCGCAGAGTCTACATAGTGAGGATGCTCCGGGGTCGGAGCGAAACGCGCGTCGAGTATTACAACCTGCTTGGTGGTGTGGGGCTTGCATCGATCGTGTTAACATTATTGCTTGTGTGGTGGTGGTGTTTTCACGTTTCAGATATTTGTCATGCCGTGTGCAAGTTTGCAAATGCAAATGGCCCAAATGTAGCGATCAAGATTCCATTATACATACGGGTATAGATGGTAAATAAAATCATAAAGCCCGGAAGTTTATTCCAGCTTTTTTAATGAATACCTTTTTGAAACCATTAATTACCTTGATTCTGATCAGCCTCGTCCCTCCACCACTTGAATATCTGCGCGGTGCGGCTGTGCAGGGTGTGCATCAGGTCCAGAAGCTGAAATTATTATTTACATTATATTCGTACATGACCACGCAAACTATTAATAAAGAGTCAGAGTGTTTTGTCCCTACCCTAGGCCTTACAAGTTTGAATTACCTTTTTTGCCGCATCGAATTATAATATAATAATATCTATAGACGCTTCACACCACGCCAATCTGGCCCTCCGAAAAACTAGTGTTATAGGTACCAGACAACGGAAATATATATTTAATACTTTTATACTATACACAAATTTAAGATTTTGTTATATTAATACACAAATTTTATACACATCCATGTCCCAGGAACATTGAAAACTTTTTTGTTCCCTCGGCGGGACTCGAACCCGCAACCGTTCAGTCGAGCACCGACGCGCCGAACCACTGCGCTACGGAGGTCGTCCATATTTAGTTGTTCCAACGTGGGAATTGAACCAGCTCGAGTCGAGTGCTCTACACCACTGGACCGCGGAGGCGTGGAGCCACCCTACCTGAATGCTGACCATGTGCGAGGAGTCCAGCTCCTCGTCGCTGGAGTCGTCGTAGCCGCGTCTGCGGGCCGAGCTCGGCCGGGACTTGCGGCCGTCGCGGGACTTGCTGGACTTGCCTGCAAACAATCAATCACTGATTTATTTACAGGGCTGTTATAATTTATGACATCTATACTAATATTATAAAGCGCAAGTTTTATTTTATTTTATTTTTAAGGAAAACTTACAGCTAGCACAGATTTAGCAACATACAAACAAAACTATGGCTAATAACAAGTTTTCACGAATAAAAATATCATAATATATAAAAAATTTAACAGTACAGTAGACATTGATCAGACGAGCAGAAAGTAAGGGGAAATAACTTAAAAAGAACTTATCATTAACTATATTATTGTTAGTAAAGAAATAATATTATTAAAAATACCAATTGTATAAACTTATTAGCAACTAGCTGACCCTTGCCCACTTCGTTGAGCATAAAAAGAGTTTATGATGAAATTCAACTAAAAAAAAAACAACGTGGAACCCGCAACGCGGGAACCCGGAACCCGCAACGCGGGAACCCGGAACCCGCAACGCGGGAACCCGGAACCCGCAACGCGGGAACCCGGAACCCGCAACACGGGAACCCGCAACGCGGAACCCGCAACGTGAAAACCCTGAACCCGCAACGCGGGAACCCTGAACCCGCTACGCGGGAACGCTGAACCCGCAACGCGGGAACCCTGAACCCGCAACGCGGGAACCCGGAACCCGCAACGCGGGAACCCGGAACCCGCAACGCGGGAACCCGGAACCCGCAACGCGGGAACCCGGAACCCGCAACGCGGAACCCGCAACGCGGAACCCGCAACGCGGAACCCGCAACGTGAGAACCCTGAACCCGCAACTCGGGAACCCGGAACCCGCAACGCGGGAACCCGGAACCCGCAACGCGGGAACCCGGAACCCGGAACCCGCAACGCGGGAACCCGGAACCCGCAACGCGGGAACCCGGAACCCGGAACCCGCAACGCGGGAACCCGGAACCCGCAACGCGGGAACCCGGAACCCGCAACGCGGGAACCCAGAACTCGCAACGCGGAACCCGCAGCATGGGAACCCGAAACCCGCAACGCGGAACCCGCAACGCGGAACCCGCAACGCGGAACCCGCAACGCGGAACCCGCAACGCGGAACCCGCAACGCGGAACCCGCAACGCGGAACCCGCAACGCGGAACCCGCAACGCGGAACCCGCAACGCGGAACCCGCAACGCGGAACCCGCAACGCGGAACCCGCAACGCGGAACCCGCAGCATGGGAACCCGAAACCCGCAACGCGGAACCCGGAACTTGCAACACGGGAACCCACAACGCGTAATCCAAACGCAGAACCCGCAACGTTCACGGAAACGCTGACAAAATATGGAATAAATAGTATCCTTTGTCCGTCTACTTGCTCTAAGCTACTTCCTCACCAATTTTCAGCCATATCGATAAAGCCGTTCTTGAGTTATAAATAATTTAACTTACACGACTTACTTTTATACATATAGATGTATAGATTACTCCTACTAACATAAGCTAAGCCCGGTGAATGTCAGAGTCGGTCCAGCCAATCCGGTGATCATTAGTTAGATGACGACGATGATGATGATGAAAAGTAGCCTAAATTAATCCTTATAACTTTAGCTATCTACCAGTGAAAGTCTCGTTAAAATCGGTCCAGCCGTTCCAGAGATTAGCCGGAGCAAAGAGAGACGCTGACAGACATTTTTTTTTTAAATTACATTTTCGTTTTCAGTAAATATCGTTGCCAATGCAAAAAAAAAGCAGAAGATATCGTTTAAAATGTCATAATATGCATTTAGAAAAACGTTGCTAATTGAAAGTTACATACTGACACTTCAATTTTATTTATTTGTATAGATGTATAGATTTGGAAAACTTCTCCAATCTTGGCGTTTTCACTGACGCGGTGCGGGGCGCATAGGAACTTAGTGGTTCCCAAGCGGAGTGGAGCAGAGATTTCGAGCATAGTGATTGGTCAATTCGGGTACCGCAAGCTTCTGTCCGCCTCGCCCCGCGTCAATGGAAACGCAGCCAAACGTCTATAACGTCTACCGGTCGCCATGGTAACGGCGTTGTTTACAAATGGAAAACAAAAATTAGGAAATGCTATACATACCGTATTTATATCAGCTTAAACTATTTGGATTCATGTTTTTGTTAATCCTAATAATTTTATTACTCCAAATAGTTTAAGCTAATATAAAAACGGTATTTATAGCATTTCATAATTTTTATTTTCCATTTGTAAATAATGATGTTGCCATGACAGCCGTGTCATATAAACTGCCAACGACGTGAATCGATCGAGCCCAGGTTCAAACCCCGCGTGACCATCACGTATTTTCTTCTTTTTTCTAATTTTCTGCTTATTTTTTTCAACATTTTCTTTCATAATAACCTTTTCGTAACAATAACGAACATACCGTAAAAAAAATTTGCGAAATTGGTCAAGCCGTTGTCGAAGCGCATACGATGTAAGAAATTTTGTAGGTCGTTTTTTTACACTTTGGGCTACATTTTTGGGGTTTTAGTAAGGAACCCTACTTTTTTTAAACATATAATATAGCCTATGTTCAGCGCAAGGAATGTAGCTTTCCAACGGTGAAAGAATTTTTCATATTGGTTCAGTGGTTTCAGAGCCTATTCCATTCAAACAAACAAACAAACAAACAAACAAACAAACAAACAATCAAACATTACCTCTTTATAATATTAGTATAGATTAACATTAAAGAAGTAGTCTGTGCTTATTTTTTAAAGTTATATTTGTATTGAACAAATCTATGTCAGTACTTCGAGACGCTGCATTGTGTGCTCTACTAGCTCTAGCTAGTTTGTTTGTTTAAACGCGCTAATCTCAGAAACATCTGGTCCGATTTTAATTTTTTTTGTAGGATAGTCCATTTATAGAGGAAGGCTATATAACATTACGGTACGACCAATAGGAGCGAAGCGTCAGTGGGAAATGTTGCAAAAACGGGGAACATTATTCACATTTGAAGACTTTCGTTGCGTGCGCTGCATAAACGGTTTAAGTCAATCAAAAACCACGCTAACAAAGTCGCGCACAGCTAGTATTTCATAAAACTTGGACAACATTTGTGTCCTGCGAGGAATGGAAATGTGTTATCAGTAAATACTTGTGGGACTGGATAGTCAGAGTCTCGCACACCGATGTCGGTGTCGGTGAGCGGTTTCGTTGGAACCAGGCCAGCCAGCTATTACGTCTGTCTAGGAGTCATTTTATAATGCCCAAATATGTAAGTTATACACAATGACACTCTCATAGGAGGACATCATGATGATGACGGCGTAACGTGAGCAACGTCGCGGATGACCAGCGTCAGGGAGAATAAACATGATCATCATCATCATCAGCACTCACCGGACGCGAGCGAGGCCTTGGCCAACAGGCGCAGGCAGCGCACGACGGCGGCGCAGTTGTGCGGCGTGACGTGCGCCACGTCGCGGATGACCAGCGCCAGGGCTTCGGTGCAGCGCGCGAGGGCGGAGCCCCGGTGAGGGCGCAGCCACACCGCGTCGATCGCCTGCTCCACCGTTTCTAGATCGGCGTCCGAGTCGTTCTTCACCTGTGATAAACAGAATAAACCAAATTTTTATTTATTTATTCCCGACGTTGTAAGACGAGAATGGATGAAATGGATAAGAAATTTCTAATACAGATATGGATATTAAATTATTTCGGATTATCCGTTCGTTTCGGATGATGTCGGTTACGGATATAACATTTTTACAGTAGCAAAACTTTAATTTCGGATTCGGTTACGCTTATTTTTTAATATCGGATATCCGACAGTTTCGGTTACGGTTACGGAGCTACGCTAAATGATCGCGATTTGGTATGTCATTTAGCGTAGCTTATGTCAAATCCCATACATTTTGTTATCGAACTTTGTAAGCGATAATTAGCGATGGCATCTTGAGTAGGGCCCCCTGTTGTAAGAAATGTCGCGCATTCACAGCTGAACCGATTTTCATTGAACATAATATTGTGTGTGTTTTTATATATTATGTCCACGTGATGCGATTTCATTTGAGACGCCACTTGAGTATATTTACAGAAAATTGAATATATTCTTCCCCAATTTCACCTTTTTTATTTACTTATTATTGCAAAACAAATTGTCAAGAAAAGACAATTTGTTTTGCAATAATAAGTAAATAATACAGTTTTGCATAGTTAAGAGCAGCAGCACAATTATTGCTAATAATTGTTTCGCATTCTGGCAATTTAATTTTAATTTAATTGTTAATACAAATAAACGAAAAAATCATGACTTTCATATTTTTAGTCTACTTTCCAAAAATAACAAGTTGGAAAAACCAAGACTAATTCCCGAGAAAGACATTAATCCAATCGTAATTTTAATCAGATAATCTTCGAATTGGTGTTTTACGTCAAACTACCTATCGCTCATAATTATCTTCGAGTAAGGAATTAATTTATAATTTTTTCGTCATTGAATGTAATCGATGTAATGGTCAAGTGCGAGTCGGTACCTAAAATATTTTGCTACTGTAAAAATATAATATCCGTAACCGACATAGTCCGAAACAAACGGATAATCCGAAATAATTTAATATCCATTGATTATTACTGCAGCACCACACGAACATAACACAATAAATTCCTTATTATATAATTCGTGCTGTCTAAAGCTGTTTCTGTAGTGATCAGTATCAAAATATAATCTGTGTTCACTAGGTCTTACAGTTAAAGCTTTAAACAGGGGTTTAAAGCTTTAACTTGCTGTTGCTTGCTCTGCTTCATTAAATTAGTAATAACACGCAAACAAAAAAAAAATACATTATCATTTCGTCGCTTCACCTTCACAAATCTATAAATACTCATACAATACTATAACTTCAACTCAGCAGAGTAAAAAACTAAATGATTTTAGATTTGATTATGACATGGATTTTTATTTAAATTAGGTTCAGTAAAGTATTATATCTAGCTTAAGTATTAACCTAAAGTATATAAAAGTTAAGTATTATTTATCAGCGGCCGCCGATTTAGATATAAATTTTTGCCTTTGAGATCTTCGCCAATGAGAGTTGAGCCTAAGATTCTATGTCTATTTATATCATTTATCTATTGTCTTAAAACTGGTATATATTGTATAATACACGTATGTATTCTTATTCTCGTACACATTATTATTTACATTTATATACAGGGTGTAAAAAGAGCAGTCACTATAACTTTGGGATATGATTATAGGACCTTGACTGATTCTAGAAATGAATTTTTTCATTATTAGATTTAAGAAACAAAAAAAATTTTTTTGCAATTTATTATTTTAGTTGCAAGGCTGAACTGTTTGGAACAACGCTCTGGATTAAATTCTTAAATTTTTGCCCTAGTACGTAATGAACGTCTTACACGTGCTATTGACCTCCCAGCGTAATCGGCTGATCGCTGTGTTGTGCACGTTGTACATTGCCTATTGAAAATTTTTAAAACAGTGGATTAAAAGCAAACGACTAGTACCAATGGATATATCTCTTGCCTGGTTATTACCCCACGAAGTTATAGTGACTGCTCTTTTTACACCCTGTATTATCTGAGTCGGCAGCCGCCCTGCGCGGGTCCACGCGCGGAACGCCGAGCCCAGCGTGTGCGCCAGGGGATGAAATGGATAGGAAATTTCAGATACGGATACGGATATTAAAGTATTTCGGATTATCCGTTTGTTTCGGATAATTTAGGTTACGGATATTACATTTACAGTAGCAAAACTTTAATTTCGGATTCGGTTACGGTTATGGATATTTTTTAATATCGTAAATCCGATAGTTTCGGTTACGATTACAGAGCTCCCTAACATCCCAGCAGGGCAATCACGCTAAAAAACTTTAGCTGAAACGCAACCGAAACGTGAACGTTACTCGACTTTATGACGTATTTGGTATCACGCTATCCTTTTGACAGCTAGGTGAGACGTAGCTGGACCGTAGTTGTAACTCAAACGCTGTCAAACAAAAAGTTCATACGGAGCTAGTTTAACTCGCACGCAGCTCGAACGTTTGAAACAAAGTGATCGTTTAAAAGTTAAGTTTTTAAATCTAAATTGTGTAAAGGACCAAAAATATTCAGCTGGATTGGAAACGAAACGCAGCTGAAACACAAACGAAACTTAGTTGAACCTCAAATGAAACTTTGTACAATAGCGCGATTGGCCTGCTGGTGTGCATGGCCTCTTCATAATATTATAGCTGCCTTCTCTGTGCGGTATGTGCCCGATGCCAACAGCTGTTTAACGATAGGCATAATAGAGTAAGATCCAAGAGCAATCAGACGTAACTTATTTTCACACGGATGAAACCTGAAGTTTTCAGTAGCGTCTCGTGTGCCTTGAATACCTACACGCTTTGTGAAACTTGCTGAGTGACACCTGGACAGGTACCATTTGAGAAAGGTAAAGGAAAGAAATAAGAACTATTTGACTTAAATTCACATGGGTGATTTTTATATATATCATGTAGAATATTATTTTAAAGTAATATCATAAGTGTCAGACACTTTTAATGGACCAGAGCTTTTGTCAGACGCTTTTAAACTACCCAAAAAATAAATGAACTTTACTTATTTTTACATGTCTGATTTTTTAATATGTTATTGAAGTATTTATTTAAAAGTTATATTTAATGAGTCAGACAAATTAGAGTGACCAAACATTCCCTAAGACAAAAATTATTCAGCCAGAAGTATGAGGGCGAGAGCACTATGCATGCTCTTCAGAGTGAGTGAGACGTCCATAATAACTCGGTTATAACTTATAAGTCACGCGACGTAATACAGCGTTGCGGCACGGTCGTCCCCGGTACCACAGATAATTTTATGTATTGATTTGTAATATATTTTCACTATGTTTTTTTTGTGTTTATCTTTTCATTGTGTAGTGTAATGTGCGTTTTGTGGAATAAATGTTTATTATTATTATTAAGAGATAGAGATACTCACAAATATCCATCCCTGTGCCTGGGGAGAGTTGGACAGTTCACTCTCCGAGGAGACGCTGGTGGGTCGCCTCTCAAACTCATCTTCTGAACCCTCGGAGCGGCTGGACGCGGCTGTGGACAAGAAAATTATTACATTATACTTCCTTAGATATAATAATAAAACAAAGTCTGTCTGTATGTTCGCGATAAACTCAAGGACTACTGCACCGAGCTTCATGCCGTTTCCAGCAATGGATGGAGCGGTTTTCCAGGAAGGTTTCAGTGTATTTTGGACCCGGTAGGTGGCGCCAGCAGTTTGTCAAGGCACGAACTTCGCTGCGTTAGCTAGTTGTATATAGAAAACATTCTAGAATTTATGTTATGTCCCCTTTTCAGGGACTTTTTTACACGGTGCAGTGCGCCTCGATATCGAAATTGAATTTGTAAATAATTCGTATCTATGATTAGATACGAATTATTTTTATATTCTGATTAAATGTACTGATTCAGATAATGTACTTGCCACGATATATAACAGTGTTGTAAATAGTGATTGAGATACTTAATTTATTGATATAATAAAATTAGGACTGAATTTTTATGTGCTACGTTCGAAAAAATGTAAAACTAATTTTAATAGAGAAAGTTTTAATAAAAAATCGTCGTACTATACTATTGCCAGTCTATAATTCTGCCGTCCTTTAAAAAACAACGCACTTTGTTTTGTAGTCTCTATGAAACAAATAGGAATATTCCAAATATTTTTATTTTGTTTAAGTGCCTTTCAATGTTGACTTCGTATATGCGATATAATATGTACATATTTAGTTAATTTATGATATTTTTACGATGGTTATGACTAGTCATTAGTTCGGAATGGATCCACATATTTTGTTTATGATTCATAAAATTACGAAAAATATAGCAGCTATTAAAAATTGAGTGACTGATCCTGGTAGATCTCGTTGCGGTAATTCCGAATATACTATGAACTCATTTTCGCCAAAACTGTCGATTGCGTTGTTTATGTTAAGGGCGGCTCGGAATCAGAATTTTGCTACACCTTCGTCCATTCTTGTCTTCAATTCTTACAAAATATTGATGTATCACGCGAAAAATACTGAAAGAATTTCAATGAAACTCGACCTCCACGTCGAGAGCAAGCTCTGCACCACTAGACCACGGCGGCGTTATATAGCTATGTATGTATATCTTTGAAATACATTAATAAAAAACATTAATTATAATGCTCCGAATGCACCAGGTTTTTTATTTACTAATGTTTCGAATTTACTAATGAATTTAAAAAAATATAATAAAATTGATAAGAATTTGGATGAATCACAAGCTACATTATTTTAACGCAAGCATTATTTTACAGCGTTCTTCTGAGAGACCATGCTCACTACGCAAACACGACCACTACGTAACCTACTGTAATAATGCAAGTTCAATGTATATGTGTATGTAGTATGTCAACAAAATATGAAGTCGTCTCTACACATGCCTACGACGTAGCACCGCGTAGAGGCTAAATAGAGGCTGCGTAGAACTTCTACAAGTAGCTACGAATGTCTACATAAGAGAAGATCTACCAACGGCAAATACTCTGGGCCAGCCATTTCTCCATTTGCGCCAGTGTGGGTTAAATTAATGGCTCAGTTAACCCCGAGTTATTAGGCGCAAGTAGGCCTTAAAGAGGTATTTTGCATTTAACTGTAATTTGGCTCCAGGATATATAATTGAGCCAAACACTGAGACGATAATTCCATCCTTGCCATCCTTGACGGTTCGCCAAGAAGTGACAGCCTGAGAATTGGAAGTCTCCAAACTTTAATTTTTATTTTAGTATTCGCCGTTAGAAAGGCAGATTTTACTAACAGCTCGATTAATGACCTATATAATATAAGATGTGTAACTGCCAAACTTTTGCTACTATAAAACATAGGTTATAGAATACTTTTTTTTTCAAGGGAAATGCATTACGCGGGCCCCAGGGAGGGTCCCCGAGGGGTATGTGGAACTCCCGACTAAGCCGGTTTACCCACTAAAACCACTTGCGGATTGCCATCAGCCGTTAAGTGGGAGGAGTGTCCTGGATCTTTCAAAACACAGGCCACGCCTCCCCGATCGGCCGGTCTACCTCATAAGGAACCGGACTTCCTTCAAATTAAGAGAGCACTCCGGCAAAGGTTATTGAATCCTTACCTAACCTAACGTAAATCATTAGATTTTCTCATTCTATGTGATAAGATACCGTGCTTTCTTATCCATATGATCAGATAAACGTATCAGTTGAACGGAACTTGGAAGATGAAAACGTTATCGCAGGTCACTCCAACTCTTGAGCCTACTACCGGAGGATACACATCTGGTGTAAAAAGAATAGTCACTATAAATTTCGGAGGTCTAGAAATATTTTTTTTTTTAATATTTTTTTTTGCTTTTTCGTTATTCCTGTGTCAAAAAAATACGAAACGGAAAAAAGTTAAAAAAATATTTTTTTTAGTTTTTGACAAAAAAAAGTACATTTTCAGAATGACGAAAGGTAGTATAATCGTATCTCAAAGTTATAGTGACTGTTCTTTTTACACCCTGTACAACCAGGGACGCTTCCACACCGCGTCCGTCTGATCCCGTGCCAAGTTCCGCAGAACTTGCGCTACTGGTAGCAGACAGTGGAAATATATTTAACAATTTTTAAATGTACATATATTCACTATTATAATTATATCACACATATTTAATTATGTGATTTTATTAATTGATACAGTATAGTAGAGCACACCAAAAGGATAAAGCATCTATGATAGAGACGGAAGAACACATTAAGATATCAGAAGACCGAGACGATGTGAAAACAATTGACCTGATGAGGAGGCCAGAGAAAAAGATTGACCAGCCCAAGACCTGATCATGATTGTTCTTCCCAACAAAG
This sequence comes from Celastrina argiolus, assembly GCA_905187575.2. Lineage (NCBI taxonomy): Eukaryota > Metazoa > Arthropoda > Insecta > Lepidoptera > Lycaenidae > Celastrina > Celastrina argiolus. The sequence goes on along the minus strand of LR994595.1, from coordinate 13,661,454 downwards.
ATGGCCGCTATGGGTAATTATTGTTTAATTATAGACGAGAGACTTAAAGAGGATTGTAAGATCATGGCCTACCATCCCATACTTTGCAATTAAATAGATGTCCCTACTATTAACGTTCGTAAATTATAAAATGTAATATGCCAAATTAAGTACAAATATTGACATAAGCTTAATTCATATCACATTAAGCTTAATTCAACTCCTTTATTAAGAAGAAGATACGAAACGAAATTAGTAATTAGTATTTTCCAATAGTGGCACTAGATAGAAGAAATATTTATGTATTGGAAATCGAAGTAAACAAAAATAGCCAGTCGAATTGCCAGTATTAGGGTGATACCATTGTCTAGTACTAGGCCGTGTCTCTGTTACCTACTTTGTGATAATACCATCGCTAATAACCGGATTTGAGTGAAATAAAAAATAGAGTATAATAAAATATAGAGTAATAGCTAAGTGAGTACAGAATTTGGCGAATTTCTTTCCTTCCCAATTCAAAAATTGAAGTGAGAAAGGTCAAAGAACATTAATGTGGATAATGTCGATAAATCTTTTGGTCCATTTTCTTTTTAACCCTCGAAAAAACGACGAGGTGTTATAAGTTTGACGTGTCTGTGTAAATGCGTATGTGTCTGTCTGTGGCGTCGTAGCTCCCAAACTGATGACCCGATTTTAATGCGGTTTTTTTGTTTGAGTATTCTTATCTATGTTTGGTGGAAATCTATGTTAGGTGTGATAGGAATGTTACTCGCTAAGTCGGGGGGTTTTTTTAATTTTTAATTTAGTTTTTACCCCCTCTTCTCTTATTCGTAAAGGTAATGCATTGAGTACATGATAAGACGGTTAAGAATCTCTAATGTGTATCTCAGATTTTTACGTTTTTCTCTTTATGATGCAGGTACATTTAAAGTTTGGCTTGGCCTATTTAGGCACTTATCTCAAAATTTAGTATTTCACCATCTTCTTATAGGTATATAAAAATTAATTGTTGTTCGTTAGTATCGCTAAAACTCGAGAACGGCTAAACCGATTCGACTAGTTTTGGTCTTGAAATGTTCGTGGAAGTCCAGGGAAGGTTTAAACGGTTTCTATGCTTAACGAAGTGGGCACGGGTTAGTTAGTATTTTTTATAAAATTGTATCACTATTATATCTATCAAATATTATTCTCATAACGCCAGGCAAAGTAGAAAAGTTATATTTTATCGCAAAATAAGCAAAATTGTTCAAGGATTTTTCCTTTTTAAATTCACCACTTCCAATGTAACTTCTTATCTATTATTTTAATGACTATGAAATATAAAAATATACACAGACACTGAGAATTTAAGAAAATACTATTATTTTATAGAGAAGAGAGAGTGCTTCTGTGTATTGCGCACACACTTGGGCACTACAAAATAACTCCTGCATAGCGGGTCTCTTTTCAATTAAACCGGCCACCGTCACCGAGAGTCCGGTCACAGTGGCAGTCATATAGTAAAACACAAACTACTTGCACTTTTATTACATAGTCATCATCAGGTGTGTCGCTATGTCAAAACCGGTCGTGTATTTTAAGTAATAATTAATTAATCTAATATAACTAATAAAGTGGAAAAAAGTGCAAGTAGTTTGTGTTTCACTGTACAGCCTGACTGGTGAGACATGTGCAATACTTACGGAGAGTACTCGGTACTCGATTCCCACTATAGATATGTAATAAAATTAGGTACTTAATTTTTTACCTAATTTTCCTTTAAATAAATGAATCATGGATACTATGAAAATTACGCGGCTAGGCAAGTAGGCATGCCTATGTAGACATCAACGTAGGTCGTACGGGCGCGTACAGTACGCGCGGTGTCCATGCGTTGGGTAAATAATTATTCAAGTTTAAGCTACATTTACTCAGTGATTAATTGTTTTTTTTTTTTTCATCTCATATAATAGCCAAATATTTTTTATTGCTCATGTCTCACCAGTCACACTGTATAACATGAATTTCCACCAAGAACCTACAGTACATTCAATAACATATAGTTGCCGTCATTCGGATTTTGTATATTCGACTACCTCTAGCGCCTGCTCTAGTATGGACTTTGGACACGACTCTCGAACTTCGAACACAATCTTTATTTATATACCGAGTTACACGAACATTTGTGCGCTTTAGATAACAAAGATAAGAGTTTAGGGCGTGCAAAATTATTATGTTTAATGTTAAATTGTTTTATTATTATGATGATATAAATAACATTTTCAATAAATTTTCCCTAAAAATATTGTTCCAAGTCTTCAATCGAAAATGTTTCATTATTTAAAAGATACGAGTACGATAAGATTACTAGAACGTATAAAACTGATGAAATTTCTGGCCCGGCGTCTGTCATAGTCACGATGAAAGTTTTCCTGTTAGCCGCCGGTCTGTTCGTGGCTGTATCGGCCTTTGAGCCTATTGGCCTCAACTACCACGAGACCGTCGGTATACCGGAGGCCACTCGCATCAGGAATGTCGAAGCGGCTGTCAACGGCGCCAGGATCGTGGGAGGAATACCGTCCCAGCTCGGTGTCTTCCCGTACATGGTAAGTTCATTTGAACAGAACGTAAAACCTTTGTAAAATTTACAAGAACCCATTGGTTCAAAAAGGGAGGAAAAGCTCGCGGCAAACCTACATTCAAAAATCATTACTTTATTTATTATTAGCCTAAGCTGTCGCACTGCTGGGCAAAGCCCTCCCCAGTGTCCTCCAGGTATTTCTTTCCTGCGCCAGCCTGGCCACTTACATAATTATTATCAGTGATGGATGGATGATTTTGAATTGACGGCGTTGCGTCGTTTGTGTCCATATTTTCGTAATCTGTGGATATTATATATAGGTATTCATGATCATTCTTCGTTTGTCCTTAGGGAGGCTTAGTCATCACCTTAAACTCCGGATCCACTTCAGTATGCGGCTCTTCAATGCTCAGTAACACCAAGTTTCTGACAGCAGCTCACTGTTGGTTCGACGGCCAGAACCAGGGCAGTCAGTTGGTCGTGGTTGTTGGATCGACCACACTCTTCACCGGAGGCATCCGTGAGACGACCAACAACGTCGTTACGCACGAAGGCTACACCACTAACAACCGCAACAACGACATCGCTATTATCACCACCAACTTTATCGCTTACACTGGTAAGTTATCGAGTTTTAATATCCTTTCTTTTATTTTCCCATTTAATGAAGATTTAGAGTATTAAACCTTTATTATTGCCATAGACAACATCAACAGTATTGCCTTGGCTTCTGGCAGCAACAACTTTGCTGGCACCTGGGCTACTGCCGCCGGATACGGAAGAACCAGTGATAGTAAGTAATTTTTTATTATTAATACATTAATTGCGCATTTACAATATATACCCTATATTGCAAATCTTGCTAATGTGTGTATATGTCGCAGTCATCTGGTTGAATCTGCTATTTAATTGAATGACTAGCGCGTTCATTGAATCCTGTTTTTACTAACAATTTCAATGAATCCGAGACTAGGACAGCCATTTAATATTTTATATTTAAGCTTCAGAATTTCCGAATGAGTACTATTATAACGCACATTAGTAAATTAATCAAAAAATATATCAACACATTGCTATCTGTACAAGCTGTTTGACGCCATTTAGTCTTCAGGCTGATGATGATGATGATGATTATATTTTAACCGTCGTTAAGCATAGACTTATATGCACCACCGTTGCTACTTTAGCAATCGTGAAATGTTTGTGGAACACAAGACAACATCAGAATCATTTTTTTTCTTTTCGTTGGTTTCTAAAGTTGTTTCTTCTTAGGCGCTGGAATCTCCACCAACCAAGAATTGAGACACCTCAACCTGCAAGTCATCACCAACGAAATGTGCGCTTCTACTTTCGGCAGCACCGTGGTCACCGACACCACCCTTTGCACCAGCGGTGCTGGTGGTCAGAGCACTTGCGGTGGCGACTTCGGTGGCCCTCTTGTGACTAACGGAACCTTGGTAAGTATTCAGAAAGCTTATGATAGGCGATTTCATTGAACATATGGCATTTTTTCTTTCATATATGTTCAAATAATTAGCAGACCCACGTAATCCGTTGCTACTACCAACTTTAACGCCCGGTTTCTGAAAGGCTGATCAAATTGATCAATTGATCAAATCAGCTAATCTGAACGCTCATTGGTGAAAACAGTGACTGCGAAGTGATGTTCACCAATCAGCGTTCAGATTAGCTGATTTGACCAATTTATTTATATCAATATATATATATATTAGTAAGTCTACGTAAATCTCGCTGTCGACTATTTATTAATTTGACCATTTTCTGTACAGATCGGCGTCTCATCGTTCGCCTCAGCTTCCGGTTGCGAGCAAGGCCACCCATCCGGTTTCGTCAGAGTCTCCCCCTACAACGCCTGGATCACCTCTCACATTTAATTTTGTCATATATTTTGTAATAAATTAAATATTGATGTAAGGTTATTAATACTTTTTTTTATATACGAACCAATTCACCTTTGTACACTAAGTATATGAAAAATAGTCTAAATGCTTATTAAGTTGGAAATCAGGAGTTGATTGTACGAGCAGTAGTCTAGCCATGATTACTCAATTACCATTTGATTATGTTTTCGGTATTTATTTGTATAGTGCAAACCTATAAAACTATATAAATATACCGATAGATAATAATCAGCATCATAAAAAAGATAAACATTTGTACTATATAAAAATTCTAGCTCAAATTGGAAAATGAAAATTATAATTTAATCAAATTTTAAACAGTTTTATTGTTCCTTCACGTGTTACTTAGCAAGAGATTTTGTACCAATTAATATATTAATGGATGAATGTAATATGTAGCAAAGTTTTGATTTCGAGAAAATTGAGTTCTAACTTGCACTTAAACATTTTAGAATACGTCGTAACGTATTATAGTCGGAATTTTAATTCGATTCCAGATTTGACACATTCAGTGTTGCAACGTTATGACAAGTACTAAATAGTGACGTGCGAAATTATTCGATAAGGAAATGGAATATTTCGGGATCGATTCCTCTCGTTTATAGTAGTACATATATCTAAAAAAAGAGAAATAAAACAAATATATGTATTTTGGTAATATTTTATTTTATAAATTGTCGCCGTCATCGCTATCGCTGTCAATTTCTGTAACATGTTCTGTCTGTTATAAGCTAGCTGACCCGTGCCCACTTCGTTGAGCATAAAAATAGTTTATGACTAAAACAAACTAACGTTCGCGTTCTTTAGTTATAAATAGTGTAGGTACCTAACACGACTTTCTTTTATATATATTATAGTCTAGCTGACCCGTGCCCACTTCGTTGAGCGTGGAAACCGTGTAAACCTTCGCGGGACGAACGAATATTTCAAGACCAAAAATAGCCGAGTCAGCTGATCTCGAGTTTTAGCGAGACTAATGAACAGCAACATTGATTTTTATATAGCCTATGTTACTCAATGATAATGTAGCTATCTAATGAAAAAAGAATTTGATTAAAATCGGTCCAGTACTTTTTGAGTTAAGTCGTTACATACAAAAATACAAGTTATTCTTCTTTATAATATTATTAATGTAGATGTATAGAATACACCTACTAACATAAGCTGAGCCGGTGAATGCTCCGGTCAAAAACAGTCGGTCCAGTCGATTCGGAGATCATTAGTTTGATGACGATGATGATGATGAAAAGTAGCCTATGTTAATCCTAATAACTTTAGCTATCTACCAGTGAAAGTCTCGTCAATATCCCTCCAGCCGTTTCAGAGATTAGCCGGAACAAACAGACATGCGAACAGACAGACAGACAATTTTTTTTTAAATTGCATTGTCGTTTTCAGTATCCTTCATATGCACTTAGTAAAACATTGCTAATTGAAAGTTAGAAACAGACACTTCAATATAATTAAGGGCCGATTTTTCAATCGTCAGATAACTTTTATCTGTTGAATAAACATGTGACTTTGACATTTGTTCCATACAAAATCTGTCAAAGTCACATAATATTTATTCCTTACATAAAACTTAACTGACGATTGAAAAATCGGCCCTTATTTGTATAGATGTGTCTGATGTTGTCAATTAACATATTATCTAACCTACTCATTTTTTCCTCTTCTTTAACCACATGGGATATGCATTTAGACCATTACAATAAAGCAGTGATTACCAATTAATAAATAATTATTATGAATAATAATGTATTTATTTAAATAAAAATCAATAATTTAGTATTTAATTGGCACACCATTATTATAATTATTAACATAAATCGCGATTGTTTATCGATTTTTGTGTTCATCACTACACTAATAAATGTGGTATCATTATTTTACAAAATGACAGTAGCTAATGTCAAATGTGGAATCTAATTAAAATTCCGAGTATAGGTACATGAATTTAAAGATCGGTCTCTAGAATCAATGTATTTAATACGTTGCTACATATTCTAAAATGTTCAGGTGACAGTTTTAACTCAAATTTTCTCGATTAAAAATTTTACGACTCAACACCTTTATCTATTCATGTCTTTAATTATAACATGAAAATTAACACATTAAGCAAAAACTATTACGAGAAATGTTCGCGAACGTAGGAGTATGAAATTTGACACAGGAAGAGTCCAGTGCACTAACATTTTTTTAAAATAATGCTTTGAAATACATCCATCCTACTAATATTATAAACACTAAAGTTTGTAGGTGTTTTGATGAAACATGATATTATGGTTAATCCAGCATGTAAACTACTACTGTAGTTTACATGCTTTTTTGATGCTGATTAACACATAGGCTACATTTTACCGCAAATGATTGCGCCCTTAATTCACCAGGCTTAACTTCACTTACGCTACATTCCAGTTAAAACGTGATGCTTGGCCGTTTTATTTCGCACACGATTAATGAATTCGTATGAAATGTTCGTAACGCTAGCAAAACGGTCAAGAATCACGTTTTAACTGCAATATAGCGTAAATGAAGTTAAGCCTGGTGAAGTAAGGGCGCATAGATCAAGAATTTTGGTTCTACATGAGATCTAACCACTTTTTGATAGATTTTGATTAAGGTGTAGTGTAGAGCTTGGTTTTATACGATATCTGATAACTTTTTCACAGGGTAAGCTGTGTAGGCTCGTCTTGACAACATTTTTACATGAAAATGTTTTTGGTGGGATTTCATTTATTTTTGTAAGCTGGTTAATGGACTTTTTTTAATTTAAAGATAACCTATTTTGACCCCGGGCCTTTACTTACGGAAAATAGAACAGTCAGCGCCTTAGCCTAGTGACGCCTAGTGACGTCGACTGATGTCACAGTCAATATTATATCGTGTACTTAATAAACTTTCACCGCAATTTTTAAGAGGTAGAGGCGGATTTTCATTTAAATGTCTCGTCCATATTTCTTTATTTGTTATATTATTATATTATATATAAATATAAATTATAAAATATCTATACATTATTTTATTGCTGGAGTGAAACTTCTTATTTGTATATTCTATAATGCCGATACTAATAATTCGAGAATTTGAGAATTACTTATAAATACGAGGGAGATTGCCTTTAATAAAGCATGTTGATACTTATTAAAATAATACAGTAAGTCTATAATAATATTGTATGTAGACGACGGTCACCGCCATCTGTTAGTCACTAGAGGTACTAATTCTTGTACAGCTCTTATAAACTTATGCTAAGGGCATTAACACCTAAGTGCAACTTAGCATTTTTGAAGGAAAAAAATGTATTTATTTTTATTTTTGAAAAATAGCTATAAGGTTTTCTTTTGATTATGGCCATCTTTAAACGTCATGAGGTGACGTGTTAAAAATCATATTATTATTATGTTAATAGTCATAAGATTAAACACTAAAATTATTTATACATTGATCGTGTAATATTTTCGTTTATTGTTATCATTATAACGTAACCGTCTGATAAATGTGTTGATATGTGTATTTAGATGTTTCACAGTTCCAAACATAGATTGCGCTGTTAGATACCTAAATCGCGCTATCGAAGTGTCGAACGGTTTTTACATAAGATTCCCTCTAAACTCGATAATTACGTTATCGTAACATCAGCGCATAGATTAGAGTAATTTGTTAATAGAATTAGCGGGAGCTTATGCCGGACCGATTTCAAGTGATCGACGTAATATTTGTTTATAAACACTGATGACAACAAATTGCTACTTGCTGCCTATTAATTCTTACCTAATTTTTACTTACCAAATAAATAATACCTAATTTTAAATAAGTGGATAAAAAACTAATTTTCTCATAGATATATTTTTCATTTACAAAAAGTCGGTCACCGATTGGCGATTAATAATCGGAATAAAATAGAACATACTGATTGCAGTAGTGCAACGCACTCAAATAAATAAAGTCGGATAGAAATAATATGGAGCAAAAATCTGACCGATTATCGGTCCTACAAAAAGTAGGTCTTATTTTTTTTTATGTATTTGTATAATATTGTATAATATAATATTTCTTTTATGTATTAAAGATCATATCCGTATAATAAACATATTAAACATCCATTTTGTACCGTCCACCATGTTGGATTCAAAATGGCGGAATTTATATTTTAATAATTTTTTCGTTGGTTTTGTAGCAATAACAGCTTACATAAATAATATCAGCTTACTAAGACGTCAGGAAGTACCTTATGAATTTTGATGATCTATAAATGAGTCAGTGACGAAATCTGGGGTTTTTAGACATTGATAAAATCTAAAGTGTAATAGCTACAACATTCAAACTTTGTATGTTTCATGTTTTTACTGGTGTCATTATATGTTGAAATTTTCAACTATGTAGCATCATCCAAAGCAAAGTTATGAGAGTTCAAAAAAACGACGAAACCTTTCGAGAAAAGGTAGGTAGTGCCCTTGCGCTTCGCTTGGCTCGTCCGTTGGCACTCCCGTGCCCCCGTCAAGACGTATGTTATAGTATTTCATAAATAATATGTTTATACTTTAGTGTTGTACTCATAACGCTGCTGGTGTGCATCAGTCCTTCGACAGACAACTGGATCCACAGAACACCAGGGATCGTGGAATCGGTATTGTACTATGCCACGATCGTATACCTGAGTGGACTCCCATTCATCAGCTATTTTGCATTGCACACTCATCCACGTAGAATTATATATTGTATATTTATGTTAAGTTTTTTTTTTCTATTTTGCCGATACTTTGTGTTGTGAGTGTAATCATAATAATCATAATCACAATCTTATAAACTTCAACGGAGTTCACCCACAACAACAGCCCATACTAGAGAACCGAATGCACGTATCCGTAGTATGCGTACATTGCTGCTTCAGCTGATACTTCAAGGCGTAACATTTTTATTGCGTATACAAATTTATCAAGTTTGTCACATACAAGGTTTATGTGCTCCTTCCAGTCACAATGTTCATCTACCATTATGCCTAAAAATTTTGTAAAGTTTCCTCCACCTTAATGCCCTCGAAGGTAATATTCATTTCTTTTGGTCTTGTCCGATAGTCCCTAAATTGAATTATTTTAGTTTTTTGCAAATTGATTTGTAAATTATTGAATTTTACCCATAAAAGAATTTTGTCAAGAGTACTACATATTTTAGTTTCAAACGAGTCTACATTATTATACTTGATTAACGCAGTGGTGTCTGCAAAAATAATAACTTTTTGATCAGTCACGTTCGGGAGATCATTAATATATAGCAAAATTAGTAACGGACCTAGTATTCTGCCTTGCGGGACACCGAACTCATTATGTAAAAATATTGATTTCCGCTATTAATTCTAGAGATCTCAAATGCAAATGTGTTTGTCGAATAAATGTTTTTATTGTTATTATATTTAGGACGGGCATGTGCCAAGTATCCTGATTCATATTGTATGAAAAAGTTATGATTGTGGTGAATTAGTGAACGATGACGAAGGGTTCAGAAAACAACGAACTATGGAACTGGTATCAATGACGATGGACTTTTGCATTTGTATGTATGTATTTTTATGAAGGTCTATTGTTTTCAGTGCTGCGGTAAGGGTTTTCGGGATGACGCCGGTGGAAGAGATGATGATTGGTATGATTTTTACAGATTCCTGGCGTCACATTTGTTTTATTTCATCTGCATACCTCTATGCATTTTTGGATCTTCTCATTATGTTTTTGTTTTAGGTTTTTTGTGTTCGGGACGGCTATTTCTATAAGGTACGTGATTTTTTCAGGTTTTATTGTTATAGTTATGTCGGGTTTGTTACTCCAGATGGTGTTATCTGTAACTATGTCTCGGTCCCAGTAAAGTTTTGCGGTACTATTTTCCAGAACATTGCATGGTTTGTATTTGTAGTAAGGGTTTATTATTATTATTTATATTATTATTATATACTGCAAAATTTTAATGGTTCTAATAATCGTGTCTCTCCCAAAATAGCTGAAATTCATACACAATCTGTAACTACACCAAATTTCATCATTATAGGTGTCAGAGCCGAATAGACGGACAAGGACCTTTCTTGCAAATAAAGATATTATTTATTTATTTATTTAAGGAGCAATGTTATAAGCGTTCCTTGAGTACGAAGGATAGAGAAGCTAACATCGATAAAATATACATTGACAATGAACACGTGCGTTATCACATACACAATACATTATAATTATCCATCAATTTAAGATACATTTAAGTGATAAAGGGAAGTATAATCTATATTTTATACTAATATTGCAAAGGAGAAAGATTTGTTTGTTTGTTTATATTAAATAATCACCGAAACGACTCCAACAATTTTGTTGATGAAATTTGACTCAGGTAGAGACGCCATGGTCTACTCTATACAACGTGTAAAATAAATGAGTGACTATTTTTAAGGATGCGTATTATTTCGATTGCGTCCCTTTAAAAAAAATCCTGCCATAAATACCTAGTCCTGCCATTAATACTGATACAAAGAAAAATATATTTTTTTCTATTGCAACTAAAATTTATTTCTTTAACAGTGTGTTAGATTTATTCGTAAATAAAAAGGTATTTAAAATATGAAAAGTTTATTCAAAGTGGCCGCCGTTGGCTGCAATACAGTCCTTTAAACGTTGAGGCCAGATATCAATAGAAGCACGCACTCTTTCCATGGGAAAATTCCTTACTGCTGCATCGTATGGATTGCTTCAGGGACTCCAAATTGTCATGGCGTTTAGAGCAAGACATACTCTCTAAAACTGACCATAAATCGTAATCCAGCTGATTAAGATCGGGACTAGACGATGGCCAATCTTCAGCTCTTATGAAGCCCGAAACGTTCGTTTCCAACCAAGACTGCGTAGAGCGAGCTTTGTGAGCTGGTGCCGAGTCTTGTTGGAAGGACCATTCTTGGTTATCGAACATAGTTTTGTTAAGGGGTTTCACTACCTTCTCAATAATGGTATCTTGATACACTTGTGCCGACGTTTTGATACCTTTTTCACAAAAGTATGGCTCAGTCACTCCTTCAGGTATATAATAATATAATTTGTTTACAATTTTTGATAAATAACTAAACAAATTCAAGTTAAAAAATAACTAGAGCACAAAAATGTTTATATGCTGAAAGTGCTGCCAGTAATTAATATTATATATTAATGAAGACGTAAATGGATAAAGGTGTAAGGTGTTCGCAAATTTTTTTCCAAGGAATTGGAGTTTAAACTGTTACTTAAACATTTTAGGATATCTAGTACCGTATTAAGTACATTGATTCTAGATTAATGTACTTAATACTTTAGGTCTTATTCTAACACATAAAAGTGATAAATTGAACTCAATTATTTCGAAATCACTATTTTGCTTCTTAACATAGCACCTTCATCCTCATGTCTTCATTTATAATCTGTTTTTCTGATTGGGGTGGTTAATATTAATGGTTAGGAACTAGTTCAATGAAAGTTCACGTCCGTCTTACAGACTGTGATTCAAATATTTTTTGCAATATTTAAAATAACGTCTTCCCAAAAATCGTTACTCATCTACTCCGGTGATAGAAGAAATAAACAATTGAATATTCCCGACTCAAGGCGTACTAACCTTCTCACTAATAATAATAAAATACATTTTGTCCTAGCGTGACACGTTAAAAAGTCATATAAGAGACAAGGACAGCATTCTGTAGCTTAGACAGCGTGTAAATTAATTTTTATTAGGAATTTAACGGGCATTGGCCCACCTCACATTCCCACCACTGCAACTCCTGTGAGCCAGGATCGACAGCGGTAACCAACCACGACAAACCCTTTGATATGATCTCAGGGAGCCCGAGGGACAAGCTAAATCTGTCTTGGGACCCACAACGAAATTAATCAGAAGAAAAAAAGGAGGAGTAGGAAGTATTCCAGTTTCCCTCCCCAAGAAAAGTGGGAGACAGTACAAAATTGTAATGACACAAAAAGCCAAAAATTAAGGGAAAGCACCACGGGAATATATATTATTATATTATTAAGTCATTGTAATCTTTCTTTCAAAAATTTTTATTAGGAAGGTGGTAATCATTTAAGAACACTTGATGAATTTACTTAAATTTGTTACTTTGCATAACCGCTGTGGAAATGCTTTTTATATACACACGAACAGAAATAGTGACAAATTTAAGACAAAATGACCTTAGAATCCATTTCTATGGTAGTCGTACAACGTGTAATCATTAATGAGACATATTTGATAATAATTATTATTATCCGTTTGTTTAATCCTATTAAAGTCGATGAGACTTTTGCTGATAATGATAATATAATCTATATAAATAACGCAGGATGGGCCAAATAGACATTGTGTGCAAAATGAAGACCATCTTGGCTGTTGTTGCTTTGGCTCTCGCTGTTGCGGCTCAGGAGCCCATAAATACCAACTACCATGAGACCATCGGTATCCTGAAGGCAGCCCAGATCAAGGCCGCAGAGGAAGCCCAAGATTTCGATGGCGGCAGGATCGTCGGCGGTCAACTGTCAAGCCTTGGAGCTTTCCCACACTTGGTATGTCGAAGTTATTTTTGCCCCAGCCCCGCGACTTTATTATTTTTATCCAAATATTTCCTTCACTTTTCAATGTTAACACACAGCTATACAGCCTGACTGGTGAGTCATGTGTAATACTCACGGAGAGTACTCGGTACTCGATTCCCATTATAAATATGTATTAAAATTAGGTACTTAATTTTTATCCAAATTTTCCTTTGAATAAATGAATCATGGATACTGTGAATATTACGCGACTAGGCAAGTAGGCATGCCTCGGCGCGGCACGGCGCGGCGCGGCGGCCTGCGACATCAAGGTGTAATATGGGCGCGTACTTGAGCGCGGTGTCCATGCGTTGGATAAATAATTATTCAAGTTTAAAATACATTTACTCAGTGATTAATTGATTTTTTTTTCATCTCATATAATAGCCAAATATCACGTCCTCGAGTATTGCTCAAGTCTCACCAGTCACACTGTATATGTTTACTTTATCCAAAAACCAAATCAAATTTGTGGTTTTAAATAGCATCTGGGTTGAATTGTTCGACATTTCCTTTCTACTTCAGGGTGGACTGGTCATTACCTTGACATCGGGTGCAACTTCAGTATGCGGTTCCTCTCTGCTCTCGAACACGAGGGCCGTCACCGCTGCTCACTGCTGGTGGGACGGGAGAAACCAGGCGCGTCAGTTCGTGGTGGTCCTAGGATCTATCCGTCTGTTCTCTGGTGGCACCCGCATTACCACCACCAATGTTGCTATGCACGCCAACTACAATCCGAACACCATCAACAACGATATCGCTATGATTACCCTCTCATGGGTCAACTTCTCACGTAAGGAAACAGTGTTATAGGAAATGTCACTTTTATCATATTTCATTTGATAATTAATCAGATTTCAAGCAACCATTCGAAAAAAGATTACAATTTAATTTTAGGCTAAGGTCTGCCCTAAAAGATAATTATGCTTCATTGTTCACTTTGATTTTTTATCTTTAACATTTGGATCACCTCCGTGGTCAAGTGGTTTTGATATAAATAAATAAAACATTTATTCAGAGCTGGGTACTAGACCGAAGGTCGTGGGTTCGACCGCCACGTCGAAACAATTTTTTTTAGTCTGGTTAGGGCAACCCGTTGGGTTTGATAAGACGTTCCATATGTGGATGGGCATGTAAAAGACGAGGGCGGCCCTAGCGCCTGAGCTCTCGCCAGTCGTGTCGGTTATTAGTTCCACTAGGTTACGAAAGTATAGAAAGAAAGAGTCATCTTGTATATTTTGCACACCTTTGGGCGCTATAAAATATCCTCTGCATGGGTGCGTCCCGCTAATCCGACCATCGTCATCTAAATCTATGTAAGGCGCTATATAATATGGATATAATATATAATTTCAGCCACGATTAACCGCATCAACATCGCAACTGGATCCAACAGCTACGCTGGAAGCTGGGCTACTGCTGCTGGTTATGGAGCAACTGGCGACAGTAAGTTTTCTTATGTCCAGTGTATATAATATAATCGTAGACGTAGATTATTATAGACAAGCATATCAAGGCTAAAATTTACTTAATTTGATAGTTTTTAAATTTTCACTAGAGATATATTCATAGACTTATACATGAGGACATACTATTATTGACAAGCAAAAGAAAGTAACTTTAATTTCTTGTATAAAATTTAATAGCGTGTATAATCTGTGGTTGGTATATTTTAAGAATTTTATTTAAAAGATGTGTTAATAGATTTGGATGTGTCTATAGTAATACACAAACTTCAACACTTTGCATAAAGTGGAAAAAGTGCATGTAGCTTGTTTGTTATTACTGTATAACATCAATTTCTACCAAGAAACTACCATACATTCAATAACATATATTGTCGTGATTTTAATGCAGCTAATATATTGTATCAAAGACAATTAAAGACGTGAATGGATGAAGGTGATATGTAGCAAAACTCTGATTTAGAGAAAATTGATTTCAAACTGCCACTTATACATAGTAACGAATACTTCGTAACGTATTAAGTACACTAATCTAAAGATCCGTCTCTAGAATCAATGTACTTAATACGTTAATATGTAGATATCCTAAAATGTTTAAGTGACTGTTGAAACTCAATTTTCTGGGTTTTTTTGTGACATATCACCTCGTCGATCATGTCTTCAAATATGATAAGTAATATTTTTCTTTTCTTAGACGTCGGCATCTCCAACAACCAGGCACTGAGCCACGTCAACCTCCAAGTTATTACCAACGCAGTGTGCAGACAGACTTTCGGCAATATCATCATCGCCTCTACCCTCTGCGTCAGTGGTTCTGGTGGTCAGAGCACCTGCGGCGGAGACTCCGGTGGCCCATTGGCTATTGGCAATACATTGGTAAAATCTTTTTATGTTCCTCTTGACTTTAAGACCTTGTCCAAAATAACGAATTACATATGTATAGCTTTGATGCAATGTATGGCAGTTGGCAGGCTAGTAAGATAGGAGCGTCAGTAAAAAAATCCTTTGGGACGCAAAGTACGGGGTGTTATTTCTGGACAAGGTCTACGCGTTCGAACAGCGATTATGTTACCGTTTACGTTACAAGTTTGCGTCTTTATTTAAGTGACGTTATTACATATAAATGATATACCCATAAATGATGACATTCAGATATATGTATAGTTCAGAATCTCATAACGTTTTTTCTTTTTAGATCGGTATCGCATCGTTTGGTGCAGCTGCCGGTTGCCAGCGCGGATTCCCCGCCGCTTTCGCCCGTGTTCCCTCCTTCGCTTCCTGGATCCAGGCCCGCCTATAAGCCTTGGATTATACTATGGATTATGTAAAATATACAAGATCAGATAAACATAATTTTTTAATAACGGATGTTCCCGTCAGCATTGTTTAACCCTTGAAACCAATTAATAGTAGCTCTTCACACAGTAACGGTGACGATGACCAGTTTCATTTATAACAGACCAGTTACTTAGGAATTATTTAACAGTGCCCAAGTATGTACGCAGCTCATTAATATCTATTCAAAAACATTTCCTCTCAAATGATTGCCATTGACTACAGGAATACCTGATTAGATTTAAGCGTTATTGTGTACTTAAGAAACTATACCTAAATGTCCATAATGTGATAACCTTTTCCTTATAATATGTGAAATCATTTATTAAAATGGTGTATGGGACATCATTTGTGACAAAGTGCTTGAGAATACTAATACGATGAGAGACTAGGGGGTTATTATGGACACCAAATAATTACTTGAATAAACACATTGATCACATTGTTACTAAGGCTTCAAAAGCACTTGGATTAGTCATAAAACTGAGTACAAATTTCAAAAACATTAAATACTCCTTTTTTTTTATTTCTACTCATAAATTTCTACTCATAATGTACTGTGCCCACATTCGTAGTGTACTGGAGTACTGTTCACAGGTACGGAAGCCTAAATTCGATGTATGTATATGTAGATAGGATTTAATCTATTCAAAAGCGTTTTCTGAGATGATTAATTCCAGATTAAGAAGTAACGATTTTTGGCCTAGCTATGAAGATAGATAATAACAATAATATCTATGGACGCTTTACACTACGTCAATCTGGCCCCGTGCTAAGTATCCGAAGAACTTGTGTTACAAGTACCAGACAACGGAAGGAAATATGTTTAATAATTTTATAGGATTTTTATTATATTAATACACCTATATACAATTGAAGACATGAATCGATGAAGCTGATATGTCGCAAAAAAAATTACTTAGAAAATTGAGTTTAAACTGTCACTTAAACATTTTAAGATATATTATAGATATTATAGTAACGTATTAAGTAGTGATTCTAGAGACGGATCATCAGATTAATGTACTTAATACTTTTGGACGTATTCTAAAATGTTTAAGTATCTTCTAAACTATTAGTACAGTAAATCTGTCAAATGAGCTTTGAGAAAAAAACCCTAAAGTTGAAATATGTTTTTTTCGTCAAAGAATGATGTAAGTTAAGTACCCTGCAACTCGACCGCGTTTTTTGAAAAACTCATAAAATGTCCAAAAATATATTTTTAAGCATTTTTCTTGATTTGTATTTATTTTAATCGGACTTTTTTTTGCATAAAACTTTAGAGGACGTTGAGATATACATTTTATGTCATTGGTGCAGTGCTGTACATTGACAAATGCGCACGGCAGGTGGCGCTAAAGTGTCTAAAATTGTGTTTTTCCACCTTTTCAACTTGAAAATTGTATTTTAATGCAAAAGTGTAAATAGACATGTTGTTCCTTACTTTATTATCAACAACTTTTGTTTAAACATTTTTTTCATACAACTTACCGTTTTGAAGCTGCAGCTCGTAGAAGTAAAAAAATCCAATTGTACGATTGTACTTACTGTGTGTACTCAAGTGCGGTGTATTTTTCAAGCAAGTTTTTATTATTTATATTGTTAGTAACGATAAAACAATCTTTATTTGTTATTAAAAAGTAGTTTTGATAATTGTAGCTTTAGGGTCACCAATTTTTGAAAATTATTTTTCTGAACAGAACTAGCTTTCAAATTATAATATTGTTAAATAAAGATCATAAAAACCTTTAATTTATATAAACAATTTTTGTTTAATTTCGCTTTTATTTAATATAATGAAAGTTATGAAAAGTCTGACTAGGCAGAAAGGTTTTTGAACACTTTTTAACAATTTTCATGAGGTATTATTAATAACAAATTTTACTTTTGGTATAAACATTGTCACAATGTGCAACAAAATCAAAAGTCAATTTATGTTCACTCCCACCTTCACCTGATGCAGCAGATTTTCATAGTAAAAGAGTTCATGTGCAAGTGCAATCTTGGTTAGGAAATGATTTAGAGCCCACAACTTGGGGATGGAAAAAGACTCAACGAGTACTGGAACTAGTAACGACAGTAAAACCACCAGCACCATCCAAAGTGATGGATCTCATCAGCTGTTCGTGTCACATGAACGATGCAGGATTTTGTGGTTCGTAATAATAAGGACGTACATTTATGCAGGCCCTATGGAAGTGCAATTGATCCAATTATGAACAATATCCAAGATCTGACTTTATTTTTCTTGTCCGCTTGACGTGAAATGCCCCTTATATTGAGAGCGGGTTCTCAACTATCGATTATCTTTCGCAAATGAACTTTTCTCTTGACATTTTCTCGGCCCTCATGCAATTGGACAGTTATTATCTAAGTCCTTTTTTGATCCCGATCAGCAATGATATTCTCTAAGAATGTTGTGCGTATCTCAACAGCTATATCCGCGTTGAGTGTCAAATTTCAAAGTTTACAGTATGGGAAATTTGACTCTCGCCGCGGATTCAGCTGTCGAGATACGCAAAACATTCTTAGGCCCGTATAAATAAAACAATCTTAACCTCAACCTCAATACAGCATTTGGGGTGACGTTCAAATTAATAGATTTACTTACACTCACTTACTTACACGCCGAGTTTTTAAATGTCCCTAATCTACAGTGAAAACTACATTTGCCCAATATATGCAAGAGTTTATGCTCTCTTTTATTTACAAGTGACTAAATTCTGTTATATGAAACAATGTACTGTAAAAAATGCTAAAAAAAGAAGTATACAATTGGTTGTTGTGTAAAACCTATGCTGAAACTGAATCTTTCGTAAGAGTCATGTCGTAATAAACACACACACGCACACACACGTACACACACGCACACGCACACACACACACACACACACACACACACACACACACACACACACACGTACACACACACACACACACACACACACACACACACACACACACACACACACACACACACGCGCGCGCGCGCGCGCGCGCACACACGCACACACGCGCACACACACACACTCACACACAAACACACACATCATAATATTTAGATTTACTTGAGCACCTCACACAAGGAAGGTGTATCGGCTGATACGAGCGTTGTCAATAGCTGTCAAACTGCTACTTGGGTGAGTTAAATTACGTGAGTGACGTCTAACCGTGACTTGAGACTTGCTTTGAGGCTTATGTCCCTGTTATTCGTACTCTATAAATACTCGACATTGGCAGAATGGTGCAAAACTTTTGCAACCGCTGTTGCCAAAAATAAAAGAAGAAGAAGAAGAGGCTTATGTTACTAGTTGTTTTCGTGTTTTTCTCCCCAAAGTTTTTCAACTTTCAGCTGTTTTCATAATAATGTTGGCTTAATCTGCTACTTTCAAAAGTATAACGAAACGGTATTTTACTACTCGAGAACGGCTGAACCGATTTGGCTATTGTTGGTCTTGAAATATTCGTGGAAGTCCCGGGAAGGTTTAAACGGTTTATCACAAACTGTTTCTTTGCTCAACGAAGTAGGCACGGGTCAGTTAGTTATGTATAATAATTAATATTTATAACCATGCATGGCGAGGAGGAGCCATTCTTAACAACAATCAAGTTCTTTATTTTTTACTTACTTTTTTATTTTATTTATTTAAGCAACATGCACATTTGTACATAGGTGGACTAAATGTCTTAAGGCAATATCTACCAGTCAACCTTTAGGTTATTTAGAGATAAAAATAACTAGATGTATTACTTGTACAGACGAAAACATGTAAAGACTAAATTAACTATTTACATAAATTTCTTAAATAGTAAAATAAAAATTTCATCATAACATAAAATATATTATACAATAAAAGTTTAAAAAACTATAACCCGACTTCGCAAAAAGGGGTCTAAAAAGGCTGAAACAAGAAAAAATTCAATTTGAAATCCAGAATGCATTGTTCTCAAGGTGAGGTTGGGTTTAAGATTGTTTTATTTATACGGGCCTAAGACTGCCAAGAGTTTGAAATACCACCTACGAACCTTACGTTTGAAAGTTTCTTTTGTTGACGACATCCTGATTTCTATGGATAGAGTTTCCAAAGTAAAATAGCCT
Source organism: Celastrina argiolus (assembly GCA_905187575.2). Lineage (NCBI taxonomy): Eukaryota > Metazoa > Arthropoda > Insecta > Lepidoptera > Lycaenidae > Celastrina > Celastrina argiolus. The sequence goes on along the minus strand of LR994595.1, from coordinate 13,641,508 downwards.
GAATGTTGAAAGAAGAGTGCATAAGACTGGTCTTATGGGACGGACACAGGAGAAGAGCGTTATTTGCAGAACGGAGATTTTTATCGTGACTGCTGCAGAGAAATTGAAAGTGAGAGGAGAGATAGACAGGAGAATGAGGAGAGTGTAGGAGGGAGTACAGCGAGCACAATGCTCGAGCCGAGCGTCGTTGCTTTATTGGCAACAGTGCAGCTTAGAGCGGTAGGAAGTGATGTGATCGTATAATTTCTAACTTTACTTACTAATTAATTAGAATGTTCTTTTTCACAGCCGCATTTAGCATTACAACGGGGTGTGTGTGTTTTGCAATTGCCAAATTTGAGGAGTTTTGGACATGGCGGAAATTCCAACTTCACGAGCTTTATGACAGTTAATTTTACAATATATTGGAACCAGTTTAGACTTTACTCCCTCCTGCACCGGAAAAACTCCCCCATACTGGATTATGTTCCATACATCAAGAGTATCAATCAGACTAATAATTTTCTCAAATTACTCGTTACTTACACCGCTCTTGTCATTTACAATATAACCATTTTCATTTTAATAAAATAGCTTTTTAACTCAACAGAACCACAATAGATCGTGGAATAGGCCTACAGGGGTAACCACGTAAAAAAACGCGCCATGTACACTACCTCACGGGTAGGGATGAAACGATACCATTGAGGTATCGATACTTTTACTCGATACTGTATCGGTCGTCAAGTATCGATACTTATTCGGTATCAATTTCAAAGTATCGATACTTACTCGTATCGAATAGTTTTTGGAAAAAAATAATACAAAACCAAAAATACGATAAAATTATTTATTAATTTATTTTATTACAAAAAGAAGTCTGATTAGAAGTATTGCCACAATATCGCACGGTTTTGAAGCATTTTTTGCAATTTGCGTTTTTCTCATCGGTTTTAATGAAATATTGCCACACACTAGACTTCATTGTCATTTACTTAAAAAAATACTACACTTAATAAATAGTTCAAACAGAAAACAATCAACAACTGCTGAATTAATATTTGATCATAGTCATCTACTCAAGTGTTGAGCCACGTAGATCTCCAAGTCATCACCAACGCCGTGTGCGCTAGCACATACGGAACCTCAACTATCATTTCATCTACCCTCTGCGTCAGCGGTGCTAATGGTCGGAGCACTTGCGGTGGAGACTCCGGCGGTCCTCTGATAATCAACAACCAACTGGTAAGATGACCTTAAGAGTTTTTTTACACATTTATGCATTAAAAGAATTTGGCAGCCATTCAACTGGACTATAAGTATTTAAAGAGTGGTGCGCTTCGCTGGGAGAAAGCTGTACAAATCATCCAATAACGGAGAAAACGGCCCAACAACCGAATACTACAACGCTAGTACAAATTTGGAGAACTCTTCAGTGAAAGAGACAAGACTGTGAATAGTACTAGTAACAAAAACACCATGGCGCAATCATATAATTAAATATCGTTTCAGTATTCAGGTCGTAATATTTTTACAATATCATAGTACGGTAATATCCTTTTTTGGGATTCCTTTACAAATGCCACCTGAGTGAATAAAGGCAGTTGTTGATTTAAATGTTTTTCTCAAACAATTCAATTCGTTTACAGGTCGGTATCACATCTTTCGGCTCCATCTGGGGATGCCAGCGCGGCTTCCCTGCCGGCTTTGCCAGAGTCACCTCATTCGCTTCCTGGATCCAGGCCCGCCTTTAAATTATTGATGATGATTGAATGAATTTCACTCCGATACTTTATTGATATAAATGAAGGAGAGTAATTATTGGTGTTTAATTATAAACCCCCAGACGACACCTACGTGTCGTCGTTCTTTCACGTTTATAACACTTCATCAAATCAGTATTGAAACTAATTTATTATTAAAACAAATACTAAAATGCAAGGACTATAGAAATACAGAACAAACCTATTCAAGTTTGTTGTGTAGTCATCTACTCAAGTTTTAAATGAAACAAGTATTGTATTTATAGCAATTCAAACGATGCATCTGAATGCAAGTACACATTTGGGGGCACGACAGTGCTCTGCCAAGTTGAGCACGGCCGTACTTCGTATCCTTTTCTCGAAACATTTTCAACCCCTATAACTTCATTGTGGATAAAACTAGAAACCTGCATTTTCAGTAACTAAGTAGGCTTTGTATACACACGGTATATTAATAATAACATTCAATTTGGACCACTAATTTAAGAATTTTTAATTTGTCAAAGTTCCTTAATTTACTGACTCACTCACTCGCTCACCGATTATAATTATCAAAAGTAATGTATAAGGCACTTCTAGCAGATAAAGAATCTTGAAATTTAGAATAAAATTATTATGTAGGTATAAATCAAGGGAAAACTTAAAACATTTTGCAATTTTTTTCTCTACAAAACGAAATGAGATCCCATCAAAAATATACTCGTAACTTTTAACAAGTATAATTTTAAACAAAAAAAAATCGACTTCATTGAGGTAGTGGCATATGCTTGCATTCCTTTAAACAACGAATATTCAAACATGTATCTCTAAGGACTTAAAAGTTCTGATCAGTACTTTTAGGTCCAGGGTTTGGTGCAAAACCTTATTATTTGGTAACTTATGCTTGGGCTATGCTTTCCTCATTTTGGAAATGTATTTTTTTTTAATTTTTTGTCAAAAACTAAAAAAAAATGTTTTTTACTTTTCACCATTTCTTATTTTTTTGTCGCAAAAATAACAATAAAGCAAATTTTTTTTTAATTGTAAAAAAAAGATATATATTTCTAGAATGAGAAAAGGTAGTATAATCATATTTCAAAGTTATAGTGACTGCTCTTCTTACACCCGATAAATAGAATATAGTCAGGGTTCCCCCATACATGGTTTTCACTGGATTAGTATCAAGCTAATTTTTCGTGAGTACCTGCACGTGAGTGCCGTGTGGTGACGGCATTAGAATACAATTGTCACTACCCCCGATACTATCCTAGGGGAGTCGTAAGAGGCGACTAAAAGGAAGCACACACACATAACAACAACTAGTGTGAGAGAAGGAAAACTCGATACAAAACCCTGTACCAACCCGTCTAGCCAGCGTGGTATCAGTAGGCTTTTAAAAACCTCCTATGTTTACGCACCAGAAGACCAGGCCCCTAGTCCCCGGCGGCCCCGCTATTCCTGGCTACGGTAGCGGCCACGGTAACGGCGGGGCGGGGGGTGCTAAGAATCCCCGGAAGAGATCCGGCTACCACCCCCCTTATAAACGACAACTGGCCCTGGTAACACACAACGTGCGCACTTTGAGGTTGGACGAGAAGCTCGTAGAGCTGGAAGAGGAGATGAACAAGTTGCACTGGGACGTTATTGGTTTATCGGAGATCCGAAGAGAGGGCGAGGATACGATAACCTTACAGTCCGGCCACTTGTTCTACTACCGGGAGGGAGAACAGAAGTCCCAAGGTGGTGTTGGGTTTATCGTCCACAAATCTCTCATCAACAACATTGTGTCCATCGAGAGTGTGTCAAATAGGGTTGCATACCTTGTAATGAAAATCTCAAAACGATATTCGTTGAAGATTGTACAGGTATACGCCCCATCGTCAACACATCCAGACGATGAAGTAGAAGCTACGTATGAGGACATCAGTAGGGCCATACGTAGCCCTAAAACACACTTCACAGTTGTTATGGGAGATTTCAATGCGAGGCTGGGCTGCAGAAGCGATGATGAGCTGAAAGTGGGGCCATTTGGATTTGGGCAGAGGAATCCCAGAGGACAGATGCTGGCGGACTTTATGGAGAAGGAAGGACTCTTCATGATGAATTCTTTCTTCCAAAAGCCGCCGCAGAGGAAATGGACCTGGTTGAGTCCCGACGGTGTAACTAGAAACGAGATTGACTTCATTATGAGCACCAAGCGGCAGATATTCAACGATGTCTCTGTGATCAACATGGTTAAGACCGGTAGTGATCACCGAATCGTCAGAGGCATGTTGAATATCAACGTCAAACTTGAGAGATCGCGTCTGATGAAGTCTACGCTCCGACCGTCGAATGCCCATATCCAAAACCCCGAGAGCTTTCAACTTGAACTGTCAAATCGCTTCCAATGGCTAGACAGCTGCGCATCAGTGGACGATATAAATAGCAGGCTGGTAGAAACTGTCCATACGGTGGGGTCCAAATTTTTCAAGACCCACCGTACAAATAGACCTCAGAAACTATCCGACCAAACCCGGAACCTCATGGCTAGTCGACGTTCAATGACGCTCCAAACTTCGAGTGACGCTGAGTCATATAGGCAGCTCAATAGACAGATTACGAAGTCCTTGCGACACGATATCCGTTCTTTTAATACCCAGCGTATTAAAGAGACGATAGAGCGGAACCAAGGCTCCAAAGTGTTTGCAAGAGACGTTTCTATTGGGCAAAGCCAGCTGACAAAGCTGAAGACCGAAGATGGACGCGTAACGTCAAATAAGTTCGAGGTACTACGGGAGATAGAAAGGTTCTATGGACAGCTGTATACCTCGGTCTCAGCTGAACCTACTAGTTTAGCTGCAGACCCAAGAGCCAGGCTAACCCGACACTATACCGAAGACATCCCCGACATCAGCCTGTACGAGATTAGGGTAGCTCTCAAACAGCTTAAGAACAACAAGGCTCCGGGTGAGGATGGAATCACTACAGAGCTTCTGAAAGCGGGCGGCACGCCGGTACTAAAAGTCCTTCAGAAGCTCTTCAATTCCTCCTTACTCGATGGGAAAACGCCAGAGGCATGGAACAGGGGTGTTGTGGTCCTGTTCTTCAAAAAAGGCGACAAAACCTTACTGAAGAACTATAGACCCATAACACTGCTGAGCCATGTCTACAAGCTGTTTTCGAGAGTTATTACGATGCGTCTCGAACGCAGGCTAGATGACTTTCAGCCTACCGAACAAGCCGGTTTCCGAAAAGGCTATAGTACCATAGACCACATACATACGCTGCGGCAGATTATACAGAAGACCGAAGAGTATAATCGGCCATTATGCTTGGCGTTTGTGGACTATGAGAAAGCCTTTGATTCCGTCGAAATATGGGCGGTCCTTAGATCTCTCCAGCGTTGCCGTATTGACTATCGGTATATCGAAGTGTTGAAGTGTTTGTATAATAACGCCACCATGTCAGTCCGAGTACAGGAGCACTGCACGAAGGATATCCCTTTAAAGAGAGGAGTAAGACAGGGGGATATCATATCCCCGAAACTGTTTACCGCTGCTCTGGAGGATTCCTTCAAGCTACTGGAATGGCAAGGACTTGGCATCAACATCAATGGCGAATACATCACTCACCTTCGATTTGCCGACGACATAGTAGTCATGGCAGAATCGCTGGAAGATTTGGGGCGCATGCTCGGTGGCCTCAATAGAGTTTCTCAACAAGTGGGTCTTAAAATGAACATGGACAAAACAAAGATCATGCACAATGTCCATGTTGCACCCACCGCACTAAATGTTGGGAGCTCTACTCTTGAAGTTGTTGACGAATATATATACCTAGGGCAGGCTGTCCGATTAGGTAGGTCCAACTTTAAGAGAGAGGTCAGTAGACGGATCCAGCTCGGCTGGGCAGCGTTCGGTAAATTACGTAACGTCTTCTCGTCTAAAATACCTCAGTGCCTAAAGACAAAGGTATACAACCAATGTGTGTTACCAGTGATGACTTACGGCTCTGAGACGTGATGCTTCACGAAGGATCTTTTCAAAAGGCTTAATGTCGCTCAGCGTGCTATGGAGAGGGCAATGCTCGGTATTTCTCTACGTGATCGAATCAGAAATGAGGAGATCCGTAGAAGAACTAAGGTTGCTGACATTGCCCGTAGGATCAGTCAGCTGAAGTGGCAATGGGCCGGCCACATAGCACGAAGATTGGACGGTCGATGGGGCAAAAAGATCCTAGAGTGGAGGCCACGTACTGGCAAGCGCAGTGTGGGACGGCCACCTACCAGATGGACCGACGACCTGGTGAAAACTGCCGGGTCACGTTGGATGCAGGTGGCAATGGACCGAACACACTGGAAATGTGTTGGAGAGGCCTATGTTCAGCAGTGGACTCTAAAAGGCTGAAACGACGACGACGACGACGACGACCTGCATTTTGATGAGTCTCAAGTCGCCCAAGAATTTCTTGGACGGAACTCTTGTTTGTGGTAGCTAACAGAGATAGCAATAATAAAATTTGATTTATATTTCAAAATATTTGTTAATTTTTTTTTGATAAATCTCTAAATTATCCGAAAAAATATTTGTCCTACAAAATCTATGGTTTCATCAATGAGTTCCCTCTTGTCAACTTGTATCGATAACGAGGTCATCTTAAATTATTAGTAACCAACTGATTTTCTTTTTATTACTTAGTTAATATTAATGTAATTCAACAGACATAATTGTCCTACAAATTGCGTGGTACGCTATCCCGGTCCTACGAAAGTTGAGATGTTTTTATCCTTGCTAACTCTGTTAGCTACCTACCACAAACAAGAGTTCCGTCCAAGAAATTCTTGGGCGACTCATTAAAATGAAGCTACTCACGAAAAATTAGCTTGATACAAATCAAGTGAAAACCATGTATGGGGGAACCCTGACTAAAATGTTAAAAAATGTTGTTAAGTGATTATATTTAATGTTAAGGCACATAGTCGATCACCGATGAAACCCATAAAAAAATATAATAAAAAACAATCGTCAAAAATTTTCCACAAACTTTTGTCGGCTGTAAAACCCCTTAATTTACTAATCTAATTAACAATTTTATCAGAATTACAAATGAAATCAATACACGTTTATCCGAAAAACCGATAAGAAGATTAATTACATTAATAATCTTTTGGGAAAATACGTTTACGTGACGTAACATAATATATGTTACGTCATATATTGTGTCCGCAATAATAATAATCTATGGACGATTTAAGGATTTAATACACATCCATGACCCAGGCACATTTATTTTGTTCCCTCGGCGGGATTCAAACCCGCGACCCCTGGCTAGTATTTTAATGTCTTTCGGCATTTTCAAAAAAAAAATTAAAGACAGGTTTTAATAACGAAGTGACACTTAAGCTAATGAATAAGTATTAAGAACATTTAAAAAATATATATTACCATTACTGTTTATTATGTAACTAAATTTTATTTTAAGTATTGCGGTTTATCATTGATAAATAATCCAATAACAATGAAGATAGATCAAGATCTATTTATTTTTTAAGAAGCAGTTTAATTGAACGACTAGCGCGCCTTTGAAATGACGACATTTAACAATTAAACTACTGATTCAATCAGATGACTGCGACACATACAATAACTAATAACAGATAATGCACTCATGAACAGCGCGCCAAATACAAATATTAAATCATACTTAATATCTACTAATAATACTTAGTATTGTATAGAGTACCTACATTATACACACTTCCGGTAACATATTCAATGGAACAAACTCTACAACTCTACGTGCGCGAGGGCGACTGATATATTGTTTATCATTCTAAGTTTTATCATTAATTATAAGATGTTATTTTTTAACGATTCGCTTGCACCTACGTAGTTAACAGAATGGGGAATTAGCATAATTTTTATTATTACACGCTTTATATTTAGTCAGGGTTCCCCCATACATTGTTTTCACTTGATTAGTATGAAGCTAATTTTTCGTGAGTACCTTCATTATGATGAGTCGCCCAAGAATTTCTTGATTCAAGATAAATGTCAAGATAATGATCTAAATTATCCGAAAAAATATTTGTCCTACAAAATCTATGGTTTTATCAATGAGTTCCCTCTTGCCAACTTGTATCGTCGATTGTCGATAACGAGGTCATCTTAAATTATTAGTAGCCAGCTGATTTTCTTTTTATTACTTTGTTAATATTAATGTAATTCAACAGACATAATTGTCCTACAAATTGCGTGGTACGTTATTCCGGTCCTACGCTCGTAAGTTGAGCATTTTTTTTTATCCTTCGCAACTCTGTTAGCACTTAGCTACCACAATCGAGAGTTCCGTCCAAGAAATTCTTGGGCGACTCATCAAACTGAAGCTACTCAAGAAAAATTAGCTTGATACTAATCAAGTGAAAACCATGTATGGGGGAACCCTGACTAATTAGCTTCACTTGTATGAAGGTTCGTAACCGACTAATTTTGGCGCAATTTTAACCCACTTGAGAGAGAGAGAGATTTTATACAAACTTTGCAGACTTATCGAGGATAGTACACTAATTTGATAAGATTATTCCATTATTTTATCTACAAATTAAGATTTTTGTCAATTTATATATAGGTAATAATTAAGATAAGGCAGGAATTGATGTTAAAGTACTTAATAGTTTTCAAAAACTAAAACATGCGCTTTATTTTCTATAAAATTTTAAAATAAATACTTAATAGTTAAAAAAAACTTTAAAAAACACGCTTTATGTAAAATCCAACTAAAAATAGAAAATAAATTTTATTGACATACAGAAGCGGGTTCCCAGTGCAGACAAACTGTACGGGCCGGGTTCGGATCCGTACAAGTAAAATATTCTAATGTTTTCATTTGCCCTCAAACATAAAAAACAAGCCCCTTATTTAAGATGCCATCGCTATTATCACTTACGAAGTTCGAAAACAAAATGTATGGGATTTGACATAAGTTTCGCTAAGTGACATACGAATTCGCTTGTCATTTAGCGAAGCTTATGTCGCCGTAGCGCAGCGGATGAGCGCGTCAGTGCTCGAGCGAGAGGTCGCGAGTTCGAATCCCGCCGAGGGAACAAAAAGTTTTCAATGTTCGTGGGTTATGGATGTGTATTAAATTTGTGTATAATGAAATAAAAAAATCTTAAATATGTGTGTAGTATTAAATATATATCCGTTGTGTGGTACCTGTAACACAAGATCTTCGGATACTAAGCACGGGGCCAGATTGACGTCCATAGATAGCTTCCATAGATATTTATTAATCATGTGATATTTTTTATGACATTTTAACCCCCCCTCCCCTTTCGTGATACATAGTGATTTTTTTGTACCTACAAATATTATATACCTATATTTGTAGGTACAAAAAAAATTAATATTTATAAAATAAAGGTTTATCTTTCATCACATTTTATTGATGAAAAAAATAACTACAGTAATAAACAGGTAACTACAGTAATAAACAGGACCGCCCGAATGGACAGGTAGATTTCCATATTTTTTCAAAAAGGAAAGGATGTAGGGTCAAACGTACAAAAGATAAAGATATGTAGGAGAGGTGGGGTAAAAAATAAAAATACAATAGATAGATAGATGTAGAAAGAGAGGATGGGTAAAAATTAAGTAGTAATTAATTAATTAAGATATATAGAGGAATAGAGTCTAAAATACGAGTGATTTTTTTTCCATGAAATATATCTAATTAATGATATAAAAAAGAAACTACGTTTAAAAAACCGGCTTCAACAACTAAAAAGCAAAGTTAATTTATGCTTTTTAGTTGTTGAAGTCGGTTTTTTAAATGTAGTTTATTTTTTAATTTTTAGTGTCTCTAAGTCAAAGTTTTTAGATTATTCCGTTTTGTAGCTACGATGCTAAAGACAGACTGGCATACACCATATTTATAATTTCCACCTCCTTTTTGAGTCGAGTCATTTGGAGACATGAATGGATGAAGATATGTAGCAAAATTATGATTTTGAGAAAACTGAGTTTAAACTGTCACTTAAACATTTTAGAATACGTCATAAAGTATTAAGTACATTAATCTAAAGATCCGTCTCTAGAATCAATGTACTTACTACATATCCTAAAATTTTTCAGTGACAGAGACAACTCAATTTTCTGGGTATTTTTTTTTTGTGACATATCACCTTCATCGATTCATGTCTTCATTTTATAAATGCGAAAGTCAAAAACTCCAAAATTAGCCGCACTGAATCTACATACACAAATTATCGACATAAAGAATGTACTGACAAGTGTAACGAACCAATCGTTTCATTAAAATTCAAAGAAAAAAATATTAGATTTAAAAAGTGACATCTAGTTTATAGCTTATAATTGTAGTAAATACTTATTATTAATAACTGTTTTTATGTATTAAAGTAACTAGACATGTTGTGATTTTATTATAATTTTGTAATCTTAATTTAACTAGTTGACTTGTAATTTTATTATCATTGATATTCTTATTTTATATTTATTTGACTTTAAATGGACTCTTGTTTATAATTATTTTACTGTTAAATTATGCTTAATACTAATGTAATTTTATAATGTGATGTGTTAAGTATATCTCATTGTTGTATTTTTATAAGTTTTATTATGAATTGTGTTTTAATTAATTAATGTTGTGCATATCTGTAATAGGTATAAATACTATTAAGTTATTTAGAATTATTATTATCACTGTAAGTATTTATATTGTTGATATGCCTTTAAAATATTAAAAAAAATAAAAAAAATCGTTAAAAGTTTTGGTGAAATATGTAACATTTTTATGGGACCAAATGGCAGATATTCTGTGTCGAATAAAAAAAGAATCACGCAAATCGGATCATTAACCTCAGAGTAATCGTTGTACAAACATTAAAAAACAGGCCGAATTGACAACCTCCTCCTTTTTTGGAAGTCGGTTAAAAATGTAATGTAACATTTATACATACATCGATTTTTTTCCAGAAAACCTTCCTTACATTATCGCAACGGACTAACGCATATTAGTATCTCTGAATCGCTAAGACCGATGGAGATTTGAAATAATAGATAATGATCATTTTTACGATTGATACAATTATTTTGGAAAGTACGAGCTAAATTAATGTAACAAGTACTTGCATGTGACTTTGCTCACGTGCTATAATAAATTTATATTACAAAGTAAAAAAAAAATAGTAACGTAAATAAGAATCAAAGTAAGTATAAAAGTTACAACGACGAATAAACCTAAAGAAAACCATAGTGGGACTTCTTTAAATTAAATATATCAAAGTAATTTTTCGAAGCACATACAATATTACTTAAAATCACTTAATTCACTAGTCATTTAAGTTTTTCCGCAGGTCAGTACTTTCAAAACTCTACTTTCAGTATTTCTTTACATAGTAGTATTTAGACGGGCGGGGTTTAAACAAGGAGGCCTTTATTGATGACTAGCTGACCCGTGCCCACTTCGTTGAGCATACAAACCGTTTTAAACTTCCCTGGACTTTCACGAATATTTCAAGACTAAAAATAGCCGAATCGGTTCAGCCGTTCTCGAGTTTTAGACAGACTAACGAACAGCAATTCATTTTTATATATAAGACTATATTTATTGATGAGCTGAAATTATCTTCAGTGTTGTAAATACCCAAAACCGGGTATTCTTCAGCTATGATAAGATTAAATGACAATATATAAACTGGTAGATTTTCCTCCACTGCACATACTACTTTGCTGCTTCCAACATGAAGACCATCCTGGTTGTACTCGCTCTGGCCCTCGCCGTCGCCGCCGTGCCCACGACGGCGCCCATCAACAACGACTACCATGAGACCGTCGGCATCCCCGAGGCGGCCAGGATCAAGGCCGCTGAGGAGTCCCAGGACTTCGACGGAGCTAGAATCGTCGGCGGAGTACAATCGGCCCTTGGAGCTTTCCCTTACTTGGTACGTGTTGCTTTCTAAGACTATTTATTATCCAGTGTCTCCGTTCGGAGAAACCCACCAAGTCAAAATTTGAAACTCGTGTGTTCAATTGTCGCCTCCGTGGTCTAGTGGTTCAGAGCTTCGCTCTCGACCCGGAGGTCTGATTCCCGCGTTGGAACAACAAAAAATGATGTTTTCAAGTTTGCTTAGGACAATGCAGGCCGATCACCTGATTGTCTGACAAGAAAGATGATCCATGCGTTGGATGGGCATGTAAAAAGTCCTGCGCCTGTTCTCTCGCCAGTCGTGTCGGTTTACCGTCCCACTGGGTTATGACAGTAAAAAGAAGGGGGAGTGTCTTTGTGTTTTGCACACACACTTGAGCACTATAAAATAACTCCTCACCTGGTTTTAATGAAATCGGCTTCCGACACCGAAATCTATATTTGCCCTGAGGTCTATTTTCAGTGCTCAGATATTTTTCCGGACGAAGAGATTCGGAATAACATAGTAAGAGCTTGATGTCTGTTTATTTAATATCTCTCTCTTATTGTATTGCCTTATTGTTTTAGGGAGGATTAGTCATCTCTCTCACGAGTGGTGCTACTTCCGTGTGCGGTTCATCACTGCTCACGAACACCAAGCTCGTCACTGCCGCTCACTGCTGGAGGACGGAGAGAAGCCAGGCCACCCAATTCACTGTCGTGCTCGGCTCCGTACAATTGTTCTTCGGTGGTACTCGTATCAACACCAACAACGTGGAGATGCACGCCAACTACAACACGGCGAACCTCAACAATGACGTCGCCATCATCACCGTCAGCTGGGTCAACCTCTCCAGTAAGTTTCAATTGCATTATGTCATGGCCTACCATCCCATACAATCTATCTTTAATACAAAAATAATGCAATAGATGTCACTACTATTAACGTTTGTAAATTATTCAATCAATCAATCATTTATTCACATAATGTATTACATTTGCAGGTGGTAGCGCTTATAACAGATCCATACATTTTACCATGGTAGCATGGTAGCATTAAATGTAAATATGCCGAATTAAGTACAAATATTGACATTAAAATAAAGATAAGCATATTTTTTAAGCATAACATTACTTTAAGCTAAATTCAACTCCTTAATTATGAAGAAGATACGAAACGAAATTAGTAATTAGTATTTTCCAATAGTGGCGCTAGATGGCGGTTTCCGGAATGTGCCTGTACTTCACCCTTTGCCAATCGTTATATAATTTTGTAATTTAGAGGTTACTCTCAGTGAAGTGGGGGTGATTTTGTTTTAATTTCCTCCCATTGTGTAAGGCGTCGTTTAATAATGATTTTAAATAAATACATGACTTGCGCCCGGTTTCTGAAAGGCTGATCAAATTGATCAATTGATCAAATCAGCTAATCTAAACGCTGATTGGTAAACATAACTTCGCAGTCACTGTATTCACCAATGAGCGTTCAGATTAGCTGATTTGATCAATTGATCAATTTGATCAGCCTTTCAGAAACCGGGCGTTGGTCTCGTGGCATTTCTGAACCTTGACATTAAGAAACTTATAATTTTCTTTGCTGACAGATCATATTCTATAGATTTTTTTTTAAAGAAAACAGTACTTTAACTTAAAGTAAATTGACGAAACCTACTGTGTGTATATAGATTCGGAACGCTCTTTTGACATGCTATTATATGTTTATTATTTGGGTAAAGAAATACATTTTTTTATATTAGGACAGTAGTCAGTATCATAAAATTTAAATAAATTCCCATATTAATCAATAAGCTATTTGCAGACAACATTGGCACCATACCTCTGGCCTCTGGCAGCAACAACTATGTGGGCTCCTGGGCAACAGCCGCTGGTTTCGGAGCAACCGGTGACAGTAAGTTATACAATATTCTAGATCTTTATCGGTCTGTCTCAATAACCTATTTATCTATAGCTTCAAGTTGAAACCTGTTGTTCGTACTATATACTAAATCAATTCATAATATATTCAGACCAAAGCATCACGACTAGTCAACACATGAGACACGTGAACCTCCAAGTCATCACCAACGCCGTCTGCTCCGCCGTTTACGGAAGCTCATCCATCATCGCCTCTACCCTCTGCGTCAGCGGTACCGGTGGTCAGAGCACTTGCGGCGGAGACTCCGGTGGTCCTCTTGTACACAACAACCAGCTGGTAAGTTATCCGGCAATTCAGTATGTCGTTCATAGCATTTAAGCCTTAAGATGAAGTGAGTATACCTATAAATCTATTTACCGTCTATGGTGGGCCCTGCCCAATACGATGACGTAAATGGTCGGTATTGTTACTAAAAATATTTCAACTTATTTACAGATTGGTATCACATCTTTCGGCCATCTCTTTGGTTGTCAGTTGGGCTTCCCTGCCGGTTTCGCCAGAGTTACCTCATTCGAGTCCTGGATCCGAGCCCGCGTTTAAGAAGATAACGATAAATTCTTTCGACAGACTATATTCTTCATTTCACAATATCGGACAAGCAGTTAATAAATAATCGTCTTCAATTGTATTATGTTGTTTTCTTTCATAACTGTTTAGTGTTTATATTCTTGCATCACGAATCATATACCTAAGAGCATATACATAAACCTAAGATGTAGTAAGTAAAATATCGATCTACCGCACGTTAAAATACCAATAGTGCACAATAGGTCTAAATCTTACAATTTTGCCAGTAATATCAATATCCACGGAAAAAACAAGAACAAAGATATTTAACGCGGAAATAATATCCAACCAATCATAGATAACAAGAAGGGAAATCCATTACATTTAGATTTACATACATTTTATAAATATTAGGTTGGGGAAAAAGATTCTTCGCATTTTATATAGATATTCAAAAGGTTTTTTTATAAAGTTTATTTACAATTGACTAAGTTATATAAGTGCCATTTTGTTTTTATTATATTAATACACACATTTAATAAACATCCATGACCCAGGAACACAGAAAACTTTCTTGTTCCGTCGGCAGGATTCGAAACCGCGACCTCCTGCTTGAGCACCGACGCGCTCAACCACTGCGCTATGGAGGTGGTTAAACCAAATTTGCGCTACTCTCACAGATACTGCATTAGGTCCATAAACATCACAAATTTTTTTCGCGGTTTGTGTTGCATTTTTACCTTTTTTGTAATAAAATTTTATAATGTATCGAACTTCTTCATTAGAATTCATTTTAACAATAAGTATATTTATAGTATACTTCATCTTAACAATAAGAAAAACAAATGAAAATCTCACATTTACCTAATTTGAATTTGGAATTGTCTTCTGGAAAATTAAAACTTTTTAATGATACCAAAATCAGCCAGATACAATTGGTATGGCCCAAGAGATTTTATGACAAGTTCATACTATAATGCTAAAAGACTTTTCCCCCAACCTATTATACAATTAATTTGTTTAATAACAATTCTAGGTTCTCTATCTTTCGTTGAATAGGGCTATACAAATATTTAAGAACCCAACAACACAACACTCTGGTTGTTGTCGGAGGTTGTATATTGCTCGATTTTCCATTTCACTATTAATGGAAAACTAATGGAAATGAAAATGAAAAATCTTTTATTTCCAAATAGGTTAGTAACTAACACTTTTAGAATTGTCCTACATGATGACCTACCACCTACTTCACTGACATACAATAGGAACAAATTAGGTGTCAGGTAGCGAAATACAGGTTCTCGGGACTAGGTACTATGTTGTATAATACCTAAACAGCAGCGTCCATTGAAAATTTTAGTTCTGTAATTTTACATTTTGTTTGCTAAAAAATCCTAGTAAGCTGAATTTTGTATTTCTTAGGATTTACTGCAGTTCCAGCTTTTACAGTAACATATACATTTTACGGCGTTGGAATGAAGGTGTTATATATTAACATTGATAACGTGACAACTAAAAAGGTCAAAAAGAGTAAAGAGTAAATGGACTATCCAACAAAAATTTTTTTTTTCAAATCGGACCAGTAGTTCCTGAGATTAGCGCGTTTAAACAAATGAACAAACAAACTCTTTCGCTTTATAATATTAAGTATAGATAAAAGCGAAATATCACTGACTCATTCATTCATCACGAAATCTCAGAAACTGCAAAAACAGAGCCACAAGAGCGAAGGTCTGAACCAATAGAAAAACAAAAAAATCATTTAGTCCACAATACAAATCTTATTTACTTTCATCTCAGTTGCAAATATAAGTACCTCTGGGGCTCTGGTTCACGCGCCTCGGGAACGTAGTGGAAGTGTTGTTTCATGGCGGGACATACTGGCTTATCCATGATCCACTTTTGTTGGTCGGTGTCCTTTTGCTTTTGTCATTATTTGATTTTATATTAACATTTGGAATAAACAGGGCAAATCCCAAACGTTATTAATTGTGCCACGTATTGCCACGTTTATAACCATATTGTATTATTATTTAATAGGAAGGTATTTATTTTTTAATTTTTGACAGTGCAGGCAAGTGACAGCTCTGTCAAAATTGTAAGTTTCTTCTTCTTTTTTTTTTCCAACAATCTATACTAAAGGGGGTGATAGACGGGCGAGCAAGTACGCGTACTTATGGCTCGACGACCTTTTTCGCTCGTGTGTCACCGTAAGTTCGCGCACTTTAAAACCGCCGAGTAAGTTCGTCCGCGATCCAACCGGTTTGAAATCTTGCTCGTAGCTCGTCTTGGCTCGTACGTGTGGCAGCACTGCGAGCCGCGAGCCGCCATTTTCTTTCGCCAGTCCGTGGACGCGCACGCTTGTTTATAATATGTATTGCAATTTTTGTTAATTTTAATTCAGAAATTTCTCAAAATGTGTGATTTTCGAACTTATTCGCATGAACTGCTAACCGAATTTATAGAAACTTTCCGAAATAACCCTTGTCTTTGGAAAATTAGAAGCAACGATTACAAAGACAAAAATTTGAGCTTCAAGGATATCATAATTTATTAGAAATTATACGAAAGCCAGATTTTGTAAGCCAGTTCTTAACCCACACTTTTCGCCTTTGTCTATTGTTTTTAGTTTTTGAAATGTAATACGATATAATTCCTAAATAACACAAAGCTTCTTCTGTCGAAGACATCGCAATACAGAGTGAGTAAGTTTCACGTTTTTCAAGTTTTAAGTTTTCACGTGTGTCACTAACGTCGAGCCGAGTAAGTTGGCGATCTTAAAAACCGCGTACTTCAAGTTCGTACGTCTATCACCCACTTAATATTATAATACAGAAGAGTTTATTTGTTTGTTAAATTTAACACACACAATCTTATTAACTACTGGTCCGATTCGAAAAAATCTTTCAGTGATGGATTTTTGACCATGAGACATTGGATGCGACGGGATGGAAGGTACTCTACAGTAAAATTACCTAAACCTATGCTACACCTGTAAAGTTATTTATGTTCGGAAACGCCTGTAGCATTAGATTAGCAACGCTCCTAACATGTACCGCTACGTCACTCGGTCAGCCTATCGTATTTTTGCATATCAATCTACAAGACTAATGCTTGTTTAGTTTTTACTATAATATCTGACGTCCCAACATGTTCCTGAATCAAAGTTCATCAGGTTACAGTGCATTAATTCGACATTAAATACGAGAACGTAAGATAACCGGCTAGTTAACTAAGGGCGGGTTTCACCAAGCAATGTTAAAGTTAACGCCATGTTAAATAGCACGTTATACCTCTCGTATTTTCTGTCAATGAATGAGATGGCATGGTATTTTAACATGGCGTTAACTTTAACATTGCTTGGTGAAACCAAAGAAATTTTGAAACACGGCCTTAGCGTACGTAATTGCAATTCTTAAAAAAAAACTCGTATGTTTATATGAACGTTACGACGAGGTACAGTTGCAATTAGAGTGTTCAAAGTGTTCTCAAACCCAGTACGTGTCGCGCTCGAAATATGAGTCCCAGTATTATCAATCGCTGGCTCAGTATATTAACTCTTAATTTACCCGGTAGGTCTTTGGGACTCCACAGGAAACTGTAAGAGCCCACGAAAATTAAAATTTTAAAATCTAAACTTGCGTGTGCGATTACCTTCATAGTTCATACAGTCACGCGACGAGGGCGGGGGCGAAGGGCCGTCTACGACCGACCTCTACCGGTAAGTAAACTCACACGAGGAGTCCATGGGACTCCACCGGGGTATCACTGTTATTGTTTTGGATTCAGTGTTATACCTTTATAAGGCTTTATTTCTAATTTTAGGGAATATATCGGCCTCTCGCAATGTTGTAGATCTTTTAGAAGATTAAACGGAATCATTAATGAACACCTGGCTGCAGTGTATATGGATAACAGAGATTCTGAACAACCTTACACGATAGCTCCGCACAATAATCTCAGAAATTACAAGTATTCCGCTTTTAGCTGAAGTGCAACCAAACTTTTTTTGGAAATATTGTCAACTTGCCTAAAAAGAAACACAGCATATATTTGTCATACCTAAACTTAAAATGAGCGGCTCGGTTACACAGATAAATTTTGAACTATTTTGTGCCAGTAATGGGTCATAAAATGTCGTGCACGTTATTTTTCCTCAATTTTTTTTTAGTTGTTCAAATTTTTTTATTTAAGCTTACATTCTAATGAACATGTTACAGTGATATTTGTTTAAAAATGTTATATTTTGGTATAAAAATTTCACTGAAAGTTTGATCTCACATTAGTGGGCAGAAATAAATAGTTTTCTAGTTATAAGTTTTTAAAGTCTGATAATGTATAATTATTAAGTCTTATATTCTGGCAAAGTAAGTAGTCTGTAAAAGTATCTTTTGTTCTGGCAAAGTCAAATAGTGGACGAATAAATATTTAAATTTGATCTTATAAATATGAGTTTTTTATTTTATTTTAAATCGACAATATTTCTGAAGGGAGTCCCAGGGACTCCACCGGGTACGTTGCGTAGGTAAAATGTCACCAGGTAAACCAAGGGTTAAGTAATTATAATAAATACGCCGATGAGCACGATTCTAGCGATAAAGGCACCCGTGCTAGTGCCCGTCATCAGCTCGTTAAGTTGCCTACGATTCAGCTACCAAAATTTAATGGAATGTGTGATCATTGGCTTGAGTTTCGCGACACCTTCACTTGTCTCATTCATTCGAAAGACGACATAGATGAAATAAATAAGTTCCATTATCCTAGAGCTTCACTTGACGGATCAGCGTCGGTAATTCAGTCCATTGACTTTTCGGCCAGTATTAATAATAATAATATCTATGGACGCTTCACACCACGTCAATCTGGCCCAGTGTGCTAAGTATCCGAAGAAATTGTGTTACAGGTACCAGACAACGAAAATATATTTCATACTTTTATATTTTATACTATACACATATTTAAGATTTTTATTATATTACTAGCTGTGCCCGCGACTTCATACGCGTGGAAAAGTGATTTAGGACACTTTTATATTTTTAAATATATTTTTAGTTTACTGGCGCAACCGCTGACAACTTTCGCCAATAGGTACTTCCCAGTGTATCCCAGTGTTGATCCCGATCCAGCAAGTCACGTACCCGGCAAGCCTCTTGGTATGCAGGGTATAATAATAATATAGTACCATCCTTTCGGAGCTCGGCAAAAGAAGTAGGCCTTCGAACAATAGTAAAAGTAATAGAAGTCAGCAAAGGTATTCGAAGTTAGGATAATATTATTCGAATGCACCGTATAGACCCAGCCAATTTTTCACGTTAATTTAGTAAATTATTTAACTTCGATGTCCGTCTGTCTATCTGTCTGGTTGTCGAAACTTTAACACGTGTATCAAGCTAACAATCCTATTAAATACTCAGGATCTTCTGTCCCTTCTGGCTTTGAAAAAACAGACTCCTTAGCCACATCTACCCAAAGATTCAGCCGTATCTCTCTAATTTTCGACACTCCAAAGGGAACCAAAACCTAAATTTGATACGAAGCAACGTCTTAGTAGTGCCGACATAGGATAAATTGCGAAACCATAAAATTATTTTCAATTTTTTTGAACTTAGTACCGTTTTTGTCATTAATATTTTGAGATATTAAATTGAAACATAATATATTGCAATTATTAAGGTATTTAAAACGAAACTCTGGGTTAGACATGGGCGCAGCGGCACGCCCCGTCGAGGATCCAGCAGGCTTACTCTCGACACAACCGAGAATCGAATCAGTTCGATCTCAACGGATTTGGTGTTTTATTTGGTAGATTACTTTGGAACTGATTAGGATAAAGAAAACCTTTGGAACGTAACTTTTTGTACACCCGACGATATCAATCGACATAGAACAAAAATAAACAAACGTCAATTTATTCGGGAGTATACGGCACGATCGAATCTGAATCAAAATCGAATCAGTTTGGAGAGTTAGGCCCCAGCTCGGCGCGCCGATCGGTTTTAGTAGCGTTTTTTAATTAACCTACCCTAAGTATAACAATAATATAAATAAATTAAATTTAGTTTTAAAGAAAATATAAAATAAAAAAAGATTAAAATTGAATGTTTGCAGCGCGGTTCCTGCCGCGCTTCATACAAACGTCCAGCATTTTTTTTAAATTGTCATAAGTTTTTTATTTATGAACCGATTGAGATGAAATAAATGTTAAGTCAAGATTACTACAAATATGATTGAACCACATCTAAATCGGATAAGCCGTTTCTGAGATTAGCGTGCACAAATGCACCGACAAACAGACAAAAATAATAAAAAAATATTGTTTTGGGTACTATTGCATAAATAAAAGTCTCCTATAATAACACAGGCACAGTTAGCACATTTTAATAGTATTTTTTACCCAGCAGTCTACACTACACCAGCCCGGCTCGGACGTAAGAAGTCACCCAGCAGCCTGCATTACGCGGCGCCCGGTCGAATCACGGCGAAACGATTTTAATTTTGCTATATTTCCTAAACTACTCATTATATTTGCATGGTATAAAGGGCAAATATTATAGTCTTCATGGAATGCTTAAGCCAACTAACGTATTAAAAATGATAAGGATTAATACCGTGATAGTATAAATAGCTTTCCAAAAACCGCTTAATTTGCCCGTTTTTTAGTTTATCGCGAAAGGCTTTCTTTTAATTATACAGTTAATTAAGTTGATTTTATACAATAAATGATAATTTATTTCAATTTGTGAAGCAAGTTCAAAAATACAATTTTTATATTATTATGACACTGTAAAAAAACACTGTTTTCCCAGAAAAAAAACCTGATAGTTAGGTACTTATTTGATGTTCTAATCTACTTTAGTGCCACGATCTATTGCTTCGCGTCACTGTGTAAGCGATCCCCCCGCGCCCCCCGCACGAACCGTTCGACCGCAGGCCGCGCGCGCGAAATTCATCCGACTTGCTTCAAATTTATCGTCACTGCTCGGCTCCTATGTATCGTAGCGTTATGTTATATAGCCTATAACCAGCCCAGGAATATGGGCTACAATCGTACCAAGTTTCGTTAAAATCCCTTCAGTAGTTTTTGTTCCCATCGTGCACATACAGACAGACAGACAGACAGACAAAAATTTTACTAATTGCATTTTTGGCATCAGTATCGATCGCCAATCATCCTCCAATATGTATTTTGAAAAAATATTCAATGTACAGAATTGACCTCTCTACAGTTTTATTATAAGTATAGATACACAAATTTAATACACATCCATGACCCAGGAACATTGAAAACTTTTTGTTCCCTCGGCGGGGATTCGAAACCGCGACCTCTCGTTCAAGTACCAACGCGCTTAACCACTGCGCTACGCAGGTAGTTAAAATACCTATTTCGGAAATGCATTTTTTATTATTTTTTTTGTCAAAAAGTAAAAAAAATATTTTTTTCTTTTACCATTTCTTATTTTTTGTCGCAAAAATAATAATGAAGCCAAAAAAAATATTTTTTAAATATTTTGTAAAAAAAAATGAAAAAACATTTCTAGAAAGAGAAAAGGTAGTAATAATAATATCCCAAAGTTATAGTGACTGCTCTTTACACCCGTTATAACTTGTAAAATTTGCTATATTATTGTCAGCAACATAATTAGACCAAGGCATCACAAGTCACGACCAACCAAATGTTGACCCACGTTAACGTATACGCATACGCATATAACGCATCTAATGAGCGTTATGTTATTTTTGGAGTCGGAGAGACTCTACTTATGTGATTTTTTTGTAACTACAATTTTTTCATTGTTTAAGTAAAAGATGACATCTAATGATAGAATATGGAGCAATGGTTAGAAGAAGAACTATATAGTGAATATGACTTATAAATTGAAGAAAATAATATTATACATTAGTGAAGATTTTGTACTCAAAGAGTACCCCGGATCATAAACAGAAATCAACAGCGATTTAGTGAATGAAACGTTTAAAACACATTTCGTTTGAAAATTGTTTTCGTATGAAACTTCCAATAATCCAATAGGGGTTCCCTATTGAAACCCAGTACATGTATTGCATTAGGAAAAAAACCTATTTGCCTCGAAAGTTCAAGAAAAATATTACGTATGGTTTGCTACAAAAATTTGTAAAGTCTGGGGCCTGCAATTTTCTTTAAATTTTACCTTTTCAATTATTTTTCCTGTTTAGATTTATGAGTTGATTGTTATAATTTTATATAAATATTTACAGATACAGATAAATATTTTGAGGACTATAAAGATAGTACTGTTGAATCCCGATCAAAATATGATCAAAGATTAGGTAAATAAAAATCCGATCAACAATACTAGATATTATATATTTAGATACTAGATATCGTGTTAGAACGATTATTTATTTTTAGACTAGCTGTGCCCGCGACTTCGTTCGCGTGGTTGTCAGAAACACTATCGCGACTATCTTTTGATTGCTCACGTTGGTTTTTGTTATTATTATTATTAAAAGGAATTATTGTTTCATACATATTTTTTGTCTAAGTATTATGTCAATTCAGGATTGGTAAAAACTTAAAGACACATTAAAGTAAAACATATATCGATTTTTTCAAATTGTAAATGATTAACCAAATCAACTTTAACATGTTTTAAAACTTTTGTCTCAGTTCGTTATTAAACAATTAATGTTGGCCTATTGGCATATACCACGCGGACCGATATCAATAAAAACTTTTATTTACTTTTATGCAAATACATTTTTATAATGCCACCAAGGCACGCTACGCCACTGAAGCAGGACTGACTTTTTACAACTCCATCCGAGTTGCATCGCAAGGATCAGTTTTGTCCTGACTAGATAGCCTGCTATGTCCTAACTAGGCTTATAGGATGTCTTAAAACATTTAGTTATTACGCAATTTAATAAAATTATCTATCTCTTTTTCAAAAACGATATTTGTGATTAGGTGGGTGCAATGTAGGGTTTACAACGTGACGTCATAATCGGCTGTTCCCTTCTCATTCACACATTATATTTAATAGTTTAATATCTTCATTATTAATTATTTTTAATGGTATTTATTTAATTTTAGTTTTAAATATTTTCTTTATTAGGGGGCTGGCTATAATAACATTAATCAAAAACAACATTCAAATGACTAATTACTTTACAGATTAAAGTTTTAGTATTATCCTATGTATTAACATAACCATGAATATATAGTTACGGAACAGTGCTCCGCTTCACATTGCTGCTCAAGCTGATCAAGTCAACATGAAGACTATCCTGGTTGTACTCGCTCTGGCCCTCGCCGTCGCCGCCGTGCCCACGACGGTGCCCATCAACAACGACTACCATGAGACCGTCGGCATCCCCGAGGCGGCCAGGATCAAGGCCGCTGAGGAAGCTAAGGACTTCGATGGCGCTAGGATCACCGGCGGAGTACACTCAGCCCTTGGAGCTTTCCCGTACTTGGTAGGTTACTGTCTAAAGTCTGATGTTTCATTCACACGTTTTTATGTCCTTAACGCCTTATTGTCATCGTGATATCTAGGGAGGATTAGTCATCTCCCTCACGAGTGGTGCCACTTCCGTTAGCGGCTCCTCCCTGATCTCCAACACCAAGGCCATCACCGCCGCTCACTGCTGGGTGACCAGGAATAGTCAAGCGCGTCAATTCACCGTCGTCCTTGGCTCCATCCAATTGTTCTCCGGTGGAACTCGCATCACGACCAGCAATGTAGAAGTGCACGCCAGCTACAACTGGGACAACCTCAACAACGACGTCGCTATCATCACCATCAGCTGGGTCAACTTCTCCAGTAAGTGTCTAGTGACATACGTTTATTTTCCGTAATATTCAAAGGAAAATATTACAATGACAGTAACAAATTCCAGTACAAACAATTGTTCATACAAACGATTTTTGCAGACAACATCAGAAGCATTCCTATCGCCACTGGCAGCAACAACTACTCTGGCTCCTGGGCCACAGCCGCCGGATTCGGCGCTACCGGTGACAGTAAGTGATAAAGATTACAAAACACTTCGTCTATTATAATAAAATATTTGCAACAAATATTTAAGACAATATTTTTTCAGACCATGGCATCACGAACAACCAAGTGTTGAGCCACGTCCAACTCCAAGTCATCACCAACGCCGTCTGCTCCGCCGTTTACGGAAGCTCATCCATCATCGCCTCTACCCTCTGCGTCAGCGGTGCCGGTGGTCAGAGCACTTGCGGCGGAGACTCCGGCGGTCCTCTTGTACACAACAACCAGCTGGTAAGTTATCCGGCAATTCAGTATGTCGTTCATAGCATTAATTTCCCTTAAAACGAAGTGAGTATATCTACAAATCTATTTACCGTCTATGAGAATCGTGGGTTCTAGCCCACTACAAAGTCGTAAATCTTCAGTAAATTGTTATAATATAATCGTTGTTTTGTGTTAACGGATTTTACATTTATAAACATTTTTTTTATCTTTTAACAGATCGGTGTCACATCTTTCGGCTCCATCTGGGGTTGCCAGATCGGCTTCCCCGCCGGTTTCGCCAGAGTTACCTCATTCGAGTCCTGGATCCGAGCCCGTCTTTAAGAAGTTTCCATTAAGTTCAGTGTCTTGCGTTGAGCGCTACAGAACGGACGCGCTCCGCATTACACTATAGAAGCAAAATTTAATTGTTTGCGAGTCGCGCGGCTGTGTGCCGCTGCATGTCACCATGGCGCTCGTGGCCAACGAGTTGCTGGCGTTCATCCAGCACGCCATAGACACCATGGACGAGCTCAGCATAATGCAGATCTGCAAATCTTCTTTCACCAGCGAGGAGATTTGCAGTGGTAAGCAGTTGCTGTACGATACGCTCGGCCAGAGCGCGAATATGCCATCGCGACGGAGAGATGGAACAGAGAGAAGCGTGCAGGATATTATCTCCCTGCTGAAGCAGACGGATCCAGACGACGTGCCGGCCTTTGTGGCGAAAGATCTCCACAAGCTGCCGGTGGTGACGATGGACCACGTCGACGTCTCCAGCCTGTTGAAGAACTTCAACAGTATGAAGGCAGAGCTGGACGAGATGCGGGGTAGATTGGATGCATCGGAATCTACCATCAGTGACTTACGTAGTGAATTATTACAATTAAAATGTAATAATTCATTAAGTGGGTCACCCGATCATTCAACTGCCTACGTCAACACACGTCGTGGTGGCGCGCGCGCCGACACATCGTTTTGCGTGTCAGCAGAATCTGATGCGTCGGCAACCGCCGCCGCCTCCGCCCGCCTTCCCCTCCGGGTCGCGCAGTCGCCGAGTAAACAAGCAACTCAGCAAAAAAGTTTTGCGAGTATCGCCGCTCACCCCGCACCTCCCCCGCGGGCGAAGACAAAGGGGAAGAAAGAGAGCCGTAAGGCTACAAAAAGCCGCAAGGCTCAGCCACCGCAACCTGGCAAGGACGAGAGCAGGAGGTGCGATGGGGAGGGCTTCATACTGGTGGAGAGAAGGAAGAAGAAGCCCGCCGTCCGCAACCATCGCGGCACCGCACCCTGTGGACCCGAGCAGCGCCTGCGGTGTGAAGTGCGCTCCACGCCGCTGTACGTGTCTCGCCTGCACTGGTCCATGGAGGTTAAGGACGTCGTGGACTACATCCGGAAGAAGACGTCCCTCCCCTTGAGGGTTGAGCGTCTGGAGTCTCGCCACAAGGTCAACTTCAGTTCCTTTGTGGTGAGAGTACCGACGCATCTTCTATCGACCTTTGAGGCGGAGGAGTTCTGGCCGACGGGTGTGGTCTACCGGAAGTTCCGGGGGAGACTCCGGAATGAAGCGCGCTACACGTCGCCGTCAACACGTGTAGTGTAGTTTTTAAGTATTTTAAATATTATGTATGTTAGTCTTTAAGGTATTTATAATATGGGCCTATGCAGCCTGCAATAAATGGTATTTAATTTTAATTTAATTTTTAATTAAATTCGGTTCTGTCGGGACCGATTAACGACGACGAGTGCTTATTAAATGTTTCTACTTATTAGATTTTTTTTTATTTTATTTTTCTTTATTTGCTATATTATTTTGCTCGCTAGTATAAAAACCTATTTAATTCTTATTGTAATACATCATATAAAGCTATATTCAAATAATAAGCAAATTCATTTCGAATTAGGTACCTCATAAAAATCTATAACTGGGACCATTGAAAACCTTGTCTACATGTCAAATTAAGTTATAATCAGTAACAATATTAATAGGAACTTTGTATCAGATAAATGTTTTGATGACTGTAAAGATACGGCTGTCTTTAAATCCCGATCAAACTAGTAAATATGATTAAAGATTAGGTAAATAAAACTTCGATGTTGTTACAATAGTCGCATCACAGGAAATCCGTTTTTATAAATTTAGTTGGCTTGGAAATCTGCCGGTGGACGTTCCACACTTGATTCGAAATAATAGTTATGTCACTTGGATTTTTTATGAAATCTTCGTAACGGTAGCAAATATCTTTGTCATGTTGGCAAAGTCACTGTCAGACAAAGACACCAACGTTGTATAAATTAACCATGTAAATATTTTTATTAGTAAGGGGCATATTTTTAGGTTATTAGGGATTAACAATTCCTGAACATGAAAATGAATATGAGGCAAAACTATAACTGTCAAATTAGACAATTTGGACCTTCATTTATTGATGGACCTACAGCTCTCTGGCTCGCTCGCTACTGCCGACATGATCTATTAGAGTTCTTGGTTTCAAAATGAATGTTAATGTCGTACGTACAAAAATGTATGCAGCCATCCATATACGATATAAATGAATTTTAGGTTAATTATATCTTTTAAGGAAGATAAAAGCAATTGAGGGTTAGATCATAAATGAAATGTTAGTTGCCAAAGAAGAAGAAAAGAATAAATAAATAAACATGCTGAATTAAACAACTTTATTGATAGCCTAGCCCATTTCCAACAATACAATAAATAATATAAATGATAAAGCATTACTATAATGTGCAGTTTGTACTTAGTAAAAATATTAGAAGAAAATAATAATTATTGTTATTGACACATAAATATATACATTATACCAATAAATAATACATTTAAAATACATTAGAAGTAGCTTGAGAATAAAATTTAGAAGAAAATAAATGTGGCTTCCTGTCTGATATTAAATAATATTAGTAATATTGATTTTATCATAGATTGGGAAAATGATAGTGAGGTTTGGCTATTTTTATTATAACTTTTTAAAATCTTAACTGCCCGGGCAAGGTACAATGTAAATATAATAACTTTCAATTTTTTTTTTTAATAATTTTCAAAATGCACAAGATAAATAAGAAATATAAAATAGGAAT
The DNA here is from genome assembly GCA_905187575.2 of Celastrina argiolus. NCBI lineage: Eukaryota > Metazoa > Arthropoda > Insecta > Lepidoptera > Lycaenidae > Celastrina > Celastrina argiolus. The sequence goes on along the minus strand of LR994595.1, from coordinate 13,614,104 downwards.
TTAGTACTTAGTAAATTACTAGTCTTTTTTCAAATAGCACCCTAAAGATAGCCGTTTCCAATACAAGACTATAATAATTTCTAGTCGCATTAAAAGAACTATACTAATTTAAATACCCTAGCCAATTTCAAATTTCTCAATACATATGCAAGGTGTGGCAACACTAAATTGTAGTCTGACCACGAGGTCTGTCAGTTGTCAATTGCCCTTTTTCAATTTTGCCGCGTTCGTCATAAAATGTCCGATTAAACACAACTACATTATAACACTTAAAAGCTACAAACAGTAAAACTTAGTCACTCTACTTGTACAATAATTCTCGGATACAAAATACGGCTTGGAAACTAGGTCCGGTCGACACGCCTAAAATACACACTGCCCTGATATTTAAAACACAAACCATATTCTGTTATGTATACAGCGATATATATAGCTAAAATCCGTGTAAAGTGCCACCTGCTGGTCGAAATATCCCTCATTTGTCATCGCACAACAGCTTACAAGCTAAACTAACCTGATGTGACGTCACCATTGGCGGGCCGCGGCCATGCGCCGGCGCCGGCCGCCGCCAGCAGACCCAGCAGCGTCGCCCACTCGCCCGCACTGTGCACGTTCTGTGCTGAAGTCTTCACCAGCTCGTAGAGACCGCAGGAAATCTGAGGAAGAGTACGTCAATTTTAAACGAGCCGTAAGTATGAAATAGTAGGATGACTGATGAGAAAGGTGTTAAAGGAGCAATAGAGTGAAATGTGTGCTACTTAAGTTATAGATAACTTAATATATTTGGTTTACCTAAATATAGGTGTACCTAGCTATTTTTTAAAACATGGCTCGTGCCGTTTATGTATAGGACAAAGAATAACGGTGCTAAATGTGACCCTTGCGGTACACCGGAAGGTATTTGCCTATAATAAGAAGTGAAGCCCTTCGATAAAAACACTTGACGTAAGTTTTGTATATAAGAACGCAACCAACGAAAAGGAACACCACGGATACTGAGATCCCAAAGTTTTAATAGTAAGGTGTGATGAGAATTTATGTCGATAGCCTTAACAAAGTCGATGTACACAGAACAGTTGGGTATTTTAGTTTACGCTGATTACAAATTCTAATGATCTACCTAATCTATTATTAAACCGTTCGCTCACCAGGTCGGCGTGCTGGTGGTACAGCATGTTTGGCAAGCACACATACCGCAGCACAGGTGCGGCGCACGACTCTTAGCCCATGAGCCACGCGGCCGTATATATATATCCATCATCATCGCTCGCTTACCAGGTCGGCGTGCTGATGGAACAGCTTGTAAGGCAGGCGGTAGAGCAGGCGCAGGTGCCGTAGCACAGGCGCGGCGCACGGCTCGCAGCGCATGAGCCGCGCGGCCGTGCGCAGTAATGCGGTTAGAGCGCGCGCGCTGGCGTGCGGCGCGCCGAGCCCCGCCCACAGCACCACGCGCTCGTAGTGTGGCCCCGCCTCCGACCATACGGATAGCACGCGATCGCTGGAGAGATGTGATTTTGTTAATGTGTACCAGCGAGCTGTGGTAAAGTTTGTATAGTACTTCCGAGATAAATTTAACCCAAACGTAAACAAACCCGTCTATGACACAACCATAGACTAGTCAGTGATGTCAATTGGCCAATATTAATGCAAAGATTATTGTTTGCTATGAATCCATAGACTATAGTCTATATTCTAAATAAGGCTTATATTCTACAATCGGCAGAGTCAAAATGGCGTATTTTTTCCGTAAAAGATTTTCATTTGATGTTTAAACATATTATTGTTTAATTGTTATAAAATGTATTGGATAATGAAGAATAATCCTTTAATATTCCAGTGAAAGTGTTAAGTGTTGTTAAGTGTTAAGAAGTGTCCACAATAAGTGAATATGTGAAAATTTCGGTGTTTTTGGTTTGTTTACGTTTAGGTTAAATTTATCTCGGACGTACTATAGTATTCGTGTTATGTATACTACGTTTTAAGACTCGTAGAGCATTTTTTGTTTTGACACCTCATATCAATTATTTAATATAACTCAAAAAATATATATCTTCAAAGGTGTGAGCACCACAAGGAGTGAGTCTTACTATGCTGTGCATCATCTGTTTTGTAAATTTTTTTGGAGATCTTTAATCGTGATTTGACGGTATGGTAAGTAAAAAATTAGGTGCCAAAACAAAAACTACGCGTCATTCTCTTTACACTATATGCGGCTTAATATATGAACCATGAAACATCCTTATATCCAAAAATTTTATAACACTTACATCCATCCTTACTTTCACATCAAATTATTGAGAACATAAGGTACAAACTTACCGATTCTGAATTAATGTTTGGCCAAGTAGTTCCAAAAAGAATATTGTAATGTCCTCCAGCTGCGGATTGAGCTGCAGGCTGTCCGTGTCGGGGGGCGTTCCAGCGGATATTGTAGCCCGAATTAATTCCTAGAAAAACATCATCTATATCATCATCATTTATACGGCTGAACCGATTCGACTATTTTTAGTCTTGAAATATTCGTGGAAGTCCCGGGAAGGTTAATGGTCGTAGCACACATATCAACTCGGAAAACTAACCTAACGTAACCTAACATGAGCGCGTTACCAACCGACCAGCAGCTTAATCGACTCGGCGACGCCACGCTTACGGCTCGCCGGCCGCTGGTTGTCGTTATTTTTTTGTTTGGAATCTTACCTACAACCTACAAATTCAATAAAACTCGCGCGTAACAATACTGGAAGTTGCCTCGTGAATAACAGCAGTTCGGCGGCGCAGCGGTAGCCGCGACGCGAGGGTATATGTTTCTGCTCTTGCTAACAGCCTATCTATGCTACACTTATTAATCTGAGTTACCTGTAAACTCTCCAGCTGAAGGAACTTGGTTTCAGTGATCAGCAATCCGGGGAAGTTGCACTTTGCGACGCAGTCCGTGGCGATATCCATTAAGCTCTTCTCGTGTGGCGTCGGCGCTCGCATACCTGAGAAAAAGAAATTAGTAATAATTAAGGAAATCAGGCGTGGCTTTGCGGAAATCCATAGCATAAAATTTGAATATATTATATCTAGCAATATCCCGCGAAAAACGGGATTTTTTCGCGGTATATTGCTAGATAAATTTTTTTTTTTCAAATCGGACCAGTAGTATTTCCGCTTTATAATATTCGTATAGATTAAAATTTTAGAAATCAGTAATTTAAGGTAAAAAATCCAAGTGCGGCTTTTATAATCATACTAGTCTGATTACCTATATAAAAGCCGCAGTTGCATTTTTTACTTTAAATAACTGATTTCTATATTTGATGACAATTTACAATAATAAATTCAAATATATATATATGTCGCAGTCATCTAATTAAATCAGCTATTTCATTGAGTGACTAGCGTTTTTATCGAATGACGACATTTAATTGAAAGACTAAAGGACAACTCGTCAAGTTGTTTATTGTAACGTCCAATGTCTTGACTGAACATTGATTGAACGTCATTTAGTCATGTAGTCATTGACTGAACGTCATTTAGTCCGATTTTTTAACCGACTTCCAAAAAAGGAGGAGCTTTCTCAATTCGATGAATAAGTTGGTTTTTTTTATGTTTGTTAGCGAATAATTTTCCGATTTTTTAACCGACTTCCAAAAAAGGAGGAGCTGAAAAAAATTTAGTATAAATCCCTCTTAATTGGGGGGTGGAGGGAGGGGGAAGGGGGAGGGGAGGGGGAGAACCCCCCCTACCACTCCCACCTTTAGGAGACTACTAGTTTGGAAGATATTTATGGTTGAAGTTTTGAGGTTATGTCTGTGTTTCCGGGTTATTTCAAGGAGTAAAACAGGGGAGAAAGGTGGAGACGGCGGTAAGGGGACAAAGGAAGTCCCCCTACCCTCCCCTCTACTCAGCAACCACTAGTTAAGAAAATATTTACAGTTGTAGTTTAGAGGTTAGATAAAACAGACAAGTTCTACGTGGAGTCGGAGTTGATAGATTTGTTTTTGGGACAATGTCGGTCTGTCACGTCTCCGGCGCTGCGGGAAATGCAGCCCCTTCGCCCATGCGTAACGAATGACAGCAACCAACACTCGCCTTAGGCAGCTCCGGCTTTCGACCAGCCTCCGCCGCCACGGCGAGTCCTGGTTTCTGCATTTCGTTACGGCGGGCGGGGGCTGCTCTCCCTCCGCGCCTCCGCGCTTAAATATACACTCTAGGGGTTGACAGACAAGTACTACGTGGAGTCGGGGTTGATAGATTCGCTTTTGGGAAAATTCAGTCACCTGACTGATTTTATGTCCGCTCTCATATAAGGGCTATGTTACAATCCGCTAACTAATTGGACGTTGAGTGACGATTGTACAATCAATGTTCGGCCTAGTCTTTCAATTAAATGTCGTCATTCGATAAAAACGCTAGTCACTCAATGAAATAGCTGATTTAATTAGATGACTGCGACATATATATACGAATTACTATGTGATTACTAATAGTTAACTCACAGGCTCCGCTCACGCGGGCCCTTCGTACGCTAAACACGGTCGCGGACAGTGTCGACTTATTTATGTGCTCATTGGACGAGTTCACCAAGGTCACATATTGTGTAGTAAGCAAGATGATTTAGATTTAGAGAGTTAAAGTAATTTTTGATTTTTGTTACACTCTATTTTATTAGGTTAAGTACATGTGATGATAGTTGTAGTTTGTAAATAAATAAATAAAAATAAATAAAAAACTTTCTCACGATGAGTAATTACAAAAACTCCCATTCAGTGAGCCTAGTGCAAGTATTTGTCACTGCTCTCGGTAAGAAGTTAATTACAATTTTTATGGCACCGAAACAGCGCCCCTAATACAAACTATGGTCTATAGACGCAGGACCGTTTTTACATGCCCATCCGACGCATGGATCATCTTTCTTTTCAGACAATTAGGTGATCAGCCTGCATTGTCCTAACCAAACATGAAAACAACATTTTTTGTTGTTCCAACGCGAGAATCGAACCCACAACCTCGGGGTCGAGAGCGAAGCTCTGAACCACTAGAACAGGCGATGTTCGTCGCAATACTAAACAACGATGTAATATTTACCGCTTTCACCAAGTGCTATGTAGGAGTATATGCTGGAGAGCAGCCCGCTGTCGGTGCCCCGCGACGCCTCGCGTATGAGCGACACTTTCCCGCCCGGGGCTAAATAGTCTTCAGTCTCCACTAGACACTGTAATAATGAAGCTTCATTAAAAATCCACAAGATTTTTTTTACATCAATAATAATTTATAATCATATTAATTATTATATCCCATTTCATAAAAATAGTATTATTCCCTGGGGTGCCAGTGAAAGAATAGCACCTCCCTATAACCATCTTTCATATAAAAGTTAATATCTGGGAGCACGGTCGTGCCCCCGTCAAGACGAGCCAAGCGAATTGAAATTTTCAACACATAATGACATTGGTAAAGACATAAAACATACAAAGTTTTGAATGTCGTAGTCGTAGCTATTATACTTTAGATTTTATCAACGTCGAAAAACCCCAGATTTCGTCACTGACTAATTTATAGATCATCAAAATTCATAAGGTACTTCCTGAAATCCTAGAAAGCTGATATTATTTATGTAAGCTGTTATTGCTACAAAACCAACAAAAAAATATTAAAATATAAATGCCGCCATTTTGAATCTAATATGGTGGACGGTACAAAATTGATGTTTACTATACGGATCTGATATTTTATACATAAAAGGAATACAATATATACAAGTATGTAAAAAATCTACGACCTACTTTTTGTAGGACCGATAATCGGTCATATTCTTGCTCCATATAATTTCTATCCGACTTTATTTATTTTGAGTGCGTTGCACTACTGAAATCAGTATGTTCTATTTCATTCCGATTATTAATCGGTGACCGACTTTTTGTAGATGAAAGATATATTTATGAGAGGGAAACTAGTTTTTTATCCACTTTTATAAAATTAGGCATTAGCGCGAAGTAGCAGGCAGCAGGTTGTAATAAATTGCTGTCTGTACAAATTACAAAATATGTAAAACACGTGAAATCGGTGATCGGTCCGACATAAGTTGTTATATTTAAAACATTTTTTTTTTTTTTTTTTTTTTTTAATAATCTATTTTTTACAGAGGCTTTCAACACTAGGGTGTTGATGTCAGCCTCATAGGTTCAGTCAATGTTCCCTACACAAGGGACAGATCCATAAAACTGTATATTTTGCTTGCCTCTGGGGACAACGGTTCCGAAAGGATACAATTGATCTGCCCATTATATAGGCAACCCAAGTCTCCTAAAAACTTTGATCTCAACTCTGCAGTTCGAGCACACTCCATCAATACATGTAGAAGGTCCTCTGGCTTTTGACACTCTTCACAATTAGGTGAAGGCTTAATTCCTACCAAATAATAAAACTTATTTGCTGGAATGTGCCCAGATCGCAACCTAAAGGCTGACACCAATGACTTTCTGGACATGTTACAAGAAATAAACCAAGGCTCCCATACAGGTTTATTTTGGATGGTACTATACCACACTCCCACACCTCTTCTAAGTTCCTCGCCAAAATGATATTCCCATTTCTGGAGAGACTTTTTCTTAATTTGAGGACGAAGCTCACTGGCAAAAGGTTTAGAGTAAAGCATGAGACCATCTATTACTGCTTCTTTGGCAAGCACATCGGCAGTTTCGTTTCCAAACAAACCTATATGAGATGGAACCCATTGTAGTTTCACAGAAACATTGCTAGCAACCCGGCGTAATAAATCTAATGCTTCGAAGGCGATTGGAAGCCCACGTTGCTTAGTAACACACTGACTTAAGTGTTGGAGAGCACTTCTCGAATCCGATAATATCACTATACTGTTAATGTTATTTAAATTATTCACATACAATAGTGATTCTTTTATAGCCACAAGTTCAGCCGTCATTATGTTATTTTCTTTGTTCAATTTAAACTTTTGTGAAACATTTAATTGTGAATCAAAAAAGGCGGCTCCAACACCTTGAGTGCATTTAGAACCATCTGTGTATATTTTATAACAATCAGAATAATAATCAGAAATAAATTGCAAAAAATAATTTTTAAGTTCAAAATCAGATAACCTCCGTTTCGGGGGCATATCGCCAGCTTTATCTGCAATGAGTTCCTTTACATCAATAGAAGATACCCATGTACATAATGAATAAGTCTCTAACTTGCCACTTTGATAAACATTAACATCTTTCCATTCCGAACAGATTTGTGCTAGCATAAGATTATTTGTGTTACTAAAATAATTACGAACCAAAGTTAGCTTATTTAAAGAATCTAACACATGACTGCCTATGACAGACTTAATTTTAAGTAGATATCTACAAGCCAACAAGTAGCGGCGTATATACAAAGGGGGAATGGATAGTTCACTCTGCATAACAAATACCGGAGTGCTTCGTATAAATGAGCCACATATTCTCAATGCTCTGTTTTGTAAAACATCAAGCTTTTTAAGATGCGTTTTTGCACAACTGCCATATATGAAACTGGCATAGTCTAGACGACTTCTTACCAGGGACACATAAAGACGGCGAATATACTTGGGATGAACTCCCCACGACCTGCCTGATAGAACTTTTAAAATATTCAAACATTTATAGTTTTTAGCACACAATTCATTTATATGAAGACTCCATCTCAAGGACGAGTCCAGCCATAAACCTAGGTATTTAACTTTGTTAACCATGTTAAGTGACAAGCCATTGACTTCAACATTAACATTTAAAATTCTTCTTGATCTGTTAAAAACACAAATATTAGATTTAGGTACAGATAATTGTAAGCCAATAGTATCCAGATAATTAATCATCGCTTTGATAGCTGATTTAAGGCAGTTTGCCGCTTCTACATCATTTCTATTCACAACAGTTTTATACAAAACGAAATCATCGGCATACTGGGAACTACAGACATTATTTATGATCCTGGTAATGCCCATAGTTACAATATTGTATAAAAGCGGAGAGAGAGGATCACCTTGTGCTAATCCTCGATATGTATTTCTAATTATTAAAGATGTATTATGATTATTTGAGTTAATTCTACAACATCGTTTAGAAAGAAAATTGAACAAATATTTACAAATCTTAATACCAACTCCTATCTCATGTAGAATATTAACTAATGCAGTAATATTGACATTGTTATAGGCATTATCAATATCGAGAAAACAGGCAATAGTGGGCTCCCTTCTGGCAAAACCTAATTGAATATTAGACGTAAGCAGGGCTAAATTATCAATACAAGAGTGACCGCGTCTAAAGCCTGTTGATGAGTCGGGAAGGAGGCCCTTGCTTTCAACAAACCACTCCAATCTTTTTAATAAAATCAAATGAAATATCTTACACGGACAAGACATCAATGAAATAGGGCGTAATGAAGAAGCGAGAGTGGGGTCCCTTCCCGGCTTAAGAATAGGGACTATTTGTATGTCTCTCCACTGATCAGGCACGCTACTTGACGTCATTACAAGATTAAATATTTTTAAGAGCATTAATTTAGCATTAAGTGGAAGATAATAAATCATAGTATATGAAATATTATCCATTCCTGGAGAGGTATCTTTCTTCTTTAAACAATTACGAAATTCCGCAAGAGTGATTGGTGTTTCTAATATAGAGAGTTGTCCGTCAACCAAATTTGGCTCTTGTTCAGCGACATAATCGGGGGTCAGCGTATGCAGTAGCTTCATTGCATTATCTGGATCAACACCATCTCGGCGTCCAATGTTGCCCTTAAGCCAGCGCAACTTTCTCCACATAGCAGATGCTGAAGTTTCTTGGTCAATACTGGAACAAAACTCTCTCCACGACTTAGATTTTTCTTTTCTTATAAGTATTTTGGCTTGAGATACTTTGTTTTTCCAACATAACAAATTACAAGGTGTAGGATTGCGTCTTAACTGGACCAATGCAAGACGCCTTTCAGCAACTGCCTTCGAAAGCTCTTTGTTCCAAAAATGTTTTGGTTTAAAATTTGATGTTGGGTCCTCACTGATTTTAATCCAAGGGATGTGCTTATCAGCCAAATATTTAATTTTATTAGTAAATATATCATATCCTACTTGAACATCACTCACTTCGGCAACATCAAACATTGTTGCTGCTTCTTTAGTGTATTCCGTCCAATTAGCTTGTTTATAATTTCTCTTTTTGATGTATCTATTTGATCGTATAAAGCCACAATTTAATTTTAACACCAAATGGTCACTACCTAGAGATTCATTGGTAACATTCCAGCCCATGTCAATTGCAATGTCAGTGGATGCAAAAGATATATCAGGAGAGGATTTCTGAAGATTTCCATTAACCCACTTGACTCTAGTAGGTGAACCATCATTGAGGCATATGAAATCATTATCAAACATAGCCTTATAAACAGTCTCACCTCTTCTATCAGATTTACACGACCATAGAGTGTGATGCGCATTAAAATCTCCGATAATAAGACATCCAGATTTAAAAGTATTAAAGATTAAATCCCAATCCTGTTGACTTGTGCAAATGGAGGGAGGGCAATATATAGCAATCACATGCTTTAGTGTAGGCACATTAAATATTTCTATATTAATTATCTGAATATCAGAGTTTGAAATATTAATAATTCGTTCTGAATATTTAATAGATCTATGAATGATAGCGCACAAGCCACCATATGAATCTTCTCTGTCTGCTCTTACTATGTTATAGCCCGAAAACTTCAATGAAATGTGGGGAGAAAGCCATGTTTCACTCACAAAAGCCATATGTATTTTATCTTGTAAAATTAAAAGTTCAAAATTGCTAGCTTTATGTTTTAAACTATTAGCATTCCATTGAAAAATATTGATATGACTGTGCAATTTATTATTATTACTGGCCATTATTGTTTCTTCCCATGAACTTAAGCAACGTCTCGAAATTCAAATATTCTTGTAATAAAACTACTACTTCAGACCAGAAAAACTCCATTAACATTTTGAACTTATCTTCGAAACTTCCTTCTGAGACAAATGCTTCTTTTATTTTATCCAAAACCCTTTGAAACAACTTTTTCCGTTCTTTACTATGGCTGTTGTTACAGCTTTTCACAACAGGGATCTCCGTTCTAGATGTATCCAAATTGAGAAATACTTCCTCTTCATTATGTTTGGTTATTACACTTCTTTTCTTTGCTTTATTCTTTGACTTCTTATTAACTTCAGTATGAGATGTTGACAGTTGCTTTGTAGTAGGTGAAACACATTCGTCTAGTTCCATATTATCATCTTCACTGTCTGAAACATCATTATTATTGCCAGAACCACCAACACATATATCTCTGTAAGTAGGAGACGAAGCAGCACCGGATCTAACATAAGAAGTGCTAGGGATAGCAGTTGGTTCATCTATTCTAGATGAGCTCATTTTTTGTGTCTCTTCTTTCATCTTATTTAACGCCAATTTATAAGAGTAATTATTATTTCCCATATATATACGGATATCTCTCTCCCTTTTAAAAGCTGGACATACCGATTTCATTAATGATAGATGGTCGCCTTTGCAGTTAACGCACTTATAATTTTTCGTTTCACAATTTTCGTGTTTTTCACCACATTTAGGACAAATGGGAGACTTGGACGGACAAACGTGACTGACATGACCGTATCGCCAGCATTTAGAGCATTGCGTTACAGGATACATGTATGAATCTATAGCCATACGACAACCATAAGCCTTTATAAATCCTGGAAGATTTGACCCTTCAAATCCTATGCGAACTGTTTCAGATTTTATCCATTTACCATTTAAATCTTTTCGCAACAGCCGTTTAACCGATAATATTTTAGTTTCACATTCAAAAATTTCTTTCAATTCCTTATCTTCAATATCAATATCAATATCTCTGACTACACCATAACAATAATGCATTTCATTAGTATTTCTACAAGTCCACTCATGATCATTTATAATTTTACTATCCAAGAAATTGCTTGCGTCTTGATTACATTTAAACTTTATCAAAAGTTTAAAAGGATTCATATACTTGATAGTTTCTATTCCCTGAACATTGTATTTAGCCAAAAGCTTTGCAAATGTCAACTGCTTCGGTAGGATAATAGTTTTGGAGGTTACAGAAACTTCAAAATTGTTACTAAAATCTCCCGGTGGATAAGGAGATACAGATGGGGGGGTGTTTTGGAGGTTTCGTCGTTTGTTTCTATTGACGAGCGTAAAACCATCATCAGGTAAAGGATCTTGGGAATCCCCTTCTAACTGCCTTTTATTGCGTGGCTGGATTATTCGACAGTCGTCATCGATATTGATATGATCTACGGACATACCTGCATCATCCCATTCTAGATCTACCTGACCTTCGAGTTCACCGGGAGATCCAAGCACGATTCTATTTATAGTTTGGGAAGACATCTCGTCATTAAACACGGGTTCCAACACAGCTTCTTCTTCAGATTCACTCATAATCACAAAACTTGTGGGTAGATCGAAAAAAATATATACGTGAAAAAAACGAAAATATTCACTATTATACACTATTAATCTAAAAAGTATTATTAAAGATCACCAAAAAAGTCATAATTAACCAAAAAATAATATTTAAACAATAAACGCACTAAGATTTCAACTAAAACTTGCGTCACAGATACTGTAACTAAAGCGCGTCCAAGCGTGTCGGACGCAACCGCCATACTGATTTAAAACATTAAAATAAAAATTAAGAACGTGAAAAAACTGCGAATGTTGGGAAATATTCACATTTCGTATTCGTAATTAACCAGCTTACAAAAATAAATGAAATCCCACCAAAAACATTTTCATGTAAAAATGCTGCCAAGACGAGCCTACATAGCTTACCCTGTGAAAAAGTTGTCAGATATCGTATAAAGCCAAGTTCTACACTACACCTTAATCAAAATCTATCAAAAAGTGGTCTGATCTCATGTATAACCAAAATTCATGATCTATGCGCCCTTACTTCACCAGGCTTAACTTCACTTACGCTCCATTGCAATTAAAACGTGATACTTGAGCGTAAGAGAAGTTAAGCCTGGTGAAGTAAGGGCGCATAGATCATGAATTTTGGTTCTACATAAGATCTGACCACTTTTTGATAGATTTTTATTAAGGTGTAGTGTAGAGCTTGGCTTTATACGATATCTGACAACTTTTTCACAGGGTAAGCTATGTAGGCTCGTCTTGGCAGCATTTTTACATGAAAATTATTCTGGTGGGATTATATATTCTCTCTGTCTAAAAATTACGGCGCGCACGCTATTCGCCATCCGCGCCGCCACCGCGCACGTGCGTCTTATTGCGTAACTTACTTTACTCGCACGGGGCCATCTTTTTGCTAAAAAATGCCCCGTGCGAGTTTCTTACGCCGGTTATTATCGGCAGGTTAGGGTTGAACCGGTGGTAGCTTGTTTTTCTTGTTGACTTTCCGAAAATAACTTGTTAAGTTTCATTTGGAAATAAAACTTTTTTTTACTATAAGATACTACTCACAGAGGGCAGCAGCCGCCCCAGGTACAGTGTGGTGAGTATCTCCAGCAGGTGTCGCCACGCGGTGCGCACGCTGTCCGCCAGCCGCGCCGCCACCGCGCACGCTCGTCGTAGAGCGCAGCGAGCCTTGCCCGACTGCCCGAGCGCCACGCCTACCAAAACATATTCATTATTACAACTACATGTTAATCTATACATATAATAAATCTGTAGAGGAGTCGTGTCTGTACATTGAAGATATTTGAAAAAAAATATGATAGGGGACCTTTATTTACGCAATAGTACCCAAAACTATGATTTTTTAAATTTTTGTCTGTTTGTCTGTTTGTCTGTTTGTCTGTTTGTCTGTTTGTCTGTGGGTTTGTGCACGCTAATCTCAGAAACGGCTTATCCGATTAAGATGCACTTTTCACTAATATATTGCGGCAAGCTTCACTTAACATTTAGTGTTTGTTTTATGTAAATCGGTTCATAAATAAAAAAGTTATGACCATTTTAAAAGATCATGTCATTTTTGCTGGACGTTTGTAGGAAGCGCGCGGCGGGCCCGGGAGCCGCGCGCCGCCGCCGCGCCGCTTCAAATTGTATTCGCAGCAAACGCTCAAATTGTATTTCAGCACCGCGGGGGTGACTTTTATTTGTTAGTTTTAGGCTTGCTAGGTAGGGACAATCTAAGATTTTTTTTCTTGAGTTTATTACGTAAGTTATTTGTATAAAATCAGTTAGTACTTTTACTGTAAAGTCCTTTGTGATAAGTAGGTACTGTATACATATTTGTTAGCGTAGGTTAGGTAGTAATAAGTAAATAAATAAAAACCGGCCAAGTGCGAGTTGGACTTGCGCACCGAGAGCTCCATACAAACCTGATTGACATAGAATTTTGATTTGGTTACAGCTCGAATATATTAGAGACCTAAGTATTTGTTATAAGTTTCAATTATACACATTCATGACAAACGGTACTAATTTTAAAAAAATCAAAATATTTTTACTATCTAGGTATATAATGTTACTAAAAACGTATGGTTTTAGACGTTGCTTGGTTTCAAATTTTATGATTTTGAGTTCACGGGAAGTACCCTTTAGGTTTTGATTCCCTTACGAGTGTCGAAAATGACGAAATTTAGCGACATACCTAAGCAACTGCTTTTGGATGCATTGGCTAAGAGGTCTGATTTTTTCACTGCTTCAAGGAACAGTAGGTATCCTGAGTATTTTATATAATTTTCATCTTGATACCTACACGCGTTTCTGAGTAAAAGGGTCTTGACAGACAGACGGACATGGAAATGATCTTATAATATGTGTTTCGTTTTTTCCTTTTGAGGTACGGAATTTTAAAAACAGTTTTAAGATTTACATAAATATATTGCTCTTTATTTTGTTTTTTCTATTTTATAATATATACATACGTTAAAAAACATCTTGATAGTTACTAAGCTGTGTTACAGGGGAAAACTGTTGATACAACTCGATTCCAATCGAGATACCTTTTGAAATTCTAGCCTTTTGCGGCCTGTCCTGGATATGTGTTAACAGATTATTATGGGTTTTTTTGCCAAATATCATAATATTGATAGAGTATTCTCATATTACAAATCTATCTTACAAGCGATAGCGCGATGCAGAGCAGACCATAATAGCGACATCTATACGCCAAATGCCGTACTTTTAATACAATTATATTAAAGTATACCTACATTTATACAATACGTTATCCGAGAGTTATACTCAGCGTGCATCATTAGCAATGTATAATATTATTTTGCATTGTATATTATAGTTCTCATTCCGTCCGTTAAAATTCATACTACAGCCTACTATTACTGTACATTTTATAGTCTTCTTTGTCCAAATTATGTATTCGATAACTGCATAATACATAGAATTTTGATTAACACAAGTATTGTGTTTACAGTTAAACTAAAAAAGTTATGTCAATATAAGTTAGATTTATGTTTTTCTTGATATTTTTATTTCTTAGTTTTTATTATGGACCGAATGATTTTTATGTTAGGTACAACTTAGGTTTGTTTTCTTTCTTTTGGTACTTTCTATATTTTGCTACTTTTCTGTATAAAATCAGTACTTTAACAGTGAAGTGATTTATAATCAGTACCTACATGTTTGGTTATTAATAAATAAAAAACCGGGCAAGTGCGAGTCGGACTTACGCACCTAAAGGCTAAAATACCGCAAAATTTTGCGGCGCTCTGTCTTAATATCATTGTCGCCACACCAGCAGCGTCGGCGTGGAAACGATCATCGTCTGCAGTCGCTGCGGCGCTACTAAATGTTCGTCGTGTATGTGAGCGTACTATCAAGTAGTCCCGTTCGCATTATAGTAATTATACACGGTCGTTTGTCAAGCTGGTAGTAGGAATTATCAATATAAAGTAGTTTTTTAAATACCTCGACGACAGTTTTTATAACTAAAAATATTTTTAAAACAGATTTATTATAACACTGCCCTAAATTACTTTTCCACGCGTACGGAGTCGCGGGCACAGCTAGTTTAGTAAATAAATGGACCAATTTACATTTTAAATGGTTCATGAAATTACATTTGATATAGACTGATTTTCACATATCATCATCGCAGCGGCTGGGGTTGCAGTTATCGACAAAGCCTTAATTATAAATAAAAAATATCGAAAATTACACAACACTACGCCGAGTACCGAGTCTGCAGCGAGAAGAGGTATTTCTTATAAAATGGACACTGGGTACATAAAAAATTCAAAATGGCGGTTATGCGCCAAATTTAATGTTTTTATATCAAAATTACACGAAAACGCACTCTGGTTATTATTTTTTCGATTTCCCGCCAAATCAACTCACCCACGGCTATGTAGTTGGGGTGCTGCGGCGCCAGGAGTCCGGTGAACTTGCACAGCGTTAGCAGGAGCGTGTCGACCATTATGTCGGCAGCGGGCAGGCGCGCGATGAGCGCCGCGCACCGCTCGAGCCCGTCCAGCGCGGCGAGCGCGGGGCAGTCCCGGATGTTGTTGGAGGCGATCTCCTCGGGCGTGGGCTGCGGCGACCGCTCGAACATCGCCGATAGGGCTGTCACCTGCACGATTTAAGTAGTCAAAATTTAAAAACAAATTAAAGCACACCTTGGGAATAAAGTGGCCCCCTTTTTTTTCGCCGACAAAATGCTTTTGAGCATCCCACAGGGGATGGGGATCCTGTTTGTGGGTATGTGAGCCTCTGCTATTCCCTAACAATGGGTGCAGCCCCCTCACTCTTACCTCTTTGTACCAGCCTTGCGGGCCACGGGATTGCGTGAGCACACACCGCGACTCCGCTGGCGGGTGCCTGCTATAGTGCAGGCTCATCCAGGTTGTAAAGTAGCCCCCTGCAAGGCTTTTTTCTTTTATTGAATTGCATAAAAATTTACTTTTTATTTTGTGGTAGTATTGACTATTTTATATGTAAACATATTTTTTTACATATATTTTTTTAAAAGAGAAATATTCCATCTTTTTGGTAAAAGGTACCCCCATGCGAGTTTCTTACGCCGGTTATTCTCGCTGGGCTAGTTCCCAAACCGGGGGTAGCCATCATGAATTGACATTCAGAAAACATTTTTCTAAAATTTATTCAGAATAAAAAATTAAATGAAAATGAGTATACTGTGTGTATGTGCCTCCTATATAGAGTATACTGTAAAAGTACCAGCGCTGATAGACTCACTTTTGATTTTCATGTTTGTATGAGAAATGCCACAACATCATAAATTTTCCCATACAATAATTCAAAAACAGTACCTCCTTCAGCGCTGGTACATTCATAGTAAACACTATATACGGGAACTATACACATCCTAAAGCATTATCACTTATTAATATTACAGCCTGTATATAAATATAAACTAAAAAACTAAGCTAATTACCGCAGGCGGGCACGCGGCCGGCAGCAGCGCGGCGTGATGCGGCGCGGCGGCCGCGGTGGGCGGGGCGCCGACGTACCGCGCGGCGGGCGTGCGGCCGCGGCGCTGCAACACGCGCCACAGGTACGCGTCGCGCACCGGCCCCACGCGCTCGGCGGGCATCACCATCTCCTCGTTCCTAAACAAATTAAATAGTTTGTGGAATCTAGATATTGGGGGAGACAAGTGAAACGCTCAGATGCTAATTACCGACTGTTTATTCAATCT
Source organism: Celastrina argiolus (assembly GCA_905187575.2). Classification (NCBI taxonomy): domain Eukaryota; kingdom Metazoa; phylum Arthropoda; class Insecta; order Lepidoptera; family Lycaenidae; genus Celastrina; species Celastrina argiolus. The sequence continues at coordinate 13,597,430 of LR994595.1, read as the reverse complement.
CATTCTAATAATAAAATCCAGTCGCACACAATAACATATCGCACACGTCAGCATACATACACATGTTATGATCATGGTACACAATATAAACCTTTACAAGTTAACTATGTTACCCGGGCTATTATTAAGAATCTGTTGACTCTTCTTTTATTACCTAAAATCAGATATACCACGGTTCTACGATGGAATGGTATTTTATGTTTTATCTATGTTATTACAGCTACAGTCAAAAGTATAGTCATTAGTCATTAGTCATGTGATAAAAAAACTGTTGTATACTTTACACCAAAATATTATTTTATGCTTTGAAATAATACGGCCTTAAAGATGGGAGTACGTGGGAACATTGGAAGCACCAAAGTCAGATATCCGACCAAACGAGATGGTATGCTCGGTCAGGGCAAAGCCTGATAATGACAAGTGCCGAACTTAGAAAACTTGTATAGTCCGATGCAAGAATGTAACGTTAGTTGTACCGCCACAACTCGTCCAAAAAAAATTCTGATCACAAAAAAAATTCTTTCATAAATTTCTTTCTCGCTCATCATAACTCACTTGATAGAATGGAATATGGCCTCGAGCATGGCCTGGTCGAAGTCCCCGGAGCCGTTGCACTCGCGCAGGTTGCGCACGAAGTCCTCCACCGTCATCGGTACGTTCAGCTTCTTCGCGTTGTGGTTGTGCTGGTCCATGTTGAGCATTATCACCGCGTACGCAAGGCGGAACGCAGCGTCAGTGTTCGCGAACGGCGAGCCGTTTGTTCTCTGTACATAACATAAACTTAATTTAACAAACGAATGTAACCCCGACAAGCGAACAAGCGACGATGGTGCATTACAGCTACACTCTCATACGCGTCAGCTTTGAGACCAAAAAATATATCAAATTCGAATCACGATAATAAAATAAAATAATCACATAATAATGTGCGTGCAAACAATCCTTAACTTTGGCATGACGTCACAAACATCTATTCATACTCACAAACATTCGCGTTTACCATTAAGTAAGTAACTCACATGTACCGCTCGGGAACTTCTCCAGGACAAGGAATATGACCGGGGCTTCCACAGGTGCACGGAAAGCCTCGAAGTACAGTAGCGCTTGGTCGATGCTGATGATATTGAGTGAGCATACTCACATGCCACCGCTCGGAGAACTTTTCCAAGACAAGGAATATAAGAGGAGCTTCTCCGGGGAGCCGGAACGCCTCCAGGTATAGCCGCAGCGCCTGGTCGATGCGCAGGCCGGCGTAGTCGAAACTGTCCGCGAACGCGCCCAGAACATTCGCGCCGGGGGACTCCCCGTCCTCCGCCTCGCCGCGGGACGATCGCTTGCATATATATTCGCCTGCAAAATTAAATTACTTTATAAAACTAAGATAGAATGTCGGAGTCGGATATCAATATGGACAAAAACAAAACGGAAGCGCGCCATTTAGTGGCGAAATGGCGCAACTTTGTCTATGGCGCGCTTCGGCAGAGTCCTGACGTTCTTGGCAAGATAATGGTGCCCGTTATCAAACCCGAGACGAGACGTCTTGTAATTGTCATGTTTCGTTTAGTATTAGTACTTATATAGCAACGTAAATTTATAAAGTGTAGTGAATTTATAAAGTGTGATAACGAATAAACGAGTGATATTGTAAGTCTGTTCTCTTTTCACGATTTACCCACCAAAGCCCAGAGTCTCAGAAGGAATGATCCTAAATCATGAGAACCTATCTTACATAATATATTTATTTATAAAACAATACCGGACGGTTTATTGTGTTGTGACAGTGTGTGCGCTTAACACAAGGAGACTTCCTTCCTCGGCCGGCGCTCTCGCCGGTCACCGGTCACGCCGGTCACCGGTCACGCCGGTCACCGGTCACGCCGGTCACCGGTCACGCCGGAACCGGCGCATGACGTTGGGTGGTCACTCACCGATCATCTTCTTGTCCAGGTCGGGGTTTTCGCGCAGGAAGGCGGCGACCTGCTGCGGGTCGGTGGGCGTGGCCAGCACGTGATGCTCCTGCAGGAACTCGATCGCACGCTCCGGCTTCTGGTTGAAGATCTCCGTGCCTTGGGTCACCCACTGGAAAACGATAGTATGGTAATATCCTTATTACAAATTATTATAATACAAAAGTTCTTTTCCACGTGTCCGTATGTCTGATCGCTATGAAGTCAAAGACTAATGCACCGATGTCATGCTGATTTTACCAATAGATAGAGCAGTTTTCGAGAGACGCAGGTGGCGCTTTAAAAAAAACTTAATTTAGTACAAATTTGGAGGCAGCAAGTAGCAATACTTTTAAACAACAACTCACCTTTTTCATATTCCTGATCACTTCCAAATCCGCCACTTTAGGCAAATCCGCCGTCGGCATCAGTCGCTCGGCGCGCACGTACTGACTGATATCGTGGGTCACATGGTCACTGACCACGGGGTCATCTAGCCCACCCAGTTCTAGGGTCACGTGACCTCCGCGACCCGACTCAGGGATGACCTCGGAAATCTCTTCCGGCACTTTCTGGGTGCCCATTTCTATCGCTTCTATAATCGTCATTAGCACTTCCAGGGAAAGAGTGTGTATGTTGTACGTAGTGGAAGAAACTACGTTTTTCGATAACAGTTTAGTTATTTCTTCGAACACGTTTATACAGTAGATGTCGCAGTCGAAATTGAGGTAGAGTTCTGTACAAAAACCGGGTATTCTGAATATTTGAGACAACCCTTCCAAAGACACGTGGTGTATCTCTTTCAACTCGTATGTCGCTTTGGTGTTGTCCGCTGAGGTGATTTCTATGATTTTCTTAAAGAACGCCTCCATTTGATACTTCAGGTGAGGTCTGAGCGCTTCGAACAGCAGGAACCAGATTTGTAAGTCGAGGGCGAATATTGAAATTCTTTCCGTGTCCAACAACTGAAAATAAATTTTGAAATATTTATACAAGTTGCTAAATAAATGAGTGATAACCCTTAAGGGTGTGTATGAGCCTCCTACGTAGAGAATACTGTGAAAGTATCAGCGCTGAAAGACTTACTTTTGACTTTCATGTTTGTATGAAAAATGTATAAAGTGTTATCATTGATTTATTTTACACCTTGTAGATGCCTCAAGGAATAATACAAAAAACTGATGTATGTAATTTCAATGCAGTATTCACAGTAAATTTAAGGGTAGTCCAAACTGAAATCTCTTTATTAAATTTTTTTCATAACTAGGGAAGCTTGTACGCAACAATTTTTTTTGTCACATAAAAAAAACTTACACTGAGCAAATTCCTGCACAGCGCATCCTTGACTAGATACAATAGTGACGGGCACTTGGCTATCTGATCCGCGCCGACCTCCAGAGCCGTGCCCACGAGTGTTAGCCCAAGGTGAACCATGGCTGATGTGTTTTGAGCGTCCAGGGGGTTGCAAAGGGATATAAGAAATCTGAAATATAAAAAACATAATGTAATTGATGATGATTTCACATCAAAGTGACAAGTGTCACATGACCACATGTGCAAATGCCCTAAATTAATCTAATATTTTGGGAGAGGTTTTTAGAGGCAATAGAGGTCAACTATGGTGATACGAGTAGTACAAAGAAATTCAAAGAATTCACCAACATGACAACATTTCGTTATGTTGTGCATAATGATAGGTAGGTTATTAAAATGTAAGCACGTAACTTCTCGCGCACGCAGACATGGAAGCACGCACGTAGACAAGGAAGCTCGTAGGCTCGTACGTAGCCTTTTTGTTGACTTTCCGAAAATAGCTTGTTATGTTTCATTTGGAAATAAAATATTTTACTTTGCACACTTGTCTTTAACGTCCCATCGTCTTCTCGTCCCTCCCTAAACAGCTCCCTGTACCTGTTCCTGTGCCACGCACGCTCCTATGCACGTTAGTACGCACGCATGTACACGCAAACATAGATTTGCATGTTATATCTTAAATGTCTCATCATCGTTCCGTCCTTACCTGAACAGTTCCCTGACGCAGGCCAGGCCGTACGGGCGCAGGTCAGGCGCCTGCTCTTGCGGCGTGAACCGGATCCCGCGCACGTTGACATACTCTTCCAGCTTCTCCCCGGAGGTGTTGTCCGTCTCAGCCTGAGGCTCTGGTTGGATTTCTGCAACAGTATTGGACATATTATTTACTCATATTGAACAGTTTAGAATAAACAATCTGTTAGAAATATTGTCAGCTGTCTACAGTGTAAAGTGAAGTGTGCAGTACAGGAAGTGTATTTAAAACAACAAGCTGACTACTACTGTCCACGGTTTCATCCATGTGAAATAAAATCGGAATTTTGAAACATTCTTGAAAGGTGTTCTGCTCCTGTTGGTCTTACAGTGAAGATATAATATAGCCTATAAATAGCCTTTCTGGATGAACAGGCTAATCCATATTAAAATATTTTTCAAATCGGACCCATAGTTCCTGAGATTAGCGCGTACAAACAAACCTTTATAATACAAAGACATTTTTTTTACATTGCACTTATTTCTGACAACCTATAATCTCACCTGGCACAACCACTTCATTCCCTGTCTTCTCACCATCTTCTGTCTCTTTCTCCTCCTCTTCTCCCTCAGTTTCGGCACTCACACACTTCTCCAGCAGCTGAGTCATGGAGGACTCATTGGCCAGGTCCATAGACGAGTGGCGAGCGTGCTTCTTTGGCATTTGGTCCCCCGGTTCAATGGTTATCTCCGCTTCATTTATTAAGTTCTTGTCCTGACTGGAAATAAAATCTAAAATTAATATAGTGAGCTGAGTGCGAGTTTCAGAGCGCCTTCGTACTGACCATTGCTGGGACTGTCTGGACGTGGCAGCCAATGAGTTTTGCATTTTATAAGCATTCACTTTGTGCCCCTTTGCACTTAGCAGCCAGCGATCAGCGGCCAAAATTATAGCTCATCGCCGCGACTTGGTCGTCGTAGCCATGGCGCTAGTGTTTAGGCGCCCTAACGATGAATTCGTCATTACAATGCTAACTACACTACATATGTCACATAAAACAATGCAACTAGTGGCAAAAATGGCTAACTTACTGGTGTGTGATGCTGTGCCGCTTCCCAGAGTCTTCAACAGTCGGCGCGTTCAGTTCTGTTGGTGACGCTACTCGCTCCAATGAGTTTGTGCCTATAAAATAAAATAAAATAAAAAATAAAAAAGCCTTTATTATCCACGTACTACATTTTTATGTTCTTACAATTTTTGAAAATTTTTGAGTAAATTATATTTGTTATTATTTGTTAGTAATTCTTAGATTTTTATGTTAGTATGTTAGTTTGATTATTGTGTAGTATGGGCCCCTTGGCGGGTGAAGGCCTCCTCCAAGTTTTTCCACTCAGCCCTGTCCTTTGCTGTATTGAGCCAGTTTCTGCCAGCTGTTTTTATAATATCATCTGCCCATCTGCTTTTGGGCCTGCCTACGCTTCTTTTTCCAGTAGGTTTTTCCCATGCAGTTGTCTCTAATGTCCACCTGTCATCTTTGTATCTCGATACGTGTCCAGCCCATTGCCATTTGAGTTTTAGAACTTGCATTAGAGCATCTGTTAATTTTGTTTTTTTCCTTATGGCTACACTTCTGATTTTTTGTATTTTTTTAATATGTAGGATACTTCTTTCCATTGCCCTTTGTGTCGTCGTTATCTTTTGTTTGATTGTTTTAGTAAAGACCCACGTTTGGCAGCCGTAAAGCATGCTGGGTAGCACACAGGTATCAAGAACAATTTTTTTCTGGTTTATTGAATAGTCGCCTTTTAATATTTCTTTAAGGGACCAAAATTTCTTCCAGGCTATATTTTTTCTCCGTTCTTCTTCGTCTTCGTTATGTGTTTTACTAAATGATATCTGCTTTCCTAGGTAGATATAGTTGTTAGTATATTCTATTGTTTTGTCATCTATTCTTACTGGTTTTTTATGGTTATTAGTCATGATTTTCGTTTTGGAAACATTCATTTCTAGTCCTATCTTTCTACTTTCTTGATTGAGTGACTCGAGCATATTTTGTAGGTCTTTTGCTGTTTCAGATAGCAAGATTATGTCATCTGCAAATCTGAGATGGTTTAAAAATCTTTGTTTTACCTTAATACCTTTGCCTCTCCATTGGATGTTTTTAAATATGTTCTTCAAGACAGCAATGAACAGTTTCGGTGATAAGGGATCTCCCTGTCTCACGCCTCTTTCAATCTTTATTAGTTCGCCTTTGTTTTCCAGTTTTATTCTACTAGTACTGTTTTTGTATATGAATTTTAAGATATTTATAACTTGAGAGCTAATGTTCAGCCTGCTTATTGCTTTCCATATTGGGTCATGGCTTATGCTATCGAATGCTTTGCTATAATCAACGAATCCTAGATATAGAGGTTTATTGTACTCCTCGTATTTTTCAATAACCTGTTGTAGAGTTTGAATGTGATCCATCGTGCTAAAGCCAGAGCGAAAGCCTGCCTGTTCTATAGGTTGTGCGTTGTCAAAGTCCAGTGAAATTCGATTAAGAATCACTGTCGAAAATACTTTGTACATGCTTGCTAGTAAGCTAATTGGTCTGTAGTTGTTAATGTCTTGTGGGTCTCCTTTTTTGTGCAAAAGAATTATTTCCGATGTACACCACTGCATTGGTACGATTTGTTTTTCTAGTATTAAATTGAACAAGTCAGTAAGAGGTGTTAATAGCACTGGAGCTCCTAATTTTAGGGCTTCGTTGGTTATGCCGTCGGGACCTGGGCTTTTGTCTGTTTTTATTTTTTTCAGCACTTCCAGTATTTCATTTGGATCTACGGAGCGTTCTGTTTTGGTGTTGTTGTAATAGGTGTTGTCTTTATCTTCTAAGTTTTGTTCTCTCCTCTTATAAAGTTGCTTATAGAAAGTAGTTGCCTCTTTTATAATCTCTTGTCTACTTGTGGTTTTTTTGTTCCGTCCTTCTAGTTTATGTATCCATGTTTTATGTAAATTTAGGTCTTTCAGTCCTCTTTTGATGCTTCTAAATTTGTTTAAGTTTCTGTTATAATCGTTTGTCTATCTTTCATATAGTCTCTTTTTATAGCCTTGCTTGTAGTTTTGTATAGTTTATTTAGCTCTTGTTTTGTGTGTCTATCTTTATGCTCTTTTGTGTATAGATCTTTTCTTTTCTGAATTAGATCTAGTGTTTCGTTGCTGAGTACGTTATGACGTTTCTCTCCGTTACTTGGAATGGTTAGGCTTTTTCTTATTGCTGATTCTAGTAAGTCATAGTAGGCTTGTACATCTGTAGTGTTTTCTAATTTGTTTTCTATGTAAATTTTGAGTTTGTCTTTATAGTTTTTAACTTCTTCTTCGGATCTAGGGGTTTTCAGTTTCGGTTTAAAGTTATTTCTGCTTTTCTTGATTAGTTTAAGGGAAAAAGTTATTCTTATTAGTCTGTGGTCTGTCCGAAATTTCACATTGTTAAGGACCTCATAATTTTGGATTAGTTTTGGTGTATTTGTCAGGATATAGTCTATTTCGTTTTTGACTCTTTCATCAGGCGACTTCCAGGTCCATCTTCTTTTAGGTTTTAATTTAAAGTATGAGTTTATAATCGCAAGCTTATGCTCTTGTGCGTGTTCTATAAGGCGTTCTCCTCTTTTGTTTCTATTGCCTATACCAAATTTACCTAGGACTATGTTATTTTCTTCTATTTTTGGTTGCCCTATTTTAGCGTTGAAGTCTCCTATTAATATTATGTTACCGTCGGCCAGATTGTGGGCTAACTTTAAGTCCGCATAAAAATTTTCTAATATAGTGTCGCTTGAACTTTCCGTTGGTGCGTATGCCTGTATTATAGAAATATGGTGTTTCTCGAATTTCATTTGCAATAGTGCTACTCTCTCAGAAATGCCATTGAAGTTTACGATATTATCTTTCCAGCACTTCTTTATTAGAAAACCTACTCCGTGTAAACCTTTGGTTTCTCCAATGTAGCAAAGAATGTAATCCGAATATTCCTCGATGTGACATCCCTGTAGTCTGGTTTCTGAGAGTCCCAGTATATCTATATTTATCGATTCTAGTGCGTTCCAGGTTCTCACGCAGTTCCAGGTATCGGTAGGTTGTGGATAGAGACCTGACGTTATATGTTCCAATTTTTATATTCGTATAGTGTGGTAGGGTAGGTAAAGTAGGTTTATTGTTGTGTACTTTTTCTGGAGGGTGGTGGTCTTTTATCCCCACGGTGACCAGCCGGCTTGGGGTAAATGTTCTTGAATTTATTTTAATTGTTGGTTGCTTGTTTGATTTTGTTTTAGCAGGAGGGTTACGGTCAGAATTCCCCATTTCGACCGCTCTCCGGCTTGGAATATCTGGATGGTGTTCTTTAGTTGTATATTTATTTTCTTGCTTCCGTTTCTTACAGGGCTGCACTAGTTTTTTGAAATAAGCATTTCAGTTATTGAGCTCGTTCTTGGGCGGCTTGCAAACTCAAGTTTGCTTGTTTTGTTTATTTTGTTTCGGGCTATTAGGCTGTCTCCGTCTTTATTTATTTGAGTGTTCTCTGGTGTTTTTGTGGGTGAACGCTTACGTTTATCCTGACTTTTTCCTTGGTTTTTTCCTTTTATTACGAGTTTATCGTAGCGGATGGTGGCTATATCTCCTTTCTTAATCTCTTCCTGTTGAGCTGCTTTTAACTGTCTTCTAGCCTGCAGGACATCCTTTGGAAAGTCTTCAGTGGTGTATACATTCTCAGGGAAATGTTTGTTGTTATGTAGAATCGTAAGTTTCCTCCATGCCAATGTTAGTTTAATTAGGATTGGTCTTTTTTTCTTGTTGTCTTTCCTTCCCAGTCTATAGGTCTCACTTATTTCCCATTTATCGAAATCTTCTATATTTGCTGCTTTGGTCATATTATTAAGGACTTTTAGAACAACTTCAATCAGGTTGGATTCATTGTTTTCTTATTCTTCTACTCCATGCAAAACTATGTTATTTTTCCTTGCATTCTTTTCTAAATTGTGTATTTTTTCTTTTAATGTTGACACTTCATTTTTGAGTTTTGTGTTTTCTTCTATTAGCGGGCTTAGTTTTTTGTCTAGTGCAGTGCCTAAATTTTCCGTGAAGTTTTCTGTAAGGGTGTGGGTTTGTTTGGCAAATTCTTCCTTAATTTCTTCAGTTCTTGCTATAAAAGCTTGGTTCATTTTTGTAAATAGGGTATCAATTTGATTTTGATCCATTTTTATTACTTCTAAATTAATAATATTTTTCCCACTTTTTGTTTTTTATTTTCGAAGTAGGCAGCTTTTGCCTAAGCAGTTTGTGCCTATAACAACAATTAATTAAACATTTGCTATGTATAAAACATATTAGTATTATTTTTCAAATTGTTATTTAAGTAAAGGAATAAAATCTACATTCCTCTGTTTAATGCAGCGTGACAATAACATCTGGTTCTTATTCCTATAGGATTCGCTTACATTTTACATTTTGAATACCCTTACAGGGCTTCTGAATGAGACCCGTCCTTCACCATTGCAGCATGAAAAACAATAGTTAAATATAAAATAGCTAATAGAAAAATAGTACTTACTATGTGCAGCTACCAGTTTCTTCTTGGCATTCTTATCCCTCCTTTTTAGTGACAGACCCACAGCATTGAAAGCTGGTGTTGAGTCTTCTGGTGGAAACTGTGGTAGCCTCATGAATATCAACTGCGTCATATCCCTGAGACATTGCTCTGCATTACGACGGAGTAGTTCTGGTGGAGAAAAAAAGGTTGTTACATCATACAAAACTATTGTATTACAGTTACTAGACATGAAGGTATAAAAACCGTTCAAGTGCGAGAGGAACATGTTGCTCTGTGCGCAAGCACTAACGAACAAAAAAAAATATTGGTTATTTGTTGTTTCTTCAATATTAATAATTGTTTTGTTATAGCTGTAAAAAAAAAAATTTAACTTCAATTTTAGATGGAGGTTAGGGCCCCATACCCAAAAGTAAAACTTTTGTTGGGCCAACCTTTTGTAGGGCCAACCTTTGGTAGGTTACCGTACAAAATACCCAACCTAGTTACCCTACAAATATTATCTTTTAAGAACATAAAATTTTTTACCTGTCAATCTTGTTTCAAAGCAGGTTCGGAAACAACTGAGCATAATCTCACAGACACTCTCATCAGTAAGCACGGCACCCTCAGGACTGAGCATGAGTGTCCTCAACACCTGGACAATACATTTCATTTAAAGCAAATATGTAATATTATGATTTCGCATCTAATATCTTTTTCACAATACATTGAAAGTTGACCAAACTGTGAGTTGTCACTTGCTCGTGATTTAATACATAGGAACACAAACACTTTTCAAAGAATGAAAAGAAGTCAACAGAAAGTAATATATTAATATAATATATCTTGGAAATATCATATACTGAACTAGATATTGGGCTAGGTAAATTTATGACCATAATATAAATAACCTATAGCTAAATGCACTGCAATCTATCTAGATTGGAAGAAAAAAAAATATTTATTGCTTTTGTATAATAACAAAATATGGTCATACATTTTTATTCAAATCAAATTTAAATATGTTACTCACAATTTATTCTTATTAGAAAAATAACTAAGTATATAAGGTTACACAAAAAACATTTTTAAACACAAATACAGCCATAAATATTTTTGTAGTATGGCAAAAAGCAATATCTTGAGCACAAATTATATTGTAAATGAAAATGAATGAAAAAATATACACATACTTGCAATATCTTCAACAGGACAATTCCATCAGATGAGTGGTCAGTTCCAACAAATCTGGCATGAGTAACAGCATCCGCAATATCCTCCACAGTTGCTGGTACACTGGGGTGAGTTGGATCTAGAAAATATAAACAGACATAGACTTAAATGAACTAAGGAATAAACATGAGGTCATCCAAAAATTATTGTATGTTTAAATAATGTTTATACATTTTTAATACTTCTTACAAATTACATGTGTAGTATATATTTCTGTGAAGGTTCTACAAATCAAAAATATGTCAAACTCTGATTCAATGAATACCTACTAAATGTAAACAATAGATGAATTTCACCCAGTTAATATATGTAATTGTTTTTCTTTACCACGCAGTTTATAAGTGACATTAAAATTTGAAGCCTTATAGGTAGGAGGTTGAGCTTTATTTAAATGTGGTAACCCAACCCAAAACATAAAGGACTTGAGCTGATATTACATTAAATTAAAATATAAATAATAATTGGTTTTAACAACTAGGTATTACAACCACAATTTATTGGATCCTTAAGTATTAGTATAATTGGTTTTCACTGTATGTATATATTGCCTAGAAAGCACAAGATTCCAAAAATGTTAAAAATATCATACCTATTAAGCCATAAGATAAAAATTTATGTATAGCTGATAAGGCTAAACTGGTAACAGGTCCAGTTGTTTCTTTGCTCCGAATGACTTCTAGGAACGGGCTGAGGTACGTAGCAGGGTCTAGCTCTCGCAAGTCGGCCACTTGATATAATATTGTCTTAAGATCTTGAAAGGTGCGCATGAGAACATCGTATTCTTCGTTAGGGAAGGTGTGCAAGCCCCAGCGAGTGCTCCGTCTCAAGGCAGTAACGATCATTGCCATCTCCCCTTGCACCACGAAGATTCCATTGCCCGGTAAAGACATTTTTACAAATTTTTAGTTTTATTATGGGTACATCCACAGACTTTGGTTTTATATTTCTCCAAGATTTCACACTGACTACATATTTCTATCACAGTGAGCTGAACCACAAGGAAGCAATTCACTGAATAATGCCTGAATATGAGTAAAAAATTAATAATATTTTAGTAATTTCTTTAATTTTAATCGACAATAGACATTCGGGCTTAAGACTTGTTGACGTTTCTGAATTTTGACATATACTGTCAAATATCACTAATGATGACGTCGCTATAAACGACTTCTTCTTTTTATTTAACAATTGCTGTTAACCGAGTTGTTTTTGCACAATAGCCGCCACTCTACAAAATACTTATGCAAATAGTAACCTGTAAAAATATAGCCACAAAATTAATTTTGTGTATATCTAGTTATATTTATATTTGTAAAATTTCTTAAAGAAAAAAATAGAAACACTTTCACCCACACTTCGTACTTTCACCCAAAAGGCAAAAAGTAATAATTGGCAACATTTTTAAAATGTCGGACAAATGTGGTTTATCTTTGTGACAAGTTTTAGATTTTATTCAATCCATTTTCTTTATTTTTGTTAGATTTCTCAGCATCATATGTAATTGTAAGTGTTATTTGTCTGTATATTGTTAATTAATTTAATTTATATTAATTGTGGACTAGGACCTCTTATAATTTGCGTTGTCACGCGTGCCATGGCAATCGACACAGATTTGTCAAAATCTTCTTTTTGTGTACGCGTAGTTATTCTTAAATAGTGTATCTAATTACATTTCAGGCGGCGCCTAATCATAGTAGACGTTACAATGGTAAAGAAAAAAAGACAAAACGACCCCAGCGAAAATGGGGACGATTCCACGGAGTCTTGTGATGAAACAGTCAAGTCTGCATGCCCTCATGTCGCTAAAACCGTAGATCTGACTCGGTTAAAGAAAGCATTAAAGACTGGAGGCTTCGAAAAGGAATGTTCAGAGTGCAAGAAAAGTCCGACAACCGAAATAGTGGACTCAAATTATGAGGAAGACCTGACACTATGGATGTGTCTAAGGTGCGGGTCGCAGTTATGTGGTAGAACGCGTAACAAGCACGCCCTGAACCATTTCAACACTCCTCACTCTGACAGCCATGCCCTGACTGCCAACACCACAACATGGGAGATCTACTGCTACTGCTGTAACAATGAAGTGAATGCATCCAGCTCCAAGAAACTCCATGAATGTATAGAATACCTTAAGAAACATGCTAATAACAATAAATCACCCACAGTAGATAATTCCGAATCACAATTACCAAAGACATTGGAAATTTCAATGCCACTAGATATGATAAAAAATGACAAAGGAAAAGATAAGGCCATAGCATTGAACTTGCCCCGAGTGCGGGGACTCACAAACTTAGGAAACACATGCTTTTTCAATTCTGTGATGCAATGTTTAGTTCAGACACCATATTTATTGAATGTGTTGCAAGAGATGGCTGCACCGGGGGAAAAGTTTACGCTACCGGGTGGCAAGCTGAAGATGAAACCGGAGCAGACAGGGGAGGAGGGCAAAGAGGTGGACCTCCCACCAATAACTGGTCAGCTGGCAGAGTGGGGATCATTGACAAGGACCTTAGCCGAAACACTCGCTGAATTGCAAGCAGGTAAAAAATTTTATACACCTTTCAATGAACATGCCATGGGAATTTAAATTACCCATATAAAATGTATAATAGCACCTTTGTTACATCCTAAGTGATTTATGTTTGAACATAATTTAATAAAATATTATACTGTGAATTTTTCCACATGATTTATATGCTTTATTATTATGCATATTTAGGTTTAAACTGAAATTCTCAATTATTATTGATTTTTCAACAAATGTTGTGTATATCTTACAAGGCTTGCTGATTTTAAACAATAACAAAATTATATGTTGTATTTTTAAAATTATGTAATGTAATGTACACAATAAAGTATATTTGTATTGTATTGTTGTAATCAATATTATGGTATGTTACTTTAAAGTGTTTAAAGTAACATACCATAAATTTACCATGTTATCCCTGATAAACTCAGGTAATTAACACCATGTAGTGTAAAAATAAATTCTTGACCTACTTTTTAAATGGCAAAATTATTTTTGTTGTCTTTAACACATTTATGAAACAAAGAATTATTATGAATCACTTCATGTAAATTAAATTATTGTAATTATAAGGTTTTCCCTAATTAACCTTGTAATATTATAAGCTTGTTTGATTATTCTAAGATTTCTATAGCACTTTGTTTATGTCAGTTAGTATTTCCTTACAGAAAGGAAAGTATTCAAAATATAACTTAAAAGTTTTTTAAGGACTCTGACTACTTATTTTCTATATTCCAAGGTGAAGGTGCTGTGTACACCCCACGGAAGCTCCTGTCTGCCCTGGTGAACAAGTTACCACAATTTGGTGGTGGAGACCAGCATGACTCACATGAGCTGCTCAGGCATTTGCTGGAAGCTGTGAGGTAAGATTATATTCTTTTTTATCTAATTTTGTTTTCTTAGCTTTACTGTCATAAAATTTAATAACTTCATTGTAAACAAGTACAATTATAAATTGAAGACATGAATCAATGAAGGCGATATGACGCAAAGAAAAATTACCCTGAAAATTGAGTTTAAACAGTCACTGAAACATTTTAGGATATGTAGTAGATTGATTCTAGAGATATTTAGATTAATGTACGTAATACTTTACAATGTTTGTTTATGTAACAGTTTGAACTCAATTTCCACGAAATCATAATTTTGGTACATATCACCATATATCCATTCATGTCTTAAATTTTTATGCTATTTTATTCAATCCAACTTTATTGTTTTGACTGTTTTTACTGCTTAAATTGATAAATATTAGTTTGGCTGAGTTTCCTTACTATTTTTTCATTTAAACATTTTACTTTAGATCTGAAGACTTACGCCGATATCAATCCGTGATCCTTAGTAGTCTGGGTGTGAGCTCTAAAGCTGACCCTGCCAAAGTAGATGGCGAAGTGAAGCAAAAAGTCAAGTTTTATGGACAACAGGCTTCGGATACTATGTTGAGGCCGGAACAGGTATTTTTTAATGAAATATTTTTTTTTACCTGACTTATCCAGGAGGGTGACGTTTTTCGAGAGAATGTATGTATGTATAATTGTTAGGCACACTCTGCAGTTTGCACGGCTTGATGGATTTTAGCTTGAGAGGTTTGTGTTGACTGATAGTGACACTGTGTATATCAAAGTAAAAAAGCAATTGTAAAAGAATAATTTTTATTTAATAGGTGTTTCGCGGCTTTCTCGTGTCCACACTGGAGTGCCAGGAATGTTTCAATCATTCAGATAGAGCGGAATATTTCCTCGACCTGTCCTTACCAGTCGCCGCTTGTAGACCTCAACCCCCAGCTCTGGTGCGCAGAAAAACTCCAAATGGTAAGTTATCAGATACACAATAGTAATGTTTTTTGTATGTAATTATATAATGCGGGCTATCGTATTTGTCTCACCAGATGGTGCATTGTAGAGTGTGGTCCTTAAGTATTACTTTCAATGTTTGTTATTATGGTCGCTAGGAAAATAACTTACATTTAAATAATATTTAATACAAAACCGTAGACTTAAATGTATAAGCAATGTGAAATCACAAAGTTTCCAACGGATAAAACTCTTCTCAAGAGAGTCACATTTATTGATCATGTTATGTGTATTTGCCACATTGAAACAAATGTATTGCTAAATATTCGTAACATTAATCTAAATTTAAATAAACACGCGTTGCCAACCTGCTAACAGTGATATTTGACATTTTGGAGACCTTACGTTACACAAGCGCCCCTAGCGGCGATTTCATACGCGATAGCCCCCGTTAAAAACTAACTCATAAATCCTTTTTAAAACTTTAACAAGTGATACCTTTTTTAAATTAACTTGAATGCTGTGCTCCCTGTGCAGTGCTAAACTTTTAACCTGCCATTATTTCCAGAAGACAATTCATATAATGCTCAAGAAGAAGCGAAACCATCTAAACATCAACTTAAAAAGGAACAAATGGCAAAAAGGAAAGCAGCAAGAAAAAATAAAGGTTTGTTTAAAAAAATTGTTCTTAGGTTATGTAAGGTTTGGTAAAATCAGTAACAAAAATGGGGGCACATGATTAAGTACATAATATATTATCTGAAAAATATTACATATGCAGAAAAAAAGATTATCGAAAAACCTATTGAATTAAACAAATAGTCCGAGGCTGTTGTCCTTGCGCTCAGCTGGTTGACTTGTATAATGTCTTTATTACTCAAAGTTTTCTTAACAGCCAAGTGACATGTTTTTTAAGTATTTAATATCTGTTTTACTTTCCAATAAGGCTAAGAGATGACTTTACGAAATGCAACCATATTTTTATTAAACATTTCATTTTTTATCCAGGTAATGCATCATCTAAAGACAACAGTCCAGAAATTAATGGCAAGAAAGAAGATGGAAAATCGTCCTCGGAACAATCGGATGCCGATGTAGAAGACAATTTGGAGGACGCCCCGCGGCCAGCCGACGCCCACAGTCCGAACAACTCGCAGGCAGTCGCACACACTGCTGCTAACTTTGCCGCCTACCACATGGAGTCGGGATACAACTCTGAAAAAGTGATCAGCTCAGATTCCATCCGTACCAGTCCAGTTGATCTGGATAAAGAGAAAACTGACAACACTCCCGAAACAACTGATAAAGATAAGGAGTTCCCAGACACAGCGTCGTCGAATGTAGCCATTCCTCTCGACTATAAGCCACTGATATCACTTGACAACTTCTCGAACCCAGATTCTGGCGTCGCCAGTCCAGAAGCAACGAAACATAATTCAACAGAAACAGTTGATAATGTGGAATCTCCCAATGGTAAAGATTTGGGCAGTCATAGCTCCTTATCCAGCGAGATCAATCTGGACCTATCCGGGCTTAACAAGCTGTCGCCCGTCAAAAACGACTACGAGAGGCCAGTATCTCGAATCTCGTTCGCTCCTGAATACTCCAATGAAGTGGTGTCCAGGGGAATCAGCGCTCAAGCTTCCAGGGATATATTAGAGCAAAGTTGGGAGTTCAATAATACTAACAACGGCTACCCCAACCAGGACGTTCCTAACAAAATGGATAACCTGAAACTAGATATCGATGACGCAAAACCCAAACCGACGCTGCCCTCCCCTAACCCGGTAGAGTACTCCATAGATGGACCACCAGCCGCGCCGAGACCGAAGGCATCCTACGACAATGTGCTCCAAAGAGATTATTTGACCCTGGAGCGACCGAGTCCCCTCTCTCCACGCTATGTATGTGACGAGGACGAGTGCAGTACGCAGTCCTGTCTGAGCCAGTTCACAGCGCTCGAATTGATGACTGGCAACAACAAGGTGGGATGCAAAACTTGCACCAAGCGGAACGGCAAAGATGGCAAAACAGTTTATACGAACGCCACTAAGCGCTTCCTGGTATCCAGCCCGCCGGCTATCCTCATTCTCCACCTGAAAAGGTTCCAACTGGGTCCCAGATGCATGTTCAGGAAAATGTCCAAACACGTCGACTTCCCTACGATTCTGAACCTCGCGCCGTTCTGTGCTATGGACAAACTGAAGAAGCTACCGAACGTGGCTAAGGGACAGAACGAGTTGCTGTACTCTCTATATGGTGTGGTCGAGCATTCGGGAGGCATGCACGGTGGACACTACGTGGCCTACGTCAAAGTGCGACAGGCGGTGAAGCCGGGTGATCCCCGATGGTGGTTCCTGCCCAAGAGTGCCAACATACCGGCTCCAGGGAACAGCGATGGCGATGTGGAATCCGATTCTGACCTATCAGGCTACGAGTCGGGGGAGAGTCCGCCTAACGCGCCTGTGGTCCCGTCCGGACGCTGGTACTACGTCTCCGATAGCATGGTGTCCGAAGTGAGCGAGGAAAAGGTGTTGCGCGCGCAGGCCTACCTCCTCTTCTACGAGAGGATCCTGTGAGGAGCGCCGGCGGCACTAGGGGGCATTTATGTGGAAGACTGATGGCTAGTGACAGTCGTGGTTCCCGTTTGTACGCTGTAAATAGCTTTCGTTATTGGCTTTCGAAACCGAAGCGGCCCGTCCGCTGTATAATCGATATTTATTTTGTCACGGTCTGTAAAATACTGCAATATTTATATGAATTATGATTTTAATTGCTGCGGATTGGCGAGGGCGCCCGACGGAGGTTCATTGTTCCTGTTGTCTTTGATGGCTCTAACGTTAACTGTCTTATTGTGTGAAATAGTCTATATGATAATTATAATTACCAATGACCAGTAGTTACAGTTGGTATACTCTGCGGTGGGCGTTCAATACGATAAGGAATTGTTAGAAGTTTTTATAAATTTTCACGACATTGATAGACATTTTCTTAGCGTGACTCGATTTGACACACATTTCGCGTACACTTCTTACTATGGCAGAAAGGGCATGTTACACAACCTTCTCATAGGTGGCGGATAGCTAATTGAAAATTATTATTTCTGCTTACTTTATAACTAGGGGCAGAGACAAAACGCGCAAAGCTACCTGATGACACTTGCGAAAAATGCCCTAAATCTGTCTAAAGTAAGCTTCTGTCAGGTGAGTTTTAAAATAATAAATATCAGAATGGAATAATTGGAAGATACTAAAAACTTTGTGTAAGTCAATAACTATGAAATGCAAATTAAATCTACCTCATACTAAATACGGTAGTTTAAAATTTTTTAAACTACCCTCTTTCTTTTATGCAAGGTAGAGTTTATTTGTATTTTATTTTGGCTTGAATTTATGTAGTGTAACTTGTAGTAATTCGTTAAAATATTACGTTTTTTATATTCTTTGTTTGTATGTCAATTTCATTGTCTTCCTTTCTATTGTTGATACTTGGTTATTTCTACTTAGTCATCAAATGCAGGGATACATTAAAGGAATTGCAATTGTAGATAATATAATACTGATTCAATAATAGTTTTAGCCAATCAGTAAGCTAGAAAATTAGTTTTCAACAACATCAATGCAGTTATATTATTGCGTAAAAGCAAATACACTCATTACAATCGGTACCTATATACTTCAAGTTTTTTTTTAGTACTCAGTACTTGCATTCTTGCTGTTTTGTGATTTTATTTATATGATGATATCCATTTCATGTTGAAATTTAAACATTTTTGCAAGAAATATTGCATTATTAATACAAAAAACGACATGTTGTATCTATTTTAACACATTCAAAATTATGTTTTACTTAGCCAATTTTTGCTTTTGTTGCTCAATTTATCAATTGTTTTAGACCAGTTTTGATTTGCCAATGAAGCTTTGAGTGTTTTTAACCAAGGAAAAAATATCGATTTATTTTCGATATTTTTTCCTTGGTATAACACATGTAACAACAGTTACTTCACAGTATAGTAAATAACATTTTACAACACTTTGCAGTAAATGTTGTTGTATTAGCCGCTTTTATATAAATGCTATTTTATTGACTTTTGCAGACAGAATGTAAGGTTACTCAAAGCTTCATATTTTAAGTTTTGTCAGAATGGTATACTGTACTATTTCTCCTGTGTTCAATTATGTTATTTTGTATTCAATTAATGTATATTGTCTACCATAATATTGTGTTATAAACAACTGTAATAAAATAGTTTTTAACTGCAAACAATAATAGTTTTCTTTGACCAATAAATATAATTTCCTAGGTATAGTAAATACCTATGTATATTATACATATAGAAGCGAAAGGTTCATCACAAAATCTCAGAAACCTCAAATGTAAAAATTTTGCATGGGGATCCTTTAAAGATGTAAGTGCTCACTAAGACGGGATTTTGCAAAATTCAACCCGTAAGGTAGCAAAGTTAGTATGAAACTTTTCAGTTTTTTAAGTAATTCAAGTGAAATTCAGTATAAAGATTCTTCATTGAAATTCATGAATACGTATATTTTGTTCGAAAATCATCCCTTAAGAACTTAAGAAGGTAAAAGTGAGTATGAAAGTTTTATGATTTTCAAATTTATGTAAATGAAACTAATTGTGTTTAGGTTGTAATTTCCTAATAAAGATTATTGCCGACATCCTTTCTTGTGAATTCAATCTATATGGGGTTAAAAAGTTGGCAAACTTTGTATGAAATTATATAGTTTTAAAAGTGGGGTTTCGAAATTACTGAAATATCGTATTAATACTAACTAGACATTTTATTATCGGTATTCTTCTAATGGTGTAAATTTAGTTATTGTGGGTCGCTCCATCATAGTCAGCTCTATAACACACCGCACCTGCAATGTGTCCTTCGCCTTCTGCAGAGCCTACAAAAGGAAAAAAAAACATTAAAAAATATAAGGTATCTATATATTACTATAAGTTGTAAGTGAAACATTAAATTGGTTATTTAAAAAAATAAATGTAGTCAGAATTCTAAATTTTAAACATTCGACCAAAACAAAAACAACATCATAAAATGCATTTGGATCAAAAGCTTTTAATACAGGATCAAGACTTACCAAAACAGCCTCCTCTTTCAAATCAGGGTTTGAGGACATCTGCTTTTTAATTTGATTCATCTCCTGCGGCGTATATCCTACGACTGCCGAGAGGACATCACTGGTGAATTCTACATCTATGCTACTATTGTCAACACTATCATCTACTATTGTACACTTCAGGCTCCATCCATCTTTACCCACTGACAACTTCGATAGCAACTTCATTATTTGTCCCCTAATTTTAAACACCCTTCCCTTCCTTCTTTCGTCTGGTAAACTTATGATTTCTTTTATTTGTACAAAAGCATTTATTGCTGCTGGTTTTTCTTGTTCCTGAGCAATGAAATCAGCTTCCATCTGCCTAAAATAGTCGTCTTCATCTTGAAATAGATCATCATCGTTTGGATAATCTTCAATTGTATTTACTGGTTCAGAGTTAACCTTTAACTTCTTTTCTGGCTTTGGATTGTCATCTACCATTGGTCTTTTAGCTGGATTTTCAATGAACTGAGCTTCTATTGCCTCAAGCTGTTCAAAATCTATATCATCATCACCAAAATTCGTCGCTGTAGCTATATTGACTGATGGAATAGAATGAGAAATGTTTTGAGCAATTTCATGCGTTCTTGGGTCTTGTGTGTGTGGATTGTGTGGGTTTCTTACTTCAATATTTATTACAATGTTATCGGGTTCTGAAAAAGTAAAAAAGTATTTAAGACTGTGATGTGCTTTGCCCTACATTTACCACCCTAATGCGCCTGCCACAAACTCGACGAGCAATAGCGAGGAAAAGAGACGTCTCTCGGTGACGACTCTGTCTCCTTTCTTCGCTACTTCCCAAACTACTCGTCGAGTGTGTTGCAGGCGCATTGCATAATATAAAGCAAAGTCTTTGAGTCCCGAATAAAAAACAGTCTGTCTATTCGCGATAAACTCAAAGATTATATGCTGTTTGATATATTTATGGGTAGAGTGATTCTCGGGAAAGGCGTTAGTGTACTAATTAGACCCGGTAAATGGCGCTGTCAGGGCGTCTTGAAACTTAATTCTAAGTCGGTACGAATTTAGCCGATACTAGTATGTTATTAAGACAGAATTTGATATTTCGGAAAATAGAAATTACAGCCAAAGTTATTATAACCTGGAAGATTCAGTGATCCAAACTTAGCAGCCAAAATGCCGTGAAGCGAGTTGGTCTTGACAATATCTTCCACCTCACCACCCAGCAGCTCAACATTAGCCTCAGTTAAGAGGATGACACCACGCCGACATTCAACAGGACCTAGAAAGTCACACATTAATTTAGTATAGCTTTAAGCCAATTACAGCCACACTCGAAAACATTGAATGCTCACTGAAACCAATTGAAAGGGTAATCAAATCGTTGATCAGCTAACATTTGAGTTAACAAGCCATTCTGAATGCTCATTGGTAAATATCACTCGCAACAACTTCGCTCACTCTCTACATCCCCGAATTGATGATAGTTATATTAAAAAAATACTTTACTTGATAGATTAGTATTAAATTAAAATTGTTTGAAATTTTTTGAAAGAAAATTAATTAGCCGAATGTACTGGAGATTACACGTTCAAGGGAAGTCAGAGGCGGCGCGGGCGGGCATCTGTTATGTGCACGCACGGTACCTGCAGCGCAGACCAACCTCCTACAGCAGGCGCCGCTAACGCACGAGTTGCGCACTCTTAAGGCGAGGAATAACCGCAACTAGCGCCATTTTTTTTTAATAATGTCATTAAATGCCAATAAATTAGTTTAACTATTTACTTGAGAGTTTTAAACGATTACTTTTTTTAATAAGATCTTTGTGTCATTGTAAAATTTATTTTAAAAAGAGTGGCTCTAGTAGCGGTTATTCCTCGCGTTAACGCGGTAGCCGGGAATAAACACGTGTTATGCGCCTTAAAAACGTAGTGTGGCCATGTTACAAAGTAACTTGGCCGCACTATTCTCTGCCTCCTTTCCTTGCTACTTTCCATACTATTCGTCAAGTGTGTGGCAGGGGCATTAAGCTATTCATGGAACAACTTTACTAAGTCGGCATATTTTATTGTATGTTGTAAGTCATAGCAAGTTTAATAGATTTGACTTTCTTATAGATCTCTTATACTTTAAAACATAATGTTACTCAATATTAATAATAAATTAAATGCTTGTATGTATATCAGCTAAGATCCTGTTATGATGAAATTTAAGATTTGGAAAAATAAATAATTTTAAAAGAAAATAAATTTAAATATAATATGCTAACTTAATTACCTTTTATCATAACTTTGCAGCCAGGAGTTATGTCACAGCTGATATTCCTCATTGGTTTGTATTCTATGCCAGAAACCTCTTGTTTTCCATCTGTCATGTACAATTTTATCATTCTGAAACAGCATTTGAGATAAACATCCATATTAGAAAAACTCTTTGTCACATAATTTACTTTAAGGCCAACTTAAGTCCCTCTCTTTGTGTCTGATAGATGTATCACCAATCAGCATTCAAAGCAGTTTGATAACTTGAATGGCATGTTAGTTGATCAACAATTTAATTACCCTTTCAGAAAGTGGCCATTGTAGTTGACTACTATGGATAAGGTTTTATAAGGCAGTTATTTAACAGGGTTAATGCACAGCCGTATTGTATTAGTAATACATTTCTAATTTTTTTATTATTATAGGGAGTATCAAATTGACTGTATTTTAAATTTTAATAAATGTATTTTAATAAATTTGAATAGACAATTCTTAATAATTTGAGTTCATTGTACAATAACCAGTAAGAAAAAAAAATACCTGTGACTCGGAACTTTTTCTTCAAATTTTATTGTGGCCTCAACATTCTCCATGTTAACCTTTTTCAATTTTAAATACTGTTGGTATGCTGGGGTACCTGCATTCATTAATTTATATAATTTTAGGCAAAATTCATGTAATTCAATAATTACTTTAGATAAGAAAAAACTACAATACCAATATCAACAGCAGCAATAATCTGTAATACAAATTTTCCATTCAGAACACATTTCTGCTGATTGTTTATATTTTTTGGTAATGACCCCGGACATATATCACTGAGGTTATTTAAAAGCCACTGTTCTTTAGCACAATTTTGTATCTCTTTTATATTGCTGGTGCCATTTTCTTCTGTAAAATACTCGATAAACCTAAAAATAACCAAATTTCCAAATATAAATAATTCTGTTATTACTTGAGTATATAGATTATTTCAGACCAGTGTATTATAACAATATAACATAATGTTTCTGTAAGGTTCCTCGTTGAATTTTTAGAGGTAATAATTTATTGTAAAATTTTTAGCACCAAAATATTAATGTAAATTATTACCCTGATAGCCATTCTTCAACAACAAACATATGATGGGAAGCTAAATAGTTTCGAACAGAATCAATGAAATTATTCGGCATATTGATAAATTAAAGACTCATTATTTTGCACGATCTAATGTACAAATATTAAAATAATTACTCTAATCTATGGTACAAATTTATCAAAACAAATTAAAGCCGCCCAATGTTGATTGTTGACAAAATTTTACAGTGCCATAGAATATTTGACACACAGATCACAGATTAAGAATTAGTTACTACGTAACAGATGCGACAGCTATATTTTACCGAGTTTCCAGTTGTTACGTTTTGGCAGCACTGTAGCATCTGTCATTTTGACCGCACACCACAGACCATAGCACATCACAGACTACAAACACACATTGTATAAGTGGTTGAATAATCGAGTCCAGCTATCGATACTTTAGTGAGGTATCGATTTTTTTTGTAGGTAGGTTTTTGTAGTTCAGGTAATTTATTTTTATAATAAGTAATACAAAATAAAAACAGGTTACATTTATCATTTATTTATTGATTTTTTTTCTGAATGTCTTATAAGCCCTGATTGATATAGCAAGAACATTAATATTTAACAGAATATTTTTTTAATAATATTTTAATAATTATCCTAATAAAACTCTCTAATGTCGTAATCCAACCATCTAGTGATGGTAACACACAAGTCCAGGTTTTCCTGTTTCTAAGGCCACTTGCCTTACTTGAAGTGTGCTCATATTTCAATTGTTTTCATTTCTTTGATGACACAAAAGTTGATCAGTCACTTCTGTAAATAAATAACACAATATTTAAGATGAAAAAACAATACATAAGTTGGCCGGTCACTTAGTCCGGCCATCAACAACAACAAAACAAGGAGGGTTTCTAGTAAAAACTATAGTTAATTAGCAAAAATAGATTAACTAGTTTTGTCCTTCAGCACTATAAGTTGATTACCCTAAATAAAACTGCAATAATATTCTGCTATCAAATATGCTTAAACTGCCATAACACTTGTTTAACATTTATGAAAATACCATCTTTTCATAAATGTTAAACAAGTGTTACATAAATTTTTTGTTGTTTCAATGAAGTTATTGATACCCACAACCTCCAATTCCTGAGCCAAGTTCCAAACCACTAAACCTTGGTATTTCACAAAAATAAAACAATTTCAGTATCTTTTGATATGTTAAAATATCATATAGAATGAGTGTCAAAATGCCATAGTACTTAATACATACCCCCTCTTCCAATGACCAACATTTCATCAGAAGCATTTACATCCTCATTGGAGTTCTCTTTGTAATAATTGTTATCACTAAGGCCTAGGGGTATTTCTGTCTGAAACAAATGAGTACAGTTAAGATTAATATTGATATACAAAAGCAAAAAACATTGGCAAACTTAATGAGTCAAAGATTAAGTATAATTATATTATATTGTTCATACTTTATATTACACTAGCTCTAACTATAACGTGTTAAAAGTAAAACTCACCTGTGAACTAATAGTTGCGTTGCAACCGCCGACACAAGACTTAAATAGTCCCTTAAAACGAAAAATGAACAATATTTACACTAAATTAATTAACATACTATAAAAGATTGATATAATGTATCAATAATCTGCGGAGTAATTGAATATTTTGGATCAAATCAAGCAAGAAACGAGGATAAACAAAACACTAACAAACTACACGCGGCCATATTTGAGTTTTGACAACAAAATTACTCTAATCTATGTTTGACACTACAAACAGGAAACAGGAACTTTACGTGTGTGACGTCACAAAACGACGCCATTTTGCTTTCGACCGCAGCGCCAAAACGTAACAAATGGAACTACACTGTCAGCCCCCTGACACAGATTAAGAATTAGTTACTACGTAACAGATACGACAGTGATATTTTACCGAGTTTCCAGTTGTTACGTTTTGGCAGCACTGTCGCATCTGTCATTTTGGCCGCACACCACAGACCATAGCACATCACAGACTACAAACACACATTGTATAAGTGGTTGAATAATCGAGTCCAGCTATCGATACTTTAGTAAGGTATCGATTTTTTTTGTAAGTAGGTTTTTGTAGTTCAGGTAATTTATATTTATTAAGTAATACAAAATAAAAACAGGTTACATTTATCATTTATTTATTGATTTTTTTTCTAAATTTCTAATAAGCCCTGATTGATATAGCAAGAATATTAATATTTAACAGAATATTTTTTTCAATAATATTTTAATAATTATCCTAATAAAACTCTCTAATGTCGTAATCCAACCATCTAGTGATGGTAACACACGAGTCCAGGTTTTCCTGTTTCTAAGGCCACTTGCCTTACTTGAAGTGTGCTCTTATTTCAATTGTTTTCATTTCTTTGACGACACAAAAGATGATCAGTCACTTCTGTAAATAAATAACACAATATTTAAGATGAAAAAACAGTACATAAGTTGGCCGGTCACTTAGTCCGGCCAACAACAACAACAAAACAAGGAGGGTTTCTAGTAAAAACTTTAGTTAA
Organism: Celastrina argiolus; assembly: GCA_905187575.2. Classification (NCBI taxonomy): domain Eukaryota; kingdom Metazoa; phylum Arthropoda; class Insecta; order Lepidoptera; family Lycaenidae; genus Celastrina; species Celastrina argiolus. Next base: position 13,571,390 of record LR994595.1, on the reverse strand, counting down.
TTGGCAAAAATAGATTAACTAGTTTTGTTCTTCAGCACTATAAGTTGATACCCTAAATAAAACTGCATTATTATTCTGCTATCAAATATGCTTAAACTGCCATAACACTTCTTTAACATTTATGAAAAGACAATCTTTTCATAAATGTCAAACAAGTGTTACATAAATTTTTTGTTGTTTCAATGAAGTTATCGAAACCACAACCTCCAATTCCTGAGCCAAGTTCCAAACCACTAAACCTTGGTATTTCACAAAAATAAAACAATTTCAGTATCTTTTGATATGTTAAAATATCATATAGAATGAGTGTCAATATGCCATAGTACTTAATACATACCCACTCTTCAAATGACCAACATTTCATCAGAAGCATTTACATCCTCATTGGAGTATACCTAGGGGTATTTCTGTCTGAAACAAATGAGTACATTTAAGATTAATATTGTTATACAAAAGCAAAAAACATTGGCAAACTTAATGAGTCAAAGATTAAGTATAATTATATTATACTGTTCATACTTTATATTACACTAGCTCTAACTATAACGTGTTAAAAGTAAAACTCACCTGATTCACAAGACGATAGAGGCATGCCGTGCTCTGTATTTCATCATCCGTAAGGAGAAATGGATTAGAATGTTTAAATATCTTGGCCTTCTTCGTCAAATTGATATTTATGAAAGTGTTTTTCAGTAACAAGTTTTCGAAGTTGCTCTTTAAAGAGACCGATGGATAGTTGGCACCAGGAAGGACAGCCACAGGTTTCTAAAATTAATGTTCTTTGGGAAAGAAAAATGCCGTTTCATGAACTAATAGTTGCGTTGCAACCGCCGACACAAGACTTAAATAGTCCCTTAAAACGAAAAACTAACAACATTTACACTAAATTAATTAACACACTATAAAATATTGATATAATGTATCAATAATATGCGGAGTAATTGAATATTTTGTATCAAATCAAGCAAGAAACGAGGATAAACAAAACACTAACAAACTACACGCGGCCATATTTGAGTTTTGACAACATAGATCATTAGCATAGATCATTAGACACATAAACAAATAGACCATAGACGTGTGTGACGTCACAAAACGACGCCATTTTGCTTTCGACCGCAGCGCCAAAACGTAACAAATGGAACTACACCTACACTGTCAGCCCCCTGATTTGACAGCTCTTAGCAATGCTATATGTCAGCTGCTAGAACTCTTCCTTTTCCTACTTTCATTATCGACTTTTCAATTAGATTTAGCCGCCAATGGCTATTGAGGACTGCATTAAACGGTCATTACTGAAACATTTTATAAAAATGCGTATCATTATCTCAGTTTAATCACCTAAGAAAACCTTAGATTATTTAAACTCATGATCTAAGGAGAAAACGACAGAGATATTTAAAAAATAAGTGACTATTTTAGTGGACTTTTGTTTATCAGCAACACTTTTATTTGTGAGTGAACGCAAAAGGAGTTTGGCGATTTATCATCTCCCTCGTAAAATTTTGGACATAGGCCGATTGACAACAAAGTGGATCCGTGCGAAACATTATTATTATAAATGATTACATACAAAGTGTTGAAAACGGAAAGCCTGTTACTGATATAAACACAGTGGAGGAAAAAATATGAAGAGACGAAATGCCGAATCTGGCAAGATGCGGCGCCCTATGAAGCGCACCAAAATCACCGAAGGAATGTATGGAAAGTGAGTGAAAATAGATATACCTCTTCGTCTATTCCACATAAACACCTTGCGATTCTACAATTTCTGATAAAAACGTTCGTATTATGTGTAAAAGTGTGGACCAACTGATGAAAGTAAAATAAATGTGTGGGCAGGATCAACCATCTGGCGATTTTCGCTGACTTTCGAATAAACAAAAGAAAAAACTCACCACATGCGTTGCTCGTAATAAAACAAATGTTTTACATTCTCACAAAGTCTATTGTTTTGTTTCTGCTTACATGCTATAAATATAAACATCATCTGTGGTTTAAGTGGGAGATCCTATGGATAGTGAATATTGTACTTTTTATTATTTTATTTCTAATCAAATCATGTAATTTGAGCCCCCAGAAAATACTAGAAAAAGTCTCCTGCCCTTAAATCATCATCTGGTATTGGACAATTTAAAAAGGATTCTATGCCCTGCATAAGCAGCATTCTCACAACATAGTCATCTTTTATTGACTACCCTTAAAATACCTATATTCTAGTTTAAACTGGAATTCTGTTCATGTGAAACAAATGCATAAATTAAGAAAACTATCATAAAAATGGCTTTAAGAATTTTAATACTACTTTTTCTTATATCAACCGTTATGAATTATGCAAATATTAGCAAAGATTTATAGCTGTCAGTATTTAAAAGGATATAATTTCTAATGGAGTGTAATGAAACATTACCTGTATTTATTTTAAAAAAATACTTTAGATACAATTGTAACCAAAGTGTAACTAAAATTAACTTTGTATTTTCATTTTTGAAATACAGTACCTAAACAAAGTTACTAATGTCTTTTGAAGGCAATTACAACTTGGATTTACTACACTTCTGTGGTATAATGCTCAGTTTATGGCTGGGAATGAGTCACATCATGTCTGCAGTCACATATCCAATTGGGTCTCAGTGATGTAAGGTCGGAATAAGACTAGCCTACGATAAAAAAATCTGTTTCCCTGTTTTGTTACTGGCCGTATATATTTCCCAAAGGGTTTTATATTTGCTGTATTTCATAAAAGTATTAAATAACCTGTTTTAATATATAAATATTTATTTTTTTAGTTCTATGTGTTACCTGAAGTTTGTTATGCTCTGGGCGACCGTGGTTATGGCAGACAACATGCTGGAGTTCAGATTTGAGTTTCTCTGGCCATTTTGGATGATGGTCAGATCAGTGTATGACTCATTCAAATATCACGGTGTTGTAAGTATTACATCATCTTTACTTAATAAAAATCCTATCATATTATATCTGGAAACGGGCACAGCAAATCCATTACAATGTAAAAATTTTCAAACTGTGTTTGCCAAACTGCATGCCGTAAAGTAAGTATAGGCTACCACTCCCCATGAAATACTTTCCCTGTGTTCCATTACCTGATAGTAAACGAAAATAACATTTTTTTCGTTCAGATTAGCATTCCATTAGCACTCAAAATTTTCAAAAACTGTAAGAACATAAAAAATGTAGTATGTGGATAATAAAGGCTTTTTTATTTTATTTTATTTATTTTAGCACTTTATAGCAACATTATGATCGTTTTGAACTGTTTTGACTAGTGTTCCCCACGCAGCTGTTCACTGTCAAAAACTGTTCAAAACGCTCAGAATGACCCATCTTGTTTTTGACGTTTACTTAGATTTCACAGATTTCACTGATCGACAAAGTTTTGTATCACAAAGAGACCAACATTCATTTATTTTGATAGTATGTCCCGTTTTAATTTAACCCAAATGTAAATAAACCTGTCTATGACACAACCATAGCCTAGTCAGTGATGCCAATTGGTCATTATAATATAACAATTATTGGCTATTGGCCATCATAATCCATAGACTAGACGATATCCTACAGTCAGTAGTATCAAAATGGCGTATTTGTACTGTAAAAGTTTTTCATTTGATTTTTAAATATGTTAATTACCGTTTTACTGATATAAAATGTATTGGATAATGAAGTATGATCCTTTAATTTACCTGTGAAAGTATTGATAAGTGAGCACATTATGTGAATATGTGAAAATTTCGATGTTCACACCCCCTCTCCCCCCTTCTCGGATAAATGTTTTACTATATAATCAATGATTGAATAATTCGATATGACCTGCTAACATGAATGCCATGTTAGTTGATCATACATTTGACTAGCTTCTAAAAACCGGCTGCTTGTGGACGTCAGAACGGAAATGATGATGTTTATTTAGTAATTCCACTAATTGCGTTTCATATTTTGTTATCTATATGACAGTGTCACATTTTTCGTTTTCCGATTTAATGGATGTAAGGCCCCGTATTAATAAACAAGTTCTAAACTCGGTCTCAAGACATTGCAACCTCTACTTGAGAACCTGTTAAACAGATAAAACGTTTCGTTTCACCTTTAAAAATTAACATCTTTATTTTATGTTACAAACTTAATTTCGTTTTTTCTTTTTTAAAACGTAATATTTATAATATACATCATAGGAAAATATTAAAATAAGTATAATCTATCTTCTATCTATCTCTTAGATAGAGATAGATAGAAGATAGATTATACTTATTTTCTATGACACAATTCCTCTATTCTATTCTATCTTTTTCTCCTTTTTCTATTTTTCTTCTTTTCTTCTATATATAATAATGAATTGTTGTTCCTTAGTCTGGCTAAAACTCGAGAACGGCTGAACCGATTCGGCTATTTTTAGTCTTGAAATATTCGTGGAAATCCAGGGAAGGTTTAAACGGTGAGAAAATACTGTTTGTATGCCCAACGAAGTGGGCACGGGTCAGCTAGTATTCTTATAGTCTTAATTTTAATGTTTCAAAAAACTAAAAAATGTAAGTATGTAGCTTATGTGATGTTGTTCATTTTAAAAAGTGAAACGAAACATTGCTCTATCTGTCAAATAGGTTCTCAAGTAGAGGATGTTTATTAATACGGCCTATGTGTAAAGAAAAAAACTAACTTTCAGCTGTGCTTTGTTTACATTATATCACTTTGAACTGGAACAGAGTGTACAATGTTTTAACATGACAATATTTGTTTCAGGCATTCTCAGTGTTCTTCATTTGCATAGCAATGACTTCAGACATGTTATGTTTTTTCTTTATACCCATACAGTATATATTTTTCGCCGCCAGCACGTATGTGTGGGTACAATATGTATGGTACACATGTAAGTATCCTTTTTTTTTTTACTTATATTATAAAGAGTTTGTGTGATTGGGTGGGTTCCCAAAGAAATTGTATTAATTTTGATGAAATTTAATACGGATGCGGAATGGACCTTTGGGTATTCCGCAAGAACTTCTAAATTTGTATGTTATTACATACTTTTTATTGCGGCACATTGTACGATTCCTGTGGGATTTTCTATCGTTTGCGACATGTAGTTTAAAAATTTATTTGACATATTTTGTCAAAACTATCAAAATAATACCCTGTTTTTGGCGATTTCAGTATTGTCACACCATGATCATTTTTCTATTCCTAAAATTCCTATTCCATCCACATCATCCACATCGTCCGGGCGTTCCGCAACTTTTTTGAAGTTGTATCTAATGTTTTTTTTTACTTTTCCAGTCGCTGAGCGCGGTGTGTGCCTACCTACAGTGGCGCTTTGCTGCCTAGTAGTGTACGCGGAGGGCGCCGTGCGCGGCCGCGTGGGGGCGCTCGAGCTGTGGCGGCCGCTGGCGGCGCACTGCGTCGGCTACCCGGCGCTGTCGCTCGGCTTCGGCGTCAAGGTAACTGCAGCAGCGGCAGGTGTGTGTACCACGGGGCCTGACAGTGGGCCAAGGTCGTTGACGTGTAAAATGTAAAAGCGTCCATAGGTATTATGAAATATAAACAGACGAGTTAGTCTGTAAACAATTCTAGAATATTTTTTTAAACTTCAGGCGTACGTGGGCCAGCGGCTTCGTCAGCGGCGGCAGCGTCAAGTTCGAGCGGAGAACGAGTTCTACTTCCAGCTCATGCGGGACGCGTTGCCGGAGAGCGCGCTGGAACAGGTCAGGCACCGCGTTCGCGATGAAAACTGAGACTCGGTATCCTAAATAGCACCTATATATACAAAAGCATACAAGTCTTGTAAGACAATTTTTCATCAAGTTAGAGAAAATAAATTTAACAAAAACCCTTTTTAAGAAAGCTTTTAGCCCTTTCATTTGATACCCATATTGTTGAAATACGTTAAAATCATTTTTCCGCCATCTTTGATGTTCCGCAATATTGGATTTAGAATGATGTCACACAACTAATCAAGTATTGTCATCCAATCTTAACGTGCATACAAAATTTCAGCTTAATCGGTTGAGAGTATCTGCTTCAAAATCGCATCGCAAGATTCCACCCGAACATCCTTACATACATACATTGCAAGTTAAATAAAAGCTTTTAAAAACAATGAAGGCAAACTATATACATGATTTTATGTGCCCATTATAACTAGTATCTCTCGATTAGCCTGGTAAATACTAACTTTATTGTTACAGAACAAAGAGGAGCGCACGCCGGCGAGCGCGAGCGACACCGGGAGAGCCGCAGGTGCGGGCGACGAGTCGCCGGACGCGCGACACATGAACGGCTCGCTACGGCGGCGGCGCGACCACAGCGACGCCCCCGACGATCACATACACGTTAAGGTGCGGACGAGACCACAGCTCTTTCAACTGCCAACATATAGAGTAGCAACTGTCACTAAGTAAATACTGTGATTTAAACCTACCTAAGAGGTAGGCTTAAATCATAGGCGACAAGTATAATAAGGTATTGCTAAGTTATCACGCGAAAAAGTGCATAGATTCAGCAGAAATTTTTTGTGATTCAAAGTATTCTCAAATTTCAGTTGGACCGTATTAAAACAACTGTGCGAAAATAAACACAAGTGTTATAGAATAAATGAAGTCGTTATTACATCCAAAGTTTCTCGTTTACAGTTAGATAAATTAGAGAAGCACCTCGCGCAGCAGACGGCGGCGCGCGAGCGGGACAAGTCCGCGCAGGGCTCCACCACGCCCAAGGCCAACGGACAGGTGTGTATTTAACCATCCCTCTACATGAAAAAAGGCCGTTTTCTGAAAGGCCAATCAAAGCTACGACAATCCAAATCGAAGGCTGATTGGTGACACATCAGAGAGAAAGAGAGGGACAGATAATATCAAATTACATCACCCGACAATAATATGACGACCTCCATGGCGTAGTGGTTGAGCGCGTTGGTGCTCGAGCGAGATATCACAGGTTCGAATCTAATCGAAGTAATCTGAAACACCGCCTTGGAGTTTATAATTATTCCAAAGCCTTCATTTACGGTTATTTAAAACTTATATGTCACTGTTATTAGGATATGTTAATATGTCACATGTTTATTCAGGCAAGTTCGAACGGCGCAACGCACGCGCCCGCATCGACTGCGCACGCGCACACCAACGGCACGGCCAGCGGGCCCGGCGTGCCGGCGGATGACAAACACGACACTAGAGGTGAGTGATGAGTCGCCATTTTATGCTTAATTGTTGCTTTATGTTTTTAAAACTTTGACGGCACCTGTAGCTCAGTAGTCCCAAGGATGAAATGGATATGACATTTCGGATACGGATATAAATATGAAATTATTTCGGATTATCCCTTTGTTTCGGATAATTTCGGTTGCGGATATTCAATTTTGGATTTTTTTTCCTTTTTACAGTAGGTAGGATTCGGTTACGGATAATATTTTATTTCGGATATCCGATAGTTTCGGTTACGGTTACGGAGCTTCCTAACATCCCTGGTTAGCACGGTGGCGCTCAGGCTCCAGCCTGTCGCGGTACGGTCGCGGGATTGCGGCATCGCGCGAGCAAAAATGATGAAATGAAATATCTGTAAACTAAACCTTAAATCACTACCTCGTATCTTAAACTACAACATTTCAGTAGAGTAAAAACTTAATAATTTTAGATTTTATTATGATATGGATTTTTATTTAAATGAGGTTCAGTTAAGAATTATATCTAGCTTGTATTAACCTAAAGTATATAAAAATTAAGTTTTATATGCTTAAGGTTAAACAGGAGACCATATTGACAAATACGATTGCCATGGCGTACAAGCGACATTAGATGTTATTATTGGCATATATTATTAGAATGGAGGATGTGGTAACATACTACTACTATATCTGTAAAATATAATGGGGAGATTCGAACCCGCGACCTCTCGCTCGAACCAACGCATTCAACCACTACGCTATAGAGGTCGTGAATTTTTAATAAGATAATTTAGTAATTGATGGTTGTTGCAGGTGCGGGAAAGTCATCCAAACATGAAAAGAAAGAGGCTAATAGTGTAAGAGAAGAGAAGAGGAAAAACAAAAATAGAGATAAGGATAAGGAGAACACTGATAGTAATAAGTGTACAGAACAGAGTGAGTGGCATTTCTTATTTTAAAATTACAATTAAATACCATTTGTTGCAGGCTGCATATTTTAAATATCTTAGATACTTGTATGTAAATACAATTAATATTTAAATACTTCAAAAAATGTTTTATTTTTTATATATTTAATATAGCCCTCTGCTTCGAAAGCGTCGAATCGTCGTAGCTGAAAAGATGATGATGATAGTGTATCTTCTATCTTAATACTTAAAATTGATTCAAATTTTGTTCTCTTTTCAGATAAGGAATTTTTAATTAAGGAAGTAGAAAGTACAAAAGAAAATATAAAAAGTAACAAAGATGTGAATAATTTTAAAGAAAAAGAGAGGGAGAGAAAGGAGGAAAAGGAGAGGGAGATCAGAGAAAAAGAAGCGAGAGAAAAGAGAGAAGAGAAGGAGAGAGAGACGAGAGAGAGAGAACAGAAAGAGAAGGAACAGGTAAGTAGCTATCCTGCTATGGCCTTTTTATATTTCTGCAGATGATGTTGATGATGACAAGAAATTAATTTGTAAAATAAACCGACCTTCGAAAATATATTATAGAAAGTAATCTCTAGCATTTCTAAACTATTAGAGCTAGAAACTTGTAACTTTCCATGTTGATTCTGTATAAATTCTCTAGAGAAATTATTTTGAACAATAGCTTTGAATAATATAATTCATATAAAGTCCGAATTCAATACTTTATCTTTTTAAGAACAACAGAACATGTTACGTTCAGCTTCTTAAATTTTAACCTACCGTTTCTTGAATTTTGAAGAGTCCTTAGTTATTTAACCTTGATGTGTGCCAATTACATTAAACTTAAGGGTTAGCCGTTGATACATCATCCAATCACTTTCGCCTTTCATATATTATGACAATTCCAATAGATTATTACTGACTGCTATTTATACTAAAAAAAAGTATGCACATTTTAGCGCAAACGCAGTTGAAAATCTCGAGTGTGTTTAAAAATAAAATATAATTATTTATAAATTTTTTACTCCTAATTAAACCATAAAGTTTATTTTTTGAAGGTCAATTTTGAAAATAAATTAAAATTGCCAGTTACAATTTGGTGACTCACTTGACGTTCCAGAGGGTGAAGGAGAGCCGGTGCCTGACCGAGGAGCTACAGCGGGCGCGCGCGGAGCTGGCGGCCGCACGCGGCGGCGAGGCGGAGGCGAGGCGGGCGCTGGCCGCGGCCGCCGCCGCCGACCGCCGCCGCGCCGCCGACCTCGCGCACCTGAGGCATGCGCACGCGCAGCTGCAGAACAAGTACACACCATATTAATAGAATATAATAGCTCCCCTCACCGATGTCGGTGTCGGTAGCCGATTTCATTGAAACCTGGCCAGCTACGCAGGAGTTATTTAATAGTGCCCAAGTGTGTGCGCAACACACAAAGACACTCTCTTTTCCTTTTACTCTCATAACCCAGTGGGACGGTAAACTGGCGAGAGATGAGGCGCAAGACCGACTTTTTACATGCCCATCCGACGCATGGATCAACATTCTTGTCAGACAATCAGGTGATTAGCCTACATTGTCCTAACCAAACTTGAAAACAACATTATTTGTTGTTCCAACGCGGGGATCGAACCCACGACCTCCGGGTCGAGAGCGAAACTCTGAACCACTAGATGTAGGCGATATAAACCCAAAAACCATATTAATGTCTATGATATAGTTTATTTATTTTATTTTATTCAGGAAACAAACAGTCTTTTAGATCTTTTGTTAACTATAGATAAAATACTTAATTTAATAAAATTAGGCGTTACTATGCGTAAAACCATGACCATACAGGCATGAGGGGTTAATAATCAAAACCTATTTAAAGTTTATATATATATTGTCCTTTTCACCACACACTTTACACCGAAAACTTTTAATAAAAGAATATGTTCGCATAAGCATAAGCAGTGTGAGAAGGAGGGAGGTGTCGCAACGCAAGTCTATGCGTACATTCATTTGCTTGCAGGTTGTGGTTATCATATTTCGCGGGATATTTTTAGATATAGTATTTGAATTTTAGTCTATGATCTCATATGTAATAATCATATCTATGGACGCCGCACGCCACGTCAGTCGCTAAGTATCCGAAGAACTTGTGTTACAGGTACCAGACAACGGAAATATATTTAAGATTTTTGTTATGTTAATTACAAAAATTTAATACACATCCATGACCTAGGAACAGAAAAAACTGGTTTTGTTGCTCCGAAGATCGTCAGTTATAGAACGACGAGAAATTTAAAAAACTAAGCATTCGAGTGAGAAGACATGAATGAAGGTGACACAATTTATGTCACAAAATTCAAATTTCGAGAAAATTTAGTTCAAACTGTAACACATTTTAGAATATGTCGTAACGTATTAAGTACATAAATCTAAAGAATCAGTACAATATTTGGTACTAGTATTAGCAGATTTTGTACTGATTTATTGCTAAGTTCGTGTTAAATGTAAATGTACGTTTAGTAATCAACACGTTACACTGTCAATAGAGTGACGTCACTGCGCAGCGGCGAGCGCGCGGCGTTAGAGCGGCGGCTGAGCGAGGAGCGGCGCGCGCGCACCGCCGCCGAGCAGCTGCTGCGAGCGAGACCGCAGGAGTGAGTGTTGTCCTCTTCTCATACAAATAGCTATAAGAAACAAAAAATTTATAATTTCTGGGGCTCGCAAAACCATTGCTTTGAGATTAGCATGAATTTTTACAACTTTCGAATAACACTTATAGTGTTTGGGTTGAGTGAATTTAGAATGCTTTTAATTTTGACAGTTAATAATCATAGCTTTGATTGTTTTTTTTTGCTAAGATTTTAATTAAAGTTATTAAATATGTTATTGAATGTAGCGTAGGTTCTTGATAATATAAGGAAATACATACTTTTTTTTACATTTAAATACACAACCGATTTTTAAGAAATAATTTGTAAAATAACTAATAAAGTGGAAAAAAAAGTGCAAGTATTTAGTGTAATAACTTTATTACTATAAAGTTATTAGAACAAGGTTATTTACATTTATTTACTAAGAAAAGCATTTCTCGTGTATTTCCAGCGGTGAATGCGACAACGACTGGTGCAAGTCGCGGCGGAGCGCGCAGGAGGGCGAGGTGACGTCACTGCGGCGCGAGCTGCAGCGGGTGCGCGAGCGGGCCGCCGTGCTGCAGCGCGACCTCGCCGCCGCCACCGACCAGGTGAACACTCGATACAAGCTACTTTGACGTGAATACGTAATTAAAATAAAACTCTGCGCTTATTAGCCCAGAGTATAGACATAGGACACTACGAGTGTTATGTCTCTTAGCCCCGTATTAATCTATTAAACTCACCTTATTACATAACTTATTATTAAGTGTTGTACAATTTCCAAATTGTACAACACGAGCGTCGAGTTGTACAATTTGGCAATTGGCTTGTTTATTTGATTTTCAACTCTATTTTTCTCAGTACGAGGAGATTCCGAATAATATGGTATAACGTGACTTGTGCGCAGGTGCGGGGCGGCTGCGGCGAGTCGTGCGCGGCGCTGCGCGAGCGCGCGACGCACCTCGAGCGTTCGCTATCGGCAGAGACGCGCGTCAAGCTCGATCTGCTGTCCGCGCTGGGCGACGCCAAGCGGCACATGCAGATACAGGAGGGTGAGTGCCCGGGATCTACCCCATTCATCATCAACAATACCGACCACTGTTCCCACTCGGGTCAATACTCAATGTTACAATATATTAATATTATCGCCCCCCCCCCACAAGATTTAGCTTGTATGTATGGACTAAATTGCTGTTAGCCTTTGCACAATAACTTAGTGAAATTTGGTATTGTTGTTTTTCTTAGACTCGTGTTAATCTAGATTCTAAGTAGATCTTAAATGTCTGATTTTTACACAATATTTATTTTTGTAGCAGGCAAGATGATGAAATAATAATTCAACTTCAATCGATAATAATGCAATATATTATGCTAATCATAAACTTTACCTTTCAGCTTTAATATCGCGACAAGAGAAGGAGATGGAGGAACTAAAAGCTCAAATGTTGGCGGTGATGCCGTCAGAATACATGACCCCCGTGAACAATTCAGTGTCGAAAGTGTCCAAGCTGAGGCTGTCGGATGGCTCGCCGCTCGACCCCAACGCGTCAGTCTACACGCCTAAGTTGCAGCAGCTCTGCTCCGACGCCTAACCCATCTGTCGAGCCCGTGACGTCACAGGTGAGCCGGCGAGCTTCGTACCACACACACAACACGGACCCCTTTGCCAGCGCTCTGATCTCATTTCCTCTTTGACTAAATCTAAAACTGCTCTAGTGCAGGGCTCCGTGATGTGCGTTCCAGACTATGTAAGTGATGATAGAGTGATTATTTTTTCATTGTAACTTTTATCCGTTGAGACAGTAAGGTTGAATTTTTTCATAAACTCGCATAATATGGTCTGTGATTTTGTGTTGTTTCTGACATTGTTTTTTTTAAAACTTTTTTTTAAAAGGTGTGTGACAATTTAAAGCTGAGTGAGTTGTTTAGATGAATGTTATTTTGAATATGAACAATAATAATGTTGGACACATTTTAGGCTGCATTTACTAGGAGTTAAATCGCGACATGAATTTGTTTAAGAAAAATTCAAATTTAATGGCAAACTTTATTGAAAATCCTAGCAGTACAAAAATAAATTGAAAAGTTTGCCATCTGCAAGTTGATAGGTTTACAGACACGGGCGTGAAACCAGAGGACATTTATGTATACTTTGTATATTATGTATACCTAAATCTCTGAAAGCAATTTGTCCATCCTTAAGTGTCCAAAGAAAGTATCAATTGGTGTAGACTCTCCAATCATACTATTTGACGTTTTATTTATATAATTTGATATACTGTATAAAAGATCTGACTTCCTGTGTTATACATATGTTATGGGCGCAGTGTTTTTTACGTGTTGTGTTAAAACATATCTAAAGTTACGACCTGAAAAATTTAATCTTGTAAGCTAATTTGTAAAACTTGAATATGTTGTGTGTATATGTTAAAAATATAAATTAATATTGTATTTGACACTGCGCTCAGATTTTGTTTAAAAAAAGCACAGATAAAACGCAAAACCATGACAGTTCAGTTAGTTCTCTATTTGAGATTGTAATTTTTATTTACTTATAAATACAATAAAATTGTATGGCCAGGTAATCATTTAATCTAGACAGTTGGAAATCTGTTTATTGGCAGTTTTGTAAAAACCAATTCTGTTTAAAGCTCAAAACCTAGACAAGTAGCAGAAAGGATACAAAATAGCATATGGCCCACGCTATACAAAGTCTTGAAATTATTATTTTTTATATTTTTTAAAAATAGGGAATATGCAGTTGATTTAAATAAGCAATGGTCGTATTTTTTCCGAAACGAAACAAAGACAAGGATAGAAAAAAAGTACAGTTATCGGTTGCTAAATTAAAAAGTAAACAACTAAAAAGAGATAACTTGTCTTGTTTGTGTCATTTATTCTCATAATAATTATGTATAATATTATTCAGTAACGCAGTAGTTACGTTAATTAAATGTATTTCTGTAATCTCCTTATGTTTTCAACCAGTGACCAATGACGTCATTTGTCTTTTTTTTGTGTAGAGAGTTTTTTAATGTTTTCCAACGATTTCTCTTTTGTGACAACTATATTTAATAACATTTTTAGCTTAAATATTTCACAGCTTATTATGTAGGTACTTTTCAAAAGCCTCTGCATATTCTCTATTATTGTAACTGATATGGTATACCTAACATTTATATAACAGTGTTCTAAACATTGCCTATGCCAAAGGAATAATAAAAAACGAAGCCTATATCATTGATGAGACTTGTCTAGTTTAGAGTAGGATAGACGTATAAATGATGTTTTTATCTAACATTGGTTGTAAAATTGTTGTTATTTGTTTAGTTTCTAATTGTGGTAGACGTTTTTTGTTTATTTATTGTGATGACTTCAAATGTGTTTATTTACTCAAAGGCAATGTTAACAGTAATATAACATACAGTAAAATACATAGTTAATAGCTCGACTTTCTTACGGTTTATAATTTTCACATATGCGTAAAGAAAGACACTCTGCATTTGAACCACGAAAATCGAAGTTTATACTCACTTCAGATAAAATTTAGTCTGAACGTAAACAAAAATTTAAATGACACTGTTTAACCATGCAATATAAATACCCAATACTATGGCCGAAGTTAAACTTTTGGTTTACATTTAAATGAATTTGATCTGAATGAAGTATAGAAAGGTTAAGGGCTGAATTTTCAATCGTCAGATAACTTTTATCTGGCGAATAAACATGACTCCGACATTTGTTTTATGCAAAATCCTGTTCATGTTCTTCAGTAAAAGTTGTCTGACGATTGAAAAATCGGCTCCTAGTGGCAGAGTTATTTACTTGACATTTTACATTGTCAAGTTGGTTTCTGCTGTGTACTTTTTCATCACTACACGATGTGAAAAAATTAACTACAATTTGTATGGTATCAAAATAACATTAGTGAAATAAACGGCTAACTCGCCATTAAAATTGTTGTTCACTACGAGTAGTGATAGAAACTCACAGCACTCTGGTTGTATATTAACAGAAATATTTGTTAAATTAAACATTGTTTGTTTGATGAGATTTATTCAGTACAGTCAGATCAGATATAATGAAAAATTTCAGTTTCTGTGGAATGTCTCAAATAATTGGCAATGTGTATAATATAGCAGAGGAGTTAAACTAAATAAATATGGTGGATTATAATTTATGTGAGTGTTTAATATTGTTTTTGTATTTTACATACAATAAAAATATTTTCTGATGCTGACTGGAACTAAATAAAATCTTTTGAACATATGCTTCCCTTCTCCTTCCATTATTCAAGTTTTGTATTTTTTTTTTTTGTAAATCTTGTTGAGGGTAGTCGAAAAACGGTTATGGTTTACTATTTCAATTTATTGTCTTTTTTTACAATTATTAACAGAGTTAAGATTATTTTAAGCAAGCAGAACATTGAATGTCTTACAATGGTCATTTTTTTTAAATCTGACTAGAACACCTTCATGACAAACTGGTGAAATTACTGATTGTTATAACTATGGAACTGTACATCACAAAACTTATTAGCAAAAGGTATTGACTAAGGCAAAGTGCTAAGAATGATTGCGTTAGTTTTTTTGCAATATACTTAGATCCGGTAGCGAGCAATGTCACTTTGCGGTGCCGCCATTTTGGGGTCTGTACATTGTGACACAACTAGCGTTTAACACTTCCTCAACATGCACTGGCCTAAATGTATTATTTGAGATTGACTCTGCCTACTCTAGTCTAAGGCGAGTCTACACTGTGTTATACCGTGTGGGCGGACCTCAATATTGTAAGTTTGTTTTTTTAAGTACGCACTGCATTTTGAGTCAGTTATTTTTTAAGCAGCCAATTTAATACCGTGTACTTAACTAGATATAGATTTGGATGTGGTTTACCTTACTGACTTTTTCAGCAGTGTAAACTCGTATTTTTTCATGGAACTCGATACGAAAATTTAATGTAAATGTGAATTGATCTGAATTTTTCACTAGCAACAACTTAAGAGATGTTTGTTTGTATAAACAGATGCTGTTACAGCAATAAAAAAATCAAACGTGTTTTGGCTTTTTCTTATCCCTTCATATGTTACTTATTAAGGTTTAGTGAAATAATTACTGGACAAAGTTGAATTTGCAAGAACTTCTGGTACATTTTGCATCAATAAACTCTAAAATACTTGCGAATTATCAACTTTTTCTTAATAAGTTACGTGTCTGTAAGTAATCTGCAAATAATTTATTTATTTCAACAATTTCACAAAAAGTACATTGCATATAATGGGTGCAAAAATAACAGTCACCATTACTTAGGGATATGATACTAACTTTTCTCGTTCTAGATTTTTTTTTTAATTATTTATTTACTTACAATTTTTTATACAAATAAAATAAAACAAATACATTTCTAAAATGAGGAAAGGCAGTATAATTGTGTCTCAAAGATATAGTGACTGTCCTTTAAACTTGTATATCACTGTAATAATTCAATTTGTGTCAAAAATCTCTTGCACATTTTATAGAAAATTCTTCATTGAATGTTAATAAATTATTGTGCAAATCAAACAACATTAAACCCTTGTGCTACACTTTTCTAAATCATTCCTGATAATGTCTCAGTTCTTCTATTCTCGCTTCACTCACAAGGCCCTGTATCTGTAATTTTATTTTTAAAGCCTTCTTTAAATCTAACGTCCGCAATTGTGATGCAATATATTTTCCATAGATGTCAAATTCATCTTCTACACCCCCCAAATCTGTGTTCGAGGCCATTATGCTGTCTATAAATGATTGATCTGTGCTCGCACTGTGACGTTTCATTTTTTTATGTCGCGTTTTAAAGCTACAGTCTGTGTTCTCTGTTTTTACTTGTACTTTGTCTATTTCCATATCGCTGAAGAATTTATTATGTGGCATGAAATTATCAGATTCATTGTCACCTTCGTTTCCTGACATATTTGGTACCCATACTTTCTGTCCATCATTAGAGTCTGATTCCTGTAATGTAAGTTATTCATAATTGAAAAAAAATCGAAATAAAATAATACAAGGAAGAATAGATCCAAGTAGTGTAGTGTACTGAATAATTTAGTGATACATGCTTGCATATTGAAAGCAACACTAATTACCATATTAATTCTGTCAGTGTCCCATTCTCCTTCAACTAAATCTTCATGTGGCAGTGAATTCTGAAATTGATTGATATAAAAATTTATAAAAAATATGGTTTATATTTAAATTTTGTTTTATTGAATATTTTAAAATAGCCTAAGACTTAAAAAAACAATGTAAAAATAGGATATGCATTTAATATAATATGCAAGATTTTGACTTACAATAAGTGTGAGATCCACATTCTTTGGTTTTACAACATTTCGGAGACATTCATGCATATCACTAAACCATTTTATTCTAGTTCTGTATGTTGATCCACTGCGAGCTCTCTTGGCTATCTTTCCCATTTCTAATACATATGTACATCTCAACACTTTTATTTTGCTGGTCAACTCACTGATTGTGAGGGTGATACCTAAAAATATTTGAAAGACTATAATAGCTGTGTTGTTAATTATTACATTTGGACAAAGTCCTATCTGCTACATCTGTCACCTGCACCACAAGGTCACAAGAGTCAACGAAGAGAGAGTACTCTTGTGCATGACATGGCATAAGAGGGTGCATTTTGGCAGTATAAATGATTGATGAACTCCTGTGTTACAGGTCTCCTTTCAATGAAACCAACCAGTGTCACAAAAATTTGTAATACCGAAAAAGTTAATAACTAATTCTACTAACATATATAACAATCGCAAGCCCATTATTATTGTACACATTTATTTACTTCATAAATTACAAACCTGTAGCAGCTTTAAATTCTGTTATCATTTCTCTATACGATTTTAATCTTTCCTCCCTTACTTTGTGGTGTAAGGACTGTGGATTCCATAAGTTTTCATGTTTGGCATAGATTTTCACAAATTTTGCAGTTTCCGCTTCACCCCACCGCATTATAAGTAACGATTAAACGATTTTACGAGAAATAAACAAAAGCTATTATTATCAACATTTAATAAAACAGCCAAAATTTAATCGTTTCTGTTCACGGCTTATCTCTACATTACAAAATTTACATCTCCTTTTCATCGGAACCAATCAAATTAATAGGGTAAATTATTTAATACAGGAACCAAATAAATTTATTAGATTTCTTCTAAAATCCCAATTTAAAATACAATACTACTTCCAATGGCGCTTGACAACAATCTTGACAAATGACAACAGATTAGTGACTTGACATTTGACATCAAATTAAGACAATACTACATTGACGTTGATTTTTTTTATTGACATATGGCAGCATGCCAACGGCGTAACACTGCGATGCCAGTTATTATAAATATTTAAAAGACTTTGTTTTTGAAGTATAAAAAGAGGAATAAGGATGTCTTATTTGCCGCGGTTCGTTTAAATTTAGCTAAAGGGAGATTGAATTTGTATTCATTTTGAGACCTACGCGCGTTATTTTAAGATTTATGCATTGTTCATTTTCGTCGAAGTGCTTACTGCGTTTCCCTCCAATAGAATATAACTTTACCGAATGCGAGTGTTATAGGGTATAGGAATAAAGAATATTAAAATATAAATAACTATGAACTTGGAAGTATAACAATTTTATTATAGCATTATGCACACCTTCCTTCATAGATTAGAGTAATTATTTTAATAAAGGCCTTCCTTATTCCTCCACATAAACTTTAACTGTGCCAAATTTAATACTCCTGTTAGCACAATTTTAAGGG
Organism: Celastrina argiolus; assembly: GCA_905187575.2. Lineage (NCBI taxonomy): Eukaryota > Metazoa > Arthropoda > Insecta > Lepidoptera > Lycaenidae > Celastrina > Celastrina argiolus. The sequence goes on along the minus strand of LR994595.1, from coordinate 13,552,891 downwards.
ATAAGAAATAAAAAAGCTTTGCTTCACATATAATAATTATAATATGATAAAATACCCTTAAGCCTAAATTTTTTTTACATGTTGAAATATTTATCTACATACACCCCTTTATGTATAAAGTAATTATAGTAGTAGTTAAATTATAATTGAAGAGATCCTATTTTTCAGTTCTGTTTCTGCAACTGTTAACTTATAAATCTTAATATTTAGTAAAAAATATGCCTACTACTTACATGTCTAAAAGTTTATTAATGTTTACACAAAAATGTGTAGAGTTAACATGCCTTGTTAGACAAACATAAGCAGAGCTGCTAGCATACAAATGCCTCTAAATGTAAGCAAAAATAACTGAATTATTTGGGTTATAGTTTGTCTCCAAAGGATCTTCATACACCATTGAATCCTGAAACATAATTTAAATTCATTTTTAACATCTTAATATTCCCTATAAAAAAATTATGTTGTATAGGATGTACAAGTAACATTGATACCAGGATTTGAGAGTCTATCCTTTTTGTTTTTGCTACATTTTTGAGGCATCTATGCATTATCCCAAACCATTTGATATTGGTTATATATGTTCCACCTTTTTGTGCCCTTTTCATAATTCTTTCTAGTTCTAGTATGTAGGTACATCTTAGGTTTTTAAGTTTAGTAGCTAATTGTCGTACAGTGAATGTTTTACCAGTAATGGTTTTAAAATCATCTAAAATTTGCAAATACGATGTTAATCTTTCTTGTTTAACTTTATAAAAGTAATGTTTAGGGTTCCACAAATTCTCGTGAGCTGCATACAACTTTACAATTTCTTCCGTATCTTTTTCATTCAACTTCATCATTTAAATATTAATAATGCTTTATAGACACTTTCACACCACGTCAATCTGGTTCCGTCCCGTTCTCGTAAGACTTACCTACATTGTATGTGTTTTAAGCATTTTAAGCACAGATTAAGTATTAGGTTAGATTTTAAGTTTCATTAATGTTTATAGTTAAAATTAAATCAATAAAAACGCGTAAGAGCCATTTAGCATAGATAAGATACGAGATAATCGATTATTTTTTTTTCTAAAAAACAATTGTCAATAATCGATTTTTAATTTATAATAGTCGATTTTTATCGAGATTTTGTAACACAGTCGCACCGCTTTTTTTGATTTTGTCGTAAAATCTAATAGGTACTTACTGTTCTATTTTGATTTCGTTGATGATTTTAATAAGTAAACCTTTTTTAATAATTATGTTTTAATTTTAATAATTTACAAAATAAAAAATAACTTCAAACATATTTTTTTTATTTAAAAGTAGGTACTTATAAAAAAAAAGTAAGAATTATTAAGAGATTGTTAAAAAATCGATTTTTAATCGATTTTTTTAATCAATGTGAAATGTGGACCATAAGTGGACTTTCTATCCTCTATGAATTAATTTTTTTATAATTTGTAATAAAGCTGGATTCAAGTACTCTTGACTTATAGAAGAAAATTAAAAGGAAATTTCTATTGTATTTTCCAGGATTTTCCTCACGAATAATCTTTTGTCACCGTGACTTAGTTAAAAACACCGAAATCTTCACATGTTCATTAATTGTGCACACTTATCAACGCTTTCACCGGAATATTAAAGGATCATACTTCATTATCAAATACATTTTAAAACAATTAAACAATAATTTACATAATTATAAGCATCAAATAAAAAACTTTTATAGGAAAACTGCCAACTGTAGAATATAGTCAACGGATCATGGCCACTTGACGTCACTGACTAGCCTAGTCAATAGTCATAGGAGGATTAGTTTATGTTTTGGTTAAAGTAACCGACTTTTTAAGATCTATCTAGATAACTAGTTATATTCCACACCTCTCATAGTAGGTTTTTTCTACAGTAATTAGGTTTTTAAAAATGTAACTCATAAAGAAAGGATACAATGTTTTAGAATGAGTATAATAATAAAATATATTAAAATAAATAGGTACTAGATAAATTACTTATAATGCAATCATTAACAACTATACAAGTTTGAGATCCTAGCTTCACTTAAAATTCTTTGTATTTTAAGTTGAATCTGTAAAGCTCTTTTTAAATTCATTTTTCTAAGTTGTTCTGCAATATATTTCCCATAAATGTCAAATTCATCTTCTAAAGTGGAAATATTTAAGTTCTTGTACTCGGTGCTCTGTTTTTTTATCTTTTTCTTTTTAATTTTTTTATGTGAACTAAATTCCTTATTTTTGTGAACATGATTTGCCTTTGATTCTTCATAATCCTCGTCAGATTGAGCCGAAAGTGGGTCTTCATGTGAATTGTCAGGGTTCTTGTCTATCCACATTTGTGAAGACAGGTCAACCTCGGATGTTTCATGTGTCTGAGAATATAATTTATATGATAAAAAATAAAACACTGTAGTCTAAAAATCTGTGTTGTAATAAAATTTATTTTCTAGTAAAAACAGCACCATATTATTTAATTTAAAAAGAAAATATATATAAGTGTGACTTATTTACTTTAAAAATAATAATAAGCATACTACATGGTGAAACAAAAGAAATTATAAAAGTATACAAACCATGGCATGTGATAAATGTCTATTCGATATGTTTTTTAAACATCTATCCATTTCATTGAACCAAACCAAGGTAGGCTCAAATATGGAATCAGGATTCGATTTTTGCAATATCTTTTGAATCTGCTGTTGATATGTTGTTCTCAAGTTTCTAATTTTTGTTTTAACATCAGGAATTGTAAGTGATTTTGATGTAGACGCTTTAAATCTACCTTGAATATTTGTGTAGGCCTTCTCTCTATGTTTTCTTGATCTATAGTACACATGACTAGGGTTCCATAAAACATCATGATCTAAATAGATTTTAACAAAGTCAAGAGTCACTGATTCAGACCACCTCATTTGGACTATTTTCTTTTAATATTAAGATTTATCATTCGTTTATTTATATTACTCCATCAAACATAGAAAATAGAATATCAACAAATATCAAAGATTTTGTGATTGGTGATTTTAGATTTGTCAAAACTCAAATGTCAGTTGTCATGCATTTTTTTTTATGAAATGTCATGCAAAAAATGCTGACGATGTTTTTTTCCAAATTGTAATAAAGGTAAAGTGCAATATGCAAGTTCAACTTCTTACAATGTAAAATCTTACTGTATAGTGTATATTGAATTTTAACTTATATAAAATAATATACTCTCAGCATTTTTACGACAGGCCTTCCTTCATATATTTGTTAAACAGATTTTTATTCATTTCCTTTATTTTCATATTAATGTATCCAGTGAACAGCATGTTGGTTACTTTGTATGTTATATTTAAATATATACGTCCTGTTGTAAACGGCAATGCATTTAAGTACGGACCATAGGCTGCCGGTATGTTTTCTACGTTATAGTTTCCCTGTATAACAAAATTATTATTTTAAAACAAATTACATAAGTCTTTAAAACAGGCCTATATAAATACCTAGTCGCGGTTTTTACACCTATGGGTTTCATTGCTTGACATAATCCTTCTCTAAAGTATTATATGGGAGGTAGTTGTATTATACCTACAACTTGTCGCAGTCATCTATTTAATTGAATGACTAGCGCCACGTACTGATTATATTCTCTTTGACTAGCGCGTTCATTGAATCCTGTTTTTACCAACAAATTTTAGAATCCGAGACTAGGACAGCCATTTAATATTTTATTTTTAAACTGAAAAACTTCTGTAAAAATACTATTATAACGTACATTAAAGTAAATTAATCAAAAAAATTATCAACACATTGCCTTCTGTACGAGCTGTTTGACGCCATTAAGTAATCGCGCTAGTCATTAAATTAAATAAGCTGATTCATTCAGATGACTGCGACATAATATATATGTCGCAGTCATCTAATTAAATCAGCTATTTCATTGAGTGACTAGCGTTTTTATCGAATGACGACATTTAATTGAAAGACTAGGCCGAACATTGATTGTACAATCGTCACTCAACGTCCAATTAGTTAGCGGATTGTAACATAGCCCTTATATGAGTGCGGACATAAAATCAGTCAGGTGACTGAATTTTACTATTTAAGCGAATCTATCAACCCCGACTCCACGTAGTACTTGTCTGTCAACCCCTAGAGTGTATATTTAAGCGCGTAGGCGCGGAGGGAGAGCAGTCCCCGCCCGCCGTAACGAAATGCAGAAACCAGGACTCGCCGTGGCGGCGGAGGCTGGTCGCCGCAGGCGACCAGAAAGCCGGAGCCGCCTAAGGCGAGTGTTGGTTGATGTCATTCGTTACGCATGGGCGAATGGGCTGCATTTCCCGCAGCGCCGGAGACGTGACAGACCGACATTGTCCCAAAAACAAATCTCCACGTAGAACTTGTCTGTTTTATCTAACCTCTAAACTACAACTGTAAATATTTTCTTAACTAGTGGTTGCTGAGTAGAGGGGAGGGTAGGGGGGATTTCCTTTGTCCCCTTACCGCCGTCTCCACCTTTCTCCCCTGTTTTACTCCTGGAAATATCCCGGAACATTTCCCGGAATATCCCGGAATTATTCGGTAACAAACATAAAAAAAACCTACTTATTCATCGAATTGAGAAAGCTCCTCCTTTTTTGGAAGTCGGTTAAAAAATCGGACTAAATGACGTTCAGTCAATGACTACATGACTAAATGACGTTCAATCAATGTTCAGTCAAGACATTGGACGTTACAATAAACAACTTGACGAGTTGTCCTTTAGGGCGTGTTTCACCAAGCAATGTTAAAGTTAATCCTTCGTTAAATATCATGTTCTCCCTCTCGTATTTCCTGTCAATGAACGAGATGGCATGGTATTTTAACATGGCGTTAACTTTAACATTGGTTGGTGAAATACGGCCTTAGTCTTTAAATTAAATGTCGTCATTCGATAAAAACGCTAGTCACTCAATGAAATAGCTGATTTAATTAGATGACTGCGACATCTATACTCACCACGCTCGGATCGTACCGTGGAAACGGTGCCCTTTCCCGATTACGGGAAACTACATGTCTATAAAAATGGCCTTTCTAGAAACATAGGTTGTTTGGGGTTGATAAATATTCATAAATAACTATTATTTTCATTAACTTACTGGTTGAAGTGGGCATTTTAAAAAATCTGTAATACCAGGCCACAGAAATATTTTGGAAAATATGCCATCCTCGTTCAAATAATCGCAAAAATTGACATGGACCTCTACGAAACTGCGCTTGTAACCGTCAAGGAACTTCTCATACGCATAAAAGTGAAGCTGAAATAACAGTAAAATTAATCAATATAAAAATATCAATCGTTCAATTTTTTTTTATCTATGGACGCTTCACACCACGTCAATCTAGCCCCGTGATAAGACCAGACAACGGAAATATATTTAATACCTTTTTATTATATACATATTTAAGATTTTTATTAAATTAATATACAAATTTAATACATAATAATATGCGAGAACCTAGGAACACAGAAAACTTTTTATTCCTGCGGCAGGATTCGTACCTACGACTAGAGATGTAACGGATATCCGGTAACTATCCGGTATCCGGCCTATCCGGCCGGATACCGGATAGTAAAATTTTAAAAAATCTTATTATTTTATAAAGGCAAATCATACTCCAATAGGTTGTGGACACCGTTTATTTTTATAATCGCACATCAAAAATGTTTGTTTTATTAACAAGTGGCAAATTATGATGAATAAATACCAAATTTTACGCGATAACACTCGAACGCCCCCGAGTCGACCCGATCTCCGGTTACGTGTGGCGACCCGAATGCGCCTGAATATTTTCGATCTCGTTCACCGCGCCAATATTCAAATCAAACTTATTATTATAAAGGGTGTAAAAAGAGCAGTCACCATAACTTTGGGATATGATTATACTACCTTTTCTCATTCTAGAAATGTTTTTTTTTTTAGAAAAATGTCAAAATTTTTTTTTGCTTTATTGTAATTTTTGCGACAAAAAATAAAAAATGGTGAAAAGTAAAAAAAAATAATAAAAAAAATACATTTCCAAAATGAGGAAAGGTAGTATAATCGTGTCTGAAAGTTATAGTTGCTCTTTTTACACACTGTATATTATCAAAAAGGCCGGATATCCGGCAGCCGGATATCCGGCGCTCCGGCCTAGTAGCTTGCCGAATATCCGGTATCCGGTATCCGGCCAAACTACTATCCGTTTCATCTCTACCTACGACCTCCCGCTCGTGCACCAACACGCTTAACCTCTGCGGATGATTGCGGACCATTCAACGGATGTATTACCTACACACTATTTCAAATATAATCTACAATATTAGATACATAGTATGTGAATAATTTTCTATGACATTTATTAGATTGCAGGGTGTTTATATGCTCAGGGTATTACAAAAATACTTAGTTAAAATAACTATAAAAACGCTTAAAGGGAAATTATCAAATTAATTATTATTGCTTTTGACTTCAATAATATCAGAAATTGGAAGTTGGGATTAGGGATTTGACCTCTATTAGAACATTCATGCCAAAATTTAAATTTCAAGGAAAAATAACTCTACATCACTATTACCTATATACTACATATCTCTAAACCTAGCCCAGGTATTGAAAATATGACCTGGATTCTAAAAAAACAGGTAGACAGGGGTTTCTACAACTCCACTCCTTTGCTGAACCTTACCTTTCGAAGAACCTCACCCATATACCTTTATATACGAGCTACGGCTTCCCTCTAAAGGAAAATCCACTAGAAGTTCCTATCAAAGTTTTTGTTCTAAGTAGAAAATACAACTTAATATACCTAGGTACCTACTAGGTTGATTGATTTCTAATATTTACACGTGTGAGGAGATGCATACTATGTTTTTGTGTTTGTTGTAGAATAAACAATGATTTTGTTTGATAAAATAAACAAATAAAAAATATTTTATTTCCAAATGAAACTTTGTTAAGTTTCATTTCGAAATAAACAAGCAGTGTCGCCAATATGATACCTACTCCAAAATAGTACGACTGGCTTTCTGAAAAGGTATGGGTTTTAACTAAAACGTACTTACGGTTTTGCATAAACATATGCTATAGCATACTAATTACTATACATATATAACATATAGTAACCATTATATAGTTTGTATTTAAAACATTAATTACCAGTCTAATATTAATTTATTTAATATTATCTATACATATAATAAATCTGTAGAGGGGTCATGTCTGTACATTAAGAATATTTAAGTGAAAATTAAAAAAAGGGGGTCTATAAAAGCCACAGAACCTAAAAATAACATTTTTGAAAAAAATGTCTGTCTGTCTGTCTGTCTGTCCATATGGGAATGTTTGTCGTCGCATCACGCTAAAACCACTGTATGGAATGAAATGAAATTTGGCAGGCAGGTAGCTTACGACTTGAAGAGCATTATTGGAAATTGTTATCCCGAAAAACGAAAGGGTTCCCGTGGGATCTTCAAAAAATTTTAGCAACCTATTTGAAAGTATTTCAGCCAAACTACTCAACTGTTTAAATGAAATTTAGCAGGCAGGTAGCTTATGATCTGAAGAGCATTATTGGAAATTGTTATCCCGAAAAACGAAAGTGTTCCCGTGGGATCTTCAAAAAATTGTAGCTACCTATTTGACGGTATTTCAGCCAAACTACTCAACGTATTTAAATGAAATTTGGCAGGCAGGTAGCTTATGATCTGAAGAGCATTATTGGAAATTGTTATCCCGAAAAACGAAAGTGTTCCCGTGGGATCTTCAAAAAATTGTAGCTACCTATTTGACGGTATTTCAGCCATACTACTCAACGTATTTAAATGCAATTTGGCAGGCAGGTAGCTTATAATCTGAAGAGCATTATTGGAAATTGTTATCCCGAAAAACGAAAGGTTTCCCGTGGGATCTTCAAAAAATTGTAGCTACCTATTTGACGGTATTTCAGCCAAACTACTCAACGTATTTAAATGAAATTTGGCAGACAGGTAGCTTATGACATGAAGAGCATTATTGGAAATTGTTATCCCGAAAAACGAAAGGGTTCCCGTAGGATCTTTAAAAAATTTTAGCAACCTATTTGAAAGTATTTCAGCCAAACTACTCAACTGTTTAAATGAAATTTAGCAGGCAGGTAGCTTATGATCTGAAAAGCATTACTGGAAATTTTTATCCCGAAAAACGAAAGGGTTCCCGTGGGATCTTCAAAAAATTGTAGCTACCTATTTGACGGTATTTCAGCCAAACTACTCAACGTATTTAAATGAAATTTGGCAGGCAGGTAGCTTATGACCTGAAGAGCATTATCGGAAATTGTTAGCCCGTAAAACGAAAGGGTTCCCGTGGGATCTTCAAAAAATTGTAGCTACCTATTTGACGGTATTTCAGCCAAAATACTCAACGTATTTAAATGAAATTTGGCAGACAGGTAGCTTATGATCTGAAAAGCATTACTAGAAAATTATTATCCCGAAAAAACGAAAGGGTTCCCGTGGGATTTTCAAAAAATTGTAGCTACATATTTGACGGTATTTTAGTCAAACTACTCAACGTATTTAAATGAAACTTGGCACAAAGGTAGATTCTAACATGAAATAACCATTATAATATTTTTAACCGACTTACAAAAAAGGAGGAGGTTTCTCAATTCGTAAATATATGTTTGTTTTTTTTGTTTCTTCGCGGATATCTTCTAATTTCTGAAACGATTTTAATTTTCTTTTTATGTTGTGTAGGTTATAATTTAAATTTGATCCCATTGTCACCAAATGGTGACCTGATGATGGGATCCGTGAGGAATTGAAGGAAATCCTCAAAATTTATGTGGAATAATATATTGATTTTGATTTTTTCTGAAGTAGTCTAAGCATATGTTACCAAACAGTTAGGTTTTGCACCATATCCTGGATCTATAATATCAAAAAATTTCGCGTTTCAGTGAACTATATATATATATATATATTGAAATATAAGCTATGTATATATATGTTGAAAAATTTCGCCTTTTTCTCTTTCTACTATTTTTTTTTACCTCATCATTTTTGTTTTTTATTTTCCGTCCTCAAATAATCGTCGTCTGATCATTCGAGAGTTATCCCTACTCAGTCTATACCCATCACTAAAAATCTGAAAATTAAATAATTTTAAACAAAACAAAAACGACTTCAAAAGGTAAACTAAAAGGAACAATTAAATTTACTTCGCACGAAGTAATACTTATTTTCCAGTACAAGTGAAAATAATTATTACTTTGTGCGAAGTAATTTATTATTATACTTAGGTTTTGCAAATACGATTAATAAAGTATAGGCGTAGGATAGTTTGTTTTCAAGATATGAATGAGATGTCATAGGTACATTTAAATTATAAAAGTTATGTCAATATAAGTAAGATTTATGTTTTTCATGATATTTTTATTTATTAGTTTTATGCTAGGTACGGTTTGGGTTTTTTCTTTCTTTTGGACTTTTGTTATTTTGTCGTCTAAAGGAAGTTAGTACTTTAACCGTAAAGTCCCAAAGTAGGCTACATGTTTGTTAGCGTAGGTAATTAATAAATAAAAAACCGGGCAAGTCCGAGTTGGAATTGCGCACCGAGAGTAGACTTTTAAAAAATTTGGCGCTCGGCGCTAGCAGTGCAGCGTCGGCGATCATCGTCTGCAGTCGCTGCGGCGTAAAGTCCATACAAATCTCAGTACAGAGATCTTCGTCGCGTATATGAGCGTACTATCAAGTAGTCCCGTTCGCATAAAAGAAAAAAAAATGTTTACATACAGACGAATTGAGAACCTCCTCCTTTTTTTGAAGTCGGTTAGTAATACACGGTCATTTTTCGAGCTGGTAGTAGGAATTGTTAGTATTTTTTCTATGAAAATGCTAACAATTAGTAGGAATTGTTAGCATTTTCATAGAAAAAATACCTCAAAACATTCACGACAAAAACGGCCATTATTTGACAGTAAACTATTATTATTACTCCATCGGCCTACTTCTTTTGCCTATGCACGTCTAATACCGTGTATAAAGAAGCATTACTATAAATTAGTAATTTTAAATATCCAAACGACAGTGTTCATAAACTAAAAATGTATTTGAACTGCTGCCCTAAATCACTTTTCCACGCGTACGAAGTCGCGGGCACAGCTAGTACATAATATAAGATACGGTCCGCAATGAGGTACGGCAGTGGTACGTTCTGGCAACTCTCAAGTTCTGGTAAAAGGAAATAAGGCTCCGACCTCGAGGCGCGACCCTAGCCCGCCCCCGCCGAGAAGAACCGGCGATAGGTAAATATCTAATGATCTTATAAGAAGAATTCACGATCTTACCTCAGTATTTCTACCAGCAGTCACGAGTAAAGTTCCACTAATTGTCATAAAATACAAAGGATTTTTAGCGTCCAAACGTTTTGATACAAAAGTTACATTCTCTGCGTAGCTAGAGTTGACGAAAGTAGTAACTGGATGTTGCATCTCCATATAAGTCACCTAGGATATTGATATACAAGGTGTAAAAATTAGTGATAATACTTAGGGTGTATATGTGCCTCCAATGTAGAGTATATTGTGAAAGTACCAGCGCTGAAAGATTTAAGTTCTTTTGACTTTCTTGATTGTATGAGAAATGCCCCAACATCATAAATTTTCCCAATAATTAAAAAAAAGTACGTAGGTACCTCTTTCAGCTCTGGTAGGTACTTTCTTAGTAAACTCTATATTCGAGACCCATACACACCCTACAGTGTTATCACTCATTAATATTAAAGCATGTATAAATCTTATTTCCGATTTCACCATGCACACTCATTCATCAACAGGTAATATGAGAGATAATTAATGAAGGATTAACTTCAACATAATATGTTGGTGAAATTAGTATTTCAGATCTAATTTATTTTCGACAATCAGGGGCCTTACTCTCCAAACTGATTTGATTTTGATTTAGATACGATCATGCCGCGTACTTCCTAATAAATTGACATTTGTTTATTTTGATTCTCAGTCGATCGATATGGTCGGGAGTACCTACAAAATGTTACGATCTAACAATTTTCTTTATCCTGATTAGTTTCAAAGTAATTCATCAAATAAAGTACGAAAAACCACTGATATCGAACGGATTCGGTTCTCGATTAGTAAGCCCGCAGGTTCAACGTTAACGAATGAAATTGTTTTTACGAAACCCTCCTCCCAATTTTTTAATTTCCTACTTTAATATACCAGTAGGTACTTACATAATACAAAATAATAATATAATATTATACCTTTTGTGTAATACATTGATATGCTTTCATAGACACAACAAAAAATAAAATATAAATACTTTTGTCCAACATATTCGACTTCTACATAATACCATAAACAGTTCGTAATGTATGTACCTAAGGCAAATCAGCCGAATATCGTTTATAACTATTCAGGGAAAATTGCTCTCAGTGAATTACATAGTATCATAAAAATCCATTTTGGTTTATCGTAAACGAATCTAAAATTAGATAATTGCCTATTAAATTTCCGGTAACACAACAAAATATGCAATTTACTAAAGCGACATTGTCAGAAATTGATAATAATATAATACGGTTATACCTATAACTTAATGCTAAATGGTAATTGCTAAATTATACCGAATCATAATAATTTTCTATTGTCAAAATCAAAACCATTGTATTCAGAATAAAATGATGTTTTCTGAACTTCGCAGCGGCGCGGCGGCGGCGGCGGCGCGCCGATAGATCATGGTCGAAGCGGCGGCGCCATGCCGGCGTGGAAACAATCCATGTCTGCAGACGCTGCGACGCTAAATTCATACAAATCTTAGTGCAACGACACCACGAAATCTTCGGCGCATATGTAAACGTACTATATAGTAGTCCCGTTCGCGTAATAGATACAATAGACGGTCATTAAGCGTGCCGGTAGTAGGAATTGTCAGCATTTTCATAGGGAGGAAAACGCCATATTATGAACCGTTCGGCGCCCCGAGTTAGATCCTCGGCGGCCGTCCGAAATAGGCGCGGCACGGTGTACCCGGCGCGGCGCGCATGTGTACTTTCCAACTTTGCAGTCTGTATGCCTACCACCGGTTCAGGAACTAGCCCAGCGAGAAGAACGAAAAGTAGTAAAAAACTAGCATGGGACCATCTTTTACCAAAAAGATAGAAAATTGCCCTTTTCAAAAATTGCTCTGTGTGGTCCTTGTTTTGGGATGATAAATACTTCGACCAACTTAACAAAAGTACCAACCTTTATAGGCTGTGTTTATATGATGTGCTTTAACATAATATTAATACTATATTTTATCGCTATTTGTTATTCTATTGGCTTTATAATTTTCCTTACCGACTCTGGAATTAAAACTCAGGGACTGGGCACAGGGACAGAGACTTACCCAGCAGACCCACCAGTCTAAACAATCAAATATCGTCCCAGCCTCAAGTCTGGGGAAAATAATATAAACAGTAGGTACTACTTAAATACTATCAAAAACATGTCTAAGTAACATAATAACGAAGAAACTACATACGTTTAAAGAAATCGAGTCAGCAACTTTATAGTTTACTAGCTGTGCCCGCGACTTCGTACGCGTGGAAAAGTGATTTAGGGCACTTTAGTATTTTTAAATATATTTTTAGTTTATTGGCGCAACCGCTGAGAACTTTCGCTAATAGGTACTTCCCAGTGCATCCCAGTGTTGATCCCGATCCAGCAAGACACGTACCCGGCAAGCCTCTTGGTATGCAGGGTATAATAATAATATATTACTATCCTTTCGGAGCTCGGCAAAAGAAGTAGGCCTTCGAACAATATGTAGAAGTCAGCAAAGGTATTCGAAGTTAGGATAATATTATTCGAATGCACCGTATAGACCCAGACAATTTTTCACGTTAATTTAGTAAAGTATTTAACTTCGATGTCCGTCTGTCTGTCTGGGTGTCAAAACTTTAACACGTGTAGGTATCAAGCTAAAAATCATATTAAAAACTCAGCTCTACTGTCCCTTCTGGCTGTGAAAAGAAACAGGCATCTTGGCCACATCTACCCAAAGATTCAGCCGTTTATATCGCTAATTTTCGCAATTTTCGACACGCCAAAGGGAACCAAAACCTAAAGGGTACTTCCCGGGAATAGAAATTTGATATGAAGCAACATCTTAATGCACTATTAAAATGTTGCTTCATATCAAATTTAAACGACATAGGATAAATTGCGAAACCATAAAAATATTTTCAATTTTTTCAACTTATTACCGTTTTTGTCATTAATGTTTTGAAGTATTATTAAATTTAAACTTATATTGCAATTACTAAGGTCTTTAAAACGGAACTCTCGGTTAGACATGGGCGCAGCGGCACGCCCCGCCGAGGATCCAGCAGACTTACTCTCGAGTCTCGACACAACTGAGAATCGAATCAGTTCGATCTTAACGGTTTTTGGTGTTTTATTTGGTAGATTACTTTGAAATTAATTAGGTTAAAGAAAACCGTTAGAACGTAACTTTTTGTACACCAGACCATATCAATCGACAGAGAATAAAAATAAACAAACGTCAATTTCTTCGGGAGTATGCGGCACGATCGACTCTGAATTAAAATCGAATCAGTTTGGAGAGTTAGGCCCCAGCTCGGCCGCGCCGATCGGCTTTAGTAGCGTTTTTTATAACCTACCCTAAGATTAAAAATAATAATAATATAAATAAATGAAATTTTGTTTTAAACAAAATATAAAATAAAAAAAGAATAAATTTGAATGCTTGAAGCAGCGCGGTTCCCGCCGCGCTTCATACAAACGTCCAGTATTTTTTTTATTGTCATATATCTTCAAATCAAAGCGACATCTATATAAATTCATACTACCGGTACTGCCTGTTAGCACATTTTAATAGTATTTTTTACCCAGCAGTGGGGTGGAGTTCCTTTGGTTGACCTTCGCCAAAATTCCTACCTACCAGCATCTGATACCTACACTACACCCCGACTCGGCGGCGCGGCGGTCGAATCACGGCGAAACGATTTTAATTTTGCTATATTATCTCCTAAACTATTAATTATACTTGCTAGGTATAAAGGGCAAATATAGTCTTCATGAAATTCTTAAGCCAACTAACGTATTAAAAATGATGAGGATTAATACCGTGATGGTATAAATAGTTTACCAAAAACCGCTTAACTGCCCGTTTTTTTAGATTATCGCGAAAGGCTTTCTTTTAATAATACAGTTAATTAAGTTGATTTATACAATAAATAGGTATAATAAAGGGCAAATATAGTCTTCATGAAATTCTTAAGCCAACTAACGTATTAAAAATGATGAGGATTAATACCGTGATGGTATAAATAGTTTACCAAAAACCGCTTAACTGCCCGTTTTTTTAGATTATCGCGAAAGGCTTTCTTTTAATAATACAGTTAATTAAGTTGATTTATACAATAAATGATAATTTATTTCAATTTGTGAAGCAAGTTCAAAAATACAATTTTTATATTATTATGACACTGTGGAAACACTCTTCTCAGAAAAAAAAATCTGTTAGGTACTTATTTCAAGTTCTAATCTACTTTAGTGCCACATTCTATTGCTTCGCGTCACTGTGTAAGCGATCCCCCCGCGCCCCCCGCATGAACCGTTCGTCCGCAGCCCGCGCGCGCGAAATTCCTCCGACTTGCTTCCAATTTATCGTCACTGCTCGGCTCCTATGTATCGTATCGTTATGTTATATAGCCTATAACCTGCCCAGGAATATGGGCTACAATCGTACCAAGTTTGGTTAAAATCCCTTCAGTAGTTTTTGTTCCTATCGCGCACATACAGACAGACAGACAGACAGACAGACAGACAAAAATTTTACTAATTGCATTTTTGGCATCAGTATCGATCGCCAATCATCCTCCAATATGTATTTTGAAAAAATATTCAATGTACAGAATTGACCTCTCTACAGTTTTATTATAAGTATAGATGATGTTGTGTTTTTATCTGACACCAAAAACAACATTAATTGTAACTACATTATAAAAGTACTACTTACCTATTTTATGCTTTTTAGTTGTTGGAAGTCGGTTTTTTTAAACGTTTTTTTTTAACTCTTTTTAGAGACCTTCTGTAAGTCAAAGCATGCTTCAAAGTAAACGATAAATTCGTTTGGTAGAGTCTACGATGCTATTGACAGACTGACAGATACCATATTATTAATGCCAAAGTGAAAAACTCCTAAATTAGCCGTACTGAAACTACATAATATACCTACATAAATCATCTAAGTAGGTATATAAAAAAATATAAGTATCGTCAAATATGCATCACCTCTCAAAATTAAATTGATGAAATATGTTCATAAAATAAAAAGTGCAAGGCTAAACTGTGTATTTTTTTAATAAAAAAAGAATGGCGCAAATCGGATCATTAACCTCAGAGTAATCGGTGCACATACATAAAAGAACCGGGGGAACTTCCTCCTTTTTTTGAAAGTCGGTTAAAAATGACACGTGTCGCTTTCAGCTCTTCCACCGTAAAAAGTAGTAAGATCTATATAATAGTACTAGCTGACCCTTGCCCACTTCGTTGAGCATAAAAACAGTTTATGATAAAATTCAACTAAAAAAACCAACCCCTAACTCGGGAACGCGGAACCCGCAACGCGGGAACCCGGAACCCGCAGCATGGGAACCCGAAACCCGCAACCCGCAACGCGGAAACGCGGAACCCGCAGCATGGGAACCCGAAACCCGCAACGCGGGAACCCGGTACCCGCAACGCGGGAACCCGGAACCCGCAACGCGGGAACCCGGAACCCGCAACGCGGGAACCCGCAACCCGCAACGCGGGAACCCGCAACCCGCAACGCGGGAACCCGCAACCCGCAACGCGGGAACCCGGAACCCGCAACGCGGGAACCCGGAACCCGCAACGCGGGAACGCGGAACCCGCAACGCGGGAACCCAGAACCCGCAACGCGGAACCCGCAACGCGGGAACGCGGAACCCGCAACGCGGGAACCCGCAACGCGGGAACCCGGAACCCGCAACGCGGGAACGTGGAACCCGCAACGCGGGAACCCGGAATCCGCACCATGGGAACCCGAAACCCGCAACGCGGAACCCGCTACGCGGGAACCCGGAACCCACAACGCGGGGACCCGGAACCCGCAACGCGGGAACCCGGAACCCGCAACGCGGAACCCGCAGCATGGGAACCCGAAACCCGCAACGCGGGAACCCGGAACCCGCAACGCGGGAACCCGGAACGGAGTTGTGTGTGTGTGTGTGTGTGTGTGTGTGTGTGTGTGTGTGTGTGTGTGTGTGTGTGTGTGTGTGTGTGTGTGTGTGTGTGTGTGTGTGTGTGTATAAATTATATTATATAACAATGTATATATAATATATTTTATTATATTAGGTTTTTTTATATTATATTATACTATATTATATTATATTGTACTATATTATACTATATTATATTAAATTATTTTATAACGTTTAGACAGAGTATATTAATTTTATTGCAACAGTAGCTCAATTTCCTCATAACTTTGTAATTCCAACCAATTTAACATAATGTTTTTGCATTTACTGTATGAGACAGAATAAATATGTTTTATTCTATTGATTTTATTGTATAATAAGATAGAGCGCAAGGCAAATTGTTGTTTTGCAAATGATGTGCGGACAGTTGGTTGAAATATAACACAACGAGGGTTCCGTTTATTTAATATATCTGGTTCTACTTTGGTACTTTTATGAACCTTTAAAACTGTTTTCAGTATATAAAGTTTCCTTACTGTTAATACATTGGCTTCTTTGTATAGTTGCTCTGTGTTATATAAAATTTTCTTATTTAGCATTATTTTGAGTAAACCCCTCTGTGCACGTTCCAAGTTTAATATTTGTGTTTTATATGAACCACCCCAGACTGTTATAGAATAAAGTATTACAGATTGAACCAGAGCGGTGTAGATATTAGTGATGAGTTTTTTGTCCATTAATTTTCTTAAGTATCGAAAGAGCCAAGTTAGTTTTCTAATGCGGGATGCAACATTTATGATTTGTGGGTTCCAAGATAATTTATTGCTGATTATTACACCTAAATATTTTGTAGAATTTACTCTTTCTAGTTTCTGACACGTACAGTGGTTGCTCGGGTAATTATTACATTTATGAGCTGTTATATTAAAATTACTGGGGGGTTGGGTTGTTTCGTTAATAGAAAATGGGATATAGTTAGTTTTATTCGTATTTAAAGTAAGTGAGTTTATGTTTAGCCATTCAATAACTCTGTATAGTCCATTTTCTGCACACTTATATACTTTGGACCAACTCGTATCCTTAAAAAGTAGTGCTGTGTCATCAGCATATGATATAATAGTACCGTTATGTAATTTTAAGTTTGTTAAGTCGTTAAGAAACATCAGGAACAGGGTTGGGCCGAGCCCACTGCCCTGTGGGACAGAGTATTCGGTGGTTATTATTTCATCACTGGTGGTATCTGAGTCTAATTTTACCTGTTGTGTTCTACCAGTCATGTAACTTTTCATAAGATCTAGAAAAGGGCCCCTAATTCCTAATTTTTCCATTTTACAAAGAAGGAGTGGTATGAAAACAGTATCGAATGCTTTTTTTAGGTCTAGGAATATACAAAGTGTCTTCTTCTTGGTATCAATATTTTTTGTAACACTGCTAATAAGGTCATGTATGGCATCTTCGGTACTAAGCCCCTGTCGAAAACCGTATTGACAAGTTGACAATAGGTTATTTTTATTTAAATATTTTGTTATGCGAGTGTTAATTAATTTTTCAAGAATTTTAGCTATCACTGGTAACACGGATATGGGTCTATAATTATTTATGTCGTGTTTACAGCCATTCTTAAATATGGGATATATTAATGAGCGTTTTAGTATTTTAGGAAATGTTCCGTTTCTGAAACTGACAACACATAAGTGTGTTATTATGGGTATTAAAACTGATTTAGCCATTTTTATGAAGGCAGTGGGGATTCCATCCCAACCTGCAGCAGATTCAGATTTGAGGCTACTTATTATTTCATTAACTTCTGTAGCTTCTGGCTCAATGATACCTATTGTATGTGAACAAGATGGTAAACTGTTTAGGTATTGATTTATTGCTTGTTGATTGTTTTGTATTTTTTCAGCTAGTGTTTTACCTATGCTATTGAAATGGAGATTAACAAAATTTGCCGAGTCAATTGGATTATTCCTAAGATCTATTAATTCCTTATTAAGTACCTTGTGATTATTTAAATTAGCTAAGTTTTTTATACAGTTCCATAATGTTTTGTTATTCGACTTTGCTTTATTAAGTATATCTTTTTCATAATTAATTTTAAGCTTTTTTATTAAATTAGTGCAATAATTTCTGTACCTGCGATAAGTAATTTTAAGTATATCATTGTTTTCATCTTGTCTAAGTTTTTGTTGTAATTTATTTCTGTTTTTTATACATTTTAATACTCCAGGAGTGATCCATGGTTTCAGAATTCTCTGGCTGTTTGGTATTGTGGTAACTTTTGTGTTTTCTTTTAGTGACTCTGATATTATTATTATTATTATTATTATTTTTTTTACATAAAATTACAATCTAGCCTTAAGACTAATGAGTAATTTTTTTATAACTTAACTTGCTTATTATTGTTATGTTTACAAATTTAAGAATGTGTCCATCAGCTTTACTTATTGTCTCTATTAAGGGGAAGTCACTTTGTTCGTGTGAATTTTTTTTTTTAAGTCTCACTGCACTAGGTATACACTATACACTAACACTAATAAACTAACTCAAAAGGTTTTGTCCTTTTTAGTCTTCTGACTATGTCTGTATTGTCCAAGAGCTGAATAGCTTCGACGTTAACGTGGTTTTGAAGTCGTTTTTCGTGAGCTTCAGCAATTTTTTTAATTTCGTTAGCGACAGATTCCACTTTAAGATCCCTGTGTAGATCGTCATTTCTTATGTACCACGGTGCATTAACAATACTTCGAAGTACTTTGTTTTGGAATCTTTGTATAATTTGTATATTACTATGTTTGGCACAGCCCCAGAGTTGGATACCATAGGTCCATACTGGCTTAAGGACTTGGTTATATAAAAGTATTTTATTTCGTACTGACATCTTCGAGTGTTTACCGAGGAGCCAATACATTTTCTTATACTTAATATCTAGTTCATCACGTTTCTTTTTCACGTGTGTCTTCCAGCGAAGTTTCGCATCTAGTGTCATACCTAAATATTTGGCGTTATTTTCGTATGGTATAGCGACGTTGTTTATGTATACCGGATGATAATTATGTCTTTTATTTGTAAAATCTATATGAATAGATTTAGACTCATTTAGTTTTATCCGCCATTGTTTTGTCCATTCATATATTGTATTAATGGCTTTTTGGACTTTATCCACGGCCTCCTTGTGAGTGACACCTGTGGCCATAACAGCTGTGTCATCAGCAAAGGTTGCAATAGTGTTACTCTCTAGTTCTGGTATATCGCAGGTGTATAATAGATACAGGACCGGACCTAATACACTACCTTGAGGTACGCCAGCAGTAATTTGCTTAAGCTCTGAATATGAGTCTCCTTGTCTTATTCTAAAAAACCTGTTTGACAAGTAGGAGCTTATTATTTCTACAAATTGATATGGAAGGAAATTCTTGATTTTTCGAATAAGGCCTTCATGCCAAACTTTGTCGAATGCTTGAGCTACATCTAAGAATACAGTAGTGCAGACCAGTTTTTGTTCTAGTGCATTTTCAATTATGTTGGTGATTCTGTGTATTTGATCTATGGTAGAGTGCTTTTCTCTGAATCCAAATTGATAGTCTGGTACTATTTTTTGTTCATCTATTAAAGGCTTTAACCTTCTTAATAAAAGTTTTTCGAATAATTTTGATATTATTGGTAAAAGAGAGATCGGTCTATATGAAGTTGTTTCATGAGGTGGTTTTCCTGGTTTTGGTATCATTATTACCTCAGCTACTTTCCACACATCAGGTACATGTTTTAGACGAAATGCAGCATTAATGTGCGTGGTAAGTTTCACGATGGCTTTACGTGTAAGATGTCGAAGAACTTCTCCTGTGATAAGGTCATACCCAGGAGTTTTTTTGAGATTCAAACGTTTGATTTCTTTATAGACTTCCTTGGGAGTCACGAGTTTAATATCCATATCTTCATCTGTAATCAGAATCTCATCATCCTCAATCATTTCTAAAACTTGTGGATCACTTACATTGGGATGAAAAATTTGTTCAAGATGTTGAGCAAATCTATCAGCCTTTTGCTGATTGGTTGTTGCCCAGCCACCATCAATTTGTTTAATAGGTGGTATATGCATTATGGGCTTTTTTAAATGTTTGGTTGTTTTCCATAATGAGTAATTTGTGGACTTATCATTGGTTAGCTCGCTAAGATGAGTGTCCAGTGATTCATCGTGAAATTTTTGTATTTCCCGTCTTAGTTGTTTTGTCAAATTGTTTAGCACTTGTTTGTCGTGTGGATATCTGCTTTGTTGCCATTTACTTCTTTGTGTTCTCTTTTTAGCGATTAGCTCTCTTATGTAGACTGGATAGGAATTGCCTCTTTTCCTGATTTTTATTTCGGGTGTATTGTTCCAAGCACATTGTTGAATATTTTTGATAAATATTCTTGCATCTGCATCCAGTTGATCTGCTGTTTTAAGTGACACATTAAGATCTATGGATTTGTCTAGTTCTAGCTGAAAGCTTTCCCAGTCTGTGTTTTTATTTACTAACGTAGGAAAGTTCTCTTTCATGACTATATTCTCGTTAAGTGTTAGTATAATAGGCGAGTGATCTGAACTCATGTCATACCCTTCTTCGATGTCGATGTAACCTTCAGTTATATTCTTATAAATAAAGAAATCAATTAGATCTGGCTTCTTGTTTGGGTCAGCAGGCCAGTAAGTAGGTTTTCCTGTTGATATTGCTTTACAGTTTAGTTCCTGTATAGTAAGTAACAGTTCTTTACCTTTTGCTGTCGTAAGTCTAGATCCCCAGTGAGTGTGCTTAGCATTGAAATCACCTCCTAGAATAAATCTATTTCCAAGATTATTTAGCAAATATCTATAGTTTTCTGCTTTCAGTGCATGTCTTGGAGGACAATAAATAGCACATAACGTTACAGGGTAATGTTTGGTTTGAACACTTATAGCAATAGCTTGTATGATTGGTTCTTCACACTTGTATTCTTCATGATGAATAATAGTTTCTTTAACAAGGACAGAGCTGCCTCCCCTAGCTGTGTTATTAGGATGCAGAGCATGATAGGTCTTATAACCTTTGATCTTAATGTAAGATTCTTTAGTGAAGTGTGATTCAGAAATTAAACACACATCAATATCTTTTGTGTTTAGGACTACTTGCAGTTCGCTTTGATGTTTGCTAAGTCCATTTGCATTCCACGCCATAATTTTCAGTGACTTGATCATTTTTCATTTTGCTTAGTAGCTATTTTAGCGCTATTTTCTAATTTTATCAATCTTTCATCAAATGATGTAAGCAAGTTCAATATTTTTGCGAGCTTATCTTCAATACAGTGTTGTTTAGTAGTATTTGATTCACTCACGGTCGAATTTTGTGGTATGATTTTGTTTTTTTTGGTTATATTTGCAAATGTGATATCGTTTGTAACTCTCTGGCTTACACTTTTATTTTTGAGTTGGTTTGTATTCACCAAAATTTTTTGGGCAGCAGGTGTGCTTTCCTTTTTTTTGATAAGCTTGTTTTTCATACTCTGAAGCTCCTTGGCCACTGTGCATCCTCTATAATTAGCAGGGTGAGGTTCACCACAATGTACACATTTTGGCTTCGTTTCTGCTGGTTTATTGCAGTCTTTAGTAAAATGTTTACCAGTGCATTTTACACATCTGGGTTCCTTGGAGCAATATTTTTGGGTATGGCCATATGCTTGGCATCTTTTGCATTGCGGGATAAGTTTAGATGTTTTAAGTGGTTGTATATCTATTTTACACCCTAGTATGGATTTTATACCGTATATTTTGTTTATATCTTCATCTTTTTGGAATGAAAGCATAAACATATTTAATGGTTCTTTGTTTTTCCAACTCAGCTTGTTTACTGCTTCCTGAATTTTGTATCCCTTAGAAGATAGATCTTCTACTATTCTCGTGGGTTCGCAAGAGGCATGTAAATTTTTTGCCATTACTCTTATAGGCCGCTCCTGTTTGTTTTCATAGGAGTACCAGAGACAATTATTCTGTAATAAAAGCTTAGTGATGCTTTTATATGTCTCATCATTCGTAGCGTTTATTTTGACCTTTTCACCGTTCATCATTTTTGTAACAAACGAGTCATTTGGCATATTTGCAGTCAGCATATCATAAAACTGCTGATAGTTTTTTATATTTTCCACGAAAATGGGTGGCGGTGAAGGTATTTTCTTAACCTTAATTTTTTCTTTATCATTTTGCGAGCTATTGAAATCTCGGTTCTTTTCTTCATTTTGCTGCGGAGGGGACAGTGAGGTATTCAATTTCCTTTTTTTCCTACTAATTTTTCGTATCCACTCCGTTTCTTTGGCAAGCTCCTCCTCATCAGTTTCATAATCACCATCATTGGGGGGCTTTTGGGTTTTAGAGTTTTCTTCCTCTGGGGATTTTCTTTCCACCTGGATTTTCACCAACTCTTGCTTCAGTTCTTCTATCTGTTTTTGGAATGAATCCGCTAGGGTTTGCAGATGTTCGCGTTGAGCTTTTTCTTTGTTGTATAGTTTGTACAACATAAGCTCATTTTCAGTTTTTAATTCTATATGGTTTCGTGAAGCCATTATTTAGTCAATGTAGTAACTTCGCCTTAACAAAATAAACAATTGGCAATGAACTGGGTCATCGCGGCAACGCGGACTGATCACCCGCGTCAGCGATTTACCCTCACGTACAAAACAGCGCGACTTAGTTAATATTAGGCGCGACCGATCACTTTGGAATATGATTACTCACTGAAATATGATTACTCACTCATCTGATATTATTGATGTTAATTTCGTTGCCAAATTATCAGCGTTATCAATTGTAAGTAATTCGTTTGTGATTTTAGAGTTAAGGGATTGTAAAGCTGCTGGGTAATCAATATTTATTTTAGATTTTGAGGGTGTGTGTTGTTTTATATTTGTGTACACAAACAGACAGATCATTTTATGATCTGTGATAGTTGTGTTGAGTACCGAGATAAAGCCTGTGTAAAAATTTGGATTCAAATCTGTGATAATGTGATCCAAACAACTTTTATTCCTTGTATCGAATGTGTGACCTGGCAATAAACCGTTTGACGCCAGCATGTCAATATAAAGATCCGAGTAGGTATTATTATTACCTTCTATAATATTTATATTTATATCTCCTATAATAAAAATGTTTTTATCTTTTAAGTGTGGTGATATGAGGTAATTGTTAAGGGAGGTAATAAAGTTACTAGGGTTGGTTTCTGATGGGGATCGATAGATACAGATAATATAATGATGTGGTGTGGAGATTTCCAAGCAAGAGGCTCCTGTGAGTAAAATTTCCTTTACAGTATGTTCAACTTTGTAATTAATGAATAACACCACTCCATCATTCTGATTGACTTTTCTAATCGAGTGATACGTCGCATAGCCAGGTTTTAATGGTAGTGGTTTATAAGCGTTAGTTCGGCATTCCGATAGAACAATTATATCAATACTGTTTTTTAGAATACTTAAATTAATATCGAGGTCATCAACATTTGAAGTTTTGTGTATACTGCGTATATTTTGGGATATTATTGTAAGGTCAGGGGTACGTGCTGGTAAATGATTGTGTAAGTTTTCTATTTCACATTGAACTGCTGTGATATTACTTGTATTATCTAAGTCTTTTGTAATGTGATAGTTTGTGTCAAACATTGTTTATTTAATTGTCTTAATTAGATGTCTAAAAGTCGTAATTTGTAAATGTGATTTTATTTTTAATACAAATTATTGTTTGAGATAAGGTTAGATAATTTGATAGCATGATAGTACAGCAGATGGGCATATAAAGTATAATTAAATAATTGTTGATATATAACTTATTAGATAAGCTAATTAAACGAAGTACATGATGGACAATATTGTTTATATATACGCAATATGATGATATAATAGTGTTTATAAATATGATAATATAGTAATGTATTTTAAGATAATATTTAAAAGTGAGTTTTTGTAAATATTGACTATGTATTTGTTTTGTTGTGTAGGGTGTGTTTTGTGTGTGTTTTGTGAACGGTATATAATAATGAAAATGATGAAAAGAAGCCTAAATTAATCCTTATAACTTTAGCTATCTACCAGTGAAAGTCTCGTTAAAACCGGTCCAGCCGTTCCAGAGATTAGCCGGAGCAAAGAGACACGCTAACAGACAGACAGACATTTTTTTTTAATTGCATTTTCGTTTTCAGTAGCAAGAAAAAAAAGACAGAACAGACAGACGTTAAATTCGCACAAAGACAAATGACGACAAAAGACATCATAGATGAAGAATACAAGCATCTCTAATATTAATCTTTGAATACAAGATTACGTAGTAACTAATTCTTAATCTGTGATACAAGACATAGTGGCCTAGTGGCGTCCTATCATGACGTTTTCGTTTTTTTTTTAATTGTTCGTGAATTATGACCATGGATCTAACTCCTTCGATCTGATTTTTAAATTAACATTTATAATATATTCTTATTACAACTTATAAGTTAAGTACTTTTTTTAAATAGGTATATTTATAGTTGTTAAAAGATTAATCGATTTTTTGAGTAAGTCTCTAGTGTTTAATAAGAAAAAGTGTTAACTGACGTAACATTATCACGACGTTTATTTCATTAAATCATAATTTGTATATTATATTTAAGATCGTTTATCAGTGAAAGCAAATCGTAAAAAAACTCATATTGGTTATGTTGACAATAAATATCTTATATTTATTAAATAAAGTTTAGTAAATTCTGCAGTTTTAACAAAAAGAAAATATTTATTTTATTATGTCGTCGTTACAACGTTACGTCGCTCATTTTTCATAAACTGTCAAATGTTACCTATTAAAATGACCCGACTATTTATTAGTGGTGGACAAATAGTTTAATGAATCCAAATAGTTTAAGTTTATGTTAATACGTTATTTATAGCATTTCATAATTTTTATTTTCCATTTGTAAACAATGTCGTTACCATGACACCCGTGTCATATAAACTGGCAACGACGTGAATCGATTGAGCCCAGGTTCAAACCCCGCGTGACCATCACGTATTTTCTTCTTTTTTCTAATTTTCTGCTTATTTTTTTCAACATTTTCTTTCATAATAACCTTTTCGTGACAATAACGAACATACCGTAAAAAAAAATTGCGAAATTGGTCAAGCCGTTGTCGAAGCGCACACGACGTAACAAATTTTGGAGGTCGTTTTTTTACACTTTGGGCTACATTTTTGGGGTTTTAGTAAGGAACCCTACTTTTTTTAAACATATAATATAGCCTATGTTCAGCGCTAGGAATGTAGCTTTCCAACGGTGAAAGAATTTTTCATATTGGTTCAGTGGTTTCAGAGCCTATTCCATTCAAACAAACAAACGAACAAACAAACAAACAATGAAACGTTACCTCTTTATAATATTAGTATAGATACAGTAATTAATACCTGCCTAGTGCCTACCATCGCATACAATCTATGTTTAATACAAAAAAATTGCAATAGATGTTGTGGAGGTATGTAGTACCACTTGAAGTTATAATTAAAACTCATTATTCGGTATAGGAATGTGTATTTACAAAAGTTTTTTTTTTTTTTCGAATGGGCCTATACTAATGGCTTTAAAAAAGCCGTTTTAGTGTCCTCGGACTATGACTGCCTTTTGGCTAGTACTTTTATAAAGGCACGTCACCCCCCTGCGGGTGACGTTCTAGACGGTAGTTGGGGAAAAATACGTTTTCATTATTATTTAGGGCGGGGGGACTTAAGTCCCCCTGTGTGAGGGGTCCGACCCCTCCCACACTTTGTGACGATTTGTGTTGCTCGCGCGCGGTAGCATTAACTATCTGCGTACGAGTGTTTATCGCGGTAGAGATACTCAAATTGTTTTGATTTATCTGACTGAGAGTGCCGTCACTCTCCCCTTCCGCTAGCGGTCGGGTTGACTCGCGCGCGTGGGTCTTAACGTTACTCGGTCCCGCAGTATTGAAAGAGCTCTCTATATCAATATCGCGGTCGCGGTCGTTTATCTGTGTTCCTGATCTAGTAGGAGGCGGACTCGAGCCCGGGTTCGAGTCCGGTCTTGTGTTTTGGTCG
The DNA here is from genome assembly GCA_905187575.2 of Celastrina argiolus. Lineage (NCBI taxonomy): Eukaryota > Metazoa > Arthropoda > Insecta > Lepidoptera > Lycaenidae > Celastrina > Celastrina argiolus. The sequence continues at coordinate 13,526,580 of LR994595.1, read as the reverse complement.
GTCTGTATGTCTGGAGGACGTGTGTTCATGTCTGGTGCAAGACTTCGGGGACAACGCCGGCGCCGGCCCCGGTGCAGTACTACTCTCGCGGGTGCTTGTTTTTTGTGTTTACGTAACTGCATGGTATGCAGTACGTATTTTGTGATTGGATCTACTGGGTCGGCTAAGATATGCTTTGGCCGTTTGTAGGGATATCTAAATGTCCGTGCGTCGTGTTCGTAGTCCAGAGCCTTACGTATTAGAGGGTTGGGGTGTTCTTTGCCTCTATTAAAGAAGCTCTCTTCAATATTTATTTTAGATTTTGAGGGTGTGTGTTGTTTTATATTTGTGTACACAAACAGACAGATCATTTTATGATCTGTGATAGTTGTGTTGAGTACCGAGATAAAGCCTGTGTAAAAATTTGGATTCAAATCTGTGATAATGTGATCCAAACAACTTTTATTCCTTGTATCGAATGTGTGACCTGGCAATAAACCGTTTGACGCCAGCATGTCAATATAAAGATCCGAGTAGGTATTATTATTACCTTCTATAATATTTATATTTATATCTCCTATAATAAAAATGTTTTTATCTTTTAAGTGTGGTGATATGAGGTAATTGTTAAGGGAGGTAATAAAGTTACTAGGGTTGGTTTCTGATGGGGATCGATAGATACAGATAATATAATGATGTGGTGTGGAGATTTCCAAGCAAGAGGCTCCTGTGAGTAAAATTTCCTTTACAGTATGTTCAACTTTGTAATTAATGAATAACACCACTCCATCATTCTGATTGACTTTTCTAATCGAGTGATACGTCGCATAGCCAGGTTTTAATGGTAGTGGTTTATAAGCGTTAGTTCGGCATTCCGATAGAACAATTATATCAATACTGTTTTTTAGAATACTTAAATTAATATCGAGGTCATCAACATTTGAAGTTTTGTGTATACTGCGTATATTTTGGGATATTATTGTAAGGTCAGGGGTACGTGCTGGTAAATGATTGTGTAAGTTTTCTATTTCACATTGAACTGCTGTGATATTACTTGTATTATCTAAGTCTTTTGTAATGTGATAGTTTGTGTCAAACATTGTTTATTTAATTGTCTTAATTAGATGTCTAAAAGTCGTAATTTGTAAATGTGATTTTATTTTTAATACAAATTATTGTTTGAGATAAGGTTAGATAATTTGATAGCATGATAGTACAGCAGATGGGCATATAAAGTATAATTAAATAATTGTTGATATATAACTTATTAGATAAGCTAATTAAACGAAGTACATGATGGACAATATTGTATATATATACGCAATATGATGATATAATAGTGTTTATAAATATGATAATATAGTAATGTATTTTAAGATAATATTTAAAAGTGAGTTTTTGTAAATATTGACTATGTATTTGTTTTGTTGTGTAGGGTGTGTTTTGTGTGTGTTTTGTGAACGGTATATAATAATGAAAATGATGAAAAGAAGCCTAAATTAATCCTTATAACTTTAGCTATCTACCAGTGAAAGTCTCGTTAAAACCGGTCCAGCCGTTCCAGAGATTAGCCGGAGCAAAGAGACACGCTAACAGACAGACAGACATTTTTTTTTAATTGCATTTTCGTTTTCAGTAGCAAGAAAAAAAAAGACAGAACAGACAGACGTTAAATTCGCACAAAGACAAATGACGACAAAAGACATCATAGATGAAGAATACAAGCATCTCTAATAATAATCTTTGAATACAAGATTACGTAGTAACTAATTCTTAATCTGTGATACAAGACATAGTGGCCTAGTGGCGTCCTATCATGACGTTTTCGTTTTTTTTTTTAATTGTTCGTGAATTATGACCATGGATCTAACTCCTTCGATCTGATTTTTAAATTAACATTTATAATATATTCTTATTACAACTTATAAGTTAAGTACTTTTTTTAAATAGGTATATTTATAGTTGTTAAAAGATTAATCGATTTTTTGAGTAAGTCTCTAGTGTTTAATAAGAAAAAGTGTTAACTGACGTAACATTATCACGACGTTTATTTCATTAAATCATAATTTGTATATTATATTTAAGATCGTTTATCAGTGAAAGCAAATCGTAAAAAAACTCATATTGGTTATGTTGACAATAAATATCTTATATTTATTAAATAAAGTTTAGTAAATTCTGCAGTTTTAACAAAAAGAAAATATTTATTTTATCATGTCGTCGTTACAACGTTACGTCGCTCATTTTTGATAAACTGTCAAATGTTACCTATTAAAATGACCCGACTATTTATTAGTGGTGGACAAATAGTTTAATGAATCCAAATAGTTTAAGTTTATGTTAATACGTTATTTATAGCATTTCATAATTTTTATTTTCCATTTGTAAACAATGTCGTTACCATGACACCCGTGTCATATAAACTGGCAACGACGTGAATCGATTGAGCCCAGGTTCAAACCCCGCGTGACCATCACGTATTTTCTTCTTTTTTCTAATTTTCTGCTTATTTTTTTCAACATTTTCTTTCATAATAACCTTTTCGTGACAATAACGAACATACCGTAAAAAAAAAATTGCGAAATTGGTCAAGCCGTTGTCGAAGCGCACACGACGTAACAAATTTTGGAGGTCGTTTTTTTACACTTTGGGCTACATTTTTGGGGTTTTAGTAAGGAACCCTACTTTTTTTTAACATATAATATAGCCTATGTTCAGCGCTAGGAATGTAGCTTTCCAACGGTGAAAGAATTTTTCATATTGGTTCAGTGGTTTCAGAGCCTATTCCATTCAAACAAACAAACGAACAAACAAACAAACAATGAAACGTTACCTCTTTATAATATTAGTATAGATACAGTAATTAATACCTGCCTAGTGCCTACCATCGCATACAATCTATGTTTAATACAAAAAAATTGCAATAGATGTTGTGGAGGTATGTAGTACCACTTGAAGTTATAATTAAAACTCATTATTCGGTATAGGAATGTGTATTTACAAAAGTTTTTTTTTTTTTTCGAATGGGCCTATACTAATGGCTTTAAAAAAGCCGTTTTAGTGTCCTCGGACTATGACTGCCTTTTGGCTAGTACTTTTATAAAGGCACGTCACCCCCCTGCGGGTGACGTTCTAGACGGTAGTTGGGGAAAAATACGTTTTCATTATTATTTAGGGCGGGGGGACTTAAGTCCCCCTGTGTGAGGGGTCCGACCCCTCCCACACTTTGTGACGATTTGTGTTGCTCGCGCGCGGTAGCATTAACTATCTGCGTACGAGTGTTTATCGCGGTAGAGATACTCAAATTGTTTTGATTTATCTGACTGAGAGTGCCGTCACTCTCCCCTTCCGCTAGCGGTCGGGTTGACTCGCGCGCGTGGGTCTTAACGTTACTCGGTCCCGCAGTATTGAAAGAGCTCTCTATATCAATATCGCGGTCGCGGTCGTTTATCTGTGTTCCTGATCTAGTAGGAGGCGGACTCGAGCCCGGGTTCGAGTCCGGTCTTGTGTTTTGGTCGGTCTGTATGTCTGGAGGACGTGTGTTCATGTCTGGTGCAAGACTTCGGGGACAACGCCGGCGCCGGCCCCGGTGCAGTACTACTCTCGCGGGTGCTTGTTTTTTGTGTTTACGTAACTGCATGGTATGCAGTACGTATTTTGTGATTGGATCTACTGGGTCGGCTAAGATATGCTTTGGCCGTTTGTAGGGATATCTAAATGTCCGTGCGTCGTGTTCGTAGTCCAGAGCCTTACGTATTAGAGGGTTGGGGTGTTCTTTGCCTCTATTAAAGAAGCTCTCCGAGAGTTCTTTAATGTGGGCTTTAATGGTGATGAGTTCGTAGTCTCTATGCAGGTCGATGTTTCTTATGTACCGGGGTGCTCCTGTTGCCAGTCGCATAAACCGGTTTTGGACTTTTTGTAATCGGTCCATTTGATAGTCACTTATGTGTGCGAAAGAGGCGCATGCATAAGTGAGTATCGGCCTTACACATGTTTTGTATAAGGTTTTGTGTCTGAGGGACATTTTACTGCGTGCGTTTAAGAGCGCATATAATTTGTGGAGTACAAATTTCGCTTTGTTTACCGTTCTAGTAACATGGTTTGAGAATGTCATCGACTTGCTTAGTACCACGCCTAGGTATTTTACCGAGTTTACCTCGGGGATCGTTTCAGGCTGATGGGTTTCATTTGTCGTTTTCGGTTTTTAAGTCTCATACATGTTTTAACGTCAAACTGTATGGCTTTGCTTTTATCGGGATTTACCTCTATTCTCCATTTAGAGAACCAGTCGCCGAGATCGGTGACTGCTCCCTGGAGTCTATTTAAGGCAACTGAAATTGATTTATGGGCACAGTACAGGGCTGTATCGTCTGCAAAAATGGCTACTTGCACCTCAGGTTTTTTGGGGATATCACTAGTGTACAGGTTGTAGAGAGAGGGCGAGAGGACCGAGCCCTGAGGGACTCCCGCCTCAAGATCTCTTTCAGAGGACAGTGTGCCTTCGACTCGGAAGCGAAATTTTCGGTTTTTCAGATAGTTACTGATTATCAGAACTAAACTGTCTGGGATTTCCATTTGGTAGAGTTTGTATATCAAACCCTCATGCCAAATTTTATCGAATGCTTTTGCGACGTCGAAAAATACGGCACACGTCCATTTCCTGTCATTTTTACTTTCTATGATGTACTCCGTTAGGCGGTGTACTTGAGCGGGACAACTGTGCAGATTGCGGAAGGCAAACTGCTCGTCTGGGAGGAGTTTTTTCTCTGTTATGACGTCATTAAGACGTCTTAGCAGGACTCGCTCGTAGACTTTGCCTAGAGAGCTAATGAGACTAATTGGTCGGTAGCTATTTTTATTTATTTAATAATTTATTGCACACAAGAAAATTTTACAATAATACAGTTTACAAAGAAAGACGACACAAAGGTACTGCTTATTTCTAAAGAAATTTCTTCCAGCAGCCCCACGGAGAGAGATGGTATAAAAGATAGCGGATAGGACGTGCACAATTATAAATAAAATATTAGTAGCTAGTAGGTTCCACCCGGGGTTTACCTAGTTTGTGTATACCTATAACTATAGCTGCCTTCCAAATGTCTGGGAATGAACATCCTACTAAGAGGGCGTTAAAGATGTTCACTATGAGTTGGATTAGAGCGGATGGTAATAATTTAAGTGTCTTATTTGATATACCGTCCTGGCCCGGTGCCTTTCTGGTATTCAATTTCTTAATAATTTCCTTTATCTCCTCTGAGTCCACTGGCCTGAGGGGCTCCACGGGTGGAATCGAGAGTCGGTTTTCTACTGTGCTCTTTACAGTACTGAGGTGCAAGGGGTCGATCGGAAGAGAACTCGGCCGACACTGATCCTGTATCGTGTCGGCTAGCAATTCTGCTTTGTCTATATCCTCCAGTGCAGGAGGACGATTTTGTCTGTTTAGCGGAGGCATATCGCTTACCGCTTCTTTTTTGAGGGCTTTCGCGAGTGGCTAATAGGCCACATGTGACGGCTCTAGTTTACTGAGAAGTCGATCCCACCTTTGATTTTTGTGTTCTCTAACTTTTGATTTTACCTCTCTTTCGAGGTGACGAAGATTTTTCCGGCACTCTTCTGACGGGTAGCGGTCATACATGCGTTTAGCCGCATTACGGAGTCTGATGGACTCCTTTATGTCCTCCGGGAGGGGCCAGTGCCTTTCGTCCAGGGACATACCAATGACCCATTGGTATCTCCCTGGATGACTTTTCCATGGTCGCTACCAGGTGGTCAGTTAAGTCGGATGCAGCCTTTATGGCAGAAGTACTATTTGTTATATTATCTGGGATTTTGTCGAGGTGTGTCGACTGAAGGTTTTGTATGTTATCGGCTAACAGTTTGTAGTCGATAATCTTTTTCTTTTCTCGGTTTAGTGGGTTAAAGTTACCTAGTGTAATTTTAACCGGGCGATGGTCTGAGTTAAGCTCATGGAATTTACAAAAGTCAGATTTCGTGATTAAGTACTATTCTAAGGGGGTTAATTCGTACGAGGCTCTAATAGTAAAAGAAAGAGAGAGATAGCAATATGTTCCATCGCCGTCTTCCGCGCCTGAGTGAGATGGCGTTGGTGTTGTCACTGATCTCTTCGCACTGTGTGAGCGAGACGCATAGTGTCATTGCGTCTCTGTCGGCTGAGGTACACTATGTAGGGGGTTAGAGCGCATGAGGTGATATGCGGTACGCTACAATGTCACTACTATTAACGTTTGTAAATTATAAAATGTAAATATGCCGAATTAAGTACAAATATTGACATTAAAACGAAGAAAAGCATATATTTTTAAGCATAACATCACATTAAGCTAAATTCAACTCCTTAAATTAAGAAGAAGATACGAAACGAAAATAGTAATTAGTATTTTCTAATAGTGGCGCTAGATGGCGGTTTCCGGCATGTGCCTGGACTGTGCCTTTATCTATTGGTAATCGAAGAAAACATAAATAGCCAGTCGAATTGCCAGTTACTTATTGTAAATTAATATTTCCAAATTATAATACGTAACATTTATTTCTTTAGCATATTTATATACTGACAAATCTCGTAACCAAGGCAACCGCCATTGGTGTCACAGATAATATATATCACCAGTATTAGGGTGATACCATTTTGTAGTACTAGGTCGTATCTCTGTTATATCTATTGTATGGTAATACCAAGTCTGGTTAGTTGGTTGGCGTAACAACATCCTAATGATCATAATATTATCATTAATTCTTTTTCAAGTTGGTGTTATTCGAAGCAGGAAGAAAATAAGATTCAAATATTCCAAAGTACTTTATTATCATCTAAGGTCTTACAGCTATATTTTTGTAGAATTCTTTTACCGGCATTTCTTTAATATACATGTCTGCGTATGCACTTACAATGATTTTGCTGTTTCTGGTAACGTTAAAATAAATTCGTCCTTGTTTAAATGGAAATGCTTTTAGGAAAGGCCCGTAGGGGGTCGTCATGTTGTCCAAGTGGTATTCTCCCTGTTAGAAATCACACTAATATTAGAATGGTGAAAGTTACAATAATTATCTGGGGGCACGGGAGTGCCCCCGTCAAGACGAGCCAAACGAAGCGCAAGGGCACTACCTACCTTTTCTCGAAAGGTTTCGTCGTTTTTTTGAACCCTCATAACTTTGCTTTGGATGATGCTACATAGTTGAAAATTTCAACATATAATGACACCAGTAAAAACATGAAACATACAAAGTTTCAATGTTGTAGCTATTATACTTTAGATTTTATCAATGTCTAAAAACCCCAGATTTCGTCACTGACTCATTTATAGATCATCAAAATTCATAAGGTACTTCCTGACGTCCTAGTAAGCTGATATTATTTATGTAAGCTGTTATTGCTACAAAACCAACAAAAAAATTATTAAAATATAAATGCCGCCATTTTGAATCCAATATGGTGGACGGTACAAAATGGATGTTTAATATGTTTATTATACGGATATGATCTTTAAGACATAAAAGAAATATTATATTATACAATATTATACAAGTACCTACATAAAAAAATAAGACCTACTTTTTGTAGGACCGATAATCGGTCAGATTTTTGCTCCATATTATTTCTATCCCACTTTATTTATTTGTGTGCGTTGCACTACTGCAATCAGTATGTTCTATTTTATTCCGATTATTAATCGGTGACCGACTTTTTGTAAATGAAAAATATGTCTATGAGAAAATTAGTTTTATATCTACTTATTTAAAATTATGTACCTATAATAATATTTGGTAAGTAAAAATTAGGTAAGAATTAACAGGCAGCAAGTAGTAAATTGTTGTCAGTGTACATAAACAAAATATTACGTCGATCACTTGAAATTATCGGTCCGCCGTCCGGCACAAGCTCCCTGATGTTACGTACATGAAGATTGAAGTTACTTTGTTTATTATTAGGGAATCTTATGTAAAAACCGTTCGACACATCGATAGCGCGATGTAGATGGCTTACAGCGCAATCTATGTTTGGAACTGTGAAACATCTAAACACACATTTACCAATATATTTAACAGTCGGTAACGTTATAATGATAACAATAAACGAAAATATTACACGATCAATGTATAAATAATTTTAGTGTTTAATCTTATGACTATTATAATATGATTATAATATGATTTTTAACACGTCACGTCATGACGTTTAAAGATGGTCATAATCAAAAGAAAACCTTAAAGCTATTTTTCAAAAATAAATATATTTTTTTTCCTTCAAAAATAATAAGTTACACACAAGGTGTATGCAGTTAGCATATAATATACATATGTTTATGAGCCGTACAAGAATTAGTACCTCTAGTGACCAACAGATGGCAGTGACCGTCGTCTACATACGATATTATTATAGACTTACTGCATTATTTTAATAAGTATCAACATGCTTTATTAAAGGCAATCTCCGTCGTATATATTACGTATGTAATTCTCAAATTCTCGAATTATTAGTGATGAATTTATACTAGTGGCATCCTAGGATATCCAAATAAGAAGTTTCTCTCCAGCAATAAAATAATTTATATTTTATAATTTATATTTATTATATTATAATATAATAATATAACAAATAAAGAAATATGGACGAGACATTTATTTGAAAATCGGCCTCTACCTTAAAATTGCGGTGAAAGTTTATACACGGTATAATATTGACGGTGACATCAGTCGACGTCACTAGGGGTCACTATGCTAAGGCGCTGACTGTTCTATTTTCCGTAAGTAAAGGCCCGGGGTCACAATAAGTTATCTTTAAATTAAAAAAAGTCCATTAACCAGCTTACAAAAATAAATGAAATCCCACCAAAAACATTTTAATGTAAAAATGTTGTCAAGACGAGTCTACACAGCTTACCCTGTGAAAAAGTTATCAGATATCGTATAAAGCCAAGCTCTACAATACACCTTAATCAAAACCTATCAAAAAGTGGTTAGATCTCATGTAGAACCAAAATTCTTGATCTATGCGCCCTTACTTCACCAGGCTTAACTTCACTTACGCTATATTATAGCAGTTAAAACGTGATACTTGACCGTTTTGCTACCGTTACGAACATTTCATACGAATTCATTAATCGTGTCCTAAATAAAACGGCCAAGCATCACGTTTTAACTGCTATATAGCGTAAGTGAAGTTAAGCCTGGTGAAGTAAGGGCGCATAGATCAAGAATTTTGGTTCTACATGAGATCTAACCACTTTTTGATAGGTTTTGATTAAGGTGTATTGTAGAGCTTGGCTTTATACGATATCTGATAACTTTTTCACAGGGTAAGCTGTGTAGACTCGTCTTGACAACATTTTTACATTAAAATGTTTTTGGTGGGATCTCCTTTTATGCATTAGGCAGGTACCTATATATTAGCAAATTTGGCATTATACATGGTGTACCATAAATGAGTTTAATAATACTTTAGGATGTGGACACTACTTCGAACTTTAACAGTAACTAACACAATGTATCTAAGAACTAGCTGTTCCCGCGACTTCGTTCGCTTGGTTCTTGAGCGACTTAAACCATTTATGCAGCGCACGCAACGAAAGTCTCCCCGTTTTTGCAACATTTATCTCTGACGCTTCGCTCCTATTGGTCGCAGCGGAATGTTATATATAGCCTAAAGCCTTCCTTTATAAATGGACTACCCAACAAAAAAAGATTTTTTAAATTGGACCAGTAGTTCCTGAGATTAGCGCGTTTAAACAAACAAACAAACTCTTCCGCTTTATAATATTAGTATAGACAATATCGAAGGAGCCCAGAAAAAGTTGAAATGTAAAATATCAATTTTAATTACAGGGCGATTTCTAGGTATTGAAAAAGAAACTTACCGGTGGTAATGGACATTTAGTTAACCCTAGATAACTAATCATTCGTCTACACGACTACGCTACTACCCACGATAGTCGAGTACACCTAGTTCCTCATACCCCCCGCTCACGAATCTTTTTCTACCTTCCTAAATAGTCAATTAAGTACGTCATGTGAGGAAATTTCAATCATACGATAATTAGAAATTGAATTATGGTCATATCGTCGTCCGGTCGACGAAAGTTTAGTAATTACGTAGTATGTTTTGCAAAGGTGTATACATTACTTTTTTATAATTTTTTTCTATATAACATAAGAAACACACAATATTTTTTATAATAAATATAGTTTATCTATATTTTACCAAAAACTTATAAAAAATAATTATATAAAGATATACTTTGTGTACTTCAATTAGAAAACCTATGTAGTTTTCTTTGTTTGTTCATAAGAAAATAAGTTATTAGCATTTTTTATACATTTTTATAATTTTTATAAACGGATATGAGGAACCCTGAGCATCTGAGAAACAGAAGATGTGGTCGACAAGCGGTCTGACAATTTGGGAGACTGAGGAAATTTTGAGGGATAAAGATCATCACGACACTAACAGAGCTTTATAGATTGTCCTAGTGAATTTTTAGATTCAGAAAACGTTATTATACAACTAAGGGAGAGTAAATAACATCAAATTATAGATTCTAAATCAGAAATAATCAAGTTTTATCATGATAATAATGGCGCATTAGTCTCAGTTTATCAGATGTGCCCCAATACATGTACTAACAGAAAAACTTAAAGATAGTTGCTATCATTTTTATAATATTTTTATGCTAAATCAATAAATGATATCATTTTTATGCTAAATCTGTTTATTTATTAATGCGTATTCACAAATAACACAATAAACATAAAAAAACCAATGTCAGGGCGCGATTTTTTAATGAATGTGGGAGATCAACTGATGGAGCACTGGCTGCGGCAGCACATTCAGACGGTGACTTTGCGGAGTGATATTAAAGTCATAATACAAGAATTTTTTTGGCGATTGTTTCAACATATAATTTCTTTTTCTTACTGTTTCAATCATGCGCAAAATCTGCATGTCATGTCATGTCCATCGAAAGCTCGTAGAATGACAAAACATCGCTGCATAAAATGCAAAGAGCTATTCGAGGCTCCCACAATATTATCATATGTAGCTGTATGATGAATTAAATAATTATTATTACTCTTATTTTTAGTTTATATTAAACCAAACTTAAGTGACATGTAACAATTTCCTGGTTTTATTAAACATTTTTGATAATATTCACGTTTTTTACAGCGTAGTCCGCTCGACGAATGTTTAGTTACTATGTAACTGTAAATATAGTTTAGTTATCTAGGGTTAAGCTCTTGAAGTTGGCTGACCTTAAGGATCGCGAGAAAATGTTATCTTTGGCCATAAAATCACAGATATTGGCATGTATTTCTATGAAACTACGCCTGTACGTGTTAGATAACAGTTCGTATATGTAAAAATGTAACTGAAAAAAAAGCAACATAATTAACGATGGGTACCTAAACCAATTTGTTGTACGCCGATAGACATAACGACCTTCAAGTGAAAACGAGTATCTAATTTGCAGTGCCGCGTACACAAATTGCATGCACTGTAGGTATATTTTAATAATTGTGTCATATCGCAGAAATTCTGCTGCATTCGGTTTCATAGAAAAGTCCTTTTTCATTTACACGGTGACGCAAAATGAGCAGGTACAAAAACTCGCATTTCGCAACAACATTGGATTCAGTGCACCGTCATTCTCCTAACATTTTAATTTCAAAGGAATCAGGCGTTACTTTGCGGAAATCCATAGCATACAATTTTAATATCTAAGTATATCTAGCAATATCCCACGAAAAATGATAACCACAACCTGCAAGCAAATGAGTGAGTGTACGCATAGGCATGCGTTTGATGCACCTCCCTCCTTCCCTACACTGCTTATGCGTACACTCGCAAGTAAAAGCGTGAAAACACCACCACCACACCAGCAATAATGTTAACACGATCGTGCAAAGTCCCACCACCATGCAGGTTGCAAAACTGAACTACACTCACTCATTTGCAAGCAAATGTTATCTTATCAATGGTTGTGGTTATCATTTTTCGCGGGATATTGCTAGATATAATATATTTAAATTTTAATTTCACATAAGTAGCTTTTAAGAAGTAAGTATAGCTCTTACAATTAAGTAGCAAAATGTTCTTAGATGTACTTAGATATTTATTTAAAAAAATGTAGAGTTAAGTAACACTCACGATATAGGATTTATCCGCGTATATCATAACCTTTCCGCTGACTGATTGAAAGTATATTGGATTGTCGCGTTTATACCTTTTTGAGGTATATACGATATCTTGCAAATAATTTCGGTCATAGTAGTCCACTGTTGCATGCTGGCATTCCATGAAGAGTAACTGCATTATAAGAAGTGCTATTTAGACTACTTTCTTATGATAACTTAATGCGACGGAATAGTTTAAAAATTTCGTGTAAAAGTTCTTTTCTACGAGCTATTTTGCAGTCGTTTTCGTCGCTAGATGGCACTAGTAAGTTGTTTTATTAATTATTATTTATTATATAAAAAGATTACGCTTTGTACCCTCACAAATTTAATTAGCCAGCCATAGATAAAGGATTTCTAAATTTCATAGAAGAAGTCAAACTGATATTTTTTATTTACTTTCGCAATAATTCTCTAGTAGCACTGGTAAAAATATCTACTGGCTGAAAGTTTTTAGAGGACTAGTAAGTAGGGCGAGGTCTAAAACCATGATTTATCTAAAAGTGCCCGTTTCTACGGAATCTCGTAAGGAGTTACAAGCTAAATTCTTAAAAGAAATAGATCTGCATATTTATTTAAAAAAAAGATATATATAGCAGTCTTAGGGCGTGTTTCACCATGCAATGTTAAAGTTAACGCCATGTTATCTCTCTCGTATTTCCTGTCAATGAATGAGATGGCATGGTATTTTAACATGGCGTTAACTGTAACATTGCTTGGTGAAACACGCCCTTAAGTCCCAATTTTACCAACTCTTGTTAGTGAGTTAACAGCTTGTTAAAATGCCATGTCTTCTCATTCATTGACGTGAAATAGGTAGGTACGAGAGGGATAACACGATATTTAATGAAGGATTCACTTTAACACGTGTTGGTGAAATTGGCACCAAGTCTCTAGGTACTCATAACAATACATTTTAACACCTACGGATTCGTTTCCCGGTTGCGGTGTTTTCTTTATGAAAATCGAGGCAGAGATTCCTTTGAACACTTTTCTCACTAACACTCATTAGGCTTCGCCATACAAGTTAAGCATCAATTAATTTTTTTAACAGTGATCCTGAAAATCATTCAGTTTGATTTCCTTTACAAAGCTATTATACCTAATATTTTTCGTTGACCACTTTTTTATTATCTACTTTGTGCCCCAAAATCACCCTTGTCCTTTCCATGAAGAGTACCTGCATTAGAAGAATGGATGGTTTTCTTTTTTTTAATTTTGAGAATTCCGATAGCACCACTTCTGTATCTTTAAGATTATATCGGGCGTAGAGTATAGGTATTTGTTACTAGGTGATATTAGGGTTCCCACAAAATGGCATAGCAAAATATATCCTTGGATTTAGGTACTATAACTGAAGACAAAAAAGTAACCATTTGATGACACCCTAACATAGAGATAGATCACTAGGTATAATAAAATTATTATAACATACATTACTGAGTGTTTGGCTTTTGAAATGCGCTTACTTCAAAAACTTAGCAATAATGCACTTACCAATAAACGAAATAAAAAAAAAACAATCAACAAGGCACACTCTTATATCTTATAAATTTACCCGAGGGACCTGACTCTTAGCTGGTTTTACTTCTTATACTTAAAATATAAAATAATTGTACTACATAATTTTACCTTTTCATTTCCTTCACATAGATCAACTAATATCAGCATTAAAGACAACAAAACTTGAATGGTTTTGAGCAACATGTTTAATATAAAGTAACGATAGTATGTAGCTGCCTACTACATATGTACACTTTGTATGGCTGACAGAGCTATAATGAGATGAGTGTTATTTTCAACTACATATTTTAATGATTTGGTGGCTGTGCCCAAGGTTTTAATCTCCGCGTAGTTAAATAAAAAATGCGCCTAATTTTACTTCATTAATTTTTGCCGTAATAATACAACCATCAAGGTGTAGTTAAATAAAAATATTATTTTTGTAACTCATTTATTCATATTTATATAATACATATAAAGTCAAATAAACAAATTACTGTTTTATCGTGCTGAAACTGACACCTGCCAGACTCTGATGATATTGTCGGAATATCCAGCAAACAATGTCTGTCCGTCTGTAGACCAGGCCAGGGACAGGCAGTTTGGTGGCTCTGGGTTGTCTGATTGGTTCTGTTTGATAATTTCTGGCTTAAGTTCTTCAACCATTTCCTTGCTTTCAAGATCCTGTAAAAAGGTATATATATTATTAACTGTTAGCAAGCAAAATATATTGATTATTATGAGTTTTTTTTTTGGCATTTATTCAGACAGCAAAATATTATCTCAGGATCAAGTAATTGAGCACTTTGCTCTTTGCAAAGTGCTCAATTACTTGATCCAGTCTAATGACTAATGACTAAAAATGACAGGAATTTTTCAAAAATCCTACTTTTGCATGTATTCTACAACATATTATATAATACTAGCAACAATACTACAATATTTAGTAAATAATTACAAATGACTATGATATGAAAATTATTGTAATTAACAAAACCATGAACATACCCAAATTCTGATGTTTGGTCCAAATGCAGCGCAGAGCCAATATCTGTTGGGCGAGAAGCAGAGTGCGGTGATGATGTCGTTGTGGTCAAGGGTGTGCAGGTGCTTGCCGTCATTGAGGTCCCACAGCATTGCCTTCATGTCCTTGCCACCGGATGCACACAGCGAGCCATCGGGGGAGACTGTCACTGTGTTCAGGTAGCCAGAGTGACCAAGGTGGTTGGTCTTTAGCTTGCAGTTAGTCAAGTGCCAGACCTGAAAAACAATAATAGTTGAATTAACAACTTGTTTAAAGCATACTAACAATTTATTTATAACTAGCTAGCTGTTCCCGCGACTTCATTCGTGTGGTTTTTGAGTGACTTAATCGATTTATGCAGCTCACGCAATGCAAGTCTCTTAATGTGAATA
Source organism: Celastrina argiolus (assembly GCA_905187575.2). NCBI lineage: Eukaryota > Metazoa > Arthropoda > Insecta > Lepidoptera > Lycaenidae > Celastrina > Celastrina argiolus. Next base: position 13,511,499 of record LR994595.1, on the reverse strand, counting down.
ATTTCTCACTGACGCTTCGCTCCTATTGGTCGCAGTGTAATGTTATATAGCCTAAAGCCTTCCTCTATACATGGACTATCCAACAAAAAAAGATTTTTTCTAACCGGACAAGTAGTTCCTATGATTAGCGCATTTAAACAAACAAACAAATAAACAAACTCTTCCGCTTTATAATATTAGTATAGATAAACATAATTACACATTTTACTGAGTTTGGCTGTAGTTAATTAAATCAGGCATTTCTTCATAGCATAATTTTGTTAACATTATTGGTGATGTTTTCACATTCTTGCTTGATCGTCTGCTTAAGACGAAATCATCTGATTATTTCTCCGATTGGAGTTATATCTATGCCGGCGTGCCTCAGGGTGGTGTGCTATCTCCTCTTCTGTTTGCAATTTTTATAAACCCTATAACAATATCGATTTCATCATCCTACCACTTGTATGCGGACGATCTTCAAATATACACACAGTCTCCTTTGGACAATCTGAATTCCGCTTTTGATCTAGTGAATCACGATTTGTCGAATATTTGTGAATGGAGCAAGAATCATGGACTTCTTATTAATCCTATTAAAACTCAATTAATTGTAATTGGTAGCCCCGGGCTAATTTCTAGAGTTGACCATGATTCTTTACCTCCTGTCCTTATAAATGGTGTAACAATACCTTTCAGTAAAGTGGTTAAAAACTTGGGAGTGTACTTTGATGAACATTTATCGTGGACGCATCAATTGCAAGAGATTAGTAGAAAGGTTTTTTCTACCTGGCGTTCCCTAAAACGTCTACGATATGTTCTTCCGATACCCACTAAGGTAGTTTTGGCTGAATCCCTACTCCTTTCCCATTTAGATTATGCGGACGCTTCTTTCACTAACTTGACGGAGGAACAACTGAACAAATTGGAGCGCCTTCAAAACCTGGCTTTGAGGTTTGTTTTCGGTTTACGTAAATTTGACCATATCTCCGAGTATCGCCTCAAGTTAAAGTGGTTGCCAATCCGCTACCGCCGTGACTCTCGTGTTCTCTCCTTCCTTTATAACATCCTATTTGACTCCCATTGTCCCACTTATTTAAAAAGTTATTTTAACTTCCGTACCTCTGACAGACTGGAACTACGATCTATAACTAATCTTCTTCTTGACATTCCTATCCACCGCACTAAATACTTTAATTGCTCTTTCATTGTAAAATCCATTTCCCTTTGGAATTCTTTACCTATCCATATAAGGCAGGCTGAAACTATACATCGCTTTAAAACTCTTATAAAAAATCATTATCTGGAATCATATTGTGTCAACCCTTAACTTATGTAACTAACACTTATTATTATAAATTAAAATATCATGTAGGTTTATCTATTGTATATATATATATATAGATATATATATTATATTGTATACATATATTATATATTTATTGTGTTTATGTATTATTTTATTTTATTTACTTTTATTTTATTAAATATACTTTTGCGCAACTCCCATTCTCTAGCATTGTTTTCTCTAACACCATAAGGTTGTCTGGAAGAAATTGCTATCTAGTAATAAGGCCGCCTTTGTGTGCATGTCTGATTTTTGTAATGTATATTTTTTTGTTCTTTTTTGTAACTTGTTGTGTGCACAATAAAGTATATTTGTATTGTATTGTATTGTAAGACAATGTGTGAAGTAGGGAGGTGCTTTAAATGCATGCCTACAACCTGCAAACAAATGAGTGATTGTGCAAGATTGTATGCACAATCACTCATTTGTTTGCAGGTTGTGGTTATTAAATTTTTTTAAGTTTGAATGTGTCAAGTGTGAAATGCATATTTTATTACCTTGACAGCACGGTCCCAGCCAGCAGACACAATGATGGGGTTGGCCTGGTTGGGTGAGAAGCGCACACAGGACACCCAGTCAGAGTGGCCATCATCCTGGATGGTGTACTTGCACTCGGCCAGCGTGTTCCACAGCTTGATGGTCTTGTCCCGGGAGCCCGACACAATCTGACGGTTGTCCACGGAGAATGCCACAGACAATACATCCTACACAAAATAAATTATTGAAATAGCTACTCAAAGGAATAAAAATTTCTAAGATTTTAACATTTATTTTAGGCTTTTTTTTTTGAACTTGATATTTCAATGTTTATTTATTTATCAATAGTTGAGGCAAGAAGACCATAATTTTTTAATGAAACATTAATTATAAACTTATTATGACACTAATGATATTAAAATGTAGTCGTCGACTACTTACGGTAATACATGCATAGCACAAGATATCCTCTGTCGCAAACTTTAATCTTCTGCCTCGCAAAGGCACAAATTAACTATCTTCTGCCTCGCAAAGGCACAAATTAACTATCTTCTGCCGCGCATCGGCACTTATCACATAACCTACAAGTTCTGTCACACCTTAGTATGGTCTTCGAAGCGCCTTGTGGTCTTTCCTGCGGCAAGATCCCAGAGACGGAGGGTCTTGTCCCACGAGCCTGACAGAGCGTAGTTGCCGTCGCTGGACAGTACCACGTCCGAGATGAAGTGGGAGTGTCCGTACAGACGCTTTTGTGGGACACCGTAACCGGTCTCGTCCCTAGTGAGCTTCCATACAATGAGGGTCTTGTCTGAAAAGAGGGTTCATTCAATCAGTGATGTGATACATTCTTTATAAAAACCCATTTCTAAATAACCAAAGTCAGCCCCATATCCGCTTGCCGCTCAGAATTCGCGAGGCAAAGATATTTTCATCATACTACAATAATATAGAATAAATACAAACTCAACCTTTTACTCAAAATATCATTAATGCTATTTTAATACATATTTTGCCTATCTTATGCAGAAACGGCGTGATGAATATAGATAAATAACAAAGCAAAATAGTGAATACATACCTCTTGAAGATGATAAAATCATATCAGGGTATTTAGGGTTAGTTGCAATCTGCGTAACCCACCCATTATGTCCAATCAACACTCCCCTTACTTTTAAAGTTTCAGTCATTTTTAAGAAATATGACTAACAACCTCCAAATTCAACACTCGCCACCGAATTTTGGGCAAAAAGAAAGGTTAAGTCAAAGATTATTATTAGTATATAGAGAAAGATGGCCGACTTCCGCTGTTTGACGGTTCGAAAATGAAGGTTTGATGTGGCTCCTAGCGCATCTAGCGTTGGTGCAATACACGAGAAGTTTGAATATATATATATATATATAAAATTTTAATTCTACAGGGATTTTAAGGTAGATTTTTAAGTTTCAAAGACCTTGGTTTTTATAGAAGTGTATATTTGTTAAGTTTCCTTAGCAAATAAACAATTCTCAAAAAAAAAAATAGTCTTTGAAACATAAAAATCCAACATAGTAAAACGAAACATGTTAAAAAAATTCAAATATTTTATTTTTCTGGTTATTGTGTCCCTGCCACCGGTTCGCTGACTACCCACCGAGATGAAGCGGCGTAAGAAGCTCGGTGGGGGCACCTTTTACCATTTTTTTGTAAAATACGAAACTGATACATTTTAAATGCATACTCTATTTAGATCCAATTTAATTTAAACATAAAACTAACAGAGATACGCAATTATAATGCTACTATATTTTTTTATTAAATGTCACTTATTTACTGTAAAATTAAAAAATACTGTAAACCCATTAAATTGGTGGATTTTAAACTTTCCGTTTAAAACTAGTAAAATTGGATCTGAACTGAGTTTACAACTGTAAATTCTTACATTATTGAATAAATTAATATTTCGTTTTCCAGGCAATCTTAACAAAATACATCAACAAAAAATACTAATACTATAAAAAATATATGAAATGACGTCTAAACATAAAAAAAAATAGTATTATCAGTGAATTGCTGCTGATATTACAAAAGACGATACGTGAAACAAACAAGTGTTATTAATGATGAAACAAATGTTAAATTCATGTAACACATTGAACAAAAAATATACATATGAATAAGAAAATACATCATCATTAAATTAATCTTGCCAGATATCATTTCATTTATATTTATTACAAATACTTAGATACCAAGTGTTCTTTTCGATTTCCCACAACTTTAAAATATTTTTGTGACTATAATAATATGAAAAAAACATTAGATGGTTACTATGTATGTGCTATGTGGAATCAAATTATGGTTACAATAATCGACGTACCACATGGTGACATTATACTTAAAATATGCAAATAGATGTTATCTGTAAAACTATGCAATTTAGAACCTGGGTAATGATAAAAAAACACAATATATTATCATAATATATGAAGAACACGAGTTTAAGTTTTGATAAGAGTAAAAGCACATAGGCAGAGGTCTAAAATACAAAATATTATTAAAATTAATTGAAGACCCCACTAGGATAATAACATATTCTATACATTTGACATTAATCACACTTTAAATCCAGGAATCACTAACATTAACATTATTAAAAAAATATTACAAATAAAACTATAATGCTTTCTTATAACTGAGAATAATATATTATTATAGAAGCCTGCAGGCAGACCTGCCTACTTTTCATGTACCACATAATAATAATTTTGCTTGTTAATAATTAGTCTGTATATAGATAATTGTATTGAAAACTAGCCAACTCAGACTTTGGCTTGGGATTCAACATATTATTATTTTAAGTTGTAAGAAGATATTATAGTTTCACTTCTTTTTTTTTGTCTTTGAACTTGGCTCTCATTTCACATTTATGTTTTCGATGGCGAGTATAAAGAATATATTATAGTATATACCATATGGTAAATATTCTTTATACTCATAGTTATATTATTTAATTGAAGACAAGAATTAAATAAGCATGTTGCCAATTCGCAACTAAATTGCGTAAGGCTAATTATTTTTAATACTATATTATTATCCGCATAGATAAGATTAATATTAAGTGTATTAAATAATTTAATTTTGTCGGACTATTTGCAGTTCATGTTAGCGCCGCGACAAAACTTTCTAGGGGTCAGCATCCGTGGCGTTTGTATTCATCCTCCAGCCTCCAGTTATTGCATTTTAGTTATGCTTGTCTTGGTGCTCAGCATTGACAGACACGTTGAATACATAATACTGAAAAAATGAAAATAATTTGTTTAGTATATAAGCTATTGAATGAACTCCCTGGCAGTTTCTTATGTCAAGGTTTATGGCAAGTAAAAAATTGCTACTGACGTCTCTATCACAAGACATTCCAGGACATCACAACACATAGTTTGGATAGTCTAGGCTCTAGATGATTTTACCAGTTACTTTTGTCGGTGAAATAAAAATGTTCTGATTACCTTTTTATTTCATTTTCAGTATTTTGTTCACTGTTCATACAGAACTCACAAGTAATAAGTGACTTCTTGACACTGAAAAATTAAAAATTACATGTTACTGATGACTGAAGGAATTATAATTTATTTTAGTAAATAATGTCAAAATTTGATCGCAGTTTTTGTTACACAAACAAATTGTAGGCAACAATATTATTAATATTGATTAATCATGAATTAATGTTTTAAACTAATATTGCATTTAATTATTAAATACTGTATAAATTGGTTTTGACCAATCAAAACGGTCAAACCGTTTTTACGGCTTAAACTGTTAAAAAAAATGCTTACCTTCTTAATAATATTTTGAATATTATGTTCACTGTTTATTCAGAACTCACAAGTTGTGACTTCTTGGAAACTGAAAAATAAAAAACTACATGTTAGAAAAGGTAATATTATGTAAAATGATTTTTTATCGAGTTAACATTTATTTTAGAAAATATAGAAAAAAATCATCTCCATTCGTTTTATGCACACATATTGCAATGAATTATTTAGTATTGCATTGTAAATAATGATTAAATATTGTTAAAATTGGTCAAACATTATGGATAAGTTTCTTTAAAACAGAGTATTTTACAGATTAATCAAGTTTCTTAAATAAATACTGAGCTCACCTTATTCGTTTCCAAAACGATTGATGCCCTGCCCAAAACAGCTTTATCACAAAAAACTTGTAAAAAGTGCTTTTCCTCTTGAAGCTGAAAAATATAAAAATAAAAAATTTTACTTTTTTAAATTAACATTATGAAATAATATTATACAATGGCTTATGATTTTGAAATAATGTTAATGGTTATAATTAAATGGTAAAATGGTTCCATAGATTAGATTTTTATTTTTTATTTTATGACAAGGATAAATATTCTTTTGTGCAATTAATATAAGTATGCTATTATGATATTATGCTACAACTGTTATTATGCTTTTTTTACTGTTAAAATGAGTGATTCTAATGAAGAAATTCGATACATTTTAAAAATTTCATTACAAAAAAAGGTTTGATTTAAGCGTTTTAAATCCGGAAATTTTGATATCAAAGATGCACGTCGCTCTGGTCCCCTGTTACGGACGAAACTGAAGCCATTTTTGAAAACTAAGGACCGCATGAAAAAATGTCATATGACAAAAAGTAACCACCATAAGGGTGTCTATCGAAAGCGCGAATAATAATTGAGGGTTACCTAATTGACAAAATTTCCAAAAAAAAAATCTAAGTGTTTTGAGATTGGGATCGAGCTTATCTCGGAAACGGTGGCACTTACGAAAAAGTTTGTAATAGTCATTTTTGCTCCTATTCGTATGCCCCACCCGATCCGCAATTAAAATTGAGGGGTTAATATAAGATTTTTTTTTTTCGAAAAAATTACAAGTCCTGGCGCCCCTAAGTCTACATTAGCAGGCTGAAGTACCATTATCTCGGAAACTAAGGACCGCATGAAAAAATGTCATATGACAAAAAGTAACCACCATAAGGGTGTCTATCGAAAGCGCGAATAATAATTGAGGGTTACCTAATTGACAAAATTTCCAAAAAAAATCTAAGTGTTTTAAGATTGGGATCGAGCTTATCTCGGAAACGGTGGCACTTACGAAAAAGTTTGTAATAGTCACTTTTGCTCCTATTCGTATGCCCCACCCGATCCGCAATTAAAATTTAGGGGTTAATATAAGATTTTTTTTTTCGAAAAAATTACAAGTCCTGGCGCCCCTAAGTTTACATAGCAGGCTGAAGTACCATTATCTCGGAAACTAAGGACCGCATGAAAAAATGTCATATGACAAAAAGTAACCACCATAAGGGTGTCTATCGAAAGCGCGAATAATAATTGAGGGTTACCTAATTGACCAAATTTCCAAAAAAAAATCTAAGTGTTTTGAGATTGGGATCGAGCTTATCTCGGAAACGGTGGCACTTACGCAAAAGTTTATAATAGTCACTCTTGCTCCTAATCGTATGCCCGACCCGATCCGCAAATAAAATTGAGGGGTTAACTTAATTTTATTATACGTAAATTTTTTTCCGAAAAAATTACAAGTCCAGCGCCCTTAAGACTATACTAGCAGGCTGAAATACCATCATCTCGGAACCGGTGGCACTTACGAAAAAGTTTGTAATAGTTAAAATTGCTCCTTACAGTCGGCCCAATACGATGCGTAAATAAAAAATTGGGGTTAATATGAGAAAATTTTTTTTCGAAAAATTATTCTAAGTGTTTGGTAGTACGATTTTTAAAGTGTCACAACTTTTCAACGGTGCTTCAAAAATAAAAAAAATGTTAATATAAAATGTTCATTAGGACTAGCGCTACACAATACGATAAAAAATTAAATGGTTTATTGGAGCACAAAAAATTTCGAAAAATTTTCTAAGTCCTCGCTCCTCGCTAACCTAACCTAACCAAACATTCGCGTTTATAGTATTAGAATTCTTTACTTACTTTTTGCTGGTGGGCAGCCAAAAATGCATCTAGAGCCTTCCATTGTTTTTCGATTTCTTTCTTACACGTACATTTTCTAAACACTTTACGATGTTTACAATCGAGCAGCCATTTTCTACCAACTCCATCATGATTTTCTCCCCAAACTTTTGTTCATTTTATACATACATAATTGACTTTTCTATTATTTTGTCGTTTTATACAAGAAAATAAAACCCCGAATAATATTCCCAAACACTTTTTACCCCTAGAAAACCCTTAGAAGAGAGACATATTGCTATTATTGTAAGGAGCAAGCTTCCAAGTCGGCAACTGCTAGTACCGAATTGTTTCAGCCAATGGAAGCCCGAGTTTTTGGTGCGTAATTCCCCGAAATCTATGTGTGAGTGTGGAACCTTCGTTTACACGAAGTGGACCCCCCCTGGGTTAAGTTAACAATTTTGACAGCTAACCATACATTTGACAGTAGTTTTTTTTATTTATACAATGGCACGGAGGCACGCATGCCAGGGCAAAACTGCCGTTGCGACATTTTTCCAGTTCTTTTGATCGACTGTAACAAGTTTGTTTGTAAATTATAAGGTTATGGCGGAGTAAAGTAGCAATTTGTTAATCTGAAGCAGAAATGATATTCTGACATATCATTTCGGCCTTGATTCGTACATAATTTTGATATTACACATAAACTTATTAATACGAAATATTTTTTTATAATTTGTGATTGTATGTAAGTATTTATCTTATCTCTGTATGATCTCGCTGATAAATTCCGCTGCCAGTAATTGATGTATGGCTTTTATCCAATAAAAGATCAAATTCTAAAACTGAGAAATGAAGCTTATTACAACTTGCTAATTTTAAAGTTCAAAATACTTCTTAGTTTATTAGGCCAAACTGATCATATCAGTTCCATCTGTTACAATTTTTATGCGATCGGTCACTTTAAGACCTTCTCCAAGACGGGATACAAGATACGACCGTTAAACTTAAAATAATAGTATAAAAAAAGAATAACCACAAATTAAAGAACGCCGACCGAGCCACAGAGTACAGACAAAATATTAGACTTTATAATAATTAAATTTTGTACTAAACGATTTAAAGTAAATAACCTAGAAAACAAACAAATTCATCGTAAAAAATTTACGTTTCGCAAGATATCAGTGTATTTGATGTATAATTATTACAAAAACCATGATCGTGTATTTTTATTTTTTGTGAAACAACTTGAAACATTGACATATTAGTACTCGAAAATTCCGCTAGGGCTGTTTTGTCGCTTTTTCGAGCTAAATTGACGTCACGCAAGTTTTACCTACGCCATTTTGTAAGTGTCTCCTAAAGTCAGTATTTCTGGTGAAATAGTAAAATACAAATTTCGTATGGTTTTGTGTAAATCCAATAGATAAAATACATTAAAACAGCATTAACGTCTCGTACGTTAATACTAGACACAAAGCATGGAGGACAAAGCTTCACTAAAGGAACTGGATCAATGGATTGAACAACTAAACGAATGCAAGCAATTGACAGAAAATCAAGTTAAAACGTTATGCGATAAGGTAATTCATCATGTATTTGCTAATATTAACTAGTTTTAATTGGTACAAAAAGTATTACGTGTAAATCTTATTTAGCCGAAAATGTATACCTATGCTGAATGAATCATATAAATTTCGTAGACGAAGTTTTGGGTATGCGTAGTGTGTGGGTCTAGTTTTGACCGCTTACTTACAACTAGGTATGCATTTCTCCGTAATAACATTATCGATTAGAAGTCTCAAGCCGAAATAAACAATTTCTTGCTTATGTTGTGGATTTTACATTATGCCGCCGATCGCCTTTTATAAAACATCGTTAGTGCATAGGCAAATTAAATGATATTTTTAGAAAAGTTCGAAAACACGACAAGATACACAATTTCACCTATCATGTCTTGCGTATTTTTTTGTAAACTACCTTTTTCGCCTTTCTTATTTTGTTATTTTTATCTAATCAGTATTTAGTGATGCCTTTTGTTTATCTTGGTTTATTCATAACCTTATTTTTTCGTGTAACATTATAATTTGTAATCTACCTACTATATTTTTATTGATGTACCCAGCAAGTATTTATCAAAATTATGCATGACAAATTAATTTGTATTCTTACAATACATGTTAGGTCCTTCAGATTTTGATAGACTATATTAAATTTCTTAACAAAAAATTATCTGTAAAAATACATCTTAAATCTTTTTATTACTGAACATAATATTCAGTATCACATTCCTGTACTTTGTGTTGTTCTATAAAAGTTTGTAGGTATATATTTTGGCTCCTTAATTGGATTGAACATAAACTTTTCCGAATCATTTGATCATTGTTAACAACATGTAAGGAACTTTGCACTTAAAATCATGTATTTAAAAAAAAAATCCTCAAACAATGGTGTGGTTTATATGATTATTATTCTGTTATTTACATAGTCTTAATAAACACATTGGTGATATTAGATTAATTGTAAGAGAAGAAACAATTTTTACAAAAGTTCTCTGACCTGCAAAGTTAATTTCTACAGATTGTATTGTAAACAATAATGGTTGATTTGTTCATCAATGTGGAATCAAGTGTGGATTGTAAGTATAAACTTGGGATATCCATATATTTGAGATTTTTATAAATATTCTTTTAATATATTTGAGATTTCGATAAAAATTATGTAAGCCCTAGGGCCTTACTCTCCAAAATGGTTCAATTTTCATTCAGATTCAATCATGCTGTGTACCTCCGAATAAATTGACAATAATTGTTTATTTTGATTCTCAGTCAATTTATATGGTCCGGAGTACTAAAAAGTTACAATTGTCTGAAAAAATAATTTTTCTTTATCCTGGTTAGTTTCAAAGTAACCCACCAAATAAAATACCAAAAGCCCCTGAGATCAAACTGATTCGATTCTCGATTATGTCGGGAGTAAGCCTGCTGTTCAGTGTGATAATAATAACCTGTAAATCTACAAGTGAGTAGTATGACCACCATATAAATAGTTTCTTCAAGAGAATAGACATAATTTATTTATTATTTTATAGTTAATTGAAACGAGTGACCCCAATTACATCAATTAACTTATATCTAAGAACAATTTGTACATACTAACAAATTATAAACAAAGCAACAAGCAACGCACTATAAATTTAGATTACCATTAACTAACTGCAAAAAAAAACTCTTTTATGCTTTCCCTCACAAAATTTTAACAAACTTTCTTGCCATCCATCTACTTATCAGCAAAAACATCACACTCGGGTTTGGCAGACAGAAGGGCACAGACTCGGTACAGTGGAGACTCAGCTATATAAAGATGGATGTGAGAAATCTTGACAGACTATAGAAATCTTAAGATGTTTTTGTCTATAGAATTTGTTAGTATTTCTATTTTTTTTTGACACAAAATTCTTTTCTATGGTGGTTATTCTATATATATATATATATATTGACTATACTTGCCCATTTTTTTTCTTAAATAATAGGTATCATAATTAATTCCACATGCGCTATATAAATAGAATCTACATTCATGTATTATATTAATTTACCTATCAAGTAAATGGCAATGTAGGTATGCTAAGTTCTAGATAGACCTTGTATAGTTTAGATGTTCATTCAAATAGAATGAGTGACTTGTGTGTCCGCAACAACTTAACTCCACTTGAAGGTGGGTGTTGTCTTGTTGTTAAATATAAAAACAATTTGTTTACAAAGTTCCATTGCAATGGTTAGTGTGTTTTGACAGGTATGTTTTAGTGATAAACAAACAAACGAAACATTATACAACATGAATTGGTCTTGTTGGTAAGATAATAATGTTTGCATATTTTATGAAATGTTGTGTGGTTAAGAAGTTAATAAGAAACATATAAAAATACAAATCTAAACTCCTTATAACATTGGCATATAAGGAGGGAATCTATATCTATAATCTAAATAAATAAATATGTTAACAATAGACCCTTGCTAATAAAAATATTTCATTTACCATCTGCCACCCGCAATTGCCTGTCTTAGAGTATTGCAATTTTTATGCACAAAAGCTTGGCTGATTAAAATTCATGGTCTTGATACACTGTGTGTCTTTACATAAGCTGCAAATCATATACCTAAATTGTCTGCAATTGATTTTGAAAAATGTATTAATATTATTTGTTTTGGCACCTCATATAAATAAATTACTTACCATGATGCGACAAATCGCGATTAAAGATCTCTATTTTTTTTTGTGACAAAAAAAAAATACAAAAATATACTTATTATGCTCTACGCTTACTTCTCTTCTAACCACATTTATCTTACTACTTATATATCCAAAGGATCACCCTGTATAGATAGAAGTGTTGATTAGGTACTATGTTTAAACATTTGTGTGGACTAGCTAGTGACCAGTATGCTGAATCACAAGATCATTATTAATCTATTGATTCAGCATATTTTCCTTATGGGAAAATATACTTTATTACTGATAGGTAAAATAAATGACCTTTGACTCTATAACATGTCAAGCTGATCAACATCCACAAATACATGGTATGGTTACGAGTATAATACTTGTGAATGTATATTAAGCTTGACGTTAGTTTAGGACTATGTTTGTGCCATATTAATTAGCAGCAACTAGCACTAATTGGGTCTTAGACAACATATAAAAATATGGTTTTTAAAATACTTTCAGAAATATAACTTGATTTGGATAAAAAAAGATTGTGTAGTTTGGAAATTATAAAATTCAAAGTTGGTCATTTTGTGCACTTTTTTGCACATTACATAGCTACTTTAATAAACAAAAATGTACAAAAATTAAAACAATGTACAGTTTTTTTTTTAATTATTGATTTATAGGGTTTCATACCCAACCAATACACCAGGATGTATCTCAAAAACCGCAATATACAGTTGCAATTAAAAAAAATCACAAATGCATAATTTCTGTTTCTACTATAACCACAAATACAAAACTCAAAATAAAATAAATATTTATTATTATTAATTTTACACATACAACAAAACATAATTTTTTTGCTCGTTTTTGCTCCAGATATCATGGAAGGGCAACATGTGTAGGCCCTTGAAATATACACAAAATAATTAGTTGTACATATTTACTTTTATAATAATATAAACAAAATAAATATTTAGGTTGGGGTACTCAAACAACAAACGTGATTTTTTGTAGATTTGGTACATTCAATGGTTCGAAACCTTTCATCCGACTCGCACTTGGCCGGTTTTTATATGCATTTAGCACTAATAAATTTATATTTGACGACCTCCGTAACGCAGTGGTTGAGCGCCTTGGTGTTCGAGCGAGAGGTCACGGGTTCGAATTCCGCCGAAGGAACAAAAAGTTTTCAATGTTCCTGGGTCAGGGATGTGTATTAAATTTGTGTATAATATAATAAAAATCTTAAATATGTGTATAGTATTAAAGTATTAAATATATTTCCGTTGCCTGGTTGGTACTTGTAACACAAGTTCTTCGGATACTTAGCACAGGGCCAGATTGACGTGGTGTGGAGCGTCCATAGATATTATTATTATTATTATTATTATATAATAAAAAAATCCAGTCAAGTACCCAACTACAAGAAATTGTAGAAACAAATATACAACCAATATGTCTTCATAATTATAGTAACTTTTGGATAGTTGCACAACTTATTATTTATTTATGTACATGGCTCAACATGCTATAGAGAAATTATTACATCATGGCATCGACAATAGGTGTCTCAAGCACGTAGCTTAAATGAGTATAAACAATTAATCATTTTTATATTGAAAAATTGTACTTACACTACTTAAAACCAACTAACTTAATGGTTTTAACATAAAAAACAAATATAGGTATAATTAAAATTGTAGTGTTTCAACTTTCAAGTATTCTTAATTCAACAATGCTTCTAAATTTAAACTTTTCGCGCCGAGATGTTTTTTTTTCCAATATAAATATATCGCACATAGAACTGCCTGTTGTCAACTTTTTTTGTAGTCGTCACATCGATAGTTGGAGGAAACTAGTTGAACAGGTCGTCAAGCTGCACTTTTTATTCCAGGAACAATATGGAATGTTTCTCAAGTCCCCTTAAACATGAGTCTTTCATTGGTCTATGGCAGATATTTTAAACTATTAATTTAACCCTAGATAACTAATCATTCGTCTACACGACTACGCTACTACCCACGATAGTCGAGTACACCTAGTTCCTCGTACCCCCCGCTCAAGAATCTTTTTCTACCTTCCTAAATAGTCAATTTAGTACATCCTGTGAGGAAATTTCAATCATACGATAATTAGAAATTGAATTACGGTCATATCGTCGTCCGGTCGACGAAAGTTTAGTAATTACGTGGTATGTTTTGCAAAGGTATATACATTACTTTTTTATTATTTTTTTCTATTTAACATAAGAAACACACAATATTTTTATAATAAATATAGTTTATCTATATTTTACCAATAACTTATATAAAAGAACTATATAAAGATCATACTTTGTGTACTTCAATTAGAAAACCTATGTAGTTTTCTTAGTTTTTTCATAGGAAACTAAGTTATTAGCCATTTTTTAATACATTTTTATAATTTTTATAAACGGATATGAGGAACTGAGCATCAGAGAGAAAAACCGCAGAAACAGAAGATGTGGTCGACAAGCGGTCTGACAATTCGGGAGACTGAGGAAATTTTGAGGGTTAAAGTTCATCACGACACTAACAGAGCTTTAGATTACCCTAGTGAATTTTCAGAGTCGGAAAACGTTATTATACAACCAAGCGAGAGTCAATAACATCAAATTATAGATTCTGAATCAGAAATAATCTAGTTTTATCATTATAACAATGGTGCATTAGTTTATCTCAGTCTCAGTTTATCAGATGTGCCCGAATACATGTACTAACAGACAAACTTAAAGATGGTCTCTATACATTTTTATAATATAATAATATGCTAAATCTGTTTATTATTAATTATAATATTCACAAATAACACAATAAACATGAAAAAAACCAATGTCAGGGCGCGATTTTTTAATGAATGTGGGAGATCAACTGATGGAGCACTGGCTGCGGCAACGCATTCAGACGGTGACTTTGTGGAGTGATATTAAAGTCATAATACAAGAAATTTTTTGGCGATTGTTTCAACATAGAAGTTCCTTTTCCTACTGTTTCAATCGTGGGCAAAATCTGAATGTCATGTCCATCGAAAGCTCGTAGAGTGACAAAACATCGCTGCATAAAATCCAAAATAGTTATTCGAGGTTCCCACAATATTATCATATGTAATAGCTGTGTGATGAATTAAATAATTATTATCACTCTTATTTTTAGTTCATATTAAACCAAACTTAAGTGACATGTAACAATTTCCTGGTTTTATTAAACATTTTTGATAATATTCACGTTTTTTACCGCGTAGTCCGCTCGACGAATGTTTAGTTACTATGTAACTGTAAATATAGTTTAGTTATCTAGGGTTAAAGAAAGGGGCGGATGATGGTGACATGTTGCAAAAAAAAAAATACCTAGAAAATTGAGTTTAAACAATCGCTTAAACATTTTAGGATTACATATCCTAAAATGTTTAAGAAGGTACATTGATTCTGGAGACGGATTTGTAGATTAAAACATATTCGTAGGCAGAAAAACATACCAAATATGAGCAAAGGATAATTTGGAATCTTGTGTCTTTTGTGTTTCTGAAAAGTCAGTAATTGGATCTAGATTCGATTTCTAACATTTTCTTCTGGGGTTTAATTAATAATTTAGGTAGGGCCGCAGATAATTTTTATTTTCTAACGTTTCGGCTACTTTTCGCCAGCTGTGAATATGGGGAGTAACGTTGAGACAAGGAAATGTATAGCGATACTGGTGTTTAAATGTTTAAAACAATAAATAATTTTTGCGTAAACAAAACAATATATTATGTTTAGTTAAATATATTACCGTGATCCTCTGCAAGAGTCTCATCACTTTATGTTCAATTGATAAACCAATAATCGCATTATAACCCTTCGGATTGCTTATTAATTGTATGGAACAAGTTTTGATGTCAGTGAGGGTATTTCTGAATAACTAGCCGGATGTGAATGGACGTGTAGATCTTTAATCATGAAGTACGCCGCTCTTTCATGTTTTGTTAGTTGTTTGTCGTGTCCCGTACGAGGTTGTTTAGGACAAAGATTTTTGATGATGTCTGCATCGAGTTTTCCAATTGATAAAAAACATACAAAAATTTCGAACTAATATCACAGAATAAATAACAGTTGTTACTCATGTTTTTAATCTATATATATAAAAGAAAGTCGTGTTTGTTACAACACTTATAACTCGAGAACGGCTGAACCAATTTTCATGGTTTTTGATTCGTTGGATTTGTCTCCTCCCCGAATAGCAGAATACATATTAAAAATAGTGAAAACTTGATGTGTAATGAATAATTAATCATATAAATAAATGCTCATATTTTGTTCATCAAATGTCAAACATTTGTTGTCAAATGATGTAACAACTATGCGTTCAGAAATCTATTAATGTATGCGTATTGAAGTGTCAGTTTGTAACTTTCAATTAGCAACGTTTTTCTAAATGCATATGACATTTTAAACGATATTTTCTTCTTTTTTTTGGCATTGGCAACGATATCTAGGTACTGAAAACGAAAATGCAATTTTAAAAAATGTCTGTCTGTCAGCGTGTCTCTTTGCTCCGGCTAATCTCTGGAACGGCTTGACCGATTTTAACGAGACTTTCACTGGTAGATAGCTAAAGTTACAAGGATTAATAATTTAGGCTACTTTTCATCATCATCATCATCATCGTCATCTAACTAATGATCACCGAATCGGCTGGACCGACTGTGACGGGAGCATTCACCGGGCGTTAGCTTATGTTAGTAGGAGTAATCTATAAATCTATATGTATAAAAGTAAGTCGTGTTAGTTAAATTATTGATAACTCAAGAACGGCTTTATCGATATGGCTGAAAATTGGTGAGGAAGTAGCTTAGAGCAAGTAGACGGACATAGGATACTATTTATTCCATTTGACAGCGTTTCCGTGAACGTTGCGGGTTCTGCGTTAGGGTTTCGCGTTGTGGGTTCCGGATTCCGCGTTGCGGGTTCCGCGTTGCGGGTTTCCGGTTCCCATGCTGCTGGTTCCGCGTTGCGGGTTCCGGGTTCCCGCGTTGCGGGTTCCGGGTTTCCGCGTTGCGGGTTCCGCGTTGCAGATTCCGCGTTGCGGGTTCCGCGTTGCGGGTTCCGCGTTGCGGGTTCCGATTTCCCGCGTTGCGGGTTCCGGGTTCCCGCGTTACTGGTTCCGGGTTCCCGCGTTGCGGGTTCCGGGTTCCCGCGTTGCGGGTTTCGGGTTCCCATGCTGCGGGTTCCCGCGTTGCGGGTTCCGGGTTTCCGCGTTGCGGGTTTCGCGTTGCGGGTTCCGGGTTCCCGCGTTGCGGGTTCCGGGTTCCCGCGTTGCGGGTTCGGCGTTCCCGGTTCCGCGTTCTGGGTTCCGCGTTGCGGGTTCCGGGTTCCCGCGTTGCGGGTTCCGGGTTCCCGCGTTGCGGCTTCCGGGTTTCCGCGTTGCGGGTTCCGGGTTCCCGCGTTGCGGGTTCCGGGTTCCCGCGTTGCGGGTTCCGGGTACCCGCGTTGCGGGTTCCGGGTTCCCGCGTTGCGGGTTCCGGGTTCCCGCGTTGCGGGTTCCGGGATCCCGCGTTGCGGGTTCCGGGTTTCCGCGTTGCGGGTTCCGGGTTTCCGCGTTGCGGGTTCCGGGTTCCCGCGTTGCGGGTTCCCGGTTCCCGCGTTGCGGGTTCCCGGTTCCCGCGTTGCGGGTTCCGGGTTCCCGCGTTGCGGGTTCCGGGTTCCCGCGTTGCGGGTTCCGGGTTCCCGCGTTGCGGGTTCCGGGTTCCCGCGTTGCGGGTTCCGGGTTCCCATGCTGCGGGTTCCCGCGTTGCGGGTTCCGGGTTCCCGCGTTGTTTTTTTTTAGTTGAATTTTATCATAAACTCTTTTTATGCTCAACGAAGTGGGCAAGGGTCAGCTAGTAGTTTATAAAATGCGACACTAAAATTTTACTATATTCTTATTAAATCTATCAAGTATCAATTATTGTTATTGCATTCTCATCAGCTGTCAACCTATACGCAATTCAGTGAATCAATTAAAGCATAAGTTTTGACATAGAAATTATTATGAAGTACGTTTGTATCATGTATATATGTAATATATTATTTCAATATAATTGTCCCCACACCGATTTCGGAGATGGTGGTTGGATTCATTCAAATAATACTACTAGGTACCGTTTTGTCTGAGTGTGCGCGCAATACAAGAGTGTTCTCTACCTTAACCTACTCTCGTAATCCAGTGTGGCGGGGACAGGAGTAGGAGGTTCAACTTTACATATCCATCCGATTCATGGATCATACAATCGGACATTGTAAATCGGGTGGATCAGTCTGGCATGGTCCTTACCAGATGAGAACAATATTTACTTCGGACATCGAACCCATGACCTCCGAAGTCTAAAGCCACTCTATAGTTTGGCTTTCGACTTCGGAGAATACGTAATATGTTTAAACATCAAATGAAAATCTTTCACAGAAAAAATACACCATTTTGACACTGCCGATTGTAGAATATAAGCCTATGGATCCATAGCAAACAAAAATCATTGTATTGATATTGGCCAATTGGCATCACAGACTAGTCTTTGGTTGTGGTCATAGACGAGATACATTTAACCTAAACGTAAACAAACCCGTCTATGACCACAACCAAAGACTAGTCTGTGATGCCAATTGGCCAATATCAATACAATGATTTTTATTTGCTATGGATCCATAGGCTTATATTCTACAATCGGCAGTGTCAAAATGGTGTATTTTTTCTGTGAAAGATTTTCATTTGATGTTTAAACATATTATTAATTATTGTATAATTGTTATAAAATGTATTGGATAATGAAGTGTAATCCTTTAATATACCTGTGAAAGTGTTGATAAGTGTGCACAATAAGTGAATAAGGGAAAATTTCGATGTTTTCGGTTTGTTTACCTTCAGGTTAAATTTATCAGGGACGAACTATAGTATTATTATTTTACTAGAATATCACCTGTCTTTTTAATTTCTTTACGAATTACTAGAATATCACCTGTCCGAGATAGGATGCACTTTCTCGGTAATCACGACGCGTGACTGAGATTAGAAGAAATTAAACTAGTAATTCTAGTTGGTTATTTAACAGTACTACCGTAAAGTATAAAACTGACTTAGCCTTTATGGGACCTTGTCTTCCTAAAGTTTCGCAACCATTAGTTCGGATGTTACTAGTATACTGCTAACAGACGTTCGGATTTGATTTTTCAGCTCTATTGCTTTTTACAGTGTTGTCTTTCTGAATTCCAAATGCTTTTATATTTTTTTTTGTTAGAAGCTGGATGCTAAGTAAAATATCACCATTTTGTGTTACCAACTATTAAAATATAACAAAAACCTCTGCTATTTGAAAGTTTAAATTTGTATCTCTAGTCTCTACTATCTAGGTGTAAAATATGTTGACTTTGCGATATTTGAATTTAATTAAAAAGTAAAGAGCAAAAATCACATTATTTTTTTGCCTAATTTTATTTTAAGTTCATCCGATCCGATAGTCTGTTAGCACTATAACTCACGCCGCGCGCGTAAAGACAAGGTTACACTCAGGTTTTACCTCGACGATTTTGTACAACTATCTTTTTTTCGCCGTATTTATTGCCAGTAACATAGGCAAACATAATAAGGGTGCTCACTGCTCACCCACGAGCTCTGTGAACTATTTTTTGTAGGTTTTTTAAACACAATAGTGCAAGTTGCAAACACGTTATACGAAAAGTCGGTTAGTAGGAAAAATCGGTCCGATTATCGGGACTTTTCGATCCAGTCCGGATAACCCCTATAGTTTATTTCCACCATCAACATTTTACTTTTTAAAAATGGCTCCTTGGTGATTTGCTATTTAGTGATCTATCAAAATCTAGCCATATGTAATAAAGTTGACACCTTAAACTAAAGCAGACTATTTTTATTCCCGAAAAAGTTGTGTTCCCGTGGGATAGTGTTGTTACGCGGGTTTTTGTTGTACAAAAGCGTACGGTCGCCGACAGATATGGTTTACCACTTTTTGACATTATCATATAACAAAAAGGCTCAAAAGTAGTAAACTGGGCCTGACGGCGACTGTACGATTCGTACCTTTCAAAATAAAAGGGCATAATTCGAAAAACATGATTGTTGGGAAAACGCGTTTAGAGACTTGAGCTCCTGTATTTTCACAAATAAATTAAAGTACTAATAGGCACAGTAGGCTATCACTCTTTCTGTCAAAAGCATTAGGTAGACCCGTGGTATTTATTCCCATATATTATAAAAACTCGAAATCACTAAATTTTGAATCATATAGTAGGAATACACGAGAAAGCTGCTTAGGTAAAGAAGACCTAATGTGGGAGTAGACCATGTATGCTAGGCCTACGTAAATCAAGCGTTAGTGTCCATATTATGTAAGTTATAATGGTATAAGTTCCATAAGATAGGTACACCATGATTCCGGATACATAGTTGAACGTGTCCAGTTTCCTATTAAAAGCAAGAAAGTTATATAAATATATACAACCGTTATTTCATAGCGAGACTTTGTTTTTTGCAATTTTTAGAGTTACCCAGTTCATGCCTTAGTCTTAGCCTTAGTCTCTAACTCGGTCTCAAGAATGACGATCGATATCTCTACTTGAGAACCTGTTTGACAGATAAAACAATGTTTCGTTTCGCTTATAAAATGATCAAAGTTACTTATGTTACATACTTTCTTTTTTTTAAACGTAAAAATATACATTATACTTATTTTAATATTTTCCTATAATCTAAATTATAATTATTACGTTTCAAAAGGAAAATAACACATAATATTTTTTTTCCATAACTAAAGTTGATCATTTAGACAATGACAAGCGAATTCGTATGTCACTTATGTCAATTGAGTCAATTCGCATACATTTTGTTTTCGAACTTTGTGATAATAGCGATGGCGACCTCCGTTTTGTATGAAACCCCTGAGTGTGGTTTTTTACGGCGTTTTTCTTCAATAAATAGATTAATATAGTTCTAAATATTAAAAACACCTATGTAGAACTCTAAAATAGTAACATGTAGATTCTTAAAGGACACTTACCTAACTGAAGTAGTTGAGCAGAACTAAAACAATGAGCTTAAACAATAGACAGCTAACTGCTTAGTAAAACACAAAAGGATTTTTCATTGTCACTTAACACTTGTTAAGCTTTAAATGTACATATTATTTAGTTTTGCTAGCAACTTGGCATAGATCGGGGTTTCGTACCATTGAATTTAAGTAAATAGAACTAACAAATTTGTGGATATTTCAAGCGTCTTTAATATCGGTCAAAAGCCGGCGAAAAACTAAATTTTGTCGTTCATACTTCATGCAATAAGGGTGGTTTTTTTGGCGAGCCCACCTAAATATTCCTATATATAAAAATGTATTGCTGTTCATTAGTCTCGCTAAAACTCGAGAACGGCTGAACCGATTCGGCTATTTTTAGGCTTGAAATATTCGTGGAAGTCCAGGGAAGGTTTTATTATATTTTTTAGCTTCCTGCATACCTACTAATTTGCGCGTGAAGACGACAACAAAAGAAAACGAACATTAGTGTGTCTATTTAACCCAGCCTGGTGCAATTGGGCCCAAAACAATTAACTTATATCTTCCTCTATAACGGGGCTTGACGTGCCAATCGACCAGGGCTTAAATGCAGCAGGCTTACTCCCGACACAACCGAGAATCGAATCAGTTCGATATCAACGGCTTTTGGTATTTTATTTGGTGGATTACTTTGAAACTAACCCGACCATATCAATCGACTGTGAATCAAAATTAACGAACGCCAATTTATTCGGGAGTAATGCGGGACGATCGAATCTGAATCAAAATCGAATCTGTTTGGAGAGTAAGGCTCCAGGTCTTAAATGCAGTCTAGAATTTTCAATAATCACTCGACCCAGGAAGAGGGTCACCAACTCACTAGGCGTAGGCGGTTTGATAGAGTACCCTTATGCGGTTAAAATTTTCTTTTGTGGAAAACAAAATATTTTGCAGAGCTATGTTTCGTTGGGGAAAATGTTTTATGGTCTCAATTCTAGTGTTGATTGTACAAGTTTGAGATAAAAATTTAAATTAATAAGTTAGGTTAGGTCCATCTATCCAAAATTACTCGAAATTCACCGCTTGGAATTTATAATAAGAAAGTTTGAACTTAACTATATTATATTTAGTTAAGTTCAAACTTTCTTTGTTGATATAAATTGTGACTGATTGCAAAACCTCAACGCGTAGTGTAGGTAAGTAATAAAATGTGTTTTTCTAAAAACGTGCTTTCCCCCACGTTATAAACTTTAACCGAGTAACATATCATAGGTACTCCTTCTTTAGCACAATTCTTGTGAAACTGTTCTAAAATGTTTGCTTCACAATGTCCTTAATCCAAGGTATGTCCGTTACAATTTGTGTAAAATCTTTGAATATCTTGTCTGTGTCCAATATTTATATCGTCCAAATTTCATACTCCTCCGTTCAACAATTCTCGCTAAACTATAGATACTCGATTTTGTTTCACGTAATAATGTTGTACCTAATTCTTATCAAAGGTATCATTGGAAATGTCACTGTCTAATATCTTCATCACGCCTCGTCTGTGTCAAATTTCCTATTTCTCCGTTTGCAAAATTCTCGTGAAAATTTACTGGATTTTTTTTGTTTCACGTAATAATTACAATGTCCTTAATCTTTATCAAAGTTATGTTTGTTTAATAATATCTTTGCACATTTTTCCTGTGTCCTTACTCTATAATAATAATAATTTTACTGTCGACTAGCTGTGCCCGCGACTTCGTTCGTGTGTTCAGTGACATAAATCGTTTATGCGCACGCAACGAAAGTCCCCAAATGTGAATAATTTTCCCCGTTTTTGCAACATTTCTCACTGACGCTTCGCTCCTATTGGTCGCAGCGTAATGTTATATAGCCTAAATCCTTCCTCTATAAATGGACTATCCAACAAAATAAGTTTTTTTCAAATTGGACCAGTAGTTGCTGAGATTAGCGCGTTTAAACAAACAAACCGCTTTATATTGCCGATTTCGGTTTCGTTGAAACCAGGTCATCTACGCAGGAGTCACTTTTACTAAGTGTTGTGCATCATAAAAATGTGCAATATACAATGTTTTCTTTCTCCTTTTACTCTCGTTCTCTTTCTCTCCTGCACTCTCTCTATCGCATGTGGCTAATATCTTTATTACGTCTCGTCTCCCGCAGCACAGCGAATGTAATTGTTACGGGAATGTTTATACAAATGTGTATCCGTTTTTGTGTGAAATAAAACGGCGCTTCCTACTCATCTGGTAGCCCGCCGCTCGCGAGCCGGGGAAATGGGCCAGCACGTTATCAACACGTGATTGCTACCGTTGTTGTATTATGCAGTAGTAATAATAATATATTTATTTATTTTCTTATCACGTTTCTATGACAGTCGTACAGGTATGACTTACTGAATTACAATTTGGTAGGGGAGACTGTGCTTAAGCAAGGCGTTGGCCTGTATTTCAGGTCACCAGGCCTCTATCCCAGATTTAAAGATTTTACAATTTGTTCAGTTTCTTATTGTTATATCTATGATGTACAGGGTGATTGTCATGGTTAGTAGTAATAATATTGAGTTAAAAAAAACTAACTCTTTCAGCGCTGGTACTTTCACAGTAAACTCAACATACGGGACCCATACACACCGTAAAGTATTTTCACTCATTAATATTATAGCCTGTATATAATCTAATTTATTAAATTTACACCATGTGTAATTTACGTACGACATGTTGTCTTTGTTTGGATGTCTGGTGGAGGGCCACTTGAGAGACAAGGGGAGGGGGTACAAGAATTTAAATCATAAAAAAACATGAATATATTATGCATTTCAAATCACGTAAACTGCAATCAATCAAACGAAGCCGTATGTATGTTTATGTAAAAGCGTATGCAAATAAATGATATAATTTGTTACCTAAGACTGCAAAGTAATGCTAATTGAACAATAACGTTTGTCTTGCTCTTCCAAGGCCGAGGATAAACTTCCATACCCAAATCCCTCCACCTATAAATATTAAATACTGATCTCAAATATCTAGACAAGATTTAGATCCACTAATTACCTCAGGACTCACGGAATGAGAGCTCATAGACGTGAATCACATATTTTGGCGCGAAAAACTAGCCAATTCTGACATTTGACGTTTACACTTTTTTCGCCAGGCAGAGCAGAATAATAGATACTGATCACAGTTCAAGGTCGAGGATAAAGTTACATAATATGTACCTAAATCTTTGTTCACTACAGCTAAGGCTAATACAGATCATTTTACAATTTCATTGTTTACATTTTAGGAATGGTCAGGTTTGAAAGCAATCCCAAAGTCCATTTTCAATTCTCGTCGTCATCGCGTCGATTCCATTTTCAATTCTATATTTCAACAAATTCGTAAAACATGTTTGTTTTGGCGCGAAAACTCACCAATCTGACATTTGACTTTTTTTTTCGCCAGGCAAAGGAGATACTGACCACAGAGTCGAACGTGCAAGAGGTGAAATGCCCCGTCACGGTGTGCGGCGACGTGCACGGCCAGTTCCACGACCTGATGGAGCTGTTCCGCATCGGGGGCCGGTCCCCGGACACCAACTACCTGTTCATGGGGGACTACGTGGACCGCGGGTACTACAGCGTGGAGACGGTCACACTACTCGTCGCTTTAAAGGTGGGTGTTGCCAGCTTGGTTTTCCCCGTTTGTGTGCAGTTTAATAAACATTCTACGTGACCCTCTGATTGTCAAGCAGTGAGCAATCAATAAAAAACAAATAGTTACTATTGTTTGCCTCTAGGGGCGTTGTTTCGATGCCATACAAATAGTAGTCCACTTCTTCACGGCGAGCAGTGACAAAATCTCGTACTCAGCCTCCAGATGAATATTCTTTGAGTGCCTTCTGAATCCCAAAGCTATAATAGCGATACGTTGCCAAGTTGCTCAGCAGTTTTAAGTATTGATTTTTACTCGTTTAATGTATAAATATGCGTGTATCGGTAGCCCTAGGAGTTCTATAATTTTACTGGTCTATGAATTCATAACACTAGCAAATAGTTGATCTCTTATCGTTATCAGTCGGTATCAGTGATAAGGTGAGGTCACTGTGTGTCCTCTTATCTACTACACAAGCTCCGGCTAGAATAATTGAATTTTTTATCACTAGACTGACTAATTATGCTCTATCCGTAGTAATGTTCAACTTGAAACCACTGATCAGGGGCTGACATTCAACCCACAGTTATAAAGTAGTATTCTTCCTTAGGATATGTATTTTTTTGTCTTTTCTGACGATTGATATGATCGGGATTCGGTAGTACATACTGCATCTTCTTCTAACTTAAGAGCTTCGTTCAAACACAAAAAAAAAAACGGGACGCTTCGACTCTCAATCAATGAATGAGAAGGCATGTTATTCAAATGCCTTCTCATTCATTGACAGGAAATACGAAAGAGATAACATGCTATTTAATAAAGGATCAATTTTAAACATTCGTTGGTGTTTACTTCTCCACTGAAACCCACTAGTGAAACGTGGAATTTTCTCATGAATTCGGTCTGATCCAGTATTAGCTTATGTTTATTTGCCCGCGACGGCTACATCCAGTATTTAGCAGCTTGTTTATATCGGCTGCGATGATTTGCTACGTCAGATTCGATGACCTTCAGCGGCTCATTTTCGCTAGAACTATGTACATGACTCATGTGTCATATCGGTAGATTTTGCTGCTTAGGGAACTCCTTCGTGGTGATGGTCAAGAATTTTAGAAAACGCCGGGTTTTAAATTTGGAGATAAAGGTAATACCTATCTTTCGAGATATTATGAGAGTAATATCACGTTTTAATTAAATGTATTAAATATAAGTGTTAAAAAAAGTTATATTTATTTATTAATACTTTAATCGCGGTGTCATCGTAAATAGTGTAATGAATTCAAAATAATATTTATTGAAATTTAATTAATATGGGCAAAAAATCCGGTTTTCGCGATTTTGCTTTTTTAACGTTCCGTATCCAAAAGGAAAAAAATGGGATCCTATTACGAAGACTCCTCTGTCCCTCCGTGGGTCTGGGGTCTGCCACCAGGCTGTATCTCATGAACTGTGATGTCAAATTTTCGAGAGAAAGAAAGATTCCGTTGCCGCTATAACAAGAAATACTATAAACAAAAAAAAATATGTTCCCATATACAACAAACGTAATATTTTTTTTCGTTTTACACGGAACCCTTAGAGCGCGAGTCCTGCTCGCACTTGGCCAGTTTTCTAAATATTGTCTATCATAAATTGAAATGTGCAATGCACGTGGCCGGCGCGTGCTCCGATCAGCCGGCGAAGGTGTGTAAGTTTCGCTTTTTAATTAACATAAATTCGGCGTTCGTCCAACAGTAATCCGTCTGTGTATACCTCGTTTACAGAGATACACTGAAACCCCCCGTGAACCTTATCGTTATAGTAATAAGGTCGCTCGGGTACCTCGACAGTACCTATGCAGTACACGTATAGTAAAGGTATTTTTAGATGGATTTATTTATACACACGATCAATGGCTTCACGATCACGTTGTTATGTCATGATCTCAATGGATCTGAGATAGTGATAAGACTGGCCTAATTAGTAAATAATATCGACTAACGTAAAACGAGGATTTTTAAAATCGCAATAAACCTTTTATGCGCATATTTTTCTTTGTAAAGGTTTTTTTTGCTTTCAATGTTGTTAACAGGTACATTATGTATGAATAATAAACATAGTCTGTAAAAAAAATGTTTTTACATTTGAATAGCAGCTGTTGCTTAAAATTTTCGATGTTCTTCATTGGTGTCATGCTCCTACTGGTGTTAATAATAAAGCCTTCCACGATAAAATGGGCTACCCTCAACTGAAAGAATTTTTCATATCGGACCATAAGTTCCTGAGATTAGTGAGTTCAAACAAACTCTTATAATATTAGTATAGACTATAGATAATAATAATAATGCCTCCTACACCAATTTCCGTGACGGTGGGCGGTTTCATTGAAACCAGACCAGCTACGCCGGCTTTACCCATTGTCAGTCTCCGGGTGGCAGTTCTTTGCGAGGCCCTTTGATCTATGGAAATGTTGGACCTTTGTCCTTTGCCGAGGCCCCGGTCGTAGGCCCTGTTCGCCACCCCCTAAGGCCGCCGCTGTGTGTGCGCACACACTGAAGCTTTTTACATGCCCATCCGACGCATGGATCATCTTTCTTATCAGATAACCGGGTGATCAGCCTGCATAGTCCTAAGCAAACTTGGAAAAAACATTTTCGTTATTTCAACGCGGGGATTGAACCCGTGACCTCCGGTCGAGAGCTAGGCTCTGATCCCGTAGACCACGGAGGCGTAATATAGATACGAAACTATTGTATGGTAGTTTTTTTGGAACAGACAACAAGTTGGAGAGGAAAGTGGGCGTGGAGTGCTTGCTACGAGTAAGCGTTCTTACGCCTACTTATTTTCATTCAGGATTCGTCAAATTTCATTTCACTAAATAAAAGCGTCCCAAGTACTTTTCGCAGTATTACAAAGTAAATCTTATCCATTGGTTCGAAGGCCTAATTTGTATATATTTTTATTTTAGATTTTACTGAAATATAAACGACCAATCAGGCCAATTATTCTTTGTGTGTTCAATGTAAAATAATGAATATCGTTGTTTTTGTGAGTTTGGCCAAACCCTTGACAGCAATACGTTCTGTGATTTTTTTTCCATTAGCCCTTATTTTCTTGTTCCTTTCTGTTTCATTTACTATTTAAGTGTGTAATAATGTGCATATCATATGCGCTATGGCGGGTGGTCGCGGGTTCAAAATCCGCCAAAATAACGAAAAGTCCTTGTTCCTGGGTCATGGATGTGTATTAATATAATAAAAATGTTAAATATTGCATAAAATATTAAATATATTTCCGTTGTCTACCTGTAATACAAGTTCTTCGGATACTTAGAACGGGGCTAGATTGACGTTGTGTGAAGCATCCATAGATATTATTATTTCAATAACCGTTATCCATATTTCTTCTGAATTCCGATAGTCTGGAATTGCGGTCAAAGCCAAGCAGTATTTAAGATATAGTTTTTCAAGAACGCTCAGTAAACTAATTTTTAGTTCGATTGGGCAGAACGAGCGAAGGTCGCACGTTCATTGTATATTGCAACAGCAATTACTGAATTTCGCTACGCTATTTAGTATTCATATGTAAATACTTATCTAGAATTTGTGCAGCTAATTTTATATTATAAACAGTGGGGTCCGTTAGATCAGTATACAGGGTGACCTGAAATTCGATACATTCCTTTGAAAGACAGAAAGTAGACCTCATGTACAGTAATATTTTTCATGACATCCCCTATCCGAAAGTTGATATTTACAAAGTTATTGAAATTTCAATTTTTTTTTCTTTTTTTTCGACTTTTTGACTTTGACATGACATATTTTTAAAAATGTTTGTCTTTTTAGTGATTTTTTTATGTATTTTAACCGTCAATGAGTCAAATAATATTTTTAAGGAATAAATATGGACAAACTAAGCGAGAATTTTTCAATATGAGACATGAAACTGAATTTTCTCTTAAGAAAAATGCACATATTTCTTAAAAACAGGTAATTTTCTTAAAAAAAATGTATGATACAATGCGTACAAATATTCTAAATAACTTCCTTATCTCATTAGCTTTCCAAAAAGGTGCAAATGTCTACATAAAAATATGACGTTGTAGTAAACATAGAAGTAAAATGAAATAATGTCTAAATCTATTTATTTGCGATAAGGTTAAAATAAAAGGAAAAACTTGAATTTAATTACGTTTATTGTGTTTAAAAAACATCAATGGTTAATTAAATTTAATAATAAATATTTTACTTTAGGTCTTGTTCAAAATGTGAGCCTCTGTTTCTGATACAGGCTCGTAGTCTTCTCCGTACCTCTGTTTTGATTATTCTGGTAGTAAGACTAGTTTTGATTTCTTCTGCTGCATTTCTTATGCGGCTTCTGAGCTCCTCTACATTAGTTATGGGTGAAGTATACACCAATGCCTTCATATGACCCCAAAGATAAAAATCACACGGGGTCAAATCGGGACACCGTGCTGGCCAAGGAATTGGCCCGCCTCGACCTATCCAGCGATGTGGGTAAGTTTGGTCCAGCCACTGGCGTACGCCGAGGCGGAAGTGGGCCGGGCAACCATCATGCTGGAAAATCATATTACGACGAGTTTCTATTGGCACATCTTCCATTAAACCAGTAATCTCCTCTCTTAGGAAATGTTCATACATTTCACCATTTAAATTTTGAGGCAAAAAATGAGGTCCAACTAATATAAGCTATTTAATTTGCTCTCTAAGCCAGTCGGTAACTCATTGACAAAGGGCCGCGACGTAAGTACCTGAAACATTCCAAAGTTTGAACAAAGGAAACAATTGAAAAAAAAGGTCGCCTCAGGTAGAGTAATTCTTGAGATAACGTTACCCGATGATTGTTTTGTCTTTGTTTATTACATGTTCATATTTTTATCTAGACATTTGCACCTTTTTGGAAAGCTAATGAGATAAGGAAGTTATTTAGAATATTTGTACGTATTGTATCATACATTTTTTTAAAGAAAATGACCTGTTTTTAAGAAATATGTGCATTTTTCTTAAGAGAAAATTCAGTTTCATGTCTCATATTGAAAAATTCTCGCTTAGTTTGTCCCTATTTATTCCTTAAAAATATTATTTGACTCATTGACGGTGAAAATGCATAAAAAAATCACTAAAAAGACAAACATTTTTAAAAATACGTCATGTCAAAGTCAAAAAGTCGAAAAAAAAAGAAAAAAAATTGAAATTTCAATAACTTTGTAAATATCAACTTTCGGATAGGGGATGTCATGAAAAATATTACTGTACATGAGGTCTACTTTCTGTCTTTCAAAGGAATGTATCGAATTTCAGGTCACCCTGTATATTATGTCGTTTTGTAAATTGTAACTGTATAATGATAAACAATTTATAATTTAAAACTTTAATTTCAAATCTGATTCGATCTTTTTGACTACAACGTAACACCATTTAGTATAACTACAATTGCAATAAATAAATAAATGAAATGAAATGAAATGACTCTTGCAACGTCGCTCAAGCCGCAGGTTGCGGGTTCGAATCCCGATAATGGATCAGAAAAGTTGTCTGTTCCTGGGCCTCCATCACATCCATGTGTATTAAATATGATTATACACATTATAAAAAATCTCAAATATGTGTATAGTAGAAATACTAATAAACGTGTTTCCGCTGTCTGGTACCAGTTCTTGGGACCCTTAACACTTTGTAGGATAATTCAAATTCAATTGAATGTGAATGCAACCTCTACTTGAGACCTAGGTATTTGACAAAAAAAATGTTTCATTTCACTTTTAAAATGAACAACTTTACCTATGATACATACTTTAATTTTTTGCTTTTTGCAACGTAATATTCATCAAATAGATTATAGGAAAATATTAAAATATAATGTATATTATTTTTATGTTTCAAAAAGAAAAAAGTGAAAGTGTAACATAACTAATGTTGTTCAATTTTAAAAGTTAAAAAGATTTTTATTAATAGGTCTAAAACTTACTCTACTCTGGGCATTGACTAACAGAGTACCTCCTACATTCCAGGTTAGATACCGCGAGAGAATAACCATCCTGCGCGGCAACCACGAGTCCCGCCAGATCACTCAGGTATACGGGTTCTACGACGAGTGCCTGCGCAAGTACGGCAACGCCTCAGTGTGGAAGCACTTCACCGACCTGTTCGACTTCCTGCCTCTGACTGCGCTGGTGGACGGCCAGATCTTCTGCCTGCACGGCGGCCTCAGCCCGTCCATAGACACGCTGGACCATATACGCGCGCTGGACCGCGTGCAGGAGGTGCCTCATGAGGGACCCATGTGCGACCTGCTGTGGAGCGACCCCGATGATAGGTGAGTGTACCACTGGCTTAAACTTTTTAACCTATTAAATCATCATCAGATGTCACATCATCACACCAGAGCCCTGATTCAAGACGCCATCGCTTACGAAGTTCGAATACAAGGGATTTGACATAAGCTTCGCTGAATGACAAGCGGTTTCATGTCATTTAGCGATCTTATGTCAAATTCCATACATTTTGTTTTCGAACTTCGTTAGCGATAATTACCGATGGCATCTTGACTCTGGGCCCTGATGATGATTTAATCGAACTATTAAAAAACGAAGTAAGGAAAAGTGTAAATAAAAAGGTGTGTGCTAATATTGTGAACATGTACTTCCATGAAGAAACAACAGTACATTCAATTTATATATTCATCTTTACTGTTACATTATTAACGCACAATTTTGTATAATCGAATAGTTGCAAAATCACTCGTGATAAAGAACATGCGTTGATGCTTACTATCATATTTCGATAGTACGTTTGTACCTTAATATTGGTAATGGCAGTAGAGAGATACATATACACACAACAACCTGTACCCTTTCTACGAAAGTGTAGACAAAATGACAGATCGATACAGGAAGTAATATTGTCGTTTTGTCCATACACATTATGAAGCACACTGTAATTGCATTCAGGATTTATTCTATTAGGCTTTACAAGATGTTTTTTTAATATGCACAATTGAATTGATTCTGAAAGGGCTTACAATTTAAACCAGTAGATGGCGTTAATAAAAGTAAATACATTACAGATATTATGGTCCATCATAATAATAATGCCTCTCACACCGATTTCGGTGATGGTGTCCGGTTTCACTGAAACCAGGCCAGCTACGCAGTGTGTGCGCAATACATAGAAGCATTCTCTCTTCCTTCACTCGCGTAGCCCAGTGGGACGGATAACCGACACGACTGGCGGGAGATCAGAGGACCGACTTTGTACACGCCCATCCGATGCATGGATCATTTTTCCCATCATAATTCATAGTACTAATAGTGGTCCCTAGCATACATTATATTAGTATGAGTCACACATAACACAGTTGTGCCGAGGACAGTCCACGAGCACGTTATCTATAGACAGATAAACCCATTAATGTGTCTGGCCGGTCTTGAATATTGAATTTAGGTCAACAGTTTTTAGGGTCGAGTACCCGAGGAAAAAAGGGGTATAAGATTTCACTGTTCTTCTGTCCGTCCGTCTGTCACCAGGCTTTATCTTGAACAACGACTAGACATAAGACAGTCTAGTTCTTATTTTCACAGACACAGTAATATTTAAGGATAGACACATACGTGATTTATTGCCGTTTCGTACAGAACACTTCGTGCGTAAGGCCGGCTCGCACTTGGCCAGTTTTGTCTCTTACTATTGTGAGACACTTTGGTCTATACAAAAAGAAGGATTTCTTGAAATTGGGTAATTTAAATACATTTTCTTTGGTAATGTTTTATTACAAATGTACCTGCGGTTGTCTCGACAAAAACATTCTTAATGACTTTTAATTCTCTCTATGCAGTTGTTACAGGTACAGACTCTTAAAAATTTTAAGTTATGTTTCTCAATTTTTTTTCATTCTTCATGATTCTTTATGATGAGCAATTTTTTTCTTTTATAACTT
The DNA here is from genome assembly GCA_905187575.2 of Celastrina argiolus. Lineage (NCBI taxonomy): Eukaryota > Metazoa > Arthropoda > Insecta > Lepidoptera > Lycaenidae > Celastrina > Celastrina argiolus. The sequence goes on along the minus strand of LR994595.1, from coordinate 13,478,929 downwards.
AATATTACTTAATTAACTATGTCATACTTTTTTTTACTAAATTAACTATGTCAGATTCTCTGTGTGCGCTTGGGGTGGGTAACACCACTTAGCTGCTGTGTAACAGCTAGCTCGTTGGTCAGTATTGAAATGACTTTGAGCACTTGAGTGCCTTTTCCCTTTTTTCTTTTTACCGCGCTTACCACCACTCCGCTACCACAGTAAGCCCCACCTACGAGTGTGCGTTATCCTTACATATTGTAAAACGAAGTCCACGTCTGTCTATATATTCGCAATAATCTTAAAGGCTACTGCACCGATTTCCATGCTGTTTTCACCAATAGGTAGAGTGGTTCTCGAGGAAGGATTTAGTGTATTAATTGGACCCGATAGGTGGCGCTCCTATCAGTGCGTTAGCTTAATTTAAACTTAATTCTATGGAGGTACGAAGTTCGCCGGGACAGATAGTATTTAATAATCGTCAATATTGTGACGCCTCCGTGGTCTAGTGGTTCAGAGCTTGGCTCTTGACCCGGAGGTCGCGGGTTCGAATCCCGCTGAGGGAACAAAAAGTTTTAAATGTTCCTGAGTCATGGATGTGTATTAAATTTGTGTATTAATATAATAAAAATCTTAAATATGTGTATAGTATAAAAGTATTAAATATATTTCCGTTGTCTGGCGCCTGTAACACAAGTTCTTCGGATACTTAGCACGGGGCCAGATTGACGTGGTGTGAAGCGTCCATAGATATTATTATTATTATTAATATTACACTAACTATTATTTACTAGACTTTTGATTTCGTTTTATTGCATTGTCTAATTAACCAATTGAACTCTACAGAGGTGGATGGGGCATATCCCCCCGCGGCGCCGGCTACACGTTCGGCCAGGACATATCGGAGACGTTCAACCACAGCAACGGGCTCACGCTGGTCTCGCGCGCCCACCAGCTCGTGATGGAGGGCTACAACTGGTGCCACGACCGGAACGTCGTCACCATCTTCTCCGCGCCCAACTACTGTTACAGGTGAGCACGCCCCTGACGTTACCGAAGGATATGTAAATCAACCATACCATACAACAAAAAATACAATTTTTATCAGAAAAAATGGCGGCAACCCTACGCCATTTTTTCTGATTAAATTTGTATTTTCTTCAAGGTGTAGAGAGTTCACAGACAGCGCGAACCGATGCGAACGTAATGTTATTGTCAAGCCACTAGGTTCAGGAATAACAGAATGAATTTCAAGTCACATATTGTCGCTTTGCCTTCCCAACCTCGTATCTATAAAACTACAACTTTTCAGTACAGTCAAAAAACTTAATAATTTTAGATTTTATTATGACACGGTCTTTTGATGTATACTGCACATAACTGAACCTCATGTCGTAATAAAATCTAAAATTATTAAGCTTTTTGACTGTACTGAAAAGTTGTAGTTTTATAGATACGAGGTTGTGAAGGTAAAGCGATGGAAATATAATATTTTTCCTAATTTATGTGAGGAACGTCAGATTTGTATTCTGTTACTTTCAAAGCAGAACATGTTGAGTCCCACGAGCTAAGTCGTTGTTGCCTTACTACGTAGACATAGAGATTACGCCTCTGGAATCAACATTAGGCTGGAAGAGACTGCTATAAGCAGTAAGACCGCCTTTTTGTACAATTCCCTTTATTGCTTTATGATTGTTGTTTCTTTGTCATGTACAAATAAAGAATTTTATATTCTATTCTAGGCGTATTCAATCTATCACAATCTTTGATTTGTGTCTTGTTGATTTGTGTCGTGGTATATTGTTATAAATCATCAAAAACGCAACTGATTGCTATTGGAAGTCCGTGGCTTGTGTCTAGGATTGACTGGAACAGCTTACCACCTGTTCTTTTAAACAACGTACACATTCCATTCAGTAAATGTGTAAAAAATTTGGGTGTTTATTTCGATGAAACGTTATCGTGGTCTCAGCATATTAATGAGATTAGCAAGAGGATATTTGCTGCTTGGTTCTCCGTTTGCCGCCTTCGTTACCTTCTTCCAATTCCAACTAAGATAAAAATAGCTGAATCCTTATTCCTGTCAATTCTTGATTATGCAGATGCCTGTTTTACTAACCTCACTGAAGAACAGCTAAATAAGCTCGAGCGACTTCAGAATCTTTCTATAAGATTTATCTTTGGCCTTAGAAAATTTGACCATGTGTCAGAGTTTCGATCCAGACTGAAGTGGTTGCCAGTACGTTATCGCCGGGATGCTCGTATCCTTTCTCTCATTTATTCCATTATTCATGATCCTATTTTACCCTCATATTTAAAAGATAATCTTATATTTCATGAAACTACAGTTAAAGATTTACGATCTGCATCCAATTTTCGGCTTGAATTACCTACGCATCAAACAAAATATTATGGCTCCTCCTTCGCTGTTACTGGTGTAAAGCTGTGGAATTTGTTGCCAAAACATATTAAACTGGCAAAGACATTGGATGGCTTTAAAATGATGGTAAAGCAGCACTATTTGACAATTTGTAGTGAGATGAATAAATAACTCCATAATCTGCGTTCATTATGTGTTTTAAAGATCCATGTTTATTTATTTATTTATATTATAAATTTATTTATTTTTATTAATTTTGGATATGTATGTATCTATGTATTTATTCATATAATATTTATTTAAATAATATTATCACATATAATATGTATTATGCTATTATTATTATTTTTCATGAACTAATTGATTTTATTTTATTTGCACATGCATGCTAAATTTCTGCTTCTACTATTCCTTTACCCGTGGTTGCCTGGAAGAGATTGCTACCTAGTAATAAGGCCGCCATTGTGTTACCTGTGTATATTGTTATCATTCTGTTTTATATGTATTTTTCTTTTATGTTGTGTGCACAATAAAGAATTCATTCATTCATTCATTCATTCTAATTATTGTTCACGTTAAGTTCTACCATGGAGAAAAGGGAGCAATTACAAATCAAGAAAAACTAATTATGTTTCGTGTATTTTTCAGATGTGGTAACCAAGCCGCCATAATGGAATTGGATGATGCGCTTAAGTACTCATTGTAAGTATGAAGTCATTGATTTATTTACTATGTAACCACCTCACTAATAAATATATTTACACGTGCTTATACAACAGATCTTTTTCTGTCAGGTGAGTTTTGTAAAGTCAGTCAAAGACAGCATTTTATATAAGTTTTCCGTTGTGTAAATATTTTTATTCCTGAGGATATATATACAGGGTGTAAAAAGTACCAGATATAATAACTTTAGGATATGATACTACCACTTCTCATTCAAAAATTTTTTTTTACTTTTTTGTTATTTTTGCGAATAAAAAAAAATGAAAAAAAATACATTTACAGAATGAGAAAAGGTAGTATAATCATATTCCAAAGTTATAGTGTCTGTTCTTTTTATATTCTTTGTAGTAAGTGAGTGAAAACTCTTACAAGTACTAAATAAATAAATAAATATACTAAACTACAACTGGAATGATTAGCAGCGCAAAGTGATGACATTTGTTACTACCGTATCAAAATTAAGGCGACACAGAGTTTCAATAGAAACCGTCGACCTACGTGGATTACGAAGTTTATGACCTTCCCCCTACATCTGTATGAACGTAGCTACTGGTGTGCAGGTTGTAATGTCTGTCTGTCTGTAGCCTGCAGTTCGACCCGGCCCCGCGGCGCGGCGAGCCGCACGTCACGCGGCGAACGCCTGATTACTTCATGTAGGATGCCCTGTGAGTACCAATTTTTATACTATAGTCGTCCACAGCTAGACATAAGCCTTTCCTAAACTATTTTATAGAGTTGCCTATATTTGACACGCTTGGCAGGTAGGCGAGCGCAGTTTTAAGATATGTATGTATACAGGGTGATATTACGCCGAATATAGTGTGAAGAGAAGGACGCGTAGAGCATTTTTTGTTTTGGCACCTTATATAAATTACCTACCGTAACGCGACAAATCACGATAAAATATCTCCATAAAAGTCCAAAAAGAGATAAGTTTCAATCATGGTCAGGTCTTAGGTTAACGACCAGTGCGTTCGTGTGTATAGACTAGGAGACCGCGAGCCCCAGCATAGTAAGATTCACTTCGTGTGGTCATTTTGGACCTTTGAATTTTACAATTTAAATATATTATATCTAGCAATATCCCGCGAAACATTGTATGCTATGGATTTCCGCAAAGTAACGACTGATTCCATTAACTACCTTTGAATTTTATTAATTTATATGAGGTGGCAAAATAAAAAAATCTCTACGCGCCATTCTTTTTACACTATACTTGGCCTCTCTGCCGCCTTGTAGACACACAAGGGAAAGCTCTTACTCCGGCACCCCACGAACAATTTTATCCTATACTCCGTTCTAAGTCAATGTGATCTTAATGTAAATAAAATTAAAAATTTAATTCGAAGTAAATATGTCATTGTATTTCGTCATCGCGCGGTTATATTACAGCCGCCCACACAGAGGTTTGTTTACAAATTAGGTATAGATTATTAATTAGTAAATCAAAATTCCAGCCGACGCCCATCGCCGGCGCGACGGCCGCTCGCCCGCAGCCCGCCATCCGACGTCGCCCGATCGCCCGCCACGCTCACCCTGCGCGCGCACTGCACCTACTCCCGCATACCGGTCGACGGCAACCCCAACGCCGTCTGGATAGCGATACACGTGGGCTACAGCTTGAGATAATCGGCTACAAGATGGGTGGCATAACCTTGTCCGGACACGACGAATTCGCCGCAAACGCGCGTTGATCGCTACGCCATATCTTCTACTTGCGGGTAACTTCGAGATAACGGGTTTCGGTACGTCCAGTTGGTGCGCGTTCCGTTTGCGGCGAATTCGCCCCTTTTCGGACATACTCTAAAGGATTCTATACTCAACGAGATATCTGTCGTGTGGCCACCAGCGCCTCCTCATCGAACAGTATGACGCGATGTAACCAAGCACAATTTTGTACGCTCGCTCGATTTGGTGGCGCTGTATGTTACTCAATCTTCGTCCCGTGTGTTACTGTTTTACGTATCACGAGAAGGCGCCATCTAGTGAAACTTGACAAAACCGGTGGGTAAAACAGTCACGTTACGAAAGTTGATCTTGTAAAAGCTTACGTCTAGGCCCTGTGAAACATCGTGTTAGTGTTATAGAGGCGTTTGCGGGATGACCATTGACTAAATTATGCTAATAATATGCTGTGTCAGTAATTTTTTGTTAGGTTAGCAGTCTGTATCGTTCACGGAATGATATAGTAATAGTAAAATGGTCTTCCACTTTCGCCTTTGTAACTCTGCCAAAAATACCGGTAATAATATGCAGATTGTATTCGGTTCAAAATTTCTGTACGGTAACTATATTTTACACCTCTTTGTATTTACTAAAATAAATTGAAGTGTTTTTGTTTTTTAAATTATTTTTTTATTTGTCGGACGCGTAGAGGTGTCTTTTCCTTTGTTTTGAAGGCTTTCATAATGAAAAAATTGTGGCAATGATTAGGTTTATAATGGAATTTTACGATTGATATCGACCGTTATCTGAATAACGCCATCTAGCAAACGCAAATAGAAACTGTGTTGTAACGGTCGCTTTCGATCGTGAAGCTATTAAGCAATAAATGTTTTCTTTTCGATACAGTCAATTAAATCGTTTTTTGCCAATCGTAACTGTCGATTTTAAAGTCGATCTATTATTATAGTTTTTTTCCTGCTTTTATTGGGAATTTAACATCTACCAGTGTTTATTGTACATGAAGTAGCGGGCGTATACGAGAGGTAAAAAGACCTCGCGCGAACGGAGCGTTACGCACATTGGAACAGCCGTTTTTTACTTCAGCAAAAAGCCCACCAATATCTTGCCTAGTACTTGCACGAGAGACGTAAAACCTTAATTTAAATTATTTCAATTTGTAATAACAATATGCTTTTGGTACAAAGGTTTTACGTATTGAGTGGTAAATGTTGGTGTGTTCAAAGATGGCGCGTCGGGTAAAATATATTATATATAACTGAATGTGTCGAAGACGCTTACACCACATTAAAATGGCGTTTGCTAATTCGGAGTTTTATTTCATTCTCACGTGGACATACCACCCTCAGTGGGGCGGCCATTTGCAATTCGCCAAGAACAAGATCCTTTTTATCGTCCCATTTTATTTTTTATCATTCTGACTGGCTTCAAACACCACGGTTGTAACGCCATATACAATAGTGTGCATTTAATTTTATGGCAGAATATGAACTCGACTGTACGCTGATTTTTATACAACTGTGATTCTGCCATAAGATGTTGAGCATTTCCGCATCCCGGGGCCACTGTACCTCTACACAGAACGTTTCACAATTGTGAAGCTCTAAAATTGTTTTTTTTTTTCCTTTTTGAATTTAAGTAGTTGTATATACCTTCAGAACAAGGCGTTATTTTTAAGTTGTATCATTGTAAACAATAAAATAAATGAATTAGATAACTAAATATACATTTTATATATGTCACTCGTCGATATGAACTATGTTCGGGAATAAACTGCTTACACTAAATTTGTGCGTGAACACGCATCATTCGTGTGTACAGATAAAAAATAATTTAATTCGGCATTAGATGATCCAAGCGTGAGCTTGAGTCGCGAATATAAGTGTGTATTATAAAATACAACCTTCCCACCAATGACATCTGATGCCACACGTTTCATTGTTCTAAGTATTATATAAGTTAGGTAAAAATAAACACAAAAATACAAAAAAAAAATGTATGAGCATTCTTTGGGTGAGATAACATTTGTATCGTGTTGCTTCACCCAAAGAAACTCCTATTTGATAAGGCTTTGGCAAAACGCGTAGGTGTAATATGTTAAAGGAAGAAACCTTTTCTATGGACGAATGATGTTGAGACTAAAATCTGGTTTGCGGCAAATATTAATATATAATTTAATATAATATCCAAATTGATTTAACGACAGTATAAAATTAAGTTGAAAAAACAAATCAATTTATTCTTTCGTCTCTGTAATATGCCCGATGATAGGTACTAGATAATAAATAAAATTAATTATATAATAATGTTTTATTGCACACCATTCCCCGAATTAAATTATATACTTGGCCTTACGCAAACACTAAAGCAATCAATTATTAGACTACTGTTTAGAATCCGAGCGGGTTACGTTAGTAAGTAAAATGCGTACACGTTGCTTAGGGGTACGCACTTGCGTATAAGTGCTGTATTTAGCGTTTATGGCCCGTATAAATAAAACTATCTCAAACGCAACCTCACCTTGAGAACCTATTTGACAGATAATAAACGTTTCGTTTCACTTTTAAAAATGAAGAATTTTACTTATATATATATGTTACATGCTTTAATTTTTTTCTTTCTAAAAACGTAAAAATAGAGATTATAAAAATATACATTATACTTATTTTATTGTTTCCTGTTATCTATAATATGAATACAACGGTATAAAAAGAAAATAAATTAAAGTACTATGTAACATTAATAAAGTTGTTCACTTTTAAAAGTGAAACGAAATATTGTTTTATCTGTCAAATAGTCTCTCAGGGTGAGGTTGGGTTTGAGATTGTTTTATTTATACGGGCCTTAGTGTACTTTATACAGAGTGTTTTATGGTTCATATATTAAGCGGAATATAGAGCATTTTTTGTTTTGGAACCTCATGTAAATCTCTTAATATAACCCAAAAAATTAAAGGTCTAAAATGACACACAAGGAGTGAATCTTACTACGCTGGGGCTCGCTGGCTCTTATTAGTCTATACACACGAACACACTGCTCCTATATGTTAATAATAATCTTTGCACCGCTCCTTGACCTAAGACCTGACCAGGATTGACACTCATTTGTTTTGTGACATATGGACATCTTAAATCGTGATTTGTCGCGTTATGGTAAGTAATTTATTTATGGTGCCAAACCAAAAAATGTTGAATGCGTCCTCTTCACACTATATTCGGCTTGATCTCAGAATAAAGAATCATATGGAACTGGCATAAGCATGTACTTTGCCTGCACACATAAATAAACAAAAGTGCCGACAAACATGGCGGATTAGGGTTGTCCACTTTCTTTTTTTTAAGAATATTGCAGATTTTATACCTCACAACTGAGCTAACTCAAAGAAATTGATTTTTAAACACTTTATATCATATAAACTAAACAATATACAATAATTAAAATAAATGTTAGCTACTTACTGGTGATTTTGCATAGGCCACAACTTACTACAGAGCGTACTTTGTGTTACCTATTATAATGAATTCAGAATTATTTTACAGTTTTGCGCAGTAATTAAATCGAAAATCAGACAAAAACCATAAAAATCTCACAATAACATAGTTTGACATGTAAACAAAGTGATAAGTAAAATGGCATCCGTGACAGCAGAAGTTTATCAAAGCCAATGAAGGGGGCGTTGATAAAAAGAGTGTCAGATACTAATTTCTTACTTAAAACTCTTGTTGTAAGAAAGAGACAGATAGCCTATTATTATTGCCGTGTGAAATTGAACTATTAGTACAGTTCCATATGATCTTTGTTCTGAGGGCTTGGAATCATTCTGTATGAGAAAGCATTAAAAATATTCATGTAAAATTAACATTAGTAGCATGGTGACTACAATTATTGTAGTTACACAAATGTAGCTAAACATGTTTCTACAATCCTATTTACAATATTAAATAAAACACTGGTAAATAAATAAAGAAGTATATTTATAACAATGTAATATAAAGATCACGTCCTTATATAAATACAAAAATATTGGATACCGACTTTACATTTTAGAGAGTTATAAGTATACATGTCTAGTTTAACACTGGTTTTATATTACTGTTCATTATTATCGTTATAGCATCATAAACTTTGGTTTAAAATTCTCATTAGTTAATTAACAATTTGCAGCTAATTTTAAGTTGCAGATTTTATGGTTTATTTTAAAATCGATTTAATGGATTTCTTCATCATCTTATTACATACACTGCAAAATTAACTAAAAACTACAGTGGTAAGAATTAAGATAAAGCATGTTGTATTGTATATAATACATATTAAAAGCATCTTGCGGCTTTATGTATTAGCAGGATCTATGACTTCTATCTCTAGCCTTACTTGTAGAAGTGGCAAATCCTGGAGTGTTATGTTTGTAATAATATTGTTGCATTTATAAAAAAATAAATATATCACAAGTGTAGTGATTGAGAGCGTTGAAAGAAAATATTAATAGTGTCAAGTCAAGGGTGTAGCGTCATTATTTAATTTTAATCATACTACATTGAAATATTTAGAAATAAATAATACATAATTTACGTATAAACCTTCTTAGCTACATTTGTAGGGAAATAATTCACAAATTTTCCTTATTCCGAAATCCGGCCCATATGTATGACCATAGACAAATCCCAGTTTGACATTACCAGCACGGGGGTTTTCCTGTCACCTTACAACCTAACCATTAATGGAAAAATTATCCCCATTAATTAATTATCTAACCCTTCTTACTATTAAAAATATGTACACACTATGCAAGCTACGCAATTTTTTCTCCTTTTCTTAAACGTTAGAAATGTCACTTAACAAACAGGGACAAAATTTGTGTTCAGTATGTAAATATTTTTATTATACGGGGGTAAATGTAAACGCAATGTTGTGTTCATTAAATATCTACCAACTTAAAACTAATAAAAGTAAGTGATATACAATTGATAACTTTGTCAATAAATTCAATTTACAAAAAAAAATCTCAACAGTGTCGAAAATTAACCCACAAGATGGACTTATCAATGTTGATATTAGCTATATCATTTTAAGGCGAGGAATAACCGCAACTAGCGCCACTCTTTTTAAAATAAAGTTTACAATAACACAAAGATCTTATTAAAAAAAGTAATCGGTTCAAACTTTAAGTAAATAGTTAAACTAATTTATTATAGTAATATATAATAGTTAAACTAATATTATATATTATATCTCGTAAGTAATAACTAAAACGGCCGTTTTAGTTATTACCTACGAGAGTAAATACAGTATAGGATTTAGAGCTGTAATTAAATGCCAATAAATTAGTTTAACTATTTAGGTACTTAAAGTTTGAAGCGATTACTTTTTTTAATAAAATCTTTGTGTCATTGTAAAATTTATTTTAAAAAGAGTGGCGCTAGTGGCGGTTATTCCTCGCCATACAATTTCTCTAAACTAATACTGTACTGTAAGAAAATTGTCAATTTGCTAATTCTAAATTAGCTTACGTTTATAATAATATCATTACAAAGGTTTAAGTATGAATTTCATTGCAAATAAATAATAATCCATTGACTTTTTGCAAGTACAAAAAAAAGTCAAAATGATTACACCGTTCGAGTGGAATGAAAAGTTGACCACACCATCTCTCTTTCGTGTCTCTCTAACACTATGATACCTTCATGCCGGTGTCCAGATTGAGTAGTTGTTTCATCAGTTCGTAGGTAGAGAAGGAGGTAGCGACCATGGGTATAGCTCGCAGGTAGTTGACTGTCATACCCCGGTAAAGACCTTTGACTACACCATTGTCACGGTATATGTGAGTCAGAGTTTGCACCATACCGACGCTATGGAAAAATATAATCATTGTGATTTACATAGACATAATATAGAGGAAATATGTATAGCATGCTACAAAATATGGATGAAACATAATGCAAACACACAGGACTGGTTTTTAAAAAGCAAATCTATGTTCTTTTTAGAATTAAAACAAATGCGACATTGGTTTTATATATTTACATACAGAAAAATCTCAATGGGATCCCGGCAATCTCAGTCGACAGAAGATGTGACGAAAACAACAATTTACGGAACGCATTGGTAATGTACGCGTCACACTCACAGCCAGTCCACGCAACGTGCGTCGTCGCAACGCAAATATTTTATAGCTACACAGGCGCTGCGCCATCGCAGCGTTATTACGACGCAGTCACCCCTCCCCGCTTCGTCTCGGCGGCTGCTGTCCGTTGCGACGACGCAGCGCGACGTGTGTTCACCTTGGTTATTTGTATCTAAAACAACGCAACGACAGCGCTGCGTTGACGCAACGCGCCGTGTGGACTGGCTCTAATAACGCTTATTGCTTGGTCGTGGCATGCTAACCACGCTTACCACTTCTATTTGTTCCTTGTACATACTAATGTTACTAGTGCAAATAAAGTGCTATATTAAGAAATACTTACTTTCTGTTAGTGTTGCCATCACCGGTGCAAAGAATATGCAAATAGAAAGTTATTGTTAGATAGTAATAGAGTGTATATTTTTAGTTGTTAATTTTATAATCTACTTAAATCTAATCTAGTACTTGATGTAAATATCTCCTTATCTACATTGATCACTTAACTATATTCACATCACAAAATAAAAAAAGTGTTGTTGACTTTGAATATTTTTTGTTGTAGCGTTTTCGACATTTAAAACTACTTAAAAGCAAGTTGAAAATAGGGCTATTATAAAACATTGTCACCTACACAAGAAGTTTATTTTTTTATGCCACAAGCGCTATTAGGTAATTGATTAGTCCTCAACAACACAATACGAGATAATATACTTTTTTTATTATAACTTTGTCTAATTTATAATATAAAAAATATTTTATATTTTAATTAAGTGATAAGACTATTATTAATTGAACAATTATTCAAAGATACTAGCAAAAATATAATTAAAAAAAAATTGCGTCATAACCCATAAACCAAACTTAAGAATGTATATTAAGATGCATAATATGTACATACATAATAATAAGGTTCAAGTAATTTCCTTGATTACACATAAACACTATAATTAGATAAATAATTATTGAATACCCACTTCATATTATAATGATGTACTCTTGTGTGCGTAAATAAATATATGGTCGATTATGATTAACATACTTTGTGCGGTATTTTTCTCAAAAAATATCTATGTACTAACAAAACCTTGTTCTTTTGTTAGTATTTTTCAAGTATGCAAAACATTTTATGAAAATTTATTCAATTCAAATAACAGATAAATTTATATCTACATAATTTTAGATTAAAATAATATATATTAGTTTATATCTAGTATTTATGAGCGTTACGTAATAAGAGTGTGTTGAAATGTAACTGTCGCAGTCATCTGATTGAATCTGCTTATTTAATTGAATGACTAGCGCGGTTATATAATGGCGTGAAACAGCTCGTACAGATAGCAATGTGTTGATATATTTTTAGATGAATTTACTTTCATGTGCGTTATAATAGTACGCATTCGGAAATTTTGAAGTTTAAAAATATAATATTAAATGGTTGTCCTAGTATCGGATTCATTATATTTGTTGGTAAAAATAGAATTCAATGAACGCGCTAGTCATTCAATTAAATAGCGGATTCAATCAGATGACTGCGACATAACCACCTCCTTTTTGGTAGTTGGTAAATAATAATAAGCAATAGTTATGCACCAAGTGCTAAGCACCAATTAAAGGCAAATACTTATGCATAAAGTTATAAATGCAAATAATAATTATTATAATTTACAAAATTATGTATCTTACTAAGGCTACGTTCCAGTTGCGAGGGAATAACGTTAAGAACGAAATTTTTCAATCACATTATGTTTTTTCTATGTATGAACTTAGGATGAAAGAAGCAAAAATGTGATAAAAATTTTACAACTGGAACGCACAATTTTTTTAATTCCTTTTTTTATTTAAGTAGGTACCTTTAACGCACAGCGTAAGTCAGTCCCATTGTAACCTTATCTTATACTTAATAACAAACAGAACGCACCTATAAAAGCATAGGGATAAATACATAATCTATTACACCTGCCGCTCTATGCCTCCTCGCGCTGTCGCGATGTTGGCCTGAGTTATTAAATGACAAGTAACGTGGCCACACTATCTCTGTCTCCATTTCTCGCTTCTTCCCATACTACTCGTCGAGTGTGTGGCATACAGTACATTCGAGTAAAGAAGGCAGTGCAAAGTCATAATATACGATGTTTTAAAAACTACTATTAACCCTTAGGCTCGAATTTTGCGGGCAGCGGGGCTGGAGCGGCGGCGGCGCGGGTGCGGTGCTCGTTACCCGCTCTCGCGCCGATGCCGCGCCGCTGTTTTCGAGAACCGGTCCATTTGATATTACGCAAAAGATCCTGCCGCTCCCGCCCCACTGCCCGCGAAATTAGAGGCTGAGGCCTTACAGTACTTGGCAGTATACTTGCAAAAGGAGAATTGGGTGCAAATATTTACATCCACATGCACATAAATGTATGTTAAGTGTCTCACCCAAACTTGGCGGTCGCCGGGTCCATGGTGGCGAGCTGCATGCGGCGCCGCGTCACGTCCAGCGGGTACGACACGGACTGCGCCACCGCACCTGCGAGCCCCCCGCACACCAGCTTGCCCGGCACCGTCAGCACTAGACCGCCTGAAAGTGTTAGGATTCACGGTTGTTAAGGTAGCTTTCAGTGAAGGATGGTTCTCATTCAGAGGGAATTCCCTAGCCTGTATTTTAGATGGGGATTTGGATGAGGGTCTTCAAAGGGTTAGGGGTAGAAGGAGCCGATATGAATGGAGTTATCGGATCCCCACACCGCTTTGCCGGTTGAATTGATACGAAACTATTTTTGCACGTAACAAAATAACCATCGTTTTCAAAAAGCTTAATGGAAAAGCGGGTTATTATTTTTAACCCTCGACAATATTATAGGATATAGGATAAATTGAATTAATATTCGCGCGATCACAGTGCCGCGTCTGGGAGACTTAACGGAAGGACATTGGCGAATTATTCGGGAGCCATTTAAAAAAAAAAGAAGGAGAACAAACGTCACTCACCTGTGTTTCTCTCGCACTTCCTGCACAGCGATGTTGGCGCGTACTTCATGCACACGTACTTCAGGGATTCGAAGCAGTAGAAGCTGAACCCGGCGTACGGCACCATCCCCACCAGCGTGGGGACGAAGCCGCGGTATAGAGCGCGCATACCGCCCTCCTGGTGGGTGAATTAATACTAATATTATAAAGCGGAAGAGTTTGTTTGTTTGTTTAAACGCGGTAAACTCAGATACTACTGGTCCGATTTGAAAAAAATATTTTTTTGTTGGATAGTCCATTTATAGAGGAAGGTTTTAGGCTATATAACATTACGCTGCGATCAATAGGAGCGAAACGACAGTGAAAAAAGGTGCAAAAACGGGAAAAATTATTCACATTTGGGGACTTTCGTTGCGTGCGCTGCATAAACGGTTTAAAACGGTCACTCAAAAACCTCGCGAACGAAGTCGCGGGCACAGCTAGTAATATATATGGACGCTTCACACCATATTAATCTGATATTTAGCACGGGGCCACCGTGCTGAGTATCAGAAGAAGAGAAAAACAGGCACCGCGAAGCCAGACCTACTCATTTATACATAATACTATATACATATCTTTATATATCTTTGGAGTATAATAGTGTAATTATCATGATTATATATCTATGATCTAAACTCCAATCACATGCAGAAAATGTAACCATTGTTGAATTTAATTATTGTATTTAATAAAAATAGAAAACGAAGAGAATGTGTCGACATATCATCTAAAACTGGTTCCTGTGCCATGAAAATTCACGTACCCCTGGGGCCGTATATTTTACAATACCAGCCTGGTTCCAGGCAATTCAACAATACGGTCTTTGAACTGTCTTGTTCTTTTTCATATTTCAGCGACATGTTATTCTGAATGGTACCACCCTAGTCTGGCTGTCTGAAAGTGACATTCGGAAGCAAGTCAAGTGTCACGTGTCCGCTAACTAGCTGTCATCACGCAGTTATTATGTGATCGTAAATTCCAGGCAGCCATGTTGTATGTCGTAAACTGGCTGGAATTAAGAGCTTGTAATAGGCGCCCTGGGCGTACCGTTGATTGGGAAACACTGGATAGGATATCGTAAATCTATGCTTTACTCACATTCTTGAATATGGTGACAGCGGCGTGGGAAATGCCCGTGTATCTGTGTTCCCCGGTGACCTGGAACGCCAGCCGCGCGCGGATCGTGTCCAGCGGGTAGGTGAGCGTCACCGCGGTCACTCCAGCTCCAGCGCCCGCCACGAATTTGTCGCCGTGCTGGATCATCGGTATGCTGAGGCCGTTTAGGTACTGGAACAAGGAGTAGGGATTAAAACAAGTTATAAACACAATAAAAAAAACCTTAAGCTGTCTACGTAGTAGGTATAACTGATTAAATAAACTGTTTTTTTATGGAAATTCATACTACGTGAGGTACTGAAACAAACAAGATTCTGAGTTCACTGGAAGTATGCTCTGGGCCGTGTCGAAAAAGTCGAAAATTTGCGCCTTAGATATCTCTTGATTGCTAAACTTGACTAAGAAGTTTAATTTTTTCACAGCTGCTCCGTATTTATGTATTTGATATTTATTTCATCTTGATGCCTGCGTGAGTTCCTGAGAAAAAGGGTCAGATATACGAAGTGAACATACGGACAACAAAGTGAAGGATCACGGAACTTTTATAGGATTCCGTTTTTCCCTTTCGAAGTATGGAACTCTTAAAAGGTACAACATAGCATACTGACCAATTGATCAATGATCAAATCAATCAGCTAATCTGAATGCTCATTGGTGAAAACAGTGACTGCGAAGTGATGTTCACCAATCAGCGTTCAGATTAGCTGATTTGATCAATTGATCAATTTGATCAGCCTTTCAGAAACCGGGCGTGAGGCTGTTCAGGAATTGAATATCAAATTTTATTTATTTAATCAAAGGTTTGGTACATACATATTAGTTAAAATTAGCATTACAAATATATCTAAAGTATAGTGAAACGGTTGTGTCCGAACTAGATAAAGATTATCTGTATTTCGGACCACAGCGCTCTTCCATTACAAATTCTTAATAGTATGAGTAACGGCTGCTACTCGCGTACATACCAGAACGATAATATTGCATACCTATTATATTTTTCTGTGGCAGTACATACATAACCAGTACTACATTTCCATATCATTATATCTCTCGAATCCTCTGACAAAAGTCTGACGCATAGACCATCTTTCTTGTCAGATAATCTGATCACTGTCCTAACCAGACACACCCCCGGTTCTCGAACGCTAATCAAACGAATGATCAACTAAAATGGCATTCAAGTCAACAACCTATATCGCTTAGAATATTATCAGACAGAAAGGAACGGACAGATATTTTATAATTAACTTCATCTATCTGTGGAGTTTTAACCAATCTTGCAAGTGCGAGCGTGATTTTAAATAATATGTCCGTTCCTTTCTGTATAATAATATTCCACCAATCAGCGTTCAATATGGGTTGCTGATTTGAATGTTAGTTGATCATTCATTTGAATAGCTATGAAGAAACCGGGGGACAGAAGAGGGTATAAGGTAAACCTTATGAATACGCCAAGATATACTATCTGAATTCTTTTGTATCGTTTATCATTGCACGCGCGTCAGCCTTTGAATATTTCATGATACGTCCTCCATGTTAGTTTCAAATTGTTAATGATATATTATTAAGTAGCATGGATATTGTAGGTACCTACCTACATTGTTGCTTCTGTTTCCTAAGGCTACGTTCGCACGGAGGTTTTTAGTTTTGCGATTGAAAAATCGGAATTGTTAACCCTGCACTTATATTCGCATTTCGGTGTGCGGTTTTATTAAACCAGGCCAGCGATGCATGAGTTATTTTGCAGTGCCCAAGTATGTGAGAAAACATGCCTACGTTTTACTCTTGAAGAGAAGCAGCGCAAGACCGACTTTTTACATGCCCATCCGACACATGGATGACACAAGCAGGTGATCAGCGTGCATTGTCCTAACCAGATCACAACATCTTTGTTGTTCCAACGCTAGCATCAAACCCACATTTGGAGATCAACTATTATTATATTACATACTAGCTGTGCCCGCGACTCCGTACGCGTGGAAAAGTAATTTAGGGCAGTGTTATAATAAATCTGTTTTAAAAATATTTTTAGTTATAAAAACTGTCGTCGAGGTATTTAAAAAACTACTTTATGTTGACAATTCCTACTACCAGCTTGACAAACGACCGTTTACAATTACTATAATGCGAACGGGACTACTTGATAGTACGCTCACATACACGACGAATATCTAGTAGCGCCGCAGCGACTGCAGACGATGATCGTTTCTACGCCGACGCTGCTGGTGTGGCGACAATGATGACAGAGCGCCGTAAAATTTTGCGGTCTTTTAGCCTTTAGGTGCGTAAGTCCGACTCGCACTTGCCCGGTTTTTTATTTATTAATAACCAAACACTTACTTCACTATTAAAGTACTGATTTTATACAGAAAAATAGCAAAATATAGAAAGTCCCAAAAGAAAGAAAACAAACCTAAGTTTATGTTAGGTAACTAACATAAAAACCATTCGGTCCATAATAAAAACTAAGAAATAAAAATATCAAGAAAAACATAAATCTATCTTATATTGACATAACTTTTTTAGATTAACTGTAAACACAATACTTATATTAATCAAAATTCTATGTATTATGCAGTTATCGAATACATAATTTGGACAAAGAAGACTATAAAAATGTACAGTAATAGACAATAGTAGGCTGTAGTATGAATTTTAACGGACGGAATGAGAACTATAATATACAATGCAAAATAATATTATACATTGCTAATGATGCACGCTGAGTATAACTCTCGGATAACGTATTGTATAAACCTACTCAACTTCGCTATAATTGTATTAAAAGTACGGCATTTGGCGTATAGATGTCGCTATTATGGTCTGCTCTGCATCGCGCTATCGCTTGTAAGATAGATTTGTATATGAGAATACTCTATCAATATTATGATAATTGGCAAAAAAACCCATAATAATCTGTTAAAGGCTAGAATTTCAAAAGGTAACTCGATTGGAATCGAGTTGTATCAACAGTTTTCCCCTGTAACACAGTTTAGTAACTATCAAGATGTTTTTTAACGTATATATTATAAAATAGAAAAAACAAAAAAAAGAGCAATATATTTATGAAAATCTTAAAACTGTTTTTAAAATTCCGTACCTCAAAAGGAAAAAACGAAACACATATTATAAGATCATTTCCATGTCCGTCTGTCTGTCAAGACCCTTTTACTCAGAAACGCGTGTAGGTATCAAGATGAAAATTATATAAAATACTCAGGATACCTACTTACTGTTCCTTGAAGCAGTGAAAAAATCAGACTTCTTAGCCAATGCAACCAAAAGCAGTCGCTTAGGTATGTCGCTAAATTTCGTCATTTTCGACACTCGTAAGGGAATCAAAACCTAAAGGTTACTTCCCGTGAACTCAAAATCATAAAATTTTAAACCAAGCAACGTCTAAAACCATACGTTTTTAGTAACATTATATACCTAGATAGTAAAAATATTTAGATTTTTTTAAACTTAGTACCGTTTGTCATGAATGTGTATAATTGAAACTTATAACAAATACTTAGGTCTCTAATATATTCAAGCTGTAACCAAATCAAAATTCTATGTCAATCAGGTTTGTATGGAGCTATCGGTGCGCAAGTCCAACTCGCACTTGGCCGGTTTTTATTTATTTACTTATTACTAACCTACGCTAACAAATATGTATACAGTACCTACTTATCACAAAGGATTTTACACTAAATGTACTAACTGATTTTATACAAAAAACTTTCGTAATAAACTCAAGAAAAAAAATCTTAGATTGTCCCTACCTAGCAAGCCTAAAACTAACAAATAAAGGTCACCCCCGCGGCCCCGGTGCGTTTGCTGCGAATACAATTTGAAGTGGCGCGGCGCGGCGCGGGCGGCGCACGGCTCCCGGACCCGGCGCGCGCTTCCTACAAACGTCCAGCAAAAACGACATGATCTTTTAAAATTGTCATAACTTTTTTATTTTTGAACCGATTTACATAAAACAAACACTAAATGTTAAGTGAAGCTTGCCGCAATATATTAGTGAAAAGTACATCTTAATCGGATAAGCCGTTTCTGAGATTAGCGTGCACAAACCCACAGACAAACAGACAAACAGACAAACAGACAAACAGACAAACAGACAAAAATTTCAAAAATCATAGTTTTGGGTACTGTTGCGTAAATAAAGGTCCCCTATCATATTTTTTTTCAAATATCTTCAATGTACAGACACGACTCCTCTACAGATTTATTATATGTATAGATTTATTGAGACAACAAATGTGAGCCACGATGCTCTTCACTATACAGATCCCTTATTCAAGATGCCTTCGCTATTGTCACTTACGAAGTTCGAAAACAAAATGTATGGGATTTGACATAAGCTAAATGACAAGCGAATTCGTATGTCACTTGGTGAACTTTATGTCAAATCATTTTTGTTTTCGAAGTTCGTAAGTACGTTTCGTAGCGACGGCATCTTGAATCAAGGTTTAGAACTACTAGTAGTAACAAGTAGTAACCTAGTAGTAAGAAAAACGACTATTTAAATTAATGTTTGAGTAGGAAAACCTGTCGCAATGTGAACACTGCTTGCGGCGGATTTTACCCAACTCCGTGGCATTTAGGACGCACAGGTATGACACACAAGTTTGCTAGCGTAAAGATCGTGTTCCGAAACGTATTATTGCATAAATATGTACAGTCGCTAACAGACTCAGTTTGCCACTTTTGAACCTTAGTAATAAGGCCGAGAAGTGGTAAACCGAATCTGTTATGTCACACCTTGGGAATAAAGTAGCCCCTGCAAGGCTTTTTTTTTTAAATTTAATTGGACAAAAATATACTTTTTATTTTGTTGTAGTATTGACTATTTTTTTTATAAAAGAGAAATTTCCATCTTTTTGGTAAAAGGTCCCATGCGCGTTTCTAACGTCGTTTCCTCTCGCTGGGCTCGTTCCCGAACCGGTGGTAGGCATCTTAAAGAATCGACGCTCAGAAAAAAATTTTGTAAAATCTATTCTGAATAAAAAATTTTGACTTGACTTGACAATAACATTGTACAAAATCATTAATCCCCCGGCTAGAGTAAAAAAATAGTTTTTTCTGAGGGTTTCATTCGTTATCTTGACAAAAACCGTTATTTATGTATGAAAACCTAAATTTGCGGTTCGCGTCGACGAAAAGCGATATTGAATAGCTAAATTACCGACGCAAAATCTCAGAAACAGTACATTTGCGAATCAAATCGCTATTGGTAGATAACGGACCGACAAAAAACCTCATAAACTGGGCGAATCATTAGGCCATTTAATACATAAATTACCGACAAATAAATCTCAGAAATCGGGCATAAAGGATTTAAGCATACTGAGACGACTTCTGTATGCAAAGCATCTAACCTATATTTTCTAGTAGTTTATAAAGGGTTATAAATTTATAGTCTCCGGTACTTTAGCAAACCGGACGTTTCACGGTCAGCCAATTGAGGCTAGAATAATATTCGCCAATGACTACATTATAAAAAAAAATGGGTGCGTGTACTTATGTACGCGCGTGAGAAGTTATACTTCTTTAGCATCATTAAAAAATAGTTTTTTATATATATATATATATATATATATATATATATATATATATATATATAATATATATCTATATATAATTTTTTCGAGACTTAATGAGCGGTTAAGCAGACGACTTCATACTGTTAATTTTGTGTCACAGGTGCGCGCGCATCTTAAAATTTCACTCTCATCATTTTTTCATAACGCGCCTAAAGAAGTATAACTTCAAAAATAATATTTTATACTTTTTAGTTGTTGAGTCGGTTTTTTAAACGTAGTCTTAAGACACTTATAAGGAAAGATTTTTTTTAAATTCTAAGTGTCTTTAAGTCAAAAGTAAAGTACAGTAGGATCCGTTTGGTAGCTACAGACAGACTGACAGACACCACACACTCCATATTTATAATTTCCACCTCCTTTTTGTAATACGAAACTGAAAATCTTCTAAATTAACCGCACTGAAACTACATGATACTTCCTCTACGTAAAAACTACACACCTAATAATAATAAAAGTATTTATTTTTCAAAGTTACATTATAAATCATTTATCCCACCAAACTGCGTAACAGTTTGTCGGTGGGTTTAGGTTTTACACCTCTGGAAAATTGAGAACCTCCTCATTTTTTGGCAGTCGGTTAAAAACAACTAACGGTAAAGTTCTTAAAATTTTATTAAACTTTATGGCTTTCTTAGAATTTAAAGTCACACTTGTCGTTATATTTCTTGTGTTCTACGGCGCCTTAACTACGTTTGAGAATTATAATGCTATAAGATTTTAGCCGCGGTTTCGCTCGCGTCAATTATTTTACCTCTTTGGTGGTTGAATCTTAAATCTAATTATGCCCTAAAACGTAGTGATTATATTCTCTTTGTATGCCTCCGTCAAAATATGTCGAGTCTATTTGCGATACGGTTGCAAAGAAATAATGTTATTTTTATGTATGAACTTATGTCGAAAGAACGAGAATTGTGATTGAAATTTTGTTAATATCGTTATTTCCTTGCAACTAGAATGCACATTTTGTATGCCTTTGCGTTGTATATCTACCAATCAACTTTACCATTTATATATGTAACAAATAGATAGTTATATAAGAGTACTAAGGGCGTGTTTCACTAAGCAATTTTAAAGTTAATCCTTCGTTAAATATCATTTTGTCCCTCTCGTAATTCCTATTAATGAATGAGAAGGCATGGTATTTTAACAAGCCGTCAACACTAACATGCGTTGGTAAAATCGGGACTAAATCTGTTTTTCTGACGTAGTATAGGTACATAGTCAAATATTTGGCAGTCAATATTTCGCACTTCGACGTGAGATGGTCATAAGATGGTAAACACACACCTTATATATTTACATTGGTGTGTCCCTAAATATTAGCTAAACCACACGAAATATATTTGCAAATAAACTATAGCTGTTAACCCTTCTAAACTATTCCAATATGAAGAACCGACTCAACCAACTTTAAAGACAGTAACATAATTTAATGAAATTAAAATTTTTGCCTCAGTATGGCAAAGATGGATAAATATTTTGGTCATCTGTGTTCTTCCCAACATAGCACCTAAACTTGCTCCCACACCGATACTGGTGATGGTTTAATTAAAACCAGGCCAGCTAAGGAGTCATTTTCCTTCACTCTTGTAGCTCAGTGGGATAGTTACCCAACACAATTGGCAAGAGAACTGAAAATATTTGTAAAATAACCCAAATATCCTAGTCATATAATACTAAAACAAAGGTTAATAGAAATTACAACTTACTTTTTTATATATCTCAAAGCTGGTAAACTGAGTAGCAGCATACGGGAATATCCGGACCATCTGAGCCCCATTGCCTTTGTACAGGGCGATCAGGGACTCTTGTTTAACTATGGCCATGAGACCACCGAACACACCATGGTTCTTGTAATGGACCGACTGGGCTTGCAGCAGTATCTTTATACGGTCTAAAGGCGCTACAGCCGTCTTTGCGCACATGCCGGCTACACCTGGTAACAAATTTAATGGAAAGTAAGAGTATGTAGTTAAGTAAGTGTAATAAAAATATGTAAGATCAATACAAATTAAAATATATAATATAACTATAATTAAGTTATAAAAATTAAATGATTTGTAAACTTTATGTAGCTAACAGTATTCTTATGAATTTAACAGGAAATGTTCTTAATAAATTCTTATTGAAAAATTAGTTTTCATTTAATTACTTATTACATTATATATGATATAAGTCCAAAGAGTGGAAAATATACTTTTTTTTAACAAAACTGCAGCCAAACTCTTAGACTAGACTAAAAAGTGAAATTGAGGAGTAAGAAAGTTGAAGAGTTTACTTGTTTGACTATAGAAATTTTTAATTTATAAACATTGGGAAAACATTATATTGTTTTACTCAGTAACCACACATTTTATGATTCTAGTAAGCCGAATATTATATAAAAATTATAAATAACTTACCACCGGCCAGCAAACTTTTCATAATGAAATCCATATTACTTTTTTGTTCCATCTTCAGAGCCATGTTTGAAGTTTTTAAAAATACTTTGTATTTTGTCAAATATTAATAAATTAAGGTGTGGAATTTATTTAGGTTAGGAGGATGATCCGTGGTCATTTCTTCATTGAGCACGCAACAGACTTTCACCACTGATTAATGCAAATGCTTAAACTTTCTACATCACAACACGAAAATTATGTCACTATGATATACCATTTATAAACATATGAATTGCAAAGATTTTCAACAAGAATGCAAATAAATTAAATCTGAATTAGTTAAAAATGCTTAAAACTCTTCGTAAATAAGAATATTTTATTGAAATACGCGTCCAAGCGGTACATTTACTGTTATTGAAATGAAAATTGACAAGTGACTTTCGACAGCACAACAGCTGAAAAACGTTAACTGTCTTTTTTGACAGTGACATAACATGTTTTTTTACAGAGATTTTTATGTAAGCAAACAGTTTTATTCATGAAATATAGGTAATAATAATAAGCCGAAGCTTTATCACTTTTTTACCTTTAATAAATAGTGAAATATTTTATCATTCATATTATAATTGAATCTATTTGTAACTTAATTTGATTGCTTAATAAAAATATTAGATCACATAGTCAACGCCATCTATAAAAATTTTATGTAACTATTTCTGTAGGGTTACGAAGATTTTCATAGAAAATAAGTCATGACGAAATCAAAAGATGGCGTTGTTGACTAAAATATCCCTATAGCCCCATTCTTTCTATTCGCTTATTAAATTTAGTTAACTACTAGATTTATTGTCATATAACATGTCAACGGCTTTCCTATCTAAAATAATAGATCGTATAGAAGTTTTTAGCTTTTCATAAGGATAACATTCGTCTAAATACTGAATTCGTCCTTAAAGCTTTCGAAGGTCACCTCAAGGACGGAAAAGCTGTAAAAAGTTCGTACGCGTGTTTGGCCACACGTATTACTGGAGATTGCATCAAGTTTTCGTTCGTTAAATATACCGCGTACGTTATTTCACTGTGATTGCGTTGCAGCGGACAACAAGCGGACAGTTCGTAATTGTTGGCCATACAAATAAGTTTAACAGATAGTTTTCCTGGAGTTGTATTTTGTTCGTGAACGTGAAATTGTTTTAAATATGAAAGCAGTGCGCGCAAAAGGAAATATTTTGTGGAGTGAGTATTTAATTCAAATATACGTAATTAAATTATTAATGTTGTCGCACTTTTTATAATTTTAGTAGGAAAATAATATTTCGGTAGCCTTTTAAAAGTTCTATAATAGTGATAAAAAAGAACTTAAAACGTATTTAAATTCCAATTATTTTAGTGCCGTATTTTAATTTCTCGTCCTACAAAAATTTAACACAAAACAACAATAGATCATAAGTGAAATAATACAATTTATTTTTTGTTTATAAATAATTAAAAATGTGATCTTTATGCGGATCCATAAGAATTACCTTTTATATTTTTTTACCATTGACTGGTAATGGTTAAAAATATTTAAGAATATTAACAGTATTAGAAGAACGTGTATCGGACGTCCCAAAAATGATGTTTTTAACGCAAACCAATCGGTTTGCGTTAAAAAACTAATTGTAAAGTTACCAGTTTGTGATTTAGCAACAAACCAAATTTGAACATGTTCCTTGTTTTTTTTTAAAACTAGGTACCTACTAGATTTGCATCTGCATTTAAATCAAGGGGGAAGAGTGCAACTGTTCTAATCTTAAGATGGGTTCCAGTTGCACAACTTTAACAAAATTTTCAATCACACTGTTTGTTCTTTCAGACTCAATTTATAAAAAAACGATGTGATTGAAAATTGCTTCAATTTTAACGTTATTTCCTTTCAACTGGAACGCACCTTTGGACCATGTAAAATAATTAATATGTTGATATTGTTTGTATTTAGTTTTGTATTTCAAATGGGTGCTTCTTAGACAGTTTTAATGTTATGAATTCATGATACGTGTATGATATATCAATCGCATACTGCTTGAGTAATAGCATAGTAATAATACCATAAATTATGTGTTGTTTTTAACCGCCCGACAAAAACAGAGATTTATAAGTTTGACGTGTCTGTGTGTGTATATCAATTGCATCGTAGCTTCCAATTATATATCCATATTTTGATCGAGATTTTTTGTGTTTATCATCATCACTTCACTAACTGTGTAACAATTACGGGGTTCGTCAAAAATCAATTAGGTATTATGCCAATGTTTATAATCCTCCATAATCCAATAATAATTTATTGTACGGATACTTAGTTCTGAAATCAGCGGAGTAAAACCAGTTAGTAGTTTTTTGACGTCACAGGTTGTGGTTTAAGTTACAACATACAAATATATATGTATGTATTATAAGTACAACCACAGGAAACAATATACCAAACTATTTTAATGGTATAAGGATATTGTACTTATTTTAACATCTCTGTAGTTCAGTGGTCGTACGTGCTAAAACGAAAGACAAAAATGTATGGGATTTGGTATCGTTACCTTTACCGCAACATGGCGATGTTTACTTCAAATCCTATAGATTTTTTTTCGTTCTTCGTAAGGCGCTATTCATTTTTTTCGTAAGAGTATACGTGTCACAGTCATCTAGTTGAATCTGCTATTTAATTGAATGACAAGCGCGTTCATAGAATCCTGTTTTTATTTCCGAAATGGAAAAAGGAAATTTCCGAATGAGTACTATTTAAACGCACATTAAAGTAAATTAATCAAAAAATATATCAACACATTGCTATCTGTACGATCTGTTTGACGTCATTAAGTAACCGAGTCATTCAATTAAATAAGCAGATTCAATCAGATGAATGCGACATATAGATCGTGGTCTATTCTTATTGTTTCTTATCAATGGGGGATCAAAATCTAGTAAAGATCGCTTACGTAATAAATGGCGCCTTGTCGTAATCAGAACTTGAAAATGGTGGAAGTTTCCAAATTCCTCATCTTAATGGGGCCGTTGATCTTGGCGCCTACGAGCCGTATGTCACGTAGCAGAAACGTCACAGCGTGTAAAAGTGAATCATGGTTCATAATTAGGTATGTAGGTAGTTAATGGTGCGGAGAGTTATTTATATCTTTCGAAAAACTGATTCGTAATTGAAGACATCAATGGATGAAGGTGATATTATGTCGCGAAATGTAAAATCGAGAAAATTGAGCTTAAACTGTCAATTAAATTTATTAGGACAATATTATGTCGTAACGTATTATGTACATTGTACGGTACGGTACTTTAGATTGAATGTATCTAAAATGGTTAAGTGACAGTTTGAACTCAATTTCCTCGAAACCAGAATTTTGTGACATATCACCTTCTTCAATTCACTTAAGACGCGGTGAGCAACAGAATTGATCGATGATCTCTACTAGGGTGTTTAATGCATCTTCCTAGAGTCCCGTAAGGACAGCACTTTCCCCCTACTATCAACAATCTATCTCGTTGGCTATCATAAAAGACAACAGAGGGAATATAATATTATATCCGGCAATGGGCGTTTCCGCGTACATTGTTATTATTTTAAAACTGCACTCGCAAATCCGCCGACGAAACGTGGCGAATATAGGCTAAAAATTATAATTAAATACTTTGGGATAAGCTTATGTGCACTGTGCAGCAGTGGGCGTTACAGGTTTCAGCTGTACATAATAATAAATCTATCTAATATTATAAAGCGGAAGAGTTTGTTTGTTTAAACGCGCTAATCTCAGGAACTACTGGTCCGATTTGAAAAATTATTTTTTTGGTTGGATAGTCTATTTATAGAGGATGGCTTTAGGTTATATTATAACATTACGCTGCGACCAATAGGAGTGAAGCGTCAGTGAGAAATGTTGCAAAAACGGCGAATATTATTTACATTTGAGGACTTTCGTTGCGTGCTCTGCACAAACGGTTTAAGTTACTCAAAAAATATGTATGAAAAATAATTATTCCTTTTTAATAATCATAATAACAAAAACCAACGTGAGCAATCAAATGATAATCGCGATAGTGTTTTCGAGAATCACGCGAACGAAGTCGCGGGCACAGCTAGTTAATAATAAACACCTTACTCTCCAAACTGATTCGATTTTGATTCAGATTCGTTCGTGCCGCGTACTCCCAAATAAATTGACGTTTGGTTATTTTGATTTTCAGTCGATTGATATGGTCGATATGGTCGGGAGTACAACAGGTTACGTTCATACAAAATCCCTGCAGTGTATTGCCGCGACGGGTAGCGAAAGCTTGTCGGACATACGTCTGTAGGCTTGTCTGCAAGCATGTCCGTCTAGTGAACTTCCTGCTTTATGGATAAAATTCATCGATAATAGGTACCTTGACAGCATGTCATTCGATTGAACATCATTGAAAACGTCACTTCTTACAATTGTGTAAATCCTGTCAAGTAGGTACGTAAGTTTTATTCAAAGGAAGATAAATAGAGAAGCATTTTATCCCAAAAAAATGTTTGATTCATGATTATAGTTATTATAATCCGAATGTGGACATAATTTCATTTAATATTACATAGCAAGATGTTCCCATGGGTTGTGGCCAACTAAAACGAGCAATTCTATGTATGTAAGAAGACCCTGAATATTTATCTTTTAAAAGTGATAGAAGATTTTCATTTCAGTATAAAAAGAGCCTTCAGTTCATATATCTTTATTTGTCCTTTTATATCTTCTAAAACTTCTTCTCTTATATATAAAAATGAATTGCTATTCGTTAGTCTCGCTAAAACTGGAGAACGGCTGAGCCGATTCGGCTATTTTTAAGCTTGAAATATTCGTGTAAGTCCAGGGAAGGTTTAAACGGTTTGTTTGCTCAACGAAGTGGGCACGGATCAGCTAATCTTATATATAAAAATAAATTGCTGTTCGTTAGTCTCGCTAAAAGTCGAGAACGGCTAAACCAATTCCGCTATTTTTAGTCTTGAAATATTCGTGTAAGTCCAGGGAAGGTTTAAACGGTTTATATGATCGACGAAGTGGGCACGGGTCAGCTAGACCGTTCATAGTTTTTATGACCTGAGGATGAGAGTGATTTTAAGTCCTTGGCATAAAGGTCCTGTTAGACCCATTTCTTAATCTGAAAAAAAAAACGATGGTGATAATGATGATTAGGATATTAATTGCGGCGATATTCATGTAATTGTTAATAATGATAGTGACAATGATGAGGCCAATTTTGTTCCAGATGTCATTCCAGCGCGGTATGTACTGGCCGTCCTCGGTTCTATCGGGATGGCCATAGTCTATGGTCTGAAGGTCAACCTATCCGTAGCTATGGTCGGGATGTTAAACCACACTGCAATCAAAGCGGTAACACCCGCAAAATTCACTGGAGAATCAGAGTGCGGATCTTTTGGTGACGAAGAAAGTGAACCAGTGAGTATTAAAGATACACATGAAGTAAATCATAGTAAATTATGTCCACATTTATTGGATTTGGGTGTGAGCGACACAGCTATCGAGAAGTATTTTAGATAATAGATAGAATTTTAGTTATTCAAATAATAAAAACAGAAAAGGATATATTTATAAATAATTGCGTAACATTAGGTAAATTTTGTTAATTTCAGTAATAACCATTTCCAGGAACATGGGGCGCGTAATTTTCTTTGCAAATTGCATAAATATATTCATCATTGCTTTTCGATTGCGCAATGTTGGAGTACCTGTTAAGTCAAAAAGAATAATTGTCAGTCTATGATATACATACTATGGTATGGTACGATTCATATAAAAGGATAAAAATTATCCTTTAAATCTAGAACACATTAATAAAATTGCATAGGCGATTTTGTCTATCGTCATAATAGCAGAACGATATTAGTTGATGCAGTCTCGCTAAGCCAATAATAGATGTTATGTGATGAACTGGCTAGCATAGCGAATACAGTATACACTTAGCCGTGTCTTTAAGTTGTAATTTCCTGATAAAAATATGAAATCCAGATTCCAGAATGTCGGAAATTAGGTTACGATCTACGGACGTCTGGCCTTAATAAATTCGCGTTATATCTGTTTGTTATTGTACTGGCGTCATTCACGATTTAAACATTACCTCTATATATAGATTATCAAGATCCTATGACAATTCAGTTTAAAAAAAGAAGGAGTACCCGAAGGAAATCTAATTTGTCTTAGTTTATTTAAGGTTTTTATGGAAGGCGTGATAAATAAAAGTAATTAAAGGGTATTATAATTATTTTGTTTTTGTATGTGTATTGAGTAATTGTACTTTTTTTAGGATACTGATGGACCGTTTGTCTGGAGTGGAGATGTGCAGGGACTGATTTTAAGTTGTTATTTTTGGGGATATTTCGTGTCACAGATACCAGGTACATTGTATTATTACTTATATTATTATAAATTATTAATTATAAATTATATTTCTAAAGAAGTTGAACTTGATTCTTTAGCTTAATTAATAAGTTGTGTTTTAAAACGTCATAATTAATTCTCCAGGTGGTCGTATCGCAGAACTATTTTCAGCGAAATGGGTGATGTTCTTCAGCGTGACAATCAATGTGGTCTGCACGCTGCTGACGCCACTCATGGCAGAGTTGCACTACGCCGGTGTCATCCTCATGAGAATCGGCGAGGGTATTGGAGGAGTAAGTGTTATCTACTTATTTAATTGGCCTATAATCTGAGATAAAATCTATGTAACTGACATAGCTTTTATCTCAGTTTATAGGACAATAATCACGGAACAGCTAGACGAAGAAAAAGTAGACTATTCCTGAAAGACCTTAAGAACGTATTTCGGAAATATATCCTATTGTTTTATAATTCGAGGATTATATAATAAACTTATATTTTATCTCAAAATTAGATGCTAAAGTGGATAGGTTGATGTGATATGTAAATAATTGTATCGGTCAGATTCTGTGTAGCTTATTAAAGCCAAACCCAACTTAAGTGCAGACTGTTTCTGCTTGACAATGTGACTTTAGTGCCACCTTAAAGACGCGTCAGTAAATTCGTAAGTCAGGCACCTAATGTCTAAAAAGTTCGATATCCAAATTTAAATCATCTCTCCAGGGTGTAACGTTCCCGGCAATGCACGTGCTGCTGTCCAAGTGGGCCCCGCCAGCCGAGCGGAGCGTGATGGCGGCGCTGGTGTACGCGGGCACTTCGCTCGGCACTGTCATATCCATGCTTATGGCTGGCGGCCTGACGGTCGCTGCTGGTCAGTATTATAACGATCGATTCATGTACAAAGTAAGCCTAATTTCAATGGATCAAATTTGGCGCTAGCGTCGTGTTTAAAATTAAATTACAGTCAAATTCCAATCCAATCATAATATTGATCTAATCTAATTCCAATAGATTCAAGTGTAGGTTATAATATGATCAGCTCGTCTACGCAGACGTGGTAGAATCGAGAATATATAACGACACACATGAAAGTTTACGTTCCTATTTCCAGGCTGGGCGAGTGTATTCTATGTAATGGGAGGCCTGTCTTGTATCTGGTGCGTGCTGTGGGTGATTCTCGTACAGGACTCGCCGCAGCAGCAGAAGATCATCACACAAGAGGAGAGGGACATGATAGTTGAATCCCTTGGAAATGCGGAGGAAACTTCAAAAAAGGTATTGATGAACATACATTGATTAGAAAGACGTTAAATAAAAGTAATGTTCGATAAGGAGACAATAAGGAGGGGAACAACAAAGTAATGAGTTATTTTACTCGTACCTCCGAGTTTTAACCCCCGCGCCGATGCAAAACCGATGTTATTTACAATTTAAATAAGTTTCACGCGTGTGTCCCACATTACAATACTCGTAATATACTATGCGTCACAGATAATAATATAATATTATAACAGATACGAACAATATTTCAGAAGCTCCCAGTACCCTGGAAGTCGGTCTTCACGTCAGCCCCGTTTCTGGCGATCCTGGTGGCGCATACCTGCTCCAACTGGGGCTGGTACATGCTGCTCATTGAGTTGCCCTTCTACATGAAACAAGTGCTCAAGTTCAATATGGCGCAGGTGAGGTTGCTGTTGATAATAATTATTTTCAAAACATCTTATCAGAAATTAGAGTAAAATTCATGAAAATGATTGTAAATACAGACAAATCTTAGATATCCTATAAATTAAATCACACATTTAACATTTTTTACTATTAAAGATTTATATAATTTTATAAAAGAACTTTTTCATTCTCTGCACCAGAAAAAGTATAAACCATTGAAAAGAGTCGTACTTTTCTGTTACTTTATCGACTAACAATTAAAATAAGTAGAATTTCTTTAACAAGGAGCTGTATTTGGACCTCTAGTTATTTATTTTGTTTTTGTTATACAGAATACAGTGACCACAGCCTTGCCGTTTTTGTCGTTGTGGGTGTTTAGCATCATTCTCAGTAGGGCTCTGGACTATTTGAGGGAAAAGGGAAAAATCAGTACCACCACTGCTAGGAAAATCGGCACATTGTTTGGTGAGAAAAAAATTAATTTATTACAAATTACTTATTAAGCTAGTAAATAATTATGGCAAAATTATATCATACAAATACAACCATTATATAAAAAGTACAGGATCTAAAAGATCTAATAATAACGCTAATTGATGATAAGGATACATAAAGCGTACTTAAAATTGAAGTTCCATCATTTTGATATCAAGATTTTTGTTTATCATAAATTGTGACGTAATAACGCACTATCGATATATCTCTATTTCCAGCGTCCGTTGTGCCCGCTGTGTGTATGCTCGCGCTGTGCTTCGTGGGTTGCTCGCGCGGCGCGGCCGTGGCATTGATGACAGTCGCCGTGACGTGCATCGGTGGAATGTTCTGCGGCTTCCTGTCCAACCATATCGATATTGCGCCTAATTTCGCAGGTAATACTCCCTACACCAACTTTAGTCAGCGACCAGGCCAGCTACAGGTGGCAGAGTCTGGTTTTGCCTAAAAGGGAAACCCTAGCCTGTATAGATAGAAATTTGGATGAGTGTCTTCAAAAATGGAGTTATAGGAAGTAGGGACCCAAGTAATAGCTAGACGCAGGAGTCGTTATAGTAGCTTAATTTGTGCACCATTCACAAGGACTCTTTATCTTCTTTTAAATTCATAACCTAGTAGGACGGATAACTGAAACGACTGGCAAGAGAACAGAGAACATAAAACAGGAGAGGACCTAATATTAATTTGCCCGTACGACGCAATATCATTTCTTGTCAGGCAATCAGGTGATCAGCCTGTATTGTCCTAATAAACTTGCTAGCCCTAAGAATTAATTAATATATAAATGGAAATATAAAACAGCCGAAAGAAGTTATGGTTATGGATTATTATTTTCTCGCAGGTACGCTGATGGCGATGACGAACACATTGGCTACGATCCCCGGCATCGTGGTGCCGATCTTCGTCAGCCATATCACTGAGGGAAATGTAAGGATAATATGTTATTGAATGTACTGTAGGTTCTAAATGGAAATTTATGTTACAGTAATATTACACAAATTGCAATTTTTCCACTTTATTAGTTGTTTAATATCAAATTTATTTACATACACTTCCAGTTTCAATTAAGTCATCATCAAATGATGATGAATAATAAACCAATAAAGTGGAAAAAGCGCAAGGGATTTATCTATTATTATTGTGGAAATGTAAGCATTCAAATATGTTTTTACCCGATTACGGGGAAGCCAAAAGGATAGGAAATGATTTTTACAGTCTATCTATGTATATATTATGTTTGTTCCACCTCCAAACTTCTGGTCCGATCTTAATGCACGATTAATTGAATTTATTTGTTTGACGAGTTGTGCCTGTACTATTTTTTGTAAACCAGATGTGGAGAACTTTGCTAATAATATAAATTACAAATCGTCCGTTATTTAAATTTTCAGCAAACTATAAGCGCCTGGAGGATTATATTCTTCGTGACTATTGGGTTGTACATTATAGAAATTGCTGTTTACACTCTATACGGCTCAGGAGACCAACAGTCTTGGAACAATGTTACTGAAGAGGGTCAAGAGATGAGTGATGCCAAACGACTAGAAGCTGACGATGATTAAAAAATAATCGAATGTAATAATACTAATTTATTAAGTTCCATATTGAATTTATTTGTGATATTGTCTAATGTTTAACAACTAGATCTCAATACATGAAAAGTTGGAAATATTAAATTTAATGTAATTATTTCCAGCAATGGTTTTGTGGGAGACGGTACATTACATATACTGACGCATTTAAGGTTGCTTTAACTACTAATTATACTTCACATATTACACTATTTAAAGTTATATTAGATATTACCATTAAATAAAACAATGATTAAAAATCATGTTTTTAATAACAATCAGATTCTGAGGAGATAGAGTACCCGTTAGTACAAATCTAAAGAGTCCAAGGTCAATTGGGCTATGTCAGTTCCATGTAACTGTAATATTGTATTGACTTGCAACTAAAACTCGCAACGTACAAATGTATACACAATTTTAACCTAATCGCACTAGGGGAAGTGTGACAAACTTAACGTGCAAGTTATTTTATTACACACACGGGGCAGATGAAAGTAAATTAAAGCTTTTAAAATATAATTGTTTAAAGTTCATCTCTAAGAGCTTTTGTTACATCTCTTCCATATTTTCAGGCTATCCATTCCCTCGTAGACTCTTATGAGCAACTCTATCTTCACCTTCAGCTTCGTTATGTCTGCTTCAAACTCCAACTCTCTTACTACATGTGCGATCATTGTTTTCAAGAAGTTGTAGGCATATTTTTCACCTGGTAAATCAACAATTTTTAGTAAAAATTACTTAATATTATTTTAGACACAATAATATAATCAAAATTCAAAATTTAATAATTCAATAAAATATTTTATTTCCCAATAAAACTAACAATTTTTTTTTCTGAAAGACAACACAAAAAGGCTACTACTGCTAAACACCCTACTGTTGATAAGGGTTAAACAACCTAACCCGACGAAAAGAACTGTCATAAGAAACTTGGAGGGGGCCATCGTAGGACACAGTCTAATCCATTAAGTGCTAAACTTACCAAGACATCTTCTTTTCCCCATACTGAAAGATAAAAGGGGAGGTGGTTTGGAGTCAGGTTCAACCCAACGCTCTGGTCTAAACTCTGAAGCATCAGAACCCCAAAGTCGAGTCGAACGGCCCGATCCATAAATGTTTATAAGACACATCCCATCTTTTGGTATGGTACATGATTCTGAAATTGCAGTACATAATTAAATACAAAGTATGATTTTATAGATGTAAATTCATTTATAGCTCTTCTCTCTCTTTATAATTTCTCTTTTTTTTGAGGAATGTCTTACTTAACTTAAAGTCCCGATCTATGTTTCTTAAGACAATAGGTGCTGGAGGGTACAGTCTGAGAGCTTCGCGGATGACGCCTTCACAATAGACCATTCTTTCCAAGTCTTCTTTTACAACATCCCGGTTAGAATCACCAAATATTTCTTTTATTCTGTAAATAGTTTTAATTATTTTATCGAAATAGGATTAAATATGATTTTTTAGAATTATTTTTTACTACCAGTATTTCTATACTTTTGCATTTAACTTCAAATCAACTTAAGTCATGATAACATTCCAATAATCATTTTAGAATTTAACATATTATGTCACAACTTTGGTGTTGAAAAGTGCACATGGAAACACACGATGATGCATGGAATCAAAACTAGTGTTAAATCTGCCTTACTCATTATGTAACTTGTCTTGTATGTCCTGTCTTGTGCCAATTGTTAGAAACACAATGAACAATGTTGTAGCTATAGGTTCTTGCGCGAACGTCAGTGTGTCCATTTCCGATTTCATTTGATCGTCAGAAAGATGTAAATCACTTAAATAGTCCAATAAAGGCTTGTATCTGGATCTATAAATACCTGAAATATAAAATAAAATTCTGAGAATTTTTGATGATTCTGATGAATGTTGTTTCGTTTAAAATTATGAATAACTTACTCTTATCAAAAGTCAAAACCTACCTTTTCTCTGAGATTTGTTATTTCCATTTTTCTCCGACAAAAGATTTTGTTGATATTTGTTAAACAACTGAAAAACACAAGAGTAAAATAGTATATTGTGCAACAAGTGCGACAAGTTGTCGATTGCCCACGAAAGCGAAGTTGAACGCACGAGCGAAGCGAGTGCGGTCATTCGCTTGAGTGGGTTTTTTGCACATACTATTTTGTATTACAAATGCGGGATAAGTAAGTAAGTGGTATCTTGGCGCTCGCTGTTGCGGTTGAAAATGGGCTGTTTGCCCATTCTAAAATTTGAGTGCGAAAAGTTTACTTGGCGCACGCATTTGCGTGCGCCAAGTAAACTTTTCGCACTCAAATTCGCACTCAAAACAAACCGCAACAGCGTGCGCCAAGATGCTACTTATCCCGCATGAGTGCTACAAACATTTATTTTTAACTATGAAAGCCCTACTTTTCATCAGATATGGTTTGGTTATTTAGCTCCCGCCATTAGATACATCAAAGATTATAATTAATTAATTAATGTTATTGTCGATGTTACGATTACGATGTTTGATTTTACTATTTTTATATTGTTCCCACATTCCCTTTCAGTTTTGACTGATTTGTCACGACAATTCTTTGCCCGGTCCCACCCCAGGCAAATGGAATACTTCCTACTTCTACATTCTTCTAATTAATTTAGTTGCTGGTTACAAGAAAGTCCCTTGGGCACCTCTAAGATCATAATTAGAGGGGTTTTTGCGGTTGGTTAGATATAGTTTGTGGTGGGCCACAACAGTTGATATTGATGTTTTTAGATTACCTTTAATGATAATAATTTTATTTTATTATTTGTAATATATATTTTGATTATCTCTAACAATAATAATACATATATTTTCACTTACATTTTCAGTTGCTCCGTGCAGAACACTTCTACTTTTATTAAGTATCTTAAACGAATTTGTATAGTTGAATACAAAGTCTGGGTGATATATAATATTGAGTATGCGTTCTATAATTTTCTCGAAAGTGTTAGAAATTGCTTCATGATATTCGTCAATGGGGATCAAATCCGGTATTTCAGAAACACCGAGAGCTATTACTGCAAGAAAGTTGATAATATAGTCAAATATTATTATTGTAGTTGTAAAAGAACATATAAGTGATTGCGTTAAGTACACGGGCTAAGGTTTTGATATATATATTATTTAAGTAGATTTTAAAAAACTACTAACAAATATTTTATTTCTACAACCTTTGCATTTAACTTGTTAATCTGTATTAAGTTTCTCGAACTTGATTTCGTTAAAATGAATACTTACAGCATATTGTTTCGAAAGTGGTGTAAGCTATTTCCTTGTAAGCATCAGATGGTTGGCCAATTTTTAATCTATTAGCCAATTTTTTCGCCTGTGCATTGTAATCATCTTGATAATTCCTAACTGATTTGCTTTTCAATGCCTTAGTGAAACCTTTAACGTTATGTTTCCAAATATAACCTGAAAAATTATCTTTTTCAGAAAACCGCAATTAAATTAAATTTAACTTGGTTTTGATATGAAATACAATAATTTGATTTTTATTATCTACTTAGGTATATCCGCGTTTGGTACTTTAGTATTATAGCCTTTTTGTATGATTTGGGTTGTTACGATAATTGTAAATGTTTGCATGTTTGTGACTCTTTTACGCAAAAACCCTTTATCGGATTTTGATGAAATATGGATGTCTGAAATGATCTTGAAAAGTTTTCTTGTGGAATACTGTATAAATAGTTATGCGTGTATGTTTACGCCCAATGAGAATCTCTCTAGAGCTCTTTAGGCGTGAAAGACAGTTTCATTCTAAACTGGATTTTTAGGTTGCTTTTTGGTAAACACTCCTCTTTCACATTCTTCTCCCTTAAATACTTACCAGGCGCAGTAGCTAACCCGTTGCCGACCCACACCTTACCGAAGTCGTAGAGGTACGGCTTCTCAGGGAAGTTGTTGGTCACCATGAGTATATCATGCGGATCAGTAAGGACTGGAAATTGGAAGAATTGTTGCATTCCTGTTTTCATGAGATGTGTTTACATTGATAAGTCATGAAATAGTAGATTTTGAATCTAAATTACTATTACAGCATTTATAATGGTTTATTTGCTTTTAAGGTTATCCCCTTGATGAAGATTATTTACAGCAATCTATGTAGGTCGTTTGCAATAGTAAATTTTTTACGTTTATATAACCACCTTAATAACCACTTTTTTCTCAATCGATCTAGTTTAATTTAGATCTGATGAATACACCTCGCCATTTTTTTTGAGCTCATGTCGTATTTGATGCTTTTATTATCAGCCATGGTGATTTTTAGGGTTTCGTGATAAGTGCAATCCGTAATAATTATTAGTAATGTTGTTGGCTATAAAAATTTAACCTATCATGAATATTCAAACTATGTATTAGCTTATGATTGTTACTTAAAAAATAAAAAAGGGCCCTATCAATATAATATTTTATTCGCGTTTAAAGATATGAAAAATACTCACATATTATTGGCCTGGTACCTGCCCAATACACGAATGGTATATTGGTTTTGTCCATTATCTCTGAAACTTTCAGTATTTGATGATGTAAAGCTGAAAAGTTAGTTTAAATATTAGTTACTGTCTTGTTCCATGAGACATAGCCGAAGAGTTAAGTCTAATAATAATTAAAAAGACATGAATCGATAAAGGTGATATGTCGCAAAAAAAAATTACCGAGAAAATGAGAAACTTGAGTTTAAAATGTCACATAAACATTTTGGGATAATATGTAGTAACGCATTAGTACATTGATGTATTCTAGAGACGGATCATTGGATTAATTTTTATTTAATACTTTACGACGTATTTTGTCAGGGTACCCATACATTGTTTTCACTATATTAGATTTCGTCGACGTCTCATCAAAATGAAACTACTTAAGCTTCATTTTGATGAGACGTCCAATAATTTCTTGGACCAACTCTCGATTCTTCTCGAACTCTTGTAGTGATTGTCTGACAAGAAAGATGATCCATGCGTCGGATGGGCATGTAAAAAGTAGGACCTGCGCCTGTTCTCTCACCAGTCGTGTCGGTTTACCGTCCCACTGGGTTATGAGAGTAAAAGGAAGAGAGAGTGTCTTTGTGTATTGCGCACACACTTGGGCACTATAAAGTAACTCCTGCGTTTCAACAAAATCGGCTACCGACACCGAAATCGGTGAGGGGAGCTATTATATTCTGAACCACGGAGGCGACATAAAAAAGTCTAGTATACATACATCTACTCGAATGGAAACACTGAAACCCTATAACATATGCCTTTCTTATAGTTCAGGATATCAACTGTAGTAAAGTTAACACTTACCTTTACCACCTCCAAGCAACAAATGCATGTTTCCGAACACCGGCACATATGGATACGTCGGGAGATGGGACAGCTTCTTGCCTATTTTCCATTTCAAAATGTACGTGTAAAGCACAAATATAGCTGTTAGCAGCCCGAGAAATAACCAGGTAAACATCTAGAAAGGACGACAAGAAATTGTTAATATATACGAGGTATAAAATAAATAAGTGATATTACATTAGGGTGTGTATGTGCCTCCTAAGTAGAGTATGATATGAAAGTACCAGCACAGAAAGACATACTTTTGATGACTTTGATGTTTCTATAAAAAATTCCCCAACATCAAAAATTTGCCCATACTATATATACTATATATACTATATTATTTACTTTTTAACCGTTTTCCAAAAAAATATTTTTAAAACGTTCTCAATTCGGCCTGTTTTTTTTAACTCAAAAGTCTGTTGCAAGTACACCAAACACTGACTTAGAATGTACGAATGCCTACTGCAAATACTCGTATAATAGTAAATAATAATTACTTAAATAGGTATTTATATTATTGAACTTTGCCATTGTAACAACTATTTCGATATAAATTATAGTAATAAAATAATATATTAATTACAATTTTAAACAGTAATGTAAGTTTGTATGTTTGCTTATAATCATCGGAAACTTTGATGTTTCTATGAAAAATTCCCCAACATCAAAAAGCCCATACTAAAAATTTGCCCATACTAAAACTAACTGTTTCAGCGCTGGTACTTTCAAAGTAAACTCTATATACGGGACCATTTGTATTTCTATGATTTATTAGTTGTCTATGATTTATT
This sequence comes from Celastrina argiolus, assembly GCA_905187575.2. NCBI lineage: Eukaryota > Metazoa > Arthropoda > Insecta > Lepidoptera > Lycaenidae > Celastrina > Celastrina argiolus. The sequence goes on along the minus strand of LR994595.1, from coordinate 13,439,707 downwards.
TTGATGCTATTGATAAAATATATAATTCAGTATCTGTGAACTCAAACGACCTCCGTAGCGCAATGGTTCAGAGCGTTGGTGCTCGACCGAGAGGTTGCGCTTTCGAATCCCGCCGAGGGAACAAAAAGTTTTTAATGTTCCTGGGATGATCCATGAGATGTGTATTAAATTTGTGTTTTAATATAATAAAAATCTTAAATATGTGTATAGTATAAAAGTATATATATTTCCATTGTCTGGTAGCTGTAACACAAGTTCTTCGGACACACACGGAGCACAGGGTCAGATGGACGTGGTGTGAAGCGTTTATAGAAAAAAAAGATATAAAATCAGTATATACGCCACAACACATTACGCCTCTCCGAAAAGACGATCAAATATTAATTTAATTACCAATTAATTAGAAAAATGATCAATGACAATTTATAAATTAATATCTATATGATGCTCAATTAAAATTACACAAGCAAAACTAGGTTAAAATACGTAACTAATTTTATAAATCAAAATCTATTTATTTTGGATTTATCATTGTTTACTTAATGTGTTTGTTGCTTTTGTAGGTTGTGACCTTCGTCTGATATGATGGAGTCCCATTGACCTGACCTGACTGATTGTTTTTAGGTCAATAACAGTGGTCTACTAGATTCAACGACAACACTGAACACTGGAGAAGAAAATAGTGACTTAGAGTTGAAAATGAGGGAGATGAAAAGAGGCAGGAAAGTGTAATGAATTGAAAATGACGACCTCCGTAGCGCAGTGGTTGAGCGCGTTGGTGCTCGAACGAACAAAAAGTTTTCAATGTTCCTAGGTCATGAATGTGTATTAAATTTGTGTATAATATAGATAGTAAAAATCTTAAATGTGTGTATAGTGTAAAAATATTAAATATAACGGGTGTAAAAAGAGCAGTCACTATAAATTTGGGATATGATTATACTTACTACCTTTTCTCATTTTAGAAATGTATTTTTTTTTCTTTTTTTTTTACAATAGTTAAAAAAAAATTTTTGCTTTATTTTTATTTTTGCGACAAAAAAATAAAAATTTTTTTGGAAAAAGGTGAAAAGTAAAAATTTTTTTTTTAGTTTTTGCAAAAAAAAAAAAAATATATAAAAATACATTTCCGAAATGCGGAAAGGTAGTATAATCGTATCTCAAAGTTATAGTGACTGCTCTTTTTACACACTGTATACATACTTCCGTTGTCTGGTACCTGTAACACAAGTTTTTCGGATGCTTAGCACAGGGCAAGATTGACGTGGTGTGAAGAGTCCGTAGATACTTAGATAGATAAATATGTTTCGAGAAAAAAATTAAGTAACTATCCCCGAATTTGAATTATAGCTATATAATTCAAATTATATATAATGAAATATATATTTTTTCCATCGAACACACACACATTTCCCTTTCTTCTATTTTCATCGTGAATTAAAAAGTGAAGAATAAATAAAGGCGTAGACCTAAAAAATTTTTCGTTTTTTTTAAACCAACTGGCAATTACTAGATGTAGTCTAGTATTCCTGATATTTATCAGGACTTAATTATCTAGATATTTATCAGGACTTAATTATCTAGCATTGACCACATACGATTCATACAGACTAATGATGCCATTGTTGCATTTTTTCTGCTGTCGACTTAATTGCAGTTAGATTACGGTTCGATAGTATTTAAATAGCGAAAAATGCATTGTTGATGGATAGATTAATTTTACACAAAAACTACAAAACAAATATTGATAAAATTTGGTTAAAATTTAAATATATTATATCTAGAAATATCTCGCGAAACAATTATAACCACAACCTGCAAACAGATCAACCTGCATGGTGGTGGGGGTTTGCACGATCGTGTTAACATTATTGCTTGTGTGACGGTGGTGTTTTCATGATTTGCTTGCGAGTGTACGCATAAGCAGTGTGGGAAGGAGGGAGATGAATCAAACGCATGCCTATGCGTACACTCACTCATCTGCTTGCAGGTTGTGGTTATTGTGGTTTCGCGGGATATTGCTACATATAATATATTTAAATTTTATGCTATGGATTTCCGCAAAGTAACGCCTGATTCTATTAACTAGTTAAAAATTTTTAGCTAGTAGTATAAGCTGAGGATTAAAACATAGACTACTGTTTCACAAAGTCGAAACGAGTCTTGATGGTTCGTCGAATCACGTCCCAGTAATTCTTACAGTGAGCTCATCAGTGCTGCATACCCAAAAAACTATAAAACTCTACAATAAATTTACTAATTGGGATCAATTTAGATGCATTGTAAACGATTCTTTAACACTAAAAATCGCCTTAAAATCTGAAGACAATATAGAAGATGCGGTCAAAAAGCTCACCGAAGTCATTCAAGAGGCATGCTGGCAGAGCACCCCTCAAGTTACAAATAATAACCCAAGGAAGAACGTGGTGTCACTCGAAATTAGACAAAAAATCCTCGAAAAACGAAGACTAAGAAGGATATGGCACAACAGCCGCCACCCCAGTGACAAAACTGCTCTAAATAGGGCAACTCGGGAGCTTAAACAGTACATCACAGAGGTCGAAAATGCTACTATAGAAGAACATCTAACATCACTCACAGCTACTAAGGCCACAAATTACTCTCTGTGGAAGACAACCAGGTCGTCTATGAAGCCTAAATCTATCAAACCACCTATTAGAATACAAGGCAATAAGTGGGCGAGGACACCTCAGGAAAAGGCAGACACTTTCGCAGATCATCTAGCAAAAATATTTACACCAAACGAAGCAGATCAATTATCATCCGAATATGATATTGACCTCACTCTTAATCAACCTCTGCAAATGGATCTACCACTAAAGCCAACTACTCCAAGAGAAATTAAAAGACTTATAAAAAAGATGGAGGACAAAAAAGCACCAGGATTTGACCTCATAGATAAGAACATACTGATGGAACTACCAAGAAAAGGCGTGTTGTACCTCACGATGATCTATAACAGCATACTACGGCTAGGATACTATCCCCTAATATGGAAGGTTTCCCAAGTAATAATGATTCACAAACAGGGCAAACCTCAGCACGACGTAACATCCTACAGACCCATTAGTTTACTACCTGTTCTATCAAAACTTTTGGAAAAGGTTATCCTAACAAGACTGCTGAACTCTTGCAAAAATCTTATACCCGACCACCAATTTGGATTCAGAGCAGAACATGCAACAGTCGAACAGGTACACAGGGTCTGTCACACGATAAGAGCGGCCCTAGAAAGAAAAGAGTACTGCACTGGGGTCTTTCTGGACATACAACAAGCCTTCGACAGAGTGTGGCATAAAGGACTACTATGCAAAATTAAAAAACAAATCTCACACTCCTTCTACCGCCTACTTCACTCATATCTCATAGATAGAATATTCCAAGTGAAAGAAGATTCCGGTACATCTCAATTCTATGATATAAATGCCGGGGTTCCACAGGGATCTGTTCTTGGGCCTGTACTCTACACAATATTTACAGCTGATATGCCCCATACTGAAGGAGTTACTACTGCAACCTATGCCGATGACACGGCTCTGCTTGCCTCTAACAAATCTCCAATATCAGCCTCGCTACAACTGCAGCATAGCCTGTGGAAAATCGACTCTTGGCTCAGAAAATGGAGAATAAATGCTAATACTTCCAAATCCGTCCAAGTAACATTTACCTTGTGCCGAGAAAAATGTCCACCAGTAAAACTAGGTGATAGAGAGCTTCCGCAAAGTGATACAGTAAGGTACCTGGGCATGCACCTGGATAGCCGACTTACCTGGAAAAAGCACATTCAGACTAAAAGGAATGAGCTGAACATCCGCTCAAGAGAACTCCAATGGCTGATTGGAAGAAACTCTAAACTCGCAATTGATAACAAGTTGCTTATCTACAAATCCATTTTAAAGCCAATCTGGACTTACGGCCTGCAACTATGGGGTTCAGCATGTGCCTCAAACATTAGCATAATTCAACGCACGCAAAACTGTATATTGAAGCAGATATGTAACGCCCCTTGGTACATTAAAAACACAGAAGTACACGAATTTTTGAGTGTTCAGACTGTCAAAGAGGAAATACAGATGCTCAGCAGAAAGTACAAACTTCGGTTAAAAAACCATCCGAACCAGCTAGCCCAAATGCTCCTCCACAGAGATTGCAAAAAACGCCTTAAAAGGCGAAATATCCTGGACTTAGACACATTGGAATAAGATCCCATATAAACTTTATAGACATATTCCCAATGGGGAATAACGTCTTCCTGCCATAAGCCACACAACAGATCTGCTCATAGTCACCCAGACTGATCGCATGATTCATATATTAATAAAAAAAAAAAAAAAAAAAAAAAACTTTTTGTACTGAAAAGGTATAGTGTTACGTGGGATAGTGTACAGGTTCACTGCCAAAGTCTTAAGTAACATTGGAATATTAAAAAACTTTATGAAAAATATAAATATTTATTTATGTAGTATTCCTAAGTCCAACCTGTATTTGGTCTCCAGCAAACGAACGTAATGTGACATCTATTTTCAATTTCAGTTTTTCTGGGTCTGATTTAAACACTAAATCCTGCATGCAATATGCCAGTATTGTTTTCAAAATTTGAAGGGCATAACGTTTGCCTGGAACGTAGAAAATATCGTATGTTATTTCTCAAGAAATTACAGGATGCTTATATTTGAGAGCATATTTTGGCTTCTTATTACTTGAAACATAAAAATTATGCATTTTAATTAAGACGCAATAAAGTATAATACTATTTCTAAAGGATTCTTTAGCCTTCGTTGTAGATGGAAAATAAGTAAACAATAATATCCCTTACTAAATAAAATAATTAACAATATAACGTATAACGTTTAAGCTATACGATATTTTGCCTTCGCCTGATCTTCCCAAAAAAGTTACTTGAGATATAAGTACAAAACATGAAGTGAAACTTAACAAGCTTTTTTTGGAAAGTCAACAACAAAAGGCTACGACCGCTAGCCCGCCGAGAAGAATCCTCGTAAGAAACTCGGACGGGACCATCTTTTAGCAAAAAGATGGAAAATTGTTCTTTTTTAAAAATGTATAAAGAATATGTTTACAATTAAATGAAATATAGTTTAGAATGAAATATAGCTTTACACTGTAAATATCTATATCTGCCTCTTATGTATATAAAAATGAATTGCTGTTCGTTAGTCTCGCAAAAACTCGAGAACGGCTAAGTCGATTCGGCTATTTTTAGTCTTGAAATATTCGTGGAAGTCCAGGGAAGGTTGAAACGGTTTCTGTGCTCAACGAAGTGGGCACGGGACAGCTAGTTTATAAAAGTAAAGGGAGAAATATGTTGAATTTTTATTGTAAAAGTTTTGACAGTTTTTTGAAGGAAAGTATACCAGCATTATTTTCATTTATTGATGAGGGTAGCCTATTATATATTTTGAAGTTTGTTTGTTTGTTTGAACGCGCTAATCTCAGGAACTACTGGTCCAACAAAAAAAAATTTTTTTTGTTGGATAGTCCATTCATAGAGGAAGGCTTTAGGCTATATATATGTCGCAGTCATCTAATTAAATCAGCTATTTCATTGAGTGACTAGCGTTTTTATCGAATGACGACATTTAATTGAAAGACTAGGCCGAACATTGATTGTACAATCGTCACTCAACGTCCAATTAGTTAGCGGATTGTAACATAGCCCTTATATGAGAGCGGACATAAAATCAGTCAGATGACTGAATTTTACTAAAAGCGAATCTATCAACCCCGACTCCACGTAGTACTTGTCTGTCAACCCCTAGAGTGTATATTTAAGCGCGTAGGCGCGGAGGGAGAGCAGCCCCCGCCCGCCGTAACGAAATGCAGAAACCAGGACTCGCCGTGGCGGCGGAGGCTGGTCGCCGAAGGCGACCAGAAAGCCGGAGCTGCCTAAGGCGAGTGTTGGTTGATGTCATTTGTTACGCATGGGCGAAGGGGCTGCATTTCCCGTAGCGCCGGAGACGTGACAGACCGACATTGTCCCAAAAACAAATCTCCACGTAGAACTTGTCTGTTTTATCTAACCTCTAAACTACAACTGTAAATATTTTCTTAACTAGTGGTTGCTGAGTAGAGGGGAGGGTAGGGGGGATTTCCTTTGTCCCCTTACCGCCGTCTCCACCTTTCTCCCCTGTTTTACTCCTGGAAATATCCCGGAAACACAGACATAACCTCAAAACTTCAAACCATAAATATCTTCCAAACTAGTAGTCTCCTAAAGGTGGGAGTGGTAGGGGGGGTTCTCCCCCTCCCCTCCCTCCACCCCCCAATTAAGAGAGATTTATACTAAATTTTTTCCAGCTCCTCCTTTTTTGGAAGTCGGTTAAAAAATCGGAAAATTATTCGGTAACAAACATAAAAAAAACCTACTTATTCATCGAATTGAGAAAGCTCCTCCTTTTTTGGAAGTCGGTTAAAAAATCGGACTAAATGACGTTCAGTCAATGACTACATGACTAAATGACGTTCAATCAATGTTCAGTCAAGACATTGGACGTTACAATAAACAACTTGACGAGTTGTCCTTTAGTCTTTCAATTAAATGTCGTCATTCGATAAAAACGCTAGTCACTCAATGAAATAGCTGATTTAATTAGATGACTGCGACATATATAACATTACGCTGCAACCAATAGGAGCATATCATATGTTGCAAAAACGGGGAAAATTATTTGGGGATTTTCGTTGCGTGCGCTGCATAAACGGTTTAAGTCACTCAAAAACCACGCGAACGAAGTCGCAGGCACAGCTAGTACTCGTATAATCACTTACCAATACATGCTCTTTTCCCAGTGCCAAACGCAAGTATGGGAGGAGTAGGAGCTCTCCAGCGCTCAGGTCGAAACTCTAGAACATCCGCACCCCAAAGCTGCCTTGATCGACCAGATGCCCAGAAGTTGAATACGCAGAATGCTCCTTTAGGTAATAGGCAATTCTCTGATAGAAAAAAGAAAATTACACACTGACAAGAAGAAAAGGAAACTCGATTTAGACTACCTTAAAGAAGTATTTAATTAACCCCCGGTTTTTCGAACGCTATTCAAATAAATGATCAACTAGCATGGCATTCAAATCAACAAGCCATATTGTTACATATTATGGCTTTAACCAATCTTGCAAGTGGGAGTGTGATGTACAGTCGGCTGCACTAACATGGATACATCTACAAATTTGCAAAAATATGTCTACGTTTAACTTTCAAAAATATCGTCACCTTATTGCATTCAAAGCGATGGAACCAGCAAAGTGTTTCAAAATTATGAATACATTATTTTCATAATGAAGTAAACAGCTGTATTTCAGTGAATAGTATACACACTTAAATTCATAATAATGAACACGCGACAAATTTTAGTAGCATGTAAACATTGTTTACTTCATTACAATGTAATCAATAATTGTATCAATAATATGGATACACTTATAAAATTTTAGCATTTTTCACTTTTCTGAAAATATGTTTTTATTTCCATAAAAATGTACACGGGGTATGTTCCAATAAGATGTATACATTCATTTTTTCTTTTTCTTTTCGCACAGCCGTAATTACAAATGGTAGAAACTTGAAATTTGGACTACTGAATTCGTAAAAAATCCCTTTTTGCAACTCCGACAAAAACAGAGGGATTTTTCGAGTCTGTCTGTATGTCTGTTTGTGGCATCGTAGCTCCCAAACGTATGAACCGATTTTGATGTAGTTTTTTTGTTTGAAAGCTGACATGGTCATGTTAAAACACTAAAGCTATGATTCAACAAAATAAATTTGCTTACTGCTGAACAATGCGAGTGTTACTTAAAAATAGTTTTACTTTTATGACTAGAAAAAACACAAAAAGAAAAGAATTATCAAATTTATTACAGTCGATCAGAAATTTACCTGAATAAACAGAAACTATTTACCTTCAGAAACTATTTTTGTTAAGTTTTTACTTCTACCCTCAAACTATATTTATGATATTTTAATATATTAATTTTGTTTATCATACAAAATGTTAGCTTGCGTGTCTACAAACTATATTTATATTGCAGATATAAGTTTGACGTTTATTTATGTGTGTTCGTCTGTTTGCCTGTGGCATCGTAACTACTAAATGGATGGACCGATTTTGATATACTTTTTTTTATTTTTATTCAAAGCTGACGAGATCGCAATAATTCGTCATCAGTTCGTCAGTGAACGAACTGACTATTCAGGGGCTAGTTAAAAAAATAATAATGCTTTTCTGACTAAAAAAAACACGTAAAGAGTTATCCAATTTATTGCAATCGATTAGAAATTTTACGCAAACATAATATTATATTTCAGAGACTGTTTTTATCAGGTTTTTACTTCTACCCTCAAACTATACATAATATGATGAAAACGAAACCAGAAATATTTAGTCACAAGTTTGTACAACAGAGTTAATTTACAGTCATCGTTCGCACTTCGCAATATTCATTATTCAGTAATTAATTTTTCTTTGGTTTGCTTTTTGTTTTTAAGCTAAGGTAATCCAAATGGAGTAATTTAAAACTACAATTTTTATTATTTTAAAATATGGGATGTTTTTCATTTTGCCCGTGTTAGTTTATATAATTTATATTTACAACATTACTAATATAGAACGATATTAACATCGTTTAATTTTGATTATATTATAGTTTGAGGGTAGACAATAAAAACTGATGAAAGTAGCTTTTGAAATATATACGTTCGCGTGAATCGGAGTTATACCTATTACACTAAAGAATATAATCGATATTCTAATGTATGTGTGATTTTTAAATAACCGTCAATAATAATACCCGTCAACATATCACCTCTATTATTTATAGAATACATTATTGTATTTATTGCAATGTAATGAAATTTTGACCAGCCTTTTCTGAAACACAAAATTAACGTTGTAAACATTTACATTATAATGAAATAAACAATGTTTACATGCTACTGAAATTTGTCGCGTGTTCATTATTATGAATTTAAGTGTGTATACTATTCACTGAAATACAGCTGTTTACTTCATTATGAAAATAATGTATTCATAATTTTGAAACACTTTGCTGGTTCCATCGCTTTGAATGCAATAAGGTGACGATATTTTTGAAAAATTAAACGTAGACATATTTTTGCAAATTTGTAGATGTATCCATGTTAGTGCAGCCGACTGTACCTAATTATACAATATCTGTCCGTTCCTTTCTGTCTGATAACATAAGCTTTACTGACACCAAAACTGTAGGGGTATAACTACCACACAGAAAACGAACATTTCAACTGTAAAAAGTAGCCTACATATTAATCCAAAGCCTTCAATTTCATCAAAATCCGTTTTCTTCTCCATCCTAACAAACTTTAACCCCGACTCCACACTACTCGCGAAGTTGAACGAAGTTAGACGAATAGGATAGTAGTTAATGGAATCAGGCGTTACTTTGCGGAAATCCATAGCATACAATTTAAATATAATATTATATCTAGTAATATCCCGCGAAACAATTATAACCACAACCTGCAAGCAGATGAGTGAGTGTACGCATAGGCATGCGTTTGATGCACCTCCCTCCTCCCACACTGCTTATGCGTACACTCGCAAGCAAAAAACATGAAAACACCACCACCACACAAGCAATAATGTTAAGACGATCGTGCAAAGTCCCACCACCATGCAGGTTGCAAAACTCGACGCGCGTTTCGCTCCGACCCCGGAGCATCCTCAGGATGTTGACTCTGCGAACAATGTTCGTTAAGTGATGCCGCCCGCCAAAACACCGCCTTATATTCCCTACAGCTACTACCCCTACCAACTAGTACCCCCACCAAACAAGTTAATAAGAGGTGACGAAGTAAGGTTAGTTTGGTCATTCAACAATGCAATTCTATTGTTGTTCTTTACTTTAATTATTTCTAACTGTTCCAACACGCTCAGTCGAAAGCCTTTATCACATTTATGTAATATCTTATAGGAATGACCATCTGGTATATTGTGACTACTATCTAAAAGAATCGGAATCATTTGTAATCTCACGCCCAGGGAACCCTCGATCATTCTAGAGGGCCCCGGACGGAGAACCACGACCAGAGATCAGAGATCTCTCTACGTGGGGTATAAAAATTCAGGGCGCACTCAGCAAAATGCTGAAGGTGCAATAAAGCCCGTTCTTAAGGATAGAACCTCCGCGACAGAACGCAGGAGAAAGACCAAGTATTGAATTTAAGAGGCCAAAATACCGTGCTCAACCATTTATAATTATCATTAAAAACGATCAGCACGCACGCGGGCGGCTGAGACCTGCTGAGAGTGGACCATCCGGCTTGTGGGGGCCTCGATCCCGGGGATCGAGAAACGCGTATGAGACCGCTCCCCCACGTGCACGGGAATTGCTTCACAGCTGACCAAAGCGACCCGGTTTCTATCATCAACATAATATATAAAAAAAAATATATATATATATAATATATAAAATATATACAGAGAGCAACTACGTGCTCGACCACCCATATATAAATGGAACGATCAGCACGTACGCGGGCGGCTGAGATCTGCAGTGAGTGGACCATCCGGCTGTGGGGCCTCGATCCGCGGGAACCGAGAAACGTCCCCACGTGCACGGGAATTGCGTCACTGCTGACCCATAGCGACCAAGGAAGGAAATAGTGATAAAATAGTAATAAAATTTAGAATTTATAATTAACATCAAGAAGTACTCCGGCGCCAAGACGGCCGAAGCACAATATTAAGGAAAGTGGGTAGGGGTGTGGGGACAACGACATAATAAAACTGTTGTCCTGGCTCCTCCTCTTCTTACAGGTATGACAGGGCATTAGCTCCGTCTAGTCCTCAACAAAGGGGACAGCATCTCGGGGCAGACGTAGGCGGTCCGGTGGGCGCGCATGCCAGGGCGCCAGGTCAGCCAATTCTGGGAGGCGCGAGGCGTCCGCTCGCGAAAACAGATTGGACGCGAGGTGCGCGACAAATTCCTCGACACTTTCGACGCGCAGGTCTCTCGCTATCGTGCTGTTCCGCACGTACCAGGGGGCGCCCGCGGTGCGGCGCAGCGCGCGATTCTGCAGCCTCTGCATCTACCTCTTTAGGGACGCAGAGAGCAGATGGTGCCAGGCGGGCGCCGCGTACGTGAGACGGCTACGGACATAGATCTTGAACAAAGCGACGCGCATGTTGAGCGGGATCTGCGACGACGAGTAGGCCGGTGTCAGCATGGCCAACGCTGCTCTGGCCTTCCCCACTGCTGCGCTACATTGGGGACCCATGGACAATTTGCGATCAAGAGTAACCCCCAGGTACTGTGCCGTTCTTTCCCAGGGTATCTCAACTTCATCGATCTTCAACGCCGGTGGTAGCCCGATCCTCCTTGAGACGGCGAGCGCTTGGGACTTTCTGGGATTAACCGAAAGCCTCCACTTGCTCAGCCAGTCAGGTAGGAGATCGAGCGTCCTCTGCATTTTGACGAATGAATGAGATGGCATGGTATTTTAACACGGCGTTAACTTTAACATTGCTTGGTGAAACACGGCCTTAAAGTACTTGGCCATTTTTTACGAAGATTTCATAGGATTTCATAATACATCGTGTGTGAAATAAAACGGCCAAGCATCACGACGACTGAAATGTGTGTGAAGTTAGGCCTGGTAAGGTAAAGGCGCATAGATCAAGAATCTGGGTTTTACATGAGATGTGAAAAATTTATCGCAGAGTAAGCTATGTAGACTCGTCTTGGCAACATTTTTCCATGAAAATGTTTTTGGTAGGAGTAATAGTTCCTATGATTGCCACTAAATTGTTATTGGCGCTAGTGTCATACAAAAATTAAGCATCGCGGGATTATTACGTAATCAGGCGATACTTTTCAGTTGGATCAACGAACCGGCTGTAGGCTGTATTTTGCTTAACCTTCCATTAATATATCTGCAGATTTACATGGAAAAATGATGTTTAATTATTTATTATTTACTTTTAATTTCGTGCCTCTGGTATCTTCTTCTTCTTTGTCGGCAATTTAAAGATTTATGTACGGAGGAAGTTAATATTATTAGAGATGAAACGGATAGTAGTTTGGTCGGATACCGGATATTCGGCAAGCTACTAGACGCCTCCGTGGTCTAGTGGTTCAGAGCTTGGCTCTTGACCCGGAGGTCTCTACGTCACGCCTAGATAAACGTCAGATGCTTATGTAAACCCTAGATAAAAGAGTAATATATTATAATGACTAGCAGCGATGGACCATGACAGTGATGTTTACCTAGACGTGACGTCATGCGCTGTAATGCGGTGTTTCAGTCAAAATGGCCGATTGCACTATTTTTTAATCTTCTAATTTATTGACAATCTTAAAAATCACAAATTTATATACAAAAGTACCTATATCAGTATTTCAAATCCATTTTATATCTATTTTACCCTGAAATCATTAAATCTTTGATTAAGTATTTGTTAATGTCGTCACTCCTATTAATAAAACAAACATTTTTGATGTGCGATTATAAAAATAAACGGTGTCCACAACCTATTGGAGTATGATTTGTCTTTATAAAATAATAAGATTTTTTAAAATTTTACTATCCGGTATCCGGCCGGATACTGTATTACTATCCGGTATCCGGCCGGATAGTGAAAACAAGGCCAGATAGGCCGGATACCGGATAGTTACCGGATATCCGTTACATCTCTAAATATTATTATACGTACCCACTATTGTAATAAAAGTATAATATATAACCCATGCCAGCTAAGCAGGAGTTATTTTATAGTGCCCAAATGTGTGCGCAATACACAGAAGCACTCTCTCTTCCTTTTACTCTCACAAGTCATAACCCAGTGGGAGGGTAAGCCGACACGACTTGCGAGAGAACAGGCGCAGGACCGACATTTACATGCCCATCCGACGCATGGATCATATTTCTTGTCAGACAATCAGGTGATCAGCCTGCATTGTCCTAACCAAACATGAAAACAACATTTTTTGTCGTTCCAACGCGGGAATCGAACCTACGACCTCCGAGTCGGGAGCGATGCTTTGAAAGACTAGACCACGGAGGCGATTTTTAGTATTATAAAAGTATACTATAAATGTATACTAATATATATACACTCACTCGCGACGTCACGTCAGCGAGTGTTCTCAGCTAAAACTAGAGCTATAACTCATCATCATCAGTTCACTCACTACTTGTCAAATGGGGGGGTAACTTTAATTTATCATTTCGTTTTTTATTCTCTTCTAAGATAGACAAGCTTCGGTTCTTAGTTTATTTTGAGTAAAATTTACTAACATACACACATTCAACCTCTACAGTTTTATTATAATACTGGCTGGTACCCGCGACTTCTACGACTTCCGCGACGTCTGCGTACTTTTAATTTGAATATTATGGATTATATAGAACGGTATGGTTTTGGGTATAGCATTTGGTTAAAAGAGAGTAGGTATATTTTAAAAAATTAAGATGAACTTTTATCGTGGACGCATCAATTGCAAGAGATTAGTAGAAAGGTTTTTTCTACCTGGCGTTCCCTAAAACGTCTACGATATGTTCTTCCGATACCCACTAAGGTAGTTTTGGCTGAATCCCTACTCCTTTCCCATTTAGATTATGCGGACGCTTCTTTCACTAACTTGACGGAGGAACAACTGAACAAATTGGAGCGCCTTCAAAACCTGGCTTTGAGGTTTGTTTTCGGTTTACGTAAATTTGACCATATCTCCGAGTATCGCCTCAAGTTAAAGTGGTTGCCAATCCGCTACCGCCGTGACTCTCGTGTTCTCTCATTCCTTTATAACATCCTATTTGACTCCCATTGTCCCACTTATTTAAAAAGTAATTTTAACTTCCGTACCTCTGACAGACTGGAACTACGATCTATATCTAATCTTCTTCTTGACATTCCTATCCACCGCACTAAATACTTTAATTGCTCTTTCATTGTAAAATCCATTTCCCTTTGGAATTCTTTACCTATCCATATAAGGCAGGCTGAAACTATACATCGCTTTAAAACTCTTATAAAAAATCATTATCTGGAATCATATTGTGTCAACCCTTAACTTATGTAACTAACACTTATTATTATAAATTAAAATATCATGTAGGTTTATCTATTGTATATATATATATATATATATATATATAGATATATATATTATATTATATTGTATACATATATTATATATTTATTGTGTTTATGTATTATTTTATTTTATTTACTTTTATTTTATTAAATATACTTTTGCGCAACTCCCATTCTCTAGCATTGTTTTCTCTAACACCATAAGGTTGTCTGGAAGAAATTGCTATCTAGTAATAAGGCCGCCTTTGTGTGCATGTCTGATTTTTGTAATGTATATTTTTTTTTTGTTTTTTTTTGTAACTTGTTGTGTGCACAATAAAGTATATTTGTATTGTATTGTATTTTGTATATATCTGTTTACGTAATAAGGTACCTATGTATTCCATTGAGTGGTAGAAAGTACCTAGGAAAATTTATTAGTCCCTTTTGTCCAAGAGACACTTACAGGGGCCAGCGTCACGTTGTGTACAATAATATTTTAAAATGACCTATAAACATTTTTGTACACAACGTTTGCTGTTTTGTTATTATTTGTTAAAATGTGGAGATTGTTTGGACTCGTCACTCGCGAGCAGGCCACGTACAGTTGGCCATGCGAAAAACATTTTTTTTTTAAATGGACACCTGCTACTTTAAGTGTTTGCCCTTGCGCTTTGTTACTGGTCATTGCGAAGGCTGGTTTGAGGGGAAACTGGATTATTTTAAACTGAAAAGATAAATCTGTAGGGATCATGGGTATGCGGGGAATCAAAACTTCTTCATCTTTAGCTATTCCTGTCATTATAATAGCTCTAATAATATTGCGTTCTAGCTGCGTAATTTGCAATCGAGTCGTCTCAGCGCTTTGAGATTTCTCATTAACAAAACTGGGACCCCAACTTTCATTCTCAGCTTATGAGACGGTACTCTTGATAGCTCTAAAGAGTTTAGAAACTCTGTAGGATAAGATGTCACCTGTTCACTGTCCATGACAATATCTATTTACAAATATTCGACAACATCGCCTTGCACATGTGACATCATTCGTTCATTGATCTGTCCCAAGACTTCATTGGTCGGTGCTTACATTGCCCTTTCACACAGCCACTATCCTTTCCTCATGTTGTATTCCAAACCGGGATAGACGTCGTTTTTAGGATCTTCTAAGTTGTGGACATCATTATAAAATTCTTAATTTAATGTAGTCATCCGTTAGCGTCCGTAGTCATTCTACCTTCACCGACTTTCAATAGAGCAGCTGCATATTGCCCCGATTGCGTATCATTATGCAGTACCTAGTACTCGTATGTTTTAGTGAGACAATTTTTTTTTACATGCACCCATAATGTAGACGCTTTCAAACATGCATTTATCTCATCGCTGGATTGCCTCTGGTAATGACTGGTAGTGTTTGTCGAAAATCACCAGCAAGCAGTACTACTCATTAAACTCTGGTTGCTTCTGATATCTTTCAAAGTCCGATTAAGCGCATCGATATTTTTTTTTATTCAGATTTAACGCCAGACCAATGCAGAACAGCAGTTCATTTGAATCCGGCGTTTTCATCCCCTCACAGATCAAAATTTCAAAAACGCTAGAACAAATGTGAAATTATTTCTTATCAAGTGCATAGATATAAAGTTTCATGGTTTTATCTTTTAAAATTAAGAAATCCCATACAAACTTTCAACCTCTATTTCAATCACACATTTTTTCTCAATTAAAGGTAACCTATGTACTTTCTCAGGGTCTAAAGATTGTCTGTGCCAAAGGAGAAAGCCCATTTCAGGCCCAGAGCGGACAGCCGTCTTAAGAAGACTTAATTTCCAGAAATGTACCATAAAGAGACATGATTTTTGATAACATTCAAATAACCGCCACTATGATCAGTCCTGTTGCAATAAAAAAATTAATTTTATTGGATTATTTGGAACCTAAATATAACGTTGAGGTGAAATGTTACCCGATGATAAAACTCTAATCAATCAATCCGAATATCGATTTATAAACAAATAAAATAAACTCATGTAAAATACAAATAATGGGCCACTGTTGGTAATTCTGTAAAGAATTAATCAAAAGAAAACATTTATCTTAAAACCAAAAAAGTGTTGAGCATGCTACATTGATCAGGAAATTAAAGCACTATGGCATAAGGGACTCAGCCCTCAACCTTTTGAGTTCTTATCTTACAAATAGGATTCAAAGGGTGGAGGTAAATAGTAAACGGTCCACTGGGACTAAAATAGAATTAGGTGTCCCACAGGGATCCATTTTAGGCACATTTCTTTTTCTCATCTATATTAATGACTTACCTTATCTAGTTAAAGATAAACATGAGATAGTATTATTTGCATCGGCAACTTCACAAATTTTTAATGTGAAGAGGTAAATAGTGCTCTCTCAAAAATAGTACATTGGTTTAATGTTAATAACTGATTATTAAATTCTAAAAAAACTAAATGTTTAAAATTTACTTTGCCCAATGTTAAGCAATTACAAACCAACATACTATTAAATGATGAGAAAATGAAACTAGAGGATTCCACTGTGTTCCTGGGTATAACACTAGATAGTAAATTACAGTGGGGTCCTCACATTGCCAATCTTGCAAGTAGGCTCAGTTCTGCAGCATATGCGGTTAGAAAAATTAGAGAAATTTCTGACGAAGACACACATTTTGAATCTCTAAGAGAAAAGCTTAAACAAATTGGTATTCTTACCGTTGCTTCTCAATACATTTTAGACAATGTGTTGTACGTTAAAAAGAATTGAAGTAATTTTAAAATGAAAAGCGACAATCACAATAGGAACACTAGAAATAAGCACAAACTAGATATACCGGTGATCAGACTGAGTAAAGTTAGTAAATCATTTAAAGGTCAATGTATACGCCTTTACAATATAATCCCAAATAACGTTCAGAGCCTGCCTATTAATAAATTCAAAAATGTAGTTAAGGAACGTCTGTGTGCTAAAGCTCATTATAAGGTCAATGATTTTATTGACGATTGCACACCTTAGGAATAAGATGGCCACATGCAAGGCTACCTCAATGTACTTTATGTACTCTGACTTTTGTTACAATATATAGATTAAGTTTTACATTGTAAACATATTATGTATACACTTTTTAAAAAGAACAATTTTCCATCTTTTTGCTAAAGGATGGCCCCGTCCGAGTTTCTTACGCCGGTTCTTCTCGGCGGGCTAGGGTTGAACCGGTGGTAGCCTTTTTGTTGACTCCGAAAATAGCTTATTAAGTTTTATTTGGAAAATAAAATATTTTGAATTTTGAATAATATTAGTAGGGATTATTTATAAAGATTATAATAGGTTTTTAATTCGGGAAATCTTAACATTGTTGTATTTTTTTTACATTTTTCTCACAAGATAGCGAACGTGTAACATTTATTGATGAAATACTCATATCTGCAGCTAAACTCATTTACAGTAGACGATTAATCGTAAGATATTTATCGGCGTCGTTCTCAATCCATACTACCACAAAGTAGATAATAAATCACTACGGCTCGAATAGTATGGAAATTTAACTATACTAGAAGTGAGAAAATGTTTCTTAGACACAAAGGTCGTCATTGTTTTGTTTCCTCAACGATTCAATGGTTTCCACTTGAGAAGCTTTCTGCCCCAGCGGCCATAGGTTCTGCAAGCATATATACGTACATCCATTGCCACTTCAATTTCCTAATGTGGAAAGGAAATCCCTAGCCAAACCCAGAGCCAAGATAAACGTATGATAACTCTTGGCTGGTCTAGGTTTCCTCATTAATGATTCTAAATATGAATCGGAGCTGTATAGTAGGTAAGAATAGGGATGATGGATTTCTTTTTTTCGATTGGAAAAGTTAAGGTTGAAGGTTTGTTAGGTATATAAATAAGGTTTATATACCTAACCAACCACCACCGTGACGTTGTATTGAACCCGGACATAAGGTACCAAATAAAACAGTATAATTACGAGCGTCGTATCGTATAGTGTTACTTTCTTTCTCGTCAAAGGTGATTACGCTGATGCCAGCTATTATAATGAACTTGATTATATAAGATTGCCATTTGTAATGGCTTCCTTTAGTTCCTCCCCGATATCTTTTGTATCGTTTGTCACATATTAGATACTCGTAAATAAAATTGTTTAGCCATTTATTATATTCAATTTCGTCGTTTATAATGGTAAGTAATGTTTACGGTTTCGAATAACATATAGTCAGGGATAACCATGGTTTTCACTTGATTAGTATCAAGCTAATTTTTCGTGAGTACCTTCATTTTGATGAGTCGCCCAAGAATTTCTCTTGTTTTTATTACATAGCTAATATTAATGTAATTCAACAGACATAATTGTCCTACAAATTATTCTTGCTAACTCTGTTAGCTACCACAATCGAGAGTTCCGTCCAAGAAACTATTGTACGCCTCATCAAAATGAGCTACTCAAGAAAAATTTGCTTGATACTAATCAAGTGAAAACAATGTATGGGGGAACCCTCAATAATAATTTACATGATGAAGATGTTTATCGATAAAGTAATGTAAAATACGAGTACTTATGTGAAGTTGATTACAATCGTTTTTAAATTATAATTTTAGATGAATCACTGGACCATAAGTTGTATCCTAATATTTGTAACTTATGTGCTTCTTACAATTTATAAATGGAGAAAAGGCAGGCATCTGAGTCATCTGCCCAGCTGTCGTTATCTGCCTTTATTGGGAAATATGCATTATCTACTGAGTAGCAAAGAAAGTAAGTGTAAATACCTACTATAAAGCAATATATAATAGGTTATATAAAAGAGACTGCTGTAAACAGAAGACCGCTTTAGTATTATTGTGCGTGTTTTTTATGTAATTTTCTACACAGGCTGTAATATTAATGAGTGATAATACTTTAGGGTGTGTATGGATCCCGTTTATAGAGTTTACTATAAAAGTACCAGCTCTGAAAGAGTTACTTTATTTAAAACTAGCTGACCCGCCCACTTCGTTGAGCATACAAACCGTTTAGACCTTCTCTGGACTTCCACGAATATTTCAAGACCAAAAATAGCCGAATCGGTTCAGCCGTTCTCGAGTTTTAGCGAAACTAACGAACAGCAATTCATTTTTATATATAAGACTAGCTGACCCGTGCGCACTTCGTTGAGCAGATAAACCGTTTGAACATTCCCTGAACTTCCACGAATATTTCAAGACTAAAAATAGCCGAATCGGTTCAGCCGTTCTCGAGTTTTAGCGAGACTAATGAACAGCAATTCATGTTTATATATAAGACTAGCGGACCCATGCCTGCCCAACGCTTAGCCCGCAACGTGGAACCCGCAAACCCGGAACCCGCAACGTGGAACTCGCAAACCCGGAACCCGCAACGTGGAACTCGCAAACCCGGAACCCACAACGCGAAACTTTATTACCTATTTACGACGATTTATAATGAATAATGACTTTAGCGATTTTTTTTCATCCAATAACCCTGTTATTGGATTCCACTTCTGCTACTCACGACGACATTGGTGAGAACTTGGAGTGTAATATTAAAGATTTTCGCCGAGTTTTAGGTAAACCACTTCTTTTAGGAATTGATCGTTACTATTGCTTACTACAATTATCAGAAGTCTACTTAAGTGTGCACTGTGGGCCTAAATTACTATGGCGACTTGGCATCCCCCTTTAAGATAAAAGAAATGCTGGGGAATTTCTCATAGAAACATGAAAGTCAAAAATAAGTCTTTCAGCACTGGTAGTTTCTCAGTAACCTCTACTTAGGAGGCTATATATGTCTAATTTATTTTATACCTTCTACAAAGCACGTTATTTACGTTTGACGCGTTCGTACTCCAGTAATTTAGAGCTTGGTTCTGAATGTTGTTTTCAAAAAAGTGAGTAAAATATCTCATAATTCTTGCAGATATTTTCAAACTCCTGTTACAAATGTCTGATGTAATGGACAAATCTGGGTTACCGTTTGTGTTTTGGATTGGACTTTATCCGGCAGTAGGTGAGACAACACTACTTCATTTTTACTAGCTTTTATTCACTTTCCCCGTGTGTGTAATCAAAGCTTACACGATGAATTGGACCACCTCCCCCGATCTAGTTGAATTTACTATATTTATTTACCTATTTTTCGGGACTGGACTAAATTTGCCTATGTATGTCTAGAGTTCACGAAGACCTGTTTTGTTTTCTGCGTGTTAATTTATGCGTCATTTAACGATCCTCACAAACTTTTACATTCATAATAGTAGAATTTGATATGCTTCAATTAGTCAATCAGTTGTCATTAAAATTTGTGCAAAAATTTAGAAACTCTACCTAAATATCTGCTTATAGATAAAGATCTCAAATACGAGTTCTTGTCATACCATCAAAATCATTGTTGTTGTCGCTACTCCAACTAATAACGCAATCAGGAAGTAAGATTATTGGAAAATATAATGTTTCAGTTATATCAGATCCTGAAGAAGCCAAATTGGTATCGAATGCGTGCATAGAGAAGGCTTATCAGTACAAGTTTACCCGGGAGTGGTTGGGGGATGGGCTAATCACTGCTCCAGGTAAGGCTCTATTAAAACCTACATACTGCTTTTAAAAAGACAAAAAAACTGCGGTAGTTAAGGCTTAGCTTGTGAGCAATCACGTCCTAATAATATGTTCTGTCTGTGGTTTATATATTAAAAATTATACTAATCATCATCAGCCCCTGTCTGTCTGTCTGTTATATCGCAGCCCCTAAATTAATCGAAAGATTTTGATGTCAATTTCTTTTGTTGAAAGCTGATGTGGTTTATATAATATTAAAAAATTATACTAATCATCATCAGCCCCTGTGTGTCTGTCTGTTATATCGCAGCTCCTAAATGAATCAACAGATTTTGATGATGTTTTCTTTAGTTGAAAGCTGGTGTGGTTTATATATTAAAAATTATACTAATCATCATCAGCCCCTGTGTGTATGTCTGTTATATCGCAGCTCCTAAATGAATCAACAGATTTTGATGATGTTTTCTTTAGTTGAAAGCTGGTGTGGTTTATATATTTAAAAATTATACTAATCATCATCAGCCCCTGTGTGTCTGTCTGTTATATCGCAGCCCCAAAATCAATCGAAAGATTTTGATGTCAATTTCTTTTGTTGAAAGCTGATGTGGTTCATATATTTAAAAATTATACTACTCATCATCAGCCCCTGTGTGTCTGTTTGTTATATCGCGGCTCCTAAATGATCGACAAATTTTCATGCGGTTTTCTTTAGTTAAAAGGTCGTGTGGTTTATATATTTAAAAATTATACTAATCATCATCAGCCCCTGTGTGTATGTCTGCTTTAATGTAACTGTCATCAATATAACCGAGTATCTGGGGGCACGGCAGTGCTTCTGTCAACTTGAGCACGGCCGTACCATCAATTTCTCGAAGCAGTTTAGGCCACTTTCAACTACCTATCACTTTGTTGTGGATTAAAAGAAGCCTGCATTTTTAGTTACTAGGAAAGCATTGTATAAACACAGTATATTTCAAATTTTATTCAATTTGAAACAGAAGTTAAATAATTATAACTTGTTTAAACTTCTTAGTTTTGTCACTGACTCTATCACTCACTGACCGATCATCAAAAGTATTAGGCATTTCTAGCAGACATAGAAGCTTCAAATTTGTAATACAAGTAGTGTTTAGTATATAAATAAAGGAAAAACTGAAAAAAAAAATCTGTAGAATTATCTAGATACGCTAACTGCATAATTAACTTTGTAATGTCATATAAATGTAAAGGATTACAAAGTTATATTTGCCCTTTTGACAAAAACACGCGTTTAGTAAATCTTCTACAAAAAGAACTGAGATCCCATCAAAAAAATATCTTGTAAAAATTGCCAAGTCTCACTACTTAGTTCTTCTACAGTAAAAACTTGTGAGATACATGTTATGCCAAGTAGGGGTTAGTCAGTCGGTTTAACGACATCTTATAGTGATCACAATCAATATTATTTTGGAAAGGATTGGCACTTTTTACAAGTTTTTTTTTTATGGGTTATCCTTTTCATTTGCAATAACAAAATATAGCATGCGCACTGTCTTTCTTGAAATGGTCAGACTTCAAACAGCTGCTATGCTATGTCCTGTTCTATTGCATGGGATGGTTGGTTGGGACCTCTCAGTTGCACACAAGTTGCACCAATATTTTATTTTTTAAATTTCGCAGGTAATCCTAAACCACCGTGTTTTTAATAAAATAATCTTTAATTTTATTTCATTTTCATTCAATAATCAGACGGTTGCAAAATGCAAGTATAGCTTACCTGTTTGTGCCTGGATATCTAATAGTTGTGACAGCAAACAATTTTTCAGTGACAACATTTTTGTCACTGAAAAAAGCCTGTCCATCCCGACTACCCACTAAAAATTAGTATTTTAGTACATTTTAGTGGGTAGTCGGAAGTGGGTTTTTCTGGACATTTCTGGACATCAAAGATGAAAAATAAATAACTTTATAAAAATTAGGTTGTTCAATTTTTCATTTTCATTACTTATACTAAATTATAAATGTGAAAGTTGGTTTGTTTGTTTATTACTTCTTCACGTCTCGTCTACTGAACCAACCACCATGAAGCTCTTTTCACACAAACATAAGCGCGAAACAACACGCGCGAAAGTTGTTCCCGACGGTTCGACAATAACGCGGACTGAGCCGCGGGCGATTACTAGCATGTCGAGTATGTAAAATTTTTATTTTATAACTTAAATACCATTTAATTTTATAGAAGTATTGAAATGGTAGGTAATATTAAAATTCATTAGGTCAAAGTATCAATATTACTTGTACGCTGTACCTACGCTCGACCTAGCGCTAACACATACATGCGTGTTGTTTTGCGTCTGTGTGAGTCGATACCGGCTCCCGCGGCGATTTCGAGTTGATAAAATTTGATTGCGCGCTCTTAATATTATGTACCTACTGTATACCAATAAACTCGAGTAATAAAAGGGTACAAAAACTGCAGCTCTCATACCTTATGTTTGGTTCCGTAGGACATATTTGGAAGAAAAACATAAAGATGATGGTTGGAGCCTTGTCGAGCCAGGTGGTGGACAGGTACCAGGTCATCTTTAATGAGCAGGCTAAGAAGTTGGTAGAGGTGATGAAGACGAAGATCGACAGTGGACCCTTTGAGGCCAAGCAGATAATAGCTTATGCAACCCTCGAAGCTATCTGTCGTAAGCATTGTCACCAAAAATGTTTTTTTTTTTAAATTAAGTGCAAAATTTTATAGGTTTTTCCAACCACCCACTTATTTCGATGACAATGACCGATTTAATTGAAATGCAGCTACGCAGGTGGAATTTTATAGCGAGTAAACCTTTGAGGGTTTTATTGTTCGTTTAGTGCTGATAAATTCAACTTCACGTTTATCATATTCACACTTAGAGAATGATATTCTTTTTAGATTAATATTTGACTCCTATTTATTTTTTCTACGTTTGCCACATACACTACAAACCGGTGGACCGGATGAGCGACACATGGCGCAGGACCGACTTTTTACATGCTCATCCGACTCATGACTAATCTTTTGAGATAATCAGGTGATCATCCTGCTTTGTCCGAACCAGATGGGACATGCGTGTTTTGTTTGAAAACTAGCCTTCGACCTGGCTAAGGGCAGGCTTGTCTATATGTGACAAGTAACTGCTCTTGATGATCGTTATTTTTGATTTACAGAGACGGCGTTAGGAATTCCGGAAATATCGAAATGTATTGTATCAAAGGATTATTACGACTCTTTCAACAAGACTTTAGAGAAACTTATAGATCGAGGATTAAACATTTTCTTATACCCACAGTTTATATACAGTAAAACGAAGGCATACAAGGAATATATAGAACATGTGACAATACTACGAAATATGTCTGGAAAAGTAATTTGTCAAATAATTTTATTAATAACGCATTTAAGTAACTCCTAAGTAACAACTAATATTATATTGATTTATTTCAGGTACTAAATAAATTGAAACTAAATGAAAAAGTTGCAGACTTTATAAAATTTGATGAAAATAATGGTAAGCAAAATTGTGTAAGTCATGATCAATAATCTACCCTCGTAAATGAATCTAATGTTACTGATAATTTAGTTACAGGTGTACCTCCTGCAAGAGTTAAATCTTTTTTAGACATTCTGCTAAACCTAAGTAAAAACCATTCTAACCTGACTGAAGAGGCCATCAAGTCAGAACTAAATACAATTATTTTCGCCGGCCAGGAGACGGTAGCCACCGCGTTAAACTTCATATTTATTATGATTGCCAGCAGAGAAGATGTACAAGAGAAGATGTATAGTGAGTAAGTAAAATTAAAAATATCAAAGCATATTAAATATAATGTATTAAAATTGGATAAAAAATCGTAACATAAAAAACTACGTTTTAAAAAAAAACGACTTCAACCACATAAAAGTATATAATTAAATTAAATTTTTTAAAATGAAGTCGGTGTTGGTAAAGGTGAGCTTGTAACAACCTTAGCTGCCCTAGGTTTTTTATTTGTTGTTTTGTAAAGTTGTTTATAACCTTAGCTGCTCTAGGCCCTTTGGGTAAAAAAAAAGATTATTTTATACTTTTTAGTTGTTGAAATCGGTTTTTTCATATAGTTTTTTTTTATTTATAGCTTATTAGTATCTCTAAAGTAAACTAGTACTAGTCGTAACCACTAGGATAAATCAGTTCATCCGTTTGGTAGCTACGATGCTACAGACATAATTATATGCACAAACACATTAACTCAATACTTATATCACCACATCCTTTTCGGGTGTCGGGGGCTAATTATAAATGCGAAGGTGAGAAACTAGGAGTTTCTCACTTTCCCATTTTTATCAATTAGGCGTGCCGTAACTACATTATCCATGTATGTACATATTAAGAAAAAAATGTTCATTTAATAAAAACTACGGGTCCAAACTATGTATTTTTTTAGGAAACGAAATTGCAACTATTTTGCATCGAATAAAAAAAAATCACGCAAATTTAATCAAAAATCTCATCGTAATCCAAGTACATACATAAAAAAGGCCGGAATCGAATCCTTTTTTTTGAAGTCAATTAAAATTAACAAACATTACATTCATTTTCAGGATCAAAGAAATATTTGGTGATTCAAAACGTGATGTTAATAAAGAGGACTTGGAGAGGATGGAATATTGCGAAGGTGTTATCTGCGAGACTTTGCGACTGTACCCAACGGTGCCTGTTGTATTGAGAAAAGTGGATACAGACATACAATTAAGTATGTGTAAATTATTGAAGACATGAATCGATGAAGGATGAAGGATATATCGCAAAAAAAATATTACCGTATATAACGGGTGTAAAAAGAGCAGTCACTATAACTTTGGGATATGATTAGACTACCTTTTCTCATTCTAGAAA
This sequence comes from Celastrina argiolus, assembly GCA_905187575.2. Lineage (NCBI taxonomy): Eukaryota > Metazoa > Arthropoda > Insecta > Lepidoptera > Lycaenidae > Celastrina > Celastrina argiolus. The sequence continues at coordinate 13,414,173 of LR994595.1, read as the reverse complement.
TGTATTATTTTTTAATTTTTTTTACAAAAATTAAAAAAAAATATCTTTTTTTGATTAATTGTTATTTTTGCGACAAAAAAATAAGAAATGGTGAAAAGTAAACAATTTTTTTTTTAGTTTTTTTCAAAAAATATATTTAGAAAAATACATTTCCAAAATAATGAAAGGTCGTATAATCGTATCTCAAAGTTATAGTGGCTGCTCTTTTTACACCCTGTATAGATTTTAAACGGTCACATAAACATTTTAGGATATGTAGTAACGTATTTAGTACATCGATTCTAGGGACGGATCTTTAGATTAATGTACTTAATACTTTACGATGTATTCTAATATATTTAGGTGACAGTTTGAACTCAATTTTTTTCAAAATTATATTTTGCTACATATCACCTTCATCCATTCATGTCTTCAGTTACTACTGTAAAGTCGGCTCCACACTACTCGCGGAGTTCCTCGGCGAAGTACGGCGAAGTACTAGTAAAGTTTGACGAGGTAAGCCGAAGTGCATCTCTACACTATCCTATTCGTCTAACTTCGTTCAACTTCGCGAGTAGTGTGGAGTCGGGGTTAAAGTTTGTTAGGATGGAGAAGAAAACGGATTTTGATGAAATTGAAGGCTTTGGATTAATATGTAGGCTACTTTTTACAGTTGAAATGTTCGTTTTCTGTGTGGTAGTTATACCCCTACAGTTTTGGTGTCAGTAAAGCTTATGTTATCAGACAGAAAGGAACGGACAGATATTGTATAATTAGGTACATCACACTCCCACTTGCAAGATTGGTTAAAGCCATAATATGTAACAATATGGCTTGTTGATTTGAATGCCATGCTAGTTGATCATTTATTTGAATAGCGTTCGAAAAACCGGGGGTTAATTAAATACTTCTTTAAGGTAGTCTAAATCGAGTTTCTTTTTTTTCTTGTCAGTGTGTAATTTTCTTTTTTCTATCAGAGAATTGCCTGTTACCTAAAGGAGCATTCTGCGTATTCAACTTCTGGGCGTCTGGTCGATCAAGGCAGCTTTGGGGTGCGGATGTTCTAGAGTTTCGACCTGAGCGCTGGAGAGCTCCTACTCCTCCCATACTTGCGTTTGGCACTGGGAAAAGAGCATGTATTGGTAAGTGATTATAAGAGTACTAGCTGTGCCTGCGACTTCGTTCGCGTGGTTTTTGAGTGACTTAAACCGTTTATGCAGCGCACGCAACGAAAATCCCCAAATAATTTTCCCCGTTTTTGCAACATATCTCACTGACGCTTTGCTCCTATTGGTTGCAGCGTAATGTTATAGCCTAAAGCCTTCCTCTATGAATGGACTATCCAACAAAAAAATATTTTTTTTTGTTGGACCAGTAGTTTCTGAGATTAGCGCGTTCAAACAAACAAACAAACTTCAAAATATATAACTACCCTCATCAATAAATGAAAATAATGCTGGTATACTTTCCTTAAAAAAACTGTCAAAACTTTTACAATATAAATTCAACATATTTCTCCCTTTACTTTTATAAACTAGCTGTCCCGTGCCCACTTCGTTGAGCACAGAAACCGTTTAAACCTTCCCTGGACTTCCACGAATATTTCAAGACTAAAAATAGCCGAATCGACTTAGCCGTTCTCGAGTTTTTGCGAGACTAACGAACAGCAATTCATTTTTATATACATAAGAGGCAGATATAGATATTTACAGTGAAAAGCTATATTTCATTCTAAACTATATTTCATTTAATTGTAAACATATTCTTTATACATTTTTAAAAAAGAACAATTTTCCATCTTTTTGCTAAAAGATGGTCCCGTCCGAGTTTCTTACGAGGATTCTTCTCGGCGGGCTAGCGGTCGTAGCCTTTTGTTGTTGACTTTCCAAAAAAAGCTTGTTAAGTTTCACTTCATGTTTTGTACTTATATCTCAAGTTACTTTTTTGGGAAAATCAGACGAAGGCAAAATATCGTATAGCTTAAACGTTATACGTTATATTGTTAATTATTTTATTTAGTAAGGGATATTATTGTTTACTTATTTTCCATCTACAACGAAGGCTAAAGAATCCTTTAGAAATAGTATTATACTTTATTGCGTCTTAATTAAAATGCATAATTTTTATGTTTCAAGCAATAAGAAGCCAAAATATGCTCTCAAATATAAGCATCCTGTAATTTCTTGAGAAATAACACACGATATTTTCTATGTTCCAGGCAAACGTTATGCCCTTCAAATTTTGAAAACAATACTGGCATATTGCATGCAGGATTTAGTGTTTAAATCAGACCCAGAAAAACTGAAATTGAAAATAGATGTCACATTACGTTCGTTTGCTGGAGACCAAATACAGGTTGGACTTAGGAATACTACATAAATAAATATTTATATTTTTCATAAAGTTTTTTAATATTCCAATGTTACTTAAGACTTTGGCAGTGAACCTGTACACTATCCCACGTAACACTATACCTTTTCAGTACAAAAAGTAGTCTATGTTTTAATCCTCAGCTTATACTACTAGCTAAAAATTTTTAACTAGTTAATAGAATCAGGCGTTACTTTGCGGAAATCCATAGCATAAAATTTAAATATATTATATGTAGCAATATCCCGCGAAACCACAATAACCACAACCTGCAAGCAGTTGAGTGAGTGTACGCATAGGCATGCGTTTGATTCATCTCCCTCCTTCCCACACTGCTTATGCGTACACTCGCAAGCAAATCATGAAAACACCACCGTCACACAAGCAATAATGTTAACACGATCGTGCAAACCCCCACCACCATGCAGGTTGATCTGTTTGCAGGTTGTGGTTATAATTGTTTCGCGAGATATTTCTAGATATAATATATTTAAATTTTAACCAAATTTTATCAATATCAGTTTTGTAGTTTTTGCGTAAAATTAATCTATCCATCAACAATGCATTTTTCGCTATTTAAATACTATCGAACCGTAATCTAACTGCAATTAAGTCGACAGCAGAAAAAATGCAACAATGGCATCATTAGTCTGTATTCGTATGTGGTCAATGCAATTTGACGTTAAAATATTACAGAAGCTATTTTAAAAGAGTTGTATTAAATAATACCAAATAACACTAGATAATTTTAAATAATTCTCAGTGCTTTATATAAACACGAGGTAGTAAGTATGTAACAGTAACCACTTCAATTAGAATATTGCAATATATGAATTGATGAATATCATCTACATAAATATAGGTATTATAAACAATGGGAGCCCAGTGCAAAGGAAAAAAAAGGAGAATCTAGATAATTAAGTCCTGATAAATATCAGGACTTAATTATCTAGATAGAACAAATGTTTATTACAAAATAATATCAATAAAAAGCATGCTAATGTAATTAATTGATCACTACAACTTCAACCAATCAAAGAATAATTCTAAAAAACACAAATTTTTTGAGTCGATAGAATTAAAAAACCAATCAATGTTACGGTAAAGAAGACTACCAATTTTTCTGCTGCGGCTTATGAACAATGAAGATTAATTGTTCACTGCCTGACATTAATTTGCCTATGTACTAATTATATGAATTAAAAATGTTTTTCTGTTGTTGGAGCATAGCATTTATTTTAATTCTAGTGTTCAGGTATTAATTATATTCGATTACCCTATCTTCGGTCTAAATATTGATTCTTTTTTTATTTCAATCAATTTTTGCCACAGTTTGCCGTGCCTTTGCGACGTCGTCTCGCTTTGCTGGTTGTAATCTTCAGAAAAATTGTCATTGTAAAAATATCATTGAGGGATCCATTTGATAGGCTATATAATTATTATTGAATGAATATCAAATTTATTTACTCTTGAACTCAGTAAGTATGCGGAAAATAATAAAAATGAGCAAAATTCTAAATAAGTTTTAAAAAACATTTAAGTTTAAAGTTTAAAGCAATTAAATAAAATTATCTTACTCTTTCTCGCAAAATGATATTTCGCACCATTCCTACTATAGGGACACAACTCAAAATTTTGTGATTGCAAATTTTTATAATGATTATATGAGAATAATTACCACGGGTCTAACTAATGCTTTTGACAGAAAGAGTCAGAGCCTACTGTGCCTATTATTAGTTTAATTCATTTTTTTTTGATTTTGTAAAAATAAAGGGCTCAAAAATCTTTAAACTTGTTTTCCCAACAATCTTGTTTCCTATTATAGAAAGGTGCGATTTGTACGAAGGCTTGTGTATAATGTGTAAGTGGTTGTGCATGGTTAACAATGTGACGTCACAATCGGTTGTTCCCTTCTGGTTCGCATATTATATGTAATCGTTTAACATCTTCATTAATTTTTAATGGTACTTATAAAATTTTAGTTTTACCTTATTTGTTGACTAGGAGGCTAATAACTCTGTATTTTTCCTTTTTTTTAAAATATTTTACACATAATAGTACTTTTATTTCTTCCTGCACAACACATATTCATAACGATATTTTCAGGTAATTTTGTTACAATATGTCGTTGTTCAAAGAATTCCGAAGCGACAGATGTGATTTGCCGTATCTTTTCTCGAACATAGCGGTGTTGTTGAGATACGTTACTTTGAGCATTTACAAAGAAACAAAACGTAAGAGCTTATTTTTAAATAAGTAACGTAAACGCACCTATTACCGCCAGTTTAAGCATAGTTCAGATTGATGTCAAAAAAATAAGCACATTATTCATATGTAGCGCCAATAAAAATATTTTTTCGAGTACTAAAATTAAGGATTTTTTTAATCATGTCTAAGAACAACTGTTCTAAGAATTACTTAAAAAAATAAAAATAAAATAAAAGAAAAAGGGCCATGTACCTTTTACCGACCCAAAATTTCCGGTGTGTGCCTAATACCGTTTATGTGACACCCTAATACCGATCCATGAATAAATGAAACCGTCAAAGTAAAATAAAAAATGCTCATGCTATAACAAATGTATATAAATGCCCCCGCACTACACGTACAGTATGCTATCACCACTTATCAATTATTTATATTATTATGTATTCTTATAATAGTATATTCTTTACAGCAAATCAGTCAAAAAGTGTTATTTATAGGAATTATTACCCGACTTCGGCGAAGCCAAAAGGATGATTGAAGAATGATTTTGGCAGTCTATGTATGTATGTATGTATGTAGGAATGTTACCTCGTAGCGGCTAAACTACTGCGATGTATGTTTTTTATAGAATACTGTACCTAGTTTCTATTACTCCGAGGTATTACTAGGGTAACTACCCTGATATGTAACTTTATTTCCTTGAAAATAAATACCACATAAAAAATATCTAACTAGTTAGGGCGTTTGTTTAAAAATGTAGAAGTAGATCGGTAATAGGTTTTCTTAAAGGACATTGTGTAACCTATTACCGACCTAATGGAATTTGTATAAATTGTGTAAATACATGTGATTTTTGTACGTTTCAATTATTTTTAATGTGTTATTACATAAATATTTAATAAAAATGATATTTCAATTTAAAAAATACTGTTACGGACGTAAATAAAACAGTTGGTCCATGTTCTTGTATCTTATAATATTTAATCGGGCAGAGTCTCTGCTTATAACAGTATCAATCTATTCTTAAGTCTGGTGACAACGAAGAGTTACACCCTTATATATCATTGACAATCGTTAGGGCAAAAATCAATATGAGAACTATTTAATATCCGGTATGATTATAATTACCTATACCGGATATAATAGAATATGATTATTAGGTAAACAATTATTAATCTTATATAATATTAATCTTAATAACAAATATTAATAACATATATTTAATCTTATATAATTATTCTTACTTTAGTTAAGATAATAAATTGTATGACAATTTAATATTATGGAAGTGACGTCATGGGTTGCCATATTTAAATATTAAATAATTTAAAATTACTACAATAATATAATCTGTAACAGTCAGTTGATTGATAAATTATTGATAAACAGTTCAATGAAATTACTAATATAAAATAAACACGCACAATTGTAATATCACGGATCTAGATGTGGCCATCACTGCCGAGACTGAAGATGTTTGTAACAATACGCTATTTAAAAAGTATACCTGCTTTATTCATCAAAATATTTACATAAGAACAAAGTAAGTTTTTACGGCTCCTAAAGCTCTATATGGTGTTAATAGCTCAAATACAAGTTAATATATTAAGGACCTGAGTTAATACTGCCTGTTAATCCTGCCTATTAATTTATAATTTTTAACAAAAATCATGATACACAAAATATACGAAAAGTTCTTATCAGCGACCTATGGTCGATTGTGGGTCGATAATAGGAAAAAAATTGTGTTTTTTGTTCCTATTACCGCCTGTTTTTAACCGACTTCAAAAAAAGGAGGAGGTTCTCAATTCGTCTGTATGTATAATTTTTTTTTTTTTTTTTTTTTTTTTTTTTGTATGTTCACCGATATTTTCGTCAATTATAGACGGATTTCAAAAATTTTTTTTTTTGTTGTATAGAGTTCACTTCTGAGGTGGTCCCATTTTCACCAGGTCAGGATCTGATGATGGGATCCAGGAGAAATCGAGGGCAACCACCGAAAATTGTATGCTCGTATGGTGTTTTTGTTACGTAATCATGTCTTACTCAGGTATATGCTTCCGGGTGTCAACATCTGATGCTGCTGTGCTGATGATGAAGCTACAGTACTCCTTAACGGTTAGGATTAGGAGTTGGAAGGCAGTACTGCAATTGGTCGATGGAAACTATTTAGTAGTATGTAGGGCTAACATGTTGCTTGTGAGGTATGCTTGAATCAACATCTGATGCTGCTGTGCTGATGATGAAGCTACAGTACTCCTTAACGGTTAGGATTAGGAGTTGGAAGGCAGTACTGCAATTGGTCGATGGAAACTATTTAGTAGTATGTGGAGCTAACATGTTGCTTGTGAGGTATGCTTGAATCAACATCTGATGCTGCTGTGCTGATGATGAAGCTACAGTACTCCTTAACGGTTAGGATTAGGAGCTGGAAGGCAGTACTGCAATTGGTCGATGGAAACTATTTAGTAGTAGGTATGTAGGGCTAACATGTTGCTTGTGAGGTATGCTTGAATCAACATCTGATGCTGCTGTGCTGATGATGAAGCTACAGTACTCCTTAACGGTTAGGATTAGGAGCTGGAAGGCAGTACTGCAATTGGTCGATGGAAACTATTTAGTAGTAGGTATGTAGGGCTAACATGTTGCTTGTGAGGTATGCTTGAATCAACATCTGATGCTGCTGTGCTGATGATGAAGCTACAGTACTCCTTAACGGTTAGGAGTTGGGAGCAGTACTGCAATTGGTTGATCGAATGTATGTAGGGCTAACGTGATACTTGTAATATACCATCCAGACTCACGGCGAGAAATCTCGCCGAGAAGTCTCGCTGGCCCTTCTCGCGAGAACAAGCAATTTATCCACACTCTCATTTTTCTCATTCGTGATCTGTTTCCTATGCAGTATGGACGACATTAACGAATTGAAACTGCAGCAGGTTTGGCTGTGTGTTATTGCATATTATAACTTTGTCAATGTCGTTGGGTCTACCCATGATAGTAAAAAATATAAATACCTAATAAGTATTATATTATCAAACTCTTTCAACTAAGTACCTATTAATAACAATTATAGCTTCCTAAAAATATGACCAATTCGACAAACGGACGTTGTAATTAGTGACTATATATTAAATAAACTGAAACCCTTAAGTAAATGAACTAGCATCTATTTAAGTTCACAACGCATCAACACAACTAAAAATCGAGAAATAAAATGACTTTTAAAAAAAAAATTAAACCGACTTCAAAAAAAATAACTAAAAAGCGATAAATAAACTAATGTATCTACTTAATGCATAATATATACCTACAATTATTTAAATATTTACAACTCAATACCTAATACTTTAACAAAGTCATCTTTAACTATTTAAATATTTACAGTTATCACTTATTTTTGAAGTCGGTGCCAGCCAAACAAATAAATGTAATTAAGAATACTGACCGACACTAAAATTCAAAGCAAAACTAAAAATACGAATTTGCATAAGCGCGCTGAAATAATCTATTTCAACGCGCTTGCCAGCCGCGCGCGTCAAACAACACAACAGACTATGTTACCTAGGCTGCAGGCTGGCACCGACTCCAAATATAAGTGATAACTGTAAATATTTAAATAGTTAAAGATGACTTTGTTAAAGTATTAGGTATTGAGTTGTAAATATTTAAATAATTGTAGGTATATATTATGCATTAAGTAGATACATTAGTTTATTTATCGCTTTTTAGTTATTTTTTTTGAAGTCGGTTTAATTTTTTTTTTAAAAGTCATTAATATTGAATATTAGGCAAAATAAAATAGTATCTCATTATAATCAGTTGTTATTTGTGTTCCTGAAAATATTTAAAAATGCATCAAAGTACTGGAAGTTAGATTTAAAAGCTTGACGATATAATATTTTGCTAATAGTGGAACGTCAGTACTTACGTTATCGGGAACGCCACAGTATGGAACATGCAACTGTCGCCGACGTACACGGCCGAATTAAGCTATTATTCTTTAAATCGTTGAGTTACCCACACATACAAAAGGCGAATATTTGCAATACAAAATATATATCTTTTTTTTTAACCAACCAATTGTGTAACTTTAATTTATCACATAAAAACGATAGTTTTCTTAATAGGGCGGTAATAGGCGCGAATTTTAAGGGGTCGTTATTAGGTGCGTTTACGTTACATAACAATTCTAAAACATATTCATAATGTCTACGTGTACAACTATCTGCTTGATTGTCAATGTTATTATGACTAGACCCCATATGATGTGAACATCCAGAAAATCATCATAATAGAAAAGATTTCGTGTAAGTACGTACTGTACGACCAGGCAAAAGATGAAAATCATTTAAGAACGTTGATTAGTCGTGCACACGTATGCACATCAATAGACTTCAACTATGTCTGTAGTAGATGCTATTATTCTATTATTCCATCGGTCGATCAGGAACTTTGCTGATAATGTATGTGGGGTACATACTCAATATTGTATTTTGTGTAGTTGTAGCCGTATGTTCCCAATTTGTTCTGACATAAACAGGTGCGCCCCTGGGTTCGTATCTGGTGACATGGTCTGCTATAGTGGCCTACTTCTACGTCTACATATTCTCGATGCACTGGTTCGTCTTGGTCCGCTGTCGAGAGACTGGAGACTTGGTTGCTGCCTCCGTGGTCTTCTCACTTGGAACCAACAGCTTTACGTGCCTGACGAAGTTTATTTTTATGAAATTTTACAGGTATTAAATTACTGCCTCAAAAACCTTTTCTTTGTACCTATATATATGATGCTTTAAATAGAACCAAAAATATTATCGTCCAGTGACTTTTGTCGTGATAATTTGATAATTCCCTTAAGCTAAGTAGTCACACGATGGCATATTTGAATATATTAGCAAGATTATCTGCCTATAATAATGTAATATTGAGGTCTCTAAATAAACTTTAAATTTCAGAGAAGCGATATGTGAACTAATAAGTCGATATTTAGAGTGTGACACTAAAGTAGCACCAGAGAGTAGATTTTATACAAACTTACAGAAACAGCTGAAGATAGTGAAGAGACGAGCATTCAGTGTCTGGGCATGTTTGGTTGGCATTGCCTATTTGTATGCTTCATTTTCATTGCTCCGACCTGGACGTCATTTCCCAGAAGACTTATATGTTGTGTATGGTATGGAGTATTTATATGCTAATTCAGATACTTTGTTAAATCAAGATAAAATAAGCACTATTCTAAGTCTTATATTAGACACTTGTAATAATCTAACATAAATTTAACCAATAAAACATATGTTATTGAAATTCCCATAAATTCGGAATCTGTTTAAATAATTAATTAACGTGATATTTTCAACAGGACTGGAACCTCCGTTTGAAACACCAAACTACGAATTATCATTATTTCTAATGTCATTAAGTATAACAGTTGCAGTATATCAGCTATCGGCTGTTAAAGCTCTTGTTATTGTTATGATTGGTTACGTCGAAGCACAGGTTTTGGCTTTAAGTGAAGAATGCTTGTGCATTTGGAAAGACGTCAACGAAGAATACGATAAAAGAAATGATAATAATAGAGATAGAAATTATCACCAGCGTGAAGAAATCATCAATGAACTAATAAAATTCAAAGTAGTTAAAATTTTACATTTCCATGTGTACAATATAACACTTTTACGAGATTTTGAAAAGCTGTATCGTTTTATATCATTCGTTGATTTCTTGATGATCCTCTCTGCTATAATATCGGAGCTGCTTGGTAAGGTGGAGAATACTTTTTTTGAAATACCCTATACAGTTGTACAGATCTATATTGACTGTTATATTGGCCAGAAACTTACAGATGCAAACGAAATATTTTGTCATGCAATTTATGATTGCAAATGGGAGAATTTTGATGTGAGAAATAGAAAAATAGTGCAGATGCTACTGAGAAATTCTCAAAAGCCATTCACGATTACTGCTGGTGGAGTATCTCCTTTGAATTATGCTACGTTTATGTCTATAATGAAAACATCATATTCTGCATATACGACCTTAAGATCTTCAGTTTCATAAGTTTAATAGTCCAGAATTTACGAGTCTTAATTTTAATATATTAAATATGAAAAGTAAGACTCGTAAATTCGCGTTTACAAGAATTTCACGGTTGTAATTTTTAATAAAAAAAATATATAAAGAACTTGTGTTTTTTTCTACAGACATTAAAATCTCTAGTGATAATATTAGTATGTAGTATAAATGGTAACGAAGAAATAATTGGTATCTCATAAGCCTAATGTGTAGTAAGTAGAAACTAAAAAATGATAAGGCAATTTAATATGAATCACAATTGCAGTCAAACCAAATACTGATAATCTTAATTTCTCTATAGAAACATACAGACGATGTATGAAAAATTCAGCTTTAAAACCATTAGGAACATGGTGGCAATGTACATAGTTATCAGTTATCGCGATGTCCTTCTAGTAAACAAACAACTTTACGCCGTTATTACAAATACCGTATATTATGGTTCTAACTAACGTTTGGCTGCTATTTACAAAATAATTTGCATCGATCGTCAAATGATTGTTATATCGCTGTCCAGTGCAGGTTTAAGATATTAATAGCTGTAGCTAAATTAAACAAATGTAGCCATTATTTAAATGTATAATAAGATAAACCAAAGAATTTTACGAAAAATTTTGCGATGACCATGAGTACAGACTTAATGATATTTTTTCTTTAGTAAATACAACTATTTATATACACAATAAGCAAAAGATGTGTTAATATATTGTATGTATGTAGAAGGCGATCATCAAAGGTTTTTCTCTATGTTGACATAGTAAACAATACCAATGTCGCAGTAAAAATAGTATCAGCTCTATATTTACTATCAAAGCTTAGCTTCTAGCAGTTTTTAGTGCATTACTGTTACTTTTCAAGGGATGCATAAGCTACGTCAGTTTAGTTTGGAATATTCTGATTTACCGAAGTTACTCGCAAATCTATCATTTATTTTTCGAAAAGCCACGGTACATATTGATGGAAATAAGGAACGTAAGTGCTCTTGTCTACTTGTATGAAATTTTCGGGATTTGTAATCCATAGAGAGACATAATATACTTGAGATAGTCTTTTTAATTCTGTTTTCAAGATTTTCCTGAGTTATTACATTTAATAGTTGCCGATTATAAATAATAATATTTTCTTATCCAGGAGTACCCGCAGTATTTTATCTAATTGCTGGTTTTTGCTTCGCTTGTTATGTTTACGTGTATCAGATGTCTATGGTCTGGTTTGTGTTCGTGCGGTGTTTGGAAACCAGAGATTTTACAGCTGCAAGCATCGAGTTCTCCTTGGGCATGTGTAGCATCACCGCCCTTACACATTTTCTGTATCTGAAAATATTTGGGTGAGTATGCAACTATTTATGTACCTATTTTAAGTTGTTACGAAGTTTTTTTAAGTAATTAGCATGAAACTTAATTAGCTTGAATAAATTAATAACAACAAAAGGCTCCAATTAGGCGTTTTACATACTCTTTGATGATCTTATATTTTTCCATTTCAGTAAGAAAATGCAATACATAGTGGACAAATACTTAGAATGTGATAGATTAGTTATAAAAGGTACACGGTATTTCAGAAGTTTGCAAACATATTTAAGAATTATCAAAAAACGAGCCCTGACCATTTGGACAGTACTTTTTGTAAATGCTGTGTTTTATATTGTCTATCCATTTATTATACCTGACCATGATCGGAATTCTTCACAAGGTCTTCTAATAATTTATGGTATTATTTATTTAATTATTTAGTGCTTAGGTTTAATTATTATAAGAAATATTCTCTCTAAAATTATATTTATCAAGATAATAGGGTCACCTGGCCTTTTGTTTCTGAGTCCCTTTTTTAAATTTCCATATTGTTTTAAAGTACCTACTGTTAAAACTAATCAGGTTTGTCAATTTACAGGATTGGAAAACATCTCAGAGTCACCTAATTATGATATAGCAATGGTTTTGAAAGCAGGTGCCGTGTTCTTTGCTGGATATATGCTACCAACTGTAAAAGCTCTAAATCTTGTTTTATACGGGTATACTGAAGCACATCTACTTGCCATGACAAAGGAACTAAAAAGTCTTTGGAATGATCGAAATCGAGTCTTATCTCAAAAAGGGAAAAACAACCAAAATTTATTTAAAATCAAGGAACGATCTATTAACAAATATATAACACATCAGTTAAGAGACATTATACAACTGCATATAAGAAATAAAGATCTTATTAATTTATTAGAAGCTAATATAAGAAGTGCTAGAATCGTAGATATAACCTCAATTACTGTTGCAATTATTGCAGAGTTGTTGGGCGGTCTAAGCAATACATTTATACAAGCCAATTTTACAATGGTAGTTCTGTTCATGGATTGTCTTGTTGGTCAGAAGATTATTAATGCAAACGAGGTTTTTGTTGATGCAATATATGAAAGTAAATGGGAAAATTTCAATACTGCAAACAAAAAGACTGTGCTCTTAATGTTGATGAACGCTCAAAGAGTCATGAAGATATCGGCGGGTGGTTTCATGGATTTGAATTTTGTTTCCTTCACAAGCGTTATTAGATTTACTTATTCAACATATACAACCTTGAAATCGGCAATGAAAAGATTGTAGTATTTTGATAAAAGTTTAAACTATGCGTATGTTTTAAGGTGTCATCTAAACGCTTTAGAAGTTCAGGGAACTTCCAGAGCTGACAACACCGCAAGACATACGTAAATTTTGGGACAAATAAACAATAACGAACTATGGTAAAGGCCATATGGCAGTTAATTTGGAGAAGGCGGTCTAAAGTATCACAGAAATTTTGTAATTTGTTGTCTATGAAATCTGGAAGGGACTCGTCTAGAATAGGGGAACCTAAGAGAAGGAGCGAACCTTTGTCAATGATGGATAATTGTGGAGCCACATCTTTAAACCTGGATATAATGGCATCTCTGTCCTGACAATTATCAGGGACAAAAAGTTCGCACTTCCCCAAGTTCAATTCCAGACCGATTTTTTTGAGCTCATGGATTAGGTTCTGAAAATCAGAAAGTACGGTATGCGCGTCGCTTCCTAAAGTACCATCATCCAAATACCAAACATTAAATTTTGAATTTAGAAGCTCTACGACCGGTTGTATGGCAAGACTGAAAATTGCTGGACCAAGAGGGTCGCCCTGTTGACAACCAACTTCGGATGAGATAAGGTGGTTTTGGTAAATAAGTTTAGTCGGGTCATTGTAACATTGGAGCATGAAGGGTAAGATGGCAGGTGCTTTTAATTTTATTTGGGCCAACATGGCGACGCGGTCTACTGAGTTGAAGGCATTTTTGACATCCACCTTCAAAAACACGTCGCCGCTCTGATTGTGAATAGCTGTCCTGAACGAGTGAACGGCGGCCTCACAGCCTCCTTTGCATGCAAAACCGAGCTGTTTTGGTTGAAAGTAAGACGCCAGGAAAGTGAGCGACTTGCATGCTAGTTTGGCTGTAAGACGCCGGTATGTTGAGCCAACAGCGATAGGACGACTACCACCATCTCTTTTCTTTAGGGCGCAGAGGTTAGCTCCGTACAGGATGTCCACAATGTCTGTAACAACCTCTCCACGAAGCATCAAGTTGCACAAATTCGTGAGCTCATGCAGCTGCTTCTCGCCGGTCTCTCCACAGCAACAGCTGGTTAGATCCTTGAGATGCTGAGAGGTAAGACCGTCGAGGCCGCCAGCTGAACCCGGAAGAAAAGACATGATGGCACCTCGAACTTTGTCTGCCGATGTTTGAAGAGGTGGTATTGTATCAAAAGTTTAAACTAAATGTATTTTTATTTATTTATTATTAAACGAAAATCTGTTGATGTAAAACAAAGTTACGTTTAGGATCCTTTATTTGCTGCAGAATGCAGCAATTTGCTGTAACCTGTGGGCTGGGATATGTAAATTGTTGAAATTATTATTGTACACTGCATAATAATAATTTCAAAAATTTACATATCCCAGCCCGCGGGTTGTCATAAATAATTCATTAAGATCACGAATGATGGAAGAAACAGAATTGGCGAAATAGAAGTATAAGAATCTTTTATTACTTACATTTTATTTTAAAATTTATATCTGATTGAATATTTGTACTACACTTATACTTAATTATTCTAATTTCTATCCCATTTAAATATTTCTCATTATAATTGAATGATTTTATTTCATCTACAGTTATATCTTACGTAATGTTCGTCTATTAGGTTCATAAGTCTGTTATTTTATACTACAAACGGAAGAGCAACAAAATAATATATCATTACACAGTTATATGAGATTCTTGGCGGCATGCTATTTTCAAAATTGCCTCAATAATATAACAATTAACAATAATTAGCTGCTAAGCTATTTCATTAGGTTCTTCTACTTCTTATTATTACAGAAATAGCAAAGAAGGATGTGTAGTCTATAAAAAGTGTATAAGAAAAGACATTTTAAAACATTTATTATATTAGCAAGCAGAGACAGTAATTGTTTTATTATGTAATAAAGTGTAATAAATAAAGTTTAATGGGCACTATCAATAGAATGAATCTAATTATTCTATTTCATTTTTTACCTTTGTGCTCGGGATATGATTTAAATTAAGTATATTATAGGTGATCTTGCAATTATTTTTTTGTTTGAATTACATATTTTTTAGTATGCGTCAAGCATTTGAGATAATTTTTACACTACTTAAGCCTAACGTCTTTGCGTGACTGTGCTGTCGAATTGAAATAAAATAATATTGAAGTGAATTGAAGAAAAATAGTTGGAAATTATGATCAAAGATTGAAGAAGACAATAATGAGGTTCTAAACAAATTGAATGATCATATTTATTCCACTGATGATCTTAAAGTAGTGTATGCAGAGTAAGTAGACTTTATCACAGACATCAGGGATATATAATTTAACGGAGCTATCCCACCAGCTGTAACAGTTGATGTCTTTTGGGATATCTTCAACAGCAGCAATACCATTTTCATATTCTTTGCATTGAAGTTCTCCCAGTTGCATTCGTATACTGCATTCTCAAACTTACTTATTGCATCTGTTAGTTGTTGACCAATAAAACAGTCTATGTATATCTGAAGAAAAGTATAAGGTAGATCTATAAAAGTATTCTCCAGTTTCCCGAGCAGTTCTGATATTATAGCTGCAACTATCAACGTGAAATCTGCAAACGAAATGTATTTATAGAAATCGTCGAAATCGTTTAAGTTATTTATGTTGATAACATGAAATCGAATTATGTTTTTGAGTTTAACTTCTACTTCTTCGTTTATTCTTCTATTCTCGTTATCTTTATCTTCGTCATGATCATCTCTTCTGGATCGTTTGGCATCAGGCCAAATATTTGCACATTCTTTGCTTAGTGCTAGCAGTTGTGCTTCTATGTAGCCAACCATAATCACTACGAGTGCTTTGACAACAGCGATCTCATAAACGCATATGGCCAAACATAGTACCATCAAAAATAGTGACATCTCATAGTTTGGTGTCTCAAATGTTGGTTCTAAGCCTGTAAATAAAAAATGAATATCATAGATAGAAGAAGTGACATGTTGTGCTGCTGGTATTCAATGGTCTACCGCCACGTGACATACACATTGACGGTAGAGGTAAGTAATGTTTATATTTCTTTCAAATTACCACAAGCACTTACCGTACATAACATAGATGTCTTGAGGCAGATGACGGCCAGGCCTCACTTGACTTCTCAATATGAACAAAGCGGTGATTCCCATCAGAGCAAAGAATATACCCAGAGCTCGTTTCTTCACGATTCTCGTATGGTTCATCAGATTCCTATGGAACCTACTGCCCGGTACCACTTGGGCATCACAGTCTAAGTAACGGCTTACTAGATCACACAATATTTTTCTGAAAAGTATATATTTGTTTAGAATATTGATAAAAATATTATTATCAATTTCTAAATTTTTAACAACATACGCAACTTTGTAGCTTAAATTTCGGTTGGTTCATCACTGTTGCATTAGTAAAAATGTTTATTTCCAAAAAACAGTTTACAGTAATTGAGCAGAAATCATAGTCACCTAGTAAGCTTACGCCTGTATCAGGTGACCAGGATGTCCTGAAAAATGTCTGCGGAAACGCTGTTCCCTATTGCCGGATGTACTTTCCCTCTGTCATCTTTTACAACACGGAAAGTTGGCTAATAATAATAATAAAAGTCTTTATTTCAGGCATCAGCAATTCACCCATACTTTTATAAAACATTGTAAATATAGAACTAATCAAATAAAATAAATTGTCGATGTGGGAGTACAAGTGGAAGCCCCAAAGGGAGATCTCCGACCGAGCGAGATGGTATGCTCGGTCAGGCCGAAGCCCACTGTACTAGTTTTCAGATGTCGTATATGTCGCAGTCATCTAATTAAATCAGCTATTTCATTGAGTGACTAGCGTTTTTATCGAATGACGACATTTAATTGAAAGACTAAAGGACAACTCGTCAATTTGTTTATTGTAACGTCCAATGTCTTGACTGAACATTGATTGAACGTCATTTAGTCATGTAGTCATTGACTGAACGTCATTTAGTCCGATTTTTTAACTGACTTCCAAAAAAGGAGGAGCTTTCTCAATTCGATGAATAAGTAGGTTTTTTTTTTTTGTGAGCGAATAATTTTCCGATTTTTAATCGACTTCCAAAAAAGGAGGAGCTGGAAAAAATTTAGTATAAATGAAGTGGAGGGAGGGGGAGGAGGGAGGGGGAGAACCCCCCCTACCACTCCCACCTTTAGAAGACTACTAGTTTGGAAGATATTTATGGTTGAAGTTTTGAGGTTATGTCTGTGTTTCCGGGATATTTCCAGGAGTAAAACAGGGGAGAAAGGTGGAGACGGCGGTAAGGGGACAAAGGAAATCCCCCCTACCCTCCCCTCTACTCGGCAACCACTAGTTAAGAAAATATTTACAGTTGTAGTTTAGAGGTTAGATAAAACAGACATGTTCTACGTGGAGTCGGAGTTGATAGATTTGTTTTTGGGACAATGTCGGTCTGTCACGTCTCCGGCGCTGCGGGAAATGCAGCCCCTTCGCCCATGCGTAACGAATGACAGCAACCAACACTCGCCTTAGGCAGCTCCGGCTTTCTGGTCGCCTTCGGCGACCAGCCTCCGCCGCCACGGCGAGTCCTGGTTTCTGCATTTCGTTACGGCGGGCGGGGGCTGCTCTCCCTCCGCGCCTCCGCGCTTAAATATACACTCTAGGGGTTGACAGACAAGTACTACGTGGAGTCGGGGTTGATAGATTCGCTTTTGGGAAAATTCAGTCACCTGACTGATTTTATGTCCGCTCTCATATAAGGGCTATGTTACAATCCGCTAACTAATTGGACGTTGAGTGACGATTGTATAATCAATGTTCGGCCTAGTCTTTCAATTAAATGTCGTCATTCGATAAAAACGCTAGTCACTCAATGAAATAGCTGATTTAATTAGATGACTGCGACATATATAGCGCCGGACTTAGAAAACTTCGATAGCGCGATGCAGGATGTGGCGCTAGTAGTACCGCTACATCACTCCCCCCCGAAGACCGGAGGTCGAAACTTGAGTCGTCTTGAGCTTGAGTCGCCGGTGCCAGTGAATCCCAGTGAGTCGGAACTGTGCTGCTGCTGCACGGGCTCCAGTGAGTCGGAGTGCTGCCGTGCGGGCCGATGCTACGTGCTGAACCAGGAGAGATGTGCTCTGCTTGCTGACCGGTCGTGTAGTGAGAGTGCCCGTTGAAGCCGATGAGGGTTCGACCAGGCCGCGCTGCGTTGCGGCTAGTGGACGAAGTACCCGAAGTGGCTGAAGCTGGCTGGCGTGGTGCGGAGGGGCGGGGAGTGATGATGATGAAGGAGGCGTGTTCTGACGTTGTCACCAATGTGAGAGTACAAGTGGAAGCCCCAAAGGGAGATCTCCGACCGAGCGAGATGGTATGCTCGGTCAGGCCGAAGCCCACTGTACTAGTTTTCAGATGTCGTATATATAGCGCCGGACTTAGAAAACTTCGATAGCGCGATGCAGGATGTGGCGCTAGTAGTACCGCTACATCGACATTCATATGTCCAGTCTTAAAATTTCAATAACATTTTATTTCCTGTTAGAGTTCATGTGAACAGAGGTATCCACTGCTTGAGCATTGGATTTTCATAAAAATCGTCAGAGATGGCGGTGAGTATTCTATTGTTAGAACGGCGCTAATGGGGTGGTACTATTCATACCCCAAGAAAGTACCTGTTTACGTTCATGAAGACGAATTTAGTGACACAGGTGCAGCTGTTGCAGCCTTCGGAGAAGATGACAGAAGCGGCAACCAGGTCCCCGGTCTGCCTGCACCGGATGAACACGAACCAGCTGGTCGACAGGATGTAGGTGTAGAGATACGCCACCACTGTAATATAGGTCAGACAATATGCCCATATTGGAGATCCTGAAAGTCAATCGTCAACGTAAAGTTATGGTGAAGACAAATTTTAGATAGTTTCTCTTCCCCTTTGGGGTTGAATTTTGAGAAACATGCCCTTACCTTTTAGTATTTTTATTACATCGTAGACATCCTCTGTCTATTTTTTATTCTGATATAAGAAAAACCTTTCCTTACTTTTAGTATTTTTCTTAAATCGTATACATCCTATGTCTACGATGTAAAAAGTATACTTGAAATTTCATGTTTCTAAACGGAGAAAGGTGTGTTGATACATTATTCAAACAGCTTTACAGATTAGTTTCGCTTGCCCTACATTCATAAAAACAGTAATTTCCATTCCTTTTTTGTTGAACAACGTATCTCATGGTCTATTCTGATAACTAGACAAATGAAATTGATCAGATTATTTCAGTTGCCGATATAAAAATACTGCTGGAATAAAATTTTTTTAGAGATAAGCTGTCCTTTTGTGTCGTATTTCTTTATGTTTAATCTGTTAATCTATACTAAGATTATAAAGCGGAAGAGTTTGTTTGTTTGTTTGTTTAAACGCACTAATCTCAGGAAGTGCTGACCGATTTGAAAACATTTTTTTTTGTTGGATAGTCCATTTATAGAGGAAGGTATAATATAACATTACGCTGCGACCAATATGAGCAAAGCGTCAGTGAGAAATGTTACAAAAACAGGAAAAATTATTCACATTTGAGGACTTTCGTTGCGTGCACTGGATAAACGGTTTAAGTTACTCAAAAAATTTGCAATTTACTCTTTATACTGTATATAAACGACTTGAGTGATAGTTTAATAAATAGCGATTCCCTTCTTTATGCCGACGATACTAAAATATTTAGAATTATCCAAACAATACATGACTGCGAACTTCTTCAAAAAGATATAGGTGCTTTTGAAAATGAATGTTTTAAAAATAACCTGTTTCTTAACTCGGACAAGTGTAGTTGTAATGTTAGGAAAAGAAACCTTTTTAATGTACCACAATTCAGGACTTCTAATACTGGTAATGCTTTCGTTAGAAGATCTTGCAATATGTATAATAGGTATTTTATTGATTTGGATTTGTTTAATAGCTCTTTATATAAAATAAAACAAAATTTAAACGATAAAATTAAAAACATTGTTATAAGCTGGTGAAGGTATGGGTTGTAGCTTTTAGTTTATATAATTCTCACTTTTTGTTACTCTTTTATGGAACTGTAGGTTTTATATCTTTTAAAATGTGTATTAGTTCATAAATTATGTTTATATAAGCAACTGTTTGTTCCTAAATAAATAAAAAAAAAATATGTATGAAAGAATTATTCCTTTTTAACAATAAAAAAAAAGTCCGTGACAGTGTATGACTATCTATCTCTTAAGATTAGTTATTTAGTAATAACTAACAGGATCAAAAAATGGGCAATAAAGCGGTTTTTGGAAAAAAAAAATTATAGTTACTATCACGGTATTTATTGTTATAGTTTTAAATACGTTAGTTGGCTAAAGCATTCCATGAAGACTTTAAACCATGCAAATACAATGTATACTTTAGGAGATAAAGCAAAATTAAGATTGTTTCGCCGCGATTCGACCGGGCCCCGCGTGTTACGTGAGCCGGGACTGCGAATGCTGGTAGGTAGGAAGTGGGAAGTAGGAACCCCACGCATATTTTATGACAAGAAAAGTATTAATTTCATTAAACAAATAACTACAAATAATTAGTTCTAAAATTACAATTACGCACACAAAACATTACGAATGAACAAAACAATGATATACAGTACAGTGCATTAATAGATTTTTTCGAATCACGTGATAATTTTCGACCAATTAGTGACACTAAAATCCCGTGAAAGCTGAGTTATCGAATACATAGCTGAGTAAAAATACTATTATTAAATGTGCTAACAGACAGTAGCGGTAATTTGATTTTAACCACGCATAGCCGCAAACTATGGCCCCAGTAATAATAATTGTTAAAAATACAGCGTCATCAAATGGGCGTCGTGACGTCAGGCGTCGGGCGTCAGCGTCGCGGCGTCTAGCGTCGCGACGTCGGGAATCGGCGTCACGGCGTCTAGCGTCGCGGCGTCTAGCGTCGCGACGTCGAGCGTCGGGCGTCGCAGCGTCGGGCGTCGCGGCGTCGGGCGTCGTGGCGTCGGGCGTCGCGGCGTCGGGCGTCGTGGCGTCGGGCGTCGCGACGTCGGGCGTCTGTGTCGCGACGTCGGTCCTCAGCGTCGCGGCGTCTAGCGTCGCGGCGTAGGGCATTGGCGTCGCGGCGTCTAGTGTCGCGGCGTCGAGCGTCGACGTCGCGGGTTTGGGCGTCTAGCGTCGCGACGTTGGGCGTCGGCTCGCGGCGTCGGGCGTCAGTGTCGCGGCGTCTAGCGTCGTGGCGTCTAGCATCGCGGCGTCTAGCGTCGCGGCGTCTAGCGTCGCGGCGTCTAGCGTCACGGTGTCTAGCGATGCGACGTCGGGCGTCGGCGTCGCGAAGGGCGTCGGCATCGGCGTCGGCGTCGGCATCGCGGCGTTGGCGTTGCGTCGTTGGGCGTCGTTAATTCACATTTGGGGACTTTCGTTGCATGCACAGCATAAACGGTTTAAGTCAATCAAACACCACGCGAACGAAGTCGCGGGCACAGCTAGTTGTTTAATCTTTTTTTCTTATTGAAAGGAATACTTACAGCAACATTTATCAAAATAGAAATTACTTAGATTAAAAATTAGAGCTAATTACAAGTTTTCACATATAAACGATACATAAGAATAGAAAAATAAATAAAATAACACGGTAAAATATACAAAGACACAACAAGCAAGAACGGTGATTTGATTATTCCCGTAAAGCATTAAAAATTCGTTCGATAATCGTTCACGAATACACTTAGCGCTGGTGCAAAAGATGTCAATATCGATATTATATTTAGTAATATTATTAAAAGACACCGACGACCTAGGTAGGAAGGAGTTGGCTCTAAATCTGGTGTGGGATAACGGGATACTTAGCATACTGGGGTGACGAGGATGTGTATTGTTGGGGACTTTAATGTTTAATTTAGCAAGGAGCATGGGGCAATCAATTGAACTATTAGCGATATTGGCAAGGTAGGTAACATCGCTGATGTTTCTTCTGTTCACAAGAGGAAGCAAGTGAAGACGACGACAGAAAGTTTTGTAGTTTGTATAATTTAGTTTAAATTTATAGGTTAAGAATTTAACTAACTTTTTCAATTTGACCTGTGTAGACATCGTATTGCGGGTTCCATATAATAGTATCTATGGACGCTTCACATATATATAAATGAATTTCTGATTGTTAGTCTCGCTAAAACTCGAGAGCGGCTGAAACGATTTAGCTATTTTTAGTCTTATAATATTCATGGAAGTCCGGCAAGGTTTAAACTAGAGATGAAACGGATAGTAGGTTGGCCGGATACCGGATACCGGATATTCGGCAAGCTACTAGGCCGGAGCGCCAGATATCCGGCTCCCGATGCACAAAGTGACTGCTCTTTTTACACCCGTTATAATAATAAGTTTGATTTGAATATTGGCGCGGTGAACGAGATCGGAAATATTCAGGCGCATTCGGGTCGCACGTAACCGGAGATCGGGTCGACTCGGGGGCGTTCGAGTGCTATCGCGTATTTGGTATTTATTCATCACAATTTGCCACTTGTTAATAAAACAAACATTTTTGATGTGCGATTATAAAAATAAACGGTGTCCACAACCTATTGGAGTATGATTTGTCTTTATAAAATAATAAGATTTTTTAAAATTTTACTATCCGGTATCCGGCCGGATACTGTATTACTATCCGGTATCCGGCCGGATAGTGAAAACAAGGCCGGATAGGCCGGATACCGGATAGTTACCGGATATTCGTTACATCTCTAGTTTAAAAAGTTCATAACAAACTGTTTGTATCCTCAACGAAGTGGGCACGGGTCAGCTAGTGTATTATCATGTTTATTTGCCTTTTTGTATTTCGAAACTGATTGAATATGCGACGGGCTCGCACTTGGCCTTTCACTTATATACTACTTACGTTTAGCGTCCTGATATATGTTTAGCGTAACGCATCTTAACATGACTGAGACGTTTGAGAAGAGGGTCGACAGATCGCACTTGCGCAGGCTAAACTCCCGGAGAAACGACATTGCTACAAAAAAAAATAGGGACTCTTTGAAGCTCTAGTTAGGTTGGGCTCGGACAATATACGAAAGGAAAAGGACAGCGTTGAGAATACAACTCTATACTGATGTAACAGAGTTGTAAACCAATCGCACTGCAGCAATTTAAAATGTCGTTTGATTTCGAAAAGATCGTGTGTTCGATTTTTAGCTCTATTGTAGGTAGCGCATGGTTCTTTTTTCGGCGCTGTTATTTTGTAATATTGTTGCATACCAAGTTCGAGTTTTTGTCACTACTCGCTGTGAATGCGTTAACTACACGTTGTATGGCATCGAATTAGGTACCATAGTTTGCCGCTATAGCCGTTGCTTTGATACCATAAAAATTGTAGTTAACTTATCCACGGCGAGCATTGAAATAAATTCGCACTCAGCACACAGATATTCCAATCCTTGGGTTTTAATTTGCGTCTAGGGATGATATAAAAACCGGGGGTCTTACTCTCCAAACTGATTCGATTTTGATTCGCAGTCGATTGATATGGTCGGGAGTACCAAAAGTTACGATCTAACGATTTTCTTTATCCTGGTTAGTTTCAAAGTAATCCACAAAATAAAATACCAAAAGCCGTTCAGATCAAACTGATTCGATTCTCGATTGTGTCGGAAGTAAGCCTGCTGTAGCAACAGCCGAGTCTTCTAATATCCTGAATATCTATAATTGTGAAATTTAGCTAATTTAGCTTTTATACTTGTTAGAACAAATCACCAATATACATGGCGTTTGTAATTTTATACTGTAAAGTTCCGTTGGTTTAGAACTTGGTTCTCAAATTGATCGTGGGTACAACCCCATCGTTGGATCAACTAAAATGTTCACAACGTTTGACGACCTCCGTAGCGCAGTTGGTTGAGCGCGTTGGTGCTCGAACGAAAGGTCGCGGGTTCGAATCCCGCCGAGGGAATAAAAAGTAGAGATGTAACGGATATCCGGTAACTATCCGGTATCCGGCCTATCCGGCCTTGTTTTCACTATCCGGCCGGATACCGGATAGTAATACAGTATCCGGCCAGATACCGGATAGTAAAATTAAAATAAAATCTTATTATTTTATAAAGGCAAATCATACTCCGTTGTGGACACCGTTTATTTTTATAATCGCATATCAAAAATGTTTGTTTTATTGACAAGTGGCAAATTGTGATGAATAAATACCAAATTTTACGCGATAACACTCGAACGCCCCCGAGTCAACCCGATCTCCGGTTACGTGCGCATTCGGGTCGCCGCGGCGACCCGAATGCGCCTGAATATTTCTGATCTCGTTCACCGCGCCAATATTCAAATCAAACTTATTATTATAACGGGTGTAAAAAGAGCAGTCACTATAACTTTGGGATATGATTATACTACCTTTTCTCATTCTAGAAATGTATTTTTATTTTTTACAAAAATAAAAAATAGTTTATTATTATTTTTGAGACAAAAAAATAAGAAATGGTGAGAAGTTAAAAAAAAATTTTTTCGTTTTTGAGAAAAAAAAATATATAAAAAAATACATTTCCCAAATGAGGAAAGGTAGTATAAACGTGTCTCTAAGTTATAGTGGCTCTTTTTACACACTGTATATTATCAAAAGGCCGAATATCCGGCAGCCGGATATCCGGCGCTCCGGCCTAGTAGCTTGCCGAATATCCGGTATCCGGTATCCGGCCAAACTACTATCCGTTTCATCTCTAATAAAAAGTTTTCAATGTTCCCGGGTCATGGATGTGTATAATATAATAAAAATCTTAAATGTGTGTATAGTATAAAAGTATTAAATATATTTCCGTTGTCTGGTACCTGTAACACAAGTTCTTCGGATACTTAGCACAGGTCTAGATTGACGTGGTGTGAAGCGTCCATACTTATTATTATATTATTATTATTAACAGTATCGGTGGGGTTGACTGTGTGTGTCCAAGTGTGTGCGCAACACACACTCTCTCTTCCTTCACTCTCGTTGCCCAGTGGGACGGATAACCGATACACTGACTGACTGACAGTACTCGAACCCCCGATCGAGAGCTAAGCTCCAATCCACTAGGCTACGGAGTCGTTAAAATTGAATATGTACATTTATTTATATAAAACTAGCTGACCCTTGCCCACTTCGTTGAGCATAAAAAGAGTTTATGATAAAATTCAACTAAAAAAAACAACGTGGGAACCCGAAACCCGAAACGTGGGAACCCGGAACCCGCAACGCGGGAACCCGGAACCCGCAACGCGGGAACCCGGAACCCGCAACGCGGGAACCCGGAACCCGCAACGCGGGAACCCGGAACCCGCAACGCGGGAACCCGGAACCCGCAACGCGGGAAACCGGAACCCGCAATGCGGGAACCCGGAACCCGCAACGCGGGAACCCGGAACCCGCAACGCGGAACCCGCAACAGGGAACCCGAAACCCGCAACGCGGAACCCGGAACGCCGAACCCGCAACGCGGGAACCCGGAACCCGCAACGCGGGAACCCGGAACACGCAACGCGGGAACCCGGAACTCGCAACGCGGGAACCCGCAACGCGGGAACCCGGAACCCGCAACGCGGAACCCGCAACAGGGAACCCGAAACTCGCAACGCGGAACCCGGAACGCCGAACCCGCAACGCGGGAACCCGGAACCCGCAACGCGGGAACCCGGAACCCGCAACGCGGGAACCCGCAACGCGGGAACCCGGAACCCGCAACGCGGGAACCCGCAACGCGGGAACCCGGAACCCGCAACGCGGGAACCCGCAACGCGGGAACCCGGAACCCGCAACGCGGGAACCCGCAACGCGGGAACCCGGAACCCGCAACGCGGGAACCCGGAACCCGCAACGCGGGAACCCGGAACCCGCAACGCGGAACCCGCAACATGGGAACCCGAAACCCGCAACGCGGAACCCGGAACGCAGAACCCGGAACGCGCAACACGGGAACCCGGAACCCGCAACGTGGAACCAGCAGCATGGAAACCCGAAACCCGCAACGCGGAACCCGCAACAGGGAACCCGAAACCCGCAACGCGGAACCCACAACGCGAAACCCTAACGCAGAACCCGCAACGCTCACGGAAACGCTGTCAAATGGAATAATTGTATCCTATGTCCGTCTACTTGCTCTAAGCTACTTCCTCATCAATTTTCAGCCATATCGATAAAGCCGTTCTTGAGTTATCAATAATTTAACTAACACGACTTACTTTTATACATATAGATGTATAGATTACTCCTACAAACATAAGCTAACGCCCGGTGAATGCTCCCGTCACAGTCGGTCCAGCCGATTCGGTGATCATTAGTTAGATGACGATGATGATGATGATGAAAAGTAGCCTAAATAAATTCTTGTAACTTTAGCTATCTACCAGTGAAAGTCTCGTTAAAATCGGTCCAGCCGTTCCAGAGATTAGCCGGAGCAAAGAGACACGCTGACAGACAGACATTTTTTTAAATTGCATTTTCGTTTTCAGTACCTAGATATCGTTGCCAATGCCAAAAAGAAGAAGAAAATATCGTTTAAAATGTCGCATTTAGAAAAACGTTGCTAATTGAAAGTTACAAACTGACACTTCAATACGCATACATTAATAGATTTCTGAACGCATAGTTGTTACATCATTTGACAACAAATGTTTGACATTTGATGGACAAAATATGAGCATTTATTTATATGATTAATTATTCATTACACATCAAGTTTTCACTATTTTTAATATGTATTCTGCTATTCGGGGAGGAGACAAATCCAACGAATCAAAAACCATGAAAATTGGTTCAGCCGTTCTCGAGTTATAAGTGTTGTAACAAACACGACTTTCTTTTATATATATAGATATCGCTAAAGAAATATTTCAATAAGTGCCTGCATGAATTATAGGGCACAAGAAAAAACAGAATATTGCTAACAGATATTGTATAAAAAACGTATCCTGTCTTTATGTCTTATCCCTGTACTCATACTGTCATACCGAATTTCATGAAAATCGGTCCAGCGTGAAAAGGTAACAGGCATGCTTTCACAATTACAAGGTACATCTATATATATAAAAGAAAGTCGTGTTTGTTACAACACTTATAACTCGAGAACGGCTGAACCAATTTTCATGGTTTTTGATTCGTTGGATTTGTCTCCTCCCCGAATAGCAGAATACATATTAAAAATAGTGAAAACTTGATGTGTAATGAATAATTAATCATATAAATAAATGCTCATATTTTGTCCATCAAATGTCAAACATTTGTTGTCAAATGATGTAACAACTATGCGTTCAGAAATCTATTAATGTATGCGTATTGAAGTGTCAGTTTGTAACTTTCAATTAGCAACGTTTTTCTAAATGCGACATTTTAAACGATATTTTCTTCTTCTTTTTGGCATTGGCAACGATATCTAGGTACTGAAAACGAAAATGCAATTTAAAAAAATGTCTGTCTGTCAGCGTGTCTCTTTGCTCCGGCTAATCTCTGGAACGGCTGGACCGATTTTAACGAGACTTTCACTGGTAGATAGCTAAAGTTACAAGAATTTATTTAGGCTACTTTTCATCATCATCATCATCGTCATCTAACTAATGATCACCGAATCGGCTGGACCGACTGTGACGGGAGCATTCACCGGGCGTTAGCTTATGTTTGTAGGAGTAATCTATACATCTATATGTATAAAAGTAAGTCGTGTTAGTTAAATTATTGATAACTCAAGAACGGCTTTATCGATATGGCTGAAAATTGATGAGGAAGTAGCTTAGAGCAAGTAGACGGACATAGGATACAATTATTCCATTTGACAGCGTTTCCGTGAGCGTTGCGGGTTCTGCGTTAGGGTTTCGCGTTGTGGGTTCCGCGTTGCGGGTTTCGGGTTCCCTGTTGCGGGTTCCGCGTTGCGGGTTTCGGGTTTCCATGCTGCTGGTTCCACGTTGCGGGTTCCGGGTTCCCGTGTTGCGCGTTCCGGGTTCTGCGTTCCGGGTTCCGCGTTGCGGGTTTCGGGTTCCCATGTTGCGGGTTCCGCGTTGCGGGTTCCGGGTTCCCGCGTTGCGGGTTCCGGGTTCCCGCGTTGCGGGTTCCGGGTTCCCGCGTTGCGGGTTCCCGCGTTGCGGGTTCCGGGTTCCCGCGTTGCGGGTTCCCGCGTTGCGGGTTCCGGGTTCCCGCGTTGCGGGTTCCCGCGTTGCGGGTTCCCGCGTTGCGGGTTCCGGGTTCCCGCGTTGCGGGTTCCCGCGTTGCGGGTTCCGGGTTCCCGCGTTGCGGGTTCCGGGTTCCCGCGTTGCGGGTTCGGCGTTCCGGGTTCCGCGTTGCGAGTTTCGGGTTCCCTGTTGCGGGTTCCGCGTTGCGGGTTCCGGGTTCCCGCGTTGCGGGTTCCCGCGTTGCGAGTTCCGGGTTCCCGCGTTGCGTGTTCCGGGTTCCCGCGTTGCGGGTTCCGGGTTCCCGCGTTGCGGGTTCGGCGTTCCGGGTTCCGCGTTGCGGGTTTCGGGTTCCCTGTTGCGGGTTCCGCGTTGCGGGTTCCGGGTTCCCGCGTTGCGGGTTCCGGGTTCCCGCATTGCGGGTTCCGGTTTCCCGCGTTGCGGGTTCCGGGTTCCCGCGTTGCGGGTTCCGGGTTCCCGCGTTGCGGGTTCCGGGTTCCCGCGTTGCGGGTTCCGGGTTCCCGCGTTGCGGGTTCCGGGTTCCCGCGTTGCGGGTTCCGGGTTCCCACGTTTCGGGTTTCGGGTTCCCACGTTGTTTTTTTTAGTTGAATTTTATCATAAACTCTTTTTATGCTCAACGAAGTGGGCAAGGGTCAGCTAGTATATAATAAATGAGTGATAATACTTTAGGGTATTAACTGTGCATGTGCCTCCTATGTAGAGCAGTACTGCTGAAAGACTTACTTTTGACTTTTATGTTTCTATGAGAAATGCCCCAACATCATAAATATGCCCACAATAAGTAAAAAAAAAAATACCTCTTTCAGCGCTGATACTATCATAGTACATATATATACTAAGGGACCCATACACACCATAAGTATTATCACTCAGTAATATTAAAGCCTGTTTAATATTAGTATAGATTTTTTGTTTCCTATATTAAAGTATAAATTAGAATATACAATATTAATAATTGTTTTACAATAATTTGAAAACAACCTGTACAATATAGATTAATTGCGACATAACAAGGATGCAAATTTAATATTGCAATTCAGTTGCAGCTCATAGAATTCTAGTAAGGCTATATTAATTTTAATAAATGATTTTATAATTTCGTCTCTAATAACTTAATCGAGTTAATTTAGCCTAGTTGGATTAATTGAAGTAATTACATCGCTGGATCTTTGATTTGATGAATTACAGGTATTTATTTTGCATGGTATTATGCAATGAAATATCGCGGTAACCATACTTTGGTGCGATGTGTTTCTCCACAGTCTAAACTGCTAACATAATGCATTTCATCAAATTCTGTTCAGTAAATTCAAAATTCAAAATTCAATATATTTTATTTCCAAATAAAACTTAACAAGCTATTTTCGGAAAGTCAACAAAAAGGCTACCACCGGTTCAACCCTAGCACGCCGAGAAGAACCGGCGTAAGAAACTCGGGCGGGTCCATCTTTTAGCAAAAAGATGGAAAATTGTTCTTTTTAAAAAGTGTATACATAATATGTTTACAATGTAAAAACTTAATCTACTTATATATTATAACAAAAGTCAGAGTACATAAAGTACATTGAGGTAGCCTTGCATGTGGTCATTTTATTCCCAAGGTGTGCTATCGTAAATAAAATCATTGATCTTATAATATGCTTTAGTACACATACGTTCTTTAACTACATTTTTAAATTTATTGATAGGGTGGCTCTGAACGTTACTTGGGATTATATTGTAAAGGCGTATACATTGACCTTAAAATGATTTATTAACTTTACTCAGTCTGATCACCGGTATATCTAGCTTGTGCTTATTTCTGGTGTTCCTACTGCGATTGTCACTTTTCATTTTAAAATTACTTAAATTTTTTTAACGTACAACACATTGTCTAAAATGTATTGAGAAGCAACGGTAAGAATACCAATTTGTTTAAACTTTTCTCTTAGAGATTCAAAAGAGGACATTTTGTAAATTGAACGTATTGCCCGCTTCTGCAGCTACAGCAGAGAAGCTACGATGTCAATTATTGATTTCATAATTTTTGTAGACATGCCCCAGAGATCAGCAGTATTTTTGATATTTAACATCTTAAATGTATTAATAATTTCTCTGGAATCAATTTCTTTGAACTTAAAATTGACATCACATTCCTTTACATTATCTTTAAGTATTTTTTCAGCAGCTGCAGGAGACGAATCTAGACTTTTTGTAGTTGAGACCGGAATGTCAGCAAAAAACTTTTCAAATACCGTCGCAACTTCTAGATCAGTAGTAATTTTTTTATTTTCAAAACTAAGTTCATAATTTGTGTTACGACAGGTGACGTTTCCAGTCTCACCAGCTATTATCTTCCATGTAGTTTTAATCTTATTTTTAGAATTTTTTATTTTATTTCTAAAGAGCCTTTGCAACTTTACAAACTTTTTTGAAAATTTTTGAGTAATTTTTAACATATATTTTGAAAATTTCACTGTTATTTATACATTTTTCACTGTATAATTCATATAATCTTTGTCTGCTTATTTTAATTCCTGCAGTTGCCCACTCAATAAAGTTACCTTTTTTGTTGCTATTTCTAACCGATTTAGGAGTAAATACTGAATTAAGTTGGGTTCTTATTATCTTAAACAATTTACTAAAAGCTTCATCTGACCTATTTGACCCATCTAATAATTGAATATTTTAACTTAAATTACTCCTAAATTTCTCAATACGTTTAGTATTCACAGGAATAAACACTTGATTTTCCTTTAGGTTAATATCAC
Source organism: Celastrina argiolus (assembly GCA_905187575.2). Taxonomy (NCBI): domain Eukaryota; kingdom Metazoa; phylum Arthropoda; class Insecta; order Lepidoptera; family Lycaenidae; genus Celastrina; species Celastrina argiolus. The sequence goes on along the minus strand of LR994595.1, from coordinate 13,383,071 downwards.
AATATATATTAAAAGAAGCTAACTGTTCGTAGTGATCAGAGCTGAGTTTATTAATTATATCTTTTTTACTTGGAGTAAGATTAGTAAATATATTATCAATACAAGTAGCAGTTGTATCACATACTCTTGTTGGTTCTTGAAATAAATTAAATAGGTTATACGATCTAAACAATGATGTGAATCTAACCGTAGTGGAGTTTAGGTCTAACAAGTTAATATTAAAGTCACCACATATAATAACGTTTTTGTTAGATGCAGATATTTTTGACAATAATTGTTGCATAATTTGTTCAAATGATTCGTATAACCCAGATGGAGGCCTGTATACACACACAATAATAAGATGACTCAACTCTATGCAGGCTACTTCAATTACTCGTTCAGTTGAGAGACTCACAATATCTTTACGTTCCTTACATTTCAAGGATTTTTTAATTAATATTAAAGAGCCGCCTCTAATAGAATTCTCTCTACTGAACGAGCTAGCTACCTGGTGATCATTGAAATTGAAAATGAGTTCATGGTTTCTGAACCAATGTTCAGATATACAAATAATATAAATATTAAATTCCTTTAAGAATAACTCAATTTCAAGTTCTTTACCTACCATTCCTTGTAAATTTTGATGCACCAGATTAATCAAATTACATTTATTAACTATTATTTGAAACTTTAAATTTTATTGAGTCATTGGTAGGATTTTGTACACTTAAACTTAACCTATTTCTGCAAGAGACATCCTACATTGTCTTATTATCTAATTTAAATAAGTATTTGGAACATATTCCAATTCGTTAAAACTACAACTAGTATTCTGTTCAATAAAAACAGTAGTCGAAGAAGCCAAATCCTTGGCTGGTTTTAAAAATAAAAAGGTTTAATAGCCACTTAGCTATATGTCTCTTACAGTAGTTTGATAAGAAATACTTATCTTTTTTTATGTTACATAAATTAAAACTAAAATTATTTATGTCCACAACTTGGCATTTTTGTTGTGTGTCATTTAAAAGTATACAATTATTATTAGCAGCACTATACATTAGGCTGTTCAACTTATATCTAGAAAAGTTCTCTTTAGAATTACTTTGTGGCAACATCTGTATATAAGGAAAAGTAAACAATATGATATTTTTAACATTTTCAATTACAAACAACTTGTCACAGAGTTCAGTCATATTCTGTTTTCTGTTTAATTTTCCTTTTCTCCCGACTATTAATACTAAAGTTGAATTGGGACAATATTTCATATTTAAAGCCCTACTTACTATATCTTTATAACTGGATCCGGGCATACAATAATTACAAATAGATTGGCCCTTACAAATTTTATTAAGATATATACCAAGGTCCTTACCTAACTCATCACTGAATATTGTAATATTAGGAATATTTGTTGGGCATTCAGTATGAGCATTCTGACTGGGACATATATCAGGTATGCTTTTAAAAGCATAATGATTTAGCTTATCTGAGGAACCGTTGACTCTCAATAAGGAATAAACCCGTTCCTCATTGTAACGAGTCACTTTAAGCAAATCATCCATCGCTGATATATGTGCCTGTATTTCCTTTTGTGATAATTCATATTTTTTACTTATATTATCCAAAGTTTTGTGTAAAGGAAAATCTCTGCCTGAAGGCTGCATACATCGGCCTCATAATTGGACTTAGTTTGTTCTAAGTCAAGATTGCAATGTATTAAGTTATTATTTAATAATTGATTATATTTATTTGTCTTAAACAATATATTCAAATGATTTTTGTTTTTTTGTTGTTGGTTGGCAATAATTTTTAATACATTTCCTAATTTTAATATATTCCTTTAACTTTTTCTTGCTATTCATTGAGCACACTGTGGATGTATCGTCACCTGTTAAGTCAATGGTACAAATGTCTTTATCACAATTTGTGTTAGAAACTAAACAGTTCTTGTTTGAAATTAGTTTGTTGAATAAGAGCTGCGTATTGGTGGAGATTTCAATGTTCAATTGTTCTTCCAATTTCAATATATATTCTTCTGCATTATTCAACTTCACTTTGAGGTTAATAGAATTCTTGAGAGTGTTTTCATACTCCTCTCTGCACTAGTCAAACCCGTCAACAAGGGATTGAAGCTTTGATGATAAATGTCCTCATAGTCCAAGCTTAATTTGTTAAGTTCTAACTTTAAGTCCTTATTGTTTTTCAGGATAGATAACATCTCTTGTTCATTGTCATCTCTTTCCCTAAGCAGTGTTTGACATTGATCTTTGTATTTCTTTAATTCCACGAGGGCTACATGAAGTTGTTCCTCGGTACGGCGGGCCACAGCTGAGCGAGTCATCATTTTGCTATTTATTCCCAAGCACTGAAAACAGTTATATTGGTTTATTGGCTATATAGTTATATGTGACTAGTGGAAGTCACCTTTTACTTTATATGCAAAAGCCAGCCTCAATATGGTACAGTGGAAAAATTAGCAAAGTGATAGGAAAGAGATTAGATACTTGAAAATAAGAAAGAACAGTAAAACAATAGAACAGTTTTACACACAGTATGAAAACAGTAGGTAGTTTTTCAAACTTGTATGTAACTACAGAATAAAATCTTTGTATAGTAAAATTGACAGTTTTTGAAGCTGTCTCTGTGCTTGTATAATGAGTGCAGAGTATTTAAGTGTTGTGTATGTCTGGGCTAATTGTTTTTATCTTCAGCTCAGCTTCCACAAAATTGTCAAGCTAAGAGAGAAGTAAACTTTGCCAAGTGTTATTTTGGACGTAACTCACCGAAGTGAGCAGTTGTAGTGGAGTAGCTTTTCGTGCAAGAGCTATGACCGTTCGTTACTCACAAACATTTTGTAAATATTATAATAAAATAATAAAGAAACTACGTTTAGGTTTAGACTTTAAATAAACCGACATCAGTAACTAAAAAGCATAAAGTAATACTTATAATACTTATAATGTAGTTACAATTAATGTTCTTTTTGAAGTCCTTTTCAGCAAAGGTGAGTTTTAAGTCAGCAACTTTAGGATGTTGATTAGTGTGTTTTGTCTCTCGGACAACCATCAAAATTCCAGAATACCTAATAGTAATATATTTAAAATAATTTACTCGTATTTTTGCTTTTGCTAATAAGATAACTGCGACATATTATGCCAATAACCCACTTCTTTAGAACTGCGATTATTAGCCTGGGACAAAACATAGTAATTATAGAACAAATAAAAGTTGATTGACCCACTTATCTATTAACTAGCTGTACCCGCGACTTCGTTCGCGTGGTTGTCAGAAACACTATCGCGATTATCTTGTGATTGCTCACGTTGGTTTTTGTTATTGTGATTATTAAAAAGGAATAATTCTTTTATTTCCCTGTTTTTGGCAACGTTTCTCACTGACGCTTTGCTCCTATTGGTCGCAGCGTAATGTTATACCTATAGCCTAAAGCCTTCTTCTATAAATAGACTACACAACAAAAATATTTTTTCGAATCTGACCAGTAGTTCCTGAGATTAGCGCCTTTAAACAAACAAACAAACTCTTCCGCTTTATAATATTATTATTATAATATTAGTATAGATATTGTATATATTATCATTGTCATGCAGGGGTCATAATATAATAAAAATCTTAAATATGTGTATAATGTAAAAGTATTAAATATATTTCCGTTATCTGGTACCTGTAACACAAGTTCTTCTGATACTTAGCACGGGGCCAGATTGACGTGGTGTGAAGCGTCCATAGATGTTATTATTATTTCTAAAAAGAAAATTCTTCCAGCAGCCCTACGGAGAGATATGGGATTAAAGTTAGCAGATAGGGCGTGCAAAATTATAAACATGATATACATACATAAATACATACATACAATGTACATACATAATTATATATATATATTAATATCTATCATAATTATAAATATACATAATATGTTTGTATATATATTATATATACGTTTGTATGTATATACAAACATATTATGTATATTTACAAAACAAAATAAAAATTAGATACAATAATAATAATATATATACTACTTACTTATTTTATTGTATCGTCAGATGTAGGTTTTGAGTCGGAACCTGATCTTCCGACAAAACAAATGAACGTCCCCGACATCGGTTCCGATAATATTACAGGCGATGTCTGTAAGCGTGTTTTTTTTAATTTTTTTTTAACAATTACATACATAATTTATTTATCAGATGTAGATTCCGATTCAACAAATGAAAATAAATTGAAAATCCCCGACTTCGGTTCTGAAAATACCAATTTAGTTGCATCTTTTACTTTTCAAACTGATTCGATTTTGATTCAGATTCGATCGTGCCGCATACTCCCGAATAAATTGACGTTTGTTTATTTTGATTTTCAGTCGATTGCTATGGTCTGGAGTACAAGGCTAGTTCCCGAACCGGTGGTAGGCATCATATAGAAACGACGTTCAGAAAACATTTTTTGTAAAATTTACTCTGAATAAAAATATTTGATTTGATTTGATTAAAAAGTTACGATCTAACGATTTCCTTTAACCTGGTTAGTTTCAAAGTAATCCACCAAATAAAATACCAAAAGCTGTTAAGATCGAACTGATTCGATTCTCGATTGTGTCGGGAGTAAGCCTGCTGGTATTATCAGGTGTTCTTTAATCTATGTCTGTATAATTTAATGTCAAAGGCCACAAACAAACATAACACTGATAGTAAGGCTGACTTATATAAAGAGAACGTCTCAGATTCTTACTTAGTCTTCTTTGTGCACTCTAGATCGTCTTCGTTGTAAGGTAATTATTTATTTAATCAGTAAATATTAAATAATAATAGTTTAAAAAAAACTATAAAAAACACGCATTGTCATTGGTCCCCGATGCATATGCAAAATTTCAAATTAATCAGACTTCTGGTAGTGAAACTATGCTCTAAGATTCTGTTACTTACAACCCTAGCATATAAAAGCGATGAATACCTATGAAATCTTCGTAACGATAGCAAAACGGCCAAATATCACGTTTTTGCTGAAATGTAGAGTGTGTGAAGTTAGGCCTGGTAAAGTAAGGGCGCATAGATCAAGAATCTTGGCTCTACATGAGATCTGATCACCTTTTTACCGGGTAAGCTATGTAGACTCGTCTTGGCAACATTTTTAGATCAAAATGTTATTGGTAGGATCTATTATTTTATAATCCTACCTACTAACTTTACAATGATCTAATTAAACTCAAAATACCTTTTTAGTTCAAAAAATTCAGAACAAAAGTTTTTGCTATAGTCAAAATTCAAAATTTTTTATTTCCATAAAGATTATTAAATAACACTTATACTGTCCTACATGATGCCTACCACCGGTGCGGAAACTAGCCCGGCGAGAAGAATCGGGAAAGTTTAGTACGCGGGTCTCTCTCAATCCGGGTGTCCCTCTCAAGTTTTTATTATTATACTATATTCCAAAAAATTATGCGCTACTAGGTTTTTAAATATAAGTGTGGAGAATTTCAATCTTCCCCATTCGCGCCATTTTCGTAACAAGGGCGTGCAAAGTTTTTGCTTTACTTGATATTAAACTGAGTTAAGCGGGCACCCGCGCGGCTTCATACAAAAGTGACCCGTCGCGGAAAGCCGCGCGGGAGACCCGTCGCGGGAAGGCGGGCCGCGCGCCCGCGCTACTGAGTACTGAGCCCGTCTCCCCGCGACGGGCACCCGCGCGGCTTTCCGCGACGGGTCACTTTTGTATGTAGCCGCGCGGGTGCCCGCTTCATGTTTCAAATAAATAAGTAGATTGACTTGGCAATCGCATGAAAACAACATAATATTTATCTCACAGTGATTCGTATATTAAATCAGATCTTTTAGTGCGATTGCCAAGTCAATCTACTATTTATTTTAAATATGAAAGATTATTAATAATATTAATTATGATCACTATAAGATGTTGTTAGACCGACCGACTAACCCCTACTTGTCATAACATGTATCTTACAACTTTTTACGGTAGAAGAACGAAGTAGCACGACTTGGCACTTTTTACAAGATATATTTTTGATAGAAACTGATTTCTTTTTGTAGAAAATTTACTAAAACGCGTGTTTTTGTTAAAAATTTGTTAAAAAATTAAATAACTAGACAGAAATTCCAAAATGTTTAGGTTTTTCCGTCATTTATATACTAAACGCTACTTGTATTCCAAATTTGAAGCTTCTATGTCTGCTAGAAGTGCCTAATACTTTTGATGCTCGGTCAGTGAGTGAGTGAGTTAGTGACAAAATTAAGTTTGACAAGTTATAATTCTTAAACTTCTGTTTCAAATTGAATGAAATTAGACCGTAACTAAAAATGCAGGCTTCTCGTTTAACCCACAACAAAGTTATAGTTATAGGTTGAAAATGGCCTGAACTGCTTCGAGAAAAGGAGGGTACGACCGTGCTTAACTTGGCACGTACATCCTCACCCTGTCATTTGGAACCAGGCGAATGAATTATATAAAGACCAAGGCGCGCGGACGGCAGCATGGCTCTAAATTAGCAAATAATTACCTATTTGAAAATTTCGAAAATTTCAGTGACGCAGAAAAATCATAATATTAAGTTCTCCATCGATACGACTGTTGAACGACGTACATGCAAACTGTTAAAATTAAACTGGAGACACTGCGTAAGTCGGGTCCCCGCGACGGGCTCCACGACGGGTCACGAGACGGGTCACGCGACGGGCCACGCGACGGGCCACGCGACGGGCCACGCGACGGGCCACGCGACGGGCCACGCGACGGGCCCCGCGACGGGCGCCCGTTTAACACAGTTTAAGGCCTAAGTTCAATAAACTATAGGTTTGGGAAGTTTCATTCTTTGCCGCCCGCGCAAGTATTAGGTCCTTACATATGAAATTGGCGTTTTGTCGTGCTGGCCACTTTGATCTTAAATATATCCTCTTTGGTTAGGAATTCCAAATTAAAATTTAAACAGCTATATACTCATGCATTTGTGTTTTGAAAACCGTAATTCATTTGTTTTTTTTCTCTTTTGCTTTTTTTCTGCGTCACTCATTTCACAAAATGGAAAACTTAAAATATCGCATTATTTACGAGTACGAGTTCCACCGTGGCATCAGTGCTGCAGAAACAGCTCGAAGGATTAATATGTATGTAGTATGGGGGTGGTGTCGCAAAAGAAAACACGGTGCGTTTTTGGTTTCAACGCTTTCGTTCTCGAAATTTTGACCTGCAGAACAAGCACCGTGGACGGCCGGAGACCAAGGTCGACAATGATGAATTGAAGGCTATTGTGGAAGAAGGATCCATCGCAAACCACATCAGAGTTAGCTACAGGCTGCGGTGTTAGTGACAAAACCGTTTTAATCCACTTGAAGCAAATTGGGAAGGTGAAAAAGCTTGAAAGGTGGGTACCTCATGAATTGAGTGAAGCAAACCGTCAAACGAGCGTCGACTGCTGCGTTACATTGCTCAACCGGCACAATAATGAAGGAATTTTAAATCGGATCATTACATGTGATGAAAAGTGGATCCTGTACGATAATCGTAAACGCTCATCGCAATGGCTGAACCCTGGTGAACCAGCAAAGTCTTGCCTCAAGCGAAAATTGACTCAAAAAAAGTTTTGATAACTTTTTGCAAGGAAAAAAATTCAATTCCGATGAGGCAGTCCAAACCGCTTTCAAATATTTTATTGATTCCCGTCCGAATGGTTTTTGAAGTAAAGGGATCAATGAACTACCTATAAGGTGGCAAAAGTGTATAGATAGCAATGGTACATACTTTGATTAATAAAATATATTATAATATGAAAAAATCGCCTTTACGTTCCTCCCATACAAAACGCCAATTTCATATGTAAGGACCTAATATTTTGTTCAGCATAGATAAGGCAAATTTTTTGTTCCTCCGGTGGGACTCGAACCGTCTCGATCACTGACCCGCGACGGAGCCTCAGAGGTCAATCAATATAAATAGTCTAAATAATTAAATTTTAACTCCCGACGCCAGAACGGCTGAGTGTTATAAGTTTGACGTGTCTGTGTAAATATGTATGTGTTTATTTGTGGCATCGTAGCTCCTAAACGGATAATCCTATTTTATGATCCGATTCGATTTTGTTTAAAAGGTATTCAGTCGAGAGTGTTCTTAGCTATGTTTGGTGGAAATCGATGCTGGTCTTCAAGGTTATCAGGTCGTTTGTTAGATGTGTTAGGAATGTTACACGCTAAGGCCGTGTTTCACCAAGCAATGTTAAAGTTAACGCCATGTTAAAATAACATGCCATCTCATTCATCGACAGGAAATACATTGACATGGCGTTAACTTTAACATTGCTTGGTGAAACACGCCCTAAGTCCCGATTTCACCAACGCATGTTAGTGATAACGCCTTGTTAAATTACCATGCCTTCTCATTCATTGATAGGATGACGAGAGGAACAGATTGATATTTAACGAAGGATTAACTTTAACTTGGTGAAACACGGCCTAAGTAGGGGTTTTCTTTTAAATTTACTTTTTGTTACAGTGCCACAAAATGTTCAAGCTACTGATGATCGTCGTGGGTACGTGTGTCGTGTTGAATGATGCTCAGATCGGTACCTGGATTAAGATCGGATACCTGGCTGACGGGCGAACTCCGGTGCTTATATACCGGACTGTCATAAAGGCCATTGCGAGGCTGACCCCGTGTGACATTAACAACGCCCCCACTGATAACTACTACAGATCCGATGCCGACTGTGTGGAGCACTGCGCCGACCATTGCGCAAGTTTGATGAACTGCAACGCGACCTGCGTGCTGGGCCGGCGGTGTATTTGCGCTGCGTCGCGTTACTGCACCACGTCTAGGACCAAGAAAAATCCCGACGGCAGCTGGATGATGGACGACTGTTTCGACTTTTAAAGGTGTGGAAAAGCAGAGTTTGTTTCTACCATAAAAATGTTAAGCATAAATGCAGATACATAAATTAAAAAAAACTTTCAATATTATATTTTTTTGTGTACTAAAATCTTTTATTTTAAAAATACGTTTTTGTAAATTTTATTACTGATTACTGATTAGTTATAACTAGACTGAAGTACATTCACGAGATATTTATTCAGTTCCGCACCTACGTCGCCGGAGTTACTTTTTTAATAGAATAAATAAAATAAAATAAAACGTGATACTTGGCCGTTTTATTTCACACACGGTGAATGAATGCCTCTGAAATCTTCGTAATGGTAGCAAAACGGCCAAGTATTAACTGAAATGTAGAGTAAATGAAGCTAAACCTGGTAAAGTAGGGGTGCATAGATCAAGAATTTTGGTTCTACATGAGATCTGGGCCCTGATTACGTAACTCCGGTCGCTTTCCCGTCTCTCGAGATCAGCTGTCATTGCGACGTTTAAACTTTTTAAAACACGATTTAAAAAATGAATATGTCATCATTTTGACGTTTTAACTTTTTAAATCGTGTTTTAAAAAGATGTAACGTCACAATGGCAGTTGATCTCGAGAGACGGGAAAGCGACCGGAGTTACGTAATCAGGGCCCTGACCACTTTTTGATAGATGTTGATTAAGGTGTAGTGTAGAACTTGTAGGTTTAGGAGCGTGTAGTCTTTAAAGCTTGGCTTTATACGATATCTGATAACTTTTTCACAGGGTAAAATATGTAGACTTGTCATGGCAACATTTTTACATGAAAATGTTTTTGGTGGGATTTCATTTATTTTTGTATGTTGCTTGGACTTTTTTGAGTTTGAAAATAACCTATTTTGACCTCAGGCCTTTACTTTCGCCTTATCCTTTGTCTTGAATGTTGATGATTTATTGTATTTCTCTTTCATTTGATACCCATATTGTGGGAGTAGGCACTTGTGAAAACAATAATTTGCTATTTTGGATTAAAAATGGCGGCATTCATTAAATCTAGTATCAATTGTATTTCTGTTCTCAAGCTTTCTCATTATTTGATACCATGTTGTAGGGGTTGATATGAAAACGATAAGACTCCATTGTGGCTGTGTAGCACTGAACTTCAATAAAACACCTCACTACTGTTGAACTCTCTTTATTCTTTATTCTTGTTGTTTTTTTCGGAAGTGCTTTAACTATCCGGGTGGCTAGTTGTTTAGTCATAAGCTTGTTTATTCATTTTAGTGTTTACTAAAATAATAATGATAATAATGCCTCCCATACCGATTTCAGTGACGGTGAACGGTTTCATTGAAACCAGTCCAGCTACGCAGGAGTTATTTTATATTGCCCAAGTGTGTGCGCAATGCATAGGAGCACTCGCTTTTTTTCACTCTGGTAACCCAGTGGGACGGATAACCGACACGACTGGCGGGAGATCAGGCGCAGGACCGACTTTTTACATGCCCATCCGACGCATGGATCATCTTTCTTGTCAGACAATTAGGTGATCAGCCTGCATTGTCCTAACCAAACTTAAAACGTGTTTCCAACGTGGGAATCGAACCCACGACGACCACAGTCGAGAGCCAGGCTCTAACTACTAGACCACGGAGGCGTACAAACTAAAATTGTATAAAAAATTGATCGTGTGATATTGAAACTTATAAAATTTAGTCATGTACAAATCAATTAAAAGTTGATTAATTTATGGTCACAAATTTCTTTGAGTATCGAAGTTTTTACAATTTTAGGCTTAAAAAAATCTACGATTTGGAGTGTTTGTTTTTCGTTTATTGTTATTACTATAAAACGTTACCGACTGTTAAATGTTTGTGTTTAGACGTTTCACAGTTCTAAACATAGATGTCGTTGTTAGTCTCCTGCATCGCGCTATAGAAGTGTCGAAGGATTTTTATATAAGATTATATGGATATAATATCAACATTTGCTTTATTTTTCTCTCACATCAGATTGTTGTTTTATATTTTAACAACAGAGGGAGCCTGTGCCGGACCGGTTTCATACACCGAAAGCAATTTACAACTTGCTGCCTGTATATTCGCGCTAATTTTAAATAAGTGGATAAAAACAAATTTGCTCTCATAAATATATATTTTTCATCTTCGGTAAAAGTCGGTCACCGATTAATAATTGGTGACCGACTTTTTGTAGATGAATAATAGAATATACTGATTGCAGTAGTGCAACACACTCAACATACATAAAAACGGACATAAATTATATGAAGCAAAACTCTGACCGATTATTATTGTTCCTACAAAAAGTAGGTCGTAGGTTTTTTATAAATAAAAAAATAAAAATAAAAAACGTTTTATTTCCAAATGAAACTTACAAAGTTATTTTCGGAAAGTCAACAAGAAAAACAAGCTACCACCGGTTCAACCCTAACCCGCCGAGAAGAACCGGCGTAAGAAACTCGGACGGGGCCAACTTTTAGCAAAAAGATGGAAAATTGATCTTTTTTAACAGTATATATTTTTTACAATGTAACTTAATCTATAGCCTACACATATTAATATTATAAAAGTTAGAGTACATATAGTAAATAAATATAAGCAGCCATCATGGTTGGCCACCTTATTCCCAGGGTGTGCAATCATTAACAAAATCAATTATCTTATAATAAGCTTTAGCACACAAACGTTCTTTGACTACTTTTTTAAATTTATTAATAGAAAAATTTTGAACGTTTTCTGGGATTTTATTGTATAGGCGTATACATTGCCCTTTAAAAGATTTACTTACTTTGCTAAGCCTGATCATAGGTATATCGAGCTTGTGCTTATTTCTAGTGTTCCTACAATGATTGTCACTTTTTGTTTTAAAATTATTTAAATTTTTCCTTACATATAATAAATTGTCCAAAATGTATTGAGATGCAACGGTTAGTATTCCTATTTCTTTAAACTTATCTCCCAGAGATTCAAATGAGGACATCTTGTAAATGGAACGTATTGCTCGCTTCTGCAGCACAAATATTGTGTTAATGTCGGCTGCATTTCCCCATAAAAGGATGCCGTAAGACATTCTACTGTGAAAATAACTGAAATAGACTAGTCGCGCTGTATCTTCGTCAGAAATTTCTCTAATTTTTCTGACTGCATATGCTGCAGAACTGAGCTTATCTGCCAGGTTGGCAATATGAGGACCCCACTGTAATTTACTGTCTAGCGTTATACCTAGAAACACAGTGGTGTCGACTAAGTTCATTTTCTCATCATTTAATAGTATATTGGTTTGTACTTGCCTTACATTGGGCAAACTAAACTTTAAACATTTTGTTTTATTAGAATTTAAGAGTAAGTTATTAACATTAAACCAATGTACTATTTTTGAGAGAGCACAATTTACCTCGTCGTAATTTGACTGTTGTCGCTTCACATTAAAAATTAGTGAAGTATCATCAGCAAAAAGTACTATCTCATGTTTATCCTTAACTAAATAAGGTAAGTCATTTATGTAGATGAGAAAAAGAAATGGGCCTAATATAGATCCCTGTGGGACACCTAATTCTATGTTGGTCCCATTGGACCTTTTACTATTTACCTCCACCCTTTGAGTCCTATTTTTAAGGTAAGAACTCAAAAGGTCGAGTGACGATTCTCTTATGCCATAGTGGTGCAATTTTCTGACCAATGTAGCATGCTCAACACAATCAAAGGCCTTGGAAAGGTCACAAAACACACCTAGCGCATCCTGCGACCTCTCCCAAGCTTCAAAAATATTACAAAGAAGACCTATACCAGCGTCCGTTGTGGATCGACCCTTAGTAAAACCATATTGACTATTATGTAAAAGATTGTTTATATTAAAATGTACTAATAACTGGTTTAAAATTAATTTTTCAAATATTTTACTAAAAGTCGGCAGAATCGATATAGGTCTGTAATTTGTCGGATCAGATTTATTTCCAGCTTTAAATAAGGGTATAACCTTGCTATGCTTCATCAGGTCAGGAAAAACACCACTCTTTATACAGTCATTGAAAATCATGGCTAGATAAGGAGCTACGATGTCAATTATTGATTTAATAACTTTCGTGGACATGCCCCAGAGATCGGCAGTATTTTTAATATTCAGCAACTTAAACGAGTTAATAATATCTCTGTAATCAATTTCTTTAAATTTAAAATTGACATCACATTCCTGTACATTGTCTCTGAGTAATTTTACAGCAGCTGCAGGTGAGGAATTTAAATTTTTTGTTGTTGAGACCGGAATGTCAGCAAAAAATTTTTCAAAGACCGTCGCAACTTCTAGATCTTTAGTAATCTTTTTATCTTCAAAGGAGAGTTCAAAATTCGAGGTACGACAGGTGACGTTTCCAGTCTCACCAGCAATTACCTTCCATGTTGTTTTAATTTTATTTTTAGAATTTTTAATTTTATTCTTTATATGAATAGCCTTAGCAGCTTTACATACTTTTTTGAAGGTTTTTGAATAATTTTTAACATAAGTTTTAAATGTTTCACTATTATTAATACACTTTTCGTTATATAAATCATACAATTTTTGCCTACTAATTTTAATTCCTGCAGTTGCCCATTCAACAAATTTACTTTTTTTATTATTAATTCTAACCGTTTTAGGAGTAAATACTGAATTAAATTGGGTTCTTACAATTTTGAATAATTTATTAAAAGCTTCATCTGAGCTGTTTGACCCATCCAATAATTGAATATTTAAAATTAAATTACTCCTAAATTTCTCAATACGTTTTGTATTCACAGGAACAAACACAAGATTTTCCTTTAAGTTAGTATCGCAGTTGATACTAAAAGAAGCTAACTGTCCATGGTGATCAGAGCTGAGCTTATTAATTATTTCTTTTTTGCATGGTGTAAGATTGGTGAATATATTATCTATACAAGTAGCAGTTGTGTTGCATACTCGTGTAGGTTCATGAAATAAATTAAAAAGATTATACGATCTAAACAATGATGAGAATCTAACAGTGGTGGAGGAGTTTAAATCTAATAAGTTAATGTTAAAGTCACCACATATAATTAACTTTTTGTTAGATGCACATATCTTTGACAATAATTGTTCCATTATTTGTTCAAAGGTTTCGTATAACCCTGAAGGAGGTCTGTATACGCCTACAATAATAAGTTGACTCAACTCTATGCAGGCTACTTCAATTATTCGTTCAGTTGAGAGACTCACAATATCCTTACGTTCCTTAAATCTCAAGTTTTTCTTAATTAATATTAAAGAGCCGCCTCTAATGGCATTTTCTCTACTGAACGAACTTGCTACCTGGTGATCATTGAAGTTGAAAATGAGTTCATGTTTTTTGAACCAATGTTCAGATATACAAATAATATCAACGTTAGATTCCTTTAGGAATAACTCAATTTCAAGTTCTTTACCTACCATTCCTTGTAAATTTTGATGCACCAGGTTTATCATACAGGATTTATTATTATTTAATATATTTGAAATTTTTACATTGTTGGTAGGATTTTGTATATTTAAACTTAAACTTAAGTTATTTCTGCAAGAGACATCCTCCATTGTCTTATTATCTAATTTAAATAAGTATTTGGAACATATTCCAATTCGTTAATACTATAACTATTATTCTGCTCAATAAAAGCAGAAGTCGAAAAAGCCAAATCATTGTCTGGTTTTAAAAATAAAAAGTTTAATAGCAACCTAGCTATATGTCTCTTACAGTTATGTACTTGTATATTATATTCCTTTTATGAATTTAAAATCATCAGATCCTTACAATAAACATCCATTTGAATCCAATATGGCGGTCCACCATATTGGATTCCAAATGGCGGCATTTACATTTTAATAATTTTTTTGTTGGTTTTGTAGCAATAACATCTTACATACATAACTTCAGCTTTCTAAGATTTCCGGAAGTAACCTAAGAATTTTGATGATCTATAAATGAGTCAGTGACGAAATCCTGGGTTTTTAGACATCGATAAAATCTAAAGTATAATAGCTACGACATTCAAACTTTGTATGGTTCATGTTTTTACTGGTGTCATTATATGTTGAAATTTTCAACTATTTAGAATCACCTAAAGCAAAGTTATGGAAGTTCAAAAAAACGACCAAACCTTTCGAGAAAAGGTAGGTAGTGCCCTTGCACTTCGCTTGGCTCGTCTTGGCGGGGCACGACCGTGCCCCCAGATACCGAAACATAGTATAATAATAATTACTATGTCGCCCTGTTGTCGAAATTCCACCGTAATTTGAATAAATTCCAAGTTTCAATTTACTTAGGGTTCTTTTGCCTGTGTGTGTTATTGTTATTTTTATAAATTGTATGTATTTTTTTTTGCGTTATTTTAACAAATATAAGCATAATGCATTACTTAGTGTTGGAAATTTCATTCTCCATTCGCGCATTTTTTTAAAAATGGCGTTCAACTTTTTTGCTTTACGTATTAAAGAGGTTACTACCATCGATAAGCCGTAGGTTTGAGAAGCTTCTTAGTGATCAACGAATTAATATAAAGGCAATTTTTTTTGTTCCTCTGGTGTGACTCGAACCGTCTTGATCATTGACCCGCGACGGAGCCACAGAGATCAATATTAAAAATAGTCTAAATGATCATTGTTATATAGTTATGAAATGTTCAAACTACTGATGATTATCGTGGGAACGTGCGTCACGACTCTGAGCATCATTCAATAGATGCTCAGATCGGTACCTGGATTAAAACCCACGCCGAACTCCGGTAATTATACAGACTGAAATATTTATGAGTGATAGTACTTTAGCGCATGTTTGGGTCCCGTATATAGTTTACTGCGGAAGTACCAGCGCTGAAACAGTTACTTTTTTAATAATTACTAGCTGTGCCCGCGACTTCGTACGCGTGGAAAAGTGATTTAGGGCACTTTAGTATTTTTAAATATATTTTTAGTTTATTGGCGCAACCGCTGAGAACTTTCGCTAATAGGTACTTCCCAGTGCATCCCAGTGTTGATCCCGATCCAGCAAGACACGTACCCGGCAAGCCTCTTGGTATGCAGGGTATAATAATAATATATTACTATCCTTTCGGAGCTCGGCAAAAGAAGTAGGCCTTCGAACAATATGTAGAAGTCAGCAAAGGTATTCGAAGTTAGGATAATATTATTCGAATGCACCGTATAGACCCAGACAATTTTTCACGTTAATTTAGTAAAGTATTTAACTTCGATGTCCGTCTGTCTGTCTGGGTGTCAAAACTTTAACACGTGTAGGTATCAAGCTAAAAATCATATTAAAAACTCAGCTCTACTGTCCCTTCTGGCTGTGAAAAGAAACAGGCATCTTGGCCACATCTACCCAAAGATTCAGCCGTTTATACTTTATATCGCTAATTTTCGCAATTTTCGACACGCCAAAGGGAACCAAAACCTAAAGGGTACTTCCCGGGAATAGAAATTTGATATGAAGCAACATCTTAATGCACTATTAAAATGTTGCTTCATATCAAATTTAAACGACATAGGATAAATTGCAAAACCATAAAAATATTTTCAATTTTTTAAACTTATTTACCGTTTTTGTCATTAATGTTTTGAAGTATTATTAAATTTAAACTTATATTGCAATTACTAAGGTCTTTAAAACGGAACTCTCGGTTAGACATGGGCGCAGCGGCACGCCCCGCCGAGGATCCAGCAGGCACAACTGAGAATCGAATCAGTTCGATCTTAACGGTTTTTGGTGTTTTATTTGATAGATTACTTTGAAATTAATTAGGTTAAAGAAAACCGTTAGAACGTAACTTTTTGTACACCAGACCATATCAATCGACAGAGAATAAAAATAAACAAATATCTTCAAATCAAAGCGACATCTATACGCCATACGCCGTACTTACACGATTATTACTGGGGGCACAGTTAGCGGCTGTGCGTGGTTAAATTCATACTACCGGTACTGCCTGTTAGCACATTTTAATAGTATTTTTTACCCAGCAGTGGGGTGGAGTTCCTTTGGTTGACCTTCGCCAAAATTCCTACCTACCAGCATCTGATACCTACACTACACCCCGACTCGGATATAAGACGTCACGCATCAGCCTGTATCGCGCGGCGCCGCGATGCGGCGGTCGAATCACGGCGTAACGATTTTAATTTTGCTATATTATCTCCTAAACTATTAATTATACTTGGTATATAATTCTTAAGCCAACTAACGTATTAAAAATGATAAGGATTAATACCGTGATGGTATAAATAGTTTACCAAAAACCGCTTAATTGCCCGTTTTTTTAGATTATCGCGAAAGGCTTTCTTTTAATAATACAGTTAATTAAGTTGATTTATACAATAAATGATAATTTATTTCAATTTGTGAAGCAAGTTCAAAAATACAATTTTTATATTATTATGACACTGTGGAAACACTCTTCTCAGAAAAAAAAATCTGTTAGTTAGGTACTTATTTCAAGTTCTAATCTACTTTAGTGCCACATTCTATTGCTTCGCGTCACTGTGTAAGCGATCCCCCCGCGCCCCCCGCATGAACCGTTCGTCCGCAGCCCGCGCGCGCGAAATTCCTCCGACTTGCTTCCAATTTATCGTCACTGCTCGGCTCCTATGTATCGTAGCGTTATGTTATATAGCCTATAACCTGCCCAGGAATATGGGCTACAATCGTACCAAGTTTGGTTAAAATCCCTTCAGTAGTTTTTGTTCCTATCGCGCACATACAGACAGACAGACAGACAGACAGACAGACAGACAGACAAAAATTTTACTAATTGCATTTTTGGCATCAGTATCGATCGCCAATCATCCTCCAATATGTATTTTGAAAAAATATTCAATGTACAGAATTGACCTCTCTACAGTTTTATTATAAGTATAGATTATAATAATGATACACAAGTCTGACTAAGTCATGACCTGATGATGACTTAGTCAAACCGGTCGTGTACTTTTATAAATCAAAATCTGTTAATTAACTAATAAAGTGGAGAAAGTGCAAGTAATTAGTGTATCATTACTGTGTATTTCCATCAAGAACCTACAGTACATTCAATAACATAAATTATTATAATGTTGGGGTATTTTTCACAAGACCAAGACCAAGACCAAGACCAAGTCTTGGTCTTGGTCTTGGTCTTGCTCAAATTCGTCTAGTCTTGGTCTTGGTCTTGCTGAAATACGTTTAGTCTTGGTTTTGGTCTTGGTCTTGCAATAAGGCCTTAACAAATATTATTCAACAAATTTTGCAACATTGCGTTTTTTATCCGGGTTAAAAAGGGGCACATTCCGGAAACCGCCATCTAGCGCCACTATTGGAAAATACTAATTACTAATTTCGTTTCGTATCTTCTTCTTAATTAAGAAGTTGAATTTAGCTTAATATGATGTAATGCGTAAAAAATATGTCTATATCTTAGTAGGAATTTTTCACTCATATTATTTACTAGCTGTGCTCGCGACTTCGTTCGCGTGGTTTCTGAGTGACTTAAATCGTTTATGCAGCGAAAAGTTTTAACGAGACTAACGAACAGCAAGTTATTTTTATATATAAGACTAGCTGTGACGGCGACTTCGTTCGCGTGGTTTTTAGTGACTTAAACCTTTTATGCAGCGCACGCAACGAAAGTCCCCAAATGTGAATAATTTTCCCCGTTTTTGCAACATTTCTCTATAAATATAGAGGAAGGCTTTAGGCTATTTGTCATAACGCTGCGACTAATAGAAGCGAAGCTTTGTTGGAATAATGGTATGGACTATCCAACAAAAATTCCGCTTCCGCTTTATAATATTAGTATAGATTTTCAACAAAGTTTACAGAAAGCTCAAAATAAAAAATCTTCAGCGAAGCCAAAACGAATGGTGTAGTTGTATTTTGTTACAGACACAAAAAGTTGAAGCTCCTCGTGATCATCGCCGGATCGTGCATCGTGTGGAACAACGCAGTGCCTCCCGTGCTGACGCTGGCAGGGCGCCGCGCGCACTCCGATCACAATAACGAAGTTAGCTAACGACTTACTATCGCGGGCGACTCCCTGCGTCGCGGCCCGAGCCCCCAACGATTGCAGCTACGGCAACGCGCAGGAGTGCGTGGATCGCTGCCCCGGCCACTGCGCCAGCCTGATGAATTGTAACGCGACCTGCGTGCTCGACAACCGATGCGTCTGCGCAACCAACCGTTACTGCTTCATCAACTGGGACAAGAAGAACCCGGACGGGACCTGTGTGTTCGACGACTGCTACGACTTCGACAAGCAGATCCCCTTGGTATGTTTAATGGCGATATATCCTTTGTTATAATATATTTAACTATAAATCTAATTCTTTCTTTGTAAGATCCGCAAATTATATCAATAAACTATGCGATAAGCTTGACATCGACCTATTCAATGACAAACCTCATAAAATTAAAGACAAACTCACAGACAACTGGTTTTCAAGCAATTCTCGGACTTAATTTTACTAACTTTTAATTTACTAACTTATAATAAACCTTAAAAGTAAAAAAAGCACTAAATATTGTAAATGTACTATTAATTTTTCTGTTTTCATTTGGTTCTCTTGATTTAACTTCAGTTATTGTTGTACTAATGTTAGATAATTAATAAGTAAGTTTTGTTTAATATTAAGTATGTTATATGCGAAAACATGTAAATGGTTTTTGCTGTTACTAAATAAAATAAAATAAAATAAAAAAGATTGGCTACTGAAACGAGCCATAAATGAGTTAATATTCATGTTCAGAAAATAAAATTGAATTTTAGTCTGATTATAAAATATTTTATTTGTAATTTAGCTATCTATCGCGTTTCCCGAGTTGTAGAGGGTTTATCGGGACAATAGCTAATGAGTTGTCAGGGTGTCCGTTTCCTGCATATCAAATTTTATCAATATTGGCCTATTTTTTTCAAGGGGGAAATCTTCATAAGCAGGCTTACTCCCGACACAATCAAGAATCGAATCAGTTCGATGTCAACGACTTTTGGTATTTTTTTTTGGTGGATTGCTTTGAAACTAACCAGGATAAAGGAAATCGTTAGATAGTAACTTTTCGTACACCCGACCATATCAATCGACTGAGAATCAAAATAAACAAACGTCAACTTATTGGGAATAACGCACCACGATCGGATCTGAATCAAGATCGAATCAGTTTGGAGAGTAAGGCCCAAGATCATCCTAAGCTCTCTTAGGGACAAGAGGGGTATGTGGAGATTTATACCCACTAAAAAGTAAAAACCCCTCGGTAGTCCTCTTCAACTCTGGGATCTCATGTGAACACGCCAGTGCATCAAAGTTGGCCTGGCGTGAAGTAGTAACAGACACACACACCAACAAATATTGATAAGTACAAAACTAATGTCCGTTTTCACCGCACATAGTGGGCAACAACATTAGATGAGATATGCCTACGGGCCAGATTTAGATTTCTAAAATCCACTGAAAGAATGCTGCCCATCACTGAAATTCCGCTTAAAGTTATATTTGAGTGAAATTGTATTCGAGGTGTAAAATAAATGAGTGATAATACTTTAGGGTGCGTATAAGGCTCCTATGTAGAGTATACTATGAAAGTACCAGCGCTAAAAGACTTTTGACTTTCATGTTTCTATGAGAATTGCCCAAACATCATATATTTGTCCATACAATAATTGAATAAAATATGTACCTCTTTCAGCGCTGGTACTTTCACAGTAAACACACGGAACCGATACACACTCGAAAGTATTATCACTAATTTATTTTGCACCTTGTATAATACATTTGATATCATATTTAAAAAAATACATTGAATGTCACTATTGCAAATAACTTTAGCAACTAAAAAAAACTTATTCGGGGATTTTATCTTTTATACCTTGATAAGATCTTATTCATCTAAGCGCAGATTTCTAATATTATTTTTGATACTTCAGCGCAGGGATGAAACAGATATGAAATTTCGGATACGGATATGAAATTATTTCGGATTATCCGTTTGTTTCGGAAAATTTCGGTTACGGATATTAAATTTTGGTTTCCTTTTTCATTTCAGATTCGGTTACGGTTACGGATAATTATCAGATAGTTTCGGTTACGGTTACGGAGCTCCCTAACATCCCTGCTTAAGCGTCTGCATAAGATTTGCTTGATAAAAGTATTCGAATACATACACAACACAACCGGACATCAAACCTACGCATTCGGTAAAATCGTATTATAAAAAGTTACATTAAATTAAATATAACGATATGCATAGTTTAGTTAGAACGGAGAGGAAAGATTAAAAAAAACATAATATAACATATTTTTAAGTTTTTTTTATTAATATTATTTACAAATCTAATTTTCATTTACCTAAAAATTAATTCAGTTTAGGATAATCATCACATCCTTTATGAGCAACATCTGTGCCGATTTTGATATAACTCTAAGATAAAATGATATTAGAAGAATATATATACGGACAAACTTTTTTCCCCAGCGTTGTCTTGTTAAATAGTAAAATATAATAGTCATAGTTAAATATAAAATGGACGAAAAGCTCATTTACTCGTTTTTGTCTGTCTCTGTTTCTCATACGAAATATACTACTGCCATCTCTTTCACATGTTTGCGATGGCCACGTCAGAGCGAAACAAAAATAATATGAGAGACAGAAAAATATAGTTTTAAGAAACTTCTTCTAGGAATGAAATGAAGGTTGTACAAGATATTACAAAAGAGTTTTATAGTCAAATGACTGTTAAACCCATTTAGATAAAACTCTAAGAAAATGATATGAGATCATTTAAAGATAATAAGAGTGATATATGTATATAGCTTATTATAATATAGGCCAAATTCATACCTATCTTATATAATTATTATACACAGAAATATGATTATACAATTACATCAAATAATTAGTATAATTCACTACCACTGTAATTGACTAAAATTCCGAAAAGTAACACAGAAGATATCTAATAGAAAAAATAATTTGTATAAATAACAATAATAGTTAACACATTTTAAATTCGACTATATCATAACAGTAAAAATAATATCTAGAAACACATAAAATATAGCATATTATGATTTTGAAACATGTTTTTTTATTTACACTAAATACATTTATACAAATCACTAATATACACTACATTAAATTGTTCAAAGGCACATTTGTATAGAACCATCTATATTATCAACTGTATTTAAAAATTCTATACTATTTTATTCTACACAGTTCTACTATGAGTCCTAGTTGTCAATAAATGTTATAAAAGTAATTGGAATGTGTACGAAAAAAGTATAGTTAATCAATGTAAGTCAATGACTTTTAGAATAGAAATGTGGTCAAAAAAGTATAATCATTATCTTGACAGTGACTTCTTCTTCTCTTGAGACGTATATTAAACTATTTAACACTTTTTTGTAAATCTTAAAAATTACAAAAACTCAATTTAAATTTACAGTAAGAAAGAGAGGGCTATATCTTCTTGTGACGTTTTCAATCTGTTACCGTTTCACAAATGTCAAAAGTAATAATGGCGGTGCGAATGCTCCTTCTCGCGCGTTTTTCGAGAGAGAAAGAGATGGACAATATTTGTATTTCCTTCTATTGCGTAAACCTAAAGAACTTCTAGATTTATGTATGTTTATTCAAAAATATAACTTGTTAACATGTGATATTCGATACTTATTAAAATATACATTTAAGTATAAGCTGAAACTGAAAAGGAGTAGAAATCTAAAACTGATACTAAGACTCATAGTAAATCTACTTATTTACATTTTTTTTGGTTAAAATCACATAAGGTGTTGTTTAACAAACTGTCATACTCGATTACCCACATCGTGGTATATTTGTATTGCTTCTGTCCCGGTCAATATACTGTTTGACTAATCTTAAGCTGTCCTACGACCGAGTCCGACTCGAAGGACCAATGGCGTCCGCGTCCTCAACGACGTCATAACACCATATACAATTTTACGAGACCTATTGAACTATCCATTCATGATTCATACAAAAGACGGGTTACCTAAATACTGGACTATTGAAAACACTCGTGTCCAACCTAAATATTGTCATTTGCTAACCGTCCGAGCGAGACAGCACTATTGAGACAGCACTAGTGCGCTGTGACGTCACGCCGCGCTCAGTACTCCGGCGCGACGCGGTGCGTCAGGCGCGGGCTGCGGCGCGGCGAGGGGGCTAGCCGCTATGGCTTCAGCCGCTTGAAGCCGGCGCCATCTTGTCCGAGCTTCAGCTCCTCGTACAGGGTCGGGTCTACCTCTCGCTGGGTGGGCACCGTTGTGCCGGGCTGGATCTCCTGCCGCCAGGCTGTGCTGTTGGACACGCCGTTGCCGTTCGCGGTGCCGTTCGGTAGGGTGCCCTGGAATTAATTTGTTGGTAAGATAATAATAATATGAATGCCTCCCACACCAATTTCGGTGACGGTGGCCGGATTCATTGGAACCAGACCAGCTACACAGGAGTTATTTTTATAGTGCCCAAGTGTGTGCTCAATACACAGAAGCACTCTCTCATTCTTCACTCTCGTAGCCCAGTGGGACGGATAACCGACACGACTGGCGGGAGATCAGGTGCAGGACCTACTTTTAACATGCTCATCCGACGCGTGATTCATCTTTCTTGTCAAACAATCAGGTGATCAGCCTGCATAGTCCTAACCAAACTTAAAAACAACATTCTTTTTGTTGTTCCAATGCGGGAATCGAACCCACGACCTCCGAGTCGAGAGCTAGGCTCCAAATCAATGGACTACGGAGTAAGTAAGGTAAGGTTATAAAGACACTATGTTGATAGGATTAGGACTAAGTACCTACATAGTTTTTGTTGATAGTATCATAGGTAATTGATAATTGATGATAATTGATTTCAGGTAACAAATTCAAATGTAATTTTAAGTTAGTTGAAGTTATTTTAGCGGCAGCAAAGTGTACGTGCGCAAATTTGGTGATGATGATGAATTATAGCTAAGAACACTCGATAGTGTCATCTTTCAAACTTAAAAAAATTGGGACCTCCTCTTTAATTTGAAAGTCGATTAAAAATGGTTCATCCGTTCGGAAGCGATGTCACAGCATACTTATAAAATCGCTCACATCATAATTATAAAATCTCTCTGTTTTCGACGGAGGTTAAAATGCTGTATTCATGGCGGTCTGTATGCAGCATGCATTATTTAGAATCCACTTATGAAAGTATTTAGCATATAACAGCATTTTACCAAAGTAATTTTTAAACTAAACCAAACTACGAACGAGAGGATAAAAGGATACGTAACTAGTCGAAAGTTCGAACAAGGGCTTAACATTATAACAGTTTTGTTTAACTAGAAAGTTGAACAAGGTAATTAACAGAAACATAGTCAAATAAGAACCAGCCAACTGAAAGGTGAGTACAGTCAGTACAGAAACAGATATTCTTTGTTATGTAATGTGTTATAAAAAAGCGATATTAGATTTCGAAACGGTTACTAATTATTATTTAACGCAATAGGGGATTTGCGTGGATTTTTAATTAGATACATAAATAAAAATGTATAGTTTTATGAAAAATAAAAACTTCTACCAAAGAAATATTCTACTACAAACGTTTTTTATCGTTGTGAATTTTCTTAATATCTTTCCATGTAAACCACTATTACCTTCCCTTACTAACATCTAGAAGACATTCTTATTATTATTATACATTTTATAATACCTGCCCCAGTTAACTTATATTATTATTAAGATTCATTCCGTTTCATATTGTGTTAACCTTTAAGTGACCTTCAACCTTTAGTGTCAATTTCACCAACAATTGTTAAAGTTAATCCTTCATTAAATATTATGTTATCCCTCACGTATTTCCTGTCCATGAACGAGAAGGCATGGTATTTTAACATGCCGTT
The DNA here is from genome assembly GCA_905187575.2 of Celastrina argiolus. Classification (NCBI taxonomy): domain Eukaryota; kingdom Metazoa; phylum Arthropoda; class Insecta; order Lepidoptera; family Lycaenidae; genus Celastrina; species Celastrina argiolus. Next base: position 13,358,340 of record LR994595.1, on the reverse strand, counting down.
AACACTAACAAGCGTTTGTGAATACGGAACTTAATGTTTTATGTTACGATCTTTAGTGCCGATTTCACAACGCTTTGATAGGAATTACAAGAGGAACAACACGATATTTAACGAAGGATTAACTTTAACATTGCTTGGTGAAACTATATCTAGTTATTTAGAAAAAATAAAAAGAATTAACTTACGTTTCCTGGATTCTCAGGATTAGGCTCACGTAAGTAGCTCGGGTTCTCAAACGCCACTCCGCCCTGAGCCTTCAGCTTCAGCAGCTGAAACAGTTTGTCAGATTATAAGAGATTTGTGAAGGGGATAAGGATTTGTCCGAACAATTAGTTGGGGTACTTAATCCGCTTTGTAGTCTGTACGGTGGGTGCAAAGAACTGAACTTATCCAGAATATAATCTATAGTTGTTTTATAGACACCATAGCTTCTAAGCCTGGCTTTCGACTCCAGGGGTAACGGGTTTGATTCCCGTGTTGGATCAACAAAAATGCTGTTTTTAAGTCTGCTTAGGATAGATCAGACGATGACCTGATTGTCTGACAAGAAAGATGATCCATGCGTCGTATAGGCATGTAAAAAGTCGGTCCTGCTGATCTCTTGCCAGTCCTGTTCGCTATGAGAGTATAAGAAGTGCTTTAGCGTACACGCACGCACTCTAAAATAGCTCCTGCGTAGCTAGCCTGGATCAGTAAGTAGCGCTTGAGTTATTTATTTGTAGGTATTCACTTGCACAAACTCACTTTATAATTTTTCTAACACGGACTGCCAAATGTACCTACTATCGCTCACTCACGTCAGATCAATATTGTATACAGGATGTAAAAAGAACAGTCACTATAACTTCGAGATACGATTATACTACCTTTCCTCATTTTGGAAATGTATTTTTTTGTCAAAAACTAAAAAAAAATGTTTTTATCGTTTACAATTTATAATTTTTTTGTGGCTAGAATGAAAAAAGAAACGAAAAAGCAAGAAAAAATTATTAATATTGTCCTATCCTATAGCTGAGGTGTCCGAGTGGTTAAGGACTTGGACTTGTCCTATCCTACTCGTATATCCTAATTATTATAGCTGTGATGTATCCGACTGTTTGTGTTTTCGCGTGAAAGCGGTTACGTCTGAAGGTAAATATAAATATTAACCTTTCTATGTCTATAATAGAGTCCCGCGGCCAACAGTATGGCCGACACCAGTATGCAGGCCAGCGCGACGCCGACAGCTGACGCGGCGCCCGACGTCTGCGGCGCGGCGGCCGCGCCCGGCTCCTCGCCGGCCGTCGTGAACATTATGGGCGCGCTGAGGGTCGACGTACCTGTAAACATCCATGGTAATAAGGCACTAATATGAATGAAATGAAATGAAATAAAATTCAGAAACTAAAACAACTATTACAAACTAGCTTTACAAGTGATTACAAATACATAATCAGAATCAAAATATTTTATTTCCTAATGCAACATATCAAGCTTTGTTATGTTATAGGGAACAACAGGTGTATCTGTAAAACACGTGCGTAGTAAATATGAACTATTAGGTATAGGTTAACACATGGCCTACCATCCCATAAAATATGTTTAACACAAAAAAAAATCAATAGATGTCACTACTATTAATGTTTGTAAATTATAAAATGTAAATATGCCGAATCGAGTACAAATATTGACATTAAAATAAAGATAAGCATATTTTTTAAGCATAACATCACATTAAGCTAAATTCAACTCCTTAATTAAGAAGAAGATACGAAACGAAATTAGTAATTAGTATTCTCCAATAGTGGCGCTAGATGGCGGTTTCCGGAATGTGCCTGGACTTTTATCTATTGGAAATCGAAGAAAACAAAAATAGCCAGTCGAATTGCCAGTATTAGGGTAATACCATTTTCAAGTACTAGGTCGTGTCTCTGTTATATAATATCTACTTTGTGGTTAAGACTTTCTTTTCAAACAACTTTGTTTTCAAACTTCGTCGTAGCAAGAAGCGATGATAACTTGGCTTTTCAGATTTCAGAGTTATATAAGTTAGAGACGCCATGTGATGTTACGTAGATTCATATTAATTGGTAAGTGGATCGATCGATATCTGTTAGACCAAACAGTGTAAATAATGCCCTGAAAATGACGAGCTGATCAAACAAAATGGCTGCGGGAGATACACCGAAATTTGTGAAGTTTTTAACTGTAAATATCAGATAAATTACGCATATCTAAACGGAATTTTAGAAAATATTACGCTCGTAGTAGAGTTTGTATTTTGTTTAACTTTATGGTAACCAAAAGATATGTTATTGAATGCACTGTATGTTCTTCATGGAAATACATGTTATATAGTATTAATACACTAAATTCTGGCACTTTTTTCACACTTTATTAGTTATTTTACAATTATTTGTTAAAATTCACGACCGGTTTCGACATAGTCATCATCAGGCGTGTCTGTGTGTATCACTATGTCGAAACCGGTCGTGTATTTTAACACATAATTGTAAAGTCTACATCTACACTAATATTATAAAGGGGAAAGATTTGTATTTTTGTATGTAACGACTTAACTCAAAAAGAACTTGACCGATTTTAATACATAATTCTTTTTTCATCAGAAAGCTACATTATCACTGAGTAACATAGGCTATATAAAAATCAATTGCTGTTCGTTAGTCTCGCTTAAACTCGAGATCAGCTGAACTGATTCGACTATTTTTGGTCTTGAAGTATTTGTGGAAGTTCCGGGAAGGTTTACACGGTTTCCATGCTCAACGAAGTAGGCACGGGTCAGCTAGTAACTTATAAAGTGGGAAAAAGTGCAAGTATTCAGTGTATTATTACTGTACCCAAAAGAGGTCGTACTCACCGACATCGTTAGCGGCTTTCACCACGCACTCGTATCTGATGTCGTCCTGCAAGCCTGTCAGCACCACGCTGGTCTCACTGGTGTCCAACTTCTCTGGAACCTTCGCTCCGTATGCCCTCCAGAACACCCGGTAAAGGTATACGGTTTGAGGGTTCTTGCGTGGTGGCTCCCAGCTGTTGATTATTATTATTGCGTTTAGTATAGTAGTCTTAACACTTTTAAAATTATGTGATAGGTAATAATTCGAGCTCCAAACTGGCAAAGATAATATCTGGGGCCTTACTATCCAAACTGATTTGATTTTGATTCGGATCGTGCCACATACTCCCGAATAAATTGACGTTTGTTTATTTTGATTCTCAGTCGATTGATATGGTCGGGAGTACAATAAGTTCGACGATTTCTTTATGCTAATTAGTTTCAAAGTAATCCACCAAATGAAATATCAAAAACAGTTGAAATCGAACTGATTCTCGATTGCGTCAGGAGTAAGCCTGCTCGTCCTAAGATTCATAATACACATAATGTACATAATATTATCTATCGATAGAAGTTACGAAAGGACCAGCTATTAATAATCAATCTACATTGTCTCTTCTTAATCTAGAGATAATCTCTAAAGGTTTAACAGTGTACAAACTTCAATACTCACTGAAAGAATCATCGCACAAAACTCAAAGCTTTTACAATCTACAAAATGGAGTCTTACCTAAGCAACACAGAGTTAGGTGTAGGCGCCGCATGGGCTTTCAGATTCTGAGGAGGTCCAGGCAGCTTGGCGCCCGCGTCTCTGAAGCAGGCGAGCGCGCGGCGTGCGTGAGTGAGTGCGCAGCTACGGGAGACGGTGCCGCCTCGACACAGTTCGAGACAGTTCCGCGGGACGCCCCAGGAGGCGCAGCAGGCGCGGTGATCTGGGATGACGAGATAGATGAGATGCCAATCGACTAAATAGAAACACGGGCACAAGGTGCAGGTAGATTGGCTGATGAAGTGATCAAAAGATGTCAACCAACTTAGAACAGATAAAAATAGACGCAGTGATCTGGAATAGTGAAATTGAGAAGATGACAACACATACAACATAATCGTAACAGGAAAGGAAAAAATAGATTTTATCGGAAAAGATATTGCGTGGAGAAGGAAGATGAATGTGATAAAAAAGAGAAGGTCTCATACATGGAGTCTATATCTTTCTTAATGTGTGTTTGACCCCATTTGTTTTGGTGAAGCGTGGAAAGTGAGAAGAGGTCTGAAGGAAGAGGATGGTCGAAAGACATAATCTAAGATAGAACAAGGATATCATAATTTAAATATAACTGAAAATTATTGTTATAACCTAAAAACAATCTAAGAGTTTTCCAATAGAGTAAAAAACATCAAAAAGTTAAGCCTAAAGTAAGTTAAATAAAGCTTTACTGCAGAATTCAATATTGATATTGCTGGAAACGCTAACGCCGTTAGCAAAAATAATATTACCTGAGCCATCAGCAGCACACTTCATGAGCTTGTCGAAGTCGTTCATGCACTCCGGCCGGTCCATGATGTTGTCCATGTCGAGGTGGAAGCTGCACGCGTCTATGCACGATGATGACACGTTCATCTGCAAGGAGATGGTGCAACATTAGAAGTGTTCATAATAATAAAAACGGTAATAATAAACCTTTAAAACCCGATTTTGCTTTTTATTTTGATATACCCAGTGTCAATCTCACAGTAAACATGAATCTGATAGTTAGATTCATGTGCGTGAGTGACTCAAGCTAAAATCTATCAAGCCGTTCAGGCCTGTTTAGAGCCTAGCAAACAATTATTCCTACATATATGCTCTCGATAAAATAAGCAAGGCGGGGAACCTGGAGCAGTCAGTTACATAATAAGAAAAAATCTGATAAGAACGTTTCACAGAGTATAGAAGAGACAATTCTAATATAAATAAATTAAGACCCATGTTAAGTCCCGATTTAACCAACGAATCTTAGTGTTAACGTGTTAAAAAAGTGTTAACTTGTTAAAAAACCATGCCTTCTCATTCATTGATAGGATTTACGAGAGGAACAACATGATATTTAACGAAGGATTAACTCTAACATTGTTTCGTGAAACACGCCCTAAAAGATACAGGTGGGACTAATTAAAGTATACCAATCTGTGGACACTATTAAAATTCAAACATTAAACTTGCTAGCAACACAACAAAACTGTTCATAACTAAAATAAAACTCATAAACTTCAATACCCTTATATGAATTCGAAATAGCAACATATTAATTATGCAGTTCTGATGCAAAGAGCAACTAAATCGGCAAAGTTTGGTTGTTATGTATTAGTGTTGGAATTAAATCCTACGTAAAAAGATTCTGAAGGGACTAGTTAAAATATAACAATCTGTAAACACTATTGAAATTCGAACATTAAACATTCTAGCAACACAACAAAACTTTTCATAACTAAAATAAAACTCATTAACTTCAATACCCGTAAATGAATTCGAAATAGCAACATATTAATTATGCATTTCAGATGCAAAGAGCAACTAAATCGGCAAAGTTTGGTTGTTATGTATTAGTGTTGGAATGTTTTCCCGGCTTAGGTGCGAGATAGGTAACTTCTCTCAACTCGCTCCAACTCCTCAAGTGTCGCAAACTTCGCAGCGCTTTCAGCTTAATTTCTAGTATTTCATTTGTTTGAGTATTACGGATATAATGTACGAGTTGCATTCAGACTTCCGAAACGTTGTAAAGTTTAATCAATACTTTCATATTATTTCGTAAGTGTTCGCCTCCGTGTTCTAATAGTTTAGAGATTGGCTCTCAACCCATCGAACCCACGAGTTCGATTCCCGCGTTGAGGTTATTTGTTCTAGAACAATGCAGGCTGATCACCTGATTGTATGACAAGATAGATGATTCATGCGTCGGATATGCATTTAAAAATTTGGACATGCACCAGTCATGTCGGTTATACGTCAAACTGGACTACGAGAGCGAAGGAAAAGAGAGTGCTTCTGGGTATTGCGCACACATTTGGGCACTATTGTTTTAATGAAACCGGTCACACACACCGGAAGCGGTGTAAGAGGCACTACTATCTTATTTCGTAACTGAGGGATATAGTATCAAAACCCACTCAAACGTACTTTTCAAAAATATCAACAGGATACAAAAAACGTTTAAGCTTAATCGGATTTTGATACTGGAATGCACTGTTATAGAGGCTTTTGATTTTGAATCTATTTTTGGTGGGCAGATTTCTGTATGTTTTAGCGGGTTTGTTACGAAGCTAGCCAATATTTTTATTTCATTTACTAACTCAAATTTGGTCCAGTTTTTTTGTTTTATACCCCTCAATTGACAGTTCTGAGATTTAGAGAGAGAATTTCAATATTCCGAATATATTTAATGCAAACTGGATTTACTTTATATCGAACTCAATTTATCTTAGTTTTTATGACACGAGGAGTTTAGAATCGTTTAAAAAAAGACGTAAAACCCTGAAAATATTTGCCGCAAAATTTTCCCGCACGTTGGACCATTTTGCGGCTTGATGGAACAAAAAGTGAACATCAGCCGCCAGATCAAGCAATCTATACGTCTGACGGTCAATTTACGGCAGAATGGAACTTTGATTTTCAATATTTTCTTAGATATTGGCTTTTTGCTCGGCCGTTTGCTGAAAATGTGTTTCACAGAAAATATTCTGATGGAAATAGTGTATGTATACGTATGATTTTATTTAAATTTCATTCAATATTGTCAGCTGAATATTTTTGATTTCGATATTTAGTACAAATATTATATAACAAGCAAATTTTTTAAGAAAACAACACGGGCGTTCCGCAGGGTTGAGTGTTTAGTCTGGAAGAAACTGATTTAGCAGTAAGGCCGGCATAAAGATGACCACCTCCGTGGCGCAGTGGTTGAGAGCGTTGGTACTCAAGTGAGAGGTCGCGGGTTCGAATCCCGCCAAGGGAACAAAAAGTTTTCAATGTTCCTGGGTCATGGATGTATATTAAATTTGTGTATAATATAATAAAAATCTTAAATAATATATTAATAAAAAAGTATTAAATGTATTTCCGTTATCTGGTACCTGTACCACAAGTTCTTCGGATACTTAGCACGGGGCCAGATTGACGTAGTGTGAAGCGTCCATAGATATTTAAAAAAAGTAAAAAAATGATAATTTATCTGTTTTCGAAAGTTTTGTTTCTTTTGTTCAATTAATTTTACTTTCAACTAAATATTATTATTATTAATAAATCCTACATTAATTTGTAAAGTTCCAGTTCTTACCTGTGTGCAGCACTCCGTGACGTTGTGATGTGGTGTTGTGGACCTCAAGCGAACAGACACGGGCCTTAGGGTCTTGCCGAACGCGTTCTCTGCGTGACAGAAGTAATCTCCTTCGTCTGCTTCTGTTATCTTCTTTATGACGAGACGCATTGTGTATTTCGTTTGTTCCTGGGAAAAGGGTGATTGATATCTTAATATAGTTTAGCAAACCACTGATTAGCGACAGGCACAAAAACGATCTTAAGCAAAGTGTAATAAAAAAAATATTCTAAAAACAAAGAGAAAAATTTTGAACGTAAAATAATTATTGCTTATATAATTTCACAGTAACATTAAAAATATTACAATCAAAGTATAGTAAGAAAAGCTCGTAAGCTTTAGAACTAAAAAAAATCTTTTTGGGGTACCAGCCCAGTGGGGACCACATAAAGCACTAAGTAATTGGAAAACGAGGTTTTTGGAAGACTGAAACACTAGTAAGACCAGTTATCTTTTGAGATAAGTGTAGTAAATTAGACACATTAGATAATCAAAACATCTATAAATATAGAAATTCGCCATTTGTTTTGTCTCTTTATTTATAAGACGTATAATATGTTACCGGCCAAACCCGATTTAAGGATAAACTAGTTTTGCCTAGGCTCAACTGGTTCTTCCTATACGCGATAGGATTAACCAGTATAGCCTGGTCCAAACTAATTTGTCATAAGCCCGATAGGATAGACCAGTTTAGACCAGGCCAAACTAGTTTATCCTGATATAGATACGCACACTCTAGGATAAACTGGTATGGCCTAGTCTAAACAGTTAAAACATTTGGCGGGGTCGGAAAGTAGTTGAGCTAATTGCTTTTTGATAAAAATCAGTATTACTTGTATAGTATAGTATGATTGTTTGTATTACATTCAGCTTGAAAGAAAATGTTACTTAAGCTAAAATATCACTAACGTTATCAAAGACGGAATATATTACAAACATGTAACGGGCTAGTGGATTTCCACTAATCATCGGATTCCAACGAGTTGCGCTACATAATTTCCATACTGTTACACCTTTTCATATCCTTAGTGCGTAACTTGTGCATTAAGTCTTTTACTTTCTACTACATCGTTTTAAATCGAGCTTGGATGATCATCAATAAATGCTATCTTTCTCTAGAATCACGTGGTTAATTAAAATGTAGCTTTAGGAGTTTGCGCGGGAGAAGTTGGAAGAAAGAAGGAAAAAAGAATATTAAAGATCTAAGCGCGATAAAAGTATGCCCCAGTGAACTGTACATCAGAGCCAAATTTTATTTAAATTGGTCTAATAGCTTCATAGCCTATTACTAATGCAAACAAAGGAAGAGATGTTTACTTTCCTAGCTTGTAAATAATTTGTAATTTTGTATAATTAGTAGTGGAACGCCACCTCTAGTGGTTCAGAGCTTCGTTCTCGACTCGAAGGTCGTGGGTTCAATTTCCGCGTTGAAACAACACTTTTTATGAGTTTATGAGATTAGAGAAAAGACACGGTTATGAGATTAAAAGAATGAGTGTCCTTGTGTATTGCGCTCACACTTGGGCACTTTAAAAAGACTCCTGCGTAGCTGGCCTGGTATCAATGAAATCGGATACCGACACAGGTGAGGGGAGCTATTATTATTATAATTAGTTCCTATAGATGAAAAAGTATCTGGTTAATTAAAATGTGGTGTTATTTTTTTTTAAACGAAGCCTTGTCAGGTCCTGACGTCACTGCGACCCTTTTGGATCTATTGTGACTCCTTCGCTTTAGAGTACCGTCCCTACTCCTAAGTTACACATGAGAGGAACGATATTGTGGGCGTTTGCGGTGCCAATTTCCTCTGCTGTAGAGTATTGGAGTAATACTTGCTCCTGCTTAGGTCGAGTGCTGGACAATCAAGAAGTGTGCTACATAATAAATACTTACATCTGTATCAGCAACTAGCTGTATGGAGTAGTTAGGTCCGTCGATTACAGGAGTTCTTCCATTAGGATCTCTCCAGAAGGCTATGGTGGGTTTGGGCAGGGCTTCTACCCTGCACTCCAGTATTACTGAGTCTCCGGCTGCAGCCATGGTTATTCCTGACGCTTGAATAGTTGGTACATCTGCACATAAATAATTTATAACATTAATTTTAACCTTTTTTGTTATAAGAAAACAAAGCAATTTACAATATCATATTAGACACTTAAAAGTAAGTAGAGAGAGTTATTCATTGTAATTGTAACTATCACTATTACCACAAATGAGACACGACCTGGTACTTGAAAATGGTATCACCCTAATACTGGCTATTTGACTGGCTATTTGTGTTCTCTTCAATTTCCAGGCACATTTAGGAAACCGCCATCTAGCTCCACTATTGGAAAATACTAATTACTAATTTCGTTGCGTATCTTCTCCTTAATTAAGGAGTTGAATTTAGCTTAATGTGATGTTATGCTTAAATATGCTACTCTTTATTTTAATATCAATATTTGTACAAATACGGCATATGTGTTCGTTTACACCGTCGATTTTAGTCACCAGCCGCATGCGGCAGGTAGCCGCGCGTCCAAAGTCGGATGCTACCCAACTTTGGGGCTTGCGGCTTTAGTCACTTGCGGTCTAGCCGATTTGCCATTTAGACGGTCGATTTTAGCCGCGCGGCAAAAATCGTGCGGCTTAAGTCACCCGTGTAAGCCCCACTTTAGCACTTACGTGATATGTTGATTTTCCTCGAAGCCTGCATGGGCGTGCCATAGCCGTTGTCGCCGTAGCACGTGATCTGGTCCATGTCGCGCGTGACGTTATGGATCACCGTCACCATGTGGCGCGTCACGTCTTGTCGGACCAGCCGGCCTGTGGATAATATCGAGATTAAAGATTTGGCCCTCCATTGATGGTAAGATCTGATATTCCTTTTATCTTCTTGGAAACTGATGAAACGACAATATTTTTTTCATTTAGCTATAGTAAAATATAATTGATAAATAAAGAAAATATTTTGATCTGCGGGACCTTTTAACAGAAGTTATTTTAATGTATGCTTCATATTTACGATTGGGAATCCGGAAGGCTAAAGAAATATCAGAGCACTGAAAATAGAACTCGAGGCTTGTACAGTAGAATTGTTTTTTTTATTATTTTTAATTTTGTAGTATGTTACTTATATTAGGTTCTATAATTTAATATTATAAACATAGCATCAAGATAAACTCTTGTCAGGTTTACGGTGCTACTAGTAGAATATGTAAAGAAAACAAATGTAAGAAAACTCGTGTTTGAAGCGGCCATATAGGAAGGGTTGTTTAACTTACCAGAGATATAAAGTGATATCGTCGGAGTTGGAGTGCCCATTGCTATACACAGGATCGTCATGCTGGAGCCTTCCACTACCAGGTTCACAGGGTTGATTGTTGGAGGCTGCGAAACGAATACCTATATGAGTAAAATGTTCAACTGGTACTGGATACAATCTATTTAGGGCATGTTTTAACTGGTAACTTTAGATTTGGTATTATATGGTTATGAAAGCATCTACAATAGACGATCTCCGTAGCGCAGTGGTGCAGCGTGTTGGTTCTCAACCGAGAGGTTGCTGGTTTGAATCTCGCCGAGGGAACAAAAAGTTTTCAATGCAGTTCCTGGGTCATGGATGTGTATTAAATTTATGTATTAATATAATAACAATCTTAAATATGTGTAGGTATAGTATAAAATAATTAAATATATATTTCTATTACTGTAAAACAAGTTCTTCGGATACTTAGCACAGGGCCAGATTGACGTAGTGTGAAGCGTCTATATATATTATATATATAATCTAAATGGTTGTGTTTTAACATTGTTGATTATCAATTTATGAGTCACAACATAATCCAATTCCGTAATTAGTTAAATCTATTTGGTTATTTATTCACAATTATATTAGATAAGTTTTTGGTAATCAAATAATCATAAATTTAAATTAGGATCATATAGTAATTTGTTTAGTAATTCATTTAGAAGGACATCATTAACAAACTATCGATTATTTATTTGATCCTGAATTAAATATTCCCCTTTTTTCTATTTATCATTATAAAATAATCAGGATTATTAACTTTTATTTCTGAGTAATTTCCTAAATATACAGTTTTTAATGTCACATTCAGGACGTTCATCATTTGCACACCTGTTTATATATTAACGACCATTTCATTGTTATGAGACCATAATATTTCAACTATGCATAAAATATTATCATCCATTTTGAATAGTCTGACATTTAAGTGTATTTTTATTGTCCATTATTGCATAATATTATAATACCTCATTCATAATAGTATTATAATAATATAATTTTAAGTTTAAAGTTTGAACTTCACAAACTGTGATATTAATGAGTGATAATACTTGAGGGACTATATTTTGTGCCTACTATGTAGAGTTTACTGTAAAAGTACCAGCGCTTAAACGGTTTTTTTTCATTATTGTATGGGCAAATTTATTGTTGAGGTATTTCTCATACACACATGAACATCAAAAGTAAGTTTTCAGCGCTGGTACTTTCACAGTAAACTCTACATTGTAGGCACATACCTACACTCCCTATAGTATTATGACTAATTTATTTTGCACCTTGTATAGCTAGTGTGAGAAACAATCTGCCGTGCCATCATCCAATCGGGGTTTTGTAAACGTTGTATATAATATTATCTATGGACGCTTCATACCACGTCAATTTGGCCCCGTGCTAAGTATCCGAAGAACTTGTGTTACAGGTACCAGACAACGGAAATATATTTAATACTTTTATACTATACACATATTTAAGATTGTTATTACGTATATTATAAATAAATTTAATACACATCCATGACCCAGGAACATTGAAAACTTTTTGTTCCCTCGGCGGCATTCGAACTCGCGACCTCTCGCTCGATCACCAAGGTGCTCAACCACTGCGCTACGGAGGAATCACAGTATATTATTTGCCTTACCTCCACAAACGCAGGGTAAGCGGGATCAGTCCAGGCCAGCAGGGTCTCCGAAGGCAAGGAGTCACCAGCCACGGCGTGTGCCTTCACCCACACCACGTACTGCGTGTTCGGTGTGAGCTTCTCCAGGGTATGTCCTGGTACCGTTGTTGATATCCTCGTGATGTTCTGCTGTCCTGGTTGACCAGGGATCTTGAAGAATAACCTGTTTGGATGGTTTTTTATGAGTTGTGAATACAATAATTGTTTGGTATTATCCTACTATACGCTAGTGTTTAGTGCCACAGCATATGTTATTGTTATTAGGATCCAACTATACGTCCAATAATAAACACTTCTAGTTAATCGTATTTGGCTTTATTCACGTAGATTATATAATATACATTAGCATATAAACAACTAGAATCATAGATCTAACCTATAAGGGCCTCGCTAGAGGACTAATATTAAAACTATCTTAGGATTCAATGTCAATGTCATCTTTGACACAATGTGTCTTAAAGCTAATACATAAATGACACAGCATTATGTAACAGCTAGTTAGACGTATAAAAAAATATTTTGTATAGTTTGAGACTGAACCCAAACTGTTATTGAAAGATCGGAATAGAAGAATCAACCAGTTAACAATAGTCATCAAATATTAACTGTGAGATACGATTATACTATCTTTCCTCATTTTGGAAATGTATTTTTCTTAATTTTTTTTTTGTCTAAAACTAAAAAAAAAACCTTTTTAACATTTCTTATTTGTTTTCGCATGAATAACGCAAAAGCAAAAAATTTTTTTTTTTTTTTAATGAAAAAAGGTAGTACAATTATATTACTATCCCAAAGTTATAGTGACTGTTTTTTTACACCCGTTATAGTAAGAGAAACGAAAACTTTTACTTGTATAAATAAGTAATCTATTCTGTATAACTTTCTAAAACCTACGCTTTGACTTTTCGCTTCTAATGTAATGAAATAGATCAAACTTGTAGCGAATGTCGGACTTTTCATCCATTCTGGCTGGAGTATTGTGACGCAATCTTCGATCTAGTTTAGGTCGGGATGTTTTCATATTCTCTCAATCCATTAGCTATCTTATTCTTCTGATATATCTCAGACGAAAACATTGTTGCATTAGCAAAAGGTTTTCAATTTTCATTTATTGCTTTGTACTTTAACTAAGGATAGGTTTAGTGTTATATTATTTAATTTATTAAAATATTATTTATTGATTTTTGTTATCAATTAGTTGGCCCGTGCCCACTTCGTTGAGCATAGAGAAACAGTTTGCGATGAACCGTTTAAGCCTGCCCGTGACATCCACAAATATTTCCAGACTTAAAATAGCCGAATCGGTTCAGCAGTTCTCGAGTTCTAGGGAGACTAACCGGCAATTCATTTTTAAATATACGAAGAAGAAAGATTATACTGAATTTATTTACTTTAAAGATAAAAAAGAAAAAAGTTTGATAAAAATATTAATCTTCAACAATAGATATTGTTGTGCGAAGATATTTGAAATCCTTTTTTACATCTACAATATAGGCTTACTTTTTTGCCCTCTTTTTCAAGTTTCCTTTATAAACTCTATTTTAGTATTTATTTACAGATACCTAATCTTTGTATGTGATCTCTTCGTCCAGCAGACAGTACGAACTACGAACCAGGTGGAGTGTGACGATACGGACAGCAAGGTATACCAGGGGGCCTACTCAAGATGCCATCGCTAATTATCGCTTACAAAGTTCGATAACAAAATGTATGGGATTTGACATAAGGTACGCCAAATGACACACCAAATCGCGATCATTTAGCGTACCTTATGTCAAATCCCATACATTTTGTTATCGAACTTTGTAAGCGACAATTAGCGATGGCATCTTGAGTAGGCCCCCGGACATATTGGAGAACAAAATAACTCACGTGTAAGTAATCTTCTCGTCTGGCAGAGAGAACTGAGGCGGCTGCCAGCTCAGCGTGAGCGTGGCGGAGTGTGACGATACGGACATCAAGGTGTACCGGACATATTGAGAACAGAATAACTCACGTGTATGTAATCTTCTCGTCTGGCAGAGAGAACTGAGGCGGCTGCCAGCTCAGCGTGAGCGTGGCGGAGTGTGACGATACGGACATCAAGGTGTACCGGACATATTGAGAACAGAATAACTCACGTGTATGTAATCTTCTCGTCTGGCAGAGAGAACTGAGGCGGCTGCCAGCTCAGCGTGAGCGTGGCGGAGTGTGACGATACGGACATCAAGGTGTACCGGACATATTGAGAACAGAATAACTCACGTGTATGTAATCTTCTCGTCTGGCAGAGAGAACTGAGGCGGCTGCCAGCTCAGCGTGAGCGTGGCGGAGTGTGACGATACGGACATCAAGGTGTACCGGACATATTGAGAACAGAATAACTCACGTGTATGTAATCTTCTCGTCTGGCAGAGAGAACTGAGGCGGCTGCCAGCTCAGCGTGAGCCACGTGGCGGAGTGTGACGATACGGACAGCGAGTGAGGCGGTGACGGTATACCGGACACTTCCTTGTTCTCGGTATCTGTGATAATATTAAATGTGTTACTGATTATATAGGAGACAATAGTATTGACTTGGTATTTACTAGTTCGTAGGGTGCGTTTCCACTGACGCGGAGCGGGGCGGAGAGGAGCTTAGCGGTGCCCAAATTAACAAATCACCATGCTCGTGCTGTTTCCATGGAAACGGAGCGGAGATTTCGAATTAAGAATAAACAGTAGGCACTGAAAACGTTACAATTAAAAATACGTTAAAGCACATAGTATTTTCGCAATGAAAGAGTTTGATCATTTTATAACGGACAGATAAATAGATGATTCGTTCTCTGATGTTCCAAATGTTTACCGATAACTATCACGTATCATCAAGCGATCAGTGTGCTGAGTGCGAGACACTGATCGCCGCGCCGTGAGGAAGCTAACTATAATTTGGCATCGAAACTGCGCCTTTAATGGCAAAGATTTAAAATTGTCTGGCATAGAAACAGCGCTCTTATTAGCCAACAATGGTAACTAATTACGTGGTATTTACATCCAGAACCTCGCGCCATCACCTGCTTACCTATCTTCAGCAGTAAGCTCTGCGTGACCACGACCATCTAGCACTTACGTCCAGACCCTGTTGTTGCTCCATCATCTCCTTAACTTTCTTTTGCAGTAAGAAAGATCAGCAGTACGTATGCTCACCTCCATCAGTGACATTCAGCAACAGCATACTGGACGGCACAGAGGATCCGTGCTCGTTCTGCGCCACCACAAACATGTGGTACGTGCTGTTCACATCCAGACCCTCGAGACGCGCCATCGTCTCCTGGACTATTTTTTTCTGCAAGTTGATGTATACTTTTCAATATCAAATTTTATTAAAATTTGTCTAGCCGTTTGTGCGCAGTAAAAAACATACACATAGTATGTGATACTTCTGGCTGAAATAAATCGTTTACTCTAAAAAGCCTTGTCTAAATACGTAGTATTGATAGTTCTATCTGAATTCTTTATAATATTTGAATCACTATATATCTCTTAACATTATACCGGATCATCTGGGGGCACGGGAGTGCCCCCGTCAAGACGAGCCAAGCGAAGCGCAAGGGCACTACCTACCTTTTCTCGAAAGGTTTCGTCGTTTTTTTGAACTCTCATAACTTTGCTTTGGATGTAGCTACATAGTTGAAAATTTCAACATATAATGACACCAGTACAAACATGAACCATACAAAGTTTCAATGTTGTAGCTATTATACTTTAGATTTTATCAATGTCTAAAAACCCCAGATTTCGTCACTGACTCATTTAT
The DNA here is from genome assembly GCA_905187575.2 of Celastrina argiolus. Classification (NCBI taxonomy): domain Eukaryota; kingdom Metazoa; phylum Arthropoda; class Insecta; order Lepidoptera; family Lycaenidae; genus Celastrina; species Celastrina argiolus. The sequence goes on along the minus strand of LR994595.1, from coordinate 13,342,404 downwards.
AGATCATCAAAATTCATAAGATACTTCCTGACGTCCTAGCTAGCTGATATTATTTATGTAAGCTGTTATTGCTACAAAACCAACAAAAAAATTATTAAAATATAAATGCCGCCATTTTGAATCCAACATGGTGGACGGTACAAAATGGATGTTTAATATGTTTATTATACGGATATGATCTTTAAGACATAAAAGAAATATTATATTATACAAGTTCATAAAAAAATAAGACCTACTTTTTGTAGGACCGATAATCGGTCAGATTTTTGCTCCATATTATTTATATCCCACTTTATTTATTTGTGTGCGTTGCACTACTGCAATCAGTATGTTCTATTTTATTCCGATTATTAATCGGTGACGGACTTTTTGTAAATGAAAAATATGTCTATGAGAAAATTAGTTTTATATCTACTTATTTAAAATTAGGTATCAATAATATATTTGGTAAGTAAAAATTAGGTAAGAATTAACAGGCAGCAAGTAGTAATTTGTTGTCAGTACTTATACTAAACTAAACAAAATATTACATCGATCACTCGAAATTATCGGTCCGGCACAAACTCCCTGGTGTTTCGTAAACATACTTATTTAGTTTAGAGGGAATCTTATGTAAAAACCGTTCGACACATCGATAGCGCGATGTAGGTGGCTTACAGCGCAATCTATGTTTGGAACTGTGAAACATCTAAACACACATTTACCTAATATATTTAACAGTCGGTAACGTTATAATGATAACAATAAACGAAAATATTACACGATCAATGTATAAATAATTTTAGTGTTTAATCTTATGACTATTATAATATGATTATAATATGATTTTTAACACGTCACGTCATGACGTTTAAAGATGGCCATAATCAAAAGAAAACCTTAAAGCTATTTTTCAAAAATAAAAATAAATACATTTATTTACCTTCAAAAATGCTAAGTTGCACTTAGGTGTAGGTATGCAGTTAGCATATATATGTTTATAAGAGCCGTACAAGAATAAGTACCTCTAGTGACCAACAGATGGCGGTGACCGTCGTCTACATACGATATTATTATAGACTTACTGTATTATTTTAATAAGTATCAACATGCTTTATTAAAGGCAATCTCCCTCGTATATATAAGTCCCTCAAATTCTCGAATTATTAGTGTTGAATTTATACTAGTGGCATCCTAGGATATCCAAATAAGAAGTTTCACTCCAGCAATAAAATAATGTATATGTTATAATTTATATTTATTATATTATAATATAATAATATAACAAATAAAGAAATATGGACGAGACATTTGTTTGAAAATCGGCCTCTACCTCTTAAAAATTGCGGTGAAAGATTATACACGGTATAATATTGACGTTGACATCAGTCGACGTCACTAGGCGTCACTATGCTAAGGCGCTGACTGTTCTATTTTCCGTAAGTAAAGGCCCGGGGTCAAAATAGATTATCTTTAAATTAAAAAAAGTCCATTAACCAGCTTACAAAAATAAATGAAATCCCACCAAAAACATTTTAATGTAAAAATGTTGTCAAGACGAGACTACACAGCTTACCCTGTGAAAAAGTTATCAGATATCGTATAAAGCCAAGCTCTACACTACACCTTAATCAAAATCTATCAAAAAGTGGTTAGATCTCATGTAGAACCAAAATTCTTGATCTATGCGCCCTTACTTCACCAGGCTTAACTTCACTTACGCTATATAGCAGTTAAAACGTGATACTTGACCGTTTTGCTACCGTTACGAATATTTCATACGAATTCATTAATCGTGTGCTAAATAAAACGGCCAAGCATCACGTTTTAACTGCAATATAGCGTAAATGAAGTTAAGCCTGGTGAAGTAAGGGCGCATAGATCAAGAATTTTGGTTCTACATGAGATCTAACCACTTTTTGATAGATTTTGATTAAGGTGTAGTGTAGAGCTTGGCTTTATACGATATCTGATAACTTTTTCACAGGGTAAGCTGTGTAGTCTCGTCTTGACAACATTTTTACATTAAAATGTTTTTGGTGGGATTATAATTACTGTACAATTCCTAGAACTGAATATAATTTAGAGAAAAATAGAACCCTTCAAGTTTATAATCTTACTGTCCTACTTTTATAAACCGCAGATCTTGAGATCTTTTCAGAGACAATGCACGCTATTTATATACCGCTTACTATTCTTTGACATTCTATAGACAAGAACTCTTGTCTATCTATACCTAGCTTTAAAATCATATTCATAGGTTAGATTGAAAAATACCATAGAACAGGATAGAAAATATATGCATGCGCTTGTAAAGGACCAATCAAAAACCTTTATTTTCTATTACCTGTCAATTTTAATTTAAATAGATTGACGGGTAACAGAAAATAATTTTTAGGTTAGGTTCGGTTTTTAATTGGTGCTTTACAAGCGCTTGCGTCAAATAAACAAGCCACCGAACGCGGCCATTGCTAAATGAGACGAAAGCGCGAGATGCTCATAAGACTACACAGTCTAACACGTGATTTTCAAGTCTCAGTCTGTAACCGACCATCGTGAAGTGATCATCGTTGTTTGTGGTCATAAGTTACAAAATGTGGATGGTCTAGTGTAATACTAGAACATTTAAAATAAGAATACTATAAAGCTATTCTTCATTGTATTCTTTGTTTTGTATTTGTTTGCACTTAGATGTGCAATGCTCTCTATCTACCTACCGCTTTATAATCTAAGCTATAACCTATCTATATAAAGAATAAATACTCACAAACATACTTTTAGGAAACTAGCTAAATCCCTAACATGGATTTGAAAAGATATTGATTAAAAAGCGACTGTGACCCTTTCACTCCTTACAATCTCGTAAAACTCAACAGGAGTAACACTTACGTTGTCTAACTGCAGATTATTATAGGCGTAAGGCAGGGTGTTGTTGTCGATCTTCTGCCAGTGTACCACGTAGGAGGAGGAGTTGGCGCCATCCTGAGGGGCGCTCCAGTCCAGGAACACCTTGTCGTGGGACACCACCGCGTGGAGCTCCCGGGGAGGACCGGGCAGGAGACCGGTGCCTGGGAGGAAATGCCATGTTGAGAAAGGGTTTTAGGTCCTGATACCTTTAACAGGTTGGGAGTTGGGTAAATCCAATAAATGTGCTTTGAAGAACACAAAATGGTATGTTGTATATTTTCTCACGTAGCACATACTGTATTATGCAAACAATATAATTTGTACATGTTATAAAATATGATGTGTCTCACAGACTTATTTTTAGAACTTTTGTCCGACCAGCAGGCTTACTCCCGAAACAATCGATAATCGAATCAGTTCGATCTCAACGGCTTTTGGTATTTTATTTGGTAGATTACTTTAAAAACTAACCAGGATAAAGAAAATCGTTAGATCGTAACTTTCTGTACTCTCGACCATATCAATCGACTGAGAATCAAAATAAACAAACGTCAATTTATTCAGGAGTACGTGGCACGATCGAATCTGAATCAAAATCGAAAAAGTTTGGAGAGTAAAGCCCCAGTACTACTTTGGAACCTAATAATTTCAAAAGATCCACATTGTAATTTAACAGTTCTCTCCTTGCCGTCACGACGAAATAAGTTGTTTTAAAATTCAGTATCAATTTTGTGAACCTGATTGAAATCATCAGTATTACACTGATTTAATTTAGTTCTATAAAAATATACAATGAAATAAAAACTTGGCGCTAACATAATGATCAAGATAAAAGATACTACCGGCCAGTTTCAAGAACACTGTTTAAATGTATGATCAACTATTATGACATTCAGGCCGTGTTTCACCAAGCAATGTTAAAGTTAACGCCATGTGAAAATACCATGCCATCTCATTCATTGACAGGAAATACGAGAAGGATAACATGATATTTAACATGGCGTTAACTTTAACATTGCTTGGTGGAACATTTATCAGAGAGAAAGGAAGGGACAGATATTTTAAAATTACATCATGCTCGCATTTGTAAATCGTATGTCAACTAATAGGTAAAATAGGTGTCTTTGGTGAATTAACCTTATCAATTTTAACCAGCTTTGTGTGCGAGCGTGATGTAATTATAAAATATCTGTCCCTTCCTATCGTTCCAGAAACCATCCATAGGTCGTTGCAGAAATCGATGTAATTGAAATATTAACATGGTGACTTACCCTCCTCAAAGCATTGTACAATGTTGCCGATATACGGCACGCAGGTGTGCAGCGCGGCGGACGGTGCGCCGGAACAGACTCCCCGACATGCAGGGATGACGCCACGACGCGCACAGCATTGCTCGTGGTTGCGACCTGGTGAATAACATAGTAGCTCTATCATCAATTTCGGAAGCCAGCTTCTCTGAAAGTAGGACTCATGTGCAGGAGTCATTTTTATACAGGCTGTAAAATAAATGATTGATAATACTTTAGGGTGTGTATGTGCCTCCTATGTAGAGTATACTGTGAAATTCCCAGCGCTAAAAGACTTGCTTTCGACTTTCATATGTATGTGAAATGCCCCAACATGTACCTCTTTCAGCGCTGGTACTATCACAGTAAACTCTTTATACGGGACCCATACATACCCGAAAGTATATTGGGCATTATAAGAGCACTCTTTCTTTTTTACTCTCACAGCCCGGTGTGACGGATATCCGACATGAATGGCGAAAGAACATGTCCAGGACAGACTTTTTATATGCCCATGATACATGTACCAACACCAGCTGATAAATAAACAAAACATCACTTATCATAGACATAAGAACACCTAGTAAAGCGGGCTAACACATCGAACAGCCAACATCGAGAGACAGAAGAATATGAATAAACTCCGAGTTAGCTTCTCGTTCTTGTTTATATAAAGGTAACTATAATTTAATCCAGCCGGGCGCTACTCAACCTACCTCCGGCCCCACAGCGCAGCAGCTTGTGGAAGTCCTGCGTGCAGAGTGGCGCGAGCGTCCGCAGATCGGACATCTTGGCGTCGTAGGAACAGAGCGGCATGCACACCCCGGACAGCTGCACGCGCTCGCAACATGCGGTCATGTTGTAGGCGTTGGCTGCCTCTTCTAGCTCTTCAATGAACTGAAGGAGGGGATCAGTATTAAAAGGCCGTATTTGTTGACGTAGCACAGGCGCTGTATGAATGCTAGGCGTATAAAAACCAGTGTATAGTTCTTTAAATAAAAAAATTACAGATAACGATAAGTTTTTAATTGGTTGGACAGGGCATAGTTTGATCGATCGATATCGATTTCAAGGATAACGCAAGTGATATCATAGGAATATGGTGTTGTGAGTGTCCACGTGCGGTGAGAATCAAACGAATCTGACCATCAGGTTGTTCCATTTGATTGAAAAAAATAACTCACTGCTGGATATGAGCCTTCCACAAAGCATTTCATAGGGGTAGTAGGCTACTACACCCTATGAAATACTTTGTGCAAGGTCAATACGGGCCACGATTGTCAGGCGGGTTGTTAGTGCAGTGTTAAAATAATATCCAGGTCCGTGGAAACGCTGCTACTCATTTCCGGAAGTATTTACGCAGGCTCACTGAGCTCCATGTATGGGGGGGGGGGGTCAGGTGACAACCTGGTGATTATTATTATATTTAGTGTGTATTAGATTCATTGGTTTTAATAACTATTATTTTAAATGTATGGACTTCGTATTTATTTAATAATTTTAACAAGTTTCTGCAAAGCCTCTCACCGCCAGCGTACACTCACTCAATGCAGGCTGTCGTTATATTTTTTCCCAGGATATTGCTAGTATAAAATTTTAATACATATCTAGGATATTGCTAGATATGTATTAAATTTTTATACTGTGGATGGATGGAGGTGTGGATGTAAAGTAAATCCTGATTCCATTACTAGTAACTTATTTATAAAGAAGTTCGTACCTGACTCTCTGTCCTGAATATGAGTCTCGGCGATGCCTCGCCCACTCCGTGCTCGTTCACCGCCTCGACGTAGATCTCGTAGTCCGTGTTAGACTCCAGGTCCTCCAGGATATAAGGCGATTGAATCTGGAAAGACGTTGCTTAGTAACTACCACCCTTTTTTGAAAATGTAACTCGCTACTGCTGCATTAAGTACCTACCTATTTATTAGCCCGAGCAACAATTCATAAATATGTATATTAAATTCGAACAAAAAAGAATTTTCTAATGATTTACAAATAAAAATATATTATAATTTATTTTCAGAGACTTGAATTATTCTTCTCATGATTTTGGACGACCTCCGTAGCGCAGTGGTTGAGCGCCTTGGTGATCGAGCGAGAGGTCGCGGGTTTAAATCCCGCCGAAGGAACAAAAAGTTTTCAATGTTCCTGGGTCATGGATGTGTATTAAATGTGTGTATAATATAATAAAAATCTTAAATACGTGTATAGTATAAAAGACAAAAGTATTATATGTATATATTTCCATTGTCTGGTAACCTGTAACACAAGTTCTTCGGATACTTAGCACGGTGCCAGATCGACGTGGTGTGACGCGTCCATAGATGTTATTATTAATATTATTAATGAATTATCTTCATAACATAACAAACTTATTTTTTTAATTGGACTTACTAAAAGCTAATGTTTGACATGTATGTGAATACCACCACCATTTTGCTGCTAATGTTTAATCATAATATCAAAACTGCTTCATAGAAGAAGAAGTTCATAGAGAAGTCATACAGACCTTCTCCATAGTCCTATAGTCCTCCTCAGCTTGCAGCGACTTGAAGTGCAGGTTGTAGTACTGGACGGTGTCAGCCAGCGCCGCGGGGGGTGCCCAGTGGACGACAGCGTAGTCTGTGTCGATGTTGGTCAGGTGCAGCCTGGAGGGAGCCCCGGGGAGCACCCCGTAGCCCTGGAGCAGGCAGTTGGTGTAGGACGACATGTAGCGGAGGCACCTGGAAGCGATTACTTTATAAGTATACAAGGCAATTGAGGCGAAGTTCGAAGAATGAATTGGAGGACGAAGCCTACTCTGTTCTGACTTCTGACTTAGGCCCCTATAAATAAAATAATCTCATACCCAACCAAGGTTCTCAAGTGAACCTATTTGACAGAAAAAAAAAACAATTCATTTCACTTTTTAAAATGATGACCATTACTTATGTTACATACTTTAATTAATTAATTTTTTAAAACGCAAAGATAAAGATTATAAAAATATAGATTATACTTATTTTAATGTTTTTCTGTTAACTATAATTTGAATATTACGGTGTTAATAGAAAAAAATTAAAGTACTATGTAACATTAATAAAGTTTTTCATTTTTAAAAGTGAAACGAAACGTTTTTTTATCTGTCAAATAGCTTCTCAAGTGAGGTTGGGTTTGAGATTGTTTTATTTATAAGGAACCCTCACTTGACTGACAGTGACAGCCTATTTGTGTCGCGTGCCTGTATGCTACCGATCAGCACTCCTCATACGTATTTACAATGAATGCTGGTGATCGGACCTTAAGCTCGTCCCGCTTAGTATTTATCCTTTATCCTTCTTTTAAACTAAACGTGGAAGGTAACTAAAACTGCTTACTTGAAATGATTGAAATCCAACGTCGTGATATTCCCACTGCACAGCGGCAGGCAGGACTCCGGCAGGCCCCGAGCGCGGCAGCACGGCGTGTGGTCCATGCCATTGGCTAGACAGCCGAAGGTCACTCCAGCCCAGGGCGCGCATATCATCAGATCTGTTACCTGCAGCTGCGGTTACAATAGGCTCTGATGATGGTGCATTAGTCACAAATGACGTGTGTTGAACATTGAGCGAAGTGTGGTTTAGATCACATAAGCAAACACAGTTGACAATGGCGAAGACTAGTTCTCAGAGGGAAGAGCATAATAGGTAGTATTTGGAGGAGAATCTTCCAACGGTAATAAATAAGAGAAGCCGATGTGGAATTATATAAACCCCACGCTACTGGTAGACATGAAGTAAAATGAAAAACAGGCCGAATAGAGAACCTCCCCTCCTTTTTTATGCTTTCAGGTAAGTCTATAAGCGCGGTCACTGTATTTTTTGTCTATGGCACTTGATTGCTCTCAATTATAATTAGCGTATTGATTATACTACAAAATATATTTATCTAGAAATAATCCATAGGTTGCAGGTTACAATCAAGATGTATAGACTTGTCATTCCTCTGGACTCGGCTAACTAATAAATATAAAATATTGTAAGAATGCCGTATTGCCGTACTGGGTAACCACACAACAACGTATTTAAAACCTTCCCAGGCACCACAGTATTTAGTTAGTGGTTAACTCGAAGTTAGTGGTTAACAGCCTTCCAAGAATACTATATTATCAGCCTGCATTATCAGCCTTCCTTTTTTTAATCAAAACTTAAAGGTAAATAAAAAATGAACTACGTTTTTATCAAGTCATCGAAAGGCATTTAAATAACGAGCTTACTATTAATACCTTTAAAGCGTTAACAAATGGCTCAAAAGTTGAAATTTAAATTGTTTTGTTTGAAGCAAAAGGTAATCACCCTTTAGTTTTCATTAATTATTTTGTTAATACTTTCAAGTCCAGTCCTTTAGAAGGTCAAATTTAAATGTGAATATTTGTTTCGTTAAGAATTTTAGGAAAGCATTTGATCTTTAGAATTCACGGAATTGTACAAATAATTTTCAGAAGTTAGAATACCAGTAGATTCCGAGAAATATAATTGTTTATTAAATCTCTGCCGTAAACCTCAGACAATATTATAATTTGCAACCAGCGTCTTTATAATAAAAAAAGGCAAGGGATCCGTACATATTAAAAAAAACGCTTTTGTTGGATGGGAGGAGCCACCTTTATTTATATTTACTTAATTATAGTTTTCGTATTTGTCGTTATGGTGGCAACAGAAACACATAACCTGTGAAAATTTCATATATGACTGTCATCATGTTTATGAAGACGCTTATGAAATACAGCCAGGGGCTTATGATCTTTTACAATACCTGCTTGGTTCCAAGCAATTCAATAATACGGCCTTAAACTGCCCTAGAGGCCTATCATAAGGTCTTAATTCCAGTCAGTTTACGCCGTACACTGGCTGGCTGGCATTTTCGTATTACGATTACTTATTGATAGCCAGTCAGCGGTCACGTGACACTTGACTTGCTTCTGCATTGATACTTGGCCTTACTTGGCAGGTATTTTCGTATTATGACAGTACATCTGACATTTAGCTGGCATATTTTTACGTTAAGCAAAAACGTTGAGTTTAAGCAGACAACTAAACTATGGTGAATCCATTCAGAATAACATGTCGTTGTAATATGAAAAAGAACAAGTAAGTTTTGAGGCAATCATTGGATTGCCTGGAACCAGGCTGGTATAAATTGTTAAAAATCATAATATGGTCCTTGTTCTTTTTCATATTACAACGACATGTTATTCTGAATGCATCCACCCAGTTTAGTTGTCTGAAAGTAACATTCGGAAGCAAGTCAAGTGTCACGTGACCGCTGACTGGCTGTCATTATGTGATTGAGAAAATTCCAGGCAGCCATGTTGTATGGCGTAAACTGGCTGGAATTAAGAGCTTGAGCAGATAGTCGGACGGATAGCGGGGTCTTTGTAATAGGGTCCCGTTCTTTAACCTTTGGGTAAGGGACCCTAAAAAGTTAGCTTAGTTTCCTTGCATTTTAATGTAGCGTAGCACAAAGGATAGTATCTTTCCTATCCTTTGTTTTATTACCACTCAAACTGCACTCAAGCCAACTTCAACTTTTATTTCAACGTTTTCATATAATTGTTTGATCGTCTATTGAGGTCGGAATTTATTAACTTAAGTAAGGCTTCAAAGCGAGCGTTGACCGAGTTAAGTGAATGTGCTGATGAAAGTGGAAAAGTGCAACACAAGTGCGGGAATATGAAAAACATAAACATCCATATTTACTTCAAACATAACGCTTAAGAGTTCAAAACATTTTTAAACCCCAAATCAAAGTTTTTAATGGGAACAGAATTGAAAAGTTCTTTCCATAAAAGAAGTCCCGCAACAATTAGTGGGACTTAATATTTTCTAAATACAATGAAGATCAGTAATGAACTATTTGTAGGATCATCCCGTAAATAAAACACCTTTGGAAAATAATGTTTTTACTCTTAGTTCTTTGAGTGTCTCTAACTCAGTTTTCTTTGTGGATTTATGGTCTATGTTGATTTAGAATAGAACATAAAAAAAATTTCAGACTAATATAACAAGCCTGTAGAGTAATAATTAACATTATTTAACTATCCGTCGCGCGTGGACTTCTTTCACGGAAAGAACCTTTGTAATACCAGCTTGTAATTTAAGTAGCAGTTAGTTAAGCAAGAGTTTAAGTATCCCATAAGTTTATTCAGATTTTGGATGTATAATTACCCCAATCTCGAAGGTCTTCGTCGGATCGCAGAGTTTGTCGACGCAGCCGAAATGATTGACTCCAGCTGTGACGCAACAGCCTCTGACGTCAGGGAGTTTCGGAGCCGCAGCCACCTTCGTGTTCCTCATCTTCCCAGGAGTCAGGGTCAAAGTTCTGGCAATCATAGTTATTATGATAATCCAAATAAAGATAAAGGGAATCTGAATAAGAAAATTCACGAAAATTAATGGTTGGATGTCTGGACGTTCTGTAGTTTACCGTAGGTTATGTAATAAAAAATATATGGAAATCGCAGCGGTGACATCGCAACGCAGCGGTGACATCGCAACGCAGCGCAACGCACCAATAGGGCCTCAACTTTAGTGGAGAATAAAGAGTTGTAATTTTTTTTTTATTTGGAAGCCTACTTTCGAAACTAACTTTATTGGCGGTCCTAGGCCAATCTGATATCGATGCTTTCAAGTAAAGTATAGTACTTTCGAAAACAATACCGAATAGTTTCATAAAATCGACACCTAATTTCAAACAAATTTGGCGCTGTCGTGTCGAACTGTCAAATTCAAATGCAATTCCATTTTCAATTTTATTCAAAAGTTCACTGGTGTACATAGTATTATATCTATCAAGTGTAGTCACATACTACAAGCGGTAGAATTTCACAAGTTTCCTAATAACAAGATTCCCCTGCGCTCAAAGAAGTTTAGGGAGAATCGCAATGTCATCCGAGTGTATTAATTACTTCAAGGTCAACCCTCATCCGATCGATATTGGTTAACGAAACATTGTGATTGATCGCCAATTAATTGATCTCGATTAGAACTTTCTAGGCGATTAATCAAAGACTAAATCTAGGTTTACCTGATCGCGTAACTTGGGAGACTGGAACCGTGGATGTTGTATGAGGTGACCGTCACTTCATACATCGTGAACGGCAGAAGATCGTTTAAGAGTAGCGAAGATTTGCTCGCCGGGACTTTTGTGACCATCGGCTGGCTGATCTTTGACGTTGTGTTCTTCAGAGAACTCTCCGAGGTATCCATCAGGTGGGCATCAAAAGACCTAAGAGCGGTTACGTTGACGATGTATTCTGTGACCGAATCTTGGTTCTGAGTGGGTGGGTTCCAAGTGATATTTAACTGCTTCTCATTCAATGGCTCTACTTCTACGTCTTCGGGTGGGCTTGGAAGCAGTTCTGAAACATAATTTGTATGATAATAATTACGTTTTTTTAAATATTTCTGTGAAGTGCAGTTCTTTTATTAGTCGTAGAACTTTTTGAATTACTCAAGTTCTTAGGTTTACGTATAAAGATATTTATTATCGTCAAAGGCGAGATGCCACTCACGAGTTGTTCAAAGGCCGGTTGAATTTGTTTTAACTTTGCTTAACATTTGCATCAACTTTCTATAATGTTTTAAATAAACTGTTTACTAATAAAATATTTACACAACGCCTAAACTATACAAACTGTCCTTGTTTAATACATGCTAAAGCCACTTGTCATACAAAGTCTGAAACGTATAAGTTATCAGTTGTTTTATTTTTAATAGTAAGAGAGAAATAAGTAGAAGGAAATCGAACGGTTTTCATTAAACAATATCAAATCAGCTTCATTATAATAATGTTAATAACTCACACACCGATTTCGGTGACGGTGGCCGGTTTCATTGAAACCAGGTCAGCTACGCAGGAGTTATTTTATAGTGTGTACGCAATACACAGAAGCCAGAAGCTCTCTCTCTTCCTTCACTCTCGAAGCCGACTGGCGGGAGATCAGGCGCAGGACAAACTTTTTACATGCCCATCCGACGCATGGATCATCTTTCTTGTCAGACAATCATGGTGATCAGCCTGCATTGTTCCAAATTGGAAACAACATTTTTTGTTGCTCCAACGCTGGAATCGAATCTCGAGAGCAAAACCACTAGACCACGGAGGCGTTAAATACATCTCCAATATAACAATGTAACAAAACCGTATCAATACTTTCAGCGACACATCCCAAGAGACCAAACGATCTTACCGATGCCTTCAACGATACACGCCAAAGTTTTCTCCATGTAGGTCGCGCAGGAGTAATGCGTCTTTATGTTGTCGGTGACAGGGGTGAATTCCCCCCGGCAGACGTCCTGGCAGATGTCGGGGACGTGCTCCTGCACGCAGCACGGCACGTGGTTCCTGCCGTCTGCCATGCATCTAGGAATAAAGTTACGTGATTATTTTGGGAGTAAGGAAACGAAACAAGAATATTTACACTTTTACGCTTCAGCAGTGTAAATTTCACCTAATGATGATTTAATCGAAACCAGTTGTGTTTTTGTAAAAACTTATTAAAAGTGGAAAAGTGTAAATAAAAGTTGTGTGTCATTATTGTGAACATGAATTTCCATCAAGAACCAACAGTATATTTAATCAGTTATAGTGTAAAGTTTGTCACTTCATGCAGTGTGAAGTCAACTATAGTACGTCCGAGATAAAATTAACCCAAACGTAAACAAAGCGGTCTATGACATAACCATAGACTAGACAGTGATGCCAATGAGCGGTTTTTATTTTGACAGTTCTACTAGTTCCAGAAAACTGCTGATAGATGGCATTAAACCTAGGTAATATGTCAAGTCCTGTGTAAAATGTCAATTTCCGCTTTGTTTTTTGTTTGTTTACCTTTCAACTTTCTTTCTTTTACTTGCAATAGTTTATTATTTATTAATTGTGCCCTGAGAACTAAACTAAACATGGCTAGTCCATGCGCAGTTTTGTTTTTTAAAAATATAGGTAACTACCGCTTTCCCCAAGATGAAACTCGGAGATCAAGATGGATAGAGGCTATCAAACATATAAAAACAGGATTAACTATAAGAAAAAAATCCTTCATATGTTCAACTCACTTTACGCCAGCAGATTTCATCTCTCCGTCATCACATTTGGCAAGAGCCCCAAGAGGTTAAATATTTATCTTAGCGTGCAATAAGAAATAATAATAAAATGTATTGACATTAGACTTAAATTAGTTATATTTTTTTAATTTCTTAACCTAAATATAAGTATATCTTTATGTTTATTACCTATCTTGGGTATCATAACTTAATGGAAACATACTACAGTAGGTACCTTAGGAGTTCATACCTAAAAAACCAAACAGATTTTTTGACATATTACATTATGCATGCGCCATCTTACGGTAGTCTCTGTACCTAAAAGTGACACTTCGAAAACTCCTCATTGGCCAATATTAATGCAATGAATATTGTTTGCTACATCAATCCATCGACTATTATTTATATTCTACAATCGGCAGTGTCAAAATGGCGTATTTTTTCTGTGAAAGATTTTAATTTAATATTTAAACATTGTATAATTAATGCTTAGTTGTTATAAAATGTATTGGATTATGAAGTGTAATCCTTTAATATACCTGTGAAAGTGTTGATAAGTGTGTATAAAGTAACTACTAACTAATTTGATTCCATGAGAGAAATATTAATTTCTTCACAGCAAGTACTGACAAAACCACAGCACCATCTTAATTTACAAAGAGTGGGCAATCGTTTCTAGCTAACTTTTAAGTTTGCAGCTCATCGCCTAAAAAACTTAAAAGAAAAGCTGTTCCTTACATATTCCCATGGAATGAAGCTTGTCAGCGAGCTAACCAGCTCCAGCAGCAGTCAGAGCCAATGTTTAATCCAACTGCAGTTCAGGCTACATATTCTCAATACATTTAGACCGACCACTTAAGAGTCGAAAATACTCGGCAGCAGGCTGAAATTTGGCATGTATATTTCTTAGAATCTAAGTATAGGGGAGTACTAAACAAGAACTTCCCGAAATCCCTACGGAAACGGGAGAAAAGTGTGATTAATTATTTGTTTCAAAAATCAAAGATATCGAAGCCAGCGAGTTATAATGTATAATGTAGGTTTCCTCGGAAGTGTAGGAGATCACTAAGAAAGGAATTTGAAAGGATTATTTTTGTGTATGAAACAGCATCTGGCAACTATTAACCACCCAACAAAGATCACAGATTTTTTGACATATTACATTATGCAAGCGCCATCTTACGGTAGTCTCTGTACCTAAAAGTGACACTTCGAAAACTCCTCATTGGCCAATATTAATGCAATGAATATTGTTTGCTACATCAATCCATCGACTATTATTTATATTCTACAATCGGCAGTGTCAAAATGGCGTATTTTTTCTGTGAAAGATTTTAATTTAATATTTAAACATTGTATAATTAATGCTTAGTTGTTATAAAATGTATTGGATTATGAAGTGTAATCCTTTAATATACCTGTGAAAGTGTTGATAAGTGTGTATAAAGTAACTACTAACTAATTTGATTCCATGAGAGAAATATTAATTTCTTCACAGCAAGTACTGACAAAACCACAGCACCATCTTAATTTACAAAGAGTGGGCAATCGTTTCTAGTTGTAGTATTTTAGCGACTAAAATTAATGTTTTCACATAATTTGTATCCTAAGTAATTTGTTTCTTCCATTCTTAATTAACGAAAGCAACATAGCTGAAGCCACCACGACCAGAAAAATTAATTACAATGTCCTAGGCCCGTATTAATAAAACAATGTCAATCGCAACCTATACTTGAGAACCTATTTGACAGAAAAAAACGTTTCGTTTCACTTTTAAGAGTGAACAGCTTTATTAATGTTACATAGTACTTTTCGTTTTGAACCGTAATATAATATAAATTATAGTAAAACATTAAAATAAGTATAATCTATATTCCTATAATCTTTATTTTTACGTTTAAAAAAAAAGAAAAAATGAAAGTATGTAACATAAGTAAAGTTGTTCATTTTTAAAAGTGAAACGAAACGTTTTTTTTTATAAGTGTAAAAAGTTATCTAACGTATGAAAAATCGGCCCTTAGACACACTAAAAAGTAAAAAATAAAATGAAACTAAGTTTAAAAAAACCGACTTCAACAACTATAAAGCATTAAATAATACCTTTAACGTAGTTCTCTTTATTTTTTCTTAACACCGGGTTTGTCAACCCGCTTGCTAAGCGCGGCGAGTATAGGCAATTACACTTCCTTGAAATAATAATAGCTCCCCTCACCGATTTCGGTGTCGGTAGCCGATTTCATTGAAACCAGGCCAGCTACGCGGAGTTATTTTATAGTGCCCAAGTGTGTTGCGCACACACTTGGGCACATACACAAAGACACTCTCTCTTCCTTTTACTCTCAAAATACTCTCCCCCTTAAAATACTTAGGGGGAGGCTTATAAGTCTAGCAATAGATATCATAGCTGAAACGATTAAACTTACTTGACTATAGCTGGGAAATCCGGCTGACACGCTTCGGGGTCCTGCCCCGTTCCTTCTAGAATGGTCTGGATACTGCAGAAGCCCAGACAGCCCTTGGAGACGTTGGCACTGACGCAGCAGTTGGTATAGTTGTGGGATATGGCAGTTGCTGAGAGCGTTGGTGTGTTCGCTGAGTAGGAGTCAGTTGTGTTCTGGTTTTCTGGCGGAGTGAGTCCTCTGGATATTACTGGAAAAGAAATGTATTTCAGTGTTAACTCATGTCTAAGGTTTCTTGACCACGGCCCAGCCTGTGTCAAAACAGTATCCCATATGAAGAGCCTTAAGGACGCGTAGATTTTTTTTTGTTTTGGCACCTCGTATAAATTACATAATGTAAATTAAAAAAATCAAAGGTCTAAAATGACCACAAGGAGTGAATCTTACTATGCTGGGCATCGCGGGCTCCTAGTCTATACACACGAACGCACTGGTCGTCGACCTAAGACCAGGATTGAAACTCATATGTTTTGTGACTTGTATGGAGATCTGGAATAGTGATTAGTCGCGTTACGGTAAGTAATTTATATAAGGTGCCACAACAAAAAAAATAGTGTGTAGTAAGCGTAACAATATAGCTTAAGAGGAAACATTACGCCTGTTTTTTCTTTACAAAAATAGGGGTCGCACCTCTTTCATAACTGGATAAGCAGCTAGAGTAACAATTTTTTTCCTGTATATCTATGTATTTTATTTATACGAGCTGATTGTTCCTTATTAAATATATTAATTATTTAAGGAAATATGGACGTTCAAAACTCTAAAAAAATTACCAGACTTTTCACTGTGCTGTTTAAGCACAGTGAAAAGTCTAGGAAAAAATCAGGAAACAAATTTGACTGCATTATGCACTAAAATCAAAACATAAGAACCTAGCTCAAACCTTTTTTTAGTTTATAATGAAAATAATATCAAAATCGGTTAAGTTTTGGACGAGGAAGCAGGGGTCCCCCGAACGTCGATCTCTTGTGCCTTTAACAGGATATTTTAGTTCAAGCTGCAGTCGCGCTAGTGCTGACTAGCTAGGGCACTGCGAGACAGCAATAGACTTTTTAAATACCTATTTTGTATTTCCCTCAACCGTGATGTTTCTTCTTAAAACTGTTATATAATACCAACCATTTAATCTGTGGAAACTCCTGACTGGAGGTTCCGTGTTCAGCTCGCACATATACAGTCCCGCGTCTGACGGCTTCACGGATTTGATGACCAGCGCCCACACGTCACCACCCTTCGCGATGCCAGGTCCTTGCAGTGGTTCTTCCGCTAAACATAATTGAGGATCATTAATTATGGAGTGATACAAAACTCTGATTAGGTACATTTAAATAAAAAACAATAATACTATATAGACTTCTGATAATTGTAGTAAGCATTAGCAACAATTAATTCCTAAAAGAAGTGGTTTACCTAAAACTCGGCGAAAGTCTATAAAATTACTATCCAAGTTCTCTCCAATGTCGTTGTGAGTAGCAGAAGCGGAATCCATTATCAGGGTTATTTGATATAGAAAAATCGCCTAAGTCATTATACATGATAAAGTCGTCGTAAATAAGTAATAATAAAAAATCAATCACAGAATAGTTCTAAAAAATATATACCTATATAAAGTTTGATTCATGGTTCATATATTAAGACGAATATAGTGTGAAGAGAATGGCACGTAGAGGCTTTTTTTGGCACCTCATATAAATTACTTAATATAACTCAAAAAATATATTCAAAGGTCTAAAATGACTTTTACTATGCTAGAGCTCGCGGGCTCCTAGTCCATACACACGGATGCACTGGTGGTTAACCTAAGACCTGACCAGGTTTGAAACTCATCTGTTTTGTGACTTTTATGGAGATCTTTATCTTGATTTGTCGCGTTATGGTAAATAATTTATAAGAGGTGCTAAAATAAAAAATGCTCTACGCGTCATTTTCTTCACACTATAATCATTATATGAACCATGAATCATTATGTTTATTTTTCTTCATAAAATTTCATTCAAGTACTAAAAATCACACATTACTGTGAAATAGACAGTAGTTTTCGAAAACTCCAGTAATACTCACAATCATCATGCAGCACCCTGACTCTCTCGTCTCGTGTCACTCTAACTCCTCCTGCCGTCAACAGCTGGAGGTCCCTCGCTCTCTTCCACAGCACCGGCTTGCCTCTCGCCCCCAGCACCACGCAGGTCAGCAGGGCATCTTCTCCACTCTTCACTGCTACTCCTCCTGACGGTGCTCTCATGTAGGCCTGTTTCGGTTCCTCATCTTCTGGTGCGCTTGCAGAACTTACTTCTGCTGTGTCCTCGCTTGGTTCTGGGGACAAGATAGAAAAATTTGCGTGTTATATTTTTTTCTTTTTTATCCATAGCTATTGAAAATACAAAAGTTTGAGAGGATGATTATAGATAGATAAATGGATTTCTTTGACTCATTCGACGAATACCGAATTTTGGTTTGATTTGAAGCCATTAGATGACCTACAAAAGTTACATATTCTATTTTTAATCGCAAAAAGGTCAGCATAACAGTTCCATACTCTTTATTATTTTTTCACGCTGATAGGTCCACTCGATTGCATGCACTACATTTTAGTTTGATTGTTAAATAAACAATTAGAATGCCTTCGGAAGTCTCGATTCTTAATACTTTAGTACCTACAATGAGTCAAAAAGCCTCGCGTTTATTATTTAAGGATAAACTTTAGTAGAAGTAACATAATTAAATATACAGTTATAAAAAGACCATTTGTAATAATTTACTAATAAATTAATAAATTTTGGAATACCATTATAGAATTTTTCTCCACTTAAAAATGTATTTTACTTGTCAAAAAGTATCCTATCAAAAATATAACTTGTAAAAAGTGCCAAGTCTCGCTACTTATTTCTTTTGCCGTAAAAAATTGTGAGATCCAGATGCCAAGCTGGGTAAGTAGGTCGGTCTAACAACATCTTGTAGTGATTATATCAATATTATTAACAATCTTTCATGTTTAAAATAAAAAAGGAGATTGAGTTGGCAATCCTTGTCATCAAAAGATTACCCTTGTCATCATCACATAGGAAAAGTAGATTCCTCAACATCCTGGCCCTAACTAGACGGATATAAAGAAGAACGAAAAAACCACGCGGCAACCTGGAGCTTTACTTTGGAAACCATTGGAGAAGAGGATTGTCCAGGATTGTCGTCAAGTCGCACCCGGTCACAAAACCCACCCTAATCCGCATCCAAAAATTTTCGTTAAAAGGAAACACTACAAAATTTTTTTCATCAAAAAGGGGTTTACAGAATTCCTGTTTCCTTCCTGCATGATAAAATTCCTGAATATCTATGTACTATATTATTTGTACGTCCCTATTTTTTCCTTTTTTTTTAAATTAATGATTTTAAGAGTACTATATTTTATGCCATCTCCCTCCGTAGGGCTGCTGGAAGAAATTTCTTGTTAGAAATAAGCAGTACCTTTGTGTCGTCTTTCTTTGTAAAATGTATTGTTGTGAATTTTATTGTGTGCAATAAATGTTAAATACTCGTAAAAAGAAATAAAAGAGATATTATGTACGTTCAAAAAACTTAGGTTTTTTGAACGTACGTACATAATATAAAAATGGTTTTTCTCAGTTCGCATTTCACACGATTGTAATCGCACCCTTATGATTTCTACTTCACGATCCGTATAATCCTGAGTGGAAACTTTTGTGTAACCTGAGGTCTTCGGCAAATATTAGCGGAGTAAGTATTTGAGTCGTCAGGTAAGTTTCTACGCTAAAGTGCAAAGTCAAACTTACATTATTTACTTAATGTAATTAAATCCCGTGCTTTATCCTGCTTTATCCGCTGCGAACAACGGGAGAAAGTTTTATAAAATTAAATAGTATTTCTGAAGTAATATATTGTACGTGCATGTAACGTACGACGATGTCTGTAGCGCAGTGGTTGAGGGAGCTGGTTCGAGTCCTGTCAAAGGAAAAAATATTTTTTCATTCCTGGGTATAATTTGTGTCTGGGTATAATGAAAATCTTAAATATGTGTATAGTATAAAAGTATTAAATATATTTCCGTTGTCTGGCACAGTTCTTCGGATACTTAGCACGGGGTTAGATTAGCGTTGTGTGGAGGGGTTATTTGACACTTCAATAAAATTGAAACAGTTCTTTAGAGTTTAGCGCGTCTCAACCATGTATTACTTTAATCTATGATCAAAACATCAGTGGAACAAACATACGCACCCTGAGAAAATAACACTTCCTACATTTGCAGAATTCGGGTTAAAAGCTGGATAAAAAAAAACTCTACATTACTATGGTTCACTTTATATTCTACAAGCTTAGGAACACAATAAACCTGTGAAATGATCCAACGTGAATATCGCTTAGAAGGCTGTAACTATATCATAAGATAACTTTGAGCGTTATGCTGTCATTTATGAGCGGTACATGTGAGTAGTAGAGCAGAAGTAATATATAGCGACACCTGGCTTTCGACTCCTGCGCTGAAAAAATGTACGGTGTCCATGGGTAAAGTATCTGTATATGTATACAAAAAGAATTATACAAATGCCGTACAGTAATAAATGACCCATATTGCTTCTACATTTAACGGCGAATTAAACATTTATTGTAACTATATCATAAGATAACTTTGAGCGTTATGCTGTCATTTCTGAGCGGTACATGTGAGTAGTAGAGCAGAAGTAATATTTAGCGACACCTGGCTTTCGACTCCTGCGCTGAAAAAATGTACGGTGTCCATGGGTAAAGTATCTGTATATGTATACAAAAAGAATTATACAAATGCCGTACAGTAATAAATGACCTATATTGCTTCTACATTTAACGGCGAATTAAACATTTATTGTAACTATATCATAAGATAACTTTAAGCGTTATGCTGTCATTTATGAGCGGTACATGTGAGTAGTAGATACTTTACTAATAGACACTTGGCTTTCGACTCCTGCGCTGAAAAAAATTATGGTGTTCATGGGTAAAGCATCTGTATATGTTTACAAAAAGAATTATACAAATGCCGTACAGTAATAAATTACCAATATTGCTTCTACATTTAACGGCGAATTAAACATTTATATAAGTATATCACTAACATGCAGCACCACATTAGTACTGCACTAGGGTTTTGAAATTTATTTTTAATTATCTTTAAGCTATAAAAAGCCGTAATTAGTCGTTCCTTACCTGGGCCAGAGAAATTCCATTTACTCATGTATACTCGCCTGTACCGCTCAGAAATGACAGCATAGCGCTCAGAGTTAGCTTATGATATAGTTACACCCTTCTAAGCGTTATTCACGTTGGATCATTTCACAGGTTAATTTTGTTTATGGGATTGTAGTCTATTAGTGTTGCAACAACATATCTCCATCAAGCGTACGTAACCCTAATAAAAAAGAAACTGTGTTTAAAAGAACTGCCTTCGACAACTTAAAAAACGCGCTGAATTAAGAACCTCCTTTTGGTAAAACGGTATCCCTCGATTTTGTTATATTACATTTAATTTTCTGTTCATTTAATATTAATTATTTATAAAATATAAGATAAGATATAAGATATTGTACTACTAAATTATAAGTAGTTAACAGAAAAAATGCATATACATTTAATTATAATACGATAGTCATTTTGATGACGTGTTCACTTTATTTAATAAAACCCTTTTAAAGTTCTTTGACAGAGCATTCGCAGGAGATAAGTACAGATACAATCGGCGGGAAATTGCCAACAATTGTTACTTATTGGCCTGAAAGCGTCTCCTATAAAAGTGGGCCGCGATTCTGTGAATATAAATGTGAGTTTCGCTTGCGAGCGGAACTCATGAATATAGTGAATGGCCCAATTCGAACCGATTGTTAGAGGTGACCTGCGGTTTCCGATTCTCGAAGATTTTCTACCTTTTTTGATATTTTTATATGTAAATATAATGTAGGAAAATATTTAGTATTATTTGTATGATTATTTTTGTTCGTTGACTCTTTTTCTTATGGAAATTACAGGAGGTATGATAAGTAAACCCTGAAAGACATAGGGATCGCTACCGCTAAGCGTAAGCGATCCTAATATCTTTCAGACATTAACTTCGTATAATTACAAATTTAAAAGTATATTGTAACCTGCAGTTTAACTTTGAAACAGTTTTGAGGTTCATGTTTTTTATAAACAATAGAATATAATATATTTAGAACATTCTGCCTGGACAATTGGACAGGTCTCTAATATCTAAGAGTATTAATAATAATGCCTCCCACGTCGATTTCGGTGACGGTGGCCGGTTTCATTGAAACCAGGCCAGCTACTTTATAGTGCCCAAATGTGAGCGCAATACACAAAACCACTCTCTTTTGCTTCACTCTCGTAGTGGGACGGGAGATAGGCGCAGGACCGACATTACACATATGTATGTGCTATCTGCTCATCCGACGCATTGATCATCTTTCTATCAGGTGATCAGCCTGTATTGTCCTAACTAAACTTGAAAACAACATTTTTGTTGTTTCGGGAATCGAACCCACGTCGAGGTCGAGAGCGAAGCTCTGAACCACTAGGCCACGGAGGCGTCGTCCTTTAGACTTTAGAATAAAAATAACTTCAAAAGGAACCTACTGTATACTGTAAAAGTTACTCTACTACCGCTCCCACTCGGACCCCACTCTATTGAAATTCCAACTGGCGCACACGACAGGCTGGATAAAGGAATCAACGAAAATTGAGCGGCTGCCCGCCTTCCCCACTTATTGAATCAATGTATGCAATATAAAAATACCCAATTTCCTTCCTATTGGAGTGAACCAATTTATTGCCTGTTTCCACTTACGGGCCGGCGCCGGCATGTGTAGGTAATCGTCGCCCGTGCCGTTGTCGGCAAGCGTCAGTGTATTACGAAACATTTTTAAGAGGAATTAATTGTTTTGTATTGCATTCTAATCTTTAATTGTTTATTGACGTCAAAAAGTGTTTTTGTAAACCCATTTTGAATAAATATTTTTTGACTTTGATTCAATATTGAACTTTATTTACTACACAAGCGGGATTGCGCCGAGATGCATATCGATGCTACGCAATGAAACGTGTACCGCGTAGCAGCTCTTAGTTCATTAAGATAGCTATTCAAAATTCAACTTTATTTAACACTCAAGATGATACAAATTTCATTACAAGAGTTCGGATTTTTAGTTACACCGGGCTACAGGTTGCTGATGTAATTAACTGATATATCATGTGTAGTGAATAGAGTTTAATATTAAATTGCAATAGCAAAAATGCGTCTAGTTAATTGCGAGATGACTATTTGCCCTATATACAGGCGTATTAAAATTACGTTCTAAGCTAAGCTATGGTTTACGAATTGTCTGTCCCGTTCTAATAGAATCAGAGATATAAATCGAATTGATTAGCGTTAAACGCGCTTAGAGAAGTTTAGTGAAATCGAGACTAAATGAAAAAACAGAATATTGTCATATATACAAATTATGTTCATACATTTTTGCTCTCCCGGTCTGTAGTTGACGGCACCGCGCTCGGCCGGTAAGTGGAAAACAGCCATTCTCAGCCTCGTTTGAGTTTTAATATTCTATTTTATGGCGGTGCAATGGTCTTAGAATCAGAATATACTGGGGTCTGTTAATAAAATATAGCAGCTCTTTTTTGTCCCTTATTTATTCAGTGAATTGGACAGAGATGGTCGTATAAATAAAAGTAATGGACACTCACACACTACACAATGCATTAGTAAAGACTTCGTTGTTTTGTAGATATCCCTTTTAGTCAATGTTAAATAATTATTTTCAGATTTTTGGCCGCAAAAACACAATATTAGTTATATATACGGAATACAAACATGTAGAGTTAACATGTACATAATATAATGGTATACTAATATTATAAAGCGGAAGAGTTTGTTTGTTTGTTTAAACGCGCTAATCTCAGGAACTACTGGTTCGATTTGAAAAAAACATTTTTTGTTGGATAGTTCATTTGTAGAGGAAGGCTTAAGGTTATATAACATTACGCTGCGACCAATAGAAGCGAAGCGTCAGTAAGAAATGTAGCAAAAACGGGGAAAATTATTCACATTTGGGGACTTTCGTTGCGTGCGCTGCATAAACGGCTTAAGTCACTCAACCACAAAGTACGCGAACGAAGTCGCGGGCACGTCTAGTATTTTATAATTTTACAATAATGTTTATAACAAAGTTATTTCTGATTAGAAAATACAGTCTAAGTTCAACAGGCGAAGATGTTAAACAAGATAACGAGTTGGTAAAGTAATTCGTTACTGACAATATGATTAATTGTGTATAGTTTAAATTTATTGTTTCTCTACGATAACAAAATAATTGTTTGGATAGTGGAAAGCACTTTAAATTTCTCCTGGGTTTCTTTTATTTTGTCATAAAGATTTCATGTCAAGAAACGCAAAGGGTAAATAAATAGGTACATAATGTTGTATTTCTGGAGTGTACCATGTATTTGAATATGATCCGGAACTGAAAGACCGGATGAAATTCAGACCATTAAAAATAAAACTTTGAGCCAATACCAGAAAATAGCCACAGAGAGAAGAGAGAGACATAAAAGAGAAACGAAAGATCAGCGTTAAACGTAGTTTTAATTTATGGTAAAATTGGGGCTTAGGTAAAAATAAGAATTAGCAGTAATATACTAGCTACCCACAACAACTTCGTACCGCCTAGCATTCAGTTTCTTAACAGACTGATAGCAGTGCCACCTATAGGGTCCAATTAATACACTAAAACCTTCCTCGAGAACCACTCTATCCATTGGTGAAAACAGCATGGAGATCGGTGCAGTAGTCTGTCGAAGGACTTTTTTCCACGACTATAAGTTTGACGTGTCTGTATAAAGTATGTGTCTGTCTGTGGCATCGTAGCTCCCAAACGGATAATCCGATTTTAATGCGGTTTTTCTGTTTGAAAGGTGTATCCGCCGAGAGTGTTCTTAGCTATGTTTGGTGGAAATCGGTTCAGGTCTTCAAGGTCATCAAGTCGTTTGTTAGGAGTGATAGGAATGTTACACGATAAGTCGGGGTTTTTAAGCTATTGCATAGCTTCTATCGCGGGCCTTGAGCGTGGAGACCGAATCCAGAAATTCCGTAACGAAAACAACCTAACACCCCCCACTGCGACCGGATACTTTTTATTGCCATCTATCGATGAATAGCAGAACTTTTAATGACTTTTTTGAAATATCACGCTTGTCTCTTTAGTTCAACAACTCGCCTCTAGGTGGCATTGGTTGTATCGGATAAGTTGATATGCAATAAGTAAATAAGTATGCAATAGCTTTACCGCGGCAGTCCCCGAGTGCCACATGTCTTTTTTTTATTATTTTACTTTAAAACAACTAGTGGTAAACATTTCAACACGAGTGACATGTAGAGGGCGTGTCCACACTCAAACCTGAAAGGATTCTGAAATTCCTTCCCCGTTCGGATGCTATCGGAATTCTTTGGCTTTGATGTGCTTGACACCATTGATATAAATTACTACAAAAGACTGTCTGACTGACATAACGTTCATAATAAAAATGTCTATCGCAAACTGTAAATATATAAGAGAATAGCTTTTCTTTTACCTTCTTTTTAAATTGATTCTGAAATTATTTTTTGACTTTGACTTTCACTTTAAAACATAACACGCTTTATTGCATTGCATTGGTCAATGATATAGAAAATTTCAAATCAATCGGACTTCTGGAAGTTGCTGAAAATAATTGTGCTCAAAGATTCCATTAAAACTTACATACAGCCCAGGCTAATAAAAATGCGTTAAAAAATTAAGCCCCGTATTGTAGATAAGAACACTCTAGATCATGACCGCTTTCAAACAAAAAAATCGAAATCGATTCATCAGTTTGGGAGATTGTAGCTCCATGAGTTTTTCGCTAACATACAGACTAACAGACAGACGTAAACATTTTCAATCAAATAAAATCAAAATCGGTTCATCAGTTTGGGAGCTTCAATATCATGAGTTTTCCGCTAACATACAGACTAACAGACATACGTGTTGAAGGATTTTGTTTTGTAATGTTATGTACAAACAGTGGTAAACATTTTCAAACAAATAAAATCAAAATCGGTTCATCGGTTTGGGATCTACAATGTCACAGGCAGACACACAGAGACACGGCAGCCTTGTAACTAATCTTGTCTCGTCTTTGTCGCTCGATACAAAAGTAAAGAGAAACAAACTTCCGAATAAGTTATCCGACACTCGGAAGATTGCGAAACAAGCCTTTAGATTTATTAAAGTTTGTTTTTAAAGTAATTTGAGTAACATTCTTAAAATAAGTCCTAAAACTTAAAGTAAAGTCTAAAAGCCTAACGAATTCCAAGCCCTAAGGATATTCCATTAAGGGTTCTCTTAAGTTATGTAATTAAGCAATTCACAAATTACTTCGGAATTATAGCAGGGCGATTCCCTTTTGGTGAGAACATTAAGGCTAGCTACACTACACTGCCTATCGTGCAATCAGCATGACTTTGCAGTTAGAACAGCAGGTTTACAAAAAGTATTGCGTTTATAATCTATTGATTTCTTATGTTAACGCTTGTTCGCGCGAATATTATTAATTGTAAAGAAACTTTATAAAGATATTTAGACTTACGCATTGTGTTGCGATTTATTTTATGTTTCCTGACGTTTCGACTACCTACTTCCAGCCTGTAAAGTTCGTAATGTTTAATGTCAGTTATCATAAAATAGTTTCATATGAGATGAATCATCACAATTAGAAACACATTAGAAATTCATTAACTTTGACAGTTTTCGACGTAAGATGACGCGTAAAATACACATATTATATTAAGAAGTTGTCGTAGTTGTCAAATAAGATAATTGTCATATTATGTTTCTTCTCGCTGGGATAGTTTCCAAACGGAGGTTAGAAAAATCCATGTGTTATTTTACCTATATGGGAATAAAAAGTTTGAGTTTGAATAAGTTATTGAGAGATGCTAATATCGCCATTTTAGACTATGTGCGAGGCTTAGCATGACATTTATTTTAGATATACGTTTGAGCAGCGATACGAACTGCTGATTGGTTCAAGCCAGCACGTCCTGCCGATTGGACGATAAGCAGTATGGTGTATGAGTACTGTAAGACAAACATTATTTCAGGGTTGTCTAAATAAATTTAAATTTAAACATGATGTTGAGGTGCTTTAATGAGATTTTTGGCTTCTGGTTTGACTTTGAAGTACGTCTAATTTTTATTAGATGTTTGGGCCTTTTGCTAGTCTATAATATAAGGGGCTTACTTTTTATTACCGATCTTGTAGGTATAGGTGAAAAATACATGATCTTTATATCGTATCGCATACGACTTACAAAAAGTAGATCACAATCTATAATAATTATAACTCTAATCCAATGGTGGAACATTCAAATATGACCGATTTTGTATCATCATAAGCGGCTAAATCGGTGAAATAATGGGCCTACAAGTAAATAAGCCGTGGGCACCATTAGTTTTCATAGAATAACAATAATTAGTGATTTGCAAACCACCAAGTCACTGGTAGATGCATCACCCATTCTTGAAATACCTAAGTACTTTTTTACCGACTTAGAAAAAGAGGTTTCTCAATTCGGTTATTTATATTAATTTGGTTCATGTATTTCGAAGTTATCCACTTCGAAATACATGAACCGATTTTGATGTAATTTTTTTGTTGGAAAGGAGATATAAATCAGGATCTGATGGAATCTCAGAAAAATCGAGAGGAACATCAAAAGTGCACGCCTACTGTGTTTGTTAATTTTACTATGGAAGTCGAAATAATTTTTTGTGAAGTCACGGTTTAGGACTTCTACGAATATTTCAAGAAGAAAAATAGCCGAATCGGTTCAGCCGTTCTCGAGTTTTAGCCAGACTAACGAACAGCAATTAATGTTTATTTATAAGATATTCGTACACCTCAATAAAATTCAACGTCGCAGAAAAAAACAACAATTAACACTGTTTAACTACTCGACACCCAATTAAATAATAAATAATTAAGCATACCGATTTTTTGTCAGACAATTGAGGAAATAGCTAACAACTTCAAGGTAAAATTCCAGATGAATAGCCAATGAATCGTAAAAAAGTACGTTTTTTTTTATTTTAATTATTTGGTACACAAAACAGAATATAGCCAACATACAAAACAGTTTGAAGTAATATCCTTATAGACTAAACTGTATCCCGAAGTATGTGAACACAACATGACTTTAAGGCAAGCAACACTAATAATATTAGGTCTTATTATTTTATGGGAAGTTTATACATAAAGAGATAAGATTACTTATAATAGTTAATATATTTTTTTAAATTAAAAAAAAAAACTTACTCATTATACCTACTAGATGTCGCCTGTAGTCGAAATTCGACCATAGTCAATATTAAAAATTTTAAATATTGATTGTTATGAATATAAACACTTAAATGCAAATTCAAAGACAATAATATTTATTTTATAGCGAGGATTTCTTACTTTTGATGCTGCTTAAAGGCTACTATAATTTGGGTTTGCAAACTAGTGCGGCTTATGAGAAAATACTAAGATGACGGTTTTGTGAAGATCAAATAATACATCTAGCCTCAGTGATAAGAATTTAGCGTATTATCGTCTGACCCCAACGGCTCAGCGCGTGCGCTTAAGATGAGATCGCAGGTTCGAATACGGCTTCGAACTACTGAAAATGTTTTTGTTAAGTCAAGTTAGGATAACGGATTATTACCTGATTGTTTAACAAGAAATATTATGCGCTAATGAGCATGTAAAAACTAGGAACTGGTTCTTATTTGACAGTAGTGTCGGTCCCAATGTATTACGCAATTGTGTATTGCGCCCATACTTGGGCTCTATAAAATCTACTGCTATTAGTCTGAATTTTAATATATTATCAATTGATATTGACAAGCTTAAATAATACGCTGACATGATATCTGTTTTAAAATTATTGACTTTAAATGACAAAGTAATTAATTTTATTCCATAAATTGTTATTATGATTTAATTGCCTGATGAAATATACTTATGTTATTATAGTGTCAAGTATTTTTTAAATTTATACAAGTTATGGTTAATCATGTATATATTATTAGACTTCAATTAAATTATACTTAAAGTGCCTGGTCTTAATATACTCTATGTTACGTTATATACAAAAGATATTACAAAATATATAATATCATTTGTACCACTTTTAAAGCAAATAAATAATTGATTGATTGATCGAAGAAGCTGCCTAGATAGTCTCATTTACATTTCTCATTTGTCTCAATCCCAGTCTTTGTTTAGTTCGCGTGCATTTCGAAGATATACGAAGCTTTATAGCTCGTTTTATAGCTTGCCATGCTACTATTCTACCCGTTAGGAGTTTTAATAGGCCGTTAATGAAACACGCTGTATAATTTACATGCGGCGTCACGTCACGGGATTATATTAATGGATTACTAAGGGCTTACCGTATTTACGGCCCTTTGCCCTTTGTAGGGTAAATATTACCTTACAATGAAAGCTATTTAGATGTGTTTTTGTTAACTCGTAGTTGAGATATAATATATAATTCTTTGATTCTTGTAGTGTTTAAAACTTATTATATTCAGTGCTTTTAATAATAATAATGGACCGTTCAGATAAGTAAAAACCATAATCAAATATAAACTGATTCTGTTATCTTCTTCTTCTCTTCTTTCTTTTTAACCGACTTCAAAAAAAGGAGGAGGTTCTCAATTCGTCTGTATGTATAATATTTTTTTTTTTTTTTTTTTTTTTTTTTATGTATGTTCACCGATATTTTCGTCAATTATAGACGGATTTCAAAAATTTTTTTTTTGTTGTATAGAGTTCACTTCTGAGGTGGTCCCATTTTCACCAGGTCAGGATCTGATGATGGGATCCAGGAGAAATCGAGGGCAACCACCGAAAATTGTATGCTCGTATGGTGTTTTTGTTACGTAATCATGTCTTACTCAGGTATATGCTTCCGGGTGTCAACATCTGATGCTGCTGTGCTGATGATGAAGCTAAAGTACTCCTTAACGGTTAGGATTAGCAGTTGGAAGGCAGTACTGCAATTGGACGATGGAAACTATTTAGTAGTATGTAGGGCTAACATGTTGCTTGTGAGGTATGCTTGAATCAACATCTGATGCTGCTGTGCTGATGATGAAGCTACAGTACTCCTTAACGGTTAGGATTAGGAGCTGGAAGGCAGTACTGCAATTGGTCGATGGAAACTATTTAGTAGTAGGTATGTAGGGCTAACATGTTGCTTGTGAGGTATGCTTGAATCAACATCTGATGCTGCTGTGCTGATGATGAAGCTACAGTACTCCTTAACGGTTAGGAGTTGGGAGCAGTACTGCAATTGGTTGATTGAATGTATGTAGGGCTAACGTGATACTTGTAATATACCATCCAGACTCACGGCGAGAAATCTCGCCGAGAAGTCTCGCCGGCCCTTCTCGCGAGAACAAGCAATTTATCCACACTCTCATTTTTCTCATTCGTGATCTGTTTCCTATGCAGTATGGACGACATTGACGAATTGAAACTGCAGCAGGTTTGGCTGTGTGTTATTGCATATTATAACTTTGTCAATGTCGTTGGGTCTACCCATGATAATAAAAAATATAAATACCTAATAAGTATTATATTATCAAACTCTTTCAACTAAGTACCTATTAATAACAATTATAGCTTCCTAAAAATATGACCAATTCGACAAACGGACGTTGTAATTAGTGACTATATATTAAATAAACTGAAACCCTTAAGTAAATGAACTAGCATCTATTTAAACGCATCAACACAACTAAAAATCGAGAAATAAAATGACTTTTAAAAAAAAAATTAAACCGACTTCAAAAAAAAATAACTAAAAAGCGATAAATAAACTAATGTATCTACTTAATGCATAATATATACCTACAATTATTTAAATATTTACAACTCAATACCTAATACTTTAACAAAGTCATCTTTAACTATTTAAATATTTACAGTTATCACTTATTTTTGAAGTCGGTGCCAGCCAAACAAATAAATGTAATTAAGAATACTGACCGACACTAAAATTCAAAGCAAAACTAAAAATACGAATTTGAGCGCGCTGAAATAATCTATTTCAACGCGCTTGCCAGCCGCGCGCGTCAAACAACACAACAGACTATGTTACCTAGGCTGCAGGCTGGCACCGACTCCAAATATAAGTGATAACTGTAAATATTTAAATAGTTAAAGATGACTTTGTTAAAGTATTAGGTATTGAGTTGTAAATATTTAAATAATTGTAGGTATATATTATGCATTAAGTAGATACATTAGTTTATTTATCGCTTTTTAGTTATTTTTTTTGAAGTCGTTTTAATTTTTTTTTTATCTTATAAAAATTATCGATTAAAGGTCAGATAACTTTTACCTGAGGAATAAATATGTGACTTTGACAGATTTTGTATGGAACAAACGTCAAAGTCACATGTTTATTCGGCAGATATAAGTTATCTGACGATTGAAAAATCGGCCCTTAGTTAAAGTATGATCCTTTAATATACCTGTGAAAGTGTTGATAAGTGTGCACAATAGGTGAATATGTGAAAATTTCGGTGTTTTCGGTTTGTTTACCTCTAGGTTTAATTTATCTCGGACGTATTATACATACGTAAACAAGCAAATATACACTCGAGCAGTGATGTACACACCCCATTGCATCTAGTAATTGATAACACAAATTCTAATCAGACAGTAGTGAGCTAATATTGTACCAGGCACAGATGTGATAAGCGAATTGGCGATTGAATTGATTGATATTGACAGAAATTGATTACAAACTGATTTGGCATGCGAAATCTATACTTGTAATGTAAATCTAAAGAGTTTGTTTGCTTGAACGCGCTAATCTGAGGAACTGGTGGTCTTATTTGGAATTTTTTTTCAGTGTTTGATAGCCCATTCATGGAGGTCATTTATAAAGGAGAAATCTATACTAATATTGTAAATCTAAAGAGTTTGCTTGTATACTTGAAAGCGCTAATCTCAGGAACTACTGGTCCTATTTTAAAAATTCTTTCAGTGTTCTATAGCCCATTTATGGAGGAATGCTATACGATATAAATCATTATGCTCCGACTAATAGGAATGGAGCACCAATGTTTCAAAAAGGTTTTTTATGCTTTTGTGAGACTATTTCTGCATGCGCTGTGTAAACTGACTGAAGAGGATTTAGCAGTACGAAGTTCACCGTGACAGTAAATAATAAAGAGTTATACTTATTTTTACCCGACTACGTCGAAGTCAAATAATGTAATGATTTTGACTCTCTCTTTGTATGTATGATCCATCTATCAGTCTCTACGACTAAAAAGTTTTAATAGACTTCTAATTCTTTTTTCTTCAGAACTCTGAATTTTTTTCGGACTTTTTCTTTCTGCCTGGGGGGTTAGGTGTTTGACGTATGTGTGTGTGGTCATCGTAGCTCCCAAACGGGTAAACCATTTGATTTAGTTTTTTTGTTTGCAAGCTGAAGTGATCGCGTGCACATATGTTACTTAACTATTCACTTATCTACACTAATATTATAAAAGGAAAGATCTGTATTTTTGAATTTTTGTATGTAACGACTTAACTCAAAAAGTACTGGACCGATTTTAATAATTCTTTTTTCATTAGAAAGCTACATTATCACTGAGTAACATAGGCTATATAAAAATCAATTTCTGTTCGTTAGTCTCGCTAAAACTCGAGATCAGCTGAACTGATTCGGCTATTTTTGGTCTTGAAATATTCGTGGAAGTCCCGGGAAGGTTTACACGGTTTCCATGCTCAACGAAGTGGGCACGGGTCAGCTGGTTCTTAATAATTTAGGGGTTTCATAAAAATTCCAACCGATAGAAATGAATCTTTTCAGGTAAAAGTAAATTAATGTCGTATTATGCCACAAAATTTTACTCAAAACAATAATTACGACAAGTTCAAACATCGCTTAAATGTTGGCGTAATGTTTATTAAGGTCAAAACGATTATTAAATATTTGAAATAACTTCGAAATGTTATTGGAATTTCGTTCACTCACTTTGAAATACTTTGGAAATCATCTAGCCCGTGGGTGTCGTAAAAGGCGACAGAAGAAATATCTAATCTATATTATATATATTATAATATATATATTATATATATATATATATATATATATATATATATATATATATATATATATATATATATATATATATATATATTATATAAAATTCTCCTGTCACAGTGTAAGTTACCATACTCCTCCGAAACGGCTTGACCGATTTTATGAAATTTTATATGCATATTCAGTAGGTCTGCTACTATTTATTTTTCATACCCCTAAGCGATAAATTATATATAAAAAAAAATTGGAGCTTTTTTTTATTTTATTATAATGTGGCATTAAAAAACACAACCCTAAATTTTCACTCTTTTCTCGCCAACCCCTTTTCCCTTTTTCTAATAGTTGTTTTACTAATTTTCCACATGCGGGTTCTGCGTTACGAGTTCCGGGTTCCATGTTCCGCGTTGCGGGTTTCGGGTTCCGTGTTGCGGGTTCCCCGTTACGGTGTCAGCGTTGCAAGTTCCGCATTACGGGTTCCGCGTTGTAAAGTCTAATATTATAAAGCGGAAGAAGAATATGTTAGTTTGTTTGTTTAAACGCGCTAATCTCAAGAAC
This sequence comes from Celastrina argiolus, assembly GCA_905187575.2. NCBI lineage: Eukaryota > Metazoa > Arthropoda > Insecta > Lepidoptera > Lycaenidae > Celastrina > Celastrina argiolus. Next base: position 13,308,983 of record LR994595.1, on the reverse strand, counting down.
TATTGGTCCAATTTCAATTTGGATAGTCCATTTATAGAGAAAGGTTTTAGGCTATATAACATTACGCTGGGACTAATAGGAGCGAAGCGTCAGTGAGAAATGTTGCAAAAACGGGTAAAATTATTCACATTTGAGTACTTTCGTTGCGTGCGCTGCATATACGGTTTAAGACAGCAGCGTATCCGCAGATATTGTTATTATTTTATCACTGCGCTTGTCAACCTGCCTGCCAAGCGTAAAATAAAGACATCTGCCACCCAAGAAATATTTTTGGGGAGGGTTATATGCAGCAGTGGACATAGCTGAAACGACCAACGATTTTGGAATAATTTTCACATAGCCAAGGATAATTATATGCGAACAGAAAATATCTAAGTATTACTTAAAAGTACCTAGTCATATGAAGGCTGAATTTGACAAGTTAAGGTCAAAATGTAATACTGGTAATAATGTGATATTTATTTGTGAATGCGAGGCAGAAAAATCCGTATTTACATAAAAATAATGTTTCCGTTGTCTGCATAGCATAGGGCCAGATCGACGTGGTTTGAAGCGTGATATTATGAACAGATTTCAAAACATTTTTGTTTAAAAGGTGACGTGTTCGGTGATGTTCTTAACTAATCATCACTGTCGGTTCGCTTACTGCTTGGCAATTTCATAATAATAATAAGTGTGACATTTAATTTAAATAAAACTGTAACGGGGCCTCCGCGTGTTGGCTTCGGCCCCACGCATGCCTTCCAAAGGTCCGGGATTTAATTGCCCGTGAGCAAGGAAATACACAAACATAACAATAGACATTTGTTAATAACACATTTGGACATTATTAATATAACATAACATAACAGAATAATAGTAATAATTTTATTATTAACATTATTAAAATAACATAACATTCATATTAACAATTTCGGGTTGACTAACATTTATAATTTTGTTTAATATTTGAAGATTATTTCAGATGTGATAAGGTTTCAATTAATGAAAATCGAAGATATATAAATAAGTTCTTTATCTTCAAGTTGAGAAGGTCCGAGGATGCGAGTGGTTACCGATAAGAAATGAAATCTCTTCGGTGACACGGCTTCAATTCGCTCATATATTGTACACACGGCTCTCTAGTTTAAGCTACGATAAAATTTATATTTTCCTAGAAAATAGAATATGCACATTGTAAGTACAACTATAATGGAAAGTCGACAATTAATACATAATATTACTACCTGACCTATGCCCACTTCGTTGAGCATAGAAGCCGTTTAAGCCTCCCCGAGACTTCCACGAATATTTCAAGACTAAAAATAGACGAATCGGTTCAGCCTTTCTCGAGTTTTAGCGAGACTAACGAACAGCAATTCATTTTATATAAAAGAAAAAAAGAGAAGATAAAAGCAACTAGTTCAAATTTCCTCTCTCTGTTTGTACGGGATAATCTCAGAAGATACGAAACCGATTTAAATGTGGTTTACTCATGTTTAAAAAGGGAGAATCGAGAAAGGTTTATGTATATAATTTGTTTATAATTATTATTAAATAACTTAACACATTCAAGTTTAAAAAAATTAACTTGTTCATAAGTAAAACTACTTATATGCTCTGTACGATAGTACATAAGAGATAACTAAAATACTTATTAATTTAGATAGATTATATTATTTACTTGCAGATACAGTAAGTATGGACGACTAATTAAAATGTGAGCGTCCACAAGTGGGGTTGGAAGCGTAGTGTGTTCGCGTCGGACGTACTCGTGCGAAAAGAGTGGGACGCATGTATATGCCCGTGTGCGCCCGAAGTTGACGCGCGAACATGCTCAACGAAATGGACATTGGTCTACTAGATATTATTTGAAACCAACCCTCGAATGTCGAACAGTTAGCGAATTAAAAAAAAAAAGAATATTCTCACGTCAGCTTGTACAAATAATATACTATTGGGTTATTGAATGACTATAAAATTTATTTACTGTTTTGAAATTTCACGGATAAAGTTTATTCACTAAAGACAACGTTTAGTTGACATATTTGAATCAACTTTATCTAAGGAATTATAGCCAGCCTTGCAAGTGTGAGCGTGATGCAAAATAAAATATCTGTCCGTTCCTTTCTCTCTGATAATGTTCCACCAATCAGCGTTCAATATGGGTTGTTGATTTGAATGCCATGTTAGTTGATCATACATTTGAATAGCGTACCAAAACCGAGGGATAGTATATCAGAGTCTCCTTCGCCCTGTTTCAATAACCTATCTATCTGTTGGGTTTTGAAAACCATACAATGTGACAGAGCGGTTCAATCGGTCTCATTGTTCTATTCATAGATAGATAGGTTATTGAAACGGGACATCAGAGATTATAACATAAATAATATAATATCTATGGACGCTTCACACCACGTCAATCTGACCCCGTGCTAAGTATCCGAAGAACTTGTGTTACAGGTACCACACAACGGAAATATAATTAATACTTTTTACACTATACACATATTTAAGATTTTTATTATAATATACACAAATTTAATACACATCCATGACCCAGGAACATTGAAAACTTTTTGTTACCTCGGGGATTCGAACCCGCGACCTCTCGCTCGAGCACCAACGCACTCAACCACTACGCCACGGAGGTCGTCAAGATCAGGATAGTATGTAAAAGCAATGTACATGCATATCAAGTGACCATTGGTAGTCTAACATAACAGGCAATTCATTAGCTTATTTGATTTAACTAAAAGCACATAAAATAATAAGCTAGTGTTGCTCTTATTGAACTCGAAAACAACATTATTCCAACCCACGGGTTTCCAACAACGACCTGGTGAAACAACAAAATATTTATGTTGTTGTTGCAGAAGTTGTTGATTTACCTTTGCACTAGCCGCCAACGCGGGTTAAACCACTTTACGGTGAAGGCGTTATAACTTTTAAAGTTAAATTACAACTACTGTGTTGCAAACCACCTATTAACAACAATATACAAATTAACTATTAGTATTAAGCTTTTTGTAAGATTTAAAATTATATGCTATGTTAAGTAGTAAGGTAACTCAACTTTAATATATATAGAATATGAGAAGCTTACATGTGTTGTGAATTGTACTCTGTTTTGTGAACCTAATAAATAAATAAAAAACATATTTTTCATTTGATTAGATGTTTCCCGCCTTCTGAAACCATGATGAAATCCCGCAGGAAACGTAAATTTTCCAGTGATCCAGATTGATCTAGATTGTCAGCTAACTTTACAAGGTGTACAATTAATGAGTGATAAAACTTTAGGATGTGTATGGGTCCCGTATATAGAGTTTACTGTGGAAGTACCAGCGGCCAAACAGTTAATTTTTTTATCATTGTATTTGGTAACGATAAAATTGTGGCACTGCAATGGGTTCCGTCTCATATTGGACTGTCGGGGAACGAAGAGGCGGACAGATTAGCGAAATTAGCTGTATCGGAAGGGGAAGAAATTAATGTCATACCCAGTTTTTCTGAAATTTTGACTAAATATAGATCCAAATGTAATGTAATGTTTAAGGAGTATTTTGATGAACGGTCGAAAACTTGCGGTATATGGTATAAATGTATCCAATGTGAGCCACTTCGTACCCCGTGGTTTTACGGGTCTCGTTTAAATAGACAACAAGTTGTTACCTTATGTAGACTAAGATCTGGACACATCCCTAGTAAAAAGTTTTTGTTTTTAATGAGAATAGCTGATTCTCCTACTTGCGATCGATGTAATAAGAGGGACGACCTATATCATCGCTTGATGGAATGTATCAGGAATAATGACAAAAGAGCTCAACTGATTACTGCATTATATTTAAATTTGTTTAACGTAGGCGCTCTACATAGCATTCTAGCCGAACCAGACTCTGATGCGGCTAGAATGCTGGTAAGGTTTGATTTTAATTGATAGGATAGACTGTAATAAGTAGTATTAAGTAATTTCTGTTTTTTTTAGTTTAATATTTTTTTTGTGTAAGTAATCTTCAAGAGAGTACTCTTAGTATTATAGGATTGGCATCGTCTTTCTAAGTACGAAAATCCTTTTAATAAATAAAGAAAAAAAAAATCATTGTATTCTTTTTAAACGTTCATGGGCCAACCTCACATTCCCACCACTGCAACTCCTGTGAGTCAGGATCAACAGCGGTAACCACCCACGACAAACCCTTTGATATGATCTCTTCAGGGGGTGCCCGAGGGACAAGCTAAATCTGTCTTGGGACCCATAACAAAATTAATCAGAAGAAAAAAAGGAGGAGTAGGAAGTTTCCAGCTTATCATTGTATGGGCAAATTTATGATGTTGGGGCATTTCTCATTGAAACATGAAAGTCAAAAGTAAGCCTTTCAGCACTGGTACTTTCACAGTAAACTCTACATAGGAAGCACATACACACTCTTAAGTATTATACTCATTTATTTTACATATGTATTCAACTATTTGTAACTATAACTTGTAAATAAAAATAGAGTTCAAGCTAAAATTTACTGAGCTCGAGCTCAGTAAATTTTAGCTTGAACTCTGTTTTCTTTGTGGATTTAAGGGCTAGGCTAGTAACATTCCGTCCCACAAGGACTCTAAAGTACTATCACTCATTTATTTTACACCTTGTATGCTAAATTTTACTAAAATCGCTCCAGGCGTGGAGAAGTAAGAAAGAGACAAAAAATTTCGCCTTTGATTATGGAATTTCCCAATTTTTTTTCCCAAGCTTTCGAATTCAAAGTCAAAGTCAAGTCAAAGTCAAAAATTTTTATTCAGAATAAATTTTACAAAAATGTTTTCTGAACGTCGTTTCTATATGATGCCTACCACCGGTTTGGGAACTAGCCTAGCGAGAAGAACCGGCGTAAGAAACTCGCATGGGACCTTTTACCAAAAAGATGGAAAATTTCTCTTTAAAAAAAAATAAGTATATAATATATACAAATACGTTTACATACAAAAATAGTCAATACTACAATTCAAATTTCGAACTGTCGCTCCGTGTGTATCGCTGGAGTATATCCATTAGATATATTTGCGGACATTCCCGGGCAGCGCTATCGGGATGACGTATTGTCCACTATTCCTTTCGGGATCGCATTAGACGGCACACTCATGGTATTCTATTAGTTTCATCGTCATTGTTTTCTCAAATATAAAAAAAAAAAACACAATTGTCATGCAGCAAACTAATTACGATGGACACTCGCGATTACTTAAACTTAAAAAAAAATCGTTCGCTTGGAAGCTACGATGCTACAGACAGATACAGACAGACGTCAGACGTATAACATCCCTCTATTTTTGTCGGCGGTTAAGTCTTGATTTCACAAACGCATGTTAGTGTTAACGTCATGTTAAAATACCATGCCTTCTCATTCATTGATAGGAATAACGAGAGGAACAACATGATATTTAACGATGGATTAACTTTAACATTGCTTGGTGAAATTCGCCATAAAATTAATAGATCATGTTTTAGTTCTGTCAAACGTCTTTCTAATCAAGACGATTTGTGACACAAAGGTTGAGTGTTTAAATATTTTTACTTATACTACAACCTGCAGTTGCCGAGACTGGTTCTTCTCCTGTAGGAAGCCCAAACCTGTATATGATGTGGGGTTTGGGTGAGGGCCTTCAAAAGTAAAGGGGTAGGTAAAACGGGTAGAAAGGGTATTGGCCCCGGGCGAGTTTCTTACGCCCGTCGGTTTTGATCGCCGGGTTAGCGTGCGTTTCCACTGACGCGGAACGGGGCGGAGAGGAGCTTGCGGTGCCCGAATAGACCAATCACTATGCTCGAAATCACAGCTACGTTTCCACGGAAACAGCACGAGCATAGTGATTGGTAAATTTAGGCACCGTTAAGCTCCTCTGTGCCACGCTCCGCGTCAGTGGAAACGCAGCCTTAGTCTTCTAACCGGGGTAGGGTAGGATAATTAGTCTTTTGAATGTCTTTTGATTATTTTTGAAGTTCCTGTGCGAACTAACGAGTGCGAACGAGAAGGGAACAACGGATTGTGACGTCACTTTGTTAACCTTACACCAACCTGCGTACAAATATCGTTTTGCGAGACAGAGATAGATATTTTATTTAATTGCTAAGAGAACCTATCCTAATTCTTATTTTAGATTTCGCTCATATTTTTTATTTTCTTCGTAATGAGTCCTAAAGTAAATAAATTGAATATCCATTCAATAACCCAATTCTACCTATTTGGAAATAAAAGATTTTTCATTTTCAATGGTGCTATAGGAACTCCACTACAGTTAATCTACTAGTAGACACAACCTACATTTACAGCGTACACCTAATATGTATAACCTACATTATTTTATAGGATTAAAATGTTTTACATTTGCTAGACATCAGAATATTTAAAACGTTGTTCTACTTCCATTTTCCAGAAGCATGTTCTTTTCTCTGAATTCTGTTTTCGTATACACTATAACTGCAGGATGTATTTATATTTTCCATTCGTAACATTTTGACAGCAAAACTGATGAATACCTAGAGCTCTACCACATACGGGAATAATTTAACAATCTATCATCTTCACGGGGCAAAAGCTAACACCATTACGAAGATATCCGCTATCTTATACATACCACCAATCATAATACTATAATAATCGCCTCCGTGGTCTTGTGGTTCAGAACTTCGCTCTCGACCGGGCATCGTGGGTTCGATTCCCGCGTTGGAACAACAAAAATGTTGTTTTCAAGTTTGGTTAGGACAATGCAGGCTGATCACCTGATTGTCTGACAAGAAAGATGATCCATGCGTCGGATGGGCATGTAAAAAGTCGGTCCTGCGCCTGTTCTCTCGACAGTCGTGTCGGTTTACCTTCCCACTGGGTTATGAGAGTAAAATTAAGAGAGAGTGCTTCTGTGTATTGCGCACACACTTGGGCACTATAAAATAGCTCCTGCGTAGCTGGCCTGGTTTCAATGAAATCGGCTACCGACACCGAAATCGGTGAGGGGAGCTATTATTATAATAATAATATCTCCCACACTGATTTCGGTTATGGTGGCCGGTTTGATTGAAACCAGGAGCCTTACTCTCCTAACTGATTCGATTTTGATTCTGATTCGATCGTGTCGCGTACTTCCGAATAAATTGACGTTTGTTTATTTTGATTCTCAGTCGATTGATATGGTTGGTAGTACAAAAAGTTACGATCAATTCTTTAACCTGGTTAGTTCCAAAGTAATCCCCCAAATAAAATACCAAGAGCCGTTGAGATCGAACTGATTCGATTCTTGTTTGTGTCGGGAATAAGCCTACAGGCTAGCTTGAGCTAGGTTCCTTTGTTTTGATTTTACTGTATAATGCAGTATTTTTTTTTCCCGCGTGTTTTAACACAGCGAAAAGACTGGTAAATTTTTGAACGCCCATATCTTCTTAAATTATTGATTTATCAAAAAAAGGAAAAAATAGGGACGTACAAATATATTTAATAATATTTTAATATTGAATTTAAAACTATTCTAATTTCTATTATATCTCGTCTGGAAAGCATCTACATAGGTACATATTTTTGTCTCCAAATCACCTAACGGTTGACTGGTAGAAAATGCCTTGAGGCATTTAGTCCGTCAATGTACAAATGTGCATGATGTTTAAATATATAAATAAATATAATTTTAATTTAAAAAATATATAATTTTAACTCTAGCAGCCATATCGGTGGAAAGAGGGGTCGCATAGACTTATTCATTAGGTATAGTAACAGACAACAGGGACATAATGTAAAAAATCATTAAATAATAGAAAGTGGATCAGACCAATGAACCACTGAATCGACTACTGAAGGTATGGGCTCGCACACAAAACCGCGATGCGATGCGATATTATGCCGCATCTCTTATCTTGCAGTGTAAAAATAAGAGACGCAGCATCGTATCGCATCGCATCGCGGTACGAGCCCTATCACCTAAATCGGACCGTGAAGGTCTTTAATGACATCACACAGATTAGGTTAAGGCGAATCTCTCCGCCAATTTAGATAAATTGGCACAGCAATAAGACGACATTAGTTAAACTATGAAAGGCACGTCCCTCCGTAATTGTGTAATGGCGCGGCAACACAATACGCGCTATCGGACGACGGATACGAATGGCTGAATTAATTGTACAGCAAGAAATAGAACGGCAGGACGAGGATGTAGGATAGAACGATAAAAGATGAACCGTAGACGTAGAAAAAGTATACATAAATTGTCCTAGAAATTGCACATACGTAGAAACAGCTCGATAGATGTAGAAATAGGACGATGAAAGTAGGAAGATGATCCATAGACGTAGAAAAAGCATATATAAATTGTCCTAGAAATTGCACATTAGACGTAGAAACAGCTCGATAGATGTAGAAATAGGACGATAAAAGTAGGAAGGTGAACCGTAGAAAATGTATTCATAAATTGTCTTAGAAATTACGCACATACGTAGAAACAGCTCCATAGATGTAGAAATAGGACAATAGATGCCATTTCTAATGCCATGTAATAGTTATAATACAATAGAAAAATTATTTAAAACCAGTCAAGTGCAAATTTAAGGAGGAGGGATCGACATGCTATATAATATGACAGATTTACATTAATTATATGTATATAATTAAAAAATATATAAATATATAATTAAACTTTAAGTAGGTTCTGTAGAACCTACCTAAAGTTTAATTCATTTAGGCATTCGGACGAACAGGACGATTATATGGGTTCGGATATATATAAACGACTGAACCCTAAGAGATCTGAATATTATTAGGTTTATTTGATAATCCTGAAAATGAAGAGTTATATGGACCACACAGTGAAGACGGTCCAGACTGCACCACACCACAGTGTCATACATACATGAGTAAGTAAGTGAGATTTTATGATTGATTAGGACAGTGCAAGCTGATCACCTAATTGTCTGACAAGAAAGATGATCCATGCGTGTAATGGACATGTGAAAAAACGGCCCTGCAGTCTTACTCGCCAGTATTATCGGTTTTCCGAAACAAATCAGGTCAGCTCACACTACCACGCGCTGTGTCCCGTCTCGGTGTGAACTAACACGTAGCCAGCTCAAGTTAGACCAATCCCCATGGAAATATCATAAACTGACCCAAAGTCTTTATCATAGGTTTAACGTTAGTATGACGCTTACGAATAGATATGTCATATACGCCATAAGGCGTGGGGGATAACTTCATTTCTATTGGTTCACTACATTTTGAAGACTCTTATCCAAATTTCCTATTATCCTGGCCAGGGTTTCCCCCTGAAGGAATACCGTTCTTTTTTTATGTCGCAAGGGAAATGCATTACGCATCCCCCCGGGAGGGTCCCCAAGGGGTACGTGGGACTCCCGGCTCGCTACGGCCGGCTTACCCACTAAAACCACTTGCGGATTGCCATCAGCCGTTATGTTGGCTGGAGTGCCATGGATCTGCATTATTGTAAGAATGTAATATCATTGACCTTCAGAAAAAATGCACTTCAATGTATCCACACGAGCTTAGTATTTTAGAGTGCCACGTTTTCGATTTACAGCTCTATTGTATTTACATAGAGTTCAATTTTCAGCGCTGTCAATTTTCAGCCAATCATATGGTTACTACGAGATATAAAAGCGCTCGAGCAAACGAGAGCTTAGGATATAAGTATATTTTATCTGTATGATATCGAAAGGTAAGTAAATAACTTTCACAGTGTAGTTTTAATATAGTTTTGCGATACATGGTTATAAAGTATTTACAAAAAATACATTACACGTTAAACCAATAATACAGTGTGTCCCACGGTTCATATATCAAGCCGTAGTGTGAAGAGAATGACGCGTAGAGCATTTTTTACTTACCATAACGCGATAAAAAAAATATACAATGGTCTAAAATAACCACAAGGATTGAATCATTGAGCGAGTCGACGCACTGGTCGTTGACATAACACCTGGCCAGGGTTGAAACTCATTTTTTGACTCTTCTGGGAGATCTTTAATCGCGGTTTGTCGCGTTATGGTAAGTAATTTATATGAGGTGCCAAAAAAATGCTTTACGCGTCCTTTTCTTTACAATATTCGGCTTGATATATCAACCATGAGATACGCTGTATAGGCTATGTTACTAAGTTGAGCTTCGACTTAGCGCCAATGTAAGTTAAGCCTTATTATGAATCTGCAAACGTATTGACCTGTCATTCTTCTGGACTAGGCCTAAGCCGTAAGAATGCCGCATGTGCTGGGCGAACATGGGAAATTTAATCTTCTACCCCAGGCAATACCGTATTTAAAGAGCTCTTACTTCGCTCGTAGAATACTGTGTAAAACATTCAACAACAAATGTTTTTATTTTAGTCTGTTGAAACAAATGAAAAGGCCTCGTTTTTATTTTAGTCTGTTGATACCTCACTAAACTGGACTAAAATCAGATAATATGAGATATGCGCTATAGCGAAAGAAACATATTACATATTCTCTCTGATTCACATTATTACTTTTCCTTTTGTTTTCGCAAGTTTTTTTGTAGTTAGATAAAAATGCAAATAGTATGTATGTTAAATATCGTCGTTTTACCTTCAAAACCTCGTATACTACAACTTATAAATAGAGTAAAAAATACTTAATAATTTTTGATTTTATTTTATTTAAATGAGGTTCAGTTAAGCATTATCATAAAAAACATTGATTTTTAAGATACTAGGTTGAAAAGGCAAAGCGACGTCGTGTCGCATTTTTGCAAAGAATTTAGCAATTTTTACATTTTGTATGTATTTACGTAGGTCATTACCCTTCTTGTTGTCTGTCGGGTAACAACAGTGAACACAATTTCAAGGGCTCTTACGTAATATACCTCGTGTCAGAGACATAATTATCAATTTAATGAAATAACTGCGAGGGTGGAGACCCAACCCACATCAGCTTGAGGTCATGATATACGGCTCAGGAGTTGGGGATTTATAGTTCATCCCCGCGTGTGGAATAATCCACATTATTAGTCGGAATTCAGTGATGGAGATATAACCGCAAGCTGGGAACGACCTTTAAAACGCTATTCGAAATTTGCTATTCGATAATTCTGGCCTAACTTGCATATGTTTAGTCTATATGCTGCGCCTCCGTGTTGTAGAGCCTAGTTCTCGACTCGAAAGTCGTGGGTTCGATTCCCACGTTGGAACAACAAAAAATGTTGTTCTCAAATTTGGTTAGGACAATACAGGCTGACCACCTGATTGTCCGACAAGAAAGACGATCCATGCGTCGGATGAGCATGTAAAACGTCGGTCCTGCGCCTGATCTTCCGCCAGTCATGTCGGTCATCCGTCCCAGTGGGCTACGAGAGTGAAGGAAGAGAGAATGCTTCTGTGTATTGCGCACACACTTGGGCACTATAAAATAACTCCTGGGTAGCTGGCGTAGTTTCAATGAAACCGGCCACCGTCACCGAAATAGGTGTGGGAGGCATGCAGCTTAAGCAGTACTTATGTCAATCTAGTCCCACTTATTGAGCTCTCGAACACCAAAAATTCTTCGTAATACCAGGGCCGGAGTTCAAGAGGACATCGCTATTATCACTTACGAAGTTCGAAAACAAAATGTATGGGATTTCACTGGAAAACTTTGGAAAGGCTTATAAGGAAGGGGGATTAAAGTTATTATTGAATAAAAATGATTATTACCTTCTGACTGTGCATGGACTATAGAAGAGAAGACGGCTAGAAGAACACAACAGCGTAGTGCCTTCATCTGGAAAGTAAGAAATTAAACATATTACAATATATCGATAAAATATAACATTAACGCCCGGTATCTGAAAGGCTGATCAAATTGATCAATTGATCAAATCACTAATCTGATTGCTGATTGGTGAACATCACTTCACAGTCAGTGTTTTCACCAATGAGCGTTTAGATTTGATCAATTGATAAATTTGATCAGCCTTTCAGAAACCGGGCGTAAGTCCCGAATTCACCAACGTTTGATAGTTAACCCCTTATTTATATACCGTGCCTTCTTCTTCATTAACGGGAAATACGAGAGGGATAACATGATATTATATACTAATATTATAAAACGGAAAAGTTTGTTTGTTTGTTTGTTTAAACACGCTAATCTCAGGAACTTCTGGTTCGATTTGAAAAAATCTTTTTTTGTTGGATAGTCCATTTATAGAGGAAGGCTTTACGATATATAACAATATACTGCGACCAATAGGAGCGAAGCGTCAGTAAGAAATGTTGCAAACACGGGAAAAATTATTCACATTTGGGAACGTTTGGGCGTGCACTGCTTATACGGTTTAAGTCACTCAAAAATTACGCGAACGAAGTCGCGGGAACAGCTAGTATTTAAGTATAACTATATAATAGTTAAGCTATACAAGTTTAACATCAACATGCCTTGGTGAACCCGTCGTTTTTGCATCGAGAGTTAAAAATAGGTTATGCTAAATACGGCCCGTTTTCATCAAAAACTGAGCAATTTCATACTCCCTCTTTTTACTCACCACATTCGTTAATTACATCGAAAATATTTTAAATTCCACATCCGTCCAAGGATTATTAAAATGTATTTCTGCGTGGAAATGTTCAAGTTATTTCGGAAAAGGCAAAAAGTTTTCAAGGAAATTTCACTTTGACGGGCAGGAATTTTGAACAGAAGTGTAACGTATATATGTAGTTCATTAGAGTAAGGCTGAATGCTGAAGCGATGGTTAAATTAAGCAATGGTCAAGTCACATGGTGCTCTTGTTCCGCCAAGCAGTGACAGCCTGTATTGGGCAGGATTTATTAGCGTTTCGGTGCTCGCCCTTTAGTGAAATATAAAGCCCTCAAAAGCAGTAGTAGCAAACTGTAGAACGATACTTTCTATTTTCAAATAGAGTAGTTGAACCTGATAAAATCTAGAAGTGGACTTGTAGGACTAAATAATAATAAATTATTTTTACATTTTAAATTACTTAATATAATATTTAATGTGCCACTCAATTTAGAGTTTAATATTACTGACATATTATCTATAATATTATTTTAGTAATATCGTAAAATTATATCCCACCAAAAAATACAAATGTAAAAACGGGAGCCAAGTTCAATACAAAAATTATGCTTGGCTGATGGCCTCATCGCAAAAATAATGCAGATCTAAATGAGTGCCAAGTTCCATGCAAAATCCAAATGTGTATTTATAGAAATAAAATAATGAACAAGTATTGGCTCGGTCCTTCTATAGTGTAGTATTCGTATATTATAATATATGGCTCGCCAACGTGTTATCATCACTTAAGGCTAGGTCGTATCTCCTTGACAGCTATAATACTAATGCCGCCATATTGCCTCCTGTCTAACCATACGCTCGAGACACTGACAGTTGAAGTGTCAACTGTCATAGTGACATACACTACATAAAGGTGGGATGAATTTGAAATTTTACGACCTCCGTAGCACAGTGGTTGTGTGGTCCTAGAGCGAGAGGTCGCGGGATCGAATCCCGCCGAGGAAACGAAAAGTTTTCAATGTTCCTGGTTCATGGATGTGTAATATAATAAAATTCTTAAATATGTGTATAGTATAAAAGTATTAAATATTTTCTTTTTTTTATTTTCCGTTGTCTGGTACCTGTAACATAAGTTCTTCAGATACTTAACGCGGGGCCAGATTGACGTGGTGTGAAGCGTCAATAGATATTATTAATATTATTATTTGACTTAACAAAAAACTAATTTAAAGACGCCACAGTCCCGTATTATTTTCGCGGTATTACAGTGACGGAAGTGACGTCACACGCTTTTGCTTTTTCTAATTTATTTATCGGTCCTGGATGCAAATACTTTAAGCCGGGCTAATTGCCACGCTGACAGATCACCGGAGATAATTAAACTCCGCACAGACGATAGTCACGATGGCATTTATCTAATAAAATGTTAAAATTAATTAGTGTTATATAATTACGAGAAGTTAATTTTATATTATGTAACGTATTGAGTAATACGGGAAAAAGAGAAATAACTTTTGAGTAAAGATTATTTTAGTGAAATATTACTTCATTGTATAACGGATGTAAAAAGAACAGAATGAGAATTTTGTCATTCTAGATGTGTATTTTTTTACAAATATATAAAAAAATATTTTTACTTCTTCATTATACTTAAAAAAATAAGAAATGGTAAAAAGTAAAAAAAAAATGTTTTTTTTAATTTTTGTCAAAAAAATATTTAAAAAATACATTTCCAAAATAAGGAAATGTGTTTAATCGTATCTCAAAGTTATAGTGATTGTTCTTTTTACACACTGTATAGGTATTAGGTACTTAGAAACATTAAGTTAGTAATTATAATATCAATTACTAGATTTTTTCCGCTACTTCGTACGCGTCAATTAAAATTCCTCAGGAACTGTTCCTATGATAATGAAGAAGCAAAAATATTTTGCGGAGTAAGAAAGTAAAGTTTATCCAAGGTGTCAACTAACTGTAGACTAAATTTTATCAAAATCGCTTTAGTCGTTTAGACGTGAAGAAGTAATAAACATACATACTCACTTACAAACTTATCTATATCGCCTCCGTGGTCTAGTGGTTCAGAGCTTCGCTCTCGACCTGGAGGTCGTGGGTTCGATTCCCACGTTGGTACAACAAAAATATTGTTTTCGAGTTTGGTTAGGGCAATACAGGCTGATCACCTGATTGTCTGACAAGAAAAATGATCCATGCGTCGGATGGGCATGTAAAAAGTCGGCCCTGCGCCTGTTCTCTCACCAGTCGTGTCGGTTTACCGTCCCACTGGGTAATGAGAGTAAAAGGAAGAGAGAGTGCTTCTGTGTATTGCGCACACACTTGGGCACTATAAAATAGCTCCTGCGTAGCTGGCCTGGTTTCAATGAAATCAACTACCGATACCGAAATCGGCGAGGGGAGCTATTAATTTTTACTCTATATTAGTGTGATTATATTTGCTTTAAGTAGAGAACAAAGTTTTTTTAAAAACTAAAGGTGGGAAATCTACAATTACTTAATATTATGTAAAAAATGGCATTAAGATGCATAACGCATGGCGCGTAGCGTATTAAAAAAATCTAATAATACAAATCTCTTTCGAATATCTTTTCACGCCAAATCCATAAGCGCGCCGCGAATAGAATTCCACCATTTTTCTTTATTCCTCCATATTTCAACGATATTTCCACATTCACTGAATTATTTATACTAACGTGATAGAAATAAATTTATTTCGTTATCTCTTAGAGAGAATAGATTCTAGCGTTTACGTTCATAAATAAAACATCTGTTTACTATAAAAAAAAACTGTTTCTGTTGTAAAATATTTAAGTATAAAAAACGTTTATACTAATTATATAAACAAGTACTTTTAAAATACAAATTATACAAACAAGTACTTTATGAAATGTCTCTCAAAGATTAAAGTTCGTAGCTGGTCTACGGGATGTCTACGAGAGCGCTACGCCGTAGCGCGACGCTTTGTAGTATAGATCGTAGATTTCTTTCATTTTTTCGATCACAACTCGCCGCTGGCAGTTTTTGATGGCGTCCTACGCCTTGGTACTGAGAATTTAAATTTACAATTTTAATGGGAATCAAAAGCAGTGTTTTTATCTATCTATATCTATATTCTCTTCTTCTTATCTTCTCTTATAAATAAAAATGAATTGCTGTTCGTTAGTCTCGCTAAAACTCGAGAACGCCTGAACTGATTCGGGTATTTTTAGTCTTAAAATATTTGTGGAAGTCCAGGGAATTCTTAAAGGGTTTTTTTATTTTTTTTATGCTCAACGAAGTGGGCACGGGTCAGCTAGTCTTATATATAAAAATGAATCGCTGTTCATTAGTCTCGCTAAAACTCGAGAACGGCTGAACCAATTCGGCTGTTTTTGCTTGAAATATTCGTGGAAGTCCAGGGAAGGTTTATACGGTTTGTATGCTCAAAGTGGGCACAGGTCAGTTAGTCATTTATAAAAAAACATTAAAGCAAAATGTTATTTTCAAACCGACTTCAAAAAAGGAGGTTGAGTATCCTCCTTTTAACCAAGTTTGTTTCTAAGTGACTCTTAAAATACTATTCAGAAGTTCATAAAACTGGCAAAACAAACTTGTAATTATTTGTTCTAATTACATATGTGTGTAAATTATGTTTTGTTTGTATTTAGAACTTCAACTTTTTCATTTATTTTATTTTACGTTTATAATCTATAGTAAATGATTAGTAGTAAAAAATTTATATACATTAAGCTTGTTTTATAAACCTCTCTTTTATAACCCTCATATCACGCATATAATTTTATAAAAATATACCAAAAATGAGGTTAAACCGTATACAGAATGTGGTAAAAGCGATCCTCGTTTGTTTCAAAACGGGTACACGCTGTATAGTGAATAATTAATAAAACCCTTCTAAGTCATAATTGTTCGAAAATTTGCGAGGATTCAGTCCGTTATACAATATGCTAATCCCAAAAAAGTACTGAACTGGAAACAAAACTCACAAATAAAGCCCACTACACACGTAACGATAAAAAAAGTTCGGTTGAATTGAGCGGTGTTTACCTGGGACAGTCAAACTGAATATTATTGGCCATTGCAACTATTTTCTAGGACGTTACAAAAATATTCAAGATTAAAGTTTTTAGACTCTGGAAAATGTGAAAGTATGAGTTTTAACGAAAAGTGCTTAAAATACCTGCATAATTACTTTGATTTTTATTCACCAGCCGGTAAAATAAATTCTGGAAAGTAATCACATACAACAAACGTGAAAAATTTTCAGTTTGACATCCTCTGAAAGGAATAAAATTATTTTATTTTTCGTTAGCTACTTGTCCTCATGGCCCAATAATGGTTCTAGTATTTTATACTCTTAATATAATTATAATATATATATAACATATACATGTAGATTTACAAACGTTTAACATTAAAATGTTGACACGAGATATTGATTTCAGTTGTTCGTTAAATAAAAGCACATGCATCCTTGACCTTTGAATATATGGTATATTCAAAGGTTGTATTTTTTGAATATACTTTTTTCAAAGGTTAAGTAAAAAGAACAGCCACTATAACTTTAGGATATGAGTATACTACATTTTGTTATTTTATGTTATTCTTGTGACGGAAATATATTATAGTCAAATTGTAAAAAAATTAAAACATTTTTTTAGCCTTAGACGAAAAATGTTATCCAATATACATTTCTAGAATGAGAAAAGATAGAGTAATAATAACTCAAAGTTATAATCACTGCTCTTTGTACACCCTGTATAAAATCAATACCAGTTACTTTATCATTTGGTACAATAATGTCACCAATACGTAACAAATGGACTTGATACATATTGGTGATCGGGGGCCAAATGAGTCCGCCCCTGTCGTTACCCCTCGACACCCCATCTTACCCCTACTCCCACCCCACAGCGGAATAATTACTTACGTCCGAACCTCACGCCGTCTTGATTAAAACTAATAGATGTATCGATTCTGAATACAATACTTTTCTTGACATTTAGAAGAAAACAATTACTATGTGATCAGTCTTTTTTTATTCGATTTGTTGAGTTTTGGTAATTGTAACATGAATATCTACACTAATATTATAAAGAGGATAGATTTGTATTTTTGTATGTAACGACTTAACTCAAAAAGTACTGGACCGATTTTAATAATTCTTTTTTCATTAGAAAGCTACATTATCACTGAGTAACATAGGCTATATAAAAATCAATTGCTGTTCGTTAGTCTCGCTAAAACTCGAGATCAGCTGAACTGATTCGGCTATTTTTAGTCTTGAAATATTCGTGGAAGTCCCGGGAAGGTTTACACGGTTTCCATGCTCAACGAAGTGGGCACGGATCAGCTAGTAGAATATAAAAAGTTACGTTTTCACCGTAGCATAGAATAATATTGCTATTTCTGTTATGTTTGTTTTAGACACTGTTTTGTCACCAAGTCCGTGACGAAAAAGAAAGAGCGTTAACACATGAAAGGGGGAAGCTATGTCTCAATAGTAATTTTGGCCCACAGTGCACACCAATGTAGACACCGATAATTGTAGTAGGCAATAATAGCAACAATTAATTCCTAAAAGAAGTGGTACACAAAAAATTCTCTACAATTAAATAGTCTAATTTACCCAAACTTTCATTTAAATGAGCTTAGGCGCTACGTAGGACAATAATATAAATAAAAGATTTTTGTTAAAACATAAAATCGTTACCTTGAATGGGATTTCCCCTTAAAATATTTTCGTCAGCTATTCACTTGCATACGAGACCTGAAACAAAATATTTTTGCTGTAGAAAAATTGTGACCAAAGGCATAGAGAGGTGGAATCAAAACCATAGCAGCAGTTAAAATCAAATATGTACAGGATCCGTACATTGCCGTAAATTTTACATTACATACAATATAAATTCTTGGTTTTATCGAAATAGGTTCAGTAGTTTGGGAACATGTTGCAAACAAAGACGTATTTTATCATTCTAATAATATAATCTATAGATAAGGAATAGCTCAAGGATTATACGATGCAATTTGGTGATGGTCCAAAATTGATCCAGGGCAGTGAAGCTGCCAATGTGTTCATTCAAATCATACTAGTTGTCACCAATGACATCAAGTTTTATTTAAAACTAGCTGTGCCCGCGACTTCGTACGCGTGGAAAAGTGATTTAGGGCAGCAGTTCAAATACATTTTTGTTTATGAACACTGTCGTTTGGATATTTAAAATCACTAATTTATAGTAATGCTTCTTTATACACGGTATAAGACGTGCATAGGCAAAAGAAGTAGGCCGATGGAGTAATAATAATAGTTTACTGTCAAATAATGGCCGTTTTGTCGTGAATGAAAATAATTATTACTTTGTGCGAAGTAATTTATTATTATACTTAGGTTTTGCAAATACGATTAATAAAGTATAGGCGTAGGATAGTTTGTTTTCAAGATATGAATGAGATGTCATAGGTACATTAAATTAGAAAAGTTATGTCAATATAAGTAAGATTTATGTTTTTCATGATATTTTTATTTGTTAGTTTTTATGCTAGGTACGGCTTGGGTTTTTCTTTCTTTTGGACTTTTGTTATTTTGTCGTCTAAAGGAAGTTAGTACTTTAACCGTAAAGTCCCAAAGTATACTACATGTTTGTTAGCGTAGGTAATTAATAAATAAAAAACCGGGCAAGTCCGAGTTGGAATTCCGCACCGAGAATAGACTTTTAAAAGATTTGGCGCTCGGCGCCAGCAGCGCAGCGTCGGTGTGAAAACTTTTCAATGAATTCTTGAATGATCAGACGACGATTATTTGAGGACGGAAAATGAAAAACAAAAACGATTAGATAAAAAAAAAATAGTAGAAAGAGAAAAAGTCTACCGCTGCTCTGGCGGAAGCCAGAGCAGCGGCGAAATTTTTCAACATATATATATATATATATATATATAGCTTTCTGCTGCTCTGGCGTAAGCCAGAGCAGCGCGAAATTTTACAATATATATATGTATACCTATATATATATATAGTTTACTGAAACGCGAAATTTTTTGATATTATAGATCCAGGATATGGTGCAAAACCTAACTGTTTGGTAACATATGCTTAGACTTTTTCAGAAAAAATCAAAACCAATAATATTATTCCACATAAATTTTGAGGATTTCCTTCGATTCCTCACGGATCCCATCATCAGGTCACCATTTGGTGATAATGGGATCAAATTTAAATTATACCCTACACAACATAAAAAAAATTTAAAATCGTTTCAGAAACGATGAAGATATCCGTGAAGAAACAAAAAAAACAAACATATATTTACGAATTGAGAAACCTCCTCCTTTTTTGTAAGTCGGTTAAAAATATTATGTTGGTTATTTCATGTTACAATCTACCTTTGTGCCAAGTTTCATTTAAATACGTTGAGTAGTTTGGCTAAAATACCGTCAAATATGTAGCCACAATTTTTTAAAGATCCACGGGAACCCTTTTGTTTCGGGATAATAATTTTCTAATAATGCTTTTCAGATCATAAGCTACCTGTCTGCCAAAATTTATTTAAATATGTTGAGTATTTTGGCTGAAATACCGTCAAATAGGTAGCTACAATTTTTTGAAGATCCCACGGGAACCCTTTCGTTTTTCGGGATAACAATTTACAATAATGTTCTTCAGGTCATAAGCTACCTGCCTGCCAAATTTCATTTAAATACGTTGAGTAGTTTGGCTGAAATACTTTCAAATAGGTTGCTAAAATTTTTTGAAGATCCCACGGGAACCCTTTCGTTTTTCGGGATAACAATTTCCAATAATGCTCTGAAAGGTCATAAACTACCTGCCTGCCAAATTTTATTTAAATACGTTGAGTAGTTCGGCTGAAATACCGTCAAATAGGTAGCTACAATTTTTTGAAGATCCCACGGGAACCCATTCGTTTTTCGGGATAATAATTTTCAGTAATGCTCTTCAGATCATAAGCTACCAGCCTGCCAAATTTCATTTAAATACGTTGAGTATTTTGGCGGAAATACCGTCAAATAGGTAGCTACAACTTTTTGAAGATCCCACGGGAACCCTTTCGTTTTTCGGGATAACGATTTCCAATAATGCTCTTCAGGTCATAAGCTACCTGCCTGCCAAATTTCATTTAAATATGTTGAGTAGTTTGGCTGAAATACCGTCAAATAGGTAGCTATAATTTTTTGAAGATCCCACAGGAACCCTTTAGTTTTTCGGGATAATAATTTCCAATAATGCTCTTCAGGTCATAAGCTACCTGCCTACCAAATTTCATTTAAATATGTTGAGTAGTTTGGCTGAAATACCGTTAAATAGGTAGCTACAATTTTTTGAAGATCCCATGAGAACTCTTTCGTTTTTCGGGATAATAATTTCCAATAATGCTTTTCGGGTTGTAAGCTACCTGCCTGCCAAATTTCATTTCATTCCATACAGTGGTTTTAGCGTGATGCGACGACAAACATTCCCATACGGACAGACAGACAGACAGACAGACAGACAGACAGACAGACAGACAGACAGACATTTTTTTCAAAAATGTTATTTTTAGGTTCTGTAGCTTTTATAGACCCCCTTTTTTTAATTTTCACTTAAATATTCTTAATGTACAGACATGACCCCTCTACAGATTTATTATATGTATAGATGAACCCATTGCCAAACATTTCATTGCTGCTGACTCTGTGTTTTTTAGTTTGCATTCTTGTCCATAGAAAGTATAATATAGAAAAGCTATGAATGTATATTTCATAGCTTTTCAATAATAAACTCTTTAATACCGCTAGAAATTTGCCCCTTTAGTGACATTAAAAATTTTAGCAATCGCTTTACTGTATAATATATTCTTTAATACCGCTAGTAATCAGAAGAAATTTGCCCCTTTAGTGACATTAAAAATTATTTAAAGTTAGCCTATTAGCAATAGCCTTACCGTTGACTCTATGTTTTTCATATACATAGGCGTGACTTGGTACTACAATTTACTCGAATGCCGTGACGGAAAACGGCATGACACTACGCTGTATATGCATGCGCGTAAATACACTATTACTTAGCTATAAAACATTTTCAAATTAAGTCCCGATTTTACCAACACATGTCGGTGCTAACAGCTTGTTAAAATACTATGCCTTCTCATTCAAACAACATGATATTTAACGAAGGATTAACTTAAACATTGCTTGGTGAAATTTTGTATGAATTGTCAACCTGTCATAGCTTATCTCTCTCTCTCTCTATCGACTCTTCATACTTATACCGAGACGCTTATGATCAAATAAATATTCAAGCTAGTGAAATACTTTTAGTCCCTCGGATCGTAGGGCTAAAGGACTTTAGGTCAGCGACGTGGACGGAATAAACTATTTAGGCTCATATTTCTTAATATTGTGGTATTAATTTTATATAAGGGACTGATTCCTAAATAACAATTAGTTCTGTGCCGGCATAACAATTAAGAATGGGAACTTCTGTTTCTGTTCATTATCCAATACATTTTATAACAATTAAACAATAATGAATATGTTTAAACATCAAATGAAAATCTTTCACAGAAAAAAATACGCCATTTTGACACTGCCGATTGTAGAATATAACCCTATAGTCTATGGATTCATAGCAAACAAAAATCATTGTATTAATATTGGCCAATTGGCATCACTGACTAGTCTATGGTTGTGTCATAGACGGGTTTGTTTACGTTTAGGTTAATTTCATCTCGGATGTACTATGCAATACAATAAACACATTTAGTTTATTGTTAGAATACAATATTGATATCATTATCATTTCACCAATCCAGTCAAAACTGGTTTGGTTTAGAGTTTGAACCAATCAAATACTTTTGGCGTTGGTTTGACTTTTTTGAGAATTCCATTTTGCTATTTTAACATATTGACACTATATCTTTATTATTAGACTAGCTGACCCGTGCCCACTTCGTTGAGCATAGAAACGACCTTTCCCGAACTTCCACGAATATTTTAGGACTAAAAATAGCCGAATCGGTTCAGCCGTTCTCGAGTTTAAGCGAGACTAACGATTTATTTTTGTATATATAGATTGAGCTCTGTCATTCTTATTACTCAAACAGAATAAACCTACAGACTGCAATAAAATGGGGAAAATTAATGACTATACTAAGCTATCACGTCTTGGACTGTTTCCTAGTGATTCAGTCAAGCGCACAGCGCACTGCCAAGTAACTTCACTCTATTGTTTATCGGAAATCGCCGCAAAACTTACCCAGTTAACTACACGCTTTACTGTAATAGCACTTGGCTCGATGTATGTTGGATAAATAAGTTCACAAACTATTATATTGAAACTAAATTTAAGCTATTCACGGTGTAAAATAAATTTGTAAAAATATTAAGTATGTATGTGCCTCCTATGTAGAGTACATTGTGAAAGTACCAACGCTGAAAGACTTACTTTTGCTTTCATGTTTGAATGATCCATACATCAATTATGCCATACAATAATTTTTCAAAAGTACCTCTTAGAACTTAATACGTTACGATGTATTCTAAAATGTTTAAGTGACAGTTTGAACTCAATTCTTTCGATATCAGAATTCTACTACATACCACCTTCATCCACTCATGTCTTCAATTATCTAAAGATAACTGAAGCCACAACCATAATACAAACGTATTATGCAATGGCAGTTTGAAGCTACTTTATTAAAATTAGCTTCAAACTACTACTCATTTATTTCCCTAACCGTACAATCAGGTCACGAACCCATCGATTAAATACACGAGTAATGGCCGAAAAAATGGGATTTTCTATTTGAAAATATTTTCGTAACTTTTAGCGGCTTAATATACGTCTGTATAGAGTATTCAGGCTTCAATGGCCTCAAAGCCCGCACTGGCTGGAAACACTCGAATCGTCAACATTTAAATATTTCAATTAAAAAGAAATATTTCCCGCGCAAACGAAATCCTATTTGCAATTTTTACTATTACAAATCAAGTCTCATTCAATGCTATGAAATACTTTTATTAAAGGTGGGTTTACATCAAAAGAACAAAGAGCTAGAACAAGATCATTATTTCTTGATATTTTGGTAGGCGCTGAAAAAGACGCTTTCGTTAACACTAAAAATTACACCAAAATATTAAGAGGAAACAAGACGGTCGTTTTTCCATAAAATACAAAGGTCGACCCTGTTTCCTCTTGGATAATGCCGCTAAAGTAATTTTTTTCCTTGAATGTACACAATTAGTACCTATTTTTTCCTTTTCTCACAAATTAATTATTAAAAGAAATATAGACGTTCAAAAGCTAAAAAAATATGGCTTTTCAGCTGTTTTTAAACATCCAGGAAACAATTTGGAGTATATATATTTTATGATACAATCGAAACATGTATAATATAGCTCAAGCCTTGTTTTAGATTATATTGAAAAAATGATCTAAATCAATTAAGTTTTGGAGGACGAATAGGGGTCTCCTAATCATCGATTTAATAGGTAATTTCTGTTCAAGCTGCAGTTGTGCTTTTAATAGGTAATTTCTGTTCAAGCTGCAGTTGTCTCTATCGGTTTGATCGGGCAGTTGCCGGACAGCAATAGAATTTACAAATACCTATTTTGCATTTCTCTAGACCGTGTTGTTTCCTCTTAACGAGCAGACGCGAGCGAACACTGACAGAACTTTTTAGATCTGTTTACACTATTTTGAAAGAGTGGAGATAGAATGAGCCTTTGCTCGTTTAATGTAAACACACCTTGATATTGAGAATTTGGAGTAATTAATGAGGTTTATTTTTAAACCACCGTTTATTTCATTTGGTCCATTACGAGGGCGGTACGGTATTAAGAAATCAATCAATCAAATTAAATTATTGGACCGAATGCCCTCCATTTATATTTAAAGTGTGTGAATAAATAATTTACTGATTTGTTTTACGTAAATTAATATCGATAGCTATAAATATAAAAATTTCCTATAAAAATATTTGTGTATCATAAAATTTCATGATTACGCAAATTATTTAAGGGTATATTTCCCGGGCTTTTACCACACATCTAATAAAACCTCTTTCATTTAAATCGGGATTCAATTAAACATGTCTAAACACTACTGTGGACCAAAATGTGTATACCTATATATATAAATATTTGTGTAAATAGACACAACAGCCAAAATCATTACTGTGAGTTCAATGTGATCTTTAACGTAAACAAAATTATTAAATTTTGTTATTTAATATATGTGGCTAGAATGCTTTCAACGTAATTATAAATTTCACATGAATTTGGTCGGTTTCATTTTTTTACATTTAGTTCACAAATCGGAGCGGATTATGTAGGTAGGTACAATAAGGCTCTACTCACACTGGAGTATCAGTTTACCTGCCTAAATACTCCGTTCCGATTTGTGACCTAAATGTAAAATAATATAAACTACATTTAAAATATAGCGTGTAACATTTCTATTACACCTAACAAACGACCTGAAGACCTTGAAGACCTGAACCGATTCCCACCAAACATAGCTAAGCACACTCTCGACTGATATACCTTTCAAACAAAAAAAAACTGCAATAAAATCGGATCATCTGTTTAGGATTTACAGAGACACGTCAAACTTATAACACCCCGTCGTTTTTGCGTCGGGGGTTAAAAATTTACTAAATAAATGTTATGGAGTGTAACCTAGTTAAACTGAATTGCTACGAAACAAGAGTTAAGATGTAATGGCAAAATTTACAAAACTACTTTTGGCGTAAATCTGAAGACCATATACAAAAGCGATTGGACAAGCCCGAAACGGATAAAAGTCCTCAGGTGACAAATGTACCTGGCGCCCCGCCAGAGGCCGCCACACGAAGCTTAGTTTAGATAGAAAAATAATTTATTGCATTTAGATGAACTGGAAAATGTGATTCGGGATTGTTATGACAACTTAATCTCTTCTATATCTATCTATACTAATATTATAAAGCGGAAGAGTTTGTTTGTTTAAACGCGCTAATCTCAGGAACTATAGGTCCGATTTTAAAAAATATTTTTTGTTGGATACTCCATTTATAGAGCAAGGCTTTAGGCTATATAACATTACGCTGTGACCAATAGAAGCCAAGCGTCAGTGAGAAATGTTGCAAAAACGGGCAAAAATATTCACATTTGAGGACTTTCGTTGCGTGAGCTGCATTAACGGTTTAAGTTATTCAAAAATATGTATGAAAGAATTATTCCTTTTTAATAATCATAATAACAAAAACCAACGTGGGCATTCAAAGGATAATCGCGATAGTGTTTCCGACAACCACGCGAACGAAGTCGCGGGTACAGCTAGTAAAATATAAAGAACAAATTTATAGAGAAGGTAGCTCTATGGGAATCGAGTTGTATCAACACTTCGCCTCTGTTATATTATTATTATTATGCTAATAGCTGTGATACCTAGCAGGCTTAATAATAATAATAATATGATAGCCTTTATATATGTACATTGTACAATAATTTACATTATTGACACCAGTTCCCCGAATATTGTCTTGCTTTTCAGCATAGGCCTCCCCTAAAGCTTGCCATAGGTTACGATCCTGCATTTTCCTTCTCCATGTGAAATCCTAGCTGGCTTTTTCCCAACACAATCGAGAATCCAATCAGTTCGATCTCAACGGCTTTTGGTATTTTATTTGGTAGATTATTCTGAAACTAACCAGGATAAAACAAATAATTAGATCGTAACTTTTTGTATTCTCGACCATAGCCATCGACTTAGAATCAAAATAAACAAACGTCGATTTATGGGGAAGTACGGGGCATGATCGAATCTGAATCAAAATTGAATCAGTTTGGAGAGTAAGGTCCCTGTTCCTCAAGAACTTACGACTGAACTAGAAACCCAACTCTTTTATTTCATACAAAAAGAAGAAATTCTTAGACTATTATTTAACTTTCAATGAATGAAACTTTATGTACATACATAATATATTTCTACCGTAACAAAAGTTTAAAAGAACTTAGTTCGAGATTAGATTTACGTGGTGTAATGTACACTGATATTATTGTTCTTACTTGGAAATAGGAAAATAAAAACTTGTTATTTAAATTTAGTTTCATGTAAACTATCTACTGAAGAGAATGCCTTTGTCGAATGAAACTCCATTAATCCTATCAAAAACATAACTTGTAAAAAGTGCCAAGTATCGCTACTTAGTTCTTTTGCTGTAAAAAGTTGTGAGAGCCATGTGATGCCAAGCTGGGGTAAGTCGGTCGGTGTAACTACATCTTAAAGTGATCATATCAATATTATTAAAAATCTTTCGTAATTGAAATAAATAAGTAGATTGACTTGGCAATCGCATGAATGTACATATTATTTCTATCTCACAAGTGATACATATTAATTAAGATTGTTTAATAGGATGGTACGGCCGTGCCAAACTTGTTTTTTTTTTCACACCTTTAGTACCCTTTATCTACCAAAGCCACCCCAACCCAAACTTCATATTTGGCCATCATTCTTACCTGTGTTGGTACACGGGCTCTAGCTTTATTGTGGGGGGGGGGGGGACACTGCTGTGGCCCCTGATTATCTTTCATTTTTCAAAGACGTGACATCAAAAAGGTAGCACCAATCAATTTTAAACCCATTATTTTAATCCTCTTGTTTAATGTGTAATGTTTGAAATGAAATACCGCGTGAACCGAACATTTTGTTGCAGTAAGAGTAGCCTATGTGTTAATCCAACTAAGTAAAGTAAAAAGTAAACTACTACCATACCATATTTCATCAAAATCCGTTAATAGTTTTTGCATGAACAGTAGTTCATTTGACAGTTTAATTTTGTCCACGGGCTTGTAGTGTTTGTGTTTGTGATGTTAGTAAACAAACATACATACATCACACACACAAACTTTCACATTTATAGAATTAGTAGGATTGTGATATTATATTATCAATTTATCACTGATATCATGGCCTACCATCCCATACAATCTATCTTTAATACAAAAAAATGCAATAGATGTCACTACTATTAACGTTTGTAAATTATAAAATGTAAATATGCCGAATTAAGTACAAATATTGACATTAAAATAAAGATAAGCATATTTTTTAAGCATAACATCACATTAAGCTAAATTCAACTCCTTAAGAGGAAACACTACGAAATTTTTTCCATACAAAAATAAGGGTTTACGGGATTCCTGTTTCCTCTCTGGATAATGCGGCTAGAGTAACAGTTTTTTTCCTTAATATTTATGGATATTGTTTGTACGTCCTTATTTTTTCCTTTTTTTTGATAAATTCATTATTTAAAGAGATATGGACGTTCAAAAAACAAAAAAATTGGCCAGACTCTCCGCTATGGTTAAACATCTAGGAAACAGATTTGACTACAATAAACAACAAAATCAAAAAATAGAAACCTAGTTCAATTCTTTTTTTAACTAATAAAGAAAAAAATATTTAAATCGGTTAAGTTTTGGAGGAGGAAACAGGAATCCCCTAAACGTCGATTTCTGGTACTTTTAATAGGCAATTTCAGTCCAAGTTGCAGTTGTCTCTATCGCGCTAGTGCTGGCTAGCTAAGGCACTGCGAGACAGCAATAGATTTTATAAATACCTATTTTGCATTTTTCTGACCCGTGGTGTTTCCTCTTAATTAAGAAGAAGATACGAAACGAAATTAGTAATTAGTATTTTCCAATAGTGGGGCTAGATGGCGGTTTCCGAAATGTGCCTGGAAATCGTAGAAAACAGAAATAGCCAGTCGAATTGCCAGTAATTAGGGTGATACTATTTTCTAGTACTAGGTCGTGTCTCTGTTATATATCTACATACTTTGTGCTGATATTCAGAAATAATATTCTTTTCCTTCATTCTCCATGATGTATTCAACATGGGATACATGGGCGTTCCTGATTGGATGGAATATCAGTTATTTCGTCGAGAGTCACGCGGGGAAACGCAACAAAGGTAGCATAATGAAAGGCTTTTAAAACCCGCCCGTGCGATCGGTAATTGAAAAATTTACGAAAACGCGCCATAACCGCCCCGGAGCATGGAAACACTGAAATATTTTCACCCATTATTTTAGTTCATACATATTTGTGTAAAGATTTGTAGACTACAAGCCAGTGGACAAAATTAACCTGTCAAATGACTCAACGTGAATAACGCTTAGAAGGCTGTAACTAATAACTATATCATAAGATAACTCTAAGCGATATTCTGTTATTTGGAACAAAATGCTTTGTACCGCTCAGAAATTATAGCGCAACGCTCAAAGTTATCTTATGATCTACCAGTCAACCTTAAAAACATATACAGGCTGTAATATTAATCAGTGACAATTACTTTAGGGTGTATATGGGTCCCGTATATAGAGTTAAACAGTTACTTTTTTTTTAATTATTCTATTGGTAAATTTATGAGGTTGAGGCATTAATCATAGAAAGTAGAAATAATACCTTGTACGAGAGTCACTTGGCTGGTTATCCATAATTGAGGTACAAATTTGTATTATGGAAATACGGCGACAGCAGTTCCCCATATTTGCGCCGTATTTCCATAAAACAAAATTGCATATGATAAAAGAATAAGTGATATAATTGATAATTTATTTATATTATTGCATGATAGAAAGAGTTCAATGACATTTAAATATTTTAACTGCAATCTACAAACCTATGTATTTTGCACCTCACCTACGCTTCAGTAAGAAACTGTCGCGTTCCATTATTTATTTTAGAATACTTAAAGGCAAAAAAGTCCCGAGACGGATCGCGTGACGAAGTGACAAGACAAATGATGCCCCAAAAGTCGGATGGTTGAAAAAGTGGCCCCCGTCTTAACTGTCATGTCGGTCATCTATTCCAACATCACAAGGGCGATATCCTATACTACACACTACTACTACTACTAGCATGGGTATTTTGTTTTGTGTAAGTATAAATCGAAATAATTCCTAAAGGTCTTCGAATAATAAAATAATAGCAAGACAAGCGGGATTAATAATATAAGAAATAATAACAAAAGTGAAAATCAATACATATTATTACAGTACAAAGTTGTAAGCGAGAGAAAAATGTGACGTAACGTTCGAAATTTAAATTTTATAAAAAAGTATGTTTCTTGTGTGACAGTAACAATAAGGTTGCATTTACTCCTGAACATTTAGCGAAGTTAGAAACAATAATGCGTTTTGTCTTCGCAGGAATAGATTGAGTCTATTGGATATTTAATTTTTAATTTTGTGTTTCTCATAAGATTCTAATCCCTGGTTTTTGAGAGGGTTACTAACCTAACCTAACATTTGAGTTGCTGAACGTAGCGAGCGAGCGTGTTGCGTGTTGTTCACTAATGTGTACGTTCAGAGGCTTGTTAACTCAAATGTTACCTGATCAAGGTTTTGATCACCCTTTCAGAAACCAGGGATACATCCCGAATTCTATAACAGGGAAAAACACCGCTAAAAACAGAACTCGCCGCTAATACCATAAAGCTAAAAATCAAACGCACACAGCTAAATTTAAAAGCATGATGATCGTGTGTTCGATTAAACTGTATTGTAATACCGTAGAGTTCTATATTCAGCGTTGTTATCTTCTGGTCGGGGAGAATTTACCGGGGGTTTTATAATAGTAAAAGTTATATTTCTGGTACGACTAATAACATAAGCATAACCAAAATTTATCTAATAGGTAATCATTGATTTTAGGTATAAGTACTCTGTTCCGAATCAATGCGATTTAAAAAAAATAAGCAATAGTCTTTATTAAGTATTATACTTATTTAAATTAGTAGCATTATATTTTATACTTGGTTTACGTTTTAAATATTATCAGATTCAATCGTAGACCCATATTAATAAATAATCTTAAACTCAGTGTTAACAATAATATTTATTGCGATCACAACCTCTGTTTGAGAACCCATTCTACAGATAAAACAACGTTTCGTTCCACTTTTAAAAATGAATAACTTTACTTAATGTTACATACTTTCATTGTTTCCTTCTAAAACATATTATTCAAATTAAAGATGGTAGGTAAATATTTAAAAAACTAGGTATAATCGATATTATTACGCGTAAGAAAAAATTTAAGTATCTACCTATGTAACATAATTAAAGATTTTTAATTAAACAAATGAAACGAAACGTTGCATTGTTTTATGTGTCAAATAGGTTCTCAGGTAGAAGTTGCGATCGCAATTCTTAAGACCGAGTTTGAAATTTTTTATTGATACGGGCCGTGGTAGGTATACCACTTTTAAACAAAATATTGTGATTACATTGTTCTATGCGGTTTGTTTTATTCATATTTTCTAACTTCGAAAACAAGCAGAATTCTATTTTCAATAAAAGAATCCCCTGCATTCAATAGATAAAAAACGAATAGCCATTGAATTTAAAATTCGAATCGGCACAACAGAATGCAATGGCGGATGGAAAAGGGACAAGATGGCTGACATTCGAAAAAATATTTGAAAAAAAGCGGGAAACTTACTCACAGTACACAGAGAATGAACTCCTGAAAACTTTAGGTGACTAATAAAATCTAAATATAATCTTTTTGAAAGAAGTAGGTTTTGTGTGATTTTCAGGCATGATATAGAAAACTATTGGGATATTTTGAAGGTAAAACAATGATGTATTAAGTATACAATTTATAATTTTTTAACAGCATCTACAGGGTGTTGTAGGTAAATATTATGTTGTCGAAGACACCTTGGCAGCCAAGACCTTCGTAATACAAACAATTTGTTAATTACCAAAGGTGTAGTAAATATTTTTTAATTACTTAAGGTCGGCCTGTGGTTGAAATATACAAAAATTCATAATAATATTTAAATTAAATTTATCATTTAATATTTAGCTACAAGGGTTGCAATTTTCTTAATTTAAATTAATACATATTATATAGAAGGTCCCAATGTACGCTATTTTATATTTATCTACTTAATATTATATATAAAAAAATAAATATAAATGTGACCCTGTCGTACACCTTTTCTTCCTTTTAACCTTTTAACAGAATTTTATGAAATATTGGTTTGTTGAAATTTAATATTTCAAAATACAGTGTTTCCATGGGATAATGTATTATCACTTATCAGCTGAATAAGTTAGAGTAAGAAGGCTGAATGTCAGATAATTGGGGGCACAAACAGACCTACTGAATAAAATACAAATAGAGCGTGTACAGTAAACGTTTTTAATGTTTTTCTGAAATCGTAGGTTTTCATGGAGAAATTTTATTCACTTTTCATTTAATATTTGATTGTTTTACAATCTGAGTTCAGAGGTACAATAAACACGAACGGCATTTAAGGTAATTTGACCGAACGTTGACATATAAACAGCAATTAGCTGTGCAATACCGGTGTCGTTACCCAGCAGGCCGCTAGATGGCGACAGTTTGCTAGTAATGGTCACATGTTACATTAACTTCCAACTGTTGTTGTGTAAACGTGTGCTGGTTATACCATACGATATGTCATGAAAAAAATAATAAGTAGAGATACTGATCTCTACTTCGTAATTTGTTCTTCACCTAATCTAACCTAAGTAGTTACTACGTAAGTAAAAAGTAGGCACCGAACTAAATATCAACCAATAAGTAGTAACAATTGACAGGTACGTACACATACGTTATAGTTTACGTCGTCGCTATGTATAATATTGAGTATGTTACAATTAGCTTTCAGTAAAGTTACGAATACGTGGCTATCACTTATTTCTGTTTGGGTTGATGTTCAATTTTAGATTTTTCATGTCACAGATTTTCAAACAATTGAAATTGTAAAAGTTACTTACCTATTTTATTGAACTAGGTAAAATTTTTATTTCAAAACATCCATAAGTTAGGTACAGACGTAAAGCGTTTTTTAAAATATTATTTACTAGCGACCTGCCCCGGCTTCGCACGGGTGCAATGCTGATACTAAATTAAATACACTACAGAAAAACTATGAACGTTGTATATAAAAACATAGCGGCCCGCTCCGACTTTGCACGGGCATAAAATATATATGCCTATGTCACTCAATGAAAACATGATGAAAATCGATCCAGTATTTTTGATTCATCCGCCCGCCGCAAACGCAAATTTTAAATTTGTAATATCTCCGAAAATATTTGTTTAATTTACATGCTGTAAGGAACCATATTGATATATATTAATTGCACACTGTATTTAAGGTACTTAATTCGATAAGGATTAATGCCGTATTGCTTAAAATAGCTTCGTAAATAAGCCATTTTTTCACGTAAAAAGTAAACAATAAAAATGGTTAATGTGGGTTATCCCTAAAAGATAAACATAATTATACCATCGCGGACTTTTTTGTAGACCTTTTTATGGTGTACAATACTGTAGTACATTAATTTGATCTAACTCGTAGGGTTTAGGCAGCGTTTTTGCTAAAATAGGTTAATTTACGACATCACGTTAGAAACCTCTAAAATTAGCAATGTTGCCTTAGTATATTATGCATGTATTATACATATAAACCTTCCTCTTGAATCACTCTATCTATTGGAAAAAACCGCATCAAAATCCGTTGCGTAGTTTTAAAGATTTAAGCGCACATAGGGATATAGGGACAGAAAAGGCGACTTTGTTTTATACTATGTAGTGATGATGATATGATCACAATTTATAACTACTACAATATATTCTTGTGATTACCATGGCAATTTACAGAGTCTATGTATTTATTCGCAAGTAAACAAAGTACCTCACGACATATCGTATCGCCAGCTCTAAAACTAAACAAACGAAGCATGTCACATGTGTTATGCATAATTATTTGTAATTACCGGCAAGGTCGCCCGAATACGGCCACTGATGAGCAGAGGTCGAGATTAGCCACGGCTCATGGCTCATAGCTCACAGCTCACGGCTCACGGCTCATGCATATGCAAGAGGTCGAGAAGTAGGTTTATAAGGTGTTCGTAAACCTTTTCTTGGTTCTTATTAAGTAATTCTTGACCTATGATAACTATGTTTACTTTTTAAATCTCTTACTTCATTGTTTTTTTTTTGGATTTACAGGGCCGTCATCTGACTCGACTCCCGTAAAAATATTTTACAAATTATATATTTATTCAAAATACAAATTTTTACTTAATTTTTAAAGGCCTTTACGTGTTGTACAATATCATGTTTATTGATCTAAGGGCCGATTTTTCAATCGTGAGATAACTTTTATCTGTTGAATAAACATGTGATTTTGACATTTGTTCCATACAAAATCTGCCAAAGTCACTTATTTATTCCTTAGATAAAAGTTATCTGACGATTGAAAAATCGGCCCCAAATGAAGTACTTGTTAATGATTTTCTTCACTCAACTGCTAGTCTGTGTTTGAAATAGTCAATATTTGAAGTTTGGTTATCAAATTGTCTATACAGGCTATAATATTAATACGTGATAATACTTTAGGGTCTGTATGGGTGCCGCATATAGAGTTTACTGTAAAAGTACCACTGAAACAGGAACTTCTTTAAAATTATTGTATGGGGAAATTTATGATGTTGGGGCATTTTTCCTACAAACATGAAAGTTAAAAGTAAGCCTTGCAGCGCTGGTACTTTCACAGTATACTCTACAGACACACTAAACTATTATCACTCATTTTTACACCTTGTATAACGTTTTTACAATGTCTAAAATTGTATAAAAGCTATAGACGTCCGCGTTTGAATAGCAATAGTACAAAACCATTTTGCCTCAGCTTTGTATTTCGTTCTATTGTATGCTAGCTGTTCTCAACTACATTCAATTATTGCAGTTGTTCTAACAACGAATAACTTAAATAATTCTTGCTGTTCTTAACCCGCAAGCGCTGGCACTATGAGTATTCATATCACAGTAACTTTAAAATCATTTTACTATCGGTTTTCCTAAGGCTTTACTGCTACTTTCTGTAATATTTTGTATTTCTTGTATTATAGATGGATCGGGATCGAACGAGATATTTGTTATCCTTAACCAGTTCCTATAATTCAAATAAAAAATATAAATATTGAAAATAGTTTGAATATATATTTAAATTTCTAGAATGAATATTTTGTAAAATTTTTGTGTATTGTCTTATAAACTATATGTATAATTATATTTTCATGCAGCAATGAATATTATTTGACTTACCTTTAATGAGATTTGGGACGTGAGCAAAACATTCCGTGTTATTTTTAGAGGTGAGTGCTGGTGGGTTAAATAACTTCTAACTAGTTAGTTTAATATAAATGAGTAATAAAAATACTGGTGTAATTTTTGAGATACGTTTTATCAGAAAAATAAGAAAACGTTTTGTGTACGTATATACCAGTGAGTGTGTAAAATGTAAGAAAAAGTAATTTCAAATCGGCTCAAACTAGGCTAGAAAATCAAAATATTGCATAACACGACAAAGGCCACAAGGATTTTTCAATATTTTTTATAAAACATACACCAGGGGTGGTGAAATCTACGGGTGAAGCAGCTGGCTTAGGCAATTTTTTCTACTCGAATTCCTTTCGTAATTGTCACATAGGCCATTAGAGTAATGCGGAATGGCATACGTGATGCTCACTTGGTCAGGTGCACGAGGTCCTACGCGTATGGACACGTCCATATACCGCCAAGGTCAACATGTAATGCTTTGTGACATATTGGAAGTATTGTCAGTATTGTATGGTCGGTCTAATTTTTTGCACATTCATATTATTGGATTGTAAAGATTGTTCACATTCAGAATATTGCAATGAACAAAGTTTTGATTGTTTGCACTGAATAAGCTCCAAAACCACTGGACGGATTTTGATGAAACTTGTCACAAATAAAGAGTAGATCGCATGACTTTTTATTGCAGCAAAATCAGTGTTGCCAGTATGCAGTATGATTTTCCATAAAGTACGTATTACATTAAGACCGTCACAGACGTAGCTATACTATAAACTTATAGCTATTCATATTTATATTATTATATATACCTAATAGCTATTTTGTTTGCATTGCTCAGAAGCGACTCGATCGTTTTTGACAATTCACTGATTTCATTTACCATAAAATGGACACTGAATTTCAAACCAACTTGCCGCTAGCGCCGTGTTCAATAGAACTATCGAATTACAATGTCAATCTATTGAAATTAGATTCAAGACCTATCTCTCAAGATCTAGAGTAGACGTGGTAGGACATAGGCTACTTTTTACCGCGACAGAATACGGGACCCATACCTATACACCATAAAGTATTATCACTCATTAATATTACAGCTTGTATACTAGTGTACAGATTGAAAAAATACACGCTTTTCTTTAGAAGCTATGAGAAAAAATAACTGTACTATAATTGCTAATCCTGTTTAAATGAAATATTTTCCTTAATCAAATCAAAACAATATTAGTTCATTGATCTCAAAAAATGTGACCTTCTGTGAGTATTTGATACTAGTTTTGATCTGTCAACAACCTCCGTAATCTGTTTAGGGTGCTCGTCAACGGAATACTTTGTAGGCCGATTTTCCTCCGATCATACAATTGAAGACATGAATGGAAGAAGGTATACAGGGTATTTTGGGGATGAGTGTAGGCATTTTGCAGTTGGATAGGGTCGGTCTATGCGATCATTTTCTAGTATGGGGACTATAGTCCGATATATTTTTTTAATACATATCGAAATGTATGAAAGTCACTAAGATTTGTTTTATGATTATGTTGTTTTCACCACAATTTGATTGTTTTTGCTATCGGAATAGTTGACTTTTCATCATCATTAATTGTGTGTTATGTGTTTAAATCGACAAATAATAAAAAAATGTATTTAATATGAAACTCATGACTTCAATTATGACCGATTTCGTAACCGACTTTTTAAATGACGAGTGCTCTACATTATTACAATTGAAGACATGATGTAGGTGATGTTCCCCAAAAAATTACTTAGAAAATTGTGTTTAAGCTATCCCTTAAACATTTTAGGATATGTATATAGTAACGTATTAACGGCCGATTTTTCAATCGTCAGATAACTTGTATGTGTTGAATAAACATGTGACTTTGACATTTGTTCCATACAAAATCTGCCAAAGTCACATATTTATTCCCTAGATAAAAGTTATCTGACGATTGAAAAATCGGCCCTATGTCTTGTACATAAATTTTTGAGACGGGTCTTTAGATTAATGTACTTAAAACTTTACGACGTATTCTAAAATGTGACAGTTTGAACTCAATTTTTAAAATAATTTTGCTGCATATCACCTTCATCCATTCATATCTTCAATTATATTATCTTCTATTTTTCACCTTCAAAAAATCGGTCACGAGAATAGTGGGTGGACACCCTTATGTTAATGTGGGAAATAAAACGTACAAGTCGACGTCGAAAGGTAAATAAACCGGTAAACCCTAAAATATGCGTTTATAGAAGTTTTCCTTTGTAAATAAATTTGTGGATCCTAATGCCGTTTTTGCCTTCGGGCTTTTTTTTGGCCCAATGGCCCACCTCACATTCCCACCACTGCAACTCCTGTGAGCCAAGATCGACAGCGGTAACCAACCACGACAAGCCCTTTGATCTCAGGGGAGCCCGAGGGACAAGCTAAATCTGTCTTGGGACCCACAACGAAATTAATCAGAAGAAAAAAAAAGGAGTAGGAAGTATTCCAGTTTGCCTTCGGGCAGTTTAAGCCTTACTTAATCAAATATTCAAGAAGTAGATTCTTGGTCCGGTAGTTACTCAACAACCAGTTTAACCCACGGGAACCGGGAACCGGGTGTATTCTGAACAATATTTACTATTATTAACAGGGCACGGCAACAAAGCCTTGATATTAGTTTAAACCGTGATGAACTTTGTAAATGATTAGGATTTTTTATAAAATTGAAATGTATAAATATCCTGAGTATATAATTCGTCATAAATATCTAAAGTGCAGTACGGATATTAAACCTGTAGTTTTTTTCATAATAAATTATTTTTAAGCAAAAAATGTAAGCCGATTTTCAAAGTGTAAGTGAAAAAAATATCAAAAAGTACATCTAGTCAAAAGTTATTAAACAAAAAAAAAGTCAAATGGTCTCAACCAAACTTCTTTTTGGAAAACATTCATGCATCATTCTCATTTCTCACACGATTTCCAATCTACTAGACATTATTTGACCGTTTTTTATTTATTTTATTGCACACAATGAAATTCACAACAACACAGTTTACAAAGAAAGACGACACAAAGGTACTGCTTATTTCTAACAAATTTCTTACAGCAGCCCTACGGAGATGGCATAAAATAAGAAGGCATTGTGGTGATGATGATAGTTATAATGCGACATTCTGTAGTTTGCAGAAAACTTCAGAAGTTCAGGGACAAGAGGCTGGCAAGGTCGAGAGGACTCTGTGTTCCCGAACATGTCCCCTGACTTTGTACCGCACCTTCGTCCACTTTTGATTGTCCTAGTTTAATATCTTCTTCTTTTCATATCTTCTTATATATAAAAATGAATTGCTGTTCGTTGGTCTCGCTTAAACTCGAGAACGGTTGAACTGATTCGGCTATTTTTGGTGCGGAAATATTCGTGGAAGTCCAGGGAAGGTTTAAACGGTTCATCACAAACCGCTTCTATGCTCAACGAAGTGGCACGGGTCAGCTAGTCTTCTTTATTTTCTTTACAACAGTTTTATTCAACAGTCTTATAATTGAAAACATGTTTCAGGACTAAAAATAGCCGAATCAGTTCTACCGTTCTCTAGTTTTAGCGAGACTAACGAAAGGGGTTCCATATTAGATGATAAATGAAAAGTTTTGATTTCTAATATCGATAACACAATATAATATAACAAATCATCGAAATACATTTACGGAAACTGTAGATCCATTTGTTTTAAATAAGTTTTAAATTTTAATCATTAAATTACATAGTATTATGAATATATATTTCTACTATATATTACAAATTAGTGCCACAATCCTGAATCGACTACTTAACAGTCACTTCATAAAATATTAATTGAAGCCACGTAGTAATAAAATAATTTAATACTCTGACAAACAAACCGCCATTATTAAACAGCTAATAAAATAACGATCATAACTTTTTCAAGTTAACAAACATCCAAATTGACTTATATCACAATGTAAACATAATGTTTACATTACAAATGCTCACAAAGGCGCTTAGGAAGTTTTTAATAAGCTGTCACTTTGATAAATTATTTGTGCGGGACGTATTTGTCAAAGCGAGCTCGGCTCTCATTAAAAATACTTTCAGATAAATGCAAGTTATACAGAGCTTGTTACGTTGAAATGGAACTCTACACTCTCTGGTCGTACTGTCTGACATAACCGTTGTTTATTTATCTTATAGTCTGCGATAGTTTTCTGTAAACTGGAAGCAACTTACAGCGTAAGACTAGTCGCCGAAAACTGAAGCGTTGATTAAACCTATTCAGGCTGTACTGTCTGTATACTATACTGTAATTGTTGTTGCTTGATGGCCTCATCTGAGTCTTCAGTTTGAATCCCAAAAATCCCGCATTTACCTCGAAATGATATGATAAAGGTAAACGTACTAGTTAACCCCATACATTGCGTAGGCACATAATATGCTACGCGCGAATTATTTTTCGGATCAATAACGCGCGTATCGTACTAGGATGTCATAAATACAACCGATCAACAAAAAAGTTCATCCTTTGATAAAGCGTAATAAATATATATTTATAATATCATCACTACATAGTATAAAACAAAGTCGCCTTTTCTGTCCCTATATCCCTATGTGCGCTTAAATCTTTAAAACTACGTAACGGATTTTGATGCGGTTTTTTCCAATAGATAGAGTGATTCAAGAGGAAGGTTTATATGTATAATACATGCATAATATACTAAGGCAACATTGCTAATTTTAGAGGTTTCTAACGTGATGTCGTAAATTAACCTATTTTAGCAAAAACGCTGCCTAAACCCTACGAGTTACATCAAATTAATGTACTACAGTATTGTACACCATAAAAAGGTATACAAAAAATTCCGCGATGGTATATGTTTATCTTTTAGGGATAACCCACATTAACCATTTTTATTGTTTACTTTTTACGTGAAAAAATGGCTTATTTACGAAGCTATTTTAAGCAATACGGCATTAATCCTTATCGAATTAAGTACCTTAAATACAGTGTGCAATTAATATATATCAATATTAATTTATGCCCGTGCAAAGTCGGAGCGGACCGCTATGTTTTTATATAGGTACAACGTTCATAGTTTTTCTGTAGTGTATTTTATTTAGTATCAGTACCCGTGCGAAGCCGGGGCGGGTCGCTAGTAATATTATATAATCGTCGTGTGTCATGAGTCTGGCCCCGTACCTAAGTATCCGAAGAAAAAACTTGTGTTACAGTACGCGCTCAACCACTGCGCTACGGAGATCGTTGAATATTTTTGTGCTAAAGCTTCGTAGTAAAAAAAATCAAACCTGTTTTTTTTATTAACTCTCATCAAACTGGCAAAGCAATTTGTGTTTCGGTGTTTGTGTAAAGATATACAGTTTATGTCAAGTGTGAGCAATCAAGTCCAATCCACAGAGCACACATAGACTTGCTCTATATCTGCTCTATGGTTCAGTCCATCAGGTCATATTAATATGGTGATGAAACTACGAGGTCTTTGATTACATTACAATACAGATAGAAATGGTACAGACATTGTTCGCAAACCGGTTTCTGAAAGGCTTGTCAAATCGTTGATCAGCTAACATTTGAGTAAAGTGTAAACATATCACTCGTAACAACTTCGCTAACCAATAAACGTTCAGAATGACTTATTAACTCACTAGCTGCGACTTCGCTCGCGTGGTTTTTGAGTGAATTAAGCCGTTTATGCAGCGCACGCAACGAAAGTCTCCCCGTTTTTGCAACATTTCTCACTGACGCTTCGCTCCTATTGGACGCAGCGTAATGTTATATAGCCTAAAGCCTTCCTCTATAAATGGACTATCCAACATATTTTTTTTTTAAATCGGGCTACTTGTTCCTGAGATAAGCGC
This sequence comes from Celastrina argiolus, assembly GCA_905187575.2. Lineage (NCBI taxonomy): Eukaryota > Metazoa > Arthropoda > Insecta > Lepidoptera > Lycaenidae > Celastrina > Celastrina argiolus. The sequence goes on along the minus strand of LR994595.1, from coordinate 13,268,468 downwards.
GTTTAAACAAACAAACTCTTCCGCCTTATAATATTAGTATAGATGTTAGTTGATCAAGTAATTTTAAAATGAAAAGTGGCAATCACAGGAGGGACACCAGAAATAAGCACAAGCTAGATATACCGGTGATCAGACTGAGTAAAGTTAGTAAATCATTTAAAGGTCAATGTATACGCCTTTACAATATTATAATCCCAAATAACGCTCAGTCTCTGAATAAATTTAAAAATGTAGTTAAAGAACGTCTGTGTGCTAAAGCTTATTAGGTCATTGATTTTATTGACGATTGCACACCTTGGGAATAAGCTGGCCACATGCAAGGTTACCTACCTCAATGTACACTGACTTTTGTTGTAATAGGTATATAGATTAAGTTATTACTATGTAAACATAATATTGTGTACACACTTTTTAAAAGAATAATTTTCCTTTTTGCTACAAGATGGCCCCGTCCGAGTTTCTTACGCCGGTCCTTCTCAGCGGGCTAGGGTGTGGTGTGGCCTTTTTGTTGACTTTTCGAAAATAGCTTGTTAAGTTTCATTTGGAAATAAAGTTATTTATATTTTTACCCTCGACAAAAACAGAACCTTCTTTTTTGGGAGTTCCATGTTTTGAGACGTCTTTGTGTATATCCTTATTCTATGGTGTATGGTGTCAATTCGGTGATTTTTTTTTGTTTGTTGCGTCGCTGTCAATAAAATTTTTGAGCTGTATTGTATGCTGCATATAGTCGTCTATCAACTTGTATTTATAGTGGTGATCATGATGATACCACAAATATATTTTGCGTTAAAATTGAACACTGAACTAACCAACAATCACGTATAAAATACTTTACAAACATAATTGCTGGTCTTACGGCTTTTCTAATTTCCTTTGCACGACCATTCAAATTAAGGCGGGTAAAAAGTGCATTTAGAGCGGTATAAAATACCTTTGAAGTGGCCTACGCTCGAATTTAAACCTTACCTGCACGAGATAGGGTGTATTTTCGAGTGTTTTGGAGACGGCCTTACAAAATGAACTTTTATTTTCGAGGTCTTAACGATCCGTTTTTTGTAAGGTGGCGTCGCGTCGCCCGTGATCTGCTAGCCGCGCCGCGTCGCTGAGGCCACTAATTCACACTACTTTAAAAGGGTTTTTGGAGGACAAGAGTGGAGTTCAGTTTAATTGCTTTGACGGCGACATTTTTATGAAGAATTTTAATAATATTTTTTACAAATAGTTACAAATATGGCTTATCAGCAAACGGATATCTACGTAATACTGATCTTTACCATAGACGATATATTATTGGTCCATTTCTATACTAATATTGTAAAGCTAAATGCACAGAATTTGTTTATTTATTTAAACGCACGGATCTCAGGAATTACTGGTCCGATATGTATAATTCTTTCATTATTTGATAGCCCATTACAGAAGAAGGCTATAGGATATATTATACCATCACGATAAGAAATTACCTATTAAAAGTAAAAGAAATTGACGATTAGGAGAGCTGTTTCCTCCTCCAAAACTTAACCGAACCGAAACTAAAAAAGGCTTGAGCTATAACTAGATGTTTGAACATAGCCGAAAATATGGCCATATTTTTTAGTTTTAGGTCCATATTACGTCTTTTAATAATTAATGTATGAGAAAGTAAAAAATAGGGACGTACTAATAGTACATACACATTCAGGAAAAAATTGTTACTCTTGTGGGAGGGAGGGATCCAGGGAGGAAACAGGATACACTGTTTCTGTATGGAAAAACGGCCGTTGTCCTCCAGCAGGCTTACTCCCGACAAAATCGAAAATCGAATCAATCCGATCTCAACGGCTTCTAGTGTTTTATTTGGAGAGCGGAGAGGAGCTTAGCGGAGATTTCGAGCATAGTGATTGGTCAATATGGGCACATATTGACCAATCACTATGCTCGAAATCTCCGCTCCGTTTCCACGGAAACAGCACGCTCCGCGTCAGTGGAAATGCAGACTAAGGCCCCTGTATCGTTACTACACGCACTGCCAAAAGCGTGCACGAGTCATTGGGCGCGTGACGAAATGCGGAACTACACGGTTAGCGCGCTGATCGATGCAATACTTGATATTATGTATGTGCATCTCCAATTGAATGAAAATGTATCAGATAATATTATATTAAATTAATAGTTATGTAAGTGTTATGAAATGTATAATGTATTGGCTGACCCGTGGCCACTTCGTTGAGCATAGAAACAGATTGTGATGAACCGTTTAAACCTTCCCGGGATTTCCATGAATATTTCAAGACTAAAAATAGGCGAATTGGTACCGTTCTCGAGTTTTAGCGAAACTAACGAAAGGCAATACATTTTTATATATAAGATAAGATTGTAACACCGCACCAATAACAAGCTGTCCGGTGATCTTAGTACCTTGACGCACAGACAGTGGCGCCACCTACTGGGTAAAACTAACTAAAACCTTCCTCAAGAACCACTCTATCCTTTGGTGAAAATAGTATGAAGATTGGAGTCCTTGAGTTTATGGCGAACTGTCAGACACGGCGGATATCAGCTTCTTCTTCTCTTTTAAATAAAAATGAATTGCTGTTCGTTAGTCTCGCTAAAACTCGAGAACGGCTGAACCTATTTGGCTATTTTTAGTTTTAAAATATTTGTGGAAGTCCCGGGAAGGTTTAAACGGTTTATCACAATCTGTTTCTATGCTCGACAAAGTAAGCTTAAGTAAATAATTTAAATAATAATTAACCATAAGCCAATTTATATACTTGCAGATAAACACTAACTAAACAACTTAAATAGAAAAATTAAATGCGTGATTCTTCACCTTGAATCTACTCGCTCGTGTATCAGCGTCAGAACCATAATGTTTTTTTAGCGGTATGTGTGTCAGTCAAATCATAAATTGATGCGTTTACAAGGAAGTCGATTGATCGTTAACTGATCAAATATATACCGGAATATTAGGTCACGCGAGGGTTCATCATCATCGTTAAGAGGAAACATCACGCCTGTTTTCTCCATACAAAAATAGGGGACTGCGCGACCCTGCTTCCTCCCTGGATAATGGCGCTAGAGTAACATTTTTTTATCTTATTATCTATAATCTATACATGGTGTAAAAAGAGCAGTCACTATAACTTTGGGATATGATTATACTACCTTTTCTCATTCTAGATATGAATTTTTTTTACAAAAATTTCAAAAAAATATTTTTGCGACAAAAAAATAAGAAATGGTGAAAAGTAAAATTTTTTTTAGTTTGTATAAAAATACATTTCCTAAATAAGGAAAGGTAGTATAATCGTATCTCAAAGTTATAGTGATTGATCTGCTCTTGAACTGCTCTTCTTACACCCTGTATATATTATTTGTACGTCCCTATTTTTTCTATTTTTTAATATACTTATTAATAGTTTGATATGGACGTTCAAAAATCTAAATAAAATTACCAGACTTTTAACTGTGTTTAAACATCCAGGAAACAAATTTGATTGCATTATGCAATAATATCAAAACATAGGAACCTAGCTCAAGCCTTTTTTTAGTTTATAGTGAAAATATATCTAAATCGGTTAAGTTTTTGAGGAGGAAACAGGAATCTCCCAAACGTCTATTTCTTGTACTATTAACAGGTAATTTCTAAAAAAAAAATATAAATTCGTCTTTGTTACTCACTGTCTTCGATAACGTTTCCCATACAAAAATAAGGCTTAAATATTTTAAAGTTGATTTGGTGATGTCAAATCACTAAATTATGTCACTTAAATTATTTAAACATAACACCGCAATATGTTTGGTTTGCGATTTTAAAGAATTTGGAGTGACATAATAAGCGATTATCAAGCATTGTGACACGTGTGGACGTTGGCAATGCTCAAAGCAAACTAAATGAAATAACAGCTCACTTTTCAAATGAGCTGATATTCGCCGAGACAAATTTCTTATTCTGACACGATATCTACGTACGGCGTACTGTTGATAGAAGCTCGCTGGCATTCTTTGAGGTGAAATATAATCCTTGTCTGGGCCTTATCGAATATTATAGTTTCGAATATTATATATCCCGCTCGCACGCGCGCTAAATCACATTTGCATGAGCGTGACAGACTGATAGTAGAAACGAAGTTCGAGGCATGAGAATCGAGGCCCTGGAGCACGATTCTCGGGCAGTGGAAAAAAGTTCGAATATTAGTATATCCCGCTCGCACGCGCCCTAAACCACATTTGCATGAGCGTGACAGACTGATAGTAGAAACGAAGTTCGAGGAATGAGAATCGAGGCCATGAACGATTAAAACAGTTTCTAACACTACAATAAACCATTGACTCAGCGCTTGTATGTTCCATTTTTAACTCTATTGTATTAGCGCAGAGTTCAATTTTTAGTGTCTCTTAAGAAAATTCAAAACCAATAACATTATTTTTTGGTTGTCTGCTATCTTGACTTCATCATAATTTCCAAATCCACACTCATTAAACTACTATTTAGTTAATAGTAATATGATATACCAGCTGTATATTATGTAATATGCTAATATAAGATGAACTTGGCCGTTTTATATATTAGGAAATATATTTCGTAAACCTGTTGTTGCGTGGATTTGGAAATCATTAATGGTGTTTATTATAAAGTGTCATTCCCCCCTGGGCGTTGACCTATCTATGATTTGTTTAGATAACGGTAGTTAATAGTTTATAGTTGCAATAAATTTTCAACCTGGAGACTAAAAAAGTTTTTATTCAAAGTTAAAACATAAAGCCTTTTTTTAGTCTATTACAATTGCCATTTACCTGTCTTCTATCTGTCCTGAGCTTCGCTCTCGACCCAGAGGTCGTGGGTTCGATTCCCGCGTTAGAACAACAAAAAATGTTGTTTTCATGTTTGGTTAGGACAATGCAGGCTGATCACCTGATTGTCTCACAAGAAAGATGATCCATGCGTCATGTAAAAAGTCGGTCCTGCGCCTGCTCTCTCGCCAGTCGTGTCGGTTTACTATCCCACTGGGTTATGAGAGTAATAGGAAGAGAGAGTGTCTTTGTGTATTGCGCACACACTTGGGTACTATAAAATAACTCCTGCGTAGCTGGCCTAGTTTCAATGAAATCGGCTACCGACACCGAAATCGGTGAGGGGAGCTATTATTATTATTTACCACCGGGTCGAAACCCAAACCCGTTGAGAAGAAACACGTAAGGAACTCGCACGAGTTCCACCTTCTAGCTAAAAGGAGTTAAAATAATTGATGAAGATATTTCGCACTTCTTACCCAGAAAATTGAGTATTTACTGTCACTTAAACAATTCAGAAGGAGATATTTGGCAAAAAAAAACCCAGAAAATTGAGTTTAAAATGTCACATAAACATTTAAGGATATGTGACGTATTAAGTACATTGATTGTAGAGATGGTTCTTTAGAATTTAGATTAATGTAGTTACTCAATACGTTACGTTACTCTAAAATGTTTATGTGACAATTTAAACTCAATTTTATCGAAATCGGAATTTAGCTACATATGATGTAGCGAAATTCCGATTTCGATAAAATTCATCCGTTCAATCTTTAAAGTCAGAAGTAAAAGTTATTATGTAATTATTTTGGTTATAAACTTGTTGTCCGGCATTTTTCAATGAATTCGATAGATAGTGACAGTTTTAAGGTAACAATGTAATGTCTAAAATAGTTTGCTTACCACAAAGAACGTAACTAAAGTAACGGAATTTAAAAAAGAATGTAAAAAAACTTAAGAGAATTACAAAACTTTCCAGCAGTCAGGTCAAAGGACTCATAAGAAAAAAATATTCGCGTAAACACACGAAATTAATATGTGGATTTTAAATTAATATGTGGAATGTAGAATGTTAGGCCATCATATACCGGCTATAATATTAATGAATGATAATACTTTCGAGTGTGTAGATCCCGTATGTAGTGTTTACTGTGTTGAGTTCAAATACCAGCGCTGAAACAGTTACTTTATTTAGATTATTGTATGGGAAAATTTATGATTTTGGGGGATTTCTCTTAGAAACATAGAAGTCAAAAGTATATTTTTCAGCGCTAGGACTAGAATACTGGTATTCTAGTATTCTGCCAGGGCCAATGAGTGACATCACATTATGGGGTACGATAATTAAAACATACAATACACTGCACAATTATTACAAAAAAAACAAGAAAACAAATAAGCAAAAAATTATAATTAAATAATATAATATTACATAAATCTATCGACAGGGTGTAAAAAGAGCAGTCACTATAACTTTGGGATATTATTAATGGACCTTTTCTCATTCTAGAAATGAATTATTTTCATCATATTTTATTTTTCGAAAAAAAAAATTTTTTTTTGCAATTTATTATTTTTAGTCGCAAGGCTGAACTGTTTGGTACAACGTTCTGCATTAAATTCTTAAATTTTATAATTTTTGCCCTAGTACGTAATGAACGTCTCACGCGTGCTATTGACCTCTCAGCGTAATCAGCTGATCGCTGTGTTGTGCATGTTGTACATTGCGTATTGCAATTTTTTTTAATTTTTAAAACAGTGGATTAAAAGTAAATGTCTAGTAGCAATGGATATATCTATTTCCTGGTTATTACCCCACGAAGTTATAGTGACTGCTCTTTTTACACCCTATATAGGTACTACCTTTTCTCATCTTAGAAATGTATTTAATTTTTTCGTTGAATCTGACATCTGAAATGTTTGACTTGTTTACGTTTCAGTAGTTTTCGGATTATATCAAACCCCAAAGTTACAGTGACAGTTCTTTTCACAAACTGTATATTAAATAATACAACACATAACGCTATTTACTATTTGTAAGTAATGTAGTATCGACACTTACAACAATAACGTTACCTTGGCTCTCGCGTTGAGGACAGATGCCGTCATCTTAAAATGCTTTGAGTTCAATACCAACTGCTTTATAATTAGCTGGGCAATACTTTGATCTGCCACACAACTTAACAGGTAAATTACAATATAAAAGACGTAACTTATAATGTAAAACGCTGTTTGATTGGTTCATATGCGAGTTAAAACTTCAGTTTTGGATTTGGAGTCCCTTCCACAGATGCATTTATTTTCCTGCGAGTGCTGGTGCTATTTATAGCATGTATACAGGCTATAATAATAATGAGTGATAATACTTTAGGATGTGTATCAATTTATTATTAACTAGCTGTCCCCGCGACTTCGTTCGCGTGGTTTTTGAGTGACTTACCCATATCATTTATGCAGCGCACGCAACGAAAGTCCTCAAATGTGAATAATTTTTCCCGTTTTTGCAATATTTCTCGCTCACGCTTCGCTCCTATTGGTAGCAGCGTAATGTTATATAGCCTAAAGCCTTCCTCTATAAATGGACTATCCTACAAAATAATATTTTTAAAATCGGACCAGTAGTTCCGCGTTTAAACAAACAAACAAACTCTTCTACTTTATAATATTAGTATAGATGCGGATTTTGTCTATAATTAATTGGCAATTGGTATGTTTTTATTGTGTTTTATAGTTGTATATTTTTAATGTATTACGCGTAGGTAATCAATTATTGAGAAACCTAATAAAACAAAACAAAAAACAATCTGCGGAAAAATGGTAGAAAAATAGGCCTACAGAAAGTAGGACGAGGGAGGGCACCCTTATCTACGTCGTCAGTAGATCAGTGTCACGAGTTGTGTGCGTTTAGTAATACTGTCAACGCGTATTTGTCAGCAATAAACGCTCAATGTCATATTTGTATGTAAACAGAGTGGACGTAAACAGTACTTATGCCCGCTACACACGATAATGATGAAGCGTGGTGTGAGGAGTCCATAGATATTATTATTATTAATATATAAAAAAAATAAAAAAGTTTTTATTCAAAATTAAAACATAGAGTTTGTTTTTTTGGGTCAATTTAGAAAATAAATTACAATTATCAGTTACCACCGGTTCGGAACCCTAACCCTAACCCTAATATGTATACTGTGACCCATTCAAGATGCAATCGCTATTCATCACATACGAAGTTCGAAAACAAAATGTATGGAATTTGACATAACCTTAATGACATACGAATTCTATTGTCAATTAGCGAAGCTTATGTCAAATTGCGATCAATAATAATAATATCTATGGACGCTTAACACCAAGTCAATCTGGCCCCGTGCTAAGTATCCGAAGAACTTGTGTTACAGGTACCAGACAACGGAAATATATTTAATACTTTAATAGTATACACATATTTAAGTTTTTATTATATTATTACACAAATTTAACACATCCAGGAATCAGGAACATCAAAGCTTTTTATTCCGTCAGCAGGATTCGAACCTGCGTGTCAAGAGCCAAGCTCTAAACCAGTAGGCCGCGGAGGCATCAAATACCGATAGCATCTTGAATCAGCGCCCAGTAGTTTTATCGATATCGTCTGTAGCGGGCATAAAAGAAACATGTTCGTTTGTATGCGGATCACTCCTAAACTGGTTGAAGTAGATGTTTGCTCAAGGGTACGATCGATGATAGTCGGTGGTCGATTCTTTATCGGTGGTAAATGGAAGACATTGTATGTTCCGATCCAATGTGACATAAATGTAACGAGGGCTTAATATAGGCTATAGTGCAGGGATGTTAAGGAGCTCCGTAACCGTAACCGAAGCCGGATATCCGTAAAAAATCCGTAACCGTAACCGAATCCGAAATGAAAGTTTTGCTTTGCATGAAAAAGGAAACCAAATTTTAATAACCGTAACCGAAATTATCCGAAACAAACGGATAATCCGAAATAATTTAATATCCGTAACCGAAATTATCCGAAACAAACGGATAATCCGAAATAAATTAATATCCGTAACCGAAATTATCCGAAACAAACGGATAATCCGAAATAATTTAATATCCACATCCGTATATGAAATTTCATATCAAACTCATCTTTTATGTTATGTTAAGCACCGATTAGTTTTTTAGTTTTTAAGAAGTAAATTGGAATTTTTTCGTTATCCATTTCAATCATCCATTTGTCATTCATTAAAAATTTCATTTTCTGTCGCCAATTGTAAAATAATGTTGTATTTCAGCTGTTATTAGAACTCATTTTACCTATAAGTTATTGTTTAATTATTATTTTTTTTAATTGTACCGGATGATGTTCTGTTGGTGAATCAATAAATAAAATAAAATAAAAATATCCATTTCATCCTTTCTATAGTGCTACCAATTTAAACGTCGCGTTTATTCGGAACGAAGTAGAATGCCACGTCTTGCAAAAAGTAAGTAAAACATAAAAAAAAAACAGTAATCAGCTACGTACCTACTTCTAAGGCCTTGATAATAATGCCTTCCACACCGATTTCGGTGACGTTGGCCGGTTTCATAGAATCCAGACCAGCTGGAGTCATTTTATAATGTCCAAGTGTGCGCGTAATACACAGAAACCATCTCTCTTCCTTCACTCTCGTAGCCCAGTGGGACGGATAACCGACACGACTGGCGGGAGATCAGGCGCAGGACCGACTCTTTACATGCCCTTCAGATGCATGTATCATCTTTCTTGTCAGACAATTAGTTGATCAGCCTGCATTGTCCTAACCCAACTTGAAAACAACAAACACAAGGCCTTGAAAATAGTTTGTCGTTTAGCTAAGACATCTGGACATAAGCCTCCCCGGTCGCTTGATTTTTCTAAATTGTTAAAATATTACCATGTTCATAAGGGATGAAATTGCAAAAAAAAAATTATTGTAACAACTTATGCAACCAATTTCTTGGAATATATAAATCTTTATCTTGCAGCCTGCACCCACTCCCAGCGACCTTCTTCAGGTCGTTAGTATGTGATGTGCCTCATTAGCATGACGGAAAAATCGTACAGGAACCCAACTGTCGGTTACACAAACACTAATTACAACAAAGGTTTTGAAGGTTGAACTATTACAATGAACAGACAATTTCCCAATAGGTTGGCAGATACCACCGAACTCAGTGGAAGAAAACGAACTCCGATAGAGGCAGATCTAGATTGAAACCAAACATTAGTAGACCATAGAACTCAATAGCAGATAGAGACCATAGAGCAGCAATAGATACATGAAAAGACAAATGAGACCGGTAATATTAGTTATCAAAGACCACCGAGCCCAATAAAGGTAGATAGAGACCAATAGCGGCAGGATTAAGACCAAACATTAGTTAGACCACAGAACTCAATAGCAGATAGAGACCATCGAGCCGCAATAGATACATGAAAAGTTAAATGAGATCGGTAATATTAGTTATCAAAGACCACCAACTCCAATAGAGGTGGAGACCATCGATGATAGGTGATGAGACCATTGATACCTAATATCACATATCAGAGACCACTGAACGTAATAGGTTTAATTGACCGTCGAGCCAAATTGAAAGCATATGAGGTCCAAACTTTGTAATATCACAAACAAAAAACACAATTTATTTTATTCCAAGTGAAGACTCTTACTTGGAATTTACTCAAATATAGAAGGAAAGACTGTAAATAAGAACATTTAAATAATAAAATAAGTCTACAGAAGAACTTCAATGATGTACAAAATTAAATAGAAGCGTTCGAAAGATATTGGAATATTCTATTTTTAAAATAATTTTAGTCCACAAAATACATTTTCATTGCTTAAATAAAAAAACTTCAAAGGACTTTTTTAAATAATTTCATTACTTATTTATCTTCAAAGATACAACTGTCAGAATAACAGAAAAACTTGTACAAAACGATCTCCACAAATCCAAACAATAAAAGTAAAGTATAAGGATGAGAAAAAACGAAACTGTTTATATTATGCAAATCTACTTTAACAAATTTAAATGTTCTTTATACTTCGTTTTCATTAAACTTCCGCGGGTCTCCTTAGGGTTACCAAAAATGGCGAAATATACAATTCAAGAAATGACGGTGAAACATTTTTTGCCTATAGAATTAAGTAAATATTTTGCAGTGTAATTTTTAAGTATTTTAAATATTATGTATGTTAGTCTATAAGGTATTTATGAAATAAATGGCAGCCTGAAATAAATGGCATTTTATTTAATTAACTAGCTGTTCCCGCGACTTCGTTCGCGTGGTTTTTGAGTGAAGCCGTTTGCGCAGCGCACGCAATGAAAGTCCCCAAATGTAAATTTTACCCGTTTTTGAAACATTTCTCACTGACGCTTCGCTCCTATTGGTCGCACCGTAATGTTATGTCATGTTAATGCCTTCCTCTATAAATGGACTATCCAACAAAAAAAAGAATTTTAAAAATCGGACCAGTAGTTCCTGAGATAAGCGCGTTTAAACAAACAAACAAAATCTTCCGCTTTATAATATTAGTATAGATTTAATTTGCTTATGTATGTTTTGATTTATATAATAAAAAATTACGTACTTATGTTATACTAATTTTTAAACCCACACTCAAGTAATAATCGGTATTTTGATAATTATCAAAATACCGATTATTACTTGAGTGTGTAATTGAAGGTTCGTATTTTAGTTATTGGGTAAGTATATAGAGCTAGAACTAAACGACATAATAAAACTTTAAATCTACAAATATTATATAATACTAGCTGACCCGTGCCCACGTTGAGCATGGAAACCGTGTAAACCTTCCCGGAGACCAAAAATAGCTGAATCAGTTCAGCTAATCTCGAGTTTTAACGAGACTAACGAACAGCAATTGATTGTGATAATGTAGCTTTCTAATGAACAGTACTTTTTGAGTTAAGTCGTTACATACAAAAATACAAATCTTTCCTCTTTATAATATTAGTGTAGATATAATAGTCTTCCGTTTTCCGGGCCCTTATTCAAGATGCCATCGCTATTATCACTTACAAAGTTCGCAAAAAAAATGGGATTTGACAAAAGCTTCGCTAAGTGACACGCAAATTCGCCTTAAGTTTTTTATCATTTTATTAATATTCTTTGTATTTTCTTTATATTTTTTTTTTTGGTTTATGTTTTCTGTATTTTTTGTACTTACTGTAAAGTGTAATTCTAAAACTAAATAACATTCCTATCACACCTAAAAACGACCTGATGACCTGAACCGATTTCCACCAAACATAGCTAAGAACACTCTCGACTTATATACCTTTTATACAAAAAAACCGCATTAAAATTGGATCATCCGTTTGGGAGCAACGATACCACAGACAGACACATACAAATTTGCACAGACACGTCAAACTGTCTGCGTCAGGGGTTAAAATGGGCATAAATAATACATTATGTATAATTAAAAAACACATTCCATGCACCCTCACTTCGATTTGTCTTCAAAATTAACTCCAAAAGTCACCTTGTAATTATACGCAGTTAAGGAGAACTAAGACACATGAAATATTTTATGATATTTTTGTAAATACATCCGTTTAGTCACATTTGGTTATACCATTGTAATATATATTGTGCATAAATAATTTCGTAGCGTAACTAACTTGAGTATTGTGGGTCGAATAAAAAATATGTTAATATGTATTGCGCAGATGTTTCTACTATCACATTTTAGGTATAATAAAATAAATAAAAAAATTTAAATCATTTATTTTCAGACCATAGATCCATAGTGTTAGTAACAATTATTTACTTAAACATTATTTTGGTTAGTTAATGAAAATACAAAGATAGTTAATAAAAATAAGAAAACTATAATATAAGTAATTTAACTTTGAATGACTTGCTGTAGTAGTTTTGCATGACGCCAGTCATATTGAAAACATTATTTAAACTCGCGTTTTTTAACACTAGGCTTGCTAATACCGCGGAGTAGCGGTTATATTATGTGTAAAATAAATGAGTGGTAATACTTCAGGGTGTGTATGTGCCTCCTATGTAGAGTATACTGCGAAAGTATCAACGCTGAAATTCTTACTTTTAACTTTCATGTTTGTATGAGAAACGCCCCAACATCAAACTTTTCCCCCTTACAATATTTTAAAAAAAGTACCTCTTTCAGCGCTGATACTTTCTTAGCAAACTCTATATACGGGACCCATACAAATTACACACCGTAAAGTATTATCACTCGTTAGTATTACAAACTGTACATCTCAAAAGATCTAAGGACAATGATTGAAGTTTGATAAAAATCTAGTCGTACGTTTATCAAATTATCAATTTTATTATTTTGAAATAATTTATTTGTCCAAAAACATTCAATTCCATGGCGACCCCAATTCGTTAGGAATTCATTGCAGACATTATTAAAGATTTCGAGAGTGATATTCTTTATTTAAACTTCTAGACGACCTCTGTGGTTCAGTGGCTAAGCGCTATGCCAGGGGTCACTGGTTCGAATCCCGCCGACGGATCAAAAGTTTTCTGTGTGGATTCTAAAAATCTTTAATATCATATTATATATACTTATCTATAATAAACTTGCAGAGAGGTCAATTTTGAAAATTGAATATTTTTTCAAAATAAAAGGATGATTGGCTATCGATACCTAGGCAAAAATGCAATCAGTAAACTTTTTTTCTCTCTGTCTGTATGTGCACGCATGGATTAAAAACTACTCGAGGGATTTTAAGCAAACTTGGTACGATTGTAGCCCATATTCCTGGGCAGGTTATAGGCTATATAACATAACGCTACGATACATAGGAGCCGACGATAAATTTGAAGCAAGTCGGATGAATTTCGACGCACGCGGACGCTGATCGCATCTTGAATAAGGGCCCAGATTGACGTGATGTAAAAGCGTTCATGTATATTATTATTAGACAAAATACTCACGGTGTGTTCCACTGCCAGTACTGTTCTTCTGAAAAAGAGAATTACAAATTAATACATGGAGACCGGATTACTACATTATAGATTTAACAGCCTTTAATTAATTAGAGGTATCGATTGTATCTTAATAACTTTATTAGCAAAGCCTTTGGAATAAGAATTAAGTAGTACAGAGTCTTGATTAAAAATGGCTGACATTTTAATCCAATAAATACAATTTTGTTAAATTCATCTGGGACTATAGTAAAACTATACAATATCTGTTATATATCTACTTTGTAAGTAAAGTAAGAAAATAAAGGGAGTCTAGCGGGCCTTGGATCTCCGTCTATTTTATACAAGCGCGAGCCGCGGGCAGAAGCTAGTTATTTATAAACAAAAACAATTAATACACACAGCCTTGGCCGCCTGTATCACGTACTTGTCATTACCATGTGTCTTACATACATTAGCATAATCAGTGCATACCAATATAGCCCTTATTACGTAGGAAAAAGATTTAATTACAATATGGTATGTAAAAAATTTCACCCCCGCGCACACTGCAGACATATTGGCAACAGAACAATGAGCATTTTAAAGATAAGGAAGTATTTTTTACGCTTAGTGCCTACTTATAAACTAATAAGGTTCCGCTGTATATTATTCAAATACTTTTTTTCTGACTACCTACACGCTTCCGTAAAGAGCCTTTCATACTTAGGATGCCAACATAGGACCACTTGAAGTGGTCCACTTCTGTTTCAATTAGTCAGTAGTTGTTACTTTACGGATATTTTTTTTTATCATAAGATCAAAAGTATTATGTGGATTTCCGCTACGCATAATTATAGAGTCGCAAATTAGTTACAAGATTAATTTAGGAAATTACCTAGAAAACAATTTTTTTGGGTAATATTTTTGAGAGAGTGGCAGGTTCTGTGTGTGTGATTAGTGTGTGCTAACATTATCCAACATTTCCAACATCGTTTTCTAAAAAAATCCTAAATGAATCTTATAAATAAATAATTTGCGATTCTATTGGGGATTAAAAAAATGGTTTCAAGTTTGTCCTATTACTCAATACTAGCTTTAAACAGTGAAATGCGTGAAATAGATTTCATCCCTATGATGTTTGAATCTATACTAATATTATAAAGCGGAAGAGTTTGTTTGTTTGTTTGTTTAAACGCGCTAATCTCAGGAACTACTGGTCCGATTTGAAAAAATCTTTTTTTGTTTGATAGTCCATTTATAGAGGGGCTTTAGGCTATATAACATTACGCTGTGACCAATAGGAGCGAAGCGTCAGTGAGAAATGTGTGCCAAAACGGGGAAACTTAGTCACATTTCATTCGTTGCGTGAGCTGCAAAAACGGTTTCAGTCAATCAAAAACCACGTGAACTGAGTCGCGTGGACAGCTAGTGTTGAATAAAACTGCCTTAGTGGCTGCCGTTTCTAGCCCTATGGGTGATTTTGTAAATCGGTCAATAAACTAGTCAAAAAATATGGACTAGACAAAAGTCATCGATGATGATGAATAAGCCCAGGAGTTAGGAGTCATATTGTTCCACCAAATTGTTCCACGGAGATACGCGTATTATGTTCCCGTAATCCGTTCCATTCCACGCTCAAAACCTCAGTTATTGGGGTTCCTTTGTGCGAGCAAACGCTACGGAACATTTATTACGTCGAGTAGTCGTATTATCCAACTAAGTCTAGCAATAAAGTGATGGTAGTACTTAAGCTGGTCATTTCAAAGCGTAGGGTTTAATATTGGATCATTTCGACGATTGTAGTTCAAGGCTTCAGCTGAAAATCATATTGTCACACTGATATTATAAAGCCTAAAGCTTCGTCTGGTGCAAGCGGCTGAAGCAATAAAATTTGGAATGCAGGAGCTGACACCTTGTATTAACACATAGGCTACTCTTTATGCCGAAAACTTTAGTATTCTCATGTCTATGCGGATCTATGCGGAGGGATCTGGGGCCAAAATCCAGTAAGTAATAAGCCACGCGCAAAAGCTTGTTGTAGTCAAAATAGTTTTAAGGATTCTACATGCTTTTGTTTGAAGTCCGGGGTTATCAATTAAGTATATTTTAGAGTCTTTTAAAAACCTTAAGCGCTGAAGAAACTCAAACCAAGATGTATCTTATTTTTCAATTACGTAATTGAATTACCGAAGTGGTCCTATGATGGCATCCCAAGCATGAAAGGCTCTTTACGGAAGCGTGTAGGTAGTCAGAAAAAAAGTATTTGAATAATATACAGCGGAACCTTATTAGATTATATATCTAGGTACTATGCGTAAAAATATATCCTTATCTTTAATATGACAAAACTCAAACCAAGATGCATCTTATTTTTCAATAACGTAATTGAAAAATAAGATACGTATCTTAAACGCGCCGTGTCGTGGTGTGAACCGCCGCAAAGGCCTTTAGTGACAAAGATTGCAATAAGTCGCGATGGGCTGGTCACGGCCGCGCTAACCGCTGACCTAGATGATGCTTTGTTTACAAAGAACATGGGATGTTTACTGCATTTAAGGCTGCTGCCTCGAACACAGCGGCAAGCGGAGCGGCAGCGGCGGCGAGAGCGGAGTCAAGCGCCAAAAACTTAATTCCATGAAAAAGTCTTCTAGACGCGGCGTTGTGATTGCGCATCAGAATGTTTGTAATTTCATAATTTTTGCGGATCTCTAAGGCTTTGGAGTGCAACAGGAGTCAAAGAGTCAAAGTCTAAGCTGCAAGAGTAAGAATAGCAGCAATGCCTCTACATCAACCATCTATCTCGTGGGTGTCGTAAAGTGACAGAGGGAAAATAATATATCTGGAAATGTGCTGCAGCGTATCGGTTTGTTATAATTTTAACACTACGCAACGCGCAATGAAAAAAGGATACAAGCAATTGCCCCCTTTTAATACTTTGGAGGAGGCTTATGTCCAGTGGACATCATAGCTAAAACAACATCATCAGCATGGCGCCCCACTGCGCTCGATGCGGATCTTGCATCCGCGCCGCTCGCCGCTGTGTCCTTCCTTAAAGAAGCCTACTAGAGTAATATTGCCATCAGTAGCTCAATCCTAAATAATATCTTCAGCTATATCCACAAAACATTAATCTGGTGCCAGTAACTTCTCGAAGAAATAACAAAGCACTTGTGTCATTTCAAAGATATTCAGATATTTTTATTTAATTATTGTTTCAGATTAGAATAAACAATTTTTATAAAATTTGAACCGAGTACGTAAATTATAATATCCTATTTTGACTTACGAAATTCGAAATTCAAAAACGATTAGATCAGTAGAAAAACATACATAGATAGTCAAAATCATTACCCCTTTGGCTTACGCGTCGGGTAAAAAGAAATAGTTAAAATATACATTTATTAATGATAATAATTAATTACTAATGTTATGACGTATTACAACTGCATTTAGCCATTAAAGGAAAGAGGTTATGCGTACAATATTTTTCCTTCGTTAATATTATTTCCATAAGCATTTAAATAACTTATTTAATAATCTACACATGTTGGTAAACATGCATATAAAGTTACTGCGTCGTAACACAGCGGTCTTCTTTGTCATAACTCGCACAGTACAAGCTATAAAACGTACTATGTAGTATGGTCTATTACAATATTTGCACATAACTAATTCATACAAATAAGTCTGAATTGTGTTAGATCTTTCTTATTAGCCTATGCTATCCCACTGCTGTGCAAAGCCTTCCCCAAGGTCATTTAATTATTTTCTCATTCCATTTTTTTTGATGTTGCAAGGGAAATGCATGTACAGTTAAGGCAATTAAAGTAAAACAAAAATACATAATATGTACATAGAAAAGATAAGATAAGACCTTGGTCTTAGTAATAAAAATCTACCTATGTAGATTTCAAATTATAAAATCTACCTACATCTGATGATACATTATACCTACATTTTCTCTAGTCGTTTATAAAGAAATATAAATTTTTCACAAATAAAACACCTAATAAAGTGGAAAAGGTGCCAGTAGTATTTATTATAGCAGTATAATTATATAGGTAGGCAACATGTGACCCAATGTCAGCGTTGTCAGATATATTTTTTTGCCCAATCGGGATTTTGGAACTTTTTGAGTGAAAAAGCATTCTTTCGTCAAAAGCGAGACAGTAAAATCTATACTAATATTATAAAGCGGAAGATTTTGTTTGTTTGTTTGTTTAAACGCGCTAATCTCAGGAACTACTGTTCCGATTTGAAACATTTCTTTTTTGTTGCATAGTTCATTAATAGAGGAAGGCTTTAAGTTTAGGCTATATAACATTACGCTGCGACCAATAGGAGCGAAGCGTCAGTAAGAAATGTTGCAAAAACCGGGAAAACTATTCACATTTGAGGACTTTCGTTGCGTGCGCTGCATAAACGGTTTATGTTACTCAAAAATATGTATGAAAGAATTATTCCTTTTCTATTTTCTATTTTTATCATATTAACAAAAACCAACGTGAGCAATCAAAAGATAATCGCGATAGTGTTTCCAACAACCACGCGAACGAAGTCGCGGGCACAGCTAGTAAACGTATATATAATCAAAAGATTTTGAATATTTATCTTTTTATTCGATTACAAATTACGTTTATGTGACAATAGATAGTAAAAATATCCATAGAAATAGTATTTTATTTTTAAATAGTTGAAGAAAAGTAAAAAAAATCTGAATAAAAAAAAACAGAAATCAAAATAAAAAAAGTTTATTATACAAAATCAAAAAACGGGACTGAGCCTGTCCCGTGCGGGATTTTGATTTAAAAATCGGGACGTCTCACTAAAATCGGGACGTCTCGTTGCCCGACATTCATAAATTTTACTAGCAAAATTTATATACCTATATTTTTTTGTCCATTGATTAGGATAAATAGCTTTAGGCCGTATTTCACCAAGCAATGTAAAAGTTAACGCCATGTTAAAATACCATGCCATCTCATTCATTGACAGGAAATACGAGAGGGATAACATGATATTTAACATGGCGTTAACTTTAACATTGCTTGGTGAAATGTTAAAGTTAATCCTTCGTTAAATATCATGGTGTTCCTCTCGTTATTCCTATCCATGAATGAGAAAGCATGGTAATTTAACAAGCCGTTAACACTAACATGCGTTGGTGAAATCGGAACTTATTCGTACAGAAAAACATAGCAACTTAACAATCGTTACAGTATTCGGTGCCTTCTATCGACCTGTTTGTGTTTCCAAAATACTTCAATTTATTAAACGCGATAAAGTTTTTCAATAACCACATTTACGACTGAACGCGTAATATCAAATGTGTTCCCGACCCGTAGTCTTATTGGCGAAAGGATTATACGGATTGTGTTGGAAGTTTACGAAAAGCGATTCCTTCGGGAAAACTCGCGACCATTTTCCGGAAAACCTTTAACCTCCAAATCTTATGAATAACTTTTGTAAATAAAAGAGTTTTAACCAATTCAGGATAGAGTATACAGTGTGACTGGTGAGACATGAGCAATACTTGAGGACGTGATATTTGGCTATTATATGAGATGAAAAAAAACATATAAAAAATAACATCAATTAATCACTGAGTAAATGTATCTTAAACTTGAATAATTATTTACCCAACGCATGGACAACGCGGGTAGGAACGCGCCCGTACTACCTACGTTGATGTCGCACGCCGCCGCCGGGGTACTTCGCCGGCTACATAGGTATGCCTACTTGCCTAGCCGCGTAATTTTCATTGTATCCATGATTTATTTATTGAAAGGAAAATTTGGTAAAAAATTAAGTACTTACCTAATTTTATGACATATCTATAGTGGGAATCGAGTACCGAGTACTCTCCGTACGTATTGCACTTGTCTCACCAGTCAGCCTGTATTTAACTACCGACGAAAACAGAGTATTGTAACTTTAAAGAT
This sequence comes from Celastrina argiolus, assembly GCA_905187575.2. Taxonomy (NCBI): domain Eukaryota; kingdom Metazoa; phylum Arthropoda; class Insecta; order Lepidoptera; family Lycaenidae; genus Celastrina; species Celastrina argiolus. The sequence continues at coordinate 13,248,815 of LR994595.1, read as the reverse complement.
TTTTAATTTATTTTTTTATTCTTTTTTATTTAAGGGACTTTTTCACAACAACTTTAAAGTTACTGTGGCATCGTAGCTCTAATACGGATGAACCAGTTTTTAACCCCCGATGCAAAAACGACGGGGTGTTATAAGTTTGACGTGTCTGTGTATATGTGTATGTGGCATCGCAGCTCCCAAACGGATGATCCGATTTTAATCCTTTTTTTTTTCTTTGAATGGTAGTCGAGAGTGTTAGCTATGGTGGAAATCGGTTTAGGTCTTCAAGGTCATCACGGTCATTTGTTAGGTGTGATAGGAATGTTAATTTTTAATTTACTTCTTTAATTATGTCTGAAAGCCGACGTGATGGAGAACGTTTTAAGCTATACTTACCATCAAGTCGGTCACCGGTTGATAATACAGGGGGACTATTACAAGCTCTTAATTCCAGCCAGTTTACGCCATACAACATGGCTACCTGGAATTTTCGTATTACGATCACATAATAACTGCATGATGACAGCTAGCTAGCGGACACTTGACACTGGACTTGCTTCCGAGTGTCACTTTCAGACAACCAAACTAGGGTGGATCAATTCATTATAACAAGTCGCTGTAATATGAAAAAGAACAAGGCAATTTAAGACCGTATTATTGAATTGCCTGGAACCAGGCTGGTACTGTAAAAGATCATAATACGGCCCCAGGGCTTAATAAAAATACGATTTAAATATATTATATCTAGCAATATCCCGCGAAACAATTATAACCACAACCTGCAAGCAGATGAGTGAGTGTACGCATAGGCATGCGTTTGATGCACCTCCCTCCTCCCACACTGCTTATGCGTACACTCGCAAGCAAAAAACATGAAAACACCACCACCACACAAGCAATAATGTTAACACGATCGTGCAAAGTCCCACCACCATGCAGGTTGCAAAACTCGACGCGCGTTTCGCTCCGACCCCGGAGCATCCTCAGCATGTTGACTCTGCGAACATTGTTCGCAGAGTCAACATGCCTATGCGTACACTCACTCATCTGCTTGCAGGTTGTGGTTATAATTGTTTCGCGGGATATTGCTAGATATAATATATTTAAATTGTATGCTATGGATTTCCGCAAAGTAACGCCTGATTCCATTAACTACTTAATAAAAATATTAACATTCATAGTTATAACTCTAAGGTTTTAACCAATAGAATTTTAGTAAGTTGTAATATTTTTTTATACTTTATTTTTTTAAAGTTACATTTTAAGTCATGAAGCCCACCAAACTGCGTCGATTGTCGGTGGGTTTAGCATATAGTGAGATTATGGTCTACGCCCACCAACCAAAAGACCACAAACCCAACATACAAACAGTTCTATATCTGTATTGTGGTCTATTGACAGTACCGCTAAGCCCGGCGCTCGTGGCGACGTCACGCGCGCCACGATCAACACAATTAATCATTACGATAACTGAGGACATAGATCAACAACTGGACGAATCATAAGGTACTGGAATCTATACTAATATCATAAAGCTGAAGAGTTTATTGGAACGCGCTAATCTCAGGAACCACAGGGCTCTGATTCAAAATGCCATCACTATTTGTCGCTAACGAAGTTCCAAAACTAAGGGCGTGTTTCACCAAGCAATGTTAAAGTTAACGCCATGTTAAATATCACGTTATCCCTCTCGTATTTCCTGTCAATGAATGAGATGGCATGGTATTTTAGTATGGCGTTAACTTTAACATTGCTTGGTGAAACACGGCCTTAGCTTCGCAAAATTACGAGCAGATTCGTATGTTATTTAGCGAAGCTTATGTCAAATCTAATACATTTTGTCTTCGAATTTCGTAAGCGATATATAGCGATGGCAAGGGCCCAGCAGGCTTAATGAGGAAAGGTATCGTATCTCAAAGTTATAGTGACTGTTCTTTTTACACACTGTATAGGGCTTCTCTTTGCCACTGTACCAATTAAACACAACGTTACTTTGCGGACATCCGTAAATAAATATAATATGAACTTCATCTGTTCTTATTAATAGCTGACCCACAGACATACAAACTAGAAGCACTTCCGAACTCGCACGGCATTGGCATTGGCGGGGCGCCAGGTCTACCGGCATATCGTGGTGATACCCGTACACTATCCTGCCTATCAGTCAGCATGACTGGGTTGGATCAGCTACACATTAGGCGCTTATTGACGCGCGATTTGCTGAATTGCGTTTTTAAATAAAGAAAAAGCGCGCGTTTGAGTATGTACAGAGTAGACTGTCTGCAGCAGGCTTACTCCCGAAACAATGGAGAAGCAAGTCAGTTCGATCACAACGGCTTCAACGGCTGTTTTATATGGTGGATTACTTTGAAACTAACCAGGATAAAGAAAATCGTTAGACCATAACTTTTTGTACTCCCGACCATATCAATCGACTGACAATCAAAATAAACAAACGTCAATTTCTTGGGAAGTACGCGACACGATCGAATCTGAATCAAAATTGAACCAGTTTGGATAGTAAGGCCCCATAACTCCTGGTACTCAAAACGCGCGTTTGAAAGCGCCTAATGTGTACCCGCTCTAAAGACGGCCTCCTTTTTGTAGTACCAATAATCGGGAATATTTTCCTCCATATTCTTCCTGACTGATCTTTGTATATTTTGTATAAGAAGTCGACAACCGAAAATCTATCGTCGATGAGCATCTTTAGATTCGTTAGGCCCTCTTTCTAAAGGCTTGATTTAATATAAAAACTGAATTATAATTTCAGTCAGTAAAATGACATTTCTGTGTCACATCACCACCACATCAAAATATAGTTACAAACGTAGACAGGTTCGATAAACGAAGACTCGCCAACGCTCATCTTGATAGTACAAATTTGTACCTTAATAGTATAATAATAGAGAATATTACGCTATAGGTAAAAATTTGACGTTTTGACGAACGTTCTGCGAAATTGTTAGTTGTGCCTTAGAACTGAGCTTAGTATAGATTGGCATGTATATTATACATAATTATGTATATAGATATTAAATTAAGTTCGTAAATTTTTTTCCTATCGACTTCACTGACTCTCATCCAAATTATCTCCCAATATACAGGATAGCCCTTCCCTATAAAGAAAAACCAGCCTTCGCCACTGCTGTCAATTGTATGAAACTTGCAATGACAAGTCGATTGAACTACAGGAAGTATAGTGTGTGGACACTCTCAGATATATATGCGATGTCTTATCACGATGCTCGGTTTAAAATCCTTCAGATATAACGGGTGTAAAAATAACAGTCACTATATCTTTGGGATATGATTATACTACCTTTCTCAACTACAAATGTTTTTTTTTATTGAAAAAAAATAGTTTTTTTTGCTCTTTCGTTGTTCTTGCGACAAAAAAAAATTAAATGTTAAAAAGTAAAATAAATATGTTTTTGGCAAAAAAAATACATTTTGAAAATGAGGAAAGGTAGTATAATCGTATCTGAAAGTTATAGTTACTGTTCTTTTTACACCCAGTATCTTGAAAATATGTTACATGCAGATACAGGAGGACTAAGGATGTATGCAAATACTACGTAACCTGGTTAATGGGGTGGTCTTCAAAGTGTGGTACTTTGTAGACCACCCTTCGTCACCAACATAATGAGGAAGGATATTGTCACAAAGTGATAATATTCTAGGAATCACTCACAGCTCTTTCGCCTTACAGACTACAGCTCATTTAAAATCTCTTATACTATACATGTAAATAAAAAGGGCATGCCTTATGCCCTTGCCATGCCCTTTTTAAAGATTCAACCTGTATTCGTTTTTAAATCTTGCAGGTTTCCGAAATGGGTGAATTTCTTGTCCCTCCGTAGCGCAGTTGGTTGAGCGCGTTGGCGCTCGAACGAAAGGTCGCGGGTTCGAATCCCGCCGAGGGAACAAAAAGTTTTCAATGTTCCTGGGTCATGGATGTGTATTAAATTTGTGTATAATATAATAAAAATCTTAAATATGTGTATAGTATAAAAGTATTAAATATATTTCCGTTGTCTGGTACCTGTAACACAAGATTTCTTCGGATACTTAGCATAGGGCCAGATTGACGTGGTGTGAAGCGTCAATAGATATTATTATAGATATAGATATTATTTATTGTCTGTTCATCAAAAGAGTTGTTTTTTTTAAATAATAATATCGTTTCTATTACATCACATAACATTTAAACTAAAGTAAGCTACTTGTCATAATTCAATAATGAAAATTACATGACACGAATAGTCTTCTAGTCTCCCCCCGGGGGTGGTGGGGGTGAGCTGATACTCCACAAATGAAAGCCATACAACGAAGACAGTTCAAATTACAAGCAGTAATTACTTTCACGTAAAGGGGAACGTACACTTGATATTAACTCAGCGGTGGAGAAACGTACACTGGGTTTATTAATTTACTAGAAATTCCGAAACGTTAGAGCATCTCCTGCGCCAGGCGGAGCAAATTAAAAAAAGTAATTTATGTATAAAGCAAGCTATCAAATTTTAAAATGTAACAGAATATTATAGGTTACTTAAAATATTTTTTTATTTGCATATAAAGTAATGTTAAGACTATTGGATTACAAATAAAAAGTTAAACTGAATAAAAACAAAAGACTTATCTACAAAAATAAAAATTACAGTACCTATTTTCTACAATAGAAAAAAAAACCCCTGATCGTCCTCATCTGACAGGGAAAAAATTCATTAATCATTATGCTTAACCAACTATTTTTTTTCATGCTAAGTCCAGATTTCACCAACGCTTGTTAATGTTAACGGCTCGATAAAATGCCATGCCTTCTCATTCATTGACAGGAAATACGAGAGGGATAACATTATGTTTTTCGGATTAACTTTAACATGTGTTGGTGAAATTAGCACTAAGAGTGCCGAACAAAAGGTTTTATAAGAAGGTCTTTTATTTTCATACCCCAGCTGGGACAATATTTAATCGAGCGACCACAGATGACGCGCATGTCTGATATTATATGCGAAGCATATAGGGTTTTTCTAATCTGACATTGATTGATTGAACTTGCCAGATTGACAGCAATATTTATCATTTTTGACCACAGGCATCGAATACGCAACACAATTGAGTAGCCATTCTGTGACGGAATTGACACGGTTTGAAATGTAACGTTTGGGACGCCAAATCTCGCCACTCTGGATCAAGGATATGGTAATATCCTCGCCGGTAAAAGACGATACAATAGGACAACTACACCAAGGAACAATGCGTTAGTACTCACCAGGTCTGGAAGCGAACCTGTGGGCCGTTGAAGAATGGCGTTCGCTGGATGTTCGTTGCCGAATGTGTTGTAGTTTCTTGTTTTTCTTTAGATACACTAGCCGGCCGGCTTTCACTGGGGATTAATACAGGATTCCACACGCGGTGGACGTTAGATTACATCCAAAATCGGTAATTTGAAGCTAACTCGATTAGTCTGGTTCCGCGTATAAAAGGCGAAACGCTAATGTCGCGTGTTCATTTGTTTTTCACAGCAACTCGCGCGTGGCGCCAGGCTTGTACCGTGCAATGCGATTGGTTGAGATGTCAGCATTGTATGTCCAGCGGCCCAATGAGAATTGGCGCGCGATATTTAAAATATTATTTATGAAACAAAACGATATAAACTAAACATTCCGCCCACCAAAATACCAACGGAATTTTCCGAAAAGTACGAAAGAAACAATAAGTTAAGAATTACTTACGATACTAACTAAAATTACTATTTAAACGTTAATAGATAACAAAGATCATTCTAATGGAAGGGGACATAGTTTGACTAAAGGTCGTATAAGTGAATGATCCTTACGGGTTCGTATAGTTGCTACCCGAACTACTCCGTCAGGCCCAGGATGTAATGAAACCACTCGTCCTAGCGGCCAATGTAAAGGAGGTCGGTTGGTGTCCTTAATAAGAACCATAGAATTAACAGGTAACGGTTTTGAATCCTTAGTCCATTTTGCCCGCTGAGTAAGTGCATTTAAGTACTCATGTTTCCAACGCTTCCAAAACTGCTGTTGAAATAATTGAATAAGTTGCCAACGGTTTAATCGGCCAATTTTAACATTTGTGTAGTCGGTATCTGGAACCGCGGTCAAGGGTTCTAATGTTAAAAAATGACCAGGGGTTAATACGTTCAAATCGTTAGGGTCTGAGCTTAATGGACACAAGGGTCTTGAATTTAAAATCGATTCGATTTGAGTGAAAAGTGTTGAAAGTTCTTCAAAAGTTAGCGTCTGATCGCCAATAATACGGTACAAATGAGACTTGGCGGCTTTAATTTGAATTTCCCATGCTCCTCCGAAATGGGGAGCGGACGGGGGGTTACGTTTAAATGAGATGCGCTCTGCGTGCGAAGCCTCTTCAATACAGCATGCTAGTTGTGCGCTAGCACCTACGAAATTTGTTCCACAATCCGAATGGATAATGTTACAACGGCCGCGACGCGAAATAAATCGACGCAAAGCCGCGATGAAGCCGTCAGTCGATAAAGTAGATACTACCTCGAGATGTACAGCCCTTGTACTTAAACACACAAATAGACATAAATAGGCTTTATCTAGTTTGGCACCTCTATGGGAACCCAACTTGATACGAAAAGGTCCACCGAAATCCACGCCTACCTCCGAAAAGGGTTTTGCCTGATTTACACGAAAGGCAGGTAAGTCGCTCATAAACGGTTGCAGAGGTTGCGGATTAAGACGGTAACATCGTATGCATTTGGACAGTTGATGACGTATAGCACGCTTAGCTGTGAGGATCCAAAATTGTTGTAAAATCAGATAATGAGTTGTGTTTAGACCAGGATGAAAATTATTTCGATGAATCGATTCAATTACAGCGGCTGTAAGAACACACTTTCTTGGCAATAAGGCAGGATGTTTATGCTCGAATTCCAAGCCCGAGCGAGCGAGACGTCCGCCCACCCTGAGGATATCCTGATCGTCAAGGAACGGGTTTAGCTTTTGAAAACTACGGGGGAGCAATTTCTTTTGTTTTAATTTTAATATCACGTCAGAAAAGTAACGTTTTTGAAAATGTTTAACGATAGTAAAAAGGGAAATATGCCGTTCTGTTTCGGTTATGAAAGTATTATCATAGCGCGAGACAGTGCGCCGCACGCTGTTAGCAAATCTATAAATGTATGCTATAATACGACACATTTTGTCCAAAGATGAATATTTATCAAAAAGATAATCGATAATTGACGTTTGTTGAGCGGTATCGATTCGATCGGTGACGAGAGTTACACGACGTTGCTCAGCGAGTACCTCGTCATTATTAGTATGAATTTCCGATATATCTACTGGCCACTGAGATTGTGATTGGGACAACCACTTTGGTCCCGCCCACCATAATGTGTTGTTCAGTAGATCACTAGGCATTTGGCCACGTGAACAAACGTCTCCAGGGTTTGTAGCAGACGGTACGTGCCTCCAGCACTCGGGAGGTACGATATCCTGGATATGGCTAACGCGGTTCGCCACGAAGGTCACCCAACGAGAGGAAGGCGATCTCAGCCATGCCAAGGCAATAGCGGAGTCACACCACAGATAAGTGTCATGGATACTAATCCTTAGGGTGTCTTTAACGAATTTTAAAAGATCAGCTAGTAGAACTGCTCCACATAGCTCCAGACGAGGGAGACTTTGTCTTTTGAGGGGAGCAACGCGTGCCTTAGCACAGACAAAGAAAATGCGAACTGAACCATCGGACAGAGTGACACGTAGATAAATGACTGCGCCGTACGCTAGCTCCGAACTATCACAGAAACCATGCAACTGATACGATAAAGCATTTTTGATTACAAATTTGCGTGGAATGTTGAGGTTTCTGACTAACGGAAGTTGATGAGAAAAATTGCTCCATTGGGATACAATTTCCGGTGGAGGAGTTTCATCCCACGATAAACCGAGAATCCACAGTTTTTGGATTAAAACTTTGGCTTTGATTGTCAACGGGGACAGAAAACCCAGAGGATCAAAGATTCTAGCGACCTCGCTCAAGATTGTTCGTTTGGTACATGGATTATTTGACGGTTGAACGTTAAAAACGAACGAATCTGAAGTCGGTTCCCATTTAAGACCTAGAATCTTGACGGTCGTGTCTTCGGCTTCGGTGAATGTGATAGCTTCCGAAAGACACACTTCTGAAGGTAAATCATTCAGAAGTTCAGGATGGTTGCTAACCCATTTTCGCAGCTCAAAAGAGCCAAGAGCGAAAAGGGCGATAACCTGCGATTTAATGTCACGTGCTTCATCCAGCGAAGTACTTCCGGTTACTATGTCATCAACATAGAGATCAGAAGTTAAATCGGTTTTAGCCTTCGGGTACTTATGACCTTCATCATAGGCTAATTGCTGGATAACGCGACATGCTAGAAATGGAGCTGAAGAAACTCCATACGTTACGGTATTAAGAACATATTCTTGAAGTGGCTCATCTGGGTGAGCGCGCCAAAGAATGCGCTGATAATGATGATAATGGGGATCCATTTTTATCTGACGATACATCTGACGCACATCAGCCATGAAGACTACCTCATGTTCGCGATAGCGAAGAAGAATTTCAACAATGTTGGATTGCAACTTTGGACCAGTCAGTAGCATTTCGTTAAGAGAATTGCGGTTGGCATCCTTGGCGGATGCGTCAAAAACGACACGAAGTTTTGTAGTTGCGCTGTCCGGTCGTAGAATGCAATGGTGCGGTATGTAATACCTACCCTGACCCATTTGTTTAGCAGGCACTAAAGACATATGCCCACTGACGATATACAATACAATACAATATACAATACAAATATACTTTATTGTGCACACAACAAGTTACAAAAAAAAACAAAAAAATATACATTACAAAAATCAGACATGCACACAAAGGCGGCCTTATTACTAGATAGCAATTTCTTCCAGACAACCTTATGGTGTTAGAGAAAACAATGCTAGAGAATGGGAGTTGCGCAAAAGTATATTTAATAAAATAAAAGTAAATAAAATAAAATAATACATAAACACAATAAATATATAATATATGTATACAATATAATATAATATATATATCTATATATATAAATATATATATATACAATAGATAAACCTACATGATATTTTAATTTATAATAATAAGTGTTAGTTACTTATGTTAAGGGTTGACACAATATGATTCCAGATAATGATTTTTTATAAGAGTTTTAAAGCGATGTATAGTTTCAGCCTGCCTTATATGGATAGGTAAAGAATTCCAAAGGGAAATGGATTTTACAATGAAAGAGCAATTAAAGTATTTAGTGCGGTGGATAGGAATGTCAAGAAGAAGATTAGATATAGATCGTAGTTCCAGTCTGTCAGAGGTACGGAAGTTAAAATTACTTTTTAAATAAGTGGGACAATGGGAGTCAAATAGGATGTTATAAAGGAAGGAGAGAACACGAGAGTCACGGCGGTAGCGGATTGGCAACCACTTTAACTTGAGGCGATACTCGGAGATATGGTCAAATTTACGTAAACCGAAAACAAACCTCAAAGCCAGGTTTTGAAGGCGCTCCAATTTGTTCAGTTGTTCCTCCGTCAGGTTAGTGAAAGAAGCGTCTGCATAATCTAAATGGGAAAGGAGTAGGGATTCAGCCAAAACTACCTTAGTGGGTATCGGAAGAACATATCGTAGACGTTTTAGGGAACGCCAGGTAGAAAAAACCTTTCTACTAATCTCTTGCAATTGATGCGTCCACGATAAATGTTCATCAAAGTACACTCCCAAGTTTTTAACCACTTTACTGAAAGGTATTGTTACACCATTTATAAGGACAGGAGGTAAAGAATCATGGTCAACTCTAGAAATTAGCCCGGGGCTACCAATTACAATTAATTGAGTTTTAATAGGATTAATAAGAAGTCCATGATTCTTGCTCCATTCACAAATATTCGACAAATCGTGATTCACTAGATCAAAAGCGGAATTCAGATTGTCCAAAGGAGACTGTGTGTATATTTGAAGATCGTCCGCATACAAGTGGTAGGATGATGAAATCGATATTGTTATAGGGTTTATAAAAATTGCAAACAGAAGAGGAGATAGCACACCACCCTGAGGCACGCCGGCATAGATATAACTCCAATCGGAGAAATAATCAGATGATTTAACTCTCTGCCGTCGTCCTACAAGGTAGCTACGAATTAAATTAATTATTGATGGTGACAGATTTAAAGATGCAAGCCGGGCTAGCAGAATATCGTGGTCTATGGAATTGAAGGCATTACTAAAATCCAGAAGTGTGAGAATAGTAAGCATTTTATCATCCATACCTGACCGTATATCATCAGCTACCTTTACCAATGCGGTAGTCGTACTGTGACCAGTGCGAAAACCGGACTGGAACGGACTGAGTAAGCTGTTGTGGGTAACAAATTTCGTAAGCTGGTGATGAATGATTCGCTCTAAAACTTTTGATAAAAAGGGTAGGATGGAAATAGGACGGAAGTCAGACACAGTCTTAGGACAGGAGGATTTAGGTAAAGGAATTATGTAAGCTGCCTTCCAGGCATCAGGAAAGGTACAAGACTCTAAACATGAATTAAAAATGTGTGCAAGAACAGGAACAATTATATCTAATATTGGTGTGATCATTCTACGACTGATACCGTCATCTCCTACTGCGTTTGACGATATGGAAAGGATGTGCTTTTTAATCTCACACTCGGAAACTGGAACAGTAAGGAACGGATCAGAATTCAATATAGGTAGCGAAGAAATATAATTTAACGTTTGTGATTTAATTTTGGGGTCGAGATTAAAAGAGGAAGTAAAATGGTTATTAAGTGAATCTATATCTATATTATGAGAGTCTTGCGGTTCAGAGCATTTGCCCACGCCGAGGGATTTGAGAAATTTCCATGTTTTAGCCGGATCCCCGTTCTCAACGGAGGCGTGAATATGACGTCTTTGTGCGTCACGACACATCATATTACAGCGGTTCCGGATTTTAATATATTTGTTACGATATTCTTCTGTCTTTTTTATTTTAAATTTGGCTTTGGCTGCATGCTTAGCATTTATAAGAGATTTGATTTCGTCTGATAACCAGGGAGCGGGAAGATGTTTGATTTTAACGGGCCTAACAGGTGCATGAATATCATAAAGAGATTTAAGTTTAGCGTTAAATATATCAATTTTGTCATTAATGGAATCAGCTGAGAGTAAGTTTGACCAGTCTATGTTATGTGCGTCCTCCTCTAGGCTTTCAATATTCATCGAAGAGAAATTTCTTTGAAGAAGAGTTTTTACCTTAGCTTTGGGAGGGCGAACATTATAGGCGACATAGATAAGATCATGGTATGAAAACATATCAGCTGTGACTTGTCCATGCGTAGTAACACGATTAGGAGAGGAGACTATGATTAGGTCGAGCAGGGAAGGACGGGAACCTGGAAAGCAGTGGGTAGGATTCAGAGGTAGTAATTTCATATTATATGAATCTAAAATTGAACTAAGTTTAGTCGATCGACTATCACCCTTAAGTAGACAAGTATTGAAATCGCCCATTATAACACAATGATCGTAGTACGGTGTAAAAGCATCAAGCGTATTTTCAAAGGATGAGAAGTAATCATTGTGCATTGATGGGCAATAGTAGACCCCGAGTAATAATTTATTATAGTGCGATACCTGGACTTCTACCAGCAAAAACTCGAGAGCATCAGATGGAGGGGGTTGCGCTGACGAGCTAATAATAGTGTAGGACAAGTCTGAACGTAGATAAATCGCAACGCCACCTCCACCCCTCCCAATGCGGTCGTTGCGAATTAACTTAAAACCGGGTAAACTGTAGCATGTTGATGGTAAGCAAGGCTTAAGCCACGTTTCCGATATAAAGACAGCATCAACATTAGCCCGATCAAAAGACGCAAGCAAGTCGGGGTAATGAGCCGGAATGCTCTGTGCATTAATATGAACGGCCTTAAAACATTTGTTAACTGTGTTAAAATTTGAAGTTATGGTATCCCTAAGAGACATAAATGTGGCACTTTGAAAACTATCATCGCTGTTGTTAGAAGAAATGGATAAAAAATCATCTGAAGCAAATGAGTCAACACTTACATTCATGATAATAATACAAACTAAATATAAATAAAATATATAAAACACTATAAATATATTATCCTACAACAATTGAAATATAATTGGCCTGCAGCCCACTGTGTCATAAAAAAAAAAACATAAGTATATAAATAAATTTGCTATAATAAAATTAGTAAATAAATAGAAAAAGAGTAGGTAGATAAATGGAAAGAATCCAAACATGCCTATTATTTTTTAGACACCTAGCTAAATATGAGCAGTTATTCTAACAAAATATAATTAGATTTAAGATGAGATGCTAGCCCAACACAAATTGGCAATTAAAATTTTAATGGAGTTATACTGAGATATAATAATAAAGTTCTAAGTACAAGCACAGCTTATTAGTTACAAAAATTACATAACAAAGATGCAATTTATATACATAATACTAGATTAAGAGAAATCAGTTAAGTACATAATGGCTCATGCTAAATTTCATGTCCACACACAAAAAACAAAAAAAAAAAAAAAAATATAATTAAAGTGACATTAAGAAGACGAAGAAGAATAACTATCACTCACTCCTGTCAGACGTCACCTAAACACATCTGTCAAGCTTCGTGTTATAGAAAATTAAACAATAACAAACATTTTCAAAAAGTACAGATTACAAAATTAAATATGTTTCATTTTCGAAATACCGACAATTTGTGACAAAAGAAATTAGTGATGATGCATAGAAATAAGTAACTATGAGATCTAAGTATGGACAATAAAATTATAAGTGAATGATTAATGAGAAGCGAATATTGGCAAAGCAGAATTATAGATTTATATGTATATATGTGAAGATTGAGAAAGTTACCATGCTATTATTTAAAGTATGTTACCCTTAGAGTATTTACTTTTTGGTTCGCCTTGGTCTTGTTCCAGTTTCATTTTTGGTTTTGGATGCCGGAACTTGAGATGTGACTTCTGCCATATCACCACAGAGATCAGAAATGGCATCCAACTCCGCTATGCTACAAACACTGCTTTTGGAGCCATCAGATCTAGCAACGAAAATAGAGCCATTATATGTCCAACACTTTGTAACACCGAAACGCTGCCTGGCCGCCAGGAACACTTCATGTCTCTTTTTAATTAAAAACTCTGATAGAGTGATGCCGGAATTTTTCAGGCTGGTCTTAGCCCTCCAAACCTCATTCCGATCAGTAAAATTCTGAAACTTAACCAAGATCGGTCTGGGTTTTGATTCCTTTAAGCGTCCCAAGCGGTGACAATATTTTACTGAAGAAATGTTTATGTCTTGGACTTTTAACTGGGAAGACAACAAAGATGCAATAGCTTCTTGTGCATCCTTTTTGGCTTCGGGAACTCCATGCACAAGCAAAATCTTTCTTCTGTGCCTCATCTCAGTTTGATCATAGGCATCCATCAATATTTCCAACTGAGCCTGCATCATCTTAAGTGCATTCAATATAAAATTTTTGAACTCACAAAAATCAGATGCCAGTATTGTAGAGGTGTTTGTAGTCTGGACCGCACACAACTCCTGCTGGAACTCCATCATCTTCGAGTTAAACATCTTATTCATTTGTGTTATTGATTCTTGCAAGGACTCCATTGTAAACAAGTGGAAGAGAAAAATAACAGCAAATTTTGACAAAAGTGCAAGTGATATAATTTGTTTAAGAAAACAGTGTTTATATACTGTATCTTATTATTGCAATTATAGGAGATTGTGACACTAGTAGATGCAGGTATAAATTTTTACATAATATTTATTTAAAATAATTAATTTATAATTTTGGTTAAGGAGCAGTTAAAAGTTCAACTTAACTTTTTGCACGCCTCTTTATATACGGTCATGAATTCGATATATTGTTGTTTTAAATTCGGATCACGAGACAGACGTCTTTCAATAGCATGAAAGCGTCGAAGAGCTATGTCTCGAGAACCCTCGAATATTGGCTCTGTATTTTCCTTGAATGGAAGACAGACGACATATCTACCTGTCTCATCACGATAGTGATTATGGACGAAATTATTTTCACATAATTGTTCATCTGGAGAGAAACGATAGGATTTAGGGATGTTATCGATTTGCCAGAAACGTTACACGATATTATTTAAATTGTTATCGCCTTGAGGAGACGACACACCTAACAAACACGAAGAAGCGAGTTTGATCCTTCCAAGAAGAAGCCATCCGAAGACAGAATTAAAAGCTCTCGGTTGTGAAGTGCTGCCTTTCAAACGTTGTGTAAGCAGTGATTCAGCGAAAACATCGGCACCTAACAAGACGTCGATCGGACCAGGAATGTCAAAACCAGGATCAGCAAGCGGTAATGTCTTGACTTCCCATCCACTCGTGTTAAGTCTCGCTATTGGTTGGTCTCCGCATATTTTCGGAATAACGAACATATCGAGACGGAATTTAGTATTACAATTGACGCCGATATCGCACGTAATCACACCGTTAATTGAGGTGGAGTTACCCCCCAAGCCAAGGACGTTGACGTTAGTAGTTGAAGGCAGTATGTTCAGCTGTTGGGCTGCGTGTGCCGTTATAAAGTTATTTTGGCTTCCGGTGTCGAAGAGCGCACGAAAACTATGAAAATCACCAGATGAATTACGGATCTGTATAATGGCAGTTGCCAGTAACACTGTCGAATGAGATGGAGATAAAGATTCCTTCGCAACTAAGGCCAATGAACCAGATTTGTCAGCAGAAGACTCGCAATTACCAACCGATTGCTCCCGGTGCAGAAGAGTGTGATGTTTACGTTTACACTTTTGACAAGAAAATATTGAATTGCAATGCCGCACCGAGTGAGACGCGTTTAAACAATTATAGCACCATTTCCTTTCGGTAGCCACAGCCATGCGATCATCGGTCGATTTAGAAAGAAAAGATTTACAAGCCGATATTTGATGCTCATCCCCACAAAAGGAGCACTTACGAATGAATTTTGAAATTGATGACACCTTAGTAGGTTTTCCGTTATGTGCATGACTATTCCCGTCAACGCCATTTACATTGACATGAGAGGTCACAAGTGCATGTGCAACATTGTGTCGCTTCGATTTGAATGGGGTTGCCCGGGTTGCCGCAACCTCCTTAAAGGTTGTTGCGGGTTTGCCAGTGATGGCGGTAAAATGTGTATCTCGAATCATCGCTTCGCATTTAGAATTTAAAAATTCCCTAATTTGTTTATACTGTGGTAACTCCACATTACTATGTTTTTCTTCAAATTCACGTCTTAATTTAGTGTCGAGTTTCGCCAAAATATTATAACAAAGTACAAAGTCCCAGTGTTCAGTAGGTAATTTTAACTGTTTTAATACAGTCAAGTTTTCGTCAATCGTATCTATCGAACTTCGAAAATCTTTAGCGTTTGTAAATTTAAAATTAATATCCAAAATTTCACGCCAACAGGTAAAAGCCAGTTCGCGTTTATCTTCATATCGGGACTTGAGAGCGTCGTATGCGTGTACGTAGTGCTCCGCCGCGACGGGGAACGTTCGAATAAACGATAAGGCATCACCGTGCAAAACAGAAACTAAATAATGAAATTTCTCAATTGTAGTGAGAACAGTGGACTCGTGAATTAACGCGTTATAAGTAGCAATGAATTCGGGCCACGCTTTGATAGCACCAGAAAACGTCGGTAGTGTAATCTTCGGTAGCCGTATGTTACCGCCGAGTGTAGGTACAACCGAATCGCGTCGCGAATCAATTGTTCGATAAGACGAACTCGGTTCAAGAATACGATGTAATGCAGACGCTTGAAAATAGGCGTCGTCAAACAACTCCTGAATCTCGTTATCCCTATCATCGACGTCATCTTTCAAAAGATCTAAGATAATAAAATGGGCCTCTTGGAAATCATTAGCAATATTTTTTATTTCTTGACAATATGAAAGAAACAATTCCACTTTTGTTTCATCGGTTTGAGCCAAATTTCCGACTTCCAGGGCCTTTGACATACGATTATATGCTATAGTACGCTTACGTCGCAAGCTAGGTAAATTATTAATAGTATAAGAGACATCGATACATTTTTTTACGGAAGGTTTAGACTTACGCCTCGTTGGAAAAGACATAATTACAACTCAACTAAACAATATCCGTATTTATTGTAAACACACGAACAGTAAACAACGTTTATTAATATTTAAAAACACCGAGTTAGGTAAATGAACAACAAAAGATATTTGTTCGATCGGCGCGATGTTTATAATATAACGTCAATCGATAAGGATTGGAATGGATGCGCCACCGCGTAATACCTATTTATTTTAAAACTCGATGTAAATACCAATAAGTTTTACAAGTCAACGTTAATATGTTATATATATTATACCGCTTACTATTATAGATCGTTTGATAATGTTTACAGAATTCAATTATACTGTTCAATTGAAAATAAAGCTTTAACTTTTGTTTGTACTACGTACCTACTAACGATTGCTTTAGAATTACGACTATATGTACTTAGTTAATTTAAGTGTATTCTCAAAATAATTTTAAAACAATAACACGATATAAAAAGTTTATAAACCAATCTAAATTAATACACTTTAAGGTTCAAATTAGTATACGATTAGCGCATCCAGTATTTAGTTGATTAATGCCTATAATTGACGACACGATATTACGATACGATATTATTCGTGTTATTATTAATGTAAATTATAGAAAGATAGGTAACACTGTAATACATGTATAAAATATTGTTAAACGATTACGTTCTACTAGAAACTTCGAGAATGTTCGATGTACTTATTTTTTAAAAATGGAATACGGTAGGTATGCAAAATGGATTATGGAACCAAGACTTAGAATTTATTAGCAACAACTTGTTATTAGATATATACGATTAAAGTAGTTACAATTACGAAGTAAATCGGTATTTGGCAGGCTGAATGTATCTAAAGTCCCGGGTTTCGGCACCAAAAAGATGTGACGGAATTGACACGGTTTGAAATGTAACGTTTGGGACGCCAAATCTCGCCACTCTGGATCAAGGATATGGCAATATCCTCGCCGGTAAAAGACGATACAATAGGACAACTACACCAAGGAACAATGCGTTAGTACTCACCAGGTCTGGAAGCGAACCTGTGGGCCGTTGAAGAATGGCGTTCGCTGGATGTTCGTTGCCGAATGTGTTGTAGTTTCTTGTTTTTCTTTAGATACACTAGCCGGCCGGCTTTCACTGGGGATTAATACAGGATTCCACACGCGGTGGACGTTAGATTACATCCAAAATCGGTAATTTGAAGCTAACTCGATTAGTCTGGTTCCGCGTATAAAAGGCGAAACGCTAATGTCGCGTGTTCATTTGTTTTTCACAGCAACTCGCGCGTGGCGCCAGGCTTGTACCGTGCAATGCGATTGGTTGAGATGTCAGCATTGTATGTCCAGCGGCCCAATGAGAATTGGCGCGCGATATTTAAAATATTATTTATGAAACAAAACGATATAAACTAAACACATTCTTTGCTATGGATTTAGTGGCAATTTTACGCCTGACAGGTCGGCGCCATCTTACATGTAACTTCATGCTAGTTAATTTGCAACTTCAAGTTGCAGAACGGCGCAAAATGTCATTTCATAATATTTGAAATGCACACGTCCTTGCAAAATATATTTAGTGTGCGCTTGTCCTTACACGAAATTTGCATGTTCTTGGTTATATGACATTTCAAGTTAATGAAAATAAATACGAATTCTCATGTCTCTATCCAACGTTAATACCCCATGGTCGCACATGTGAGTTATAATAATATTATGTTTTGTTCTAAAACACCTTCCCCCTAATTTTTCAAACACTTAAATTAAGAGGCTCTTACAATGTTCTTATCGTTCTGCCAAGGATAATTTGAAAATTCAGCTGCTAGAACCTAAGGTTTTGTATATATGCTATTCTAAATACAATATAATATCAACTGTATTATACATGCTGTAATATTAATTAGTTATAATACTCAAGGGTGTTTATGGGCCCTGTACATACTAGGTGTAAAATAAATTACTGATAATACTTAATGGTGTGCACTGTGCATGTGCCTTCTACGTAGAGTTTACTGTGATAGTACCAGCGCTAAAAGGCTTATTTTTGTCTTCCTTTTCTCTATGAGAAATGCCCCAACATCATTAATTTGCTAATGCAATAATTAAAAAACAAGTAACTCTTTCAGCGCTGGTACTTTTACACTCTATATGCGGTACCCATTAGGGTTCAGAACCGGGAAATCCCGGTACCGAAAATCCCGGGATTTCCCGGTTCTTTGACTACTGTTATAGAACCGGTTCTCAACTCAAAAGAACCGGGATTTTCGGTATTTTCGGGATTTTTTTTACCTTAACAAAAAATAAACGCAACGGGCTTAGAAAAGTACTTTTGTATTTAAATTACACATTGTGGCATGTCAAGTTAAAGGATAATATATTTATTGCTATACAATGATTAAAATATCGTTATACATTTACTTCCATTAAAGTTTTACATAGATATAAACAATTTTTATAAACATGCGTAATATTATATTACTAGCATTGGCCGCGGCTTCGGGCGTGTGGAATTATTGTATTCGTAGCAAAAAGTTTTTTCCAAATAACACTACAGCTGCAATGTGGTTTAGATAGTGTTATAGCAATAAACATATTATGAGTATCATTATATTTTAACCAATGCATATAAAAACTTAATAAATTGTATACTTTTTACACCTTGGGTTACATTATTGGAGTTTTAGTAAGGTTCCCTTTTTTTAATATAATAAAGCCTGTGTTCACCGTTGATGGTGTAAATTTCCGACGGCGAAAAACGCTTTCAAATTTTAACTTAAGTTACGATGTTATTCAAAATATTCTTAACTGATTTTACTATCTCAACATATTAAAATAAATCTAGGGGAAATGTCTGCTCATTAAATATATATTTAAGTCAAAATCAAGATTTGGGGTCTATAAAGGCCATAGAACCTAAAAATAATAATTATAAAAAAAAGTACTGTCTGTCTGTCAGTCCGTATGTGAGTCCGTACTGAATGGAATAAAATTAAATTTAGCAGGCCGATAGCTTCGAACCTAAAGGGTAATGTAGGATATTATTATCCCAAAAACGAAAGGGTGCCCGTTGGATTTTCAAAAAACAGTAGCTACTTATTTGATGGTATTTCGGTGAAACTACTCGACGTATTTAAATGAAACTCGGCACAAAGGTAGATTGGACCATGAAATTAATAACAGGATTTTTTTGTTGGGAAACAAAAGGGTCCCAAGGGATCATAATTATAAAAGCTGTATTTTTGAACTTGCTTATAAAACAAAAATAAATTATGATATTTTGTATCATCGTATTTATCTGTATTCTGATTTCTTTTAAAATATAACAATTAAAATAAATAATAATATATATAATCTTTTTGCTACTACTTATAAATAAAAATCGCAAAAACCAATTTTATAAAATATCTTTGAACTATGAATTTTTGTTGAATCAATTTATCTGTTTGATAAAGTTGTTAAGATTTTTGGAAGATCCATCTTTTTAGCCAGTAAAACTCACTTCGATATTACATTCAAAGGGTAAAAACTTACTTTCACAATATCTGCGTTTATAATTTTAATTTCTGTCCAAACATTATACCGCATTTCGTGCGATTGGCAAAGCAGAAAAATAGTTTTAAAATGTTTTATCCATACTTAATATTATTTCAAACGTGAAACTAACTATGTCTGTTACTTTAAGACTCATGAACCGTTTTAGCGATTTGGTTTAATTTTGGTACGGCGGTAAGTTTATAATAAATAGGACTTATCTACGCCGAGGCAAAACTACCGAGCAAAGTAGGATTCAACGTCACGTATATAACGTGACGTTGATTCCTACTAACAAAATATAATTACTTATACTTATAAAACTCCTCAGTTTTGGTTGGGTTTTTTGTACTACACAGTATTTTACAATATTATAAGTTTTAATAGATTTACACCGGTAAAATAGTTTTTTGGCCCATGATAGATCGTAGATATAATATTATGCTATGTTTTATTTACCTATTCAAAAGTAATAACTTTGCAAGAGCGGGAGGGAATCTGCTAAGTGTGCCTTATAGGCTGGCAAATCGTTATACATAATATACGCCTCGGAAAAAAATATTGTAGTGCGTATGATCTGGCCAGAAACTGGATAGTAGATAGTCATAAGACATTATCTTAATCATACTGCAGCCATAGAGTTATTTGATAAAGAACTTTTTGTTACGAATACTATTCTACGCGGAAAAAGCCCTAATATTAGAGACGTTAAATGAAATAAAACTTTATCAAAGGTTAATTTATAACGATATTTTAATCATTGTATAGCAAATTAATGTATCATACTTTAACTTGACATGCCAAAATGTGTGATTTATTTATAAAAAGTAGTTTTCGAAGCCATTGTATTTGTTTTTAGTCAAGTAAGAAAAAAATCACGAAAATACCTAAAATCCCGGGAAATCCCGGGAATTCCCGGTTCTGACTAGTGCCAGTACCGAAAATCCCGGTTCCTAAAAATATACCGGTTCTCGATACCCTAGTACCCATTACCTTAAAGTATTATCACTCATTAATATTACAACCTGTAACAGGTACTTTTACTTATTTATTGTATGGTCAAATTTACGATATTGGGGCATTTATCATAGACACAAGAATGTCGAAAGTAAGTCTTTCAGTGCTTGTACTTTCACAGTAAACTCTACAAAAAGCCGAATCGGTTCAGCCGTTCTCGAGTTTTAGCGATACTAACGAACAGTGATTCATTTTATAATAGGTATATAAGATGAAATAAATAAATACCCAATTAATCAAAGTAACTACAAGACACTACAGTGCAAGCGGCACTGCCATGTGCTGTATAATAAAAGTAGCTTTGACACGATTCCTTTATTTTATATTCCATAGACAAAAAAAAATATTAGTATCAAAGACAAAATAATAAAAAAATATTAAATAGTTATGGTCGAAGCGCAGAGTCTTAGTAATTTGACCAAGTATAAAAAAGGTAACAAAAATTAAACTGTTTTAATAACATGAGATACATTACAGTCGAGTTTTTTCATAATGTTCATTGTAATATAAACGAAATGTTATTAAATATGTAATTGGAGCAGTGTGCGATTGTTTTACCATTTCCTGAACAATGCCCACAGATAATCTGATTAATATAATACCTTTTTGCCCGACTGGGCGACGCAAAGGAGTGGTAATGTTTAACAGTCTATCCCCCGGTTTCTAAAAGGCAGAATCAATTAGATAATATTTGAATTAAGAAGCCATTCTGAATGCTCATTGGTGAACGAACTGAGCGAAGTTGTTGCGAGTGATGTTCGCTTACTGTATCAGCTGATTGAATATACTGTTGGTTCTTGATGGAAATGCATGTTCACAATAATAAGACACAACTTTTTATTTTCAATTTTCCACTTTTATTACGTTTAAGTTTTTACAAAATAATACTACCGGTTTCGATTAAACCATCATCAGGTGTAATTTGAAAAAAAAAAATGGTTTGTGGGTAAATTTGAAAAAATTCAAAAACATGCAGATTAATAAAATTAAAGATTTTAAGTTTTAGGCAAAAAAAACATATAAATATTGTAGCAAAAAAATATTTAAAATATATTATTATTATTCTAATTAAATATTATTTACAGCACCTATTATTGATAAATTAATGTGACAATAAGTTACAATGTCCCCGAATCTTAACACAAATGTAAGAGTTAAGTGTTATTTTGTAAAAACTTATAAAAACGTATTAATAAAAGTGGAAAAGTGTAAATATAAAGATATGTCTTATTTATTGTTCGCTTACTGCTTGACAAATTAAAAAAAAAACTCTACATGGCATCGTCGTGTCGCGAGTCGCGACTTCAGAATATTTGCTCAGGTGCATCTAGAACTAATTGGCTCGTTATGTGTTACTTGTAGTTTTCATTTAAAGATATTTTGCATTGCTAAGTAAGTTTTTAAAAACATATTTTTTACCCGACTATAGCCACGCCAAAAGGGAAGGAAATGATTTTGGAAAGCAATAAATGTTGTTTGTACCACTATAGCCTAAACTACGATTTTATAAAAGAAGTGTTAATAGATTCGTAACATAACATACATAGACTGTATTATTTAGATAGTCGGAATAAAGTATGACGACCTGTTGCGCAGTGGTTGAGTGCGTTTTTGCGGAAGATCTCGGGTACAAATCCCGCAGAAAGAACAAAAAGGTGTCTCTGTTCTTGGGGGATGTGTATTAAATGTGTGAATTAATATAATAAAAAATTTAATATATGTATAGGTATAGTTAAAGTATTAAATATATTTCCGCTGTCTGATACCTGTAAAACAAATTCTTCAGATACTTCCAAATTGACGTGGTCTGAAGCGTCCATAGATATTAATACTATTAAAGAAATTTATTACAATTATGGTTGAAATAAAATCACATCTATCAAAAATATTATTTTTTAAACGGAATGTATTCGAGATGTGGTCACCGGTAAGTTTAACTTTAAGGTTAAATGTCTAGGTTATGCTATTGTTAACATGATATTTACATAACACAAGATCATTCGCACGCGGATAACAATTAGACGTCTTATTTCCGGAAATGTTACTGTCAAGGACAGCGGGAAGTCGATACAAGATGCATCTCTATCTTATTAAAACTGAAAGGTCAAAATAAACAATTAAATGTACGTGTCAAAATCCAGTGCACTCAAAATCGAACTCTATTCTAATAAAGTAGAGTTGAAAACCGAACATTCGAGCTTCGTTCCAGTTAAATGTCAATGTCAAATTTGACACCTCAATAGTAGCGTGTTCGATTTTTAACTGTAGGTATTGTATTAGGTCAGAGTTCAATTCAGTGCTTTCCATTTTTACTGTTCCTCTTTATGGCGAGACTATTTAACTAATAAATAAAATGTAACACCCTATACAGTGTGTAAAAAGAACAGTCACTATAACTTTGAGATACGATTATACTACCTTTACTCATTTCGGAAATGTATTTTTTTAATTTTTTCTTTTATCGAAACTAAAAAAAATATTTCTTTTTACCATTTCTTTTTTGTCGCAAAAATGATAATAAATCCAAAAAAATGTTTTTTTTTAATTTTTTGTAAGAAAAATAAAAAAAAATACATTTCTAGAATGAGAAAAGGTAGTTTAATAATGTTCCAAAGTTACAGTGACTGCTCTTTTCACACCCGTTATAATATTTTGTCCTTGTCTGTCAAGTGACTTTATAACGTATTAGACAAGGAGAAAACACTATACAGGATGTAGAAAGAACAGTAACTATAACTTTACGCTACGATTATTACGAGTATAGGTACTTTATAGATACGATTATACTACTTTTCCTTATTTTGAAAATGTATTTTTTTTTCAGAAACTAAAATACTTTTACAACTATTACAAAAAATACTTGCAGTGCTCTTTTAAATTTATTTTTCATTACCTTGACTCATCTACAATGTTGACTATTTTATAATTTTATTTATATTTTATATTTTGACATGTATTTAATAATCTAATATTTGGTGGACTCTTATTTAACACATTTAATTATAATCAATTTAATAAATAATTTAAATTTTATAGTAATAACAAATCGACAGATCATTAATAAATAATTATGTAAGATAAATAATAATAAATAGTCTGCTTATAAAAATTTGCACGCCATATAAAGGCAAAATAAGAGAACGATGTACCTTATTTAAGCAAATAAATGATTCTATTCTATTCTAAAAATTTATTTTTTTATTTTTACCATTTCTTTTTTTTGTCGCAAGAATAACGAAAGAAATTTGTAAAATAAAATTTAAATGATTATATACGGGACCCATATACACCCTAAAGTATATCACTCATTAATATTACACCCTGTATATTCTTTACTACAGTTGAAAAGGATTTAGTATGTAATATTATTGCATTCTTGCTAAGGGACGTCAATTTCACATATTATAATATGTAATATGCAATTCGAAGCAGCCCGCTCGAGCTCTCGACAATAACTTATTTGATTAGTCTGGCGTCTGGACTGCGTTATGTCATATCCGAATATTACTCTGATTTTCAGACAGAGAGTGACGATATACTTACTTGGTGTGTTCCACTGTCTTTAATATAATAACATCATATCATTAGATGTCTATAAATAATCAAAAACATAAATTCGTACTTTCACAATCTCGTATCTATAAAACTACAAATTTTCCCTAGAGTCAAAAAACTTAATACGAGTAATTTTAGATTTTATATTATACTTTTTATTAGCTTAGAAAATTTCAGTAGGTAGAGTCAAAAAACTTAATAATTTAGATTTTATTTTGACATGGATTTTGTTTTAAATGCGGTTTAGTTATGTACGGTATACATCCAAAATCCGTGTCATAATAAAATCTAAAATTATTAAGTTTTTTGTCTCGACTAAAAAGTTGTAGTTTAAATTTATAGATACGAGGTTGTGAAAGTAAAGCAACGAATTAAAAAAACTTTCAAAAGCCTAATTGCGTACAATATCGCTGTTTTATTACCATTTAAGTTCAATATGTGTATAGTAGTATAACTTAACCTAACCTAACCTAACTCGTCCCGAAATCCAAAATTTCGAATTTAACTCTTTCGCCGCTTATTCTCTACCTTGTATAGACAAAGTAGACAAATCCCAAGTGTCAGTGCCAAAAACAAATAAAAAAAAATCGCTGTCAAGTGTGTTCGTTTGACAGCAATATTGGACACAATTGTACAATTTACGCCTGTCGCGTGCTACATAATTAGCCTGCCGTCTTTTTTCATTGTATATGTGTATTTGCTTTAGCGGCTACTGGCTTCACCCAGTATCTGCCTATTGTTTTATAATACCATGTAGGTTTGATCGTATTAAAATGAGACAAGCGTTACGTCACGGTCGGAACTGCCGGCCGCACGCCCGATTGAAATACTTTCCTCGATAGTGGTACAGGGCATAAGCTGGAGCGGGTTAAAGTTAATACAACTGTTGTGTGACGTGTGTCATAAAGATGTGATAATAAAGTATCAAGCCTGATTACCCAAAAGAGAATGAGGAATGAGCTAATATTACAAGTTAAAAAACAATCTGAATTTCATTTCTGAGAGCGCTTCATAGTTCACTTCAAATCGTTATAATTATTTGTGTTATCTCTTATATTATATAAAAATGAATTGCTTATTCGTTCGTTAGTCACGCCAAAACTCAAAAACGGCTGAACCAATTCGGCTATTTTTAGTCTTGACATATTCGTGGAAGTCCAGGAAAGGTTTAAACGGTTTTTTTTGAATGCTTAACGAAGTGGGCACGGCTCAGCTAGTAATAATTATATTTGTGACTGTATGGTTTGCAAAATATAATAATAAAATAAATAGAAAACTAACATTTCACTGATAAAATACGGCATCAACGGTGACTTTTAATTAAAATAATTATAAGGAAAGCGCCAGTGCCTAGTAATTTATATACTTGGCGTAGTCTCCCTAATCTAGACTTACGTTTAACATTAAAATATGCCTACTAGTTTATATAACTAAGTATTTTACATAGTTAGGTTACAGGAGCGTGGATCCTTTTCTGGTGTGGTGTGTAATGTGTGTATCTATTAAAACCCCACGACAAGTTTTGGGATCAGAATATTCACTAAATTTCATATTTTGTATTAGATATTTAAGTACAGATGTAACAAGCAATATGATAATGTGTACGTCCGATCCTAGCCTTACGTAAAAAAATAATCTTGGGTTCTAGTGGCACTGGGGTTCGTGTACATGTATATTAGGGGTGTGTGTTATACAGAAATTATTACGAGCAATATCATTTACAGGTATATAATAGATATGATGTGATTTACGCGATTTACCCCGCCACCGCTTATGTTTTACGCCACACAAGGAGACCATTAACAAATGCAGGTAACGCACGGCCGGCGCACGCCACCTTACGTAAGGAGAGTGTTCGCTTTTTATTCATATCCGTCTGTTCGTTGTTTATATTGATTTTTATTATAAAAATTGGTGGCAAATTGTAAAAACTAAAGGTCGTTGTCAAAATTTACCTTGATAATCTGCGGCCCTTGTCATAACAACGCAATGGATTTGACAACCTCCGTAGCGCACTGGTTGAGCACGTTGGTGCTTATTAAAATATATTTCCGTTGTCTGGTACCTGTAACACACGTTCTTCGGATAGCACTGGGGCAGATTGACGTGGTGTGAAGCGTCCATAGATATTATTATTAAGAATCGACATTTTTGGCGAAAATGAGTTAATAATAAATTCGGAATCACCGCAACGATATATACCATAATCTATCACTCAATTTTTAAAAGCTGCTATACTTTTCGTTGTTTTGTTAATCATAAACAATATATGTGGATCCATTCCAAACTAATAACTAGTCATAACCATGGTAAAAATATCATAAATTAACTAAATATGTAGATATAATATCGCACATGCAAAGTCCACATAAAATGGCGCTAAACAAAACAAAAATGTTTAGAATTTTTCTATTAGTTTCATACAACAAAATATTAAAATTTTTATTGATCTCGATTTACTCGAAAGTAACCTCCAAGCAAGTGCGTTTTAATAGTATAGGACGGCAGAATTGTGAACTTTAAAAGGGTTCTTTTGTCTTTTCACATTTTTATATGTTTGGGTTGTATGTTTGTATGTACCGTTTTCTTCATCTTTGAGCATAATTTTCACTTCCAGTCTGATTAATTTGAAATTTTGTGTATCAAGGACAGATGACAATTAAACGTTATTTTACCATCAACTATTATATAATGTTACGTAGATGTAGTTCTATTTAAAAAAATGTAAGCTTGCTGAACCCTTACTTTTTTGCACCTTAAACTTTAATAACTTATTAAGTACTCTTCCGTTTGTACAATAATTGTCATGAACTCTAATTCACGTAATATGATAATTTAAATAATTCCATTTTAATCTAGCAAAAAAGTCACTTGTGATTTCCTGACTTAATTAATAGCGGGAAAGGCGTCAATACGCAACCCGTCAACCATGAACAATGAAATTCCCGCCTAAAACACCTCGTCAGCGGCCATAATAAAGAAAGTAATACAAAATGGCGGATTCATTAAAACATGTCGTTAGTGAGAAATTTGTGATCGTACGAATTGGGCCAAGGTTTTAAGAAAACGGCAGGTATGTAATTGTTATAAATAATTAAGTCACACTAATATAATGAAGGCGAAAGTGTGAGTGAGTGTGAATGTTTGTTACTTAATCACGGAAAAACTACTGAACGGATTTTGTTGAAATTTTATATAATAGTAATTTACATAGTCTTATTTTTACTGCAGCAAAATGAACGGTTACCGTGGAATTATATTAGCGGGAAACATCTAGTTTAAAAATTAGAAAAATTCTAAATTTTTTGGTCCGGACTAGTCAGTAGTAAGTACAGGGAATTATTATAGTTTCGCTATGTTCGTCTGTCTGTCTGTCCGCCCTTCTACATGGCAATACATTTATTTTTGTCAAGTAAATAACTTTCGAAAAATTGCCCTCCAAAATAGTTTATACGTTGTTCCCATCCCGCTGCCTGGCTTTTTCAAACTATAAGAGCTAAAAACTCCTTAAATCGTTTACTTAGCAAGCAACTTCTGTCTGGACAGACAGACAGACGGTCAAAGTAAAGAATTCATGGAGAAGGACATGAATTTATAAATTTTTATACAGCAACTCATTTTCTAAATGAATTTATAGTTTTTTATACATTAACTCATACATGATTATTTATTCAGTAGGCAAATCATTTTCGAGTACCCAATCGGCCTATGAAGTGGTTTACAAATTACCATTTCTAAATTTTTCCTTCGAAAACTTATCATGTTATATTTTACTACATAAAGTCGCTTCTCGCTGTCTGTCCCTATGTATGTTCAGATATTTAAAAGTAAGCAACGAATTTATATGCGATTTTTTAAACATAGGGTTATTAAAGAGGAAGGTTTATGTGTATAATCCATGCATAATATTATATAGAATTATTTGTTATTTGGTTAAGCAGTTTTTGCCAAAAGCACTATTCAATACGAGCGTAGCCTTAGACAAAAACTAGTATATTACAAGGTGATTCATGGTTCATAATATGTTAAGCCGAATGTAGTGTGAAGAGAATGACGCGTAGAGCATTTACTGTTTTTCACCTCATATAAATTACTTAATACAACTGAAAAAAATGAAACGTCTAAACTCAGAAGGAGTAAATCTTAATATGCTGGGTCTCGCTGGCATATTAAGATTTACTCCTAGGCCCGTCCTCAACTTGAGAACCTATTTGACAGACAAAAAAAGTTTCGTTTCACTTTTAAAAGTGAAGAATTTTACTTATGTTACATACTTTAATTTTTTTCTTTCTTATAACGTAAAAATAAAGATTATAAAAATATACATTATACTTATTTTATTGTTTCCTGTGTAATCTATAATATGAATATAACGGTATAAAAAGAAAATAAATTAAAGTACTATGTAACATTAATAATGATGTTCACTTTTATATGTGAAACGAAACGTTGTTTTATCTGTCAAATAGGTTCTCAAGTAGAGGTTGGGTTAGAGATTGATTTATTTATACGGGCCCTAGTCTATACACATGAACGCACTGGTCGTTGACCTAATACCTGACCAGGATTGAAACTCATCTGTTTTGTGACTTTTATAGGAGATCTTTATTGGTTTGTCGCGTTAATGTAAGTAATTTATATGAGCTTCTCTTCAAACTATATTCGGCTTGATATATGACCCATGAATCACTCTGTATAAGAAAACCTTCAACCAAACAAAAATCGTATCTACATTGTGTAAAACAGTCCACTTTGATAATTACTTGTACAAAATAAACAAATTAATAAAGATAACTCTGAATAAGTCAACCCAATTAAATATATTGCTCGCTGGCATTTCGGAATTAATAGCGAAATCAAATGTACCGTAAGAACAGAGCTATTACAAATGATTTTCTATTTGATTTGGCCATAAACAAGACGCCATTTTGTAAAATAGGCCATCTTGGTTTTCAATTGTTCTTAATTGAAACCACAATCGTAATGAACTTGACGATTATAAAATACGCAGTAGCATTTATTATTAAACATTACAATTAAGTAATTATTCATCTTAATCTTGATACAGGTAGAATTACTTACCTGTTATAATGTTTACCTAATCATACCTACTCAATATAATGAATCAGGTACAATTGTATGGTATCGGCGTGTTAAAATTAACATTAAACAGCAAAAAATGTTGTTTTCAAATTTGGTTAGGACAATACAGGCTGATCACCTGATTGTCTGATAAGATGATCCATGCGTCGGATGGGCATGTAAAAGTCGGTCCTGCGCCTGATCTCCCGCCAGTCGTGTCTATTATCCGCCCCACTAGGCAACGAAAGTGAAGTAAGAGAGAGTGCTTCTGTGTATTGCGCACACACCTAGGCACTATAAAATAACTCCTAGATCGGAATCGGTGTGGAAGGCATTATTGTAATAACTTTTCAAATTTGTCTATGTCCATTTTCCAAATGGTTTTGAGCCAGACAAATGCCTACATCAAACCCGTTTTAATTTATTTATTTTAGTTAGTTATACTACCTAAGGACTATGTATATGTAATATGTATGTAGAATTGTATCATTTATGACTTAAGTGGCGTAACCGTCGTCCTGGGAAGGTCGCAGCGGCAATTACCTGAAAACAACAATAAACTATTAGTATTAGCTCATAATAAACATTTTCACATTACGTCAATCTGGTTCCGGAAATATATAAGTACTTGCATACAAGATGGCGCAACTAGCCAGACTGGCAGTGGCGCAAGAAAGAGATATATATATATATATAAATGAATTGCTGTTTATTAGTATCGCTAAAACTCGAGAACGGCTGAACCCATTCAGCTATTTTTAGTCTTGAAATATTCGTGGAATTCCAGGGAAGGTTTAAACGGTTTGTATGCTCAATGAAGGAGGCACGGGTCAGCTAGTATGCTTATTTATATTTTATAATGTTATTCATACACAGGAACACAAAAAAATGGTCGTTTCTTTGCCGGGATTCAAATTCATGACCTTCGAAGTCGACAGCAAACTCTAGGATGGCCAGCGGTGGCGCAGAAAAGAGGACATTGGGAGAGTCCTTTACCCAGCAGTATCAGATACCTGCTATCAATAAATAAAACAATAAGATGTTATTCTACCACATCCATAACCCAGGAACACGAGGCGGGTTCCAGTTGCAAGGAAATAAAGTTATCAATAAAAATTTTAATCACATTCCTGTTCCTTTCGTCCTAAGTTCATACATAAAAGGATTTGATTAAAAATTTCGTTACTAACGTTTTTTCTTTGCAACTGGAACGCACGTATAGAAAACTGTTTGTTCCTTTGGCGGGATTAAAACTGTGGCATCCTGAGTCAAAGGTCTACTACTGGACCCGGATGACGTCATAGAACTCATAGAGGTTAGGTCGCATTGCGCAGGCGCACGAACAAGGTTGATGGCAATCCGCATGTGGTTTTAGTGGCTAAACCGGCCGTAGCGAGCCGGGAGTCCCACATACCTCTCGGGGACCCTCCCTGGGAGATGCGTAACGCATTTCCCTTGAGAAATAAAAAAAAGTCGGGACATTCTCGTCACATGGGCCCTAATTCTCATGCTTTGAACTTAGTTTCGAATATAAGTCTATTCAGCTCGTACCCGAGCTAAACCACATTGGCATGAGCGGCAACGAAGTTCGTGGCACGAGAATCGGGGCCCTGGGCCCTTATTGAAGATGCCATCGCTATTATTTACAAACTTCCAAAACAAAATGTATAGTATTTGACATAAGGTTCTTCTTCTTCCTTGAAATGGTCTCCTTACGGAATAGCCAGTATAACCTTGCGCAAAAGTAGGTATTTTGTGAGAATCAAGGAGTGCCAGGATATAAGTTCGCTAAGTGACAAGCGAATTCGTATGTCACTTATCGAATCTTATGTCAAATCCTAAACATTTTGTTTTCGAACTTCGTAAATGATAATAAAGATGGCGTCTTGAATTAGGGCCCGGGAGTGTGGACGAGTAACGAAATTAATTGCATCCTCAATCGGTCACGGCCTGCAGTGCACGTGTTAATGTCCGCCAAGACTGCAATAGACTAGAGACAAAGAAATGACGTCATAGCCTCGTATGCAGCTCTTTGAATAAGGTATTGGCAAATGTCAAACTACGAGTAGGTTCACACCTTGAGAAGTATCGAAGTTCTATTGTGAGGAATATTGTACTTTATTCTTTCCTAGACGTTGCGTATCCGCTCGAGGAAGAAACGGTAGCATATTATGTGTCCAATTGTAACCTAAAACCTAAATTGCACTTAGTTACGAAAATCATGTAACTGAAGGTACATACATTTGCAAGAGCATTATGTTCGTCCACATTATTTTTTTATATAACTGGTGTAAAAAGAGCAGTCACTATAATTTTCGAAATGAATAAAATATATGAATATATACTACCTTTTCTCATTTTAGAAACGTTTTTTTGTAATTTTTTTTTTGCTTTTTCGTTATTCTTGCGTAAAAAAAATAAGAAATGGTAAAAAGTATTTTTTTTTTACTTTTCAACAAAAAAATAATTATAAGGTACTTTGTATAATCTTATCTCAAAGTTATAGCGGCTGTTCTATTTACACACTGTAGATAAGTAAATATTATTTTCGAGATACTCGTTCCTGAAGCGAAAAAATTACCTATTTAATTTCGATAATGAAAAGCGAAGCACTGTCACCCAGAAATTTGTATCAATTAAAACCGTCGAAATCCAAACGAAATAGCCTACAAATTACAAACAATCTGCCTTGTCTTTGAAGTCGCTTATTTGAGTGAAATTTTGGACATGGAAAACTTTTGACAATTCCAAAAAAGAGAGTGTAAAAATAACAGTCACTATAACTTTGAGATACGACTAAACTACCTTTCCTCATTTCGGAAATATATTTTTTCTGTCAAAACCTAAATCATTTATTTTTTACTTTTCACCATTTCTTATTTTTAAGTTGCAAAAATAACGGGAAAACAAAAAAAAATAACTTTTTCATCACCTATATTATTATGATCTGGAATCCGGAATTTGGAATAAAATTCATTGCACAGAAAATAGCACTCTGGGTTAATAATGTAGAGTTCAAAATCGAACACACGAGTGTCAAGTTGACAAATTTGATATTAATATTTGTTTCGATTCTCAACTCTATGCCAATATCGCAGAGTTCTAGTTCCAGCACTAAATTATTTCCGAACGGTGAGATCCCGGGCTATATAGGTATAATAGACTAGCTGACCCGTGCCCACTTCGTTGAGCATGGAAACCGTTTAAACCTTCCCGGGACTTCCACGAATATTTCAAGACCAAAAATAGCCGAATCAGTTCAGCTGATCTCGAGTTTTAGCGAGACTAACGAACAGCAATTGATTTTTATATAACCTATGTTACTCAGTGATAATGTAGCTTTCTAATGAAAAAATAATTATTAAAATCGGTCCAGTACTTTTTGAGTTTAGTCGTAACTGTATACAAAAATACAAATATTTCCTCTTTATAGGTAATATTAGTGTAGATGTAGATGTAGATAACCTACTGTTTCCGGAACGTATACAATATTATATTCGAATTTAAGAATTCCTTTTTAAGATAAACAAAAAGGTAATAAAGTGGAACATTTCAAAGGCCTTATTGAAAATTCTCATAAGCGATCCTCATAATCTCTAACTCGGTAAGGTTGGGGATGCATGATGGGTAATATGTGCCCGACCTTATTGAGCACCAGGCCGCATACGCAATAACCACTTTTTTTTTGTTCATAATTAATTTTTTATTTTTATTTATATAATTAACTCAAAGGCACTTATAAATACTATGTGTAAAATATTCTTTTTGTTTTAGTTTTTTTAAATAAAAAAAATATATTTGTGTCAGTTAAAAGTAACAAAACTACATTTAAATCACAT
Source organism: Celastrina argiolus (assembly GCA_905187575.2). Taxonomy (NCBI): domain Eukaryota; kingdom Metazoa; phylum Arthropoda; class Insecta; order Lepidoptera; family Lycaenidae; genus Celastrina; species Celastrina argiolus. The sequence continues at coordinate 13,215,638 of LR994595.1, read as the reverse complement.
CACAATCATGGCATAAGATACAAATTGCAAAAATTCGTAACTTAAACGCTATTCTAGTGAAGATTAGATACTTTATAATTGAAGACATGAATGGATGATGGTGATATATGTACCAAAATTCTGATTTCGAGAAAATTGAGCTCAAAGTGTCACTTAAACATTTTAGAATACGTCCTAAAATACATTAATCTAAAGATCCGTGTCTTGAATCAATGTAACTAACGTAGATATCCTAAAATATTTAAGTGACACTTTAAACTCACTTTTCTGGGTAATTTTTTTTTCATTATATCACCTTCATGATATTCTTACTTCACATAGTTGAAAACTAATATATATTTGAAGACATGAATCTTCATGTCTATTAGTTTTCAACTAACCGAAATCCGTATTTTATCGAAACCGTAACCGAAATGCTTGTATTAGCCGTGTGCACTCCTCCTTACTTACTTCGTTCGAGATTCTTTCGTGTAATTAAAAAAGACTTTGCGGAATTTAATTTTACAGTCGACGCGGAGCCTTTAGCCCTTCGGAGGGGACTTGGTAAATTATCATCATCCGTCAAGTCGTTTGATTAAGAAACATCTCGAAGTCTCTAGAAAGAGCGAGATCCATTTGATTCTTGGTGTAAAAAGAACAGTCACTATATCTTTGGGACATGCTTATACTACCTTTTCTCATTCTAGAAATGTTTTTGTTATTTTTCGTTAGTCTTGCGACAAAAAAATAAGTTTTTTAATTATTTTTTTCAGTTTTTGACAAAAAAAACATTTCCAAGCTGAAGAGATGTAGTATAATCGTATATCAAAATTATAGTGACTGTCCTTTTTACACGAAATCGGTGTGGAAGGCATTATTATCGAGGCCTTATGTGTTATGTATCCTAAAGGATTATTACCCTGGTAGGGCGATAAAAGTAACTAAACTGCTTAATAGATTCACAGAAAATTATCCTAGCAAGATGCTATCTTAAATATTTAAGTATACCTACATTGAATCATTAATTTTAATTAGTTTGTCGAATAAATTTCCCTGTAATCGGATTTGAGACTACAATCAGGCGGAGACAGAGTTTAAGGCAAATTGTGCTAATTCGGTTAAGTCAAATTAAGGATTGCCTTAATTGGAATATTTTTATCGTCCGAGACATTGAGAAGGGCATTCTTAGGTATTAATCTGGGGGCACGGTCGTGCCCCCGTCAAGACGAGCCAAGCGAAGCGCAAGGGCACTACCTACCTTTTCTCGAAAGGTTTCGTCGTTTTTTTGAGCTCTCATAACTTTTCTTTGGAAGATGCTAAATAGTTGAAATTTTCAACATACAATGACATTGGTAAAGACATGAAACATACAAAGTTTGAATGTCGTAGCTATTATACTTTAGATTTTATCAACGTCTAAAAACCCCAGATTTCGTCACTGACTCATTTATAGATCATCAAAATTCATAAGGTACTTCCTGAAATCCTAGAAAGCTGATATTATTTATGTAAGCTGTTATTGCTACAAAACCAACAAAAAAATTATTAAAATATAAATACCGCCATTTTGAATCCAATATGGTGGACGGTACAAAACGGATGTTTAATATTATGTTTATTATACGGATATGATATTTAATACATAAAAGGAATATAATATATACAAGTATATAAAAAACCTACGACCTACTTTTTGTAGGACCGATAATCGGTCAGATTTTTGCTCCACATAATTTCTATCCTACTTTATTTATTTTGAGTGCGTTGCACTACTGAAATCAGTATTTTCTATTTCATTCCGACTATTAATCGGTGACCGACTTTTTGTAGATGAAATATATATTTATGAGAGGTAAACTAGTTTTTTATCCACTTTTATAAAATTAGGCATTAGAGCGAAGTAGCAGGCAGCAGGTTGTAATAAATTGCTGTCTGTACAAATTACAAAATATGTAAAACAAGTGAAATCGGTTATCGGTCCGATAGTAGTCACCGGCAGTTTTCAGTCGTATACGATATTTTTTTACTGCGAATGTTATTCGATTGTTAGGAAATATTCACATTTCGTATTCGTAATTAACCAAAAATAAATGAAATCCCACCAAAAACATTAACATGTAAAAATGTTGCCAAGACGAGCCTATATAGCTTACCCTCTGAAAAAGTTATCAGATATCGTATAAAGCCAAGCTCTACACTACACCTTAATCAAAAACTATCAAAAAGTGGTCAGATCTCATGTGGAACCAAAATTCATGATCTATGCACCCTTACTTCACCAGGCTTAACTTCACTTACGCTACATTGCAGTCAATACGTGATACTTGGCAGTTTTATTTTACACACGATTAATGAATCCCTATGAAATCTTCGTAACGGTAGCAAAACGGTCAAGTATCACGTTCTAACTGCAATTTAGCGTAAGTGAAGTTAAGCCTGGTGAAGTAAGGGTGCATAGATCATGAATTTTGGTTCCACATGAGATCTGACCACTTTTTGATAGTTTTTGATTAAGGTGTAGTGTAGAGCTTGGCTTTATACGATATCTGATAACTTTTTCAGAGGGTAAGCTATGTAGGCTCGTCTTGGCAACATTTTTACATGTTAATGTTTTTGGTGGGATAAACTAGTCTCAAGCTCTGTCTCCAGAATTGCGATCGCAATCTCTACTTGAGAATCTACTTGAGGTACAACGTTTCGTTTCTCTTTAAAAAATGTATAACTTATTAAATGTTACATATTATTTTTTCGTTTTGAAACTTAATATTCATAATAAAGATTATAGGAACGTATTGAAGTAAGTATATTCTTTTTTTAAACGTATCAAAAAGAAAAAAAAAAGTTATTTATTTTTAAAAGTGAACGCGTTTCGTTTCACTTTTAAAAATAAATAACTTATTTTTTTTCTTTTTTTAATTGTTTTTATCTATCAAATAGGTCTCAAGTAGCTTTTTCGATCGCAATTCTTGAGACCGTTTACATGCCCTTCCGACACATTGATCGTATTTCTTGTCAGACAATCAGGTGACGTACCTACAATGTCCTCACCAGACCTAAAACAACATTCTGTTGTTCCAAGGCGGAGATTGAAACCATGACCAGCAGGCTTACTCCTGACACAATCGAGAATCGAATCAGTTCGATCTCAACGGCTTTTGATATTTTGTTAAGTGGATTACATTAAAACTAACAGGATAAAGAAAATCGTTAGAACGTAACTTTTCGTATTCCTGACCATATAAATCTAACGAGAATCAAAATAAACAAAGTTCTATTTATTCGAAGTACGCGGCACGATCGATTCTGAATCAAAATCGAATCAGTTTGGAGAGTAAGGCCCACAGTAGAGAGCCAAACTTTAGAGTTTGGCTTTTTCGGGTATCTTGTGGTAGCTTGTTTTTCTTGTTGACTTTCCGAAAACAGCTTGTTAAGTTTCATTTGGAAATAAAATGTTTTTTATTTATTTATTTAGACCACGGAGTCATCCCATTCCATAGAATATTATTGCATCATCACAAACACTCGAATATTCAATTATTATATTTAGTTTTACTTGCAAGTACTTACAAGTGTAAAGGGCTTATCTTTTACGTTATTGACTGTACTATTCCACTGGCCACTTTCTACACCTACACAGAGTACCTTCCGTCTCTGTCTTACATATCTCAAGGATCACGAGGACGAGTGCGACATCAACACAATGAACTAGTCGAAGCAGGAATGAGTTGTTGAAAAGGACAATAAAGGAACAAACACAAGTAATGATTGCATCCTGTGGCCACATGACTGTCGAAAGGAATTCATGACATTAGCATCAGCTCGCTGCTAACCAACATTGTGAGAATCTTAAATATATGTTAAGTATAATTTGAAATAAAATTTTGACGACCTCCGTAGCGCTGTGGTTGAGCGCGTTGGTACTCGAACGAGAGGTTTCGGGTTCGAATCCCGCCGAGGGAATAAAAAGTTTTCAATGTTCCTGGGTCATGGACGTGTATTTTTGTGTAATATAATATAATAAACATCTTAAATGTGTATAGTATAAAAGTATTAAATATATTTCCGTTGTCTGGTACCTGTAACACAAGTTCTTCGGATACTTAACACAGGGCCAGATTGACGTGGTGTGAAGCGTCTATAGATATTATTATTATATAAAAGTATTGACTGCATTTCCCATGTTTCATACGGAAATTACTAAGTACTTACTTTACTAGAATAATAATTAAAAAAAATCGCTTTATTGCCTTGTAATTGGTCGTGCCTTGTACGTGGTCCAACACGAAGGACCCAAAAAGACAAAAAGTTTGGCCCTCTACTCTGGTCTAGGTCCTAGAATCTCCTCACCAGACCAAAAACAACATTGTGTCGCTTAATTGCCCTGTAATTGGTCCTTGTCTACATGTTTGATGTACTTTGTTAATTTAGCATACTTAAGTATACGCATGTTGTTTTGCATAATCATTTATAATGCGTATAAATCTGTTATCTCGGATATTTAGATAGACCAATTTTCATTGTCATGCATACCTGTTATTTGTGTATATGTTACCGGCCAAACACGATTTAAGGACGAACTAGTTTTGCCTAGGCTCTACTAGTTCTTCCTATACGCGATAGGATTAACCAGTATAGCCTAGTCCAAACTAATTTGTCCTAAGCCCGATAGGATAGACCAGTTTTTTTTTAATTGAGGAATTTAGTGTGGCTTAGGGCCGATTTTTCAATCGTCAAATAACTTTTATCTCAGGAATAAATATGTGACTTTGGCAGATTTTGTATGAAACAAATGTCAAAGTCACATGCTTATTCAACAGATAAAAGTTATCTGACGATTGAAAAATCGGCCCTTAGTCTCTGCATTAACACATAGGCCACTTTCTATCCAGAAAAGTAAAAAAAGTACAGTGCTCCCGTAAGATTGACGCGAGTGAAGCCGCGGAATAAAGCTAGTCTATGAAAGGACAACACATAGGCGACTTATACTCTACCCCATATGTAAGATATTTTAGTTGCATAGAAGATAAAAAGGATGTCACGATGTTGAGAAAAGTATTTGAGTCAAATTGTTTACTTCCGTTTTTCTCCACTCTGTGTTTGACCGGAAATGACGTCACTTTCTTACCCAACTTCCAAAAGATGGTGATTACTTTCGTGTGGGTGTTAATGTGTGTTTATGTACGCCTTCGTCTGTCTGGCTCTTGACTTGTAGGTTCGATTCTCGCGTTGGAGCAGGTTGTCTGATAAGAAAGATGATCCATATCCATATATAAAAATCGGTCCTGCGCCTGTTCTCTCGCCAGTCGTGTCGGAAAACCGTCCCATTACGAGCATTAAAAGAAAAAGAGTGCATTTTTCTGCTGGTTTCATAGAAACCAGCCACCGACACCAAAATCGGTATGGAACTTATTATTAGTATCTATTATGTATGTGTAATATGTAGGTGTATTGTATGTCTAATTTGTTGTCACGATGTAGGCTTAATATTGTGTTTCCACACAAAGTGTCATTAGATTGGATAAGTTGCACCAGACACGTTCTATTGGTCGAATATATTGAAATTGTATTATGTTCAATACAATAGTAACGATTCCTGAAACGCTATGTATGATCCACATGACATTCAAGTTAACAACCCATATTGAACGGTGATTGGTGGAACATTTATCAGAGAGAAAGGGAGGGACGGATATTATATATGTCGCAATCATCTAATTGAATCAGCAGTTTAATTGAAGGACTATCCAAACTCAAGTCGGGAATATAAAAAGTTACGATCTAACGATTTTCTTTATTTTGGTTAGTTTCAAAGTAATCCGCCATATAAAATACCAAAAGCCGTTGAGATTGAACTAATTGGATTGTCGATTGTGTCGGGAGAGGGCCTGCTGTATTCTTGTGTAGACAAAACGAATTATTACGCCTGAAACGGACATGGTATTATCTGAAAACTGGGCTCACCAACCGCCGTATTTATGCGTTTGTATAGCTAGTATGTCATAACTTGCCCGAGGAACTCCAAAATAGAGGTGCGGAGTTACGAGCACTTCGCTAATAAGGTTCCAGGGCCGCAGACGGCGGAACTTTCTGCGGAAAAACTTTCACATAAAAATATTACGATTCCTAAGTTTGTGATTGAATTAATTCTGTCGAGTCGAGCAATATTGTATATACCTTCCGTTCCGCTTCAATGAGAATGTAAACATAGCGCAAGTGGCACTTAAATTGGTAGCATTATATAATACTACCAATTTAAATGCCACTTATTCACCGCGCAAGAAAGAAAATGACTCCTTATTTTGGTCGCTTTTTTGTCAAAATTCAAAACGAATTCAATAAGAACAGGGTACTGTTACGGACGTAAATAATAGCCAATGCTCCATAATATATAAACTTATAATATTTAATCGGGCAGAGTCTCTGCTTATAACAGTCTCAATCTATTCTTAAGTCTGTCGACAACGGAACATTACGCCCTTATATATTGTTGACAATCGTTAGGGCAAGAAAGTATGACCATTATATTATATCCGGTATGATTATAATTATACCGAATATAATAGAATATAATTTGATTGACATGTGTCATGTCAAATGTTTGCAAATTATTTCTTTAAAATAATATTTTATTTTAATATTATTTAGAAAATTCTAGCGCACATATTCAGTAAAACAATACAAAAATGGACCAAAAATAAATTTGATGTGATTCCAATTTTAACGGGTCCCTGTAGCGCCGCTGGTCAGCTCGCTCCACATTGTTGCTGCTACAGATTTTCAGAACGGTGCAAAAGGAATAATATAATATTACAGTTTATGCCGAATCTACAATCTAATACTACATACAGCCTGCCCATACCCGGTCCCGCTTTTTTTTGGAAGAAAATATTATCATCGGAAGTAGCAATTTTACAAAATTCAAACCAAAAACGGAAATATTGAACTTTTAATTCTGTAAGTGTATAAAATAATGAACAATAGTATAGAGTGATAGTGTAAGTTTGGTTATTAAATTTTTTACGTTTAGTTTTTTACGTTAATATAAGCATTTGTTTATAATGTAGTTTTCTATATGTATTATTGTTAATAGTTTACCCCCACTTTATTATTTACTTTGTGCCCCTACCAACGAATGCTAAGCAGCCAGGATGCAGGGACAGAGACCAACATTTCGACCGTGTCTCTGGGAAATCTGGTGCAGTGCTCATTTTGTCCTCAAGCCCGTTATTTTAAAAGTCAGAGAGGTTTGAATATTCATGTAGGCAAATGTCACAAACAGCTTTCCTCCGTGACCCCACCACTTCCAAACGCCGCATATCCAACCGATTTTTGGCATGAATTATCCAAATTTAAATGTTCCCTACCAGTTGTAAAGCGGATCCCTAGAGGCGCAAGAGTGCCGGTGGCTCAGAAGCTTGCCGAAACTGTTCGAAAAACAGTACTTGAAAACTCGAGGCAAGCCTGGGAAAAACTCCTCACCTTTCCCTACCGCATTCTACACGTCAATAGAGATCCGCTTAACAATGCCTCCCTCACTTCACGAATAAAAAAGAACTGTTCTTCGGATACCGACCTCAACATACATTTTTCTTCATATTCCTCCACGCCCAAGTATAACGTCGTGAAAACCGTTGAAAATAAACTAAGTATGGGAGACGTTAAAGGCGCAGCGCGGCTCCTTTTTTCCAGTGACACGGTCGCCCCCGACTGCCCAGAAACCCTCGTCGCCCTACAAAACAAGCACCCCACACAAATATCACCTAATCCACCTGCATCTGCCGATGATACAATACCACCTCTTCAAACATCGGCAGACAAAGTTCGAGGTGCCATCATGTCTTTTCTTCCGGGTTCAGCTGGCGGCCTCGACGGTCTTACCTCTCAGCATCTCAAGGATCTAACCAGCTGTTGCTGTGGAGAGACCGGCGAGAAGCTGCTGCATGAGCTCACGAATTTGTGCAACTTGATGCTTCGTGGAGAGGTTGTTACAGACATTGTGGACATCCTGTACGGAGCTAACCTCTGCGCCCTAAAGAAAAGAGATGGTGGTATTCGTCCTATCGCTGTTGGCTCAACATACCGGCGTCTTACAGCCAAACTAGCATGCAAGTCGCTCACTTTCCTGGCGTCTTACTTTCAACCAAAACAGCTCGGTTTTGCATGCAAAGGAGGCTGTGAGGCCGCCGTTCACTCGTTCAGGACAGCTATTCACAATCAGAGCGGCGACGTGTTTTTGAAGGTGGATGTCAAAAATGCCTTCAACTCAGTAGACCGCGTCGCCATGTTGGCCCAAATAAAATTAAAAGCACCTGCCATCTTACCCTTCATGCTCCAATGTTACAATGACCCGACTAAACTTATTTACCAAAACCACCTTATCTCATCCGAAGTTGGTTGTCAACAGGGCGACCCTCTTGGTCCAGCAATTTTCAGTCTTGCCATACAACCGGTCGTAGAGCTTCTAAATTCAAAATTTAATGTTTGGTATTTGGATGATGGTACTTTAGGAAGCGACGCGCATACCGTACTTTCTGATTTTCAGAACCTAATCCATGAGCTCAAAAAAATCGGTCTGGAATTGAACTTGGGGAAGTGCGAACTTTTTGTCCCTGATAATTGTCAGGACAGAGATGCCATTATATCCAGGTTTAAAGATGTGGCTCCACAATTATCCATCATTGACAAAGGTTCGCTCCTTCTCTTAGGTTCCCCTATTCTAGACGAGTCCCTTCCAGATTTTATAGACAACAAATTACAAAATTTCTGTGATACTTTAGACCGCCTTCTCCAAATTAACTGCCATATGGCCTTTACCATAGTTCGTTATTGTTTATTTGTCCCAAAATTTACGTATGTCTTGCGGTGTTGTCAGCTCTGGAAGTTCCCTGAACTTCTAAAGCGTTTAGATGACACCTTAAAACATACGCTTTCTTCTATCCTAAATATAAGTTTCGACCACCGCTCATGGACTCAAGCTACACTTCCAGTAAGGTTCGGTGGCCTAGGCATTCGGAAAGCATCTGACATAGCCCTACCGGCGTTCTTGTCCTCAGTCCATTTCAATCACACAGTCATCTCCAAAATATTAGAGCGCTCAAACTACCCTTTAACCATTCCCTTTGCGGACGAGGCCAAGAACGCCTGGGACATCGTTAGTGCCGGTAGCATTGTGCCCGAAAATACATCTTCCCAAAGGCTTTGGGATGAGCCCATCTGCCGACTGGTACGGAATTGTCTTTTTAACACGTCTTCCAGTCCGGCAGAGCGGGCTCGTCTCTTAGCCGTGGAAAGGTGGGAATCGGGTGTTTGGCTGCAGGCACTTCCATCTGCCAATATTGGAACATTGCTGGACCGCAGTACATTTCAGCTAGCTACTGCCCTGCGTCTTGGTGCCCCCCACGTCGTCCCTCATCAGTGTGTTTGCGGCGCTAACGTAGACAGCTACGGTCATCACGGGCTGTGCTGCACTCGAAGTGCTGGACGCATTTCCCGTCATCACAGCCTGAATGACCTCATCCGTCGGGCTCTTGTCACCGCCGGTGTGCCAGCAATACTGGAGCCCTCCGGTCTGGCGCGCGACGATGGCAAGAGACCCGATGGAATGACCCTGGTTCCCTGGAGTGTGGGACGGGCCCTTGTATGGGACGCAACCTGCGTCGATACTCTTGCTCCGTCTCATGTCCAGGCTACCTCAAGCTGTGCGGGCGCGGCCGCTTACCAAGCAGAGAACCTCAAGCGGCGCAAGTATGAGACCCTTGGCGGTGACATCATATTTGAGCCGTTTGGGGTGGAAACCCTAGGCTCCTGGGGTCCCGGCTACCTAGCACAGCGGATAGCCATTGCTATCCAACGCGGCAATGCTGTCAGCTTGCTAGGAACTCTGCCAGAGGGGGACGACCTGGCGGCGTTTTTCTATTTATAGAGTAGGTAGGTCTAGAGGTGTGTTAGTTTAGTTTAGCTATTATTTGTTTATTTTATTACTATTTGTATATATTATTATTTTAATTATGTTAATGTTATTATTTTTAATTTGTAAAATAATTCAAGTTTGTAAAATAAATAAAATAAAAAATCTTTTATTATTAGGTAAACAAATATTAATCCTTTATCAATGGGCACATAATTATATTGTTTAATTATTCGTACTTTAGTTAAGATAATAAATTGTGTGACAGTTTATTATTATGGAAGTGACGTCATAGATTGCCATATTTAAATATTAAATAATTTAAAATAATTACAATAATATAATCTATAACAGTCAGTTGATTGATAAATTATTAATAAACAGTTCAATGAAATTAATACTAATATAAAATAAACACGCATAATTGTAATATCACGGATCTAGATGTGGGCATCACTGCCGAGACTGAAGATGTTTGTTACAGTACTTACTAGTCTGAGCCATGAGATGTGGCACGGAAGTTCATAACCTAGCTGCTAGATCTATACAATCGTAAATGCGTTTGTCTACACAAGAATACTGATAGATAATTCATTGTATGGACAAAGCGACAGTTTTAATTTATTACTATAACGGGTGTAAAAAGAGCAGTCACTATAACTTTGGGATATGATTATTGCTTTATTGTTATTTTTGCGAGAAAAAAATAAGAAATGGTGAAAAGTAAAAAAAAATTTTTTTAGTTTTTGACAAAAAAAAATACATTTCCTAATATGAGGAAATGTAGAATAATTAATCGTATCTCAAAGTTTTAGTGACTGCTCTTTTTACACCCTGTATATTTTTATCTATTCTAAGAAAAAAAAACATTTCTAAGGATGAATAGACAAACTATTCGAAATAATATGTCTAAGATTTTTGATATCTCTGCCACCAGGCGACGCGTTATAGACTGGTGATAGTGTCAAACACACAGAAAATATGAAACAAAAATGCCTCATTTTGGAAATGTAGCACGGCAGTAAATACTTTTATTCAATATTCGGGCTCAAATTTTAACTTGTTAATTCGGTTATCTGCATACAGCAATTCGCCATTTGTCAGACAATAAAGTCAGAAAATCGGAAAACCGGTAACGACATTAAAACATCGGTTTTTGTGCAAAAATCGCTTTTCACATTACAGTCGCAAGTAGATTTGCGTTTTCGTTAATTGGTTATCCGAAACCACAATTACTCTTCAATTGGATATCGAATAGCAATTTGCGATTTCTTTTAGCATAGCCATTCATTTCTAATAAAAATTTACATAAAAACGGTCTGTCTAAGGTGTTCACTGAAAATCAATCAAAACTTTTCGGTGTTTTTGTACGCTTTTACTTATTGTTTTTTTTTATTTTTAACTCTTTCTTTTCTTCTATTCTTTCTTTTTTTTTAAAGAAAATATTAGATAAGATTCTTTTACTCGATTTAAATAAAATATTCAAAACAGTCTAGAATAAATAACATTTTTTTTTGTACAATATACCTATTAGTTGTAATGTAAAACTATGACAAAACTAAAGGGCGGACTCATGCTCCATTCCGATTCAATGTGATATTAATGTAAACAAAACATCAAAATTAGACCACACTAATGTGTCATTTAATTTGTTTATTAATAGCTCCCCACACTGATTTCGGTGTAGGTGGCGTTGAAACCAAGGCAGGAGTCACTTTATAGTGCCCAAGTTTGTGCGCATAACATATAAAAATACTATAAAAATACTTTGGATGAGGCTTGTGTCCAGTAGTGAACGGCATAGCTGACATGACGATGATGAACTGTCTACTTGTATTTGTACTACGAGTATGTCAAACTTTTTCGTCATTTTCATTTTCAACACTTGTATCATGTGAAGTCGGGTGACACACTAAGCCCGCCTGTCAGGTGACAGACCCTCGACAGACCCTCGATCCCGCAGCTGAACGTATGACTGGCATATTGCGTTGTACAAAGGAATAGGTTTCATACCTCTTTCATACGGATCTCAAGGGGTTAGAATTGAAATATAGCGACCTTTTTGGTTGCTGGCCACATACAATATTTACTTATTTAAAAAGTATTTTATTATCTTTTTTTATTATTTAGTTTATTTCTGATGGCTGTTCTTTATACTTATTGAAGGTCTTTTGGCGAGATGCGGAGCAATGATGAAAGTAATTTTACGATGCGCGCACACTGACACGAAAAACCGACACCATTAATTTATCCAGTCAACATTTTACAAAAAAGTATAACGTCTTACGTGCGTTATAAAAAGCATTTTTTTAAATTAGGTAATTTGAATGAATATTAAATTTATTTGATTTCGGACTCACTACGCAGAAAATAAAAAATATAAGCCAAATCTAAAATAAGAATATTTTGTTTAATAAGGGCTATAATAATATCAAATAAAAAACATTCACAAGATATAATTTCTATATAATTTCATAATTAGTCTTGTCAGACAAGACTAATTATGAAATTATATAGATGTTTTATGAAGTGATTGATATTTCTTTAAATTAGGGTTTCCAACTCTTTTATTTTCCTAAACCAACCACGCCTTTGTAGAAGTCCTACTTTACCTACCTACCCTACTTTAAAAGTAAATTGAATATTCTTTTTCGAGCCATTTCTGAGAACTTAATATAATATTCCAAAATTCGTAAAATATAAAGAAACGTTGAATATAAAAATATATGCTATGAACTTGTACTCTATCAAAAACAGCCGGAGAGAAACGACAGCCTCACAGATAACCGATGTAAAACAACACTTACTTGTTTCGCTCAGAGACTGATACTCTAGGGCTAAGGGAGTATGAGGCTTAAAACACCGTACGCACTTGTAGCCCCTCTGGTGTTGCAGATACGACAAAGCATCAGGCAAGCCGTATGTTTGTTTTGAACCGACTTCAAAAAATGAGGAGGTTCTCGATTCGACTATTTGTGTTTTTATCTCAGAACATTCATCTGGATGAACCGATAGGTTATTTTCGGGCCATTTTGTAAGTAGTTTTTTTGCTTAAAACATTTAAACCCATTTACTAAAAGTCAGGACCGGGTTGATAATGATTAGCAATGAGATCTCTCATTTGAATTCACTCTCGGATTAAATTTAGTGAATGTAATAAGTTCGGGAGAAATAACAGTTTGCATCTCAAGCGGGCACCAAGTTTTAATCACTTTACTTTTGAATAATGCTGGACTTGACAACTCTGAGGTACAGGAATATTTTTTTAATTTAAAGCTTGTATTAAAGGCTGCTCAAATGTTTGAGTAGCTCCTAAATACAAAGTTATTTGCAAATTTAAGGCAAAGAAATCAATAAACATATTTTGTACATTTGTATCACGCTTTGGCCCATGGAATACTTTTTGTAGGTGAAAAATTTAACATACTGATTGAAATAAGATTGAAAGGACACGTCATACAATTAGTCGATCAGAATATCAACCCGATTATCGGTCCCACAGAAAGTAGGCTGTGGGTACATTAGGCGTCATTTATTTAGTTTTAGATCCCGACGGAAACTTCCTTAAAATCTCAATGTCCTTTCATAATATAATTGATCTATTGTCCTGCCAAATTCGCGACAACATGTAAATCCCACTCATCATAAAAACCACAAAATCGCATAAACTACAGGAATATAATACGAAATATATATATATTAACTACAAAAACATTACACAAAATATAACATTATAAAGTACAGGAACATTGCAAAAGAAAGTTTAAAATAATTAAATGTTATGTCACCAAATATGACCTGAGTCTAGAGCCAAGTTGAGTGCAATTTTTACGACAGACTTAGGCCGGTATTAATAAAGAAGTCTCAAACCCAACCTCACTTGAGAACCTATTTGACAGATAAAACAACGTTTCGTTTCACTTTTAAGAGTGAACAACTTTATTAATGTTACATAGTACTTTAATTTGTTTTCTATTTATACCGTAATATATATACCGTAATATATATAATTTATAATGTAATATTTATATTATAGATTACAGAAAAACATTAAAATAAGTATAATTTATATTTTTAAAATCTTTATTTATTACGTTTTAAAAAAGAAAAAAAATGTATGTAATATAAGTAAAACTCTTGATTTTTCGGAAGTTTTAACATCTTCATTAATTTATAAAACATAAAAACAAAAAAAAAATAAAACTTCCGAAAAATCCAGAGTTTTAGGTACTCATGTTACATACATTTTTTTTTCTTTTTTAAAACGTAAAAATAAAGATTAACGAAACCATTTTTTATAGGTCAGTGGGTTCTCTTCTCAAGTGAGTTTGGGTTTGAGACTTCTATATTAATACAGGCCTTACTTAAACACGATGAAAGAAAGGAGTTGCGAAGACACCGTCGGAAGATCCCGCGAGTTGTACATGAGGTACAGTCGGCAAAAGAAGCGTAATGCAATTCAGCCCCTGACGAACACAGTGATGTTATTTAGTTTGTCTGTATGTGTTGTCTCTGTGGCATCGCTCCAAACGGATCTATTTTGATAATTTTTGGTGTGAAAGCTGACAGGACCGCGAATGTTCTCTGTATTTTATTGATTGTAAAGGTTAACTCTAACAGACTTCCAAAAAAGGAGGTTTTCAATTCAACCGGCTTTTTTTTTATGTACACCGTGACTCTGAGGCTAATGATATTTGCGTGATTCTTATTTTATTCGACGCCAAATAGATGCCATTTGGTCCAATTAAAATTATAAATAGCAAATTCCCGATTTCACCAATGCATGTTAGTGTTAATGGCTTGTTTTAAAATACCATGCCTTCTCATTCATTGGTAGGATTCACTTTAACATTGCTTGGTGAAACACGGCCTTAGCCTTGTACTTTTTATTTTATTAACATATTTCACCAATTTCCATACGTAAGTGATACCTGCTTGACGATATTTTTTTTACATAGATGATTTATGTATATTATGTAGTTTCAGTACGGCTAATTTAGGAGTTTTCACTTTCGCATTTATAATTCACTCTCGACTCAAAATGGAGGTGGAAATTATAATAATGGTGTCTGTCAGTTTGTCTGTAGCATCGTAGATACCAAACGGATTTATTTTTTACTTTAACTTAGTCGATTTACTTAGAGACGCTAAAAATTAAAAATATAGTTGCTGACTTGTAACTCACCTTTTCAAGTCAGCAACTTTACGATGTTGTTCTTTTAGCTGACACCGACTTCAAAAAGAACATTAATTGTAACTACATTATAAAAGTTTTAATTTTTGCTTTTTGGTTGTTGAAGTCGTTTTTGTAAGCGTAGTTTTTTTTTTAAATCTTTTTTTTATTACAATGATTACAAAGGTTTGGATCTAACTAACTGGTAGAGGTTATCGCGTTTTGCTGCCGACTGTACCTACAACAATAAGTTGAAAGTTGGCACAGTTTCAAAAGTCAATTGATTCGCGAAAATCATCGGATAATTCTTTTGTTTCCAAACACTTTATTACGATATTTGTATGACCCAGTTATTTTATAGATCACGGATTTAAAAAGTTTTAAACTTGCGTATTGCTTGGAGTTAGGCCGGGAGTATATTAGCCGGAATCCAAAAGTTCGGAAAAATTCAGAGCACTCAAAATTGAACTGAGTAGGCGAAGCGAGAACATTTGACAGATCCGTAAAATTAACGTTATAATTGATTATTGAATCCCATCAAAAACAAAACTTGTAAAAAGTGCTAAGTCTCTCAACTAAGATCTTTTGTCGTAAAAAGTTATGAGATCCATATATAGATAATCCATGTGGTAAGCCGGTTGGTCAAACAACATCTTATAGTGATCATATCAATATTATTACTTAATATCAATATTATACTCACACTATCTCTCCATCACCCTAAGGTTGGCTGGTAGAGAATGACATAATGCATTAAGCCCGCCTTTGTAAAATGCATAAAGTGTTGCAAGTAAAAAAATAAAAAATTATGAAAAATATTTCATTTTGTAAATAAATAAGTAGATTGACTTAGCAATCGCATGAATATACAATTTATATATTATTATTTATTTCACAAGTGATACATGTTAAATCGGATTGCTTAGTGCGATTGCCAAGTCATTCTACTATTTATTTAAAACATAAAAGATTTTTAATAATATTGATATGATCACTATAATATAATGTTGTTAGACCAACCGACTTACCCCAGTGCGGTATTTTGTTTAACAAATGCTTTCTAACTTAACCATGTCCCTGTACAGTTTCAATTCCCGACAACGTTAATAAAATCCGCAATTTATTTCTCGTTTAGGCATTATGTTTTGAACAAGCGCTAGTAAAAATGCGATATTAAAACACGTCGCCTTATTGTCATGGGCATAAGGTTCAAAATAGGCTTGTGGAAGATACATCTGGCTTACGAGATTAGGGATGAGAGATGATCAGATCATAGTAATGCCTGCGCAAATTACGGAACCCACATTATAATTTAGGGGCAGCGTAATGAAGCGGCTCTAGGCGTGCACACTACGGGACGATAGCTATCCTCGTCTCACGCGTATCAAATCTCGCTTGTACTTGAGATAGCATGCCTTGACGCTGGTAACGAGCTCTAAAACGAAGTTACGAGAATTGACCGAAGTATACTCGACTGCAATGCCACAGAAATGGACAATGATGAAATCTCCTTGGTCCTTCGAGCTGTATATGCTTGACGTATAATAGCTAACCTCACCGATTTCGGTGTCGGTAGCCGATTTCATTGAAACCACCAGCAGGAGTTATTTTACAGTTCCGAAGTGTGTGCGCAATATACAAATTACAAAGACACTCTCTTTTCCTTTTACTCTCATAACCCAGTGAGACGGTAAACCGACATGATTGGCGAGAGAACAGGCACAGGATCGACTTTTTACATTCCCAACCGACGCATGGATCATCTTTCTTGTGAGACAATCAGGACAGACTGGTGATTAGCCTGCATTGTCCTAACCAAACTTGAAAACATCATTTTTTGTTGTTCCAACGCGGGAATCGAACCCACGACCTCCGGGTCGAGAGCGAAGCTCTGAACCACTATACCACGGGTTCTTGACGTATGTAAATTGTATGAGACATAATATTCACAGCATCGGAATTATGGAATGAATAATATAACATTAGAAAGAGGCGTGCTTCATGAATGACACAGAAAAGGTATCACTGCCAGAAAATTGGAACTTATGGTAACCATCAGGTGATTCATGATACGGTACTTAAAGGGCAAAAACGGGACCCTATCACTAAGACTTTGCTGTCTATTCGTCCGTCTGTCTATCACCAGCTTACTCCCGACACAAACGAGAATCGAATCAGTTCGATCTTAGCAGATTTTGGTGGATCATTTTGAAACAAACTATGATAAAGAAATTCATTATATCGTAACTTTTTGTGCTCCCGACCATATCAATCGACTTAAAATCGACATAAACAAACGTTAAATTATTCGGTAGTTCGTGGCGCGTTTGAATCTGAATTAAAATCGATTCAGCATTTTCACTCCCGACATAATCGAGAATCAAATCAGTTCGATCTTAACGGCTTTTGGTGTTTGGTAGATTGCTTTAAAACTAACCAGCATAAAGAAATTCGTTAGATCGTAACTTTTTGTACCATATAAAACAACTGAGAATCAAAATAAATAAACGTCAATTTAATTCGGGAGTACGCGATAAGATCGAGTCTGAATCAAAATCGAAAGTAAATCCCCAGGTATCTCAAAAACGCGACTGCTAGACAGTTGAAATTTACACAAATAATGTATTTCCGTTGCCGCGGTAACGACAAATATAACTGAAAAAAGAGCAGTCACTATAACTTTGGGATATGATTATACTACCTTTTCTCATTGTAGATTTTTTTTAATTTTTTTTTTTACAAAAATTTTAATTTTTTTTTTGCTATATTGTTATTTTTGCGACAGAAAAATAAGTAATGGTTAAAAGTAAAAAATATTTTTTTTTAGTTTTTGACAAAAAAAATACATTTCCAAAATGAGGACAGGTATAGTGACCGCTCTTTTTACACCCAGTATTAAAAAGACATAATTATTTTTTTATAAAATATATATTTTTAATTTTTATTGTATACAGGCCTGTTTTGTTTATTTTGTATGGAATCCTTCCTGTGCGAAATCGACCCAAAAACGTACGTAGTAAGTACGCACCTTCACAGAACCTGTCACAAAATGGCGAACATTTTGAAAACTCAATAGTCCTATTTCCATTCCTTTGATGAATGTTTGAATCTTTTGTTCTATTCCCGAACAAAAATTCCCTTTGAGTATAATAGAATGTATAATGAAGGAATTTTTCGCTGAAATATAAAATAGAATGATCTCGAAATTAATGCAATCTTTGTATATAGATAAAATATATAGAGTACTATTTTTATTAGCACCCTAAATCCAAAATAATCTATATCGTTCAATAAAACTGATGATTCAATCAAATGACTGCGACATATTATACACCGATGACTCTGAGGTTGATGATCCGATTTGCGTGTTTTTTTATTTGACACATAATAGCTGCTAAGTCTGAGTATTTCATATGAATTTCAGCTTGATATAATATTATAAAGAGGTAATGTTTGATTGTTTGTTTGTTTGAATGGAATAGGCTCTGAAACCACTGAACCAATATGAAAAATTCTTTCACCGTTGGTAAGCTACATTCCTAGCGCTGAACATAGGCTATATTATATGTTTAAAAAAAGTAGGGTTCCTTACTAAAACCCCAAAAATGTAGCCCAAAGTGTAAAAAAACGACCTCCAAAATTTCTTACGTCGTGTGCGCTTCGACAACGGCTTGACCAATTTCGCAATTTTTTTTACGGTATGTTCGTTATTGTCACGAAAAGGTTATTATGAAAGAAAATGTTGAAAAAAATAAGCAGAAAATTAGAAAAAAGAAGAAAATACGTGATGGTCACGCGGGGTTTGAACCTGGGCTCAATCGATTCACGTCGTTGCCAGTTTATATGACACTGGTGTCATGGTAACGACATTGTTTACAAATGGAAAATAAAAATTATGAAATGCTATAAATAACGTATTAACATAAACTTAAACTATTTGGATTCATTAAACTATTTGTCCACCACTAATAAATAGTCGGGTCATTTTAATAGGTAACATTTGACAGTTTATCAAAAATGAGCGACGTAACGTTGTAACGACGACATAATAAAATAAATATTTTCTTTTTGTTAAAACTGCAGAATTTACTAAACTTTATTTAATAATTATTAGATATTTATTGTCAACATAACCAATATGAGTTTTTTTACGATTTGCTTTCACTGATAAACGATCTTAAATATAATATACAAATTATGATTTAATGAAATAAACGTCGTGATAATGTTACGTCAGTTAACACTTTTTCTTATTAAACACTAGAGACTTACTCAAAAAATCGATTAATCTTTTAACAACTATAAATATACCTATTTAAAAAAAGTACTTAACTTATAAGTTGTAATAAGAATATATTATAAATTTTAATTTAAAAATCAGATCGAAGGAGTTAGATCCATGGTCATAATTCACGAACAATTAAAAAAAAATCGAAAACGTCATGATATGACGCCACTATGTCAGGGGGCTGACAGTGTAGTTCCATTTGTTACGTTTTGGCGCTGCGGTCGAAAGCAAAATGGCGTCGTTTTGTGACGTCACACACGTCTATGGTCTATTTGTTTATGTGTCTAATGATCTATGATAATGATCTATGTTGTCAAAACTCAAATATGGCCGCGTGTAGTTTGTTAGTGATTTGTTTATCCTCGTTTCTTGCTTGATTTGATACAAAATATTCAATTACTCCGCATATTATTGATACATTATATCAATATTTTATAGTGTGTTAATTAATTTAGTGTAAATGTTGTTAGTTTTTCGTTTTAAGGGACTATTTAAGTCTTGTGTCGGCAGTTGCAACGCAACTATTAGTTCATGAAACGGCATTTTTCTTTCCCAAAGAACATTAATTTTAGAAACCTGTGGCTGTCCTTCCTGGTGCCAACTATCCATCGGTCTCTCTAAAGAGCAACTTCGAAAACTTGTTACTGAAAAACACTTTCATAAATATCAATTTGACGAAGAAGGCCAAGATATTTAAACATTCTAATCCATTTCTCCTTACGGATGATGAAATACAGAGCACGGCATCCTCATGCCTCTATCGTCCTGTGAATCAGGTGAGTTTTACTTTTAAAATTTAACACGTTATAGTTAGAGCTAGTGTAATATAAAGTATGAACAGTATAATATAATTATACTTAATCTTTGACTCATTAAGTTTGCCAATGTTTTTTGCTTTTGTATAACAATATTAATCTTAAATGTACTCATTTGTTTCAGACAGAAATACCCCTAGGTATACTCCAATGAGGATGTAAATGCTTCTGATGAAATTTGAAGAGTGGGTATGTATTAAGTACTATGGCATATTGACACTCATTCTATATGATATTTTAACATATCAAGAGATACTGAAATTGTTTTATTTTTGTGAAATACCAAGGTTTAGTGGTTTGGAACTTGGCTCAGGAATTGGAGGTTGTGGTTTCGATAACTTCATTGAAACAACAAAAAATTTATGTAACACTTGTTTGACATTTATGAAAAGATGGTCTTTTCATAAATGTTAAAGAAGTGTTATGGCAGTTTAAGCATATTTGATAGCAGAATAATAATGCAGTTTTATTTAGGGTATCAACTTATAGTGCTGAAGAACAAAACTAGTTAATCTATTTTTGCCAATTAACTAAAGTTTTTACTAGAAACCCTCCTTGTTTTGTTGTTGTTGTTGGCCGGACTAAGTGACCGGCCAACTTATGTACTGTTTTTTCATCTTAAATATTGTGTTATTTATTTACAGAAGTGACTGATCATCTTTTGTGTCGTCAAAGAAATGAAAACAATTGAAATAAGAGCACACTTCAAGTAAGGCAAGTGGCCTTAGAAACAGGAAAACCTGGACTTGTGTGTTACCATCACTAGATGGTTGGATTACGACATTAGAGAGTTTTATTAGGATAATTATTAAAATATTATTAAAAAAAATATTCTGTTAAATATTAATATTCTTGCTATATCAATCAGGGCTTATTAGAAATTTAGAAAAAAAATCAATAAATAAATGATAAATGTAACCTGTTTTTATTTTGTATTACTTAATAAAAATAAATTACCTGAACTACAAAAACCTACCTACAAAAAAAATCGATACCTTACTAAAGTATCGATAGCTGGACTCGATTATTCAACCACTTAACAATGTGTGTTTGTAGTCTGTGATGTGCTATGGTCTGTGGTGTGCGGTCAAAATGACAGATGCTACAGTGCTGCCAAAACGTAACAACTGGAAACTCGGTAAAATATCACTGTCGTATCTGTTACGTAGTAACTAATACTTAATCTGTGCACTATGTCGTCATTTGTCTTTGTGCGAAGTTAACGTCTGTCTGTTCTGTCTTTTTTTTTTCTTGCTACTGAAAACGAAAATGCAATTAAAAAAAAATGTCTGTCTGTCTGTTAGCGTGTCTCTTTGCTCCGGCTAATCTCTGGAACGGCTGGACCGATTTTAACGAGACTTTCACTGGTAGATAGCTAAAGTTATAAAGATTAATTTAGGCTTCTTTTCATCATCATCATCGTTATCTAACTAATGATCACCGAATCGGCTGGACCGACTGTGACGGGAGCATTCACCGGGCGTTAGCTTATGTTAGTTTCATCTTTACATCAGCTTTTTGTATTAAAGTAAGTCGTGTTAGTTAAATGAATTATTTATAACTCGAGAACGGCTTTATCGATATGGTTGAAAATTGGTGAGGAAGTAACTTAGAGCCAGTAGACGGACATAGGATACTATTTATTCCATTTGACAGCGCAGAACCAGCAACGTTCACGGAAGGGTTTGGCGTTGTGGGTTCCGCGTTGCGGGTTCCGGGTTCCCGTGTTGCGGGTTCCGGGTTCCGCGTCGCGGGTTCAGGGTTCCCGTGTTGCAAGTTGCGGGTTCCGCGTTGCGGGTTCCGGGTTCCCGCGTTGCGGGTTCCGGGTTCCCGCGTTGCGGGTTCCGGGTCCCCGCGTTGCGGGTTCCGGGTTCCCGCGTCGCGGGTTCCGGGTTCCCGCGTCGCGGGTTCCGGGTTCCCGCGTTGCGGGTTCCGGGTTTCCGCGTTGCGGGTTCCTGGTTCCCGCGTTGCGGGTTCCGGGTTCCCGCGTTGCGGGTTCCGGGTTCCCGCGTTGCGGGTTTCGGGTTCCCATGCTGCGGGTTCCGCGTTGCGGGTTCCGGGTTCCCGCGTTGCGGGTTCCGGGTCCCCGCATTGTGGGTTCCGGGTTCCCGCGTAGCGGGTTCCTCGTTGCGGGTTTCGGGTTCCCATGGTGCGGATTCCGGGTTCCCGCGTTGCGGGTTCCGCGTTCCCGCGTTGCGGGTTCCGGGTTGCGGGTTCCGCGTTGCGGGTTCCGCGTTGCGGGTTCCGCGTTGCGGGTTCCGCGTTGCGGGTTCCGCGTTGCGGGTTCCGCGTTGCGGGTTCCGGGTTCCCATGCTGCGGGTTCCGCGTTCCCGCGTTGCGGGTTGCGGGTTTCGGGTTCCCATGCTGCGGGTTCCGGGTTCCCGCGTTGCGGGTTCCGCGTTCCCGAGTTAGGGGTTGTTTTTTTAGTTGAATTTCATCATAAACTGTTTTTATGCTCAACGAAGTGGGCAAGGGTCAGCTAGTGTATAATAAATGTAAATATACAAGACTATGTATATTTGTTCAACGTAGTGCCTAAACTACTGACCCTATTTAAATGAAAGAGGTGTCAATAGATTCGTAATAATAGTCAGGATAACATAGGCTATATATGTAATTTACGTATTCGGGTAGTTTTGATAAAAATGTGATTATTTTTTTAGTGGAGTTGTTTTGTAGACACTGACAAAGAAAAATATAAATTTAAGAAAAGATTGCTAATAAATATTTACATCAACAATTGACACAGAAAATGCTGTAAAAGTTCTCAAAGTGTACACACACAGGGATATAATTTATTGTTCGAGATGCACGGAAAGCTACAAAATTTACCGTTGGTACGTTGCAAGTTTAAAACCTACATACAAATTTGTGTAAAAGACTCCAAAACGATTGGATGTATTTTTTTATAAACACAGACAAGAATCATAGATTATAGGTTAGGATCCTTTTGCACGCACGATGTCACAGGCTGCATTATTAATGAAATAAATCCGCTGCCGAACATAGATTGCGTTTTTGCAAGTCGGTTAAAACCATAGTGGGAGGGATTCGAATTCCGATAAAGGAACAAAAAACTGCATTTCTGGGTATTAAAATATAAATCATTTTTAAATATTATTATATATAGTATAAATATATTTAATGTTCCCGTTCTCTGGTACCTGGTACCTGTAATACAAGTTCTTAGGGAGATCTTAGCTCTATTATAGGTACTAATATACTATCTGTCCCTGATTTTTAACATTCTGATGTTGTGTTTTGCTCGTGAAGTGATGATATACAGCCTATTGGTATATAGCCTTCCTCAATTAATAGGTTATCCAACACAATTTTTTTCAAATAACATCAGTAATTTCTGAAATAAGCGCGTTCAAACGAAAAACTATTCAGCTTTATATTAATAGTAATTAGTATTTTTTTTTTATTAAAAAGACCATCCTATTACATTTTTACGTATTGCGTCATCCTTCTTAATTCTTATACATAACATTAATTTTATATATTTCCAAATGTTTTAAATAACATTTGGAAATATATAAAATTAATTATATTAACAACAACAAACACTACGAAACGGACGCTACCATAGAGATATATAGTTATTTAAATAATGTATTACCATTCTACAAATGTTCACTTTATAAACTATACAAGGTGTAAAATAAAAGTGATAATACTTTAGGGTGTATGTGCCTCCTATGTAGAGTATACTGTGAAAGTACCAGCGCTGAAAGACTTACTTTTGAATGTCGTATTTGTATGAGGAATGCATCAACGTTATAAATTTACCCATACAATAAGAAAAAAAGCTCCTTTTCCAGCGATATGATACTATCACATTAAACTCTATACAGACCTACCCTAACGTATTATCACTCTTTAATTTTATAGCCTGTATATTTTGTGTAAAATTTTACAATCCTCCGTTCGCACAATTCTCGTTAAACTGTACCTAAGTTTACTTTTCACTCTCTCTCTAGTAACTTGGGTCCTGAAGAATACACTCATTTGAATACTTCCGGCCCCGGGTTTCCCGGGATGATTTATCTCCCACCTGCACTACATGTCCCGGGAATCCCGGAAAAAATATTTGTTTTGTGGTTTGATATGTTAGTTTATAAACTTTTTCAAGTGGCCATAATTCATACGAGGCTTACAGAAGATATACATATGGATAAATAACCACGTATATCTGGTGCCGTACAGAGTATTCGAAGATGCTTTTAAAATAAATGTATCTGGGGGCTGATTCAAGATGCCATCGCTAATTATCGCTTACAAAGTTCGATAGCAAAATGTATCGGATTTGACACAAGGTACGCTAAATGACATACCAATTCGCGATCATTTAGCGTAGCTTATGTCAAATCCGATACATTTTGTTATCGAACTTTGTAAGCGATAATTAGCGATGGCATCTTGAATCAGCCCCAGATCTTAGGCCCGTATAAATAAAACAATCACAAACCCAACCTCACCTTGAGAACCTATTTGACAGATAAAAAAACGTTTCGTTTCACTTTTAAAAATAAATTATTTTACTTATGTTAAGTACATACTTTAATTTTTTTCTTTCTTAATACGTAAAAATAATGATTATAAAAATATACATTATACCTACTAATTTTACTGTTTCCTGTAATCTATATTATGAATATAACGGTATAAAAAGAAAATAAATTAAAGTACTATGTAACATTAATAATGATGTTCACTTTTATATGTGAAACGAAACGTTGTTTTATCTGTCAAATAGGTTCTCAAGTGAGGTTGGGTTAGAGATTGTTTTATTTATACGGGCCTTAGACACTGCCGCGGCGGTGTCGTGTGAAAACTACCTTACGGTATCCCT
The DNA here is from genome assembly GCA_905187575.2 of Celastrina argiolus. Lineage (NCBI taxonomy): Eukaryota > Metazoa > Arthropoda > Insecta > Lepidoptera > Lycaenidae > Celastrina > Celastrina argiolus. The sequence continues at coordinate 13,190,621 of LR994595.1, read as the reverse complement.
GACTGAATTGAATAAATTGTGGTAAAGCTAATAAAACATTTACATATCTTAGTTTTTCATTTTTGTGTCCCGATAAGCTAGAAAAACTACTTAAAAAAAAAAGACTAGAAAACTAATCAAGGGTTTAAATAGTTTTATTAATAACTAGCTGACCCTTGCCCACTTCGTTGAGCATAAAAACAGTTTATGATGAAATTCAACTAAAAAAAACAACCCCTAAATCGGGAACGCGGAACCCGCAGCATGGGAACCCGAAACCCGCAACCCGCAACGCGGAAACGCGGAACCCGCAGCATGGGTACCCGAAACCCGCAACGCGGGAACCCAGTACCCGCAACGCGGGAACCCGGAACCCGCAACGCGGGAACCCGGAACCCGCAACGCGGGAACCCGCAACCCGCAACGCGGGAACCCGGAACCCGCAACGCGGGAACCCGGAACCCGCAACGCGGGAACCCGGAACCCGCAACGCGGGAACCCGGAACCCGCAACGCGGGAACCCGGAACCCGCAACGCGGGAACCCGCAACCCGCAACGCGGGAACCCGGAACCCGCAGCATGGGTACCCGAAACCCGCAACGCGGGAACCCAGTACCCGCAACGCGGGAACCCGGAACCCGCAACGCGGGAACCCGGAACCCGCAACGCGGGAACCCGGAACCCGCAACGCGGGAACCCGCAACCCGCAACGCGGGAACCCGGAACCCGCAACGCGGGAACCCGGAACCCGCAACGCGGGAACGCGGAACCCGCAACGCGGGAACCCAGAACCCGCAACGCGGAACCCGCAACGCGGAACCCGCAACGCGGAAACGCGGAACCCGCAGCATGGGTACCCGAAACCCGCAACGCGGGAACCCAGTACCCGCAACGCGGGAACCCGGAACCCGCAACGCGGGAACCCAGTACCCGCAACGCGGGAACCCGGAACCCGCAACGCGGGAACCCGGAACCCGCAACGCGGGAACCCGGAACCCGCAACGCGGGAACCCGCAACCCGCAACGCGGGAACCCGGAACCCGCAACGCGGGAACCCAGAACCCGCAACGCGGAACCCGCAACGCGGAACCCGCAACGCGGAACCCGCAACGCGGAACCCGCAACGCGGGAACGCGGAACCCGCAACGCGGGAACCCGGAACCCGCAACGCGGGAACCCGGAACCCGCAACACGGGAACCCGGAACCCGCAACACGGGAACCCGGAACCCGCAACGCGGAACCCACAACGCCAAACCCTTCCGTGAACGTTGCTGGTTCTGCGCTGTCAAATGGAATAAATAGTATCCTATGTCCGTCTACTGGCTCTAAGTTACTTCCTCACCAATTTTCAACCATATCGATAAAGCCGTTCTTGAGTTATAAATAATTTAACTAACACGACTTACTTTAATACAAATAGCTTATGTTAGTTCCATCTATACATGGTGAATGCTCCCGTCACAGTCGGTCCAGCCGATTCGGTGATCATTAGTGAGATAACGATGATGATGATGAAAAGAAGCCTAAATTAATCCTTATAACTTTAGCTATCTACCAGTGAAAGTCTCGTTAAAATCGGTCCAGCCGTTCCAGAGATTAGCCGGAGCAAAGAGACACGCTAACAGACAGACAGACATTTTTTTTTTATTGCATTTTCGTTTTCAGTAGCAAGAAAAAAAAAGACAGAACAGACAGACGTTAACTTCGCACAAAGACAAATGACGACAAAAGACATAGTGGCGTCCTATCATGACGTTTTCGTTTTTTTTTTAATTGTTCGTGAATTATGATGGATCTAACTCCTTCGATCTGATTTTTAAATTAACATTTATAATATATTCTTATTACAACTTATAAGTTAAGTACTTTTTTTAAATAGGTATATTTATAGTTGTTAAAAGATTAATCGATTTTTTGAGTAAGTCTATAGTGTTTAATAAGAAAAAGTGTTAACTGACGTAACATTATCACGACGTTTATTTCATTAAGTCATAATTTGTATATTATATTTAAGATCGTTTATCAGTGAAAGCAAATCGTAAAAAAACTCATATTGGTTATGTTGACAATAAATATCTTATAATTATTAAATAAAGTTTAGTAAATTCTGCAGTTTTAACAAAAAGAAAATATTTATTTTATTATGTCGTCGTTACAACGTTACGTCGCTCATTTTTGATAAACTGTCAAATGTTACCTATTAAAATGACCCGACTATTTATTAGTGGTGGACAAATAGTTTAATGAATCCAAATAGTTTAAGTTTATGTTAATACGTTATTTATAGCATTTCATAATTTTTATTTTCCATTTGTAAACAATGTCGTTACCATGACACCCGTGTCATATAAACTGGCAACGACGTGAATCGATTGAGCCCAGGTTCAAACCCCGCGTGACCATCACGTATTTTCTTCTTTTTTCTAATTTTCTGCTTTTTTTTTCAACATTTTCTTTCATAATAACCTTTTCGTGACAATAACGAACATACCGTAAAAAAAAATTGCGAAATTGGTCAAGCCGTTGTCGAAGCGCACACGACGTAACAAATTTTGGAGGTCGTTTTTTTACACTTTGGGCTACATTTTTGGGGTTTTAGTAAGGAACCCTACTTTTTTTAAACATATAATATAGCCTATGTTCAGCGCTAGGAATGTAGCTTTCCAACGGTGAAAGAATTTTTCATATTGGTTCAGTGGTTTCAGAGCCTATTCCATTCAAACAAACAAACAAACAAACAATCAAACGTTACCTCTTTATAATATTAGTATAGACAAGTAATTTCTTGTTAGAAATAAGCAGTACCTTTGTGTCGTTTTTATTTGTAAACTGTGTCGTTGTGAATTTTCTTGTGTGCAATAAACGTTTAATAAAAATTAAAATAAATAGTTCAGACGTTAGGTAAACCCATCAAGATCTAAATCTAACTGGGAAATATATTCAGGAATTTCGATTTGGAAATTCCTAAACGTAATTGGGTCTCTCAATATTTGATAGTTTCATTAGGAAGTGCATCCCCTAGAGCGCATCACTCGACAAGTCCCATATTATTCGAACTTGTGTGTGCTCACGGGCGATATCGGAGACGATATTTTGTAGGTGAAAAATAGAACCTTCTGATTGCCATAAACGGTTTAAGTCACTCAAAAACCACGCGAACGAAGTGGCGCGGTCAGGTAGTAATAAATAACGGGTGTAAAAAGAGCAGTCACTATAACTTTGGGATATGATTATACTACGTTTAGGTTTTTGACAAAAAAAAATATTTAAAAAAAACAAAATAAGGAAGTTTGGCATATTTAAAGTTTACGTGAAGGTGTGCATGCTTTCATATTTTTAAGTAATGCTTGGATATCCAAGATCCAAGACCAAATTGTCAAAATGTTAGAAGAAAATATTAACTGATTAAGATACGATATAAAATTGTGCTTTAAATAATACTTAATATGAGGTATTACAATTAACATACGTATTGTTATATAATTTCTAAGTTGTTTATTGTATATTATATTTTTTTGTAAGTTACTTATGGTACACTCTTATTTGCAGAGAAACAAAATAGTTTATTCACCTATATGATATTATAATCTTTTTTTATCTAAAAGGCAAAGTCCACAATTATTATGAACAAAGTTCGACCTCTAGTTATAATAAAAGTCCGTCCAAACCTAAGCACAAACGTAGCTAGCTTTTGTTTGCGTTTTATCTTACAATGATTGATGACTTGACTTGAGGTATTGGCCTTGACTGCGCGTTACAGGTACGCTTCCTTTACTTTGTATATCCTATTGGCTTTAGCCTTGTATTTCTCACACCGAGAGCTCCCGAACAGAGCTCCGGGCGGGAAACCACGACCAGGGGAAATATATCCCCTCTACGTGGGGTAAATTAAAATGGGTGGCGTGCCCGGCACGAGTGCTGGGCGCAAAAGCCAGGTTTTAAGGATTCAGACCCCTGCAACAGAACGCGGGGGAAAACCACGATATCAAGTTGGACTTATTAAGGAAGACCTTATAAGAACAGCTCGCACGCGGGCGGCTGTGACCTGCGACAGCTACTCCATCCTGCTGTGAGGGCCCCGACCCCGGGGGTCGAGGAGCGTGTATGGAGCCACTCCCCCACGTGCACGGGAATTTCACATGGCTTTAGCCCGTGGCTTCACCTGCTTAAATACAGTGACAATGTAGGAACAACAATTATAGGAATAACTAGCTGACCCTGTGTGGGCACACTTCGTTGAGCATACAAACAGTTTGTGATGAACCGTTTAAACAATTTAAACGAATATTTCAAAACTAAAAATAGTTAATTCGCTGTTTTCGAGTTTTGGGGAGACTAACGAACAACAATTCATTTTTATAAGACTAACTGAACCGTGCCCACTTCATTGAGCATACAAACCGTTCAAACCTTCCCGGGACTTCCACGAATATTTCAAGACCCAAAATAACCGAATCGGTTCAGCCGTTCTCGACTTTAAGCGAGACTAACGAACAGCAATTCGTTTTTATATAGAGAAGAAGATAATTTTCGTGTTGATTAGTCTATGTATCCTGGCCCTGAATCATGGTATTTTAACATGGCGTTAACTTTAACATTGCTTGGTGAAACACGCCATTAATATTGCAGCTTGTAAAGGTAAACAGTTTGTGAAGGCCAATGTAAGTTATTTCTGTTAAGTTATCACAATCTTCTACTAGTGTGATGAAAACGCGTGTAAGTTATACCAGTACAAGCTATCTACCGTGTTAATAATGTATCAAGTTTCCCAATTTCAAATCTATTGGCAGGTAAACCGCGAATTAGTAGGATAGCGTGGATGGTGCAGGCGCGGATATAGTGCGCTGGATGTGGCAGACAATTTAACGTTCCTGTAATCCATTTTTTTTATTTGTATGATGTTTCTCATGCATACTTAGTAACAACATAAAATTACAATCTAGCCTTAAGACTAATGAGTATATTTTTTTATAACTTAAATTGCTTTGCTATGTTTACCAATTTAAGAATGTGTTCATCAGCACTTTACTTATTGTCTCTATTAAGGAAGGAGAAGTCACTTTGTTTATTAAGTCTCACTGCACTAGATATACACACTTTAATCCTATGCAGTCTGAAATAAATGGTATTTTATTTTATTAAATAAAATTAATAAAAATGAAAAAAAACCTTTTATTTCGGAAAGTCAACAAAAAAAACTACCTATTACTTTAACCCTTGACGAAAAGGGGGTTCCCCTTTTCGTCGAAAATTAAAGTTATACGTGTCTGACATCGTGTCTCCCGGATTTATGAACCGATTTTGATTTTTCTTTTGTTTTAAAGAGAGTGTGTGTTTGGTTAAGTGTTCTAAGCTATAATATATTATAATACATCTTGCAAAAGTAAAGCAATCGCATTTTTTTATCCTTGAACTTTATGGACGGTTAAAAGGTAATAAATAGGTGAGTCCAAAAAAACTGTTTAAATTCAGAAATAATCATTTGGTGTCAAAGTAACTCTGTTTTAACATTTAATTAATCATAGGATTGCCACTAAATTGTTGTTGGCGCTAGTGACACAGCAAAAATAATAATAAAAAAAGCATCTAGCGATTTTTGATAATCGCTATTTTTATGTAATCAGCCGGAATTAGTTATTCTTATTATAACTGTCAACTAAAGTTCATACTATTCCGTTCGCACAATTCTCGTAACGTACGCTATACTTATTAAAACACGTAGATTTACACATAATATTATATTGGTGTTCGTTTCACGCTACCTAATATACCTATTTTTGTAATGTCAATGACTATTGTTTTTTTTTTTCAATTAACCCTTTCACGATTTAGTCTGAACTCGACGTATAACCCTGGAGGCTGCAGGCTTAACCATTTGTCATATCTGCACAAGGTTGGGTTTGTATTTGTGTGTCAGTTAATATTGCACTGGGACGCAGCGTAGAATCAGTGTATTTTTGACAACCTCTATACAAGTATGTAGCGCTACAGTGCAGTGGTTTAGTGGTTGGTGGATTTAAATATTATAAAAGTATTCAATTTTCCGTTGTTTGGTGCCTGTTACACAAGTTCTTCAGATACTTATCACGTCAATATTGACATGCTGTACAGCGCCAATATATTATTATTTTAGGTAATTATCTCGGTGTGAGTTAATCCTTACGAAAAGATAGTGAGTGTGTGTTTTTACTGTAATTTACGCACGAAAAAAGTTATACTAGCTAACTTTATTGTGTCGGTTTTTCGTGTCAAACTGCGTTCGGATCGTAAAAATTTGCTCTCATAGTTTTTTCCCAACTCGGTAAAAGACGTATAATTTCAAAAAACAACCAGAAATATTTCGATACAATGATTCTAGTTCTTTAAATATCCGCACTTGTATCACATGTAAAAGACAACGGAGATTGATCAACATTTTTTTTATTTTGTTGTTACTCAGGAAAAAGAACCTTTTGTTCTCTTTACCGGGATTCGAAGTTCGATAACGCGAATACCGACTTACCTAAGCACTTAATCACATCCACACTTATGATTTTTAAATATTAATAATCATAAACGTCGACCTCCCGACAGGCCGCATCCAGCGAAATACATCCCAGGCCAATCAATACAACGCAACCTCATGTTGTTTCAGGCCAGGATTCAGGCTTATTTGGTTTAGTAAGTGCCTGGCTCGGCCTCGTCGATGTTTTCCAAAGCCTTTAAAGGCACGTTTGCTTTGAATAGTTTAATTTTGATTATGGCTTTCATTACATCAGCGTATGTGGGTTAAATGTTTTGCCTGAAATATTTTTTGTTTATTTTATTTATATTTTTAATAAATAATTTTTATTTTATGTGTAACGTAATTATGTAGATTTTAAGTAATTTAATTGTTATTTTTTTATTTATCTGATTAGTTGTATTTGATCAATGTTCACTGGTCCTTGAAATTCATGTTCGCAATATAAACACAACTTTTTACTTACTTTTCTACTTCAATACGTTTTTTTACCAAATAAACTGTTTCGATTAAATAATTTTTTAGGTTTTTTTTTTGTTTTTTTTTGCATTGACCCCTTCCTCTTCTCTTCCTATCCTACTTCTCCATTCGTGCGGTTATCGTAATGCTCTAAGTTTTTGTTTTACGTGATATGATGTTTCGATTTACTTTTTTGTGCATTCGACTATGTTTTAATGTTTATTACTAACATAGGTGTAAGGTTTTAATGTAATTACTAACGCTATGGACCATGGTCTGCAATAAACATATATATTTTTTTTAAACGTGTCAACTGTCAGCTCGCCACACATTCCCACCACTGCAACTTCTAGCTTCTAGCTAGGATCGATGGTGGTAATCAACCTCAAAAAATCTTTGATCTCATGGGTGGTGAAGCCCGAGGAACATGCTATATTTGTCTTCTAACTCGCGACGCAAAATTAATTAGAAAAATAAGGCCGTGTTTCACTAAGCAATGTTAAAGTTAACGCCATGTTAAATATCATGTTATCCCTCTCGTATTTCCTGTCAATGAATGAGATGGCATGGTATTTTAACATGGCGTTAACTTTAACATTGCTTGGTGAAACACGGCCTAAAGGAGGAAATGACTGGTATTCGTGCACACTACTAATATGAAGCCCACTTAGTATCTAGTTACTAGGAAACCAAATTTGACTAGCAAGGCCAAGTCCATGCTCCTCGATCATTAAAATCGTGCAGCTTTTTATACATTTTTTGCCGACCGTACGCAATCCTTTACAAATCGGCGATTTTTTACCGCCTCTACATTTTTGCCTCGCAAATTTGTTCCTTGCATTGATTTTTAACGAAACGTAAAAAAAGCATAAGAACCTTTGTTATGCAACACGGCCGTGACCCGCTAAAGTTTAAGGTTTATTGCGTTAGGCAATTATGGCACTTATGCGCACGTGATAGGATGTAGAGTCGCGTGAACGTGCTGCGAAGGTGATCCGTTGGGTGCACTGTAATTATAAGTCTTTGTCTGTTATTTGTAGAACATCATATTTATGTCAATAGTGTTTAAAATGTGTTCCAGTTCCCAGTGCGATGGAATTTTCCAATTTTTACCTTAAGTTTGAGCTAAATTTTAGCATATTATGTTATCGATCACTGTAGGTTCTTGGTGGAAATTCAAGTTATATAGTAAAAGACAAACTACTTGTACTTTCTATCTACTATCGCCTCCATGGTCTAGTGGTTCAGAGCTTCGCTCTCGACCCGGAGGTTGTGGGTTCGATTCCCGCGTTGGAACAACAAAAATGTTGTTTTTAAGTTTGGTTAGGACAATGCAGGCTGATCAAATCTTGTCTGACAAGAAAGATGATCCATGCGTCTGATGGACATGTAAAGAGTCGGACCTGCGCCTGTTCTCTCGCCAGTCGTGTCGGTTTACCGTCCCACTGGGCTATGAGAGTAAAAAAAGAAAGAGAGAGTGCTTCTGTGTATTGCGCACACGCTTGGGCACTCCCAATAACTATAACTCCTGTGTAGCTGGCCTGGTTTCAATCAAATCGGCTACCGACAACGAAATCGGTGAGGGGAGCTATTATTATTATTATTTCTACCTACCTACACCTGATGATGACTATGTCGAAACCAATCGTGTATTTTAAGTAAAAATTAATGTAAAATAACAAATAAAGTGGAAAAAAGTGCAAGTTGTTGTTTTACTATATAATTTATTTTTAGCTTTTAAATTGTACTGTATTAAAATAATAATCGAAGGACCAGGGCCCTGATCCAAAATGCCATACATTTTTATCGAAGTTCGAAAACAAAATGTATGGAATTTGACATAAGCTTCGCTAAATGACATACAAATTCGCTCATCATTTAGCGAAGCTTATGTCAAACCCCATACATGTTGCTGTCAAACTTCGCAAGCGATAAAAATCGATGGCATCTTGAATCAGGGCCCTGGTGCTTGTGTATCCTATATTTTATACAGGGTGTAAAAAGAACAGTCACTATAACTTTGGGATAGTATCCTATCATAGCTCCCAAACGGATAAACCGATTTTGATGAAGTTTTTTGTTTAAAGCTGACGTGATCGACACTGTTCTAAGATAATACATTATTTCTTGCTTTATTTAAAGGTTAAGTATTTAATAGTTATTTTAGTCCTATCAATTTAGGCAATCCCATTGTCAGTACACTGTTTCTATAAATAAGAGTATTTTAATAGCTCCCCTCGCCTTCGTCGGTAACCGATTTCAATGAAACCGGGCCAGCTGCGCAGGAGTTATTTGATAGTGCCCAAGTGTGTGCGCAATACACAAAGACACTCTCTCTTCCTTTTACTCTCATAACCCAGTGAGTCGGTTACCCGACGCCACTGGCAAGAGAACAGGCGCAGGACCGACTTTTTACATGCCCATCCGACGCATGGATCATCTTTCTTGTCAGACAATCAGGTGATCAGCCTGCATTGTCCTAACCAAACTTGAAAACAACATTTTTTTTTGTCCCAACGCGGGAATCGAACCCACGACCTCCGGGTCGAGAGCGAAGCTCTGAACCACTAGACCACGGAGGCGAGTATTTTAGGCAAACTTGTAGACAACAGCTGGTACATCCAGCTTTACTAATCGGTTAATGTTTAGGTCTATTGTCCTATTTAGAACAGCCCTTTCCAGGTAACTTGCAGGTCTGTCATTAACCTGAATCTACCTTTGTTGTACTTCGCTTTTGCCCTTTTTCTAACGCCCTTTGTTGTCTTGTGCAAGTTTTTCGCTGTATTACATTTTTCTCAATTTTATGCAGCCTTAGATTCCATTTGTAATTTTCTGCATAGTAAGCGCAAGTATTTTAATTTATATTTGTTTCTGCTGTTAACACCCCAAATACTTAACTGTTAAAGTAAATACGTGTTTAGTTGTTGTTGAATTATCGTATTAGCTTTTCTCACATTAGAAATTACGGATCTGTAATGACAGATATGACTTCTACTAAAGTTATAAAACTTTCCGAAAATTCAATTATAGTTTTTATCAAATGGCATTTTAGATTTTCGTACGTAGGGAATACACGAAAATCTCACAAGCAGGCAGGCAGGTACTGCCAACACAATCGAGAATCGAATCAGTTCAATCTCAACGGCTTTTGGTATTTTATTTGGAATTTTACTTTGAAACTAATCAGGATAAAGAAAATCGTTAGATCGTAACTTTTTGTACTCCCGACCATATCAATGAACTGAGAATCAAAATAAACAAACGTAAATTTATTGGGAAGTACGCGGCACGATTGAATCTGAATCAAAATCGAATCAGTTTGGAGAGTAAGGCCCAAGATCCCTTTATTTACCGATCGTCCTTTCGACCGCTTGTCTCTTTTCTTTCTCTTTTTTTACAATTACCTGCAGCACCTTCACAACATCAATTTAATCGTAAAAGGTTTTTTTTTTCCGCAAAAACGAATATTTTAGGAATAAATTTTCATAGGGTTTTCTGATGACACAAAACTATGAAATATTGCCAATAAATTCGTTATAAATTCAAGAAAAAAATTTCAAACTCCACATTTGTATTCATCCCATAAAAAGTTGGGTGCCAACATCTAATAGCGGGTTGATAATACAAATCGAATCAGTTAGGTCAAATGGGGTATTAAATTAAAAGTTTTCAGAACTGCGCAAAAATTAATTAAATTCAGAATGTATTTTATAAATTTTTGCGAGGAGATTTACTTCCTATAATGAAATTGTTTAAAGGAAACAAATTATACCTAGCATGTAAGAATTTCTTACAAGCTCTTATCCCCGCGAATCATGAGGCTCGATTCCAGAACTGTTTAAAAAGTTTTCCTACATCCCTTTTCAATTTAATCTGAATGTAAACAACCAAAAAACAAATTTATCAACATAACCAGAATATTAAAGGATGACACTACATTTTCCAATACATTTATAACAATTAAACAATAATAAAATTTGAAAAACTCTACTGAGAGAGACTGTAGAATATAGTCTAAAGGTTCTTAGTCGCAAACAATAATAATCATTGTATTGTCTTCACTATCTAGTCTATGGTTGTGTCATAGACGGCTTTGTTTACGGGTTAAGTTCAAACCGGGACGTGGTTTACGGAACGTCTATGAATTGTCATATCCCTCAATATCTGACTTGCCCATGACTAGAGCGAAGTACCACCTGTAGATAACTAATAGTAAATGTCTTTAACATATTTGACTGATTACAAACGCCTCCGTCGCGGTCGATATGACACAAACTCGCTCGGCGTTACATAACATAAGGCAGAAATACACTCAGATCAAATAAAATTTGTTTACTAGATATTCCCTATGTATTCAAAAGACGCTTGAAAGAGCATTCAAATCTCAATCCATATAAGAATAATTATTATATTATACACATGTAGGTATACATTATTTTCTTAGTGTATATTTTGTTTTGTAAATATATTATGTATGTATGCATTTATGTATGTACTCATATATCATGTTTATAATATTGCACGCCCTATCTGCTAACTTTTATTCCATATCTCTCCTGCTGCTGGTAGCTTCTTTTTAGAAATAATCAGTAGGTACCTTTGTGTCGTCTTTCTTTGTAAATTGTGCTATTGTAAATGTCTTTTGTGCGCAATAAATTGTTAAATAAAATAAAAGTAAAAAAAATCCTGCTACATTGTACGCGCAAATCCGCGGGAACCGCATTTCGCTGCCATAAGCAGTGTTGATAACAAAGTTTCATAAAAATCCGTTCAGCAGTTTTTGCATGAAGCAGTAACAAACACACTCTAGTCAACAAAAAATCGCAATATGTTTCAAAGATCGATATTATATATTACGACAGGTGATGGATCATTACTATCAGCTGTTAATCTACTTAATAGACTATTTGCGTGACTGGTTTCTAAAATATTCAGTAGATCTGATGATTATAACGTATCTACAATATTGATTTAGAGAAAAGGCGACCTCGCAATACCTCGCAGTACTCGCTTAGCGTAATATTTAGTTATTTAGTAACTTATCAGCTATTAATCCTTTATCCAGGGAAAATGCATGTTGCCGCATAGCTTAAAAAATAAGTAAGTAATTTCTCAAAAAAAATTTTTCGGCAAAATCTCGCAGCACACAGGACAGATTATACAACAAGCTTGTCTAAGGCCCGTATAAATAAAACAATCTCAAACCCAACCTCACCTTGAGAACCTATTTGACAGATAAAAAAAAGTTTTGTTTCACTTTTAAAAATGAAAAATTTTAATTTTGTTACATACTTTAATTTTTTTCTTTCTTAAAACGGAAAAATAAAGATTATAAAATATAAATTATAACTAGTTACTTATTTTATTGATTCCTGTAATCTATAATATGAATATAACGGTATCAAAAGAAAATAAATTAAAGTACTATGTAACATTAATAAAGTTGTTCACTTTTAAAAGTGAAACGAAACGTTGTTTTGTCTGTCAAATAGGTTCTCAAGTGAGGTTGGGTTCGAAATTGTTTTATTTATACGGGCCTTAGTGTGCCCCCAGCCTTACGTTATTAGCCGGCGGTTTTCAATGCCACAGCTAAGTACAAAAACAACTGGATAATGGTTTTTCACTTTTTTACCCGTGAAGGTCGGCGCGTCCATCGCAAGAACATTCTACGCTTGTAGTTCAATTAGTACTTAAACTCTACTTAAATTGAGTAGTACTTAAATAGAAAAGGGACTATGGGGATAGCTTTATTATGGACATTTCCCATTATGTATGGTTTTTGGCCTGCGGAGTCATTACGCAGCAGGCCAAAAACCATACATAATCTGGCGTTGAGCGACGGCGATTGTCAGTCGCTGCGGAATACGAAGAATGTACAAACATACTCTAATGCTAATTACTCACATTATCACAAAGTCTGTGAATAGTCGTGTTTTTTCCCCATATTATTCTTTTTCCAATAATCAAGGTACAAATTTTGATTATGCATAATTATAGTAGATGTATGTTTTTCTGACGATTCGACTCTGCTCCAATGTGAGTTGAGCCCAAGAGGAGACCCAGGCAGTGGGGTCTTATTTTTTTTATTACCAAACTTAGGAGGCGAAGCACCTATTATAATCTGATTTACAACGCAAAAAGATTGGGAATTTCGAAATATTTTTTTTTCTTATTTCAACCCTTCCACCTTACTTTTAACAATTTGGCATTGAAAACAATGACAAAAATGTAATTACAACTATAAATATTATACGAAAATAAATTAACAGTATACATAAACATGAATGCACGAGCTATTCGAATTTTGAAATCCTTATACCGTGAAGGTCGTTTGAAAAATGTGTAGAATACTTTTCAGGTTATATTTAAAAATAGAATACTCTTATTCGGTAATAAAATATTGGTTAACACTTCAATATTTTAAAAACCGTAAACGGCTGAAATTAATTTTATGCATGACTCTACATTTTCGCTAGGGAGTAGTGAAATAATTACAGAGCAGGCTGTACGGGCGAAAATTATTTTAACCCTAACCGGCGGTGGTGTTAACTTAGGAGAGTAATTCATTAGTGGTCTATTTTACCCCACATTTACATGCAAGCATTGGTAAGCAAAATGTCCCCGCTTATAGGAACAGGACCAATTGAAAAGTTCGTATTTGTGTCGATATCGAATGTCAGTATGGTTTTTATTTGGCAACGTTAAGAGCATAGCTGTCAATTTACCACGCATACACCTCTGTACAAAGTAACGATAATGCATCCAAATTAATTTCAAAATGCAATGATTGTAGATGTCTTAAATTAATTATTCTCCTGCTGGAGTAAAAATAGCACCTGCCCGTTGATCATCATCTTTCCCGTGGGTGACGTTAAAAGCGACAGAGGGTATATATTTCCGAAAATTAGCAATTTTTACACTGCGCTTGCCGACCAGCCTGCCAAGCGTGGCGAGTGTAGGCATCTACCCCAATTAAATACTTTGGGGAGGCTTAATAATAATAATAGCTCCCCTCACCGATTTCAGTGTTGATAGTCGATTTCATTGAAACCAGGCCAGCTACGCAGGAGTTATTTTATAGTGCTCAAGTGTGTGCGCAATACACAAAGACACTCTCTCTTCCTATTACTCTCATAACCCAGTGGGACGGTAAACCGACACGACTGGCGAGAGAACAGGCGCAGGACCGACTTTTTACATGCCCATCCGATGCATGGATCAGCCTGCATTGTCCTAGCCGAACTTGAGAACAACATTTTTTGTTGTTGCAATGCGGGAATCGAACCTCACCGGATCGAGAACGAAGCTCAGAACCACTAGACCACGGAGTCGAGGGAGGCTTATGCTTAGCCGTAATAGCTGAAATTAGATAAATGAAATCATTATCGTAAACAAAAGGAATGCTCTACATAGAGTCTGACTTCGGCGCTTCGGTCGAGTTTTAATTATAATCTAGATTTATGTCGCATTTCGCCCAGAACGCTTATCCAGGTAATTAATTCCATCTGAAATTTCACACTGGGGTATCCAAATCGTTATAGCTGGTCCGTCATTACTGACCCAGTTACTAGGGTGGGAATATAGTTTATTTTATATCCGGAAATTGTAACGATCTGAATATATACCAGATATTGAAGAGGATTTCGCTGGTTTGAATCCCGGCAATGGTATAAAAAGTTTTCTAGGATTCATCGATGTGTATTAAAAATATAAAATCTTTAATATGTGTATTAAAGTGTTAAATATGTTTCCGTTGTTCTGTGTGACACAAATTCTTCAGATACTAAGCACAGGACCAAATTAACGTGGTGTAAAGTTTCTATTGATTAAATTTATTAGATTCTACGTATAAAATACTTTCTTGCTCTTGGCTTGACAACAGCTTTACAGAAAACAATTGTGAAATAATGCTCGCCTTGTTTTCCTCCGAGACAATGTTGATGCACTTGTTGTAACTCATCACGTGCTACAGGTAGTGACGGTAAGCACTTACCAACAGGCGATAAGGCCGCTCGTTTCGGTAAAAAGTAATAAAAAAGCAATTTAGACATGTAGGTACGACGCGAATATTCGAAATTCGCCGTTGAAAATCAACGCTCAAAGAAAATGTAGAGCAGCGCCGAACTCTTCCAGACAGCTTCACCAGGTCGTGATACCTGGCTGGAAATATTTAGAAAAAGTACATAATGGGCTATTAAGTTTTTTTTTTGTTTGTGGTATATCGATGATTGTTTATTATGATAAACAAAACTATTAAAAACACATTAACGTTTGTTGTTGTTAATATCTTAAAACCGTTTTGTGGTATTTCTTCCATAAAATAAATACGAAATTAAACAGGTGTTTTCAAAAACAGATGTAATTTATACAGTTTTTTTTTCGAAATAATATTAAGCATCGCAAACCTTAGGTTTTTATTTATAATAATCAATTTCATTATGCTTTATATAAAAATATATTAAAATCAGCTTCTTTAAAATACCAAAAAAAGTTATTATATTCTCATAAAAGTAATAAACCGTAACAAAATGCATACTTGTTAATTACTAAAAATTAAATAACCAAATAAAAAAATCAACAAACCTTTAGTTGTGTAAATCCTTGCACAATACGAATGCACAATTAAAAAAAAACACAAACACACACGACACGGTACAGGCCGATTTGAATTTGGAACGGTCCGCGCCGCCGAACGGACGCGAGACGACTGGCTAACCCGTGCAACGCTCGCGCCTTCCCAACTAAACAATGAGTTGTTTATATGGGTAATTGATACAAGGGTATGAATCGGACAATTAACAACCGTACTATTTGATATCGATCCTATATTTCGATTAACATACTTTAGATAAATCAATTATGGGTGAAAATTCCGTGGCTCTATAAATAATCAATAGTGGTAGCTTGTTTTTCTTGTTGACTTTCCGAAAATAGCTTGTTAAGTTTGATTTGGAAATAAAACGTTTCTTATTTTTTATTTTTTTTTAATCATGCTGGATGTAGTCTAGCCTGCAACTCCAGCTCCAGTAGCCTTAATTAGCGGAAATAATTTTCAATATTTCTATGCATATGTATGCATGCGAAATTTCAACTCAATTATTATACCGGGGGAGGTTGCTAAATTAAGGGCGTGTTTCACCAAGCAATGTTAAAGTTAACGCCATGTTAAATATCATGTTATCCCTCTCGTATTTCCTGTCAATGAATGAGAAGGCATGGTATTTTAACATGGCGTTAACTTTAACATTGCTTGGTGAAACACGCCCTAAACGTATCAAATTTTTATGAATATACAAAAAAAAATGAAGCTTGTAAAATCATTTTATGAACGTACTATATCCGGGAACTACATTTATTTTAAAAGGTTTTCAGAAGTGAATTTCAGCGTTCTCCGAATCTTCTATGAGTAGGCATTATGTGGCTTTATACCAGTTTTATTAAAAAAAATATGTTTACCTTTACATACCACAGAGACCAAAAGAACTATTAAGGTAAATATTTTTAAATAATATAGACAGATACTGAGACAGATTTCGACGTCATATTATTGACAATCTCTGTAGCGCAGTGGTTGAGGGAGTCGGTGCTCCAGCTAGAGGGCGCGGGTTCGCATCCCGCCTAAGGAATAAACAAGTTCTCTACATTTCTGGGTCATGAATGTGCATATTATAGTACAAATCTTAAATATATATATGTCTAGTATAAAAGTAGGCCAGATTATAGATATTATTATTAAAACTTGAGACTAGTCAATGTTTTAGGGTTTCCTACTCAAAGGGTAAAAAGTTAAAAACGGGACCCTATTATAGATATATTATAGATAAGACTTCGCTGTCCGTCTCTAGGCTGGATCCAAGAACGCGTTAGCTTGACAGTTGAAGTTTTCACAGATTATATAATATGTCTGTTGCCATATGCCATGCCATAAGACAACGAATACGAAAAAAAATATTTAGGGGGACTACCGTATACTAAACGTTTTGCCGTTCTGTACCGGAACCCTACGAGCGCGACCGACGCGCACTTGGCCGGTTTGTTTATTGAAACGAGCTACAAGGCAACACAGGTGTAATTTGTAAACGAAAAGCGAGGCTGGATTTGTTAGCGGGCGTCGTCCTTTAATTAGCAGCAGCGGCGACGGAAACCGAACCCTGCCGAACTCGTGGCAATCAAATAATTGACAATTGGAACCTGTGAAAATCAATTAATTGACAATTTGACAGTCGGTGATTGGACGTGTCATTAATAGAGGAAATGTTTTGTGCGAAACTCGCTCGAAACAGAACACAATAATATGCTGGTTTTTGTTTGTGGTATATCTCTATATGGCCCGTATAAATAAAAGAATCTCTATCGAAACCTCTACTTAAGGACTTAAAAAAAGTTCGTTTCACTTTAAAAAATTAAGAACTTTACTTATGTTACGTACTTTCATTTTTTTTAACGTAAAAATAAAGATTATAAAAATATAGATTATACTTATTTGAATGTTTTCTTAAAATCTATATTATTATGAATATTTCGGTTCAAAAAGAAAATAAATTAAAGTACTATCTATGTAACATTAATAAAATTGTTCACTTTTTAACACGTTCACTGCGTAACAGGCCAATATCGGCCTGCCGCGGTACTTCAGCTGGTGCGGACGAAGAAAACTATGTCCCGCTCGCTTGTGCGAAATGATTATCTTAGGTGTTTGTAAAAATTCGACAGAGACAAATATATATTTCATCTTGCGGTCAAAATTGTAGGTGCTTCCCATCAAAACATAACGGCAGGCTTTTATCGACCTACCACGCACTGACGGTGAAAAAACATCCGCGAGTGCGGCAGTGGGCCTATTTCGGCCCGCCCTCCCAACAGGCAGCTGGCGACCCGATACCGCACAGAATGCGCGCCCCGCCATTTAGTGTTGTGCTATCTAACTGATCTGACGTAGCGTTCGATAAAATCAACGATGGCAAGCAATAAAAGAGAAATAAATAATAGAGTAATTCGCCCTGCAGTTATTGACAGTGATAGTGACAGCAGTGAAGAAATTTTTCCCACTAAGAAAAATAAAACTAATTTGGAAACAAATGTGCACGCAAAACGAAGCACAAGCGGTAAGTTTTGTTTACTACCTAAACATATCAACATATCAGCCTTAGACTCATAATGACGTGGAGATTTTTTATGTGATACCATCCTTTATGAAAATTATTATTCTTAAAAACTAGCCTTCTACACACAGTAAATAGTTAGTAGTAGTTCTACAGTAAATAGTTTTTGCAATATAATTTTTGACGTGATAACTTCTTATAAATCGATGAACGCCGGCCGCACGTTCCACCTGAGCCGAGTGTAAATGTGGCTGTGGTTATATGTGGTTGTAGGTGTGGTTACATGTTGTTGTTGGTATGGTTGTGGTTGTATGTCGTTGTAGTTGTATGTGGTAGTCACAGTAAACTTTTTTTTTTGTCAACAGAGGACGTTTACAGTAGCCCCAGTGGAAAAAAATTTAATATTCTCAAACCAGTCTCGTTTTCACATGAAACTAAAACCGGTATGTCTTAATTTAAATGATTTCTTTGCTTTTACTATAGTCTGCCGAGCATCTGTCAACATATTTCCACATTTCATGTTTTATTTAATTTTTACTTATATTACTGTACAGTTTCATTTAAATCCGTTCAGTAGTTTTTGCGTGAAAGAGTAGCAAACATCCATACATCTAAACTTTCACATTTATAATATTAGTGTACATTAATTTTATTCCACTTACCTTTTTTATTGCATTACAGAATTTAAAAATAAACCTACACCACAGACATCAAAAGGATTGTCTTCACCTCGCTCATCGTCAGTGGACAGATTTAGTAGAAGTAGAAAAATAAAAATTTTGGAAAATAGATTAATTCGCCCTGCAGTTATTGACAGTGATAGTGACAGCAGTGAAGAAATTTTTCCCACTAAGAAAAATAAAACTAATTTGGAAACAAATGTGCACGCAAAACGAAGCACAAGCGGTAAGTTTTGTTTACTACCTAAACATATCAACATATCAGCCTTAGACTCATAATGACGTGGAGATTTTTTATGTGATACCATCCTTTATGAAAATTATTATTCTTAAAAACTAGCCTTCTACACACAGTAAATAGTTAGTAGTAGTTCTACAGTAAATAGTTTTTGCAATATAATTTTTGACGTGATAACTTCTTATAAATCGATGAACGCCGGCCGCACGTTCCACCTGAGCCGAGTGTAAATGTGGCTGTGGTTATATGTGGTTGTAGGTGTGGTTACATGTTGTTGTTGGTATGGTTGTGGTTGTATGTCGTTGTAGTTGTATGTGGTAGTCACAGTAAACTTATTTTTGTCAACAGCAGACGTTTTTACTTATATTACTGTAAAGTTTCATCTAAATCCGTTCAGTAGTTTTTGCGTGAAAGAGTAGCAAACATCCATACATCTAAACTTTCATATTTATAATATTAGTGTACATTAATTTTATTCCACTTACCTTTTTTTTTGCATTACAGAATTTAAAAATAAACCTACACCACAGACATCAAAAGGATTGTCTTCACCTCGCTCATCGCCAGTGGACAGATTTAGTATGTATAGCTCAAGAGGATGCAGTCCTTCGCTAAACAATCTATCAGCTTCTAAGCTTATGCACGGCATCGAAATAGATGAAAGCGAATATCATGACTTGATAAATCTAAGAAACAAAAATAAAATGATAGAAAAGAAAAATAAAATAGAAAGGAAAGATCCAACTTATACAAGTCAAAACAAGACAAAACTTATATTCACTTATTCTTTTGAAGACAGTATGTCGCAAGAGTTAACTGAAAGCAATGAAAATGATGGTTTTTATGACGAAAAACGTAATAAACAGTTTGAAGAAAATAAAAGACAGAAAGAAACACTTAATGACGAAGCAGAGAGAGAGGAAGAAACAGAAAATGCTGAAGAGGAACATGAAGATGCAGAAAGAGAGGAAGAAACGGAAAATACTGAGGAGGAAGATGAAGAGGAGGAAAGTGGTGACACAGGCGATGATGAGAGTGATGAATACTCTGCAAGTGAAGTTGTATCGGATATAGATAATGAT
The DNA here is from genome assembly GCA_905187575.2 of Celastrina argiolus. Taxonomy (NCBI): domain Eukaryota; kingdom Metazoa; phylum Arthropoda; class Insecta; order Lepidoptera; family Lycaenidae; genus Celastrina; species Celastrina argiolus. The sequence continues at coordinate 13,170,578 of LR994595.1, read as the reverse complement.
GTTTTAGAGGAAGAGGGAGATGCACAGGATAATAGTGTCAATGAATGGGATGCTATCACAGATTTGACCCCTGAGTTGGAAGCGTGTACTTTAAATGAAAGCACTTTTAATATTCCTATAGAAGATATATCTCCTGCAGGTAGTTTTTCCTTATTTGTAACTGATGAAATAATAGATAAAATGGTTACAGAAACTAATAAATATGCGTTAAAATACATCACAGAAAAGCAAAATAATAACGAAATAAAAACAAAATCTCGGTTATTATCATGGAAAGCTACGAATAATATAGAAATGCAAAAGTTTCTGGGGGTACTACTCGCAATGGGTCTGAACAAAGTGCCTCATATAAATGACTATTGGTCAAAAAAATCAATATATCGAAACGAATATATTGTATCTGTAATGACTCGGGATAGATTTCTACTATTATTAAAATTCTGGCATTTTTGTGATGATTCGTCAGCCATCCACAATACAAATAAGTTGAAGAAAATTCATGATTTGGCTAATATGCTCAACAGCAGATTCCAAGAAGTATTAACGCCCGGTAAATTCGTTGTTATAGATGAATCAATGATACCATGGCGTGGCAGGCTGAAATTCAAACAATACATTAAAAACAAATCACACAAGTATGGTGTTAAAATTTACAAGTTATGCACACCAGAAGGGTATACATATAATTCAATAATTTATTCTGGAAAGGGAGAAAATGGCCGTGAACAAAATCATGGTAAAGTTACCGTACTGAAACTCATTCAAGGGCTGGAGAACAAATGTCGTGTAGTAATTGCAGACAATTTCTACTCTTCAATTGAATTGGCGGAAGAACTCCTATCTCACAAAACCCGTTATTGCGGTACCCTAAGATCAAATCGAAGGGGGCTACCTAAGGAGATAGTGTCACTAAAGTTGAAGAAGGGCGAAATCAAAGGAGCTATGAATAAAAATGGCGTTAAAGTTATTAAATGGGTTGACAAAAGGCAACTTCTAATGCTATCTACTCTCAAAGAGGACAAAGATGTGCTTGTCAACACTGGCAAAAAAAATAAGAAGACGAATGAAGATATAAAAAAGCCTACATGTGTCTTAACTTATAATAACAACAAAAAAGGAGTTGACTTCAGCGACCAAATGTCTTCATACTATTCTACATTAAAAAGAGGGCTCAAATGGTTCAGAAAAGTGGGTATGGAATATTTGTTTGGCATGGCGTTAGTAAACGCGTGGATCACATACAACATGAAAAATGATAAGAAGGTTTCAAAAAAAGAATTTACAGAGGCATTAATGCAATCATTAACTGGAAAAAGTATACGCCCTGATAGTAAGTATAATGACGTGTAACATCACTGTAGGCATATGTAGATCATTGTTGAAGGTGATTCCTACATTCGCGTGTTTCAACATCATCAGACGTTCTACATCTGCAACAGGTAACTATTGTCATTATTTTGAACATATTACCAGTACGGTGGCTGCGCATGGTCTTCGTGCATGAGCTTTGTGCTGACTCCGCTATTTTTCTGCGAGCAATGTATGGCGTTTTTTGCACTACTGCTTCTATTATGGTATGTTATGGCACTGTTTACTTACACACTAACAAATGATGCGAGTTCCTATTTCGGGTCAGTCAGCTGCATTTATCATAAAAATAACGCTTTACGTGGTCTACGGGGTCTACCTGATTGCACAAAATAGATATTAGGCCCTGTTACCACTATATTATACACCATATATACATAATTATATACCTATATACACAGGGTGTTAGGGTTATGACCGTTGTCCTTCAAGGAGGTAACTCAGTATCGTTTATACAACAACTTTCCCTATGGGACTCATGTCGTAATCTCAAAAAAAAATGTTGGCTTCCCATACTAACCAATCCGATTAACTGATTAAAAATTGTATTTGTGCAATAAACTATCTGAATCTGAATCAGATTTTTTTGTATGAAAGTCAAAATATTTTTTTAAGCTTTCAACATGGGTCCCATAAGGAAAGTTGTTGTATAAGCGATACTGAGTTACCTCCTTGAAGGACAACGGTGATTACCCTAACACCTATACAATATGTAATTCCAAATGCGCAAAACCTCTCGTGGGGTAACTCAGTCCATGTTACTGAACAATTTTTGTTCAAGATTTTTGGAAATTCGCAAAAACAAAATGATTTTTCATACAGATGGGCCCGATTAATTTCTCATTTTGTATGAAAAACCAATTTTTTTTGCCAAATTCCAAAAGTTGTTCAGTTACATGGGCTGAGTTACCCCACGAGAGGTTTTGTGCATTTGAAATTACACGTTGTATAAGGTCATTATAAATTAAGTGCAAATATTTTAAGGGTGTGCTCTACACATGAAATTGAACACCTTTCCCCAAGGAACATGGGTCAAATATGAAAAAAAAATTGGGCCTCCTATACAAAATTGCCGACCAGCTGACTGATTTAGTAGATAAAAATATTTTTTCATATTTCGACCCATGTTTGTTGGGGAAAGTTGTTCAGTTTAATGATTAGAACACACCCTTAAAATATTTTCACTTAATTAAAAATGACCTTATACAGCGTGTAACGGAAAGGGGGTATCAACCCTGAAGGAGGTGAATGTGCTCATGAAACTGAACAATTTTCCCCAAAGAACATAGGTAGAAGTATAAAAACAAATTTTGGACCTCCGATAGTAATAGTAAATCAATCAGCTGGTTGTCAATTTTGTAAGGGAGGGCCAATTTTTTTTTTCATATTTCGACCTATGTTCTCTGGGGAAAGTTGTTCAGTTTCGCGAGTTCTGTGGTAAAACTCATAAATGGTCAATAAATCACACGGAATTAAGCAAAAAAAAAATCATTTCAGAAAATCAAGTAATACCTAACGACAATGAACATATCCTTGAGATGAGCGCTAAACGAAGAAATTGTGCAGGGTGCTACGACAGACTGCGAAAAACCTTGAATAGTACCCAAGCAAAAAAAAAAGTTAAGAAAATAAAAAAATATTGCAGGAAATGCAACCAAAACCTTTGCGTCACATGTTTCCAAGACAGGCATAAGTAAATAAAAACATTTTTCAGTTCTCTTACGATAATTCTGTTTTATTTTCTATATCCCCTCATTTTTCTCTGTCCCATCACTACTGAAAATACTTTCTAGTGCGGTCCAGGTCGATATCGGCCTGCCGCTTTTCCTGCTTTATTTCTCATTTCCTGTTTATCAAATCCCGGGGCGAATCAAACCTAAGGAAGTTGGGTTCAAGGTCATTCTAACAATATAAAATAAAATGTATACATTATGTTTCGACAAAGTTATAGCAATTTAATCTATCCTAGTGCCAGTGGGTCTAGAAAGACCTGCCACGCACTGGCGGAAATATCATTGGGGGCGCATTTTAGCCCGCCGCCGCACCAAATGAAATGTTATGATTTTACTTGCCGCAGTAAACGTGTTAAAAGTGGAACGAAAGGTTTTTTTTATCTGTCAAATAGGTTCTCAGGTTAGGTTCGTTTGAGACTTCTTTATTAATACGGGCCTTAGGGTGCCACGGCATGTTTTTTGTAGGACTGATGGGCGGTTATAATGCTCCCAATTTAAATGTCACTTATTCACAGCGCCTTCAACAAAAATGACACGCTAATTTGGTCGCCATGCATTTGTCTGTTAACAATTAATCACATTTAGGGCCGATTTTTCAATCGTCAGATAACTTTTATCTGTTGAATAAACATGTGACTTTGACATTTGTTCCATACAAAATCAGCCAAAGTCACTTATTTATTCCTAAGATTAAAGTTATCTGACGATTGAAAAATCGGCCTTTAATCGGTACGAAGTTGAAACAATATTTCAACTGTAATAGTTTAGAATCTCAATTAATCAACAGATTCTCAAGTAAACAGTATCTGTCGGAGTATTATTCACTAAATGCAAAACAAAGTGCAGATTTAATAAGAACTACAATCGTTAGTTATGAAATACGAGGGGAAGGCAAGGTTTGCCGGCTTACGATACTTCATGTAGACGCCAGTCGGCAGCGGCTGGCTTATAAGACTGTGCGGTCTGTGTGTCGCAGTCATCTGGTTGAATCTGCTATTTGATTAATGTCTAGCGCGTTTATTGAATGGCGACATTTAAACTACAATTAGTCAGTAGAGTCAAAACACTTATTATTTTAGATTTTACTAGCTGTTTCCGCGACTTCGTTCGCGTGGTTTTTGAGTGATTGGAGGCGTTTATGCAACGCACGCAATGAAAGTCCCCAAATGTAATAAATTTTCCCCGTTTTTGCCACACTTCTCACTGACGGTTCGCTCCTATTGGTTGCAGCGTAATGTTATATAGCCTAAAGCCTTCATCTATAAATGGACTATCCAACAAAAAAAGAATTTTTCAAATCGGATCAGCAGCTACTGAGATTAGCGCGTTTAAACAAACAAACAAACAAAAAAAACTCTTCCGCTTTATAATATTAAGTATATATTATGACATGGATTTTGGATGTACCTTAGGTATACTGTACATAACTGAACCTCATTGAAAACAAAATCCATGTCATTATAAAATCTAAAATTATGAAGTACCTACTATGTAGAGTTTACTGTAAAAGTACCAGTCCTGAAAGACTTACTTTTGATTTTCATGTTTCTATTAGAAATGCCCCAACATCATAAATTTTCCCGTACAATAATAAAAAACAAGTAACTATTTCAGCGCTGACACTTTCACAGTAAGACCATACACAGTACACACCCTAAAGTATTATCACTCATTAATATTACAGCCTGTATATTGTAAGACTACTTTTTTACCCGACTACGAAATGAAGGGTAATGATCAGTAATGATTAAATCTATGTGAGCATGTTTTAGTCACTGTAGCACCTAAACTACTGATAAGGTTTTAATGCATGAGGTGTCAATATATCCGATAAGATGGCTCGGGTAACAATTATTGGCAATATAATTCGTATAGTGTGGTTATAGTTATTAACTTTTATATTCGAATACTAGCTGAGTCCTTATATTTGTAATATATATAGGACAGAACAACGCTGGGTTGTCAATTCAAAAAATTTAAATAAAGAACTTTCTACACCTACCCCGTACACCTACAACTAGGCGTACTAGTTTAAGTTATTAACTTTTATACTACTACTGAGTCCAACTTACCCAAGCTTTGTTCTGTCTTATGTATGTATTTAAATAAACAACTTTCTACACCTACCACCTACACCTACTACTCTGACAACGTTGTAAAAATTAATAAAAGTACCCATTCATTAAAACTCCTGTGTAGCCAAGATCGACAGCGCTAACTTACCTCAAAATCTAGATTTGTTTTGGGACCCGCATAGAAATTAATCAGAAGAATGAAGTCCTTTTCAGGAAACAGGCTATAATATTAATGAATGATAATACTTTAGGGTATGTATAGGTCCCGTATATAGAGTTTACTGTGAAAGTACCAGGGCTAAAGGATTTACTTTTTTTTATATTATTGAATGGGAAATTTTATGATGTTAGGGCATTTCTCATACAAACATGAAAGTTAAAAGTAAGTTTTTAAGCGCTGGTACTTTCATAGTATACTCTACATAGGAGGCACATACACACCCCAAAGTATTATTACTAATTTATTTTACACCTTGTATATTTTATTCCCTAAAGCATCCAAATATAAGTATAAATATGCGATTGTTTATGCCAAACGTTAAACCCGGGGTCACCGACCATTTGACGATCATAATTAAATTATAAAACCCGATTTTATTAAAATGCTCTCGATCAAACCTGTTTTTAGTCGAGTTTTGTAAAAAACATCAAAATAACAAACATGAGCCATTATTTCATAGTATTCCAACATTTTACTCGAACACCGGTTGTTCATTTTTTATTATGCTCTATACACAAAATTGGTGCAAAAGCAATTCACAAAAAGGGCGCCCTGACATCCAGCCTGCAAATCCAGCAGCCATGTCTATCTTAAATCTTGATTATGTACACGATGCCTAATAGTGGAATTGTTATAACTGAATTCCTGTCGGCTTCACCTTTCATTTTGAAGACCTTCATCAGAATTCCTACCTATTATAATACAGGCCAAGGCTTCCATCTGAGGGAGAGCCAGTCTTCGCTACTGTTATATATACTTATATATATCCGATTTTGGTGCCGGTGGCCGGTTTCATTGAAACCAAGCAGGAGTTATTTTATAATGCCCAATTGTATGCGCATTACACAGAAGCACTCTTCCTTCACTCTCGTAGCCCAGTGGGACTGAGAACCGACACGACTGGCGGGAGATCAGGCGCAGGACCGACTTTTACATGCCCATCCGACGCATGGATCATCTTTCTTGTCAGACAATCAGGTGACCAGCAAGCTTAAAAACAATATTTTATTGTTGTTTCAACGCGGGAATCGAACCCACGACGGTCGAGAGCGAAGCTCTGAACCACTAGACCACGGAGGCAATATACTACAATATTAACCCTTGCGAAGGCAGGTTAATCTACTAGAAATAAAAAGTGTTTTCCAGTTACAAGGAAATAATGTTATCACGCCTTGTTTTTTTTTAATCAACTTGGGCAGAAACAAACAGAAAAGTAATTGAAAATTTCGTTATTAACTTTATCTTCTTGCAACTGGAATGCATCTTTAAAATATAAGTGTTATCACTTCTTTATAGTTTACGATGCAGCAGTCTTACCCCCGACACAATCGAGAATCAAATTAGTTCGATCTCAACGGCTTTTGGTGTTTTATTTGCCGGATTACTTTGAAACTAACCAGGATAAAGAAAATCGTTAGATCGTAACTTTTTGTTCTCCCGACCATATCAATCTATAGACGCTTCACACCACGTCAATCTGGCCCTGTGCTAAGTATCCGAAAGACTTGTGTTACAGGTACCAGACAACGTAATTATATAATTATTTAATACTTTTATACTATACACATATTTTTTGATTATATTAATACACAAATTTAATACACATCTATGGCCCAGGAACTTTGAAAAGTTTTTGTTCCCTCTGCAGGATTCGAACCCGCAAACTCTTGTTCGAGCACCAACGTTGAACCACTGCGCTACGGATCGGATACGGTCATCAATGATCCGGTCAGAAATGATGAAATCGACTGAGAATGAAAATAAACACAAACACAAAATAAAGGGAATAAGATGGCCACTAGCAAGGTTTTTTTAATGTACTCAATGTATTTTGACTATTTATTTATTATATAGATTAAGCTTTTAGTAAAATATATAATATATATATATATATATATATTTTTAAAAAAAGATCAATTTTCCATCTTTTTGCTAAAAGTTGGGGCCGTGCGAGTTTCTTACGCCGGTTCTCTTCCGGATTAGGGTTGAACCGGTGGTAGCATTTTTTTTGTTCACATTCCGAGAATAACTTGTTAAGTTTTATTTGGAAATAAAAAAAAATAATTTTCAAACAACGTCAATTTATTCGGGAGTACGCGGCACGGTCGAAGCTGCATCAAAATCGAATCAGTTTAGAGAGTGAAGCCCCAGATTATTAGAAGGTTGTAAATTATATCGATGTTACGAGTATAGTTACCAAAGTGAAATCGCGTCACGGTGCATAGACAATCAAGTCGGCACATCTCACTGCGCGGTTCACCGATTATGTCTATGGGCGATTGCAAAGGGTCTAGGCTAGTGTTGCCATCTTTTTTCCAAGGGTGATCCTAAAATTTTACGACCTCTGTAGCGCCGTGGTTGAGCGCGTTGGTGATCGAAGGTTCGAATCCCGCCGAGAGAACAAAAGTTTTTCAAATGTTCCTGGGTCATGGATGTGTATTCAATTTGTGTATAATATAATAAAAATCTTAAATATGTGTATAGTATAAAAGTATTATTATAACTATAAATAAATATATTTCCGTTGTCTGGTACCTGTAACACAAGTTCTTCGGATACTTAGCACGGGGCCAGATTGACGTGGTGTGAAGTGGTGTGAAGCGTCCATAGAAAAAAAAATTATATATGGGTTCATTACCCATATTTGGCATCAACATCAATACCTACTTGTGGAAGCATTTTTGAAAATTATCGTTGTATTGAACTTTTTGTTATTCATCAGTTAGCGCTTCAGTATCGTTTCGTCTGCTACCATTTTTGGAAAACAATTAGTTTTTCCTAAAATTAAATCCTAGAAATGACGTATATGGTCTAAGTGTTTATGATCTAAGCACACTAAGGCCCGTATTTTTATTTTATTTTTATTTTATTTTATTAGGAAAACAAACAAGCATACAGATAAATTACGTATAAAAATTACATATTATTTTAAAGTTAAGTTTTTGTACACTCCACTACGTTTTCACAGATTACCTAAAGTACACAATGTTTAACAATACAGTAATTATGCTTTACATTTTTTGGTGAGACATTAAAACATCTGTAATTTGTTTTTTAAATACATATTTTTCCATAGCGAATATATCTATGTTAATAAAGTTGTCATTATATATTTTAACTAGTCTATGTAGGGGCGACCGTTCACCAGTACGATATGTAGCCGTTGCAAACAGCGGGTAAGCGCGCGCCTGTCGTCTTATTATAGTTCTAGGTACAACATAGAATATATTGCTAACTAATTCGGGACAATCAATTTTGTTATGTATTAATCCATGGAGCATCATGACCTGCAGCAATAAACGTCTTGACTTTAGTGTTAACAATTTGTTTCTAGCAAGTGAACCCTCATAAGTTAACATATTATTAAGATTCTCATTACGGCACTTATATTGTATGGCTCTAACAAATTTCCGCTGAATTTTCTCTAATTTAATGTCATATTTAGCATAATAAGGGTCCCAAATCATACAAGCGTATTCAACCTGTGGGCGTATCAATGAGTTAAAAAGGTAACGATAGGTGTTAATATAGAAGTCTCAAACCCAATCTCACTTGAGAACCTATTTGACAGATAAAACAACGTTTCATTTCAATTTTAAAAATGAAGAATTACTTTACTTATGTTATATTCTTAATTTTATTCTTAAAACGTAAAAAAACGATTATAAAAATATAGATTAAACTTATTTTAATATTTTTCTGTAATCTATAACATGAATATTACGGTATATAAAGAAAAGAAATTAAAGTACGATTAGCATTATTATTATAGTTGTTCACTTTTAAAAGAGAATCGAAACGTTGTTTTATTTGTTAAATAGGTTCTTAAGTGAGGTTGGGTTTGAGACTTTTTTATGTCCTTCTAAGCCTTCAAAAACAATTGAAGACTTAGGCTGTGTTTCACCAAGCAATGTTAAAGTTAACGTCATGTTAAATATCATGTTATCCCTCTCGTATTTCCTGTCAATGAATGAGATGGCATGGTATTTTAACACGGCGTTAACTTTAACATTGCTTAGTGAAACACGGCCTAAGTCTTCAATTGTTTTTGAAGGAATATTATTAAAGTTAATATTTACTACTATGTTATTAGAAAAACCTAGACAATAATTCGTGACACACCAATAATATGAAGGAGAAAGTTTGTGAATATATGTGTACATGTGTGTATGTTTGTTTCTTCACACGCAAACAGCTAACAAAATTTTGAAGAAAATAAATATGCAGGATGATGTCACATTGGATTTAACGAGGGGTATTTTGCAAAAAGTTAAGTTGAACTTTTAACTGCTCCTTAATCAAAATTATAAATTAATTATTTTAAATCAATATTATGTAAAAATTTATACCTGCATCTACTAGTGTCACAATCTCCTATAATTGCAATAATAAGATACAGTATATAAACACTGTTTTCTTAAACAAATTATATCACTTGCACTTTTGTCAAAATTTGCTGTTATTTTTCTCTTCCACTTGTTTACAATGGAGTCCTTGCAAGAATCAATAACACAAATGAATAAGATGTTTAACTCGAAGATGATGGAGTTCCAGCAGGAATTGTGTGCGGTCCAGACTACAAACACCTCTACAACACTGGCATCTGATTTTTGTGAGTTCAAAAATTTTATATTGAATGCACTTAAGATGATGCAGGCTCAGTTGGAAATATTGATGGATGCCTATGATTGTGCATGGAGTTCCCGAAGCCAAAAAGGATGCACAAGAAGCTATTGCATCTTTGTTGTCTTCCCAGTTAAAAGTCCAAGACATAAACATTTCTTCAGTAAAATATTGTCACCGCTTGGGACGCTTAAAGGAATCAAAACCCAGACCGATCTTGGTTAAGTTTCAGAATTTTACTGATCGGAATGAGGTTTGGAGGGCTAAGACCAGCCTGAAAAATTCCGGCATCACTCTATCAGAGTTTTTAATTAAAAAGAGACATGAGGTGTTCCTGGCGGCCAGGCAGCGTTTCGGTGTTACAAAGTGTTGGACATATAATGGCTCTATTTTCGTTGCTAGATCTGATGGCTCCAAAAGCAGTGTTTGTAGCATAGCGGAGTTGGATGCCATTTCTGATCTCTGTGGTGATATGGCAGAAGTCACATCTCAAGTTCCGGCATCCAAAACCAAAAATGAAACTGGAACAAGACCAAGGCGAACCAAAAAGTAAATACTCTAAGGGTAACATACTTATGCTAAATAATAGCATGGTAACTTTCTCAATCTTCACATATATACATGTGAATCTATAATTCTGCTTTGCCAATATTCGCTTCTCATTAATCATTCACTTATAATTTTATTGTCCATACTTAGATCTCATAGTTACTTATTTCTATGCATCATCACTAATTTCTTTTGTCACAAATTGTCGGTATTTCGAAAATGAAACATATTTAATTTTGTAATCTGTACTTTTTGAAAATGTTTGATATTGTTTCATTTTCTTTAACACGAAGCTTTTGACAGATGTGTTTCGGTGACGTCTGACAGGAGTGAGTGATAGTTATTCTTCTTCGTCTTCTTAATGTCACTTTAATTTTTTTTTTTGTTTTTTGTGTGTGGACATGAAATTTAGCATGAGCCATTATGTACTTAACTGATTTCTCTTAATCTAGTATTATGTATATAAATTGCATCTTTGTTATGTAATTTTTGTAACTAATAAGCTGTGCTTGTACTTAGAACTTTATTATTATATCTCAGTATAACTCCATTAAAATTTTAATTGCCAATTTGTGTTGGGCTAGCATCTCATCTTAAATCTAATTATATTTTGTTAGAATAACTGCTCATATTTAGCTAGGTGTTTAAAAAATAATAGGCATGTTTGGATTCTTTCCATTTATCTACCTACTCTTTTTCTATTTATTTACTAATTTTATTATAGCAAATTTATTTATGTTTTTATATACTTATGTTTTTTTTTATGACACAGTGGGCTGCAGGCCAATTATATTTCAATGAGGGGTTTTCGAAGTGTCACTTTTAGGTACAGAGACTACCGTAAGATGGCGCTTGCATAATGTAATATGTCAAAAAATCTGTGATCTTTGTTGGGTGGTTAATAATAGTTGCCAGATGCTGTTTCATACACAAAAATAATCCTTTCAAATTCCTTTCTTAGTGATCTTCTACACTTCCGAGGAAACCTACATACATTATAGCTCGCTGGCTTCGATATCTTTGATTTTTGAAACAAATAATTAAATCACACTTTTCTCCCGTTTCCGTAGGGATTTCGGGAAGTTCTTGTTTAGTACTCCCCTATACTTAGATTCTAAGAAATATACATGCCAAATTTCAGCCTGCTGTCGAGTATTTTCGACAACAACGACGCTAAGATAAATATTTTACTTCTTGGGGATCTTGCCAAATATAATGACGGAGAGATGAAATCTGCTGGCGTCCTGTTTTTATATGTTTGATAGCCTCTATCCATCTTGATCTCCGAGTTTCATCTTGGGGAAAGCGGTGGCTACCTATATTTTTACAAAATTGTACTGCGCATGGACTACTCATGTTTAGTTTAGTTCTCAGGGTACAATTAATAAATAATAAACTATTGCAAGTGAAAGAAAGAAAGTTGAAAGGTAAACAAACAAAAAACAAAGCGGAAATTGACATTTTACACAGGACTTGACATATTACTTAGGTTTAATGCCATCTATCAGCAGTTTTCTGAAACTAGTAGAACTGTCAAAATAAAAACCGCTCATTGTTGTAGGATAATATATTTATAGTGTTTTATATATTTTATTTATATTTAGTTTGTATTATTATCATGAATGTAAGTGTTGACTCATTTGCTTCAGATGATTTTTTATCCATTTCTTCTAACAACAGCGATGATAGTTTTCAAAGTGCCACATTTATGTCTCTTAGGGATACCATAACTTCAAATTTTAACACAGTTAACAAATGTTTTAAGGACGTTCATATTAATGCACAGAGCATTCCGGCTCATTACCCCGACTTGCTTGCGTCTTTTGATCGGGCTAATGTTGATGCTGTCTTTATATCGGAAACGTGGCTTAAGCCTTGCTTACCATCAACATGCTACAGTTTACCCGGTTTTAAGTTAATTCGCAACGACCGCATTGGGAGGGGTGGAGGTGGCGTTGCGATTTATCTACGTTCAGACTTGTCCTACACTATTATTAGCTCGTCAGCGCAACCCCCTCCATCTGATGCTCTCGAGTTTTTGCTGGTAGAAGTCCAGGTATCGCACTATAATAAATTATTACTCGGGGTCTACTATTGCCCATCAATGCACAATGATTACTTCTCATCCTTTGAAAATACGCTTGATGCTTTTACACCGTACTACGATCATTGTGTTATAATGGGCGATTTCAATACTTGTCTACTTAAGGGTGATAGTCGATCGACTAAACTTAGTTCAATTTTAGATTCATATAATATGAAATTACTACCTCTGAATCCTACCCACTGCTTTCCAGGTTCCCGTCCTTCCCTGCTCGACCTAATCATAGTCTCCTCTCCTAATCGTGTTACTACGCATGGACAAGTCTCAGCTGATATGTTTTCATACCATGATCTTATCTATGTCGCCTATAATGTTCGCCCTCCCAAAGCTAAGGTAAAAACTCTTCTTCAAAGAAATTTCTCTTCGATGAATATTGAAAGCCTAGAGGAGGACGCACATAACATAGACTGGTCAAACTTACTCTCAGCTGATTCCATTAATGACAAAATTGATATATTTAACGCTAAACTTAAATCTCTTTATGATATTCATGCACCTGTTAGGCCCGTTAAAATCAAACATCTTCCCGCTCCCTGGTTATCAGACGAAATCAAATCTCTGATAAATGCTAAGCATGCAGCCAAAGCCAAATTTAAAATAAAAAAGACAGAAGAATATCGTAACAAATATATTAAAATCCGGAACCGCTGTAATATGATGTGTCGTGACGCACAAAGACGTCATATTCACGCCTCCGTTGAGAACGGGGATCCGGCTAAAACATGGAAATTTCTCAAATCCCTCGGCGTGGGCAAATGCTCTGAACCGCAAGACTCGCATATAGATATAGATTCACTTAATAACCATTTTACTTCCTCTTTTAATCTCGACCCCAAAATTAAATCACAAACGTTAAATTATATTTCTTCGCTACCTATATTGAATTCTGATCCGTTCCTTACTGTTCCAGTTTCCGAGTGTGAGATTAAAAAGCACATCCTTTCCATATCGTCAAACGCAGTAGGAGATGACGGTATCAGTCGTAGAATGATCACACCAATATTAGATATAATTGTTCCTGTTCTTGCACACATTTTTAATTCATGTTTAGAGTCTTGTACCTTTCCTGATGCCTGGAAGGCAGCTTACATAATTCCTTTACCTAAATCCTCCTGTCCTAAGACTGTGTCTGACTTCCGTCCTATTTCCATCCTACCCTTTTTATCAAAAGTTTTAGAGCGAATCATTCATCACCAGCTTACGCAATTTGTTACCCACAACAGCTTACTCAGTCCGTTCCAGTCCGGTTTTCGCACTGGTCACAGTACGACTACCGCATTGGTAAAGGTAGCTGATGATATACGGTCAGGTATGGATGATAAAATGCTTACTATTCTCACACTTCTGGATTTTAGTAATGCCTTCAATTCCATAGACCACGATATTCTGCTAGCCCGGCTTGCATCTTTAAATCTTTCACCATCAATAATTAATTTAATTCGTAGCTACCTTGTAGGACGACGGCAGAGAGTTAAATCATCTGATTATTTCTCCGATTGGAGTTATATCTATGCCGGCGTGCCTCAGGGTGGTGTGCTATCTCCTCTTCTGTTTGCAATTTTTATAAACCCTATAACAATATCGATTTCATCATCCTACCACTTGTATGCGGACGATCTTCAAATATACACACAGTCTCCTTTGGACAATCTGAATTCCGCTTTTGATCTAGTGAATCACGATTTGTCGAATATTTGTGAATGGAGCAAGAATCATGGACTTCTTATTAATCCTATTAAAACTCAATTAATTGTAATTGGTAGCCCCGGGCTAATTTCTAGAGTTGACCATGATTCTTTACCTCCTGTCCTTATAAATGGTGTAACAATACCTTTCAGTAAAGTGGTTAAAAACTTGGGAGTGTACTTTGATGAACATTTATCGTGGACGCATCAATTGCAAGAGATTAGTAGAAAGGTTTTTTCTACCTGGCGTTCCCTAAAACGTCTACGATATGTTCTTCCGATACCCACTAAGGTAGTTTTGGCTGAATCCCTACTCCTTTCCCATTTAGATTATGCGGACGCTTCTTTCACTAACTTGACGGAGGAACAACTGAACAAATTGGAGCGCCTTCAAAACCTGGCTTTGAGGTTTGTTTTCGGTTTACGTAAATTTGACCATATCTCCGAGTATCGCCTCAAGTTAAAGTGGTTGCCAATCCGCTACCGCCGTGACTCTCGTGTTCTCTCCTTCCTTTATAACATCCTATTTGACTCCCATTGTCCCACTTATTTAAAAAGTAATTTTAACTTCCGTACCTCTGACAGACTGGAACTACGATCTATATCTAATCTTCTTCTTGACATTCCTATCCACCGCACTAAATACTTTAATTGCTCTTTCATTGTAAAATCCATTTCCCTTTGGAATTCTTTACCTATCCATATAAGGCAGGCTGAAACTATACATCGCTTTAAAACTCTTATAAAAAATCATTATCTGGAATCATATTGTGTCAACCCTTGACTTATGTAACTAACACTTATTATTATAAATTAAAATATCATGTAGGTTTATCTATTGTATATATATATATATAGATATATATATTATATTGTATACATATATTATATATTTATTGTGTTTATGTATTATTTTATTTTATTTACTTTTATTTTATTAAATATACTTTTGCGCAACTCCCATTCTCTAGCATTGTTTTCTCTAACACCATAAGGTTGTCTGGAAGAAATTGCTATCTAGTAATAAGGCCGCCTTTGTGTGCATGTCTGATTTTTGTAATGTATATTTTTTTTTTGTTTTTTTTGTAACTTGTTGTGTGCACAATAAAGTATATTTGTATTGTATTGTATTTTTTTACCCCGAAAAAGTGTGTGTTGATACTGTTATTATAGACATAAGCTAGTAATACATAAAATATCCACGACATATCTATTATTCTATATCGTTGGCATCTGTTTACTTAGCACTCAAATATGGACTCTACGGCCTTGTGGATAAGGTGACAAGTGGTGAGCGCGCCTTGACCTTCAGCAGAGGTCAATCCATCGGTCCATCAGTATTGGGTCGTCCTTATTGATCTGTTAACGTGTCGTTGTTATAGTTTTAAAAATATTAATCAGTATCAACAGGAATACTAATAAAAATACTTACGAATGTTCACAAAGCCACACGATTAAAGTAAAACTTTTCTATCTATATCTGTTAAGGCTATAATATTAATGAGTGATAATACTTTAGGTCCTAAAGTTTAGGGTGTATATACACTTTTTAATTTCATTAACATTATACCCACCCATACGTGTCCCATATAATATAGAGTTTACTGTGAAAGTAGCGCTCAAAAGGGTACTTTTTTTAATGATTGTATGGGAAAATGTATATTTTTCCATTTCTCATACAAACAAGAAAGTCAAAAGTACGTCTTTCAGCGCTGGTACTTTCACAGTATACTCTACATAAGAGGCACATACACACTCTAAAGCATTATCACTCATTTATTTTTACAGGGTACATAATATATAAGACAATAGGCCTGCACTGTGTCATAGATATAATATACGAAATGTAACTGGTGGTAAGAGAAAGAGAGAAAAAAAATGTGTGCACGTGCATCTCTCTTTCGACATTTAAGTAATGAAACGTAACGGTCCTCTTTCTATCTTCAGGAACTCTCCCTCTCAACCTCCGTTTGCCTTGCCCGATCACACCTTTTGTAACGCTTTAGCTATCCAGTGATGCAATTAAAATTTGGACGGGGATCATATCTCCGGATTTTGTTATCATTCCTTATCGTTCGTCACGTTCAAAAAAACAATTCGTGGTCATGTTAAAAATATATCTATTCTATCTAATATTATAAAGCGGAAGAGTTTGTTTGTTTGTTTAAACGCGCTAATCTCAGGAACTACTAGTCCGATTTCAAAAAATATTATTTTGTTGGATAGTCTATTTATAGAGGAAGGCTATCTATCAGTACGCTGCGACCATTAGGACCGAAGCGTCAGTGAGAAATGTTGCAAAAACGGGAAAAAAATATTCACATTTGGGGACATGCGTTGCGTGCGCTGCATAAACGGTTTAAGTCACTCAAAAACCAAGCGAACGAAGTCGCGGGCACAGCTAGTATAGTATAATAGCCTATGTTAATCACGCCATCATTACAAATCGATTGACACCTTTTATTAAAATCTGACTAGAAGTTTAGACGCTGCCGCGCTGTGATAGAACAATTTATTGTGGCTTCGCCGAAGTCGGTTAAAAACCATAGGTATCTACTCAAAATTCCAAACAACGCCGCACGTTACATCTAGTTTCATAATACCGCCATACCTCAAATAGGCAAAATTTGAGCAGACGCCGGTCGAATACGAATATGTGTAATGAATTAAATAACAAACGAAAGCGGACGATTTTGACATCTCCCGCAGTCCGGGCACGTCATCAGGTGTTACGCGGCTCGTTTGCGGCGAAAGCCCTAATCGCTATTAATATGAAATACTAGCTGTGCCCGCGACTTCGTTCGCGTGGTTTTTGAGGGACTCAATAATAGCTCCCCTAACCGATTTCGGTGTCGGTAGCCGATTTCATTGAAACCAGGCCAGCTACGCAGGAGTTATTTTATAGTGCCCAAGTGTGTGCGCAATACACAAAGACACTCTCTCTTCCTTTTACTCTCATAACCCAGTGGGACGGTGAACCGACACGACTGGCGAGAGAACAGGCGCAGGACCGACTGTTTACATGCCTATCCGACGCATGGATCATCTTTCTTCTCAGATAATCAAGTGATCAACCTGCATCGGCCTAACCAAAATTGAAAACAACATTTTATGTTGTTTCAACGCAGGAATCGAACCCACTCCGGGTCGAAAGCGAAGCTCAGGGGCTGGGCCTTACTCTCCAAACTGATTTGAGTTTGATTCAGATACGATCATGCCGCGTACTTCCTAATAAATTGACATTTGTTTATTTTGATTCTCAGTCGATTGATATGGTCGGGAGTACAAAAAGTTACGATCTAACCATTTTCTTTATCCTGATTAGTTTCATAGTAATTCACCAAATAAAGTACGATGAACCACTGATATCGAACGGATTCGGTTCTGATTGTGTGGGGAGTAAGCCGCTGAACTATTAGACCACGGAGGCGCTAAAGGCCGTTTATGCAGCGCACGCTTCGGCACGCAACGAAAGTCCCCAAATGTGAATAATTTTCTCATTTCTTCTCTTTCTTTTTGCATCATTTCTCACTGACGCTTCGCTCGTATTGGTCGCAGCGTAATTTTATATAGCCTAAAGCCTTCGTCGTTAAATGGACTAGCCAACAAAAAAAGAGTTTTTCAAATCGGACTAGTAGCTTCTGAGATTAGCGCGTTTAAATTGATTCGAATTTGATTCAGATTCGATTGTGCCGTGCACTCCCGAATAAGTTGACGTTGTTTATTTTGATTCTCGGTCGATTAATAACAGGTGTAAAAAGAACAGTCACTATAACTTTGCGATATGATTATACTACCTTTTCTCATCCTAGAAATGTATTTTTTTTACAAAAAAAAAAATGTTTTTTCGTTATTCTTGCGATAAGAAACGTTGAAAAGTAAAAAAAAAATGTTTTTTTTTTTATAAAAAGTAAACAAAAAATATACGTTTCCAAAATAAGGACAGGTAGTGTAATCGTATCTCAAAGTTATAGTGACTTTTTTTTACACACTGTATCTAGTCGGGAGTGCAAAAGTTACGATCTAACGATTTTCTTTATCCTGGTTAGTTTCTAAGTAATCCACCAAATAATTACCAAATATACCAAAAGCCGTTGAGATCGAACTGTTTCGATTCTCGATTGTGTCGGGAGTAAGCAGGCTATAAATTTATATACCTATGTATTATTATTCCTAGGATAATTGGTAGATCTTTGTATAAATCCTAAATAATTGCGAAGAGCTGAAAGATCACTTTTTTTTTGCTTTTCGTAAACTCTGTTGAAATTAAAAAATATGAGTAAAAAAAGATTACGATACGTCATGTAGTTTCCAAGATATTTAATTTCAAATTCTCGGCGAGATGTACTGTATCTAGACTGCTCAACGTTAGGGGCCGCGAATTTAACGAGAATTTGAAATGTCTGTAATGTGTAAATACATTAATTATACTTGGTCATTTTCAATTAAACAAAAAGTTCATTAATAGTACAGTGTACTTGTATAGATACCGGCTCTAGTCGGTTTAAAATTATTTTGCATACTTAATAACGTAATTTGACTTTGAGCTTAAATTTCGCCATCTTCCATACATACACTCTTTAGGATTTTTGTTAAAAACTGACTTCAGTAGGAGTATGGGATACTTAAGTATTAATTGTAGATAATCCCGCAAGGCTCTTTGCAAAGATCTTAGAATTTGAAGAAAAAACGAATGACAGATAAGGATAAACTAATTGTACCACGAGGGCTAGGTTATTTGTTACTGCGGCAAAATGTACCGTTCCTGTGAATTGTCTTTTGCACGAAAGAAGTCGAGGGCGTTATGTAGTACCTTTATAAGGTACTTTGCATGTTAAAAATAGTGAAAAGTGTTAGATCTTAAGAATAAAAATACTGTAACACCATATTATGTACTTTTGATGCAAATAAGAAATATGAATTATGAATTACGTTTTATATTTATGGTACTGTACCTAATAAGAATAGAAATCTTATAAATATCGATAAGTAACAAAAATTAAAATTATATAAAAGGCTTGCCTAAAAATGTTCTACATTTTTTCTTTTCAATAGAGTATTCGTGAAACCGTAAAAATAAAAAGCCAAGCTCGAGCGTTATTATTTATGTATGCCGCGACCGAAATAATTTTCGTCCGCGAATGAAATACAAATTAAAAAATCAATCTGCCATCTAAAATTGAAACGTGTTAAAGCCTTTTAGTAATAGTTTTATAGCTTTTTGTGTTATCCCAAAAATTGGATTAAAGGTATATTTTATAGGATATATATATAACTTTGAGTTTTGGCCTGAATATGTTAACGATGTTATTTTACTTTATGAAATTTAATATAAAATTGCGTTCCAACTTCCATGCGATTTTTCGTTAGTTAAATGTCTACTACTTACTTACCCAATACAATACTTATCTATGTTATGAATAACTAGTAACTTTTTAATAGCAAAAATGCGTGTCTAAAACTAAAACAAATAAAACAATAATTACAATAGTATAACCTAGCTAGTAACTGAAACAAACAAATTTTATAAAATAACTTTAAATCTATCTATACTTATAATAAAACTGTAGAGAGGTCAATTCTGTACATTGAATATTTTTTCAAAATACATATTGGAGGATGATTGGCGATCGATACTGATGCCAAAAATGCAATTAGTAAAATTTTTGTCTGTCTGTCTGTCTGTCTGTCTGTCTGTATGTGCGCGATAGGAACAAAAACTACTGAAGGGATTTTAACCAAACTTGGTACGATTGTAGCCCATATTCCTGGGCAGGTTATAGGCTATATAACATAACGCTACGATACATAGGAGCCGAGCAGTGACGATAAATTGGAAGCAAGTCGGAGGAATTTCGCGCGCGCGGGCTGCGGACGAACGGTTCATGCGGGGGGCGCGGGGGGATCGCTTACACAGTGACGCGAAGCAATAGAATGTGGCACTAAAGTAGATTAGAACTTGAAATAAGTACCTAACAGATTTTTTTTTCTGAGAAGAGTGTTTCCACAGTGTCATAATAATATAAAAATTGTATTTTTGAACTTGCTTCACAAATTGAAATAAATTATCATTTTCTATACTTATAATAAAACTGTAGAGAGGTCAATTCTGTACATTGAATATTTTTTCAAAATACATATTGGAGGATGATTGGCGATCGATACTGATGCCAAAAATGCAATTAGTAAAATTTTTGTCTGTCTGTCTGTCTGTCTGTCTGTCTGTATGTGCGCGATAGGAACAAAAACTACTGAAGGGATTTTAACCAAACTTGGTACGATTGTAGCCCATATTCCTGGGCAGGTTATAGGCTATATAACATAACGCTACGATACATAGGAGCCGAGCAGTGACGATAAATTGGAAGCAAGTCGGAGGAATTTCGCGCGCGCGGGCTGCGGACGAACGGTTCATGCGGGGGGCGCGGGGGGATCGCTTACACAGTGACGCGAAGCAATAGAATGTGGCACTAAAGTAGATTAGAACTTGAAATAAGTACCTAACAGATTTTTTTTTCTGAGAAGAGTGTTTCCACAGTGTCATAATAATATAAAAATTGTATTTTTGAACTTGCTTCACAAATTGAAATAAATTATCATTTATTGTATAAATTAACTTAATTAACTGTATTATTAAAAGAAAGCCTTTCGCGATAATCTAAAAAAACGGGCAGTTAAGCGGTTTTTGGTAAACTATTTATACCATCACGGTATTAATCCTCATCATTTTTAATACGTTAGTTGGCTTAAGAATTTCATGAAGACTATATTTGCCCTTTATACCTAGCAAGTATAATTAATAGTTTAGGAGATAATATAGCAAAATTAAAATCGTTTCGCCGTGATTCGACCGCCGCGCCGCGCGATACAGGCTGATGCGTGACGTCTTACATCCGAGTCGGGGTGTAGTGTAGGTATCAGATGCTGGTAGGTAGGAATTTTGGCGAAGGTCAACCAAAGGAACTCCACCCCACTGCTGGGTAAAAAATACTATTAAAATGTGCTAACAGGCAGTACCGGTAGTATGAATTTATATAGATGTCGCTTTGATTTGAAGATATATGACAATAAAAAAAATACTGGACGTTTGTATGAAGCGCGGCGGGAACCGCGCTGCTTCAAGCATTCAAATTTATTCTTTTTTTATTTTATATTTTGTTTAAAACAAAATTTCATTTATTTATATTATTATTATTTTTAATCTTAGGGTAGGTTATAAAAAACGCTACTAAAGCCGATCGGCGCGGCGCGCCGAGCTGGGGCCTAACTCTCCAAACTGATTCGATTTTAATTCAGAGTCGATCGTGCCGCATACTCCCGAAGAAATTGACGTTTGTTTATTTTTATTCTCTGTCGATTGATATGGTCTGGTGTACAAAAAGTTACGTTCTAACGGTTTTCTTTAACCTAATTAATTTCAAAGTAATCTACCAAATAAAACACCAAAAACCGTTAAGATCGAACTGATTCGATTCTCAGTTGTGTCGAGAGTAAGCCTGCTGGATCCTCGGCGGGGCGTGCCGCTGCGCCCATGTCTAACCGAGAGTTCCGTTTTAAAGACCTTAGTAATTGCAATATAAGTTTAAATTTACAGTAGAGCTGAGTTTTTAATATGATTTTTAGCTTGATACCTACACGTGTTAAAGTTTTGACACCCAGACAGACAGACGGACATCGAAGTTAAATACTTTACTAAATTAACGTGAAAAATTGTCTGGGTCTATACGGTGCATTCGAATAATATTATCCTAACTTCGAATACCTTTGCTGACTTCTACATATTGTTCGAAGGCCTACTTCTTTTGCCGAGCTCCGAAAGGATAGTAATATATTATTATTATACCCTGCATACCAAGAGGCTTGCCGGGTACGTGTCTTGCTGGATCGGGATCAACACTGGGATGCACTGGGAAGTACCTATTAGCGAAAGTTCTCAGCGGTTGCGCCAATAAACTAAAAATATATTTAAAAATACTAAAGTGCCCTAAATCACTTTTCCACGCGTACGAAGTCGCGGGCACAGCTAGTCTACAAATAAAAATAGCATGAACACATGTTTAAGTAGAGTTTGTTTGTCTAAGGCCGTGTTTCACCAAGCAATGTTAAAGTTAACGCCATGTTAAATATCGTGTTATCCCTCTCGTATTTCCTGTCAATGAATGAGATGGCATGGTATTTTAACATGGCGTTAACTTTAACATTGCTTGGTGAAACACGGCCTAAAACTAAAAGCTGACGTGATTGCTTAAGGCCGTGTTTCACCAAGCAATTTTAAAGTTAATGCCATGTTAAAATACCATGCCATCTCATTTATTGACAGGAAATACGAGAGGGATAACATGACATTTAACATGGCGTTAACTTTAACATTGCTTGGTGAAACACGGCCTTAGGCCAGTATCAATAAAAAAGTCTTAAACCCAACCTCACTTAGGAACCTATTTAACAAATAAAACAACGTTTCGATTCTCTTTTAAAAGTGAACAACTTTATTAATAATGCTAATCGTACTTTAATTTCTTTTCTTTTTAACCGACTTCCAAAAAAATAAGGAGGTTCTCAATTCGTCTGTTTTTTTTTTATGTTTGTAACTTAAACATTGCTTGGTGAAACACGCCCTAAGGGTGTGTTTCACCAAGTAATGTTAAAGCTTACCCCATGTTAAATATCATGTTATCCCTTTCGTATTTCCTGTCAATGAATGAGATGGCATGGTATTTTAACATGGCGTTAACTTTAACATTGCTTGGTGAAATACGGCCTTAAGACAAAAAAAAATAACAAAAAGGGTTCATCCGTTTAGGATGCACAGCCACACACACAGACAGGCACGATAAAATTATAACACGTCTCTGTTATCATCGGACGGTAAAAAGGGTAAAAGTATTCTACAGTCAATAGAATGTAAGAAGACTTCATTCAGGTGAAGGAAATAGGAATTAAAAGTTTAATAAAATTGGATTTTTGACCGTCGCCTCTCAATACAATTTGGATAATGTAAAAAAGAATAATTATATATAAAAAATTTAATTCACTGTAATTCTAGAAATAAACACAAGCTAGATATAGATATACCTATGATCAGGCAAGTAAGCAAATCTTTTAAAGGGCAATATACGCCTATACATGATCCCAGAAAACATAAAAAATGTATCTATCAATAAATTAAAAAAAGTAGTTAAAATCGTTTTTGTGCTAAAGCTAAGGGCGTTTTTCACCAAGCAATGTTAAAGTTAATCCTTCGTTAAATATAATGTTGTTCCTCTCGTAATTCTTATCAATGAATGAGTAGGCATGGTATTTTAACAAGCCGTTAACATTAACATGCGTTGGTGAAATCGGGACTTAGGGCGTGTTCACCAAGCAATGTTAAAGTTAACGCCACGTTAAAATACCATGCCATCTCATTAATTGACAGGAAATACGAGAGGGATAACATGATATTTAACATGGCGTTAACTTTAACATTGCTTGGCGAAACACGCCCTTAATATAAGATAAATGATTTTGTTAAGCACACCCTGGGAATAAGGTAGACACTTTCGAGGCTACTTGTAATTTATGTTAATTTACAACATCGTGATTTATATATTTTTTAAATAACAATTTTCCCATCTTTTAATAGGTGGCCCGCGCGAGTTTTTTACCTCGGTTCTTCACGCCGGGTACTCCCTGAACCGGTGGTAGGTCATAAAGTAGATAGATAAAGTATGATAGTTTCTAAACTATTTGAAAATAAAAGAGTTTTCGTTTTCATTTATCTCTTACCCTTTCCGTTACACTACTACACCGCCACGTCAAATACGCTTAACATTATGGTCAGACACTCAAGTCGGAAAACCACAGAGCCATTACAATTTTATTAATGAAGGAATAATTATTTACCTGTGGATGGTACAGACAGGTACATGGAAAAATAGACGGACAAGCCATTGTCGACCTTATCACACGACAACAAAGGCTACAAGCATTGCATTGAGGTTTTATTGCAATTAACAACTCTATTGTGTTGTTAATAAAAGTGATTTAATTGTGATTTTCGTGTGACGCAGTATGTTTTTTCTTGTGATAAAGCAAATAGTATACTGCCCGCTGTTACCGCAAATGCATTTATTCGTTCTGCCGTTTGCCTGAGGATGCGAATTACGTATATGAACATGACGATGAGATACAGAAAATAGTTATCGCAAATACTGATTGTGAATCAGCCAGTCGAGGCAAAAACGAAGTTAGAACAATCATCTTCCATTGTCACAACTTTCAGAGACCATCCGCCATCTTGCAAAACATTTAAATTATGAACAATGATTACAGACACCATTAGAGCGTAATGGCGGAGCAATAATCCAATACCTAATTTAGCTAAGTCGGTTAAAGCGGAGGTGCAATTTAGCCTCTATTTAGTTTTCCTTCATCTAAGTTATGTAAGCTCGACTGTACTTGACTCCCAACTTAGTTGATGAACGTGTACACTCGCGCACAACTGCGCTTCAGTAATTGATAATCGATAAAAAAGATGGCGGCGCCCGTAAAAACTAATGACGTTAATTGCGAAACTTCGGAGCAAACAGAAAAGCTTCTTTCTGCGCCAATTAAAAGTAATAATAATTTCGAAGCGGTTTATTGTTTATTCAAATTGTTTTTGTTGCTCTGTGTTTTTATTTGAATTGTGTTTGCAAATCTACAACACTTAAGAGAAGAAAGAAATATTACACGTAAAAATCGGTATCTTTATTTTAACTTTGAGAATTTTCGTTTTTTTTTTTTTTGAGTATTATTTGTTTTGATAGAAGTTTAGAGTACAATATATTATTGAGAAAAGTTAATTACATTGTCATTTGAATTCGAAACGCATCAATGTTAATCGTTTTCTGTTTATATTGATTGTTTTGTGGTTTGCTATTCATCAAAAGCTACAAAAATTCACTATTAATTAGAACTATGACGTATACTATATTGTTTGTATTGTGTTGTGAGCAATAAACGAGTATTTACCACGAAAATGTTATGTTTAACGTACGTTTCTTATAAAAATATCATATCGCTTCCTACTAGTTTACGAGTCTTAGAAGAGAAAGTGCTCTCATGTATTGCGCTTACACTTGCGCACTATTATAATACACTATCTCCAGTTGTAATCGGTTGAGCAAATATGATATTACTAAATTCTGGCACAATATACAGAATGTAAAATAAGTGAGTGATAAAACTTTAGGGTGTGTATATGCCTCCTTGTAAAGTATTCTGTGCAAGTACCAGCGCTGAAAGACTTACTTTTGACATTCATGTTTGTATTAAAAATGCCCCAATATCATAAATTTTGCCATACTGTAATTTTTTAAAAAGTACCTACCTCTTTTAGCGCTGGTACTGTCACAGTAAACTCTACATACACACATACACAGTAAACGTACATACACACCATAAAGTATTATACAAGATGTATAATAAATGAGTGATAATTATCACTCATTTATTATACATCTTGTATAAAGATAAACTGACTTTGTATATTAATAAAAATAAGCGTTTACGTTCGCGACAGTACAAGCGTGAGGGCTTGAAGGTCGCTCCGAGCAATGCAGCGCAATCACGACGATTTAATATACAGCCTCCGCATCGTAACTCAACCTTATCACGTGCGCAGAGAGTTCAAAATACCGAACCAACCACTCAACACCAGCGCCGATCTCAGGAGATTTTAAAACTGTATGAATAATTAAGCTTGAGCATGATATTGCATTCAATTAATTATAATTGTACTTATTGTATACACAGTGATCAGATGGACTTGGGACTGGAAGCATCTTTTCCTAACGAACGCCTGTTGACAAAACTGACTGTACTGGGACTCTAACATGATACCAGGGGCCTTACTCTCCAAACTGATTCGATTTTGATTCGGATTCGATCGTGCCGCGTACTCTTCAATGAATTGACGTTTGTTTATTTTGATTCTCAGTCGATAGATATGGTCGACGATTTAACGATTTTCTTTATCCTGGTTAGTTTCAAAGTAATCCACCAAATAAAATACCAAAAGCTGTTGTGATGGAACTGATTCGATTCTCGATTGTGTCGGGAGTAGCCTACTGGGCCCTGGGCGGCGATTCTCAGTCCTCGAACTTACTTCCGAATATTAGTATATCCCGCTCGCACGCGCGGTAAATCTCATTTGCATGAGCGGGACAGACCGAGAGTAAAAACTAAGTTCGAGGACTGAGAATTAGGGCCCTGATTCAAGATGCCATCGCTATTTATTGCTTACGAAGTTCGACAGCAAAATGTGTGGGATTTGACATAAGGTTCGCTAAATGACAAGCGAATTCGTGTGTCATTTAGCGAAGCTTATGTCAAATTCCATATATTTTGTTTTCGAACTTCGTAGGCGATAAATAACGATGGCATCTTGACTCAGGGCCCAGAGCCCCGATTCTCGTGCCTCGAACTTCGTTCGAATCTCAGTGTGTACTATGTCCCCCTCGTGCACGTATGATATAAATGCGAGCGGGACAGACTCACGATCGAATCGAAGTTGATGTTACGAGAATCGTGGTCCAGGGCTCTAATTCTCAGGCTTCGAACTTAGTTTTTATTATCGGACTGTCCCGCTCATGCAAATGAGATTTAGCACGCGTGCGAGCGGGATATACTAATTCGATCTTTTTTCCACTGCCCGAAAATCGTGCTCCTTTAGCTTAGACTATGGAACGTTCGGTACGGTAAAAAATTAATCAATTTAAAATTACTCTTATTTATGGTGCAATAAAGTGGTTATTCCAACGTCGTAAAATTGGACTCCATTTCCTTAAATGGAGTCCAATTTTATTTGGAGTTCAACTTTAAAGCCAGGGCATCTTAGAAAATGACAAAAAAAAAGGCTTTCTCTTTCACTCTTATCGGTTCTCGCTCTCTCATCACCGTTTTAAAACTCATAAATCATAATATATGAGTACCCTACTAACATTATAAACGCAAAGTTTGTAAGTAGGTATATATTACTATATATTATGAATGGATGTTTGCAGATAAAAACTATTGAACTGAAATTTGATGTAATAGTAGTTTTTTATGCTAGATTAACACATAGTGGTTGAGTGGGTTAGTGCTCGAGAGGTCACGGGTTCGAATCCCGCCGGGGGAACAAAAAGTTTTCAATGTTCCTGAGTCATGGATATGTATTTTTGTGTATAATATAATAAAAAATCATAAAAAATATAATATAAAATATGTGTATAGTATAAAAGTATTAAATATATTCCCGTTGTCTGGTACCTGTAACACAAGTTATTCGGATACTTAGAACGGGGCCAGATTGACGTGGTGTGAAGCGTCCAGTTCATAAATATTATTATTGTAAATATTATATTATTTTACCGGAGCAAAATGTGCGGTTCCCGCGTTTCATTTTGCGCGTGCGGAAAACATCAAGTACACCATAATATTCCCTTTGAAAACCCTAAAGCAAATTGACCTTTGCACTATAGAAACGAGATCATTAGGGCGCGAACACACCTGCATTTATTATTCAAACCGAGTCACGTGATCGCGTGTGTAGCTGGCCTTGTTTATCTGGCTCATCCTCATCAGCATAATTCCTTAACTTGGGGCAAGCTGATGGATTCAAGCAAATGACCTCAAGATGGCGTCGAGTCTTACGACGTGCGAGATGCACTGTCCACACTTAGCGTATTAAATTATTAAATTTTTGGATGGATATAATATATGTAATATGTATGGCTATAATATTAATGAATGATAATACTTTAGGGTATTAGCTGACCCTTGCCCACTTCGTTGAGCATAAAAACAGTTTATGATGAAATTCAACTAAAAAAAACAACGCGGAACCGGCAACGCGGAACCCACAATCCGGGAACCAGTAACGCGGAACCCGCAACGCGAAAACCGCAACCCGGGAACCCGTAGTTTCAGAGCCTATTCCATTCAAACAAACAATCAAATGTTACCTCTTTATAATATTAGAATAGATATACTTTTACAGTATACTCTATGTAGAAAGCACATACACACCCTAAAGTAGTAAGTACTAGTGAAATTTTAAATCGCTATTTTGAAGTAAAGCGTCGTAGCCTTTTTTTTTTTTTTTTTCGAGGGGAAATGCGTTGCGCATACCCCGCAACCCCGGGGGAGGTCGCGAGGTTATGTTGGACTCCCCAGTGCTTCGCACTGAGTTTACCAACTAAGACCCCCCGATGTCCTTCTTCACGCTTTTCGGCGGGGCCATGGGAACTGCTATACTACCACAACCCCGCTGGCGTATTGCCTCATCGGGCATCATCTTATTATAGATGGCGGCGATGCTGCCATCTTTCTTCGCCAAGAGTTCCCCGGACATTAGGGAGCTCTAGCTCTCTGGATCCTTCGGCAGACGGCAGCCCCCAGTGGTACCGTCTACGAATCCATTAACGGCGCTCTGTTTAGCGCATTGAGGTGCGCTAAGCGCCTCCGTCCTCGTCGCCTCCGACGCATCGGGTGCGACTAAGCCCCGCCGAAGCCTCCCGCTCCCGCTCAGCTGCTTCTTTTTGCAACATAACTGTGGAGCAGAAACGGACTGCTGCGTCCCAGGTTTCCTTGTCCCGTACCATAGAGGCAGCCAGAACAGAAAGCGATAGATCTTCACCGACGTGGGAAGATAAAGTATCGCGAGGACCTGCCCAGGCTGGACACTCCTTCAGCGTATGTTGTGCCGTGTCTTCGGCTCCGCCCTCGCAGTGATGGCAGTCTGCAGTTGGCTCCCTTTTGACCACCCTACACAGGTACTCGCCAAAGCACCCGTGCCCTGTAAGTACCTGAGTAAGGTGATAATCTGGGAAGCCATGTCGACACTCGACCCACTCCCGTAGAATATGTCGAATTGCTGACACTAGCTGTCTACTTGCGCCTGGGAGTGCGAGATCATCTTCCCACTTTCGGTAGAGATCCTCGCGAGCCTCGTTACGCCAACGGACGACCTCTATTGAGTTTGGGCGGGTACCTCCCACGATAGCCTCTACGCGTTGCCTATAGACCTCCGCAAGAACATGGGCCTCTAATTCCCACGGCGGACTACCGGCGATGATGCATGCGGCAGTGTAGGATACGGTACGATATGACCGTGCCGCTCTGAGTGCCATGGCCCGCTGCGGACGTTTCTGCAACACTCGAAAGCGTCGTAGCCTTTTTGTTGACTTTTCGAAAATAGCTTGTTAAGTTTCATTTGGACATCAAATATTTTGATTTGATTTGATTTCGTCGCAGTTTCACAGTTTAACGAACGCCACGATGGTAGAGGTCGTTTCATCGAATATTACCTTTGGCGTTATGTTGTCATCAATGTTTTCAAGTGTCAGTTTACCGACAATAATTAACCGATTCGTTGCGGATGACACGCCACGCGTGCCATTGATTTCTTTTGTCTGTGGCGGAGGGCACGCTAGTCGTGCCATTTATAAAATTGCTGTAACTTGCTCAAATTACTTTTGAGGATGATTTGTCCAGGACAAAATATACATTATTTTACACGTTGTACATGCCCACAGACTTCGTTTCTAAATATTTTATGAATTTGAAATTTTCAGGTGTGGCAAACCTTTTTTGACAAGCAATTTTGACAAAGTAATATTAAATGCGGATATGCTTCTTTAATCGTTAAATTTAATGGACATACGTAGTACAGCTTAATGTTGAACACTATTTAAAATATTTCATAGGATGTCCGCCATTAAAATGTAATAGGTAGAACCAAGAACCTGCTGTGTGAAATGAATTTTAAATAATTTTGTGGAAAAATAATGTGTAGCATAACTTGCATAAGTACCATTCATCAAAGACGCTTACGAACCTAAGCTGTAAACATGTTTCTGGATTGCTTCTTGATAAAAAGAACGTAAAACCTTTGAATAAGTCAAAGTTTAATTTTGGTTAAATTGTTGTCGTATTATTAGCTCTAACTATAGTTAGAAAACTCTGACAGAAAATATCGTAGGTTCATAAACCATAAGACAAAAATATAAACGTATATAGGTAAGTAGGTTATATTTATTTAACCCTACCTACCTACTTTTTCTATAGAACAGTTAAATTGTGTTGTGATGTCTTAGCGATAACTTCGTTACTTAAAAACACAATACTAACCACCAACCTACACAATATTAATGTACCACACAATAATATTCGAAAAAACAATAATAATATGACAAAAGGTTTGTAACATCTGTATAAAAAAATCACTTACCCGCCATATCAAGGAAATCGCGTAGAAAAACTCGTATTTAGCCACTTTCAACCACTTACAAGACCGTTTACTATCAACTTGCGATGACACCTAAACCTAATCAGGTCTACACATGCCTAAAAAGCATAAAAAGTATATTTTTATTACACATGGCTGATGGCACACTAGGTGTGTCATTTTCTTCTATGGCGGCTGACACGACAGGCGTGCCATGAAATATTGGTACGCCGCCATGGCTAAAAGTTTGCGAAATCGAGTGCCGCAATGAATCGGTCTACCTCAAAGTAAAGGTAATTTTAGATAGTTACATTTTTTTATGATATAGTCAAACTTTCAGAGGTCGTAGTCTTTCAGATAAATACTAACAGCTCTTGCTATGCGATTGACTGTCAAATCGTGCAAAATCAGGTGTTTCATAGAAAACTATCACATCAACGAATCAAGCAAAGTTTATGTATTTATAGGTATATTTGACAGGCGTTTCTGTAAGATCATAACTATCGTTTCTTAAAACTTGACCAAATTCTCCTGCTACGGGTTACACTCAGTGTACATTTATATACCAATCAATTGTTAACATATTTTAAATCAGGACAAAACAATAAAGAATAGTTACTATATTAAAATAATTTGTTTTATTTGGAATAGTTATGCTCATCCAGCGGATTTATAACCGAGAAATCGTCGACATGTTCATGTTCCATATCATTTTCGTCATCGCTATCGTCTCCCACTTCCATTATGAACCTTAGTCGACGTGCTGGCTGCGACCTCACCTTCTTTGATGATTATACATATACACCTAAAAAATATTTCAGTTTATTTGTCTATTGTCACAGTCATACATAAACCAGTAACAATTAGATATCTTCAAAAAAGGTACTTTAAGTATGGAAAATATTATCTGCTACTGTTAATCCTAATTCACATGTATTGGCGGCAACACGAGCCTGAACACATCTGAAAGGAATTAACGGAGAATTGTTACGTTTTTCACGTTCACAAAAGTTCTTCACCTTTAACACCATCATTCTTTCACCACTTTTCAAAGTTTTGGTATGATTTTAGTCACAAATCGAATTAAATTAATAAATATTTACGATAGCGTCTACTCGTGTCAATGACTTTGACAGACGGCGGAGCCATATAACGCCAAAGGTATTATTCGACGAAACGCACTATAGCCACGTATTTTTCTCCACACTTTTTAATCTACGGTCTGTAGAATTAGAGCAGAAATACGATTACGTTCTTGCTCGCGCGAATCCGTAGGCGTTACGATCGGATTAATGTTCCTGACATGAGCCTTTTTTGCTTGGGCAAAAAAGGCTCATGTCAGGGTCAAGTTGGCTTGACCCCTATAATTAATTTTGTTTCTTTATTACAAAATATTTACGCGTTGTTGAAATTCAAATTTTAACCAAAAGTTACTAATGATTTTTTATATTTATGTGTGATAACAAAAGATATTCGTTTAAAAACTTCAAGTTGGGGTACACTGTTTCAACCTTCCCGGGACTTCCATGAATATTTCAAGACTAAAAACAGCTGAATCGGATCAGCAGTTCTCGAGTTTCAGCGAGCCTAACGAACAGCAATTCGTTTTAATATATAAGAATAGATAAAAATATTACATCCTTTTTTGATGTCGCTTAAAAAACAGTTGGAACACACAAAACCGTTGTATAATGTCTAAAGAAACTGTAAGTTAATATTCAGAGCTCAAGGTAGGTAATTCTTCAACAAAAGAAATATCAGATTTGAGGATTTCCGAAACGTTGCGTGCTAGGTACGTTGGAAACTACGTCGCCATGGCAACCGCCGGTATAAACAGAAGGCACTTCCGTTTCCGTAAATAAGTGAGGCAAGTTGGCAGCCGAGTGGAATGAATTTAAAATGCATTTTGTACGAAACTCCTACACTGTTCCGCCAAATATACTAAACTCCAAAGTTCTATTTTTGAATGTGAATACTTAATTTTAATTTCAGAAAACACAATGAGCCGTTGTTGCAAATAAGAACAAAAGAAATAAATAATATATGTGTTACCACCATTCGACGGTGGCTGGTTTCATTGAAACCAGGCCAGCAACGCAGGAGTTATTTTATAGTGCCCAAGTGTTTGATCAATACATATAAGCACTCTCTTCCGTCTCTCTTGTAGCCCAGTGAGACGGATAACCGACATGTTTGGCTTGAGATCAAGGACCGACTTTTTACATGCTCATCCGACGATTTTTCTTGTCAGATAATTAGGTGATCAGCCTGTCCTAAACAACCTTGAAAACATTATTTTTTGTTGTTCCAACGCGGGAATAGAACCCACGACCTCCAAGTCGAGAGCTAGGCTCTGAACCACTAGACCACGGACTACTGAGGAGGATTACCACCATTTTTACTACCTAGCAGCGGCGAGGGCTGGTTATTCAACTGAAGGAAGCCCTACCCTGTATAATAGTTAAGAATATGGATGAGGGTCTTCAAAAGGCGAGGAGCAGGTGAAGCCAATATATACAGTGTGTAAAAAGAATAGTCTAACAGTAATAGCCACCACCAAAATCGGTGCCAGAATCCGAATCCATTTTGCCAATTCAAGATTTTCTGCAATTTGAAATTAAATGTTAGATGTTCAAATGAGTGCAAAATATTTTTTTATGATAATTACGTATTGAGTAGGTAGACCTTGTTTACATTATACAATAGTTATAAAGATTACATCTACAGACTACAATACGGCTTCCCAGTCACGACATGGTAATTGCGAGATCATGATAAACGTGATCATCACCACACTGCCTAAAATTTATGAAAATATCAACCACACTCAGCTCACAACTACAATGTTTTATAATAGCAGAAGTTATGACATACATATTTGAATTTGAAGAATGTCACTTTTTTTTTAATGTTTTGCCAGCTAATCTTTGTCTGGAGTAGATTGGTATTTGGTTCACAGTCACAGTGGCC
Source organism: Celastrina argiolus (assembly GCA_905187575.2). Classification (NCBI taxonomy): domain Eukaryota; kingdom Metazoa; phylum Arthropoda; class Insecta; order Lepidoptera; family Lycaenidae; genus Celastrina; species Celastrina argiolus. Next base: position 13,137,017 of record LR994595.1, on the reverse strand, counting down.
GTATAAATAAAACAATATCAATCGAAACCGCTACTTGAGAACCTATTTGACAGTTAAAAAAACGTTTCGGTTCACTTTTAAAAATAAAAAACTTTACATAATATAATATATGTTATATATTAGGTACTTTACATTTTTTTCTTTTTTCTCGGGGTGACCTTGCACGGCATATTTTTTGAAGACCGATATAATCGAGCAAATTTTTCCTGCATATTATTTATGACTAACTCTGTACACTATAGAATAATATGTTCTAATAGGTTGGGGAAAAAGTCTTTTCGTATATATACCTATAGTATGTATGAACTTGTCATAAAATCTCTTGGGCTATATCAATTGTATCTGGCTGATTTTAGTATTAATAAAAAGTTTTAATTTTACAGAAGACAATTCCGAATTCAAATTAGGTGAATGTGAGATTTTTATTTGTTTTTATTATTGTTCAAATGAGTGATTCTAATAAAGAAATTCGATACATTTTAAAAATTTATTACATAAAAGGTAAAACTGCAACACAAGCCGTGAAAAAACTTTGTGATATTTTTGGACCTAATGCAGTATCTGTGAGAGTAGCACAAATTTAGTTTGAGCGTTTTCATCCGAAAATGTTGATATCAATGGGATCATGTCCCTACCAACAACATGGCAAAAAGTTATCGAACATAATGTTAGGCTATATACTTTAGGGCGTGTTTCACCAAGCAATGTTATAGTTAATCCTCCGTTAAATATCTTATTGTTATCCCTCTCGTATTTCCTGTCAATGAACGAGAAGGCAAGGTATTTTAACATGGCGTTAACTTTAACATTGCTTAGTGAAACACGCCCTTAGTCTATTGTAAATAAACTTTATAAAAAAACCTTTTGAATTTTTATATAAAATGCGAAGATACTTTTTCCCCAACCTAATAAAATTCTTTGTTCCATTTTTCAAATACAAAAAGTTGTTCACCGATTATCGCTTATGGTCTGGCACCCTAACCCACACAGGGATAATATTATTATTATTGCTTTACAAGCTAAGCGAGCGAGACTTAATATTCGCGCAAAACAATAAATAATTTGGGATATTTTCGTCCCGTTATTTGTAAGTTATCCCGGGCTAGGCGCATCTGAGTCGCATTAAACGCCATACGTTTTATTTATTGTCCCGCTTTATCCCGGACTTTCGCGGGTAATCCCGGAAAGAAATTCCCGGGGCCTATTCAATATTCACCCCGCAATAAAGGCTTTCCCTAAGTATATTATAGGTTTTTATTCAACGTATTTTCGGTTCATTCATTATCATTACCGGCACGAAAAAGCTTTGTGGCTTTCCGACATTTTGAATCCACTTATGCAATAATTGTATTGAAGTAATTACAATATCTACTTCCATTATTATATTTATATATGTCGCAGTCATCTGATTGAATCCGCCATTTAATTGAATGACTAGCGCGTTCATTGAATTCTATTTTTCCAACAAATTCAATGAATCCGAGACCAGGACAACCATTTGATATTTTATTTTTAAACTTCAAAATTTCCGAATGTGTACTATTATAACGTACAATAAAGTAAATTAATCAAAAAATATTATCAACACATTGCTATCTGTACGAGCTGTTTGACGCCATCAAGTAACCGCGCTAGTCATTCAATTAAATAAGCAGATTCAATCAGAATATGACTGCGACATATAAATAGTAATGCCTTCTACACCGATTTCGGTGACTGTGGCCGGTTTCATTGAAACCAGGCCAGCTACGCAGGAGTTATTTTATAGTGCCCAAGTATGTGCGCAATATGGCGGGAGATCAGGCGCAGGACCGACTCGGTCGGATGGGCATCTAAAAACTTGCCCATCCGACGCATGGATCATCTTGTTCTTATCAGACAATCAGGTGATCAGCCTACATTGTCCTAACCAAACTTGAAAACAAAATTTTTGTTCCAATGCGGGAATCGAATCCATGACCTCCAGGACGAGAGCGAAGCTCTGAACCACTAGACCACGGAGGCATTTTTATACCCTATACAGTGTAATAAGAGCAGTCAGCTTTGGGATATGATTGTACTACCTATTATGATTATAGAAATTTACAATTAAAAAAAAATCGTCAAAAAAAATGGTTTTAATTTTACTTTCTTTTATTCGCGAGAATAACAAAAAAGCAAAAAATATATTTAACATAAATATATTTTGTATTTAGGTACCTTTTGATATTTAAAATATTATATTATCTAGCGCTTTAATTAAAAAAACTGAAAACAACACACTGTTTGAGAATGTAGGTCGTGACTTAAATTGAAGGCTGTATGTGACATAAAACCAGCTCTCAATTTTAGTAATTAAAAAAGTTCAATGCATGTACTAATTCAACTTTATAGCTTAAAATTTAAACTTCAATTCATACGTATACTAGCTGACCCGTGCCCACTTCGTTGAGCCTACAAACCATTTAAACATACCCTGGACTTCCACAATATTTCAAGACCAAAAATAGCCAAATCGGTTCAGCCGTTCTCGAGTTTTAGCGAGATTAACGAACAGCAATTCATTTTTATATATAAGAGAAGAAAGAAGACTAGCTGACCCGTGCCCACTTCGTTGAGCATACAAACCGTTTAAACATTCCCGGGACTTCCACGAATATTTTAAGACTAAAAATAGCCGAATCGGTTCAGCCGTTCTCGAGTTTCGAGACTAACGAACAGCAATTCATTTTTATATATAAGAAAGAGAGGAAGAAGAGGGAAGATGATAAGATAAGAAGATAAAAATGTATGTAGCTATTATGTGGGGTGCCAGAGTATCCGTGGGGTGCCAGTGGAAGAATAGCACATCCCCATCAACCATCTGGGGATGGGGTGGGGCGACAGAGAGAATATACATCCGGAAATGGGCAGCAACGTTTCTGGTTTTTTTTTTAATTATTACATCGCCCCTAACATAGTCAGGGCTCGTTCTTTTTCCTTTCTTTATTAATCATTTTCCTATTTTACTTATTACACTTTAAAATGTTAAAATTTTTACATATTACAATGAGGTCCAATTAACATTCAATTCCATAAATACAATCACATAAAATTGCAATTACAATAAAATTACAATACAATTACAATAAAATTACATAAAAATCCAATAAAATAAAAAAATAAAAAAACTTCAATAGGTACGTTTTCAACGTTTCTGAAAACTGCATCCAGCCCACCTGCCAAACGTGGCGAGTATAGGCAACCACACAGTATATTCGGCTTGATATTAGGATGTTTCCAAAACAACACAATCTTTATTTCACACTGGTTATGTGTACGCTGCTACGGTTGTACGCTCACTTATGACGGAGCACGGATCTTGCAAAGTGTATTTTATTTACAAAGCAATTGCTTTCATAACAGTCCTCATATTACACACATACACCGTATTAAATTTGAAGAAAATCCAGGTCCTAATGTTAGCTACTGACAAGTAATGTCATTTGCATGAAGAGATGCAGGAAACTTGACACAAACAGGTATATATAGTTACTATAGTTAGTAGTCTAAGATTAAATCGATGTCGTTTGTTGCAGGGAGTCTGTGACGCGCTGCGTGACGTACGGTGACGCAACTTGACGCACAGCGACGCACGGAGCCGCGGTGTGATGCATGGTGACGCGCTCCGTGACGCACGGTGACGCAATTTGACGCACAGTGACGCATGGCGACCCGGCGTGTCGCATGATGATGCGGCGCGTTAAGAGGAAACACCACGGTTGAGAGAAATACAAAATAGGTATTTATAAAATCTATTGCTGTCTCGCAGTGCCTTAGCTAGCCAGCACTAGCGCGATAGAGACAACTGCAACTTGGACTGAAATTACCTATTAAAAGTACCAGAAATCGACGTTTAGGGGATTTCTGTTTCCTCCTCCAAAACTTAACCGATTTAAATATTTTTTTCTGTTTTAGCTAAAAAAAAAATTGAGCTAGGTTCCTATTTTTTGCTTTTGTTGTTTATTGTAGTCAAATCTGTTTCCTAGATATTTAAACATAGCGGAGAGTCTGGCCATTTTTTTTAGGTTTTTAAACGTCCATATCTCTTTAAATAATTATTTTATTAAAAAAAGGAAAAAATAGGGACGTACAAACAATATCCATAAATATTCAGGAAAAAAATTTTTCATTTCAGATTTCTATTTCCTCCCTGGATGTGTTATCCAGGGAGGAAATAGAAATCCCCTAGACCCCTATTTTTGTATGGAAAAAATTTCGTGGTGTTTCCTCTTAAGGGGTGACGCGGAGTGACGCGACGTGACGTGGGTGAGTAATGGTTGTCAGTGTTTACGAGGCGCGTCTGAAGAAACTGACATCGTCCACAGGCCTTGTCGTGATAATCGCTTTTAAAACATTCAAATACTCGTTTTCATCAGTCAAGGCTATTAGGGTTTCGTTATTATTCTTTTTTTAGGTGTACGTGATATTCAATTACCAATAGGCTGTTGTCATTACACAGTGGGCTACCGACACGTCGGGTGGGAAATCAGGCAGCACAGATTTTCACAAACCCTTCCAACGCAAGGTTCGTCTTTTCAGTCTGATGATCAGCCTGTATTGTAATCAAACTTGAAAAAACATACTATTTAGTATTTAGCCTAGTTGTTTCTAAAGCTAAGATATAAAAAAGAAAATTTTCCCCACCTTTTTGCTAAAAGATGGTCCCGCGCGAGTTCCTTCCTCTTCTTCTCTCCGGGCTAGGTTCCGATATTTAATAACCTATATGGAAATAAAAAGTTTTTATTTAAATTATAAATTTAGCATCCAACGCGGGAATCGTACCCACGTCCTCCAAATCGTGAGCTCCGACAACTGGACGGAGGCAAGAAATAAGTATCTCTGTGAACATCTCTGAAGCGCCTTTTGAAGTGAAATCCGGAAATTTGCTTCCGCTACGGGATAAAGAGGGTCTGAGCCGATTATTTATCTCGGCAGGTATACGCGTATTACAGGATAAGCCGTGTTATATGTCTACTCTTTTGTCATATTAATACGCGAAGGAAAAACTTCAAGTAAAGTTTTACGATCGGAGGAGTATGTGTAGGTGGGCCACAGCACACAAGCCTATTTTAAGGCTAATAAAACTAATTCAAAATGGTATCGGTATTATCACTAACGAAGTTCGAAAACAAAATATATGGGATTCGACAAACGCTTCTTTAAGGCGAGGAATAACCGCAACTAGCGCCACTCTTTTTAAAATAACATAAACGGCCGTTTTAGTTATTACTTACGAGAGTAAATACAGTATAGGATTTAGAGCTGTAATTAAATGCCAATACATTAGTTTAACTATTTACTTCAAGTTTGTACCGATTACATTATTAATAAGATCTTTGGGTCATTGTAAAAGTTATTTTAAAAAGAGTGGCGCTAGTTGCGGTTATTCCTCGCCTTAATGCGAATACGTCCCTGAGGTCACATACAGTATTCCGCGAAACAGTGACAGTGATAGCCTGTGAATTAGATTAACTTACATTGGAGCAGAATTAAAGCGTCGTAATTCAAGACACCATTATCACTAACGAAGTTAGAAAACAAAATGTACTTGAATTGACATAAGGCTACAACAGGACAACCGTCACTTTGCAACGTTTATCTCAAATCCCATACACATTGTTTTCGAACTTTGTAAGTGATAATAGCGATAGCATGTTGAATAAGGGCCCTGTTTTATGAAAATGTTATCAGTAGTATCAGTAACAGTTGAATAAACATATATAGACTATATGTTATTGAATGTACCGTAGGTTCTTGATGGAATTACATATTATATAGTAATAATACACTAAATACTTGCACTTTTTTCCACTTTATTCGTTTTTTTACAAGTTATTTCTTAAAATACTAATAATAGGTAGATTTCTACTACACCTGATGATACTATGTCGAAACCGGTCGTGTATTTTAAGAAATAACTTGTAAAAAAACTAATAAAGTGTATATAATTATTATATAGTGTATTATTACTATATAATAATTATATACACTACCAGAATCCTTTCTTTTGGCTTTACCTTGGTCAGATAATATCAACAACACTGCCTGAGATTTTTTGAATCCATTGACACTATCGATTTTCATAAGGCGATGCGATATCGCGGCAAGCACGAGAGCTACGATTTATTTATCGCTGCGATATCGCTTGCTCGCTGCGATTATTCTACAGGTAAGTATGCGCATTATAGCCAGCCATACTGAGCATAGTTATTTATATCACATTCAAAACGGATGTACAGGGTTACCTTACTAACCTACCAATTGGATTACAGTGTTGAAAAGTACATCTAAAGTCTGTAGACGTACTGTAGAGTTTCGTACCCAAAGGGTAAAAATGGTTCCATGTCCATCTGTTTGTCCATCTGTATCCAAACTGTATCTCAAGTACTGCATACAACAAATGCGATTTTTGGGCTCATTTTGTACGCCTCCGATCTGTTGTCCTACCCGAGTCCGACTCGCACTTGTCCGATTTTTTCTGCGTTGGGCGCCAGGTGTACCAACAAGAAGATTAGAGCAACTAGTTCAAACTACAAGAAGCTTATAATGCTCGGCTTACCAATAAACTCTATCTAGCGGTTCTAATCCTATTTAACTAAACTCCGTGCCTCTCATCGATCCCCGCTTTTCAGGTGATTTCTCATGTTACCTTAATATTGTATACGGGGGGTGTTTTCTGGGGGAGTAGGGGTGTGTTTACGATGCCTAAACCCCGCAAGAGCACGTCTCGATAATAAAATCTGGAGCTTTTTGGATGTGGGTAATTTTTAATGAACAATGGAGATTGAAGGTGCGTGCTATCAGGAATAATCAGGAGTTGGCTTCCTGATTCCAAAAAAAAAGAAGAGTGTTAATAGATATTCAGATGAAAATGTATTGCTCAAACGGCATTATCAACAACCTACGTTTATATGATAAAACGACAGTTTAATTGTGTTTCATCTTAATGCGTTGTTTAGATTAACAGCTCAGCTGATTGACTTGTAAAATGTCTTCAAAGTTAGCTGTTTTGTAGTTCGTGAATGAATCAGTTGAGTGAGGTTAATTAAGCGATTAATTCGTTTCGTTAGATACTAGTTACTAAAATCGACTTTAGTTTATTTGGCTAGATTTTACCAAACCTAATTAAAATTACAGAATGATTCATGGTGTATATTATATTAAGCCGGATACAGTGTGACGCGTAGAGCATTTTTTATTTGGCATCCTCATATAACTTACTTAAGATAACTCAAAATAAATTCAAAGGTCTAAAATGACCACATGGAGTAAATCTTACTATGCTGGGGCTCGCTGGCTCCTAGTCCATACAAACGAAAGCACTTTTCGTTGACGTAAGACCTGACCAGGATTGAAACTCATCTGTTTTGTGACTTTTATGGAGATCTTTAATCTTGATTTATCGCGTTATGGTAAGTAATTTATATGAGTTGCCAAAACAAAAAAGGTACGCGTTCTTTTCTTCACACTATATTCCGCTTACATACAAGTAATATGTAAATATACATAATATAACAAAACTAATAAACATCTTCATATTTTAAAATAAAAATCTCAAATATGAAAATTACTATCCCATATCAAAAGCAATCTGAAGCGAAATACATTTTCATAGCATCATAGGTTTTTTTAAAACCGTTCCGCCTTCATCAGACGGAGTAAACTTACAAAATAGTCGTATACGCCGTCAATATTGACAGAAGACGAGATGGAGACCAGGGTTACCAGTTGGCAACTGATGGCCAAGCAGTAAGCCAAGCGGAAACATTCGAAAACTCCGTAAGAGTAACGTTATCGAATGTCAATTATTAAATTACAATACTTAATTTAATAATTGATGCGCTGTCATGCTTTCCTTACAATTATGAAATTGTGGTTAATAAGATAATCACTGTATTTATAAAAAAAGGATTTAAGTTTGAATATAATATGAAGTTTAAGAAGGGATCTGCCCTGCTCTTGGTTAGAATCGAATTTTTTAGACGAATCAATGTATAGTTTGGGTTCAACTTGTTCCCTATATGAGTATCATTAAACAAGGACAATTGTTTTCTTATTTTTATTTTTAATCCCCCGCTGCAAAAACGACGGGGTGTTATAAGTTTGACGTGTCTGTGTAAATGAGCATGTCTGTCTGAGGCATCGTAGCTCCCAAACGGGAGAGAGAAAGGTATATCAGTCATCAGGTCGTTTGTTAGGTGTGATAGGAATGTTACACGCTAAGTCGGAGTTTTTTATTAATTTTTAATTTAGTTTTTACGAAAATGTTTGCATTGGTTTTTAATTATTTACATTTCATTTTATTCGCAATTTTTTTACGATTTTGATTAGTTGTTTATTATTCAGTTTTATTTTTACACTCATTACTTGTACATTTGCTTTTGCATCTTATGTTTCTTTTCTACATTAACTTTTATAGATCTTACTTGTACATACTACATACATTTACATTTGGAATAGGTTAACTTTGAACTTTTACTTATTAAATCATGGTGAAAAGGCTTTATGCCAGTCCCAGGATCCTGTGGATCCTGCTACCCTAGGATATATCCTGGGAAAACAGGACACCGTCCATTGTTTTTTTCCAGTCGAGGAGACCCAAAACATGGCTCCTGTAGGGGTGATACAGTATAGGGAGAATCTTAGATGTGACAACCCTGAGCGACACGAAGGTTTCAAATATAATTTATTTGGTGTACATAAACTACAGGGTAAGGCTTTCACGCTGCTTCCTTTAAACACTTTTTCGTCGAAGATGTACGGCACTAGTAGTTGCGAACTGTTAAATTGCTTCATGTAAAATATAGAGTTACCCAATTTATATCTGTACCGTAATTAGAAGTTCTGCTGTCACATTGTATGGTTATTGGTTTTTAACTGTCAATACTACAGTATTGACAGTTACATCATATACACATGTAAAACTACTAAAAGTTACAACTTTTAGTAGTTTTACATGTGTATATGATAGGTTTTACATAATTATGTATGTATTGACACAGATCGATAGGGCTTGCTAAAAAAGAGTAATAGCACTCTGTACAGTTTTTGGTGACGTACAGAGGTTTTATTGTGCCCAAGTGCATGTGCAATACACAAGAGCACTGCCAGTTACGTTTTGTATATATTATCTAAGACACAACGCAGGACTATCGTTGTACATAAAGTTGGAGATTGGGAAGTTTTATTTTAAACGTGTGGTCTATCTCATAAGTTTTTCATCGTCTATAGTAGCTTATTAATTTTTTTCTGCGTATATCATTGGTTACCCATGGGGTGTCGGATTGTGTTCATAATTGTTCTTGGTTCATATATCAAGCCGAATATAGTGTGAAGAGAAGGACACGTAGATCATTTTTTGTTTTGTCACCACACATTAATTACTTACCATAACGCGACAAATCGCGATTGAAAATCTCCATAAAAGTCACAAAACAGAAGAGTTTCGACCCTGGTCAGGTGTTAGGTCAACGACCAGTGCGTTCGTGTGTATAGAAAAGGAGACTGCGAGCCCCAGCATTGTAAGTTTCACTCCTCGTGGTCATTTTAGACCTTTGTATTTTTTACCGCGCCCTTCTCTTCACACTATATTCGGCTTGATATATGAACCATGAGACACACTGTATATCCAAGCAACGTTTCCACGGACTGAAAACTGCGCTCGGCAACCCGCCTACCAAGCGTGGATAGTATAAGCATGGCCTACCATCCCATACAATCTATGTTTAATACAAAAAAATTACAATAGATGTCACTACTATTAACGTTAGTAAATTTTGAAATGTAAATATGCCGAATTAAGTACCTACAAATATTGACATTAAAATAAACATAAGCATATTTTTTAGGCATAACATCGCATTAAGCTAAATTCAACTGCTTAATTAAGAAGAAGATACGAAACGAAATTAGTAATTAGTATTTTCCAATAGTAGCGCAAGATGGCGGTTTCCGGAATGTGCCTGGAGATAATGGGTAAAGAGTAAAGACCCATTATCTATTGGAAACCGAAGAAAACAAAAATAGCCAGTTGAATTGCCAGTATTAGGGTGATACCATTTTCTCGTACTAGTTCGTGTCTCTGTTATATATTTACTTTGTTGTATAGGCAACTATACACATAAAATATTTTTGGAAGCCTTATGTCCAGTTAAAATCCTCCATAGCTAAAATGATGATGATGTTGTTATATTATTGATCGTTGCTATACATTGTATTATTTGAAAACCAGGCCTCTAACATCTCAGGCCATTTTTCAAGTCACATTGTGATGACACGATGACGAGCATTTTCTTTCAACTGCTCGGATGACAAATTTTTCATTATCATTTTCATATTAAACCTACTCTGTATTACATAACAAAATGTGTTTTATATTTTCAAGATTTTTCATATTTATAACGCTCAGCGAGGACTACAGCATAACCATTAGTATACTTTAGAATAAACAATTGAAGATATGAATGGATGTAGGTAAACTCGATAAAATAAATTGCCCAGAAATTTGAGTATATACCTACACTTAATAATTTTTGGAAACGTATTAACTACATTGATTCTAAAGACTAATGAACTTAAGGTTCTTGAGATTAATGAACTTAATACGTTACGACGTATTCTAAAATGTTTAAGTGACAGTTTGAACTAAATTTTCTCGATATCAGAATTTTGCTAAATATCACCTCCATATCCATTCATGTATTTTGTGCACATCTATTTTTGAAAATTCTTTTATTTCCAAATATGTTACAAACTAACACTTTTAGAGTTGCCCTACATGATGACTTACCTTAGTACAGATACCAGATCCAGCTGACCAAATCCAGATTATAATAATAATAATTGCTCCCCTCACCGATTTTCGGTATCGGTAGCCGATTTCATTGAAACCAGGCCAGCGTAGTAGGTATTTCTACAGTGCCCAAGTGTGTGTGCAATAAACAGAAGCACTCACACTTACTTTTACTATCATAACCCAGTGGGATGGTCAACCGACACGACTGGCGAGATAACAGGCGCAGGACAGACTTTTTACATGCCCATCGGACGCATGGATCATCTCTTTTGTCAGACAATCAGGTGATCAGCCTGCATTGTCCTAACCAAACACTTGAAAACAACATTTTTTGTTGTTCCAACGTGGGAATCGAACACACGACCCCCGGGTCGAGAGCGAAGCTCTGAACCACTAGACCACGGAGGCGATATCAAATCCAAATTATATCTAAAATATAGCGATATGGGCTTCAGGTGAACATTTCCGAAGGTAGTTTGTCCAAAATTCGTCGATATTTTGACTATATCTACATATTGATATCAGTTTATGAATTTTAACTAGCCACCATGTTTGAAAGCCGACCCTTCGCTGATTAATTACTAATATTGAGGGCTTTTCGGGACCTTATGAATTTTCATATTTGGCCTTGGGGCTACTATCTACGATTATGAAGAGATAGAACGCACCCAACATCCAGATGGTGCTTTAGCAAATACGAAATCAATGGCTAATACTATAATTTCAATTAGGCTATTGGATGAATATTTAATATATTTGCTTTTGGACTCATTCCCCAGAAAATCAAAAAGACGAGCAACATCTAAAATAAGAGGTACGAGTAAGTTTAAATATTCAAGTTTTAAGAATTTGATCTTTTGCACCTCAAATTCGTTTTTTATGCGTCTACCCTCAAATTTGTTTTTTATGCGTCTACCCTCAAATTTGTTTTTTATGCGTCTACCCTCAAATTTGTTTTTTATGCGTCTACCCTCAAATTTGTTTTTTATGCGTCTACCCTCAAATTTGTTTTTTATGCGTCTACCCTCAAATTTGTTTTTTATGCGTCTACCCTCAAATTTGTTTTTTATGCGTCTACCCTCAAATTTGTTTTTTATGCGTCTACCCTCAAATTAGTTTTTTATGCGTCTACCCTCAAATTTGTTTTTTATGCGTCTACCCTCAAATTTGTTTTTTTTTTGCTTCAACCCTCAAATTTGTTTTATTTTGCGTCTACCCTCAAATTTCTTTTTTTTGCATCTACCCTCAAATTTGTTTTTTTTGCATGTACCCTCAAATTTGATCTTTTGCATCTACCCTCAAATTTGTTTTTTTGCGTCTACCCTCAATTTTTTTTTTTGCATCTCAAATTAGTTTTTTTTTTAAATCTACCCATAAATTTGTTTTTTTTTGCGTCTACCCTCAAATTTGTTTTTTTTGCAGGTACCCTCAAATTTGATCTTTTGCATGTACCCTCAAATTTGATGTTTTGCACCTACCCACCCTCAAATTAGTTTTTTTTGCATGTACCCTCAAATTTGTTTTTTTTTGCACCTACCCTCAAATTTGTTTTTTTTGCATGTACCCTCAAATTTGATCTTTTGCGTCTACCCTCAAATTTGTTTTTTTTTGCATCTACCCTCAAATTTTTTTTTTTTTTTGCTTCAACCCTTAAATTTGTTTTATTTTGCGTCTACCCTCAAATTTGTTTTTTTTTGCATCTACCCTCAAATTAGTTTTTTTTGCATCTACCCTCAATTTTGTTTTTTTTGCATGTACCCTCAAATTTGATCTTTTGCATCTACCCTCAAATTTGTTTTTTTTTGCATCTACCCTCAAATTTGTTTTTTTTGCATCTACCCTCAATTTTGTTTTTTTTGCATGTACCCTCAAATTTGATCTTTTGCATCTACCCTCAAATTTGTTTTTTTTTGCATCTACCCTCAAATTTGTTTTTTTTTGCACCTACCCTCAAATTTGTTTTTTTTGCATGTACCCTCAAATTTGATCTTTTGCATCTACCCTCAAATTAGTTTTTTTTGCATCTACCCTCAAATTTGTTTTTTTTTGCATCAACCCTCAAATTTGTTTTTTTTTACGTCTACCCTCTTATTTGTTTTTTTTTTGCATCTACCCTCAAATTTGATCTTTTGCACCTACCCTCAAATTTGTTTTATTTTGCGTCTACCCTCAAATTTCTTTTTTTTTGCATGTACCCTCAAATTTGATCTTTTGCATCTACCCTCAAATTTGTTTTTTTTGCATCTACCCTCAAATTTGTTTTTTTTTTGCACCTACCCTCAAATTTGTTTTTTTTGCATGTACCCTCAAATTTGATCTTTTGCATCTGCCCTCAAATTAGTTTTTTTTGCATCTACCCTCAAATTTGTTTTTTTTTTGCTTCAACCCTCAAATTTGTTTTATTTTGCGTCTACCCTCAAATTTCTTTTTTTTGCATCTACCCTCAAATTTGTTTTTTTTGCATGTACCCTCAATTTTTTTTTGCATCTCAAATTAGTTTTTTTTTAAATCTACCCATAAATTTGTTTTTTTTTGCGTCTACTCTCAAATTTGTTTTTTTTTGCACCTACCCTCAAATTAGTTTTTTCGGCATGTACCCTCAAATTTGATCTTTTTCATCTACCCTCAAATTAGTTTTTTTTTGCATCTACCCTCAAATTTGTTTTTTTTTGCATCAACCCTCAAATTTGTTTTTTTTTACGTCTACTCTCAAATTTGTTTTTTTTTTGCATCTACCATCAAATTTGATCTTTTGCATCTACTCTCAAATTTGTTTTTTTTTTGCATCTACTTTTGCATATACCCTCAACTTGATATTTTGCATCTACCCTCACACTAGATCTTTTGCTTCTACCCTCAAACTTGATCTTTTGCATCTACCCTCAAACTTGATCTTTTGCATTTTGTATCTTTCACCCCCTTGGGGATTGAATTTTGATCCGGAGCTGTAACTCGCCACTTCCGGTTAGAGCGCCAACGCTTACCACTGATACATAAGCCCTTAATTAATTATCATCATCAATCGACTTCGATGTTGGTGACTGATTTCGTTGAAGCCAGACGCAGGAGTAATTTTTATAGTGCCCAAGTGTGTGCGCAATGCACAAAGACGCTCTCTTTTCCTTTTACTCTCGTGATCTTACTCCCGACACAATCGAGAATCGAATGAGTTCGATCTCACCAGCTTTTGGTATTTTATTTTGTTGATTACTTTGAAACTAATCAGGATAAAGAAAATCGTTACATCGTAACTTTTTGTACTCTCATTAAGTAAATAGTTAAAACCGTTTTAGTTATTACTTACGAGATATATTATATAATATTAGTTTAACTATTTACTTAAAGTTTGAACCGATTACTTTTTTTAATAAGATCTTTGTGTCATTGTAAAATTTATTTTAAAAAGAGTTAGTAAATTTATTATTTAAGGCAAGGAACAACCGCAACTATGGCGCTAGTTGCGGTTATTCCTCGCCTAAAATAGATAAAATGCTTTGAGAAGTAGGGGTTGCACTGCGGCTGTGAGGTTATATTGGGTACCTGGGTACCTTGTTACTTTGTAAGCAAACATAATATGAGTTCTGTTGTCATATCGCATACTATTTTCGAAATAGTTCTTGTATGTGGCAAAAAATATGCTTACTTACTAACAAAATCACTATTTTTTGCACAATAGATGGCAACCGTTAGTCCATCTATTTTGGGTAAATTATCTGATTGCCCTTTTTCATATCATTCATCCATGTTGAAAAAAAATAACAAATGAAATAAAGCAACAATTTACTGCGAAGCGTTAAGTTATGTCTCCGGACGTATATACCGCCCGGTAGGAGCTGTACGACCTGTGACGTCACACTTAACACTGCGCCAACGCGCGACAATTTTAAACTATCGAGATTTTTAAATGTCTATAAAATCTAAACTAATTGATATTTTGGCATGAAACAAAAAGTAATGTATTTATATTCATATAGGCTTTACTGTGACAAAGTTACAACCAATTTCGCATACCCAGTAACATTCTCCATTGCCCGTGAGATCTACTTTGTGCCGTGGCCCGTGAGCAAGGAACGCTGTATGCAAATATAATAATAGTTAAAATTATTAACTTAAATAGTAGAATGTCTTGATATGAGGTTAAATAATCTCACGACTTTAAATTGCGAAAACATAAAAATAAATGAACACTTTTGTAACAAAATTGGGACAAAAAAAAACCCCAAATCACGTTTTATCACAATAAGGAAATAATGAAAAGAAACAATAGCTGTTTGTTACACAGTGGAAACATCTTCTGTCCTTCTGTCTTTTGTGACCAACTTTCGCCATCTTGATTATTAAACGCTTTACGAGTTTGTCGCTTTAAAGTGCTTTTCGTGTTTTAATTAATGCGTTTTAATTATTTAAATTCTAGTTCATTTTTACCCGACTGCGGCAAGTCAAAAGGAAGCATTGACTTAGAAGCGTATATACTATCGTATAATATACTAGCCTGTGCCCGCGACTTCGTTTGCGTGGTTGTCGGAAACAATATCGCGATTATCTTTTGATTGCTCACGTTGGTTTTTGTTATTATGTTTATTATAAAGAAATAATTCTTTCCTACATATTTTTTTAGTAACTTAAACCGTTTATGCAGCGCACACAACGAAAGTCCTCAAATGTGAATAATTATCCTCGTTCTTGCAACAGCCTAAAGCCTTCCTCTATAAATGAACTATCCAACAAAATTTTTTTTTTTTCAAATCGTACCAGTATTTCCTGAGATTAGCGCGTTTAAACAAACAAACAAACTCTTCCGCTTTATAATATTAGTATAGTTTTGTTCGTTCGTAAATCGTATCACCTTTAGGTTATCTTTAGGAAATCGAAGTAGTTTACTACTATGTACTTCGATTTTGATAAAGATTAAAGATCCTACAAATATTATAGACGTGAATGTTTGTGTGAATGTATGTATGTTACTCTTTCACACGTTTTAACGCCTTTGTGGTCTAGTGGTTTAGAGCCTAGCTCTTGACTTGGAGGTCGTGGGTTCGTTTCCCGTGTTAGAACAACAAAAAATGTTCTGTTCAAGTTTAGTTAGGACAATGCAGACTGATCATTGTCTGACAAGAAAGACCTTACAGTATGGATGAGCCTTAGCGACGATTTCCCCTCTAGCCGAGATACAAGATTAAAACTTGTGTTATGTATGTTTGTAACGATACTCACCCCCACCCACCAAAACCAGCAGTGTTTCATTAGAAAATTTTCGTGCGTCACTTAACCATGAGTATTTAATCTAAGATTTAATAGCTAGATTAGATTTAATCTAATTTAGCTAGTCATCTTATTGTAATTAGTGTTTTATTTGTTTTGGATTTCTTTGTGAATAAAAAGTTTAGATTGAATAAATAATAATACGAGGTATAATATATTTGTTTCTCTAAATTGAAAAGGCTCCGAAACTACTGGTTATATTTTATACATCCGCTACATATTTTGGCGTCAAGACGTACGATTCCCGCGGGTAACATATTACATGTTCCAGTACAAATGAAGGTGGAAAGTTCGCTAAAATTATACAGATTCGGCGCGCACCTGTCCGGTATTAAAATGCCCGTAAGTCTTCACAGATATTTTACAACCGCCCCTGAAAACATGGAAATTTAATTTCAACTTACCCCGCCATCGCTCATTATAAAATATTCAAAGAAACAATAAAGCTGGATGTTAAAGAATGGTTTCCTTACTTTATTTGTTAGCATCATCATCATGACGTACTCTACCGGCAAAAATTCAAAATTCAAAAAACTTCTCTTCTCTTCTCCACTATCATCATCCACTATCCGACCTCCCCAAAATATGGGGAGTAACTGCCTATACTCACGCTTGGCAGGCGGGTTGACGAGCGCAATGTTGAAATAATAGCTCAACAAACAGCTACTGGCTACTAGCTGTGCCCGCGACTTCGTTCGCGTGGTTGTCGGAAACACTATCGCGATTATCTTTTGATTGCTCAGGTAAGTTTTTGTTATTATGATTTTTAAAAAGGAATAATTCATTCATACATATTTTTTGAGTAACTTAAACCGTTTATGCAGCGTACGCAACGAAAGTCCTCAAATGTGACTAATTTTCCCCGTTTTTGCAACATTTCTCACTGACGCTTCGCTCCTATTAGTCGCAGCGTAATGTTTTATAGCCTAAAAGCCTTCCTCTATAAATAGACTATCCAACATTTTTTTTTCAAATCGGTACCGTAGTTCCTGAGATTAGCGCGTTTAAACAAACAAACAAACTCTTCCGCTTTATAATATTAGTATAGATGTACATTAAATGTCAACGAATTTCACACACTATTTAAATGGTAGAATGGAAGTACGAATTAAATTTTAGAATACCTCTGTAAACTGCATTATGTGAATAAAATATCCTACAACTAAAAACATTTTCATGTAAAAATGTTGCCAAGACGAGTCTACATAGCTTACCCTGTGAAAAAGTTATCAGATATCGTATAAAGCCAAGCTCTAAAGACCTACATGCACCTTGATCAAAATCTACCAAAAAGTGGACAAATCTCATGTAGAACCAAAGTTCTTGATCTATGCGCCCTTACTTTACTAGGCTTAGCTTCACTTACTCTACATTTCAGTTAAAACGTGATACTTGGCCGTTTTATTTCACACACGATAAATGAATGCCTATAAAATCTTCGTAACGGACATCAAGAACTTTGGTTCTACATGAGATTTGTCCACTTTTTGATAGATTTTGATCAAGGTGCATGTAGGTCTTTAGAGCTTGGCTTTATACGATATCTGAGAACTTTTTCACAGGGTAAGCTATGTAGACTCGTCTTGGCAATATGCGTATGCAGGCCTCCATCTGGGTTATACGAATCATTTGAACAAATTATGGAACAATTATTGTCAAAAATATGTGCATCTAACAAAAACGTTATTATATGTGGTGACTTTTCGTGTTTTAATTAATGCGTTTTAATTATTTAAATTCTAGTTCATTTTTACCCGACTGCGGAAGTCAAAAGGAAGGATTGACTTAGAAACGTATATTTATATTTTTTCATTCGTATCACCTTTAGGTTATCTTTAGGAAATCGAAGTATTTTAATACTACTATTTATATACTACTATTTCGATTTTGAATGAAGATCCTACAAGGTTTTGTATGAATGTATTTATGTTACTCTTTACACGTTTTAACGACTTTGTGGTCTATTGACTCGGAGGTCGTGGGTTCGTTTCCCGTGTTAGAACAACAAAAAATGTTCTGTTCAAGTTTAGTTAGGACAATGCAGACTGATCATTGTCTGACAAGAAATACCTTACAGTATGGATGAGCCTTAGCGACGATTTCCCCTCTAGCCGAGGTACAAGATTAAAACTTGTGTTATGTATGTTTGTAACGACACTCACCCCCACCCACCAAAACCAGCAGTGTTTCATTAGAAAATTTTCTTGTGTCACTTAACCATGAGTATTTAATCTAAGATTTAATAGCTAGATTAGATTTAATCTAATTTAGCTAGTCATCTTATTGTAATTAGTGTTTTATTTGTTTTGGATTTCTTTGTGAATAAAAAGTTTAGATTGAATAAATAATAATACGAGGTATAATATATTTGTTTCTTTAAATTGAATAGGCTCCGAAACTACTGGTTATATTTTATACATCCGCTACATATTTTGGCGTCAAGACGTTCGATTCCCGCGGGTAACATATTACATGTTCCAGTACAAATGAAGGTGGAAAGTTCGCTAAAATTATACAGATTCGGCGCGCACCTGTCCGGTATTAAAATGCCCGTAAGTCTGACAGATATTTTACAACCGCCCCTGAAAACATGGAAATTTAATTTCAACTTACCCCGCCATCGCTCATTATAAAATATTCAAAGAAACAATAAAGCTGGATGTTAAAGAATGGGTTCCTTACTTTATTTGTTAGCATCATCATTATGACGTACTCTACCGCCAAAAATTCAAAATTCAAAAAACTTCTCTTCTCTTCTCCACTATCATCATCCACTATCCGACCTCCCCAAAATATGGGGAGTAACTGCCTATACTCACGCTTGGCAGGCGGGTTGACGAGCGCAATGTTGAAATAATAGCTCAACAAACAGCTACTGGCTACTAGCTGTGCCCGCGACTTCGTTCGCGTGGTTGTCGGAAACACTATCGCGATTATCTTTTGATTGCTCAGGTAAGTTTTTGTTATTATGATTTTTAAAAAGGAATAATTCATTCATACATATTTTTTGAGTAACTTAAACCGTTTATGCAGCGTACGCAACGAAAGTCCTCAAATGTGACTAATTTTCCCCGTTTTTGCAACATTTCTCACTGACGCTTCGCTCCTATTAGTCGCAGCGTAATGTTTTATAGCCTAAAAGCCTTCCTCTATAAATAGACTATCCAACATTTTTTTTTCAAATCGGTACCGTAGTTCCTGAGATTAGCGCGTTTAAACAAACAAACAAACTCTTCCGCTTTATAATATTAGTATAGATGTACATTAAATGTCAACGAATTTCACACACTATTTAAATGGTAGAATGGAAGTACGAATTAAATTTTAGAATACCTCTGTAAACTGCATTATGTGAATAAAATATCCTACAACTAAAAACATTTTCATGTAAAAATGTTGCCAAGACGAGTCTACATAGCTTACCCTGTGAAAAAGTTATCAGATATCGTATAAAGCCAAGCTCTAAAGACCTACATGCACCTTGATCAAAATCTACCAAAAAGTGGACAAATCTCATGTAGAACCAAAGTTCTTGATCTATGCGCCCTTACTTTACTAGGCTTAGCTTCACTTACTCTACATTTCAGTTAAAACGTGATACTTGGCCGTTTTATTTCACACACGATAAATGAATGCCTATAAAATCTTCGTAACGGACATCAAGAACTTTGGTTCTACATGAGATTTGTCCACTTTTTGATAGATTTTGATCAAGGTGCATGTAGGTCTTTAGAGCTTGGCTTTATACGATATCTGAGAACTTTTTCACAGGGTAAGCTATGTAGACTCGTCTTGGCAATATGCGTATGCAGGCCTCCATCTGGGTTATACGAATCATTTGAACAAATTATGGAACAATTATTGTCAAAAATATGTGCATCTAACAAAAACGTTATTATATGTGGTGACTTTTCGTGTTTTAATTAATGCGTTTTAATTATTTAAATTCTAGTTCATTTTTACCCGACTGCGGAAGTCAAAAGGAAGGATTGACTTAGAAACGTATATTTATATTTTTTCATTCGTATCACCTTTAGGTTATCTTTAGGAAATCGAAGTATTTTAATACTACTATTTATATACTACTATTTCGATTTTGAATGAAGATCCTACAAGGTTTTGTATGAATGTATTTATGTTACTCTTTACACGTTTTAACGACTTTGTGGTCTATTGACTCGGAGGTCGTGGGTTCGTTTCCCGTGTTAGAACAACAAAAAATGTTCTGTTCAAGTTTAGTTAGGACAATGCAGACTGATCATTGTCTGACAAGAAATACCTTACAGTATGGATGAGCCTTAGCGACGATTTCCCCTCTAGCCGAGGTACAAGATTAAAACTTGTGTTATGTATGTTTGTAACGACACTCACCCCCACCCACCAAAACCAGCAGTGTTTCATTAGAAAATTTTCTTGTGTCACTTAACCATGAGTATTTAATCTAAGATTTAATAGCTAGATTAGATTTAATCTAATTTAGCTAGTCATCTTATTGTAATTAGTGTTTTATTTGTTTTGGATTTCTTTGTGAATAAAAAGTTTAGATTGAATAAATAATAATACGAGGTATAATATATTTGTTTCTTTAAATTGAATAGGCTCCGAAACTACTGGTTATATTTTATACATCCGCTACATATTTTGGCGTCAAGACGTTCGATTCCCGCGGGTAACATATTACATGTTCCAGTACAAATGAAGGTGGAAAGTTCGCTAAAATTATACAGATTCGGCGCGCACCTGTCCGGTATTAAAATGCCCGTAAGTCTGACAGATATTTTACAACCGCCCCTGAAAACATGGAAATTTAATTTCAACTTACCCCGCCATCGCTCATTATAAAATATTCAAAGAAACAATAAAGCTGGATGTTAAAGAATGGGTTCCTTACTTTATTTGTTAGCATCATCATTATGACGTACTCTACCGCCAAAAATTCAAAATTCAAAAAACTTCTCTTCTCTTCTCCACTATCATCATCCACTATCCGACCTCCCCAAAATATGGGGAGTAACTGCCTATACTCACGCTTGGCAGGCGGGTTGACGAGCGCAATGTTGAAATAATAGCTCAACAAACAGCTACTGGCTACTAGCTGTGCCCGCGACTTCGTTCGCGTGGTTGTCGGAAACACTATCGCGATTATCTTTTGATTGCTCAGGTAAGTTTTTGTTATTATGATTTTTAAAAAGGAATAATTCATTCATACATATTTTTTGAGTAACTTAAACCGTTTATGCAGCGTACGCAACGAAAGTCCTCAAATGTGACTAATTTTCCCCGTTTTTGCAACATTTCTCACTGACGCTTCGCTCCTATTAGTCGCAGCGTAATGTTTTATAGCCTAAAAGCCTTCCTCTATAAATAGACTATCCAACATTTTTTTTTCAAATCGGTACCGTAGTTCCTGAGATTAGCGCGTTTAAACAAACAAACAAACTCTTCCGCTTTATAATATTAGTATAGATGTACATTAAATGTCAACGAATTTCACACACCATTTAAATGGTAGAATGGAAGTACGAATTAAATTTTAGAATACCTCTGTAAACTGCATTATGTGAATAAAATATCCTACAACTAAAAACATTTTCATGTAAAAATGTTGCCAAGACGAGTCTACATAGCTTACCCTGTGAAAAAGTTATCAGATATCGTATAAAGCCAAGCTCTAAAGACCTACATGCACCTTGATCAAAATCTACCAAAAAGTGGACAAATCTCATGTAGAACCAAAGTTCTTGATCTATGCGCCCTTACTTTACTAGGCTTAGCTTCACTTACTCTACATTTCAGTTAAAACGTGATACTTGGCCGTTTTATTTCACACACGATAAATGAATGCCTATAAAATCTTCGTAACGGACATCAAGAACTTTGGTTCTACATGAGATTTGTCCACTTTTTGATAGATTTTGATCAAGGTGCATGTAGGTCTTTAGAGCTTGGCTTTATACGATATCTGAGAACTTTTTCACAGGGTAAGCTATGTAGACTCGTCTTGGCAATATGCGTATGCAGGCCTCCATCTGGGTTATACGAATCATTTGAACAAATTATGGAACAATTATTGTCAAAAATATGTGCATCTAACAAAAACGTTATTATATGTGGTGACTTTAATATTAATTTGTTAGACCTAAACCTCACTACGGTTAGACCAGCGCCACGACGCCAAGCGCCGCGACGCCTGCCGACGCCCAGCGTCGCGACGCCTGTCGACGCCCAGCGCCGCGACGCCCAGCGCCGCGACGCCTGCCGACGCCTAGCGCCACGACGCCTGCCGACGCCCAGCGTCGCGACGCCTGCCGACGTCCAGCGTCGCGACGCCTGCCGACGCCCAGCGTCGCGACGCCTTCCGACGCCCAGCGCCGCGACGCCTACCGACGCCCAGCGCCACGACGCCAAGCATCGCGACGCCTACCGACGCCCAGCGCCGCGACGCCGAGCGCCGCGACGCCGAGCGCCGCGACGCCTACCGACGCCCAGTGCCACGACGCCCAGCGCCGCGACGCCTGCCGACGCCCAGCGCCGCGACGCCCACCGACTCCCAACGCCGCGACGCCCAGCGCCGCGACGCCTGCCGACGCCCAGCGCCGCGACGCCTGCCGACGCCCAGTGCCACGACGCCCAGCGCCGCGACGCCTGCCGACGCCTAGCGCCGCGACGCCTGCCGACGCCCAGCGTCGCGACGCCTGCCGACGTCCAGCGTCGCGACATCTGCCGACGCCCAGCGTCGCGACGCCTTCCGACGCCCAGCGCCGCGACGCCTGCCGACGCCCAGCGTCGCGACGCCTGCCGACGTCCAGCGTCGCGACGCCGAGCGCCGCGACGCCTACCGACGCCCAGCGCCGCGACGCCTGCCGACGCCCAGCGCCGCGACGCCTACCGACGCCCAACGCCGCGACGCCCAGCGCCGCGACGCCTGCCGACGCCTAGCGCCGCGACGCCTACCGACGCCCAGCGCCGCGACGCCTGCCGACGCTCAGCGCCGCGACGCCTACCGACGCCCAACGCCGCGACGACCAGCGCCGCGACGCCTGCCGACGCCCAGCGCCGCGACGCCTGCCGACGCCCAGCGCCACGACGCCTGTCGACGCCCAGCGCCGCGACGCCAAGCGCCGCGACGCCTGCCGACGCCCAGCGCCACGACGCCGAGCGTCGCGACGCCTGCCGACGTCCAGCGTCGCGACGCCTGCCCACGCCCAGCGTCGCGACGCCTGCCGACGCCCAGCGCCGCGACGCCTACCAACGCTCAACGCCGCGACGCCCAGCGCCGCGACGCCAAGCGCAGCGACGCCTGCCGACGCCCAGCGTCGCGACGCCTGCCGAAATCCAGCGTCGCGACATCTGCCGACGCCCAGCGTCGCGACGCCTTCCGACGCCCAGCGCCGCGACGCCTGCCGACGCCCAGCGCCGCGACGCCTACCGACGCCCAACGCCGCGACGCCCAGCGCCGCGACGCCTGCCGACGCCCAGCGCCGCGACGCCAAGCGCCGCGACGCCTGCCGACGTCCAGCGTCGCGACATCTGCCGACGCCCAGCGTCGCGACGCCTTCCGACGCCCAGCGCCGCGACGCCTGCCGACGCCCAGCGCCGCGACGCCTACCGACGCCCAACGCCGCGACGCCCAGCGCCGCGACGCCTGCCGACGCCCAGCGCCGCGACGCCTGCCGACGCCCAGCGCCACGACGCCTGTCGACGCCCAGCGCCGCGACGCCAAGCGCCGCGACGCCTGCCGACGCCCAGCGCCACGACGCCCAGCGTCGCGACGCCTGCCGACGTCCAGCGTCGCGACGCCTGCCCACGCCCAGCGTCGCGACGCCTGCCGACGCCCAGCGCCGCGACGCCTACCGACGCTCAACGCCGCGACGCCCAGCGCCGCGACGCCAAGCGCCGCGACGCCTACCGACGCCCAGCGCCACGACGCCGAGCACCGCGACGCCTACCGACGCCCAGCGCGGCGACGCCGAGCGCCGCGACGCCTACCGACGCCCAGCGCCGCGACGCCGAGCGCTGCGACGCCTACTGACGCCCAGCGCCACGACGCCCAGCGCCACGACGCCCAGCCCCGCGACGCCGAGCGCCGCGACGCCGAGCGCCGCGACGCCTACTGACGCCCAGCGCCACGACGCCCAGCGCCACGACACCCAGCGCTGCGACGCCCAGCGCCGCGACGCCTGCCGACGCCCACCGCCGCGACGCCGAGTGCCGCGACGCCGAGTGCCACGACGCCTACCGACGCCCAGCGCCACGACGCCCAGTGCCCGCATTATATTCCTTTTATAAATTAAAGATCATCAGATCCTTATAATAAACATCCATATAGATATACATATATATAAATTGGATTCAAAATGGCGGCAATTACATTTTAATAATTTTTTTGTTGGTTTTGCAGCAATAACAGCTTACATACATAACTTCAGCTTTCTAAGATTTCCGGAAGTAACCTAAGAATTTTGATGATCTATAAATGAGTCAGTGATGAAATCAGGGGTTATTAGACATCGATAAAATCTAAAGTATAATAGCTACGACATTTAAACTTTGTATAATTCATGTATTTACTAGTGTCATTATATGTTGAAATTTTCAACTATTTAGCATCATCCAAAGCAAAGTTATGGGAGTTCAAAAAAACGACGAAACTTTTCGAGAAAAGGTAGGTAGCGCCCTTGCGCTTCGCTTGGCTCGTCTTGACGGGGGCACGACCGTGCCCCCAGATTTTATTTGATATCAACGACATATATGAGCTCTGGCAATAGCTTTAGACGCTACTGCGGCGTCAGGAAGAAATACCTAATTAAAGTTTTAAAAGGTATAATAGAAATAAAGAAACAATATAACTTAAGGTGTTATATTAGAACTTGTCAGAACTGCCCTGGTAATTAAAACAGCAGTAAGTCAGAAGAAGCGGTTTCGAAAAAATGGCACTTAATGATAAAGCTTTAAGTGCCATTTTCTCGAAACTACTTCTCTGACTTACTACTCTATTAATTACTAGGGCAGTATTGTACAACTTAAATCTTTAGGAATCGTAAAACACTAACCCTAGGTTTCTGAAACGCTATTCAAATGTATGATCAAGTGACATGGCTTGCAAATTATTGACCCATATCGAACGCTGATTGGAACATTATCAGAGAGAAAGGAAGGAGCAGATTCACCAAAGACACCGATTAGTTGACGATTTTCAGAATCAACCTTATCTGAGGAATTTTTGCCAGCCTTGCAAGTGCGAGTGTGATGTAATTATAAAACATGTGTTTCCCTTCCTTTCTCTTTGATAATGTTCCACCAATCAGTGTTTTTATATGGGTTGTTAATTTTGAGACCAGGAATCCTGATCTCCAGGCGCAGGACCTACTTTTTACATAAAAATCGGTCCTGCGCCTGATCGCCCGCCAGTCGTGTCGGTTATCCGTCCCACTGGGCTACGAGAGTGAAGGAAAAAAAAAGTGCTTCGGTGTATTGCGTACACACTTGGGTACTATAAAATAACTCCTGCGTAGCGAAACCAGGCACCGTCACCGGAATCGTGAGAAGCATTATTACAATATTGTACTGGCTGTCCAGCGAACTTTGTACCTGTACTAACCTGCACTAAGCAGCGCCACCTACCGGGTCCAATTATATTAATTAAAACCTTCCCCGAAAACAACTCTATTCATTGTTGAACAGCATGAAGATCGGTGCAGTAGTCTGTAAGTTTATAGCGGTTTATCGAGAACGTACGCGGTGGAGGACTTCATAATACTATCTATTGGTGAAAACAGCATGAAGATCGGTGCAGTAGTATTTAAATTTATCGTAAACTGACAGACAGATGTGGGAGAGGACTTTGTTTTTAAATAATATGGATGGCGTTCTTGCATTAGTCACGGACCCCTGTTCAGTGTTCAGACGGAGCATGCATCTGCGCCGGCTGGCGTCGTTAGCGTCATACTACTGCTATTTATTTGCCGTTACATCTTAGAGGAACACGACTTAAGTATGCAGGGACACACATTTTATTTTAAAATAATAGAATTTTATACTTGAGTAGTGGGGCTTCAAATAATAATGATTATATATGACTTTTTTGAAAACTAACCTTTATTAGGTGAAAGACAAAATACTCGTTAATAAAACGAGCCTTTGCTAACTTTTTCTTTTCCTCTTTGATCTACCATCACTTAGCCAATTAGATGGTGTTTTTAATGCCTTATAAATGAGTTGTTCCATTGTACATCTTTTCCATTACATTCTCATTCTCTCTGGTTTAGAATATGTCTTCTTATGTCACCATGAGAAGGTACTTTACAAGTTCAGTTCTGGTTTTCTTCTATGTTTTTATGTATTCACATATCTCTTGTAGGTTGTGGTTATAATTGTTTCGCGGGATATTGCTAGATATAATATATTTAAATTTTATGCTATGGATTTCCGCAAAGTAACGGCTGATTCCATTAATTAATTAAAAAAGGAGGAGTAGGAAGTATTGCAGTTTCCCTCCTCGAGCAAAGTGGGACACAGTGCAAAATTGTAATGACCCAAAAGTTCAAAAATTTAGGGGAGTCATTTTAGTATTAGACAGAGGGTTTTGTGATATTTAAGCAATAGTTAAATTATTAATTACATTTCCTTATGTCAGTAGTAAGATAAAAACTTACTGCAACGTAATTTAAGGTTGGTTGCATTACAATATATCTCTCGGACAGGGCAGGAAACGTACGTTTATGAAAATTTATGGCGCGGAAACTTTTTTCGCCGTTTAGCGATTTATCAAAACCTTTGACAGCACACTTAAGCCGAACAGGACTTTACCATAATACTTAAACTAGCTATATGGAATAGAAATATTTATTTTGAAATACAAGGTGTAAAAGGTGTGATAATACTTCAGGGTGTGTATGTGTATCACAGTAAACTCCATATACGGGACCCATACACACCCTTAATATTTGAGCCTGTATATAGAGTCTACCTTTAATAATATTACCGAATACTACCAACACTTGTTGAACAGATAAGAACCAAAAATGGCAAACACATTATCCAAGTTATATCTTGTTCCTGTCCCTATTCTAGGTTTGTACGAAACCCTATAATATATAACCCGAAGGTTACATAAACGTCCATTTCGATAATATGTCTGTTTGTCTGTCTGTCTGTATATGTATCACCAGATTGTATCTAAACTATAAAGAACCAGTTGAAATTTTCACAAATCATGTATTTCTGTTGCCCCTGTAACAACTATTACTCAAAACAAAATCAAATAAATATTTAGGGGCTTAATTCCCAATCAAAAATCGAATATTTGTACATTTACTATTTTGAAGTTTTCAAGTGCTATGTAATAGTTTATGAAATAAAGAATTTTTGACTTTGACTTTGACTTCAACAAACATGATAGGTGCGTTCTGTACGGAACCTTTCGTGCACCGGCTAACTGCAGGACGGACGTCTTTCAGTTAGCCGGTTTTTTAACTTTGTAGATCCTTTATAGCTTAGTCGTTCTGTTGTGTCTTTAGTCTTACTATTGCACTTTATTTAATGTTCACTACACCATTTTGCTGGTCACTCAATTAAAACACATTTGTCAATTTCGATGGCCTTTTATTATCCCGAAACTAAACTCTCGTTCATACCGACTAGGCCTCACGCAGTGACTGACCGCTGACACTCGTACATTCACACATACACGGTCCCTTCATGTCAGTTTTTGCTTATTTTTATGATTTTTTTATACAATTTAAATAGGTAGGTGAGAAAGGTATGCTGAGATGGTTTGGTCATGTCGAGAGAATGGATGACGAACGATTGACGAAAAAAGTGTGTAAGGCGAGTGTGAATGGAAGTGTGGGAAGGGGTAGACCTAGGTGGACGTTTCAAGACCAAATTAGAGACGTCTTGAAAAAAGGCCAGGTCAAGAGTACCCTAAACCGAAGAGCGTGTATGAAGAGAATAATGAAAGTGGACGAAGCGAAACAAGTGTGTAAGGATCGTAGCAAGTGGAAGGAAGTGGTCTCTGCCTACCCCTACGGGAAAGAGGCGTGATTGTATGTATGTATGTATGTATGTAATTTAAATAATTGAATAAAAATTTTGAACACGAGAAAGGGCCAGTACCCCTTTCTCGTGTTTAAAACCATTCGAGCAAGGTCACTGGTGCTGTACACAGGCTTAAACGCTTTATTGTTTCAGCCGAGGAGCGAGGTGTCTGTAAATAATGAAACTCCCGGCGGCACAGCAGGTGGCCGCGAAACGCTGGGAAATTGAAAACTAAACTGTTACGAAACACATTGTTTTAGTTAAATACCGTAAACGATTTATTTATCATGATCAGCCCGAGTTTAGTATTTTGTCTAGTAAATCGAGGAACGCCGGCTGTACGCACGAAAAAGTGTAACGTTACGCTCATTAAAGCTTGAAGATTATCGCTCATTTAAGTTTAAAGGAATCCTCGATCCTCGAAAACATGGTGGTACTCGTTGTAGCAGCCTTCGAGGCCACTGGATCGCGTAGCTGGTCTGGTTTCAACGAAACCGGACCGTCACAAATTTCGTTACACATTATTTAATCGCATGATGTGTTCTGAATGTGTGTCCCATTATGTAAACACTACGTAACCTTAAATTAACCTTAATATTACGTTAAAAAGATTCTAACAGGATATTGCAAACGCGTCATATGGTGAATTGCTTCAGTACCAGAACACGGATATTAAAGGGCTGATGTATCTTAGCACTTTGTGGCCTTCCGAAATTGTTCCCTGAGTTGGATCGAAATGGAGCCAAAGGTACAAGAAGAATGTGCTAACTTTTCTTAAAGATTTTGAAATAATTCCTTCACACGAGTATATTATTATATTAGAACTAGCTGTCCCGGCAAACTTCGTATTGCCTTATTAATTGATTGCTTGACATACTGACTGCAGCGCCACCTATCGGTTCCAATTGTAAATCTAAACCATTCTCGAATCTCCACGAACACACACAAAAAATTTCATCAAAATTGGTCCAGTCGTTTAGGAGGAGTTCAGTCACATACACACGCACACAAGAAATATATATATTAAGATATTAAAAATCTGTAAAATTTACACCGATTACTTGTAGGTACACTTATGTTGAAACTAGATCATCCATGTAGAAATTAAAATTCTTATAATTAGTTATAACAGGTAGACTCGCAGATCTGGGATCCGATTCCAAAATTGATATTCCATAGCCAGCCAATTTGGAAATTCTATTTCAAATTCGTAAAACATTTATAGAACGCGTAGGGCTTCGTAACAAGCCGTCAGTCAAAATAAGGGTGTCCGTCCCACGACCTACTTTTAGTAGACTTTTTCAACCGATTGTTTCACCATACAAGTATGACCGATTTTGTACTTTTTGCAGGACGTGTGCAATGCACTGTTTTTTTTTTTCATTTATTTCGACATCAAACAGTCATGCAGTCTTACAAAGTATTAAAACAAACAATAAATATAATTAAGGACCAACAGTGCCCAAGAATATAACAAGTACAATTCGTAGTTCACTGTAAAACATGTTTTATTTGATTGTAATCTTTTAAGTTCCGAAAGACAGTTATTTAATTTTAGTAATGATAAGTATGTTTTATTGACTGATCCAGATATGTGTACTAATGTTCTAGAATTCCTCAAATATTGTAATGTATTTAGTTTCATGTTGTGGTCGCTGATAACCCCAGTAGTTCCATGCGACCTTAAATATTATTAAAAAAAAACAAGTACAATTTCATGAGTCGTGATCAAATATTAGGTAAAACAAATTTAGAGTTAAAAACTTGTACCTACCCGATTTCACCAACGCATGTTAGTATCTATTAACGGCTTGTTAAAATACCACGCCTTCTCATTCATTGATAGGAAATACGAGAAGAACAACATGATGTTTAACGAAGGATTAACTTTAACATTGCTTGGTGAAACATACCCTAAGTGTCGGTAACAATAGCTTTTTAAAATAGATATTTTTTTTAATAACAAAAGAAAGATGTCACTATTTTCACAGTATGTTCTATACTTTACCTACAAAAGGTGGGTTTAAAGAGTTTGCTGTGAACGGGCATCCTAAAGGGTATTGAAAGGCCTTTGCTACATTGAAATTGCTATTTTGTTAGATGCTGTTTTGCACGTATTCGTATGTACGTCGATGCAGATAGAAGGTCGAACTGGCACGAATAGTATTTTCATTTTTGACAATCTAAAATATTAAAAGTACAGTCACGATCATTCGATCGATTTTCACGAAACGCAAACGAGTATATTATAACAAGTACGTGAAGAAAAAAGGGGTTATGTTATAGACAAGGATGTTAGTTGTACTTGAATATAGATCTTAATCAGCTAAATCTAAATAATTTGATTCTTTACCTATCCACTGCTGTAATTGAGATTTGCGGATGATGAATATGTAGCTGCAACACGAAACTGTATCCATCGATTTTATTATCATGCGTCCTATGAAACCAATTTTAATTTGTGAATGTTTAAGTTTATGTAGAGGTGGGTGTACCGAAAGAGAATGTTTTAAAAATAATACCTCCGTCCATAAAGTACATGCATTAATGCCTAATATAGAATATCCCTTTTAAATTATCCTAAACGAACACAAACCAAAACCACGAAATTTTCACATATTTACTTATTGTAAACACTTATGTTTATAAGTGAAAAAAAACTTTCATCGAAATATTAAAGGATCATACTCCATGATCCAATAAATACATTTTATAATAATTAAAATATTTCAACATCAAATGAAAAACTTTCACAAAAAAAATACGCCATAACGGTATATGGAACCATGAAGCTGGGCGGCGATTCTCGGGCAGTGGAAAAACGTTCATACTCGAATAAAACGTCGACATTCGGAAATTTTAAGAACGATGCACACTTGGTGTATTCTCAGAACACACTGAAAAAAATCCGTTTATTACTTATTTAATCATAAGTGTGGAATGAGCAAAGAATACTCGTTCTTAGGCTGCCGGCATAAGTGTGAAAATTCTTTGTACATTTTTAAGTGATAAGAGTTCATTTTGTACAATATGCTTACGCATATTTCGCTGCTAAGAAAAATCGTTCTTGTTAGAGGGTAATAAGAGTAAAAATTCTTTACTATTGCATATTACTTTTATAAGTTGTTATATTTTAAACGGCTTATTTTGTACTTGTTAGAACTTGTTAGTTGCGTTTTGCAGGTCGATGAAGTAACGTGTTTTTATTATTTTACTTGACTAAATGTTTCGTATTTTAATTGTTTTGGTGGTGCGTTTAGGTACAATATCGTTGACTTTTAAAGCGTCAATAATTATTGATTATTATAATAATAATTAATTATTTTTATTGTAGACGTAAATATATTAACTATTATATACACATTAATAAATTATATAAATACTAGCTGACCCGTGCCCACTTCGTTGAGCATACAAACCGTTTCGCCGAATCGGTTTAGTCGTTCTTGTGTTATTCGCTTACCAACATATTTTGCGATCCATTTTTATATTATAGAAGATGTAAGGAAACGTAGTGATTATATTCTCTTTGATGTAAGCTTCACTTCGACAGTTCGATTGGTAATTGTTCTATTGGTACCCCAGAATACGTGTTTCATGAATCGTTCGAACTTTTCGGTAGTAGAACGGACAACTTCATACATACCTATTATGGCGGCTGGTAGGTTATCAAATTGGTGGTGCACTTTTCTTACTTAACTTTAAAAAAACTTAGCGTTAAAAAAACGCTATGGGAAACTTCAAAGACATAAAGTGATTTTCTTGTAAATATTGTCCGAAATATTAATATTTTATATGGGTAAGTATAATATTATGTAGGTATTATAAACGTATCAATTACGTATTTCTTCAATCATAGATAGTTAAAATAATTTTTACCCGACTTCGGCGAAGTCAAAAGGAAGGGTACATGATTTTGGCAGTCTATGTATGTATGTAGGTATGCATCCCTCGCAGCTAAACTACTGGTCAAAATACAAAAAAATCTTAATTTAAAACTTTTTATTTCCATAAAGGTTATTAAATAACACATATAGAATTGTCCTACATGATGCCTACCACCGGTTCGGAAACTAGCCCGGCGAGAAGAACCGGCGCCGGCGTAAGAAACTCGCGCGGGGCCATCTTTAGCAAGGTCCGAGACTATATGAATTTCATTATCTTAATTTAATTTTTAGAATATAATTTTTTAAGTTTAATTTTGAAAATCTAAAATCGTTTTTTAAATATTACACCCACTCTCAATAATGACAACAATTGAGTAATAAAAACTACATAATAAGTTGCTAAAATTAGTAAAAACTGTCAGCTGTGTAGGTACGTTCTTTTGTCGCTTTATGATAATAGCCCGCAATAAACTTGACTGTCGGCATCATGCATAGTGAACATTCTAAGAAATTCGTTCTTTTGTTTACAAATTGGGATTGCTTGCACATGTTGACTGTTTTTGACCATTACTAATAAGTAGGAGTCATGGATTATCTAACGTTAACATATTCTTAGTTGGTCACAAACTTTCAAACGGTAAGCGTGGCTAGTAAAAGAAAATCACTGTGTATTGATGAAAAAGTTTTACTGATACGCGCAATAGAAACGGAAAATATGAGACATATCTACTAACACTACTCTGAAATAAACTTTATTTTACATACATACATACATACATAGTACATACATACATACATTATACATACATACATACATAGGTACATTATACATACATACACACATACATACATACATACATATACACATACATACATACATACCTACATACATACATACATACATACATACATACATACATACATACATACATACATACATACATACATACATACATACATACATACATACATACATACATACATACATACATACATACATACATACATACATACATACATACATACATACATACATACATACATACATACATACATACATACATACATACATACATACATACATACATACATACATACATACATACATACATACATACATACATACATACATACATACATACATACATACATACATACATACATACATACATACATACATACATACATACATACATACATACATACATACATACATACATACATACATACATACATACATACATACATACATATATACATACATACATACATATTACATACATACATAAACTGACAAATTATTTATTTGTATATGTGGATTCGGACATCTACCGGTCCTTACCACTCGTTGGATATCGGGGACTTTTACACGATTTACTTCGACTGTGAAGATCTGAGAATACACAAGTCCGAATTTCGATGTTTTATTCGAATATTAACTTTTTTCCACTGCCTGAGAACCATGCGCATTACGTGTTTTATAAACCGCTCGAACGTTTCGGTAGAATGGAAAAAATCATGAACAAATGTCATGCGGAAAATGTTCTAATAGCGAGAATCGCCGCCCTGGTCTCAAGATGGCGTCGGATAGTGGACATAGGAACTTCTACACTTAACTAGATAAAACGAGAGTTTGGACTCGTTTGAATAGTTTCGACAAGCACTCAGAGCATTTAAATAAAAGGTTCTTTTCAAAACTTTTTTTTAATTCACATTTTATTACATATTATATTTTTGATGGGATACCTGCTGCTGACATTGCCCGTAGCATCAGTCAGCTGAAGTGGCAATGAGCCGGCCACATAGCACGAAGATTGGACGGTCGATGGGGCAAAAAGATTCTAGAGTGGAGGCCACGTACTGGCAGACGCAGTGTGGGACGGCCACCAACCAGATGGACCGACGACCTGGTGAAAACTGTCGGGTCACGTTGGATGCAGGTGGCAATGGACCGGTCGCACTGGAAATGTGTTGGAGAGCCTATGTTCAGCAGTGGACAGTAAAAGGCTGAAACGACGACGACGACGATGGGATACAAATTATTGTCAGCAAACTTTTTTCGTAGTTTTAGCACGAAAGAGTCACAAACTTTATGTGTTCATTTCATGGCCGATTTTTGTTAAATGTTATAAATGAACAAGTAGCGCGACCGGGGCGTGGAAAACCGATATCCGGCGCGGGGCGGATATGAGCGGCCGCAAACACCAACTCTTTGGCCACTGGCGGTAGGGGTGGCACTAAAGTGTCGTGAGTTCAATGAACGATGGCAAATCTTTTTTTTTTACTTGGAGCATTTAAAAGAAAAAATAAAAAAGTTTGTTTTTGAAGCTTTTCAAAAAGAATTTCAATCACCGGTTTGGAACCCTAACCCGGCGAGACGAACCAGCGTGATATAGTATTAATGTAGGGTCACTTTAACAGCGAAACCAAAGGGAAGGGCATAGATTTAGCAGTATATACAGAAGGATCAATTTTGACTCTTTCGCCAGTAGAATACAGTATGATTCGTGGTTTATACATGATACGTAGAGCATTTTGTGTTTTGGCGCCTCATGTAAATTACTTAATATAACTTTAAAAAATAAATTCAAAGGTCTAAAATGACAACAAGGAGTGAATCTTAATTTGCTGGGGGTCGCGGGCTCCTAGTCTATACACACGAACGCACAGGTTGTTGACCTAAGACCTGACCAGGATTGAAACTCATCTGTTTTGTGACTTATATGGAGATCTTTAATTTATATGAGGTGACAAAACAAAAAATGCTCTACGCGTCATTCTCTACACACCATATCCGGTTTGATATATGAATCATGAATCAACCTGTATATGAAGATATACATGTTTGCACAATCGTAGGCCATAGCGCCTAATTTAATTTATTAAAAAAAATATTCGTTATAATGGCCCGGGGAATATAATAATATATTTTACGTAGTTGGGTTTTTAACATTTGATTATTATAACTATAACTGCATGTAGTTTTTATATTTGGTCATGGATGTGTAATGTGTAATGTGTGTTTGTGTATCAATATAATATAAATCTATACATATAATAAATCTGTAGAGGAGTCGTGTCTGTACATTGAAGATATTTGAGAAAAAATATTATAGGGGACCTTTATTTACGCAATAGTACCCAAAACAATGATTTTTGAAATTTTTGTCTGTTTGTCTGTTTATCTGTTTGTCTGTTTGTCTGTGGGTTTGTGCACGCTAATCTCAGAAACGGCTTATCCGATTTAAATGTACTTTTCAGTAATATATTGCGGCAAGCTTCACTTAACATTTAGTGTTTGTTTCATGTAATTCGGTTAATAAATAAAAAAGTTATGACAATTTAAAAACATCATGTCGTACTTGCTGGACATTTGTAGGAAGCGCGCCGGCCCGGGAGCCGCGCGCTGCTTCAAGTTTTATTCGCAGCGAAAGTACCGGGGGAGAATGGCATTCGACAAAAGTGAATTTCATTTATTTATATTATTTAGGGTTTATTTTTGTATACGCGTAGGATAGTTTTTTCTTGACTTTCTTTATTACGAAAGTTTTTTGTGTAAAATCAGTTAGTACTTTTACTGTAAAGTCCTTTGTGATAAGTACTGTATGTACATATTTGTTAGCGTAGGTAGTAATAATAATATATATATAAATAAATAAAAATATAAATAAATAAAAACTGGCCAAGTGCGAGTTGGACTTGTGGACCGAGAGCTCCATACAAACCTGTTTGACATAGAATTTTGATTTGATTACAGCTTAAAGATATTAGAGACCTGAGTATTAATAATTTGTAATATAAGTTTCAAATTGAACACCTCAAAAGATTCATGACAAAAACAGTAGTAAGCTCAAAAAAAATATATGTTTTCGCAATTTCTCCTTTGCCAGCATTAAATTAAAACGTTGTTGCTTGATTATCTTTAAAGATTCTGAGTTCGCGGGAAGTACCCTTAAGGTTTTAATTCCCTTGCAAGTGTGGAAAATAACAAAATTTAGCGACATAAACGGCTGTATCTTTTGGTTGCGGTGGCTAACAAGTCTGATTTTTTCACAGCTTCAAGGGACAGTTATAGATCCTGAGTATTTGATATGATTTTTAGCTTGATACCGACACGTGTTTTTGAGTTAATTTTGATTTTGACATACAGACAGACAGATGGACCACGAAGTTAAATCCTATACTAAATTAACGAGAAAAATTGACCGGGTTTATACGGTTACTATTATTATTACTTCATCGGCGTACTTCTTTTAAAACAGATTTATTATAACACTGCCCTAAATCATTTTTCCACGCGTACGAAGTCGCGGGCACAGCTAGTACTAAATATAATATGTATACTATAAAAGTATTAAATATATTTCCGTTGTCTGCTACATGTAACACAAGTTCTTCGGATACTCATCACGGAACTATGACTTGGTGTGAAGTATCCATAGATATTATTAAATATATTAGTATGGTACTAGGGTTTGTAACACCTACTTGGTGTTTGACCGCTGAAGAGTATCATAATAGGGTTATTGGATGATCCAGGATAATCCCGCCAACATAGCGGCTGGCAAACCGCAAGTGGTTTTAGTGGGTAAACCAGCCGTCGAGAGCTGGGAGCCCCACATACCCCTAGGGGACCCACCCTCCGTAGTCGCGGTTGTATTGTATTTCCCGTGGCTCCGCGGGCGGCGGTACTGTCGAAGTACCGCCGAGTTGTAGTGGCTGCGTCAACTTACCATCTTAACGGACGCAGCGAGCCCCACATACCCGTGGTAGCAATCCCCGTCCTCCACGGGATGCGGTAAATAGCATTTCTCGGCGAAAAAAAAAGGGGACCCTCCGTGGGTGATGCGTAATGCATTTTCCTTAAAAAAATAAAAGGTGTGTGGTCAACAAACGATTGAAGTTCGCGGTCTTTTTATAACTAATTAGCTGACCCGTGCCCACCTTTAAACATTCCCTGGACTTCCACGAATATTTCAAGACTAGTCATAACCGAATCGGTTCATCCGTTCTCGAGTTTTAGCGAGACTAACGAACAGCAATTCATTTTTATATATAAGAACTAGGTGACCCGTGCCCACTTCGTTGAGAATAAAAAAAAAAAATAACTGTTTAAACATTCCCTGGACTTCCACAAATATTTCAAAACCAAAAATAGCCAAATCGGTTCAGCCGTTCTCGAGTTTTAGCGATACTAAAGAACAGCGATTCATTTTTATATATAAGAAGATGTAGTATGCTAAGAAACGGGGCGTGAACCAATATCCGGCCAATGTAAGGCCCCTCATACATCAATTCCTGGACTGTGACATTTCAGTCAGGACCGCTGGAATGTCAGTTTCAGGGTTATAAGGTCAATATACTTTTGAAGGCCATTCAATATTGTTACGAGTTAGCACATGGAACATATTACTTTCGTATATGATTTAATATATGAAAGTTATTGTGATATCAAATGTTGAAAATTCTAAAAATAGATTTACAATATACTTAATAATATAGGTACAATTAAGTGGCACGGCATTCTTATAACAGCATATGTAATAACCTATCGGCTCCACTCACCCTTTGGAGATGCTCATTCAAATTTCTACCTCATCCTTCCATATAAATACAGGCAGATTTTCCTGTGAATACCAGTCTTACTAACACTGGTACAACCTCAATGTTTTTCTTCGTCAAAAATTCTAACCACTCTACAGAATTCTATGGCACCATTTAATGGTCCAGGAAATATATTGCTATAAAAACAGCCTAAGAATTATACAAAGGAGGGAATAATAAGTAGAAATAGGGATCTCTTATCAGCGCCATCTACATCCCCTGCCGACAAGTTTATTAGGTCCAAAACAAGCGCAAATATAAATCTGCGAGGGTCGGTATTTCACCACACAAGACGACGATCAAATTGGATGTGCCCATCCCTATATTTATTGCCGCAATCTGAAAATAAGGGCGGGATGGACATCGGTTCGTGGGGTTAGAGGTGCTGGATACGACAGATTTTTTGTGGTTTGTTTCTGAATCTCTCGTCTGCCTGTCCACCCTTCTAAATCCTGTGTAACTTGAATATGGATGGAAAGAATCCTATATGTATAATAATAATATTCTTTATTGCACACCACAAGATACACAATCACAGCAAATTTGGCGGATTA
Source organism: Celastrina argiolus (assembly GCA_905187575.2). Classification (NCBI taxonomy): domain Eukaryota; kingdom Metazoa; phylum Arthropoda; class Insecta; order Lepidoptera; family Lycaenidae; genus Celastrina; species Celastrina argiolus. The sequence continues at coordinate 13,098,855 of LR994595.1, read as the reverse complement.
TCGCTTAAAAGTTATGTTCCAGACAACCATCAAAATATTCATGAGAACACCTTATTGATATCGAAGGGTGGACGTACAAAGTAAACAACACACAGAAAAGATCTATACTAATACTATGAGATCTATACTAATATTATAAAGCGAAATCGTTTGTTTGTTTAAACGCGCTAGTCAGGAACTACTGGTACGATTTGAAAAATTCTTTCTTTGTTGGATAGTCCATTTATAGAGGAAGGCTTTAAAAAAGAAAAAAAATTGAAATTTCAATAACTTTGTAAATATCAACTTTCGGATAGGGGATGTCATGAAAAATATTACTG